>JARUHQ010000018.1:13584001-14986002 GCA_029955515.1 Chrysomela aeneicollis | reverse complement strand
CTAAGCCTAACCTAACCCTAACCTAACCTAACCTAACCTAACCTAACCTAACCTAACCTAACCTAACCTAACCTAACCTAACCTAACCTAACCTAACCTAACCTAACCTAACCTAACCTAACCTAACCTAACCTAACCTAACCTAACCTAACCTAACCTAACCTAACCTAACCTAACCTAACCTAACCTAACCTAACCTAACCTAACCTAACCTAACCTAACCTAACCTAACCTAACCTAACCTAACCTAACCTAACCTAACCTAACCTAACCTAACCTAACCTAACCTAACCTAACCTAACCTAACCTAACCTAACCTAACCTAACCTAACCTAACCTAACCTAACCTAACCTAACCTAACCTAACCTAACCTAACCTAACCTAACCTAACCTAACCTAACCTAACCTAACCTAACCTAACCTAACCTAACCTAACCTAACCTAACCTAACCTAACCTAACCTAACCTAACCTAACCTAACCTAACCTAACCTAACCTAACCTAACCTAACCTAACCTAACCTAACCTAACCTAACCTAACCTAACCTAACCTAACCTAACCTAACCTAACCTAACCTAACCTAACCTAACCTAACCTAACCTAACCTAACCTAACCTAACCTAACCTAACCTAACCTAACCTAACCTAACCTAACCTAACCTAACCTAACCTAACCTAACCTAACCTAACCTAACCTAACCTAACCTAACCTAACCTAACCTAACCTAACCTAACCTAACCTAACCTAACCTAACCTAACCTAACCTAACCTAACCTAACCTAACCTAACCTAACCTAACCTAACCTAACCTAACCTAACCTAACCTAACCTAACCTAACCTAACCTAACCTAACCTAACCTAACCTAACCTAACCTAACCTAACCTAACCTAACCTAACCTAACCTAACCTAACCTAACCTAACCTAACCTAACCTAACCTAACCTAACCTAACCTAACCTAACCTAACCTAACCTAACCTAACCTAACCTAACCTAACCTAACCTAACCTAACCTAACCTAACCTAACCTAACCTAACCTAACCTAACCTAACCTAACCTAACCTAACCTAACCTAACCTAACCTAACCTAACCTAACCTAACCTAACCTAACCTAACCTAACCTAACCTAACCTAACCTAACCTAACCTAACCTAACCTAACCTAACCTAACCTAACCTAACCTAACCTAACCTAACCTAACCTAACCTAACCTAACCTAACCTAACCTAACCTAACCTAACCTAACCTAACCTAACCTAACCTAACCTAACCTAACCTAACCTAACCTAACCTAACCTAACCTAACCTAACCTAACCTAACCTAACCTAACCTAACCTAACCTAACCTAACCTAACCTAACCTAACCTAACCTAACCTAACCTAACCTAACCTAACCTAACCTAACCTAACCTAACCTAACCTAACCTAACCTAACCTAACCTAACCTAACCTAACCTAACCTAACCTAACCTAACCTAACCTAACCTAACCTAACCTAACCTAACCTAACCTAACCTAACCTAACCTAACCTAACCTAACCTAACCTAACCTAACCTAACCTAACCTAACCTAACCTAACCTAACCTAACCTAACCTAACCTAACCTAACCTATTAGAGTGAAGTTATCCACACATCCTCATCCACAAATGGTGACGTGCAGGAAATTTTCTACGACACAGAGATAAAACCGTGTACAGTGTTGCCAAATTCTTTTATTCTTCAACATGTGTCAGTATATGGATTTTGATGTGAAAAGTTATTTTATCATTAAACTACAAATGACCAACCCGTAGCAGGGGTGCTAGACTGAAACTATTCGAACTATTCTGTATTTTCTTGATAACTACTGGGTGTTCACTCACTAAATTTCGTGTGGATATTGATAATGACGTGAAATTCATGTTTTCAATCACAAAAAGTTGTGCCAACCCGTAACAGTGTGAACTCATGCTAGATAGATGATGTTATAATGAAACCAATTAGTTATTGTAAACAAACGAGAAACGATAGGATTTTTACGGTAAATATATTTATATATTTTTTTTTCCCAACATGTTTCGCTAACACTGTAGCTTCATCAGCTATAAGTACACTAAACTAACTAATACGATAACAACCATATTTATACCTAATTACACAGTAAAAAAGGACAATAAATATCTCAAAGTCATCTCCACAACATTATTAGAATAATCTTACATAATAAGGTAGAAAACGAGCAGAAAACAACTACGTTCCTGGCAAATACGACGCAAAATATTGAATTATATCCACTCGTACTCTATGCATCAATTCATATAAATGAATAAAAATACAAATATTTCTTTCTTCGAACATCCGTTCATGCTCCCAACGAGACAAACACGCCTGACAACCTGTAGACCGGTTTCGGGCTTATTGGCCTTCATCAGTACTGGGTAGTCAACCGAGTAGGGATCCTGAGATCTCCACACGAGGCGAGGTCTGAATCGATGGAAGCATCCACGCATATTTGATAGCAGTGAGCCGATCCCCAAGAAGAGTATGAAGACGGCGACACCAAGCGGCGAAGAAAGAAACACTCCTTAATAAATTTCCCATATAGAAATATGAGGTTGTCAGGCGTGTTTGTCTCGTTGGGAGCATAGACGCATGTTCGAAGTAAGAAATATTCGTATTTTTTGCATTCATTGATGCATAGACTACGAGTGGATGTAATTCAATATTTTGCGTGGTATTTGCCAGGAACGTAGTTGTTTTCTGCTCGTTTTCTACCTTGTTATGTTAGATTATTCTAATAATGTTGTGGAGATGACTTTGATATTATAATTTTCCTTTTTTACACCACCACTCCACTTAGAGTTTTTGGCTATTCCCTTTGATTTAATTACACAGTTATACATAATACACAGTTATACATAATACACAGTTATACATAATACATAATAGTTAGAATAGTTTCAGTCTAGCACCCCTGCTACGGGTTGGCACAACTTTTTGTGATCGAAAACATGATTTTCACGTCATTATCAATATCCACACAAAATTTAGTGAGTGAACACCCAGTAGTTATCGAGAAAATACATAATAGTTCGAATATTTTCAGTCTAGCACCCCTGCTACGGGTTGGCACAACTTTTTGTGATCGAAAACATGATTTTCACGTCATTATCAATATCCACACGAAATTTAGTGAGTGAACACCCAGTAGTTATCGAGAAAATACAGAATAGTTCGAATAGTTTCAGACTAGCACCCCTGCTACGGGTTGGCACAACTTTTTGTGATCGAAAACATGATTTTCACGTCATTATCAATATCCACACAAAATTTAGTGAGTGAACACCCAGTAGTTATCGAGAAAATACAGAATAGTTCGAATAGTTTCAGTCTAGCACCCATGCTACGGGTTGGCACAACTTTTTGTGATCGAAAACATGATTTTCACGTCATTATCAATATCTACACAAAGTTTAGTGAGTGAACACCCAGTAGTTATCGAGAAAATACATAATAGTTCGAATAGTTTCAGTCTAGCACCCCTGCTACGGGTTGGCACAACTTTTTGTGATCGAAAACATGATTTTCACGTCATTATCAATATCTACACAAAGTTTAGTGAGTGAACACCCAGTAGTTATCGAGAAAATACAGAATAGTTAGAATAGTTTCAGTCAAGCACCCCTGCTACGGGTTGGCACAATTTTTTGTGATCGAAAACATGATTTTTACGTCATTATTAATATCTACACAAAATTTAGTGAGTGAACACCCAGTAGTTATCGAGAAAATACAGAATAGTTCGAATATTTTCAGTCTAGCACCCCTGCTACGGGTTGGTCATTTGTAGTTTAATGATAAAATAACTTTTCACATCAAAATCAATATACTGACGCATGTTGAAGAATAAACGAATTTGGCAACACTGTACACGGTTTTATCTCTGTATCGTAGAAAATTTCCTGCACGTCACGATTTGTGCCTTTATTACTCACCCTGTATAATATACCTAATTAGCATATTAACGGTCGTTCTTGTTTATCGACTGGCTAACTACGCAGTTAGTGATTTTGAGTAATTTGTAAGCGCTCGCCCTCCTGGCACTGATGGAACTCGACGGTGAAGTCGTCCATAGTGGCAGGAACGCCCCACAGTACAGAAGACAAGGCTCGGATTTGTAACGATATATAAATCGTTACATTTTGTTTTTATGTAGTCATACAAATAACATCAATAAGCGACATCTCGTACATTAATATAAAATCAATAACAAAGACATCTTCTTTTGTACAGGTACCATCAAGATATCTGCAATTAAATTTAAAATCGACGCATGATAAACAGGTTTCTGTATCACACTTATTATTGCAGATATTTATGAATTGTTAATTTGTTGTATTGCCGTTGTACCAATCAAGATGATCCTTGTTAATCACGTGATTAAAACGAACAATTGAGATTAAAGGAGTGGAAGGGTGTCGCTTGACGTCGCTCTTGATATCTCAGCAATATTTTTTTTATTTTCGAATCTTTTTGAGCCTGTACTTGCATACATGTGATAGGCCAATCACTTGAATGCAAGATTTCTTTATTGATTAATTCAACAAATATTGAAGCAAAAAAAAATAGAGTATAGAAAATAACATTGATGTATCTTTTATATTCTCAGTGTTGAGAATGTTATAGTGTTATGGCTTATTGAGGATATTGTATAATTTTCGATCAATCAATCAGCTAAGCTCAAAACCACAAATTTTGGACCTTCAGTTCATACCTCCCTGAAACCAACTGATTTCTATTACGACTTTTCATGTATGTCGACGATAAATGAGTGATCAATCAACGTAGAGAGGACCTCTATCATTTGCTGAGTAGACATCAGAGTCGTCCAGTTTTCCCCCAGTTTCAGTGCTGAAACTAACACAACTTCAGAGTACAACCTTCCACTGTGAGCTAGAAGATAGAGGGTGTAAACTGTACCAGTAGGAGAGTACTGACCTGGAGTAGGGAGTTGTCATCGTAATCTGACTCGCAAGTATAGAGCAATAATCCAGGAGATATTGATCAAAATCGTAGGAAGAATAGAAATCAGGAGGAGAATTGTAAAAATCACTTGCATAATTTCTAGCTATTGATTACTATCACACTCATTGTTGATTACATTGTTATACTCATCAATTTGTACAATAGATCATTTTCTTGTTTAATATAGTTTTATTGCTCTGACTAAGATAAGAGAGAGTCCTTGAAAGATAATCTATCTATATATATAATTTTTTATCATTTTTTGTCTATATTTTTACAATAAAATAGACTGGCGCTCAACACTGCTTGACACAATAAAAAAAAATCAAAAATAGTTTAAAGAACTCACCCCTTTGAAATTCATGCTATGAACATCATTACAGATTTAATAGACACCCTAATTAAATTCCTATCGCCACACTAAAACTTTAGTCTACGATAGCTGACCGAAAAACGGGACGACCTAGATCGACGGCGTTGCGCCACAGTCGCCGTCCCGAAACCTAAATCCCTAGCTATGTAGGCAGAAGGCCTCCCTACAGAGAGCTAATCAAGGTAAGCTGTAAACGAGTCGCGACCGAACGGGTGTGCCCTCAGGTCACACGGGCTACGCGTTTAACGTCCCCAAGGCCCAGTGCAACGTTCCCCCGTAGGGTACTAGTATAGGTTATGCGGTGGGTAGACGGTCCGGCACTTTCCCGGGGGAAAGCGGCGGAGGCACGACGAAGGGGTGGTAGTGCCACAGCCAGGCTCAGCTGTGGAGGCTACTGATAAAATGTCTTTGGACACTACCACCTCTGGAGCTCTTCTTACTTGCAAAATAGAAAAAGGTAGGAATAAGGATATTTATTTGGTAGGTGGGTATTTGGAGGATTATGCACCTAAGTGCTTGTATTGTACGAATTCTATAGGCGAAAGATCTGGGCGACCTTTCGACTCCTTAACCTGGGCTGTTATAGATCGAGATCAACCTTCTAAATGAAAGAATCGCTTCTCGCAGGCTAAAATTCGTTATCCAAAATCCGTGAGAGTGCCTCGAATTAACCAGGAACAATGCTAACGATACAGCAATTCGCTGCTGTTTGAAACCCAATGGAAGTCATCCATTTCAAGCACTGGAATTCTTGAAACTCGACTAGTCTCCTAGCAGATACAGGGATTTTATATATATGTGCTCGGCTCTACGATTCTTCGTACCTAAAAAATAAAAAGGGGCCTGAGATATCAGGCAGGCCTCAGGCAACAGCAACTAGTCTCCTCTCAAATGTTTAGTTGTAAAAACAACTGTTTTCTACGCTTCAATGCGGGAACGAATTCTATGGCGACTTATTTTGTCGCCAACAAGATTCACAATGTAAATAAGCCAAGCCTGGCTGTAGACCTCTAGAAATTCCAATAGGTTTAGCACCGAAAGCAATATTCCACGATGTTTCTTAATCAACAAGTGGCGTGGGGACTGCCCAGCGCACAAGTGATACACGATCACCGCGCGCTCGGATATTTATCCGTTTAGCGGTTCTCCATGAAACGCCGCCCACTGAATTGGAGCGCTCTCATTGGCCCGCTCTGTTCTCCGCTATTCTAGCGGACTGTGGCCCGCCAAGACGTTTCTCGTGGTCGGGCAGGGCTCTTCTCGTTCTCTGGGAACATCTCCAAGGGTCTTTATTATTATTTTATATTGCTGAGGGGCTCAACCGGTGACAATCAGTTATGCGAATGGATTATTGATTTGTATCAATGCCTAGGGTTTAAGATAATCATATTTACGTAATTGAATATCAATTCTAGCATTATTTCCTATATTTGGAAGCAAAAAACAACAAACAAATTCTGTGATAGATTGGGGTATGTACGGACTTAGTAAAAATCCATGTTTCTCATCTCAGGGTTTGTCCTTCCCAATTATCCTCTCAGCAAATAACTTTTCTTTGCTAAAATAAAACAGCCCTTCAAGTATCAGGCAGATACTAGGGCAACGGCTACCAGGAACTCAGCTTATTCAGCTCTTATTGTAGTATAGTAGTCGTGAAAACGACTATCTGATCATTACAATGATCAAACGAATTCTATGGCGACTTATTTTGTCGCCAACAAGTGCTGCAAGGCAAAGCACTAGATTCCAGCGCGCTCATTGGCTACCGCCAATTGCACGGTATTCTCCGCGTATTCTTGACTATTTTCGTTATTTTTCGTGCATGGGGATTTAAGGGATCGCTGTACTCGATACTTTGCTTTGCGTTCCTTGCTGGCTAGTTGTGACAACAACTATTTTCTTTATTTTCTCTTACAAACATCCAAACAAAAATACAATAGTAATAGCCACTTGCTAGGCAACTGTTACAATGCTAAAAAGAAGAAGTATGGTTAAACACTCAAAAATCCTACAAAGTTAAACAAATACAAGTATCTGCAAACAACAAACAAACAACAAAACAAAAATTCAATTCCGAAGAATTGGCAAATACTTGTAGGCAAAAGCTAACTTACATCTAAGCGGCTGCTGCTGCATACTGAACATCGAAGCCTCCGGGATCGAAAGGTGCATCGAGCGCTCGGCCGGCCAAAGTTGGCGGAGCGACTCTCAAGTTCTCGCGGTGACTCCGGTCTACCGCCGCCGCTTCGATCCAATAGTAGCTGTCGTCGCTGTCGATGGTTCGGTATTTCAGTCGGAATGTCATAGAATGCGCTTTTTCACATCAAAAAGCCACTTTTCTAAATTAAAACCATCATAAATTCTTCCAAATTTAACGAATAATATCATATTTCATGTACTAGAGCTTCACTCAAATACGTAAGACCTCCTAGCCTCGTAGAATGGCCATGAGTGCCTTTATTACTCAGTTCGTTCGTTCTTCGATCATTATTTACATAATAACCGTCGTCTACTACGCAGTTAGCGTAAAACTGCAATTGTGTGTATCTAGGACTCTCGCTGGCGCGAGCGCCTATTGGCGTAGTGTTATAGGTTTTTGCTTCCAAATATAGTAAATAATGATATAATTGATATTCAATTATGTAAATAGGATTATCGGAAGCCCTAGGCATCGATATAACTCAATAATTCATTCGAATAATCAATCAGGGCCCTGGAATCAAGGATGCGTGGCCTAGAGGAGAACTCGCTTCTCGGGCCCGCAGATACCCACACGGCTGCAGCCAATGAGAGCGCAGCAATCTAAGGGGAGGAGTTTAGAGGAATAATAGTATTATTGAGATACTGTATAAAGCTGCGGGAGGCTTTTTCGGGAGCATCACTCGCTTGCTATACTTAGATACGGTTACTTCGGTATCCGAATTTTGGCTCGCGTACTTCTTTTTCAGCTTGAATCGATTTTATTATTGAAATATCGCTGGAAGCGATATTGTATTGCATTATAAAGCTTATAAAAAGCAAATTTTGGATATTTAGAACTAGGGTTTTGGAAGCAAACCTAATAATAATCAAGTTAGCAACACTAAATTGTTGCTAACGAATTCGTTTACATCCACCTCTATACGAGGGATCAAAAGGGTTGTTGTGCATAAGCACTGGGTGCCTGTCCCAGTCCCCTTAAGCACTGAAGAGCTCCAGAGGTGGTGGTGTCCAAAGACATTTTTTATCAGTAGCCTCCACAGCTGAGCCTGGCTGTGGCACCACCACCCTTCCGCCGTGCCTCCGCCGCTTTCCCGGGAAAGTGCCGGACCGTCTACCCACCGCATAACCTATACTAGTACCCTACGGGGGAACGTTGCACTGGGCCTTGGGGACGTTAAACGCGTAGCCCGTGTGACCTGAGGGCACACCCGTTCGGTCGCGATTCGTTTACTACTTACCTTGATTAGCTCTCTGTAGGGAGGCCTTCTGCCTACATAGCTAGGGATTTAGGTTTCGGGACGGCGACTGTGGCGCAACGCCGTCGATCTAGGTCGTCCCGTTTTTCGGTCAGCTATCGTAGACTAAAGTTTTAGTGTGGCGATAGGAATTTAATTAGGGGGTGTCTATTAAATCCGAGCCTTGTCTTCTGTACTGTGGGGCGTTCCTGCCACTATGGACGACTTCACCGTCGAGTTCCATCAGTGCCAGGAGGGCGAGCGCTTACAGTAGACGCCGTTTTGAGGCGGAGCCTAATTAATAAAAGCGGAGGCCGATCCGTCGATCGGCAGCAGACCGCATTTTAATTCGAGCACCTTTACGTTGCATTGCATAGCGACTCGCGATTCTGCTATTCTTTGGATTGCCGATCTCACGTCTCACACTTGAGATCTTGGAGGGTCGCCCAGATCCTTCAGTAATAGAATTAGGCAGCCAAAGCGGGGATTTGCGAGAACAATACCCCGAAAACAATATGCAATTTTCGCAAGTTTCAGGTGATGGGTACAGCAACACTTTGCTAGCCTATCCGGCTACATCGTCTCGCTCGGTGTTACGACCTCTAGGTGTAAGCGTGCCGAGACAGATTATTGTTGAAAAGGTGGTGAATTCTTCGTCTATATCACATAGCGAAGATCGGGTGTTGCCTCGTCGTTCTTTTTCAAACCGCGTGGTGCCACGATTTTCAAAAGTGGACACGCCAAAACTTTATCGGGATCGTCTCCGTACGTCGATAGTTTATAGTCGACAATTGGAAAGTCCATCATTTTCTAAAAACTTTATCACGATTGATGAAACAGGGAAATTTAGGAATCCTGTGTCTTCGGCTATGAATAGCCGACGAACCCATCAATTTAATGACAGATTTTTTATTCCCGTTTCTAGAAACGAGTATCAGGGAAGAATTTTTGAACAACAACCCCCAATTGGGAGTATACAGGATGTCCAAAATCCTGTCACCCGGGTTGATGACAGGAATGTTAGAGTTCCGGATTCAACTTACGGCTTTCGGGATAGAGGTTTCCCTGACTCCCATATACAGGGTGGTCAGTTCACGAGGCCCACATTTATACAGGGTGGCCCTATTTCTGAACCCCGGGTTGAGGAAAGGAATGTCGGAGTTCCTGACTTGACTGACGGTATTCGGAGTAGGGGTTTCCTGGAATCATCCGGCCTCAGGGACGTTCCCAACCCTGAACCCTCTTTGGTACAGGGTGTCCCAATTGCACATCCGTTTTTGCTTTCCGGTAACAATCAAAGGCAATGGCGTCCATCAGAGGATTCTGATCCTCGCCCTCGCGAGAGAGTTCGTTTCGAACCTTCGCGGCCTTCCTGTCGAGTGGATTCAGATCCAATGCTCGAGGTGGCTGATGCGCTTCGTGCGCTGGCTTCCGCTAACAGGAAGCTCGAATTACCCGAATACTCAGGACGTGATTCCGAATGTCCGAGACTCTTTTTGGATCTTTGTGTTTCCGAACTCCGGATTTCAGAAACTAAGTGGCCAAATATTGTAAAAAAACAATTACAGGGTGATGCCCGTAGTTGGTACAATTCCTTTTATGGTGATAGTCTATTGGTTTGGGATTATTTCTGCAATCGTCTTTTGCAGAGATTCGATTCTGAGGAAGTTTTAATGAAACGATTCCTTGGAAATAATCATGTTGGCCCTAGTTCTCCCGAATCTTTCATTGCTGAAAAGTGTACATTGGCGCGCAGGATTGCGTCAGAGTATACCGAAAAGCTATTAGTCAAATTATGTATCGAACGTCTCAAATCCGAATTCCGATGTTTCCTGAGGGGCAGGAACATTTCAACCATCGAGGAACTTACACAAATTGTCAGTGATCTCAGGGAAGACCACAGGTGATGTTAGTCAATCCCGGAATTCAGGCGGGAATTTTGGGCAGTTCAGTGGCGTGCCCCGTATTCAAAACGGTGCACCACGTCCGGCGATTAAGGAACAGAATGCAGGCGGGCATTCTGGTGGGAGTTATTCCAAGAACCCCCAGACTAGTAGAGGGAATAACCAGGGGCGTAGGGAACTTCCCCCCAATACCCCCCGGTTAGCTATTGAGCCGAGGCGTGTGGAGGACCAGGGGCAGGTAACCTCTAGGGGCCCTCCTAGACAGCCTGCTCAATTAAACCAGGTGGTTTCTGCACCACCAGCGGCGTCCTCTAAAAAGGGGCCAAATAAAAAGAAATCTAATGCCAGAAGAACGCGAATGGATTCGGGAAACGAATCCAGGGGCGATTCAGCTCTCGAAGCTAGGCTTGCTTCCTCGAGACCTGATTCGCCGTCGGGTTGTGTTGGGGTTTCTACATCCCCAGAGTGTGTGGAAAATGTAAACGTTATTGTCGTAGGTTCCGGCGAATCAGTTTGTTCAGATTCTAGCTTCTTTTGTAGAATGAGTGATTCCGGAAGCATATAAACATTCCACTATAGGATTCAGCACCCGCCTTCATTCCCATTGGTTGATTCAAAATTAGGTAATGACGGTGCCGAATCGCGTAGCGGAATGTTCAAACGGTGCCCAAATCCACAGTGGAATGTTATATGGTTTACGGTGCCGAATTGAAAAACGGTCAATTCTTTTATTGCTACCTAGGAAATTGATTAATATCAATTATTGTTATACATTTCTCTTTTATCCAACATTCGGTTGTTGAATTGATCATCATTGAGGTATGTGTAGAGAGTCTCTGCTTTTTTAGGAGATAGTTGGAACGAGCGAGGATAGGCATATTTTCATAAAATATTAGCAACATTCATATGGTTGAATATCAAATGCATGTTGGCAACGGCAATTGGGAATCACAGAATTAGTTTGACAATTCTGTGCTAGGAATACAATTACATCACTTGTGACACTTGTGTTCGTTGTATACATATTCTACCTAGGTATTAGTGGTGAAGTGCGATGGATCAGCTCATTGAAGTACCTAGATAATTTTCTTCATCGGGAAGAATTCAAAACAGAAGAGGACATTGTGGAATGGCTCCATACATATGAGGAAGAGAGTAACACTTTGTGGCATATTAAATCATCTTTGAGAAATAGCGTACGGTTTACATAGAAGTAAGTTTAGTGAGTTACGGTTTTCGCTTGTTTATTGTGGTTCTGTATTCCTAGTTTATCTCAATTACACAGAACTACCCTAGTGTTTTTTATTAATATAGGAACTTGTTCGAAAATCCAAGAAATCGTGTCACCAACTCAGCTTCTATCAGTACTGAGTGATTATCAGTTTCTTCAGAAATCGCCTTTTTCAAAATAGTAATTCATTTGCAGGAATCAATTAAGAGTTCTCACGAGCGATTCGAATGAGAATCAGGTGATGAAAGGTGTTCTCGTGTATCTTCGTGTATTGGTTTGCAGCAGGTTGAAGAAGTATTTTGAACGTTTATTTGTGAGAAATTCCGTTTAATTAACGCATCGAACAAAATATGACAATATTGAAAAATTATTATCTGACAACCACTCTTGATGATTTCTGTAACCATGCAAACAAATTTTCGATGAATGGACTGAGGGATTTGTAATGCAACAAAAACCTTACGTTTTTGCACAGCTATCTTCACACGAAATTGTGTATTTTTAGATTTGCTCTTTTTATTTTCTTCTGAAGTTACCCTCTGGTAACCGTGATGACAAAGAAATGTCGTTCTGAAAATTCATTCAAACAATTCATCCGATTAGGATGACATGATGACCGATACATTGTAAAAAATGTAATATATGTATATCTTCAATTTAGAAAACTAAAACAAAATTCACATTCTTTCAATCTCCTCCAGCAAAAATAGTTTTCAACTGGAATTTATTCACGATTGTAACGAAAAACTTCGATAGATAGATATACAGTGACATTCATAAGGTACACAACCATTGGAAAAAATCTCAAATTTTTTTCAATTTTTCGAATTAATTATACAAATATCTTATATCAGGAATTGTTTGAATAGGTATACTTAATTTCTTTCTTAGGGTGACCTCAGCAATGTGATGATCTGCAAAACCATCTAAAACTGTTGGTTATTCCTTTTATTTCATATAAAATTCGTTCGTGAATTTTGTGCAAAAACGTAAGGATTTTGTTGCATGACACTTATTCGCAAAATACCTTAAATAACCTGATTATCATTCCAATGGCTTGTGAAAAGTCCTAATTAATTTCTGCACATGAATTACTATTTTGAAAAAGGCGATTTCTGTAGAAACTGAAAATAACTCTGTATATCTGATAGAAGATGAGTTGGTGACACGATTTCTTAGATTTTCGAAGAAGTTCTTGTATTACAAAAAAAAAAACACCACACACAAACAAACTGAATACAGAACCATAATAAACTTACTTGTATGTAAATCGTACGCTATTTTCCAAAGATGATTTAATACGCCACGAAGTGTTACTCTCTTCCTCATATGTATGGAGCCATTTCACAATGTCCTCTTCTTTTTTAAATTCTCCCCGATGAAGAAGATTATCAACTTTAATGAGCTGATCCATCGCGCACTTCACCAATAATAGGTAGAATATGTATTCAACGAACACAAGTGATGTACGTGTATTCCCAGCACAGAATTACATACAAACTAATTCTGTAACTCCTAATTGCCGTTGCCAACATTTGATGTTCAACCCTATAAATGTTGCCAATAACTTATGAAAATACCTATCCTCGCTCGTTCCACCTATCTCCTAAAAAAGCAGAGACTTTCTACACTTATCTCAATGATGATCAATTCATCAACCGATTATTAAATAAATGAGAAATGTATGAAAATAATTGATTAAAATCAATTTCCTAGGTAGCATGCATGCAATAAAAGCATTGACTGTTTTTTATTTCGGCACCGTAAACCATATAACCAAAGAATATCTACGCTTACACGATAAGCGTAGATATTCTTTGATATAACATTCCACTGTGGATTTGGGCACCGTTTGAACATTCCGCTATGCGATTCGGCACCGTCATTACCTAATTTTGAATCAACCAATGGGACTGAAGGCGGGTGCCGAATCCTATAGTGGAATGTTTATATGCATTCCGGAATGCTTGATAATTGCCCTTCCCATTGTATTTCTGAATACAATTTGGAAAGATGCCGTCCTGAGGACGAGGAAGAAATTTTTGTTGAGGCTGAACCTGATTTCTCGGAGGTCAGTGTCGTACAGCCAAACCTGTCTTCGTCTTGTGAAAATGAAATGTGTGTGGAGATGAATGATGCAGTGAAAATGGATAGTTGGAATTCTTTTCGGCATGCTAGTTCACGAATGAGGAAGAAAGTAAGTAGGAGAATGCCTGTGAAATCCAGGATAGTGAAAGTTTGTGTCCCTATCGACGAAAAGAAAAATCTTCACTCGCACAAGTCATCGGAGGATTGTAGCGAGTATAATTCATCAACTACTCAGGATGTTGTGGTCTCGGCTTTAGTTTCTGAGGATGGGCTTGTCGAAACGTTGTCCAACTCTCAGCCACGGCATGGGTGCAGTTCAACACAAACCCATTCCTCTATTCAGAATAAGAAGTTTCCTTCTTCGTGTTGTTATGAGGACCGGACTTTGACTTCTCTAAATCATGGGAACCTGATGGAATGTTCAGGGCGTTTGCCTAGAATACAGGTGATGGTTGGAGAAAAAGTTGTCCAGGCACTGATCGACACGGGTGCTTCTGAAAGTTTCGTTAGACCTGACGTAATTCCGGATGTGGACTGTTCCAATCTGGATTGCCCTGGGACAGTCGTCGTCCTAGGTTGTCAAAATTCAACTTCGTTTAGTTTGGGAAACGTCCGATTCGAATGCTTCGTCGATAGTAGATCAACATGGGTAGATGCGACAGTTGTGTCAAATCTACAAGAAGAGTTGATATTAGGGATTCCCTGGCTATCTCATAACCATGCTATCTTAGATTTGTTTCGTAAGTGCATCTACTTTGGGTTCATGCCACGTCAGACCGTGTTTTTCAATGGTTGTAAAAAAAGGCCTTTGTCGAAAGCTTCTTCACAGTTGAGCTTTGAGCCAACACAGTTCTCTAAGGAGACACAGTCAGCTGTATTACCTATAGTACAGGAATACGCAGACATTAAGGTGCACCATGAGCGTCCCTTTAGACAGAATCGTTATAATAAAATGTCTGACGTGAGGAAGAAGTTAATTCACGATGAGATAGACAAGTTGTTAGAGGCGGGAGTTATCAATCAAAGTAACTCGCCGTATTGTAGTCCGGTGGTTCTGATCCCCAAGAAAAACGGCAAGTTGAGGTTCTGCGTAGACTACAGGGAAATCAACAAGTTGATTATACCTGAAGCTCCGCATCTACCTCCGATTCAGGAGACGGTTCGTGAAATGGGGAAGGCCTCCATATTCACGACTCTCGATCTTCGAAACGGGTTCTGGCAAGTACTACTCAGGCCGGAAAGCCGGAAGTACACAGTCTATGAGTTTCGTGTCCTAGCCTTTGGCTTGAAAAACGGACCAGCTGCGTTTCAGAACCTGACCTCTTCGGACCTAGCAGGTTACACTGATCGCTTTTGCAAGGTTTATCTGGACGATATCATCGTATATTCTAACTCATTAGAAGAACATCTTGACCACCTGAGGCTTATCTTCGAGCGACTCAGGGCTCATGGTCTGTGGGTTTCACCGTCGAAATGCACTTTCGCAGTGGACAAATTGGAATATCTTGGTCGAGTAGTTACTTCTGAAGGAAATTTTCCACAAGAAAGGCATATTCTAAATGTCAAGACTTGCCCTATTCCGAAGTCCATTAAGCAGTTGCGCGCGTTTTTAGGCACAGCAGGCTGGCTTGGCGGGGTGAGCGGTGTGGGTGGGCGGAGGCGGGGTGGGCAGGTGGTGGGGTGGGTGGGCAGGTGGTGGGGTGGGTGGGCGGGTGGTGGGGTGGGTGGGCGGGTGGTGGGGTGGGCGCGGTGTGGTCGGGGCGGTGTGGGGGGGGCGAGGTGGGGTGGGGCGGTGTGGGGGGGTGGGCGGGGTGGGCGTGGGCGGGGTGGGTTGGTGGGTGGGCGGGGGTGGTGTGGGGCGGGGGCGGTGTGGGTGGGAGGTGTAGGGGGTGGGGGCGGTGTGGGGGTGGGGCGGCGTGGGGGCGGGGTGGGTGGGCGGGGGCGGGGTGGGGTGGGTGGGCGGGGGCGGGGTGGGGTGGGTGGGCGGGGGCGGTGTGGTCGGGGCGGTGTGGGTGGACGGGGTGGGGGGGCGGTGTGGGGGGTGGGGCGGGGTGGGGGTGGGCGGGGTGGGGGTGGGCGGGGTGGGGGCGGTGTGGGTGGGAGGTGTAGGGGGTGGGGGCGGTGTGGGGGTGGGGCGGCGTGGGGGCGAGGTGGGTGGGCGGGGGCGGGGTGGGTGGGCGGGGGCGGGGTGGGTGGGCGGGGGCGGGGTGGGTGGGCGGGGGCGGGGTGGGGTGGGTGGGCGGGGGCGGGGTGGGGTGGGTGGGCGGGTGGTGGGGTGGGGGCGGGGCGGTGTGGTCGGGGCGGTGTGGGTGGACGGGGTGGGGGGGCGGTGTGGGGGGTGGGGCG
The DNA here is from genome assembly GCA_029955515.1 of Chrysomela aeneicollis. Classification (NCBI taxonomy): domain Eukaryota; kingdom Metazoa; phylum Arthropoda; class Insecta; order Coleoptera; family Chrysomelidae; genus Chrysomela; species Chrysomela aeneicollis. Next base: position 14,969,610 of record JARUHQ010000018.1, on the reverse strand, counting down.
GGGTGGGGGTGGGCGGGGTGGGGTGGGTGGGCAGGTGGTGGGGTGGGCGCGGTGTGGTCGGGGCGGTGTGGGGGGGGCGAGGTGGGGTGGGGCGGTGTGGGGGGGTGGGCGGGGTGGGCGTGGGCGGGGTGGGCGGGGTGGGCGTGGGCGGGGTGGGTTGGTGGGTGGGCGGGGGTGGTGTGGGGCGGGGGCGGTGTGGGTGGGAGGTGTAGGGGGTGGGGGCGGTGTGGGGGTGGGGCGGCGTGGGGGCGGGGTGGGTGGGCGGGGGCGGGGTGGGGTGGGTGGGCGGGTGGTGGGGTGGGGGCGGGTGGTGGGGTGGGGGCGGGGGCGGTGTGGTCGGGGCGGTGTGGGTGGGCGGGGTGGAGGGGCGGGGTGGGGGGTGGGGCGGTGTGGGGGGGGTGGGCGGGGTGGGCGTGGGCGGGGTGGGTTGGTGGGGGCGGTGTGGGGGGTGGGGCGGGGGCGGTGTGGGTGGGCGGGGGCGGTGTGGGTGGGCGGTGTAGGGGGTGGGGGTGGGGGTGGGGGTGGGGGTGGGGGTGTGGGTGGGCGGTGTAGGGGGTGGGGGTGGGGGTGGGGGTGGGGGTGGGGGTGGGGGTGGGGCGGTGTGGGGGTAGGGGTAGGGGTAGGGGTGGGGGTGGGGGTGGGGGTGGGGGTGGGGGGTGGGGGGTGGGGGTGGGGGTGGGGGTGGGGAGGGGTTAATAATAGAGTACTAAGAATGGTGGTTGACGTTGGGATTTATTCTAGTGTCATTATGGTATCTTAGTTCAGACAGTACTTCTCAAATTTCGTAAGGTAATATGTCGGGGTGAACAATAAGAATTTTGGCAAAAGTAATTGCATTTTCCAGGTTGTCTAAAAATGGTACGAATATGTTGGCAATCAAGAAGATTTGTTAATTTTTCAGATTCGAATAAACTGTGTATTTTTCAAACTGATCTGAAATGTGCTCTGTGTATGCTTCGTTTTCGGAAATCTTTTCTTGATTATTAGTTTTGTCCAATTAGTTGTTTCGGAAGAGATATTTGAATATTGAGGTCTTTAACAATTTTTTGTTGAATTTTTTATATTATGGAAACATTTTGTTTCATTACTTGAAAATTGTTTTATATTACGATAACTTTCAATTAATTTGACGTTCAAGTTGATTTCATTTATGAATACTTGTTGACTAGCAATTATTTTTGAATGGGAGAATTCCAGGGGATTTTATTTTCTTTTTTCTTCTTTTATTTTAATTCTTTTATTTAAATCTCGTGTGCTTGGATCAGCAATAGGGTCTTCAGTTGAAGGCAAACTTTGGTATTTTTATAGGTTTAACAATTCTTTTAGTTTCGTTATAGAATTCTTTCGTAAAAAGCTTGACGAAATTCATTGAAAGAGAATGAGTCGATATGAATCAATTGAAAAGGTATTGATGGATTTTTAAGAGCATATTTTGCTCTTTTACAAATTTCACAGTAATTAATAAATTCTGTGTGACTGTTGTTTTCATAATATGTAATAGTTCATTGACTGGTATTTTTACATTAGTAATTTTATAAGTTTAGAGATAAGATAAGTTTTGTATTGAAATTTTTTTCTGGTTATAAGAAAAAACAAGAACTTCTTTTGATAATGAATGTGATGTTTGATCGGAATTATTATCAGGTGGTTTCAGTCGGTTAATCGGCTTTGCTTGTTCGAATGTTTCAGGGTTTCTCAAAAATTCTAAAGTGTTTAGTTTTATTCTAGATAACGAATCTGCATTTGAATTCAGAGTGCATGTTTTACATACGATTTTATAATCAAATATATAGCAGTCGGATATTTAGTAACTTAAATTTAAACAAAGTTAGGTTAGGTTAGGTTTTCTTCTTTCATCTTGTTTTAGGTTAGGTTTTCTTCTTTCTTCTTGTTCTGAAATCATCAAATAAAAGCTGCTTATTTTCACTAATCTGATGTAGGCGAAATATTCGTTATCGATTCGATGAATGACATACTGAAAGAAATGAGGGAATGACGTTCATGTGAAAGTTCAAAAAATTCAAATATTTCTGCTCTAACAAGCTGTCATTGGTGTAATTGTAATATGTTTTTGTATTCAAACTTCATTGATAACTAGTTTCTAACTTTTTTAATTCTTGTTAATCAGTTAATTTATATAGAATGTTAAGTCTGGTCAATATCTGCTGGTATGATACTTTTGATATTTTTGGATGATTTGTTTTACATAGGATTCTTAATGAATGGATCTGAATAATTTGCTTATCCAAGTACAAACTTTTATAAGCGTTCATTTATATAGATGGAGATCTAATGTTCAGTTAACAACATTATTTTATTATCATTATTTTGATAAAGATTCTGATGTGGCTTCTTGACACTTGAATACAAATGACGAAAGACAAACGGGTTAAGAAAAAGGAAGAATATTCTGACTTGGAACATGGCATGTTCTCTCTTTTGGAATTATAGAGATTATGTACTCTATGTTCATTAATAATCGATGTAGGCTAAGGAAATAATTGAATGGGTGTATGCAGAAAGGTCACAAGTCCATTTTTATCAAATATGGGATTATTATGAAAATCGAGTCTCCATAGGTATCCGCATCGTACTACGTAAAATGGTCTCGAGTCCCTATTATCGCCGCGTCGTAGCTGTCTCACAAGCGAATTCATAATACGCAGTAAGGGCTCATGTCCTGGACTTATGCCCATTCTGCTTAACATGTATTGTATAGACGCAGAAAATATAGGTGGGAGTATTGACATGAAGACGCTACAAATTACAAATTTAGTTCTCTCTCATGTGTTGAATGAGATGGTTGTGTTTCTGTTCGGTTAATAGTGTTTCAAACTGTATAACCAAAATGAACGAGAATAATGTGAATATACCCCAGAAGAAGAGAAAAGCCGATCCAGAAAAATTCAAAAGAAACATAATAAAAAAAGCACGGGTGGAGGGTCAACCTTATAAAAATTACAATGGTGCGGCCATTCCTGGGAAATTTATAGGTCTCCCCTGCAGGTGATGAGTTTTATGGGTATTCGTTCTTCAGATATTGAGATATTATTTCTATCAGTTCTAAGTCGAAATGTTTTGAGAAGTTCACTGAAGAAGAGCTGCGTTCGAATTTCAATCGTTTTCCTTTGAATGTAAGGACCATCAAGATATTTTTCTTCAAGGTATCATCGAGGTTTACGATGTGCAGAGGCGTCGTCCAAGAGTGGTCGAAAAAAATAAGCCCAAGTCCAATGTTTTCAAGTATTATGCAATGAAAGGAAAAATCAAGACTGAAATATGTTTGAAAGCTTTCGAATCGATATTTGCATGTGGCGAAAAGCGCCTTAGAAGAGTGAAAAATCTTGCTGCCTTAGGTAAATCACCTAGGGATTTGCGTGGGAAAAATCCTAGCCAGAATAAGTTCTCAGACGACATTCAATTGACTGTTAGGCAACATATTGAGTCCTTTCCAGTTAAATTGAGCCACTATTCTAATCATGAAGTAAGATATCTAAACAGCCAGCTGAATATTAAAACGATGTACGAATTGTTCAAAGAGAAGTACCCTGATATCAAGTTGAGTTACCCTTATTACAGGAATTTTTTTCGGGAGAACTTCACTTTATTATTCGGACGACCACAAGTAGATGTTTGCTCTACATGTGAGGTTTTGAACAACAAAATAAAAGATTACAATTTGAATGATATCGCAAAACGTACAGCAGTTGCCGAACTAATGGTACATAAGCGCCGAAGTAAGAAATTTTACTCAAAATTGAAAAGTGAAACTGGGGAAGCCCATAATAACGACACAGTCTTAGCATTATGTTTTGACTATATGCAAAATATTCAACTACCAAAAACTCCTGTCGGTGAGGTATTTTACTACAATCAGTTCCAACAATCCAACATACATTCAAGCTCCATCAACCAGGAAAAATAGTACCTACACTACCTTCAACAAAAGCTTATCCACTGGGGAAAGTACCCATAAAATCGACAAAAATGGACCACATCAGGAAATGTGCACATTTTGTTCAAGAGGAATATCAAGAATTTTATAATTCTATACTACTATGGCCAACCACTAACGCTGATAGATAACGCATAGTTTGTTTAGTTTTTAGTTCTCAACTTGTACATCATGTCCATTTTTTGTATATTTTTTTCAAATTTAAATTTGATTTTAGAAACAAAATCATTCGATAAGTTTTGAGTTCTACACTAATTCTATTATTTAAGATCGTTAGATATAAAATCGACCCAATAATTTTATAAATAGCAGATTTTACTCGTTTTTCCATTGTTGCCATTTGGAGGAGCGCCCAGCGGAAGATGTTCAACAACGAAGGGGAGTTTGTGGACTTCCTCCAGGAGGGCCAACGCCGACATGGCGCCCAACGTGGGGCATTTGAAGAGGTATCTACCACTGAGCAACCAGGCCCACTAGGAGCAGCTGCCCGAAAACTCTCTAACCTGAATGAGCGCTTTACTGCACTTGGTGGAGGCGCGCAGTCAGAAATCCCAGAACCAGGATTTCTAAGCTCTACTAATGGCCGACCTAACCTCTCCGTCATCTTGAAGGATGACCGAACCCGAGTAATGGCAGGGGTACGTCCTAATATACAGGTGGTTACGAGAGTACCCACCCCAGGAATTTTACTAAGAGCACCACGCACCTCACAAACAAATACTGACGTGCCAATCCACGCAACAAATCCATTTTCAATGTTGCAAACATCGCCGGTGTCCAGTGTTAACGGAGACCCGGTGGCCGGTCCCCTAGAAAATGCTCCTGAAAAGGATAAGAATGATAAAACCCCGTTTTTGGCTTCCGGGGAACAGCAACAAAGCCAATGGCGCCCACCTATTCAGTCAGACCAGCTAGTAAATCCGTTAGAAGCACTTACCAAGCGATTCAGTGCCTAACGACTACCACAAAATCGGTACATCATAAAATGAACCTGCCGGACTTCTCAGGACTGGAGTCCGAAGATCCGAACCATTTTGTACGAGAATGCAGACTAGAATTAATAAAGCACCCAGAAATTCCACAAGAAAGATGGACTTCGTTAGTCAGAAAACAACTAAAAACGGAGGCCTCTCAGTGGTATGTGGCCACTTTTGGAAATACGACTCAAATCACATGGGATAATTTTTCAAACCGAATCATTCAAAGATTCGATAGTAAATCGATAAAAGCACGCCTAATTTCCAAATTATATGGGAAACCACAGCCTGATAATGTTAGGCCAGAAGCCTTCATTGCAGAAAAATGTGCTCTAGCACGTAGAGTCGCACCGCACCTCTCTGAAGGAGACCTCGTGGACATTATTATTCCACTATTGAAAGCAGAAATTCGTTGCTTCCTTCGAAATTTTGTCTTTGTAAATATTGAAGATCTCACGCAAAATTGCGCATTAATCACAGAAGATATAAATCAAATTCCGTGGACCCGTCGAAGCGAAAGCGGGCCGAGAAACGGAATAGTAAATAATCACTATCCTATAAATAACCACAATAACAACACCGGCAATGCGAACTGGCGTAATCCAAACAATAATGGGGCATTACCGAGGGATGTGCCGACTGAAGCAACAGGTGGCCAATTAAGGCGGCCGCCGCAACAGATAAGCCGACCGCAAGCGGCCACTCGACCTACATTCGATCGGAATGCGGCTCGGCACAATCAGATCGAAGTCGGGAGTAATGACCCGATGCCGGGAAACTCCGAGAGGGACGATCCGGCTGTAAACAGAAATTAAATGCCGAGTCGTCCCGTGGAAATTACTCGAAGGAATTAAAAAACAATGACTATGGTTCAAACAAACCTGACCTTCACTTATCGATTGATGATTGTATTCCGGATGTTGAAATTTTGGTGTCGCTTTCAGACAGTAAGCGAAATACCTCACGTTCTACGCAACTTCCGAGGCTCCAATTAAAAATATTTGAGGATATAATCATGGCTCTAGTGGATACTGGAGCTAGCAGTAATTTTGTTCGGTCTGATGTTTTGCAGAACTATAATATCATGTACTCAACTAATCCTGGGGTAATATTGTTGGGTTGCCAAGACAATACAGCCCAGAGCCTCGGGACGATCAATATAGAAATTTCTGTCGAAGGAGTGCCAACTACTACCAATGCAATAGTAGTAGATAATTTGCAAGAACAATTCATTCTTGGAATGCCCTGGCTGCATCAAAATAAAGCTGTGATTGACGTATTGCATAAGTGTATATATTTTGGGATTAATCCTCGTCAAACAGTCTATTTTCATGATCAGCCAAAGAAAACTCTAGCCTCGACAGAATTCCCTGAATTTCAGGAGAATCAATTTTTAAATGAGACCAAAGATATAGTCGTTCCTGTGCTCCACGAATTTAAAGACATATTTGATGATCGTATTAAGCAACCCACAACTCATGCTACCGTTCATCAAATTAGAGTGAAAACGGATAGACCATTTAGGCAACAACGATATGCAAAAATGTCTGACGTACGAAAAAATATTATACATGAGGAAATAAACAAACTGCTAGAAGCAGGCGTCATAAACCGAAGTACATCTGAGTATTGTAGTCCCGTAGTACTCATCCCCAAAAAGAATGGTAAACTACGGTTCTGCGTAGATTATCGAGAACTAAACAAACTAATAATATCAGAGGCCCCTCATTTGCCTGTGATACTGGAGACAGTGCGAGAGATGGGTGGAGCAAAGATATTTACTAGCTTGGATTTACGTAACGGGTTTTGGGGGGGGTGGGGTGGGTGGGGTGGGGGGTGGGGGGGGGGTGGGGGGGTGGGCGAGGTGGAAGGGGTGGGGAGGGGTTAATAATAGAGTACTAAGAATGGTGGTTGACGTTGGGATTTATTCTAGTGTCATTATGGTATCTTAGTTCAGACAGTACTTCTCAAATTTCGTAAGGTAATATGTCGGGGTGAACAATATGAATTTTGGCAAAAGTAATTGCATTTTCCAGGTTGTCTAAAAATGGTACGAATATGTTGGCATTCAAGAAGATTTGTTAATTTTTCAGATTCGAATAAACTGTGTATTTTTCAAACTGATCTGAAATGTGCTCTGTGTATGCTTCGTTTTCGGAAATCTTTTCTTGATTATTAGTTTTGTCCAATTAGTTGTTTCGGAAGAGATATTTGAATATTGAGGTCTTTAACAATTTTTTGTTGAATTTTTTATATTATGGAAACATTTTGTTTCATTACTTGAAAATTGTTTTATATTACGATAACTTTCAATTAATTTGACGTTCAAGTTGATTTCATTTATGAATACTTGTTGACTAGCAATTATTTTTGAATGGGAGAATTCCAGGGGATTTTATTTTCTTTTTTCTTCTTTTATTGGATCAGCAATAGGGTCTTCAGTTGAAGGCAAACTTTGGTATTTTTATAGGTTTAACAATTCTTTTAGTTTCGTTATAGAATTCTTTCGTAAAAAGCTTGACGAAATTCATTGAAAGAGAATGAGTCGATATGAATCAATTGAAAAGGTATTGATGGATTTTTAAGAGCATATTTTGCTCTTTTACAAATTTCACAGTAATTAATAAATTCTGTGTGACTGTTGTTTTCATAATATGTAATAGTTCATTGACTGGTATTTTTACATTAGTAATTTTATAAGTTTAGAGATAAGATAAGTTTTGTATTGAAATTTTTTTCTGGTTATAAGAAAAAACAAGAACTTCTTTTGATAATGAATGTGATGTTTGATCGGAATTATTATCGGGTGGTTTCAGTCGGTTAATCGGCTTTGTTTGTTCAAATGTTTCAGGGTTTAGTTTTATTCTAGATAACGAATCTGCATTTGAATTCAGAATGCATGTTTTACATACGATTTTATAATCAAATATATAGCAGTCGGATATTTAGTAACTTAAATTTAAACAAAGTTAGGTTAGGTTTTCTTCTTCTTTCATCTTGTTCTCAAATCATCAAATAAAAGCTGCTTATTTTCACAAATCTGATGTAGGCGAATGATTCGTTATCGATTCGATGAAAGAAATGAGGGAATGACGTTCAGGTGAAAGTTCAAAAAATTCATAGATTAAAAAATTCTATTCGATTACAATTATCGTTGCAAATATTTCTGCTCCAACAAGCTGTCATTGGTGTAATTGTAATGTTTTTATATTCAAACTTCATTGATAACTAGTTTCTGACTGTTTTAATTCTTGTTAATCAGTTAATTTATATAGATTGTACACGTATTATGTGTTTTTCAATAATAAACATGGGTATAGTATTTTTCAGTATTGACAGCATATGCAAATTTCCTACTGCTTATATGAAATGAATGTTCTCTTCAAGATCACTTGATCAGTTTTAGTCTCTGCTGGTATGATACATTTGATATTTTTGGATGATTCGTTTTAGTGAATGGATCTGAATAATTTGCTTTTTCCTGGTTCAAACTTTTTATAAGCGTTCATTTATATAGATGTTCTATCAACAACATTATTTTATTATCATTATTTTGATTGAAATAGATGAAATTCTGATGTGGCTTCTTGACACTTGAATACAAAAGACAAACGGATGAAGAAAAAGAAAGAATATTCTGACTTGGAACATGGCATGTTCTCTCTTTTGGAATTATAGAGATTGTGTACTCTATGTTCATTAATAATCGATGTAGGCTAAGGAAATAATTAAAACAAAACAGAACAGTTGTTTATTGATAAGAACGACATAACAGCATAACAGACTACATGACAAGAATGGCGCGTGTGCTCGAGCGTCTGACTCGAATCGAGGATGAGGAGAGAATGAGGCCCATAGAAAACACTCCACAGATAGAATGTAATCTCCCATAGTGACGGCTGGTACAACCAACAGCGCCACCATGTTTTTCGGGAGCCGAACTAAATTATCGATTTAGGGCGTGGCGGTAAATTTGAAATGTATATAGCAGTATTTAGGTTTCTAATTGAACTATTTATATGGGAATACAAGCACAAAATTGATGAAGTAGAGAATTTCCTTTTTACTTTACAAAAAGGTTTGACACTCTACTTCACCACTGTGCTATGTATTTCTCCAAAATAGATTTGCCCCAATGTTGTCATTGCATAGATAAATGAAAAAAAAAACGATAATGGGTTATTTCTTTAATTTAGAAAATCTGTTTTTCTTATAAATTTCCCTGGCTTGTTTATACAGATTAGAACAATTATTCGGCAATGGTCGACAATCCTTTCCATTTATTAAATTATTCAAACCATTGAAAAAATTTAAGATAATCAAGCAAATAAAATTGCTTAAAACTGCTTTAAGTGAATTTTCTGTGTGTTCACATTGAATAAAATTGAAATTCACATTGTCGTTGACAGTTTTTAAAATAACTTTCAACAAATTCTTTGAACTAGGTTTTCTGGCCAGAATGAATCTTGAGATATTATAGACTTTCACAATATTTTCAATAAATTCCCTGTTACAATAGGTTAGCCTAGTAAGTTTTTGACCACCGTACTCTCTTTGTTGGATTAAATTATGGAGATCACTCAGATCTCCTTCATTTTCTCTTTTTAAAATGTTGTATCTGCAAGCTACACAAGGTTTGATGTTTGTCCTCAGCTTTGTTATCTGCAACTTTTGTGATGTTAAATTCTGTCAGGCTATCAGTATCATCAATTTTCTGTTCAGATGAAATAGTAGCAGTTATGATATCTGTACCTTCCATTTCACTATAAAAAGCATATGAATGATCACTAAGAGGATCAAATTGTGGATCGGCACCACCACTACACCCAGGAACTGCTGTTTCTTCTGAATTATCACTGCCAGAATCAGTACTATCTAAAAAAAAGTAAGAATCTTCAAGGTAAAATTCATTTTGCATACATATATAAGAAATAATTCAACATATAGGTAGCAAAAGTTCCAGAGGATCAATAAATTGATTAATTACCTGGTAGAAAAAACTTGGGAAATGCAGATTTTTTTAGTCGTCTGTTTGGCCCAAAGTCCTCTGGTGCAAAATGCTTTTGACACACCCGATATAATTCATATATCATTTCTGGTGTCATACTTTGGAAGCATCTATTGTTGATGATCTTCACCCAATTCTGGAACATCTTGGGATATTTTTTTGGGTTTATTATTCGATGGCGACTATGTTCTTTGGATGGGTTACATCCAGGAATACAGCATCCACTTTTCGTCATTGGCGGAATCTTGAGAACAATAATGATACTGATGAATCTGTGATACAATCGACTTAAATGTATTTTGAGTGTTATTTGTAAAGGCGGATTCATGCAACATTCATTATAATTACATTTTCATAATACTATAATTACATTTCATTTACATTTTCACAAATAAACAAAATGGACGATTTATTATTATTCTCGTAATGATAGAACATAGAAATACAAAATGTAGTACACAAAACACCAGAAAATGTCTTGACGAAATGACAGCTTCGATCGTATGGCCATCTATCTTATCGGGAGCCGAACTGATCTCGTCCGCCATGACAGTTTTGGTGAGGGCTATAGAGTTTTCATTCTATCTGTGGAGTGTTTTCTATGATGAGGCCGAATCCTATCTTGGTCCGAGCGCTTCACGTGACGTAGGACAGCTTTCAAGGCAGCGCTTTCGTCGGATTGCTGCTTGACGCCAAGGCAGTTCGGTGAAGTGAAGTCAGGACAGTTCAGTGGTTGAACCAGTCTGCAACCATGGACGTCAGTGACCAGTGACGCCACAGAATCAACGGCATCATGATATATATGTTGCCAATCTACAACATTGACGTGCACATCTTGTTAGGGTTACTTATCTGCCTAAAGGCATTTTTAGGGTTTTATATATATATTTGTTATATCACTCGATAACAATTTTATTACTGAACTGAAATGTTTACAATATAGAATGGGATTGAAAATGGTTAATTAATGTTGCTTGAATAATAAGTGACAAAGAAGTGTGTCTCGGATGGGTTGCCGCGAGAATAAGTAGGCTCGGTGCAGCTTTGGATTAACCTGAGATGATGACTTCAGCGAGAAACTTGATAATATAATATTATGGTTTTAGTTCGAGCTTAGCTTAGCAGTGTGGCTTAAGTTTAGTTTAAAAATATACAGCGGGACAGGGAGAGTGGGTAGGTACATTTTTTTAAAGAATAATGGACAAATATTTGTGGGGAAAATGGAGTAACATGTGTTTGAGTGGGGCAAGTCCGTAAATCGGTAACGTAAAGAGCAAAAGAGGTGCAAGACTTTGAATAAAAAATGGAATAGAAATAAAAAAAATTTGCTGTGCAAAAGGTGAGGTCAAAATTGATATAATATTATATAATATATATATATCGCTAATTGAGCATCACATGATCAAATATTCGATAATTAAGCATAAATTACATAAATATATCACATTGACATACTATACATTAAAATATAACAGACTAAATATCACCAACTGAACTACTATTGTAACATGCATCGACAAAATAAATAAATACATCGTCGCGTATATTATATTCAGAACATTATTCATGACAGAAGATTTACCTTTTTTCTTGTGTGCTATGGTGATTGCTGTAGCAGCTTATTCATTTGTGCATTACTTCATTGAGAAAAATATAAAAATACTTAAGCTACGGCAGCAGACTTTATAAATTGAGCTTAGTACAGTTGAAATCATTTGCTACTAGATTTAAAATTTCAGGCAACCAGTGACATTCAACGTGACAATCAAAGAACAGCTTTTCTACTCGAAAAACGGACACTATGAATTTCTCGTTTCATACAGTCCTTACCGGGAAGCAAGGTGGATATAGGATGGCGAAACAGCTTCCTATTAACAAGCACTAGAATAAACTGTAGACCATTGCCTACTTGATTTCATACCGTAGTAATGTTTCCTGAAGTTATCAAAGATGGCGACATACCTTGTGTCGGTAAAACAGAAACTGTGCATCTGTCATCTTTTTCTGTTATAGATGAGAAATGACTGAAAAGAGTCAAAATATCGATATTCATTTTCCAGATTCACTGAAAATATTGTGTTTTAATGTCGTTTCAATTCACGTCTGTCAGATGCGAACCACAGAAATACGTTAGCAGCAGAATTCTTCTTCGATAATCGATCACCGCCATCTTCATTCAAGTCGTGGAAATATTACTACCTTCTTACACGGTCTACAAGTTTTTTGCAGAAACAATTGAGCTGTTTCACCATCCTATAATATCCTTACCTTGCCGGGAAGCATATAATCATTTCCATTGGTTGATTCTAAATTCGGTAATGACGGTGCCGAATCGCGTAGCGGAATGTTCAAACGGTGCCCAAATCCACAGTGGAATATTATATGGTTTACCAAATGCCGAAATAAAAAACAGTCAATGCTTTTATTGCATGCATGCATGCTACCTAGGAATTTGATTTCAATCAATTATTATCATACATTTCTCATTTATTCAACAATCGGTTGTAGAATTGATAATCATTGGATAGGTGTAGAAAGTATCTGCTTTTTTAGGAAATAGGTGGAACGAGCGAGAATAGGAATTTTCATAAGTTATTGGCAACATTTATAGGGTTGAACACAAATGTTGGCGACGGCAATTAGGAGTCACAGAAATAGTTTGTATGTAATTCTGTGCTGGGAATAAACGTACATCACTTGTGTTCGTTGAAAACATATTCTATCTATTAGTGGTGAAGTGCGATGGATCAGCTCATTAAAGCTGATAATATTCTTAATCGGGGAGGATTTAAAAAAGAAGTGGACATTGTGAAATGGCTCCATACATATGAGGAAATGAGGAAAAGAGTAACACTTCGTGGCGTGTTAAATCATCTTTAGAAAATAGCGTACGATTTACATACAAGTAAGTTTATTGTGGTTCTGTATTCACAGTTTGTATCAGATACACAAAAATACCCTGGTGTTTTTTTTTGTAATGCAAGAACTTCTTCGAAAATCTAAGAAATCGTGTCACCAACTCATCTTCTATCAGATATCAGTTTCTACAGAAATCGCCTTTTTCAAAATAGTAAGTCATGTGCAGAAATTAATTGAGACTTCAAAAGTCATTGGAATGAGAATCAGGATATTTGAGGTACTTTGCAAATAAGTGTCATGCAACAAAAACCTTACGTTTTTGCACAGAATGATCAGTGATTTTAGGAGTATCATTAACATAGGCATCAATGTAACTGCTATTTGTTACAACATAATCTACAAGGGTTTTGCTATTAATAAAAAACACTAAGGCAGTTCTGTGTAATTGAGACAAACTAGAAATACAGAACCACAATAAATATGCGGAAACCGTAACTCACTAAACTTACTTGTATGTAAGCCATTTCTCAATGTCCTCTTCTGTTTTGAATTCTTCCCGATGAAGAAAATTATGAGCTGATCCATCGCACTACACCACTAATACCTAGGTACAATATGTTTACAACGAACACAAGTGATGTACCTGTATTCCCAGCACAAAATCATCAAACCAATTCTGTGATTCCCAATTGCTTTTGCCAACATTTGATATTCTGCGAATATCTTATGAAAATTCCTATACTCGCTCGTTCCACCTATCTCCTGAAAAAGCAGCTACTTTCTACCATAATCACTTCAACAACCGAATGTTATGAGAAATTTAATGAATGTGACATAAATGAGAAATGTATGACAATAATTGATATTCATCAATTTCCTATGCGTGCAATAAAATAATTGACCGTTTTTTAATTCGGCACCGTAAACCATATAACATTTCATTGTAGATTTGGGCACCGTTTGAACATTCCGCTACGCGATTCGGCACCGTCATTACCCAATTTTGAATCAACCAATGGGAATGAAGGCGAGTGCTGAATCCTATAATAGAATGTTTATATGCTACCGGGATACTAGGAGAACTATGCATATTCCCCAAACAAGTACTATGCATATTGCATCCTACTGCCAAGAAGAACAAGATTGAACCAAGATTCTTTTTTATTGTTATTCTACTCACCCTGTATTCATGTACTGTAATTTTATATCAATTCATAGACACGATTTATAAAAGTGATTGCAATATTGAATTCACAATTTTTTTCAGTCTCATTGATTTTACACATTCAGAAAAAATATCCTAGAATAACGCGAGTTGCATTTCCTCGAGATGCAATAATAAACAAATTAGTTTCAATCCAAATTAAATAAACTTTTTTAAAAAAGCAACGAATGTCTTCCATGTTATTGAATATTAATCTATAAGGTACCCTACTTGGCAGTTCAAAGCAACTAGTTGACGTCACGTCAAGGATTACTACGGCTGTATACTTGCATATGGCGAATAAACTTTCTTGTTTGTTGAAAATGCGACTTTACACTGGTGCATTAGAAAATTCGACTTTTTACCAGACTTTCATTCTATGATCTTCAGTGTGGTTCAATAGTTGATAACAAGTCAAGTTCTGATTACACCGATGTCCAAGAGATGGCGCCAGTTACGTCCAAAACAATACGGTTTTAGTTCAAAACTCCCCCCCCCTTCCCCACTCACCCACACCATTCCCGCACATTTCGATCGGAGGAGGTTTTACGGAAGCTTTGACAGAAGATTGGCGATGGTGGTCGTAGAGGGAGCAGTAGTAGTAGATGTCGTGATGGTGTACTGCAAAAACAAATAAGTGAAGAGCTGTCGATTAATAAATAATGCTGTTTATTCAAATAATTTTTCCAATCGATGATTATGAAACAATTATCGATTTGTGGATGAAAAAATTTATTCACTTACAAATTGAAGTTGTTGAAGTGTTGGTTGGTTGGTTGAAGTGTTGGTTGGTTTGGAACGTGTACTAAGTGTCGCCTGGCTTTATGCTGTAAAAAAACATTTCATTGTTTTTCTGCTTTTATGTTTTCAATACCATATTATTCGAATTTTTGACAATTCTAGTGCTCTTATTCAGATAAATCTATATTTGGTACAAAGGAGGTATCTAACGTGAAATTTTACAGGTTACTGCAGGAGTCGATACGGAATTATGACTTTTTTTATTCTGAATTACTTCTAATCGTTTCTAATAATTCCATGGAACCATTTTCCAATGACTTTGATGCGAATATGTATCGAATTTCTATTGTTTCAAATCAAGGATTTTTCTGCTGAAACTATTGAAAAGTAGCGCCACCAGGTCTTATTTTCATCATTGGTACTAATAACACATCAAACATTTTTCTTATGAAAAATATAACCCAACAGGACAACAGATATAGGTATTCTGCTAGATAGATTGGAATCTACAAGACCTAAAAAAAATACATAAAAATAATATTGATATTACTGAATAATGCTGCTCGTTTATCTGTTCTTCAAATGTTTCAGGATCAACTTTATCACATTTTGTTATAATTTGATTTTACCAAATCGCAACAATTATCAACATCTCAATTTTTTTCCAAAAATTTATAGGGTGTTCCATTGAAAGTAACGAAGTTGATACCCATTTTTTTCATCAGCGATATTCATTTATTTCATCTGGTATAACTTTCTGGACGTTATCTTCAAAGATTAACCATGTAAACTACGCTACACTAATTACGTCGCACTCCGAAAGTTTGCCCCTGTTGACATTTGATTAACTTTTTTCTGATTTCAACAATTCCAATTGTGAAATTGAAACCGCGAGGAGTCAGAATACCAAGAAACCCATTATTAAGTAATATTTCATGAGAAACGGCATTATATTTATTAATTTAACCATTTATATCTAAATTATTATCAAAGTTCATCTTCCATGAGAAAAGGTGGCATTGGTACCAATTTTCAGAACAAATTTTCTCGTGGAGCATTCAGCATTTCTATCTATCTATACTTCGTGTCGGAAAGAAGGACAGATATTTATTGAATGAGAATTCCCTCGCGTGAACGGACGACGACTGGCAACATTGCCATAGTATTGTATGTTACATTACATTACATTAACATCAAATTTTAGCAATTTTAGCAAATATTTTCCGCGAGCACTTACACCACTTTTCGTGTACTACAGACAGTCCAGCGATGAGCAGTTAAACAATAGCAAATGAAGGATGATCAAGGTTTTACTTGGGAATATAATAATAAAAGTATAGGTTTCCGCATAATTTGGTTTTCACATTCGTGATCAGGAGGCCAAAATACGTAAGTAAAGCCAAAAATTTTGAAAAAATTAGACATCGCCACTTAACGGAACAAGTCAAATTGTTCAAATCAGCAAAAAGTTTTTCAAATTTCAACAGGGGCAAAATTTCGGGGTGCGACGTAATTCACTTACCTGGAAACAAGGTGGATATAGGATGGTGAAACAGTTTTAATTAATTGATAATTTTGAATTATAAATTTAATAAGTGAAATTTTAAATTCAATTATTTCTACGAAAACCTTGTAGATAGATCGTTTGAGAATGATGTAATATTTCCACGACTTGATTGAAGAGATTTCCAGAGATAAGTTACCCACTTCTGTGGTTCCAATCTGACAGGCGTGAATTTAAACGACATTGAAACACTTTTTATAGTAAATCTGACTACTCGACATAAGGTAGCGCCATCTCTGGTAATCACAGGAAATATCACTACGGTATGAAATCAAGCAAAAGTCTACAGTTTATTCTAGTGCTTGTTATAGGAAGCTGTTTCGCCATCCTATATCCACCTTGCCTGGAAATCAGCTTCAACATGCCTTTCAATGGTATCATCAACACAAATTTTACTGTTGAAGAAGAAGAAGCCTTGCATACATTTTCAACTCATCTTCAGCCAATTTGTAAAAAACATCATATTAAAGCTTCAGCAGGCAGATCAGTCTTCTGAAAAAGGGAAAAAATTACAGGCTGCAAAAGAACAACTCATTATAATTCCTTTTTTCTCATTATAATGATTTTTTTTCTCAATATATATATACAGGGTGTTCCCTAAAGACATTCTAATATTTAAGTGGGTGATTCTTTAACACATTTTAAGAAAAAAAACTTTCCATAAACGTATGTCCTACAAGTCTTAAGTTTTGAGATACAGAGTGATTGATAGAAAGCAGTGGCGTAGTATTTATTTCTCCAAAAATATTCAATGCAAAACCCGTACGGACGCCACTGGTAGAGACAATGAAAATTTTCGTACATCACAAAAATCACCTTGATGCATACAATATTATCTCTGTTATTATTAAAAATTTTATACAAAGAGAAGTACAGTATTGTCTAATTTAATATTACTTTCACTCGAGAACGGTGCTTCCTATCGAAGTTAAACAAGGGGAAGCTTTTCGTTGAAAATGCTTTGAAGTTTCATAATTACATGCTGAAGTTGCAAAAAAACACACTGAAAAAAATTGGGGTGATTTAACCCCCCATACCGTTTACCTGTTTGACCCATTTCTGGTAGGAATTCTGAAATTGTTATCATTGCATATTATTAGACATAGAAAGATCTGCCGATGTGCAAAATTTCATAATTCTACTATCAACAGTTTCCAAGATATAAAATATAAACCATCTTCAGTGTACCACCTTGAGGGGGCTGTAGCTCGCTTATGAAACATTATTAAACCTATGTTTACAGGAACTTTTTCTCTTATTTTTGTTCGTTTAATCTGCTGGAGAAGTATTGCACGCAAATTATGGGACACCCTGTATAAACCAGTGAAAATCACTAATATATACTTCTCAACTTGTTCTGACATGAAATCCAAAACTTTCTATCGAGAAACTTATATGCTCTTGAAAAGAGCCAGAAATACAGTTGAAAGAGGATTTGGAGTTTTTAAAGCACGTTTTAGGTGCCGTCGAAAAGATGGGGTTCTACATTATAGACATAGCATCTTTCAATGTCGGCTGGCTAAGCTGTTTTGGGTATTAACGACAGAATACAAGAAATAAACTTAATTTTAATTCAACAATATAATTCTCGTTCATCAAATTCAATATCTCCCCGAAGACAAAATCCCATCCCCAATCAACAAAAACCCCTAGCATCCCCTTCATCAGTATCTCCCTGAATCAGTATATAACATTTATATCGCGTTATAATTATTGTCATTACTTGTCATTACTTGTACTTCCATCAAGTTCATTTGGAAAAAACTCGTCCGATGCGTCAGAAGGAAGGTATTGACGTTCTAAGTCGAGTATACCTCAAATAACAAAGAAAGCCAACGTAATTTCTAGTATTTTGAAATGAAAAAGGTCGTGATACGATGATTCCTGGCTGACCAATCCATCCTCATAATTACCCTTGTCTCTTCCAGCGTGAATTTCAAGGCTCCTATAGGCGCGCCTCGCGCTTCGCCGCGGTCGCGCGTCATGAAGTATTTTCATTCCAAGATATAATTATGCAAGCGAATGATGCATGGGCTTCATTGAACCTTATAAAACGCTTTCCACGTCAATATTGAGGTAAGATTTTAAGTGAAAAAATAACGACTCAACATGTTTGGTACAATTTTGTATTTATTTCATTTCCGTTCATCTCTTTTCCACTCCACGTTTTTTTTTACGTGGTTTTCCCGAGAAGACTATTATTCCACGGTTGAAATGCACCAACGTTACGCAACACGTAGATGACATTCCAGAAGACGACAAAGACGATTACGACTACCCAACAATGGTACCATTACCCAGAACATCAAGGAAAAGAGAAGCGAGCGAATCACTCGAAATGGTTGAAATCGAAGACATTAGCAAATATGTCGATTGACGAAGTACACGAATAAAGCGACGATGACGAAATACTCATACTCAAACTCATACACAAAACACACACACACACAACACCCAAAATACAACAAAACGTGAAATAGGCCTCTCGGGGAAACTACGTAAAAAAAAATTGTACCAAACTTGTTTGTGGGTAAAATCTACCCTTATTAGATGATTCAATGAAGCACATGCATCATTCGCTTGTATAATTATATCTTGTATATATATATCAGGGAGAGACTCACGCCGGAAGAGACTAGGGTAATTTTGAGGATGGATTGGTCACCCAGGAATCACTGTTTTTTTTTTATAAAACTAGAAATTACGTTGGTTTTCTTTTTTGTTAGGTACTTTTGACGTCAGCTCACTCAAAACAGAGCTAAGCCCACAAACAGTGACGTAAACAGATTTTTGGGGAGTATACCCGACTTTAGACGTCAATACCTTCTTTCTGAGGCATCGGACGGGTTTTTTCCACAAGAGCTCGATGTAAGTACAAGTAATGACGAATTCAACGCCCACCGTTTGCACGCTGTACCAGGTGATTCAGTAAGGATAACGAGTTTGGGGAAAAAACTTGACTGCCGATGCATATGAGATTCCGGAGAAAAATTGAAAAAACGATTAACCTCACTAAATACGCCCTCTAGCGAGGGCGGTAAGAACCAGAATGGCATGGATGGTTTTTTATCCTATTCACCAATCCTTTCTTTCTTGAACCATGTCTTGTTAGCAAAATTCCGTCAAGTCAAACTTCATTTACATTCATTTATTTACATTCCAAAAAGTTTAGGATTCAGGATCTCACCTTTATTTTACGTCCTAAAATGAAACTTTATTTCTCAAAAAGATGGACCATATGTTGGCAATAACGTGAGAGTTTTCATTTCTGAACTAATATAGGAAAATTTCCGAAAAAATTCATTTTTGTACTATCGAAACTATTACGCCCCCTAGCGGTGGACGTATCAATTTGACTGTTCCTTACTGAATCACCCGGTACAATTAGAATGCGAGATAATATGAGCGTTTAACTCAAATAACAGCTCAAAGGAAGAGAAAAAAAATATACATATATCTTGATAACAATATTGCATGAAGAATTTGCTAACCAACATTAGGAAGATTCAGCTATTTCTATTTACTCACCTGGAAATCAGCCTCCCATTACAATGAATACCTGTTTATAACTTCCATCTTCAGCCAGTTATTGAATCTGCACAGGATTGAGATAAACATTATACATATTTAAGCTCCAGGTATAGTGTCATCTCACTTAAAAGGGAAAACATTGTTCTTGAACCCATACTTTGTGTTTACATGAATTTCGACTATTTCTAGAAAGAAACATTAAAATAAGTTTTCGCATTTCTTTCACTTTCCGGTCAACCCAAAAATGGCTACGGTTTTGAATTTTTAAATGGAACACCCTGTATATTGTAACATTTTTTGATTTTCTGTAACAATTCTAACTACAATGAATGTAAATAAATTATGATTCATGGCACACTTGACAAAAGTTGATAAATTATTATACAGTATTTCCCTTAGTAATATTTAATTTATGTGCGTGTGTATGTATTTGGCATCGGTAAAAATACCATAAAACTAATAGACACGAAAATGTAATTTTGCCAACTTGTCTTATTCCTATCTATCATACTAGTCACTAAAACTTTCCCATTGTAATTTTCTGACATCACCTGAGGTCCCCTCAGATTAGTTTACGTCCGATCATGGTCACCTAGATGTAATATTAAAAGTGAATGCAAATAAATGAAGTAGTCTCGAAAACTTTTCGAAATGTCACATTCTGATCCAGAATTGTCTCAGAAATAAAAAAACGTTACAATATACTTCACGTGCTGCCATTCACAAATACCAAATTTCATTTTGATACACCTCATATTCTAGAACTTATGAATAGAAAATGAATAATAAGAATAGAAAATAAATAGTATACAAAAATCTTTGAAAATATATGGACAAGGCAATTACATCAAAAAAGAATTCAGATTGGTAGATCCAAATAATTATCGAAACTAGAACTGCGTTTTGCAATGAAACGATTATCTCAGGTTTTTTTTTATTTATATAGTGCCCCAAACACTTATGCACCCGAACATCCTCGTACATGTAATACGGGTGGCCTAGATCTTACACCGCAGAGTTGAGCGCAGCGCCCTACATGAATCCGGACCACGCCTTGACGAAACTCTCACAGATGGCGCCAGAAGAAGAATTAAGAATGAAAACTTGAGACATTTTTTTGCGACGAAACAGTTTCAAAGACCGTTTTAAAACAGTTTATACGTCTACGTCATCATTTTATAAGCCGAAAAAATGCAACGTTTCAAAACGTCACGTGTCATAGTTATTTAACCTCAGATGACAGTTCGCCATATTGAAACATGATTGAAACGGTCCAAAAGACGCTTTCAAAACGTTTTGAACCAGAATCAATTATGACGTCACAAATGGTTCAAGAAAATGGAGTGTTTCAAATAATTTCAAAACAGTTTCTCGCAAAAAAATGCCTTTGATTGATCGTGATAAAGAGCAAAACGGCTGCCTAAATGGTCGCGTTACAGTTCACAATTGAAAAGATGACAAATAATTGAGAACACCTACCAGTTATATGTCTGATGTCTGATCCTTGTAAAATATGTAAATGTATGTTATAAATGTAATAAGAATTGTTTTTTTATTGGATTACTAATTCAAGTTCTGAGTGAGAAGAGGACTCATATCTTAGTTTTATTTTAAATCTTCTGTTTGAAGGTTGACTCTTGGGGATGTAATTTGAGCTAAGAAGTTGTCCAAGTTATCACCTTGTATATGATAAACCAGAGATATATATACTCCAAAGCTTGGTACTGATCTAAAAAATTCCTCAAAAGTGCACTCCAAAGCCTTATTGATATTGTTGTTGTGACTGAGATATGTTAATGTTGTATGAAATACAAGATGTTCATGAGATTTAATGAAAAATATATTAAACAAGTTGTGTTAAAGACACCTGAAATTTTACTCTGAAATCAATATTTTCCAAGTTATGAGGTCATTCACTCAAACAAGATGATAGAAAAATAGTCAAGGCAAATTTTACCCAAAAAAAGTGACACAACACTTGAAAAAAAGTAGCTACCAGGAAAACAAAGATATTTTCAATACACCCAAATGAGATAGTGTGTCACATAACTCGAAAAAGAAGAAAAAATAGGCAATAAGGTAAATTCGCAATTATTCTCGAAGGAAAAAAAAAAGTAAATCATCATCACAATGATAAGGCAAGACATCTTATTTTAGTTTGGTTACTACTTCATCCCATGATATGAATTTAGCATTTGAAGTGAATAAATCACCTGCTTAGACAAAAAAAGGATTCCTTTTGAAAATGTGAAGGTAATTTTTGAAATTCCGGTTCAATTGGTACCTTCCATAGTCAAAAGTTTTAGAAGCCAATTTTTTGTTTCACATTCTTATTCATCTTCTTCCGTCACAACCCTACTTATTCTATCAGAAACATGAGTCAAACGAGACAAAAGGCATTTGTATTCTATGTCAGAGGTGGTTCCAGAGAAGTTACTAATCTTATCAGACAATTCATTCAAGGTAATTAATCAAAATTATAAATTATATATTATATTATATATTATTATAAATTATAATCAAAATTCTGTTGTACAGCTAAACCAGCAAAACTACGATTTGAAATTTTTTTATTTTCTTTTTAACATCACCATTAATAGCCAAACCTCTGATATACCGGGTGTAACAGGATCATGGTACACCCCCTTATCTCCGTTAGTTTTGGAGGTAATTGATTGAAATTTGGGATATGCCAATTTTTGACCTACAAATGATTTGTTTCTCACTTTCGGTATCGTATTGAGAAACAAATCATTTGTAGGTCAAAAAGTGCCGCTTATTATATTCATGGCATATCCCAAATTTCAATCAATTACCTCCAAAACTAATGGAGATAAGAGGGGTGTACCATGATCCTGTTACACCTGGTATAAGTTCATAAACAAAACCATGGACTTTCAAATAGCCAGAAAACATATCAAATATAATATGAGATAAATCAGCAAGTATTTTCACCAGATAGAATTTTCTATAAGAGAGCACCACCAGTTATCAAGAAATAAAGGGCAAAGTTCATTATCTGCAATGCATCATGGAAAATGTTCTTCCACTTAACCCTTGGAAGGTAATGGAATCTTTCAGAGCTAAATAATTCAATGTGTAAACTACTTTTCATATATTATGTAAAAATTATATAAAAGAGTTTGTATATCTTAATTTGCTCTTGACTTAGGGCTGCTCAGGAGGGTTGTTTGAAAAAAACAAGATACTAAATAAAAGGTGCAAAAAAAATTAAGGGAAAAGATATGTTTTTCTATGGCAAAGAAATTCTCACTGTGGTGGTGTTTTCTTGAATAGAAAAAATACTAATTATCTAAATACTCAAACGATGAAAACAAGAAAAATAATCAGAAATATATGAAATTGATGAAATTTAATGGAAATAAATGAACAATAAAGTTAACTTGTGATCTGTGATTGAGGGATATAAATGAAAATGTTTCACAAACTAAAGACAGAATTTTTGAGAGCTCACTTACTCAGTCATATTCCTCCTGATGATTTAATGAACATAAACTACGCAACACTAATTACGTCGCACCCCGAAATTTTGCCCTTGTTTAAATTTGAATAACTTTTTTCTTCTTTAAACAATTTCAATTCTGTTTGCACTGTTCGCTAGCCCAGTCCTTCAGCATTAATTTCGTACTTCTTCGATACATAAGGTTATTTCCATAAAATTGCTACAGGATGTTTTTTGGAACTGTGCAAAATTTCGAAATTTTCAAAAGGATCCCAAATGAAGAAAAACAGTTTTTTTTCAACTTTGACAGCAGAGGCATGAAGATTATCTCATTACCTTTGGCCATTTCCAAAATTGTCTTCCTATCACTTTTCTTTACAGAGTGATCTCAAAAAATCAATTTTTTGGTTTTGCAGTCATAACTTTTTTTCTCTTCAAGCGATTTTCAAAATCTCAGGCTCATTTTGAAGCTGAAACCTCATATGAGAAGATATAAAGATCAGAATTAACCCAAGATGAACATTCAATATCAAGATTTTCCTCAAAGGTGACCCAAATCTGAAACACCCTGTAAATCCCGACGGGGAGAAGAATTAAATGGAAATCAACTTGTTTTCGGAAGGATCTTTCATTCTGGACACATCCATATCTTTTTTTCTTCCAGTAGTCAAAAATTGTGCATGAGAAAACCGAAATGAAACGCCATGTTCTGAAAAAAAATCAGCCCAAAAAAAAAAACCAACGTAACAAAAATCATAATGAATGACTGACAAGTCAGGTTGAAAATTACGTTCTCGTGAAAATAAAGACCAGGACAGAAAAAACTATTCGTAGGTCTTCCTTTTCTAAAGATATGACTTCATAAAAAAATTCAAAATAAAAAAAAATTTGAATACAACAAAATTTTAGGGTAACCTTCTCAACCCCTATACAAAGTATTCCATCATTTTTGGATTTTTTTCAAAGAATTTAATTTTTTATGGGTACCGCTTGTCTCGATTCTGAAAAATAACTTTTTTTCGCCCTGTACATCAAACTATGATACTTGGAGAACTCGAGTTCGGGCTTTTCTTAGTAGTTTTGTACGAAACTCACGAAAATTATGTGTAAAAAAATCACAAAAATCTCCTTCCCACTCATTCTTACCCAAAGTACCCCAAGGGGGCAAGGGGGGGCAAAAGAATTTTATTTTTTTTATATCCGATCCCGATGTGGGGGTCAGGAGAAATATGTTTACCGATATATCTAACCGTTTGACCAGCAAAAATTTTACCCGCAAAAAAAATTTTGGGGGGAGGGGGTAAAAAATTTTTCATCAGTATTTTTGGTGGTGATATTTTCGTTTCGATCAAACAACGTTTTGGATATTTTTCTTTTTTAATCGGGATTTCGAGGGGGATTCAGATTTGGGTCACCTTTGCAGAAACCCTTGATCTTTAATATCTATTTTTAGTCAATTCTAATCTTCATGTCTGTTCATCTAACGTTTCAGCTTCAAAATGATCGCGAGATTTTGAAAATCGGTTGAAGAGGAAAAAAGTTATGACTACAAAACAAAAAAATTGATATTTTGAGATCACTCTGTAAAGAAAAGTGATAGGAACACAATTTTGGAAATGGCCAAAGGTAATGAGATAATCTTCATGCCTCTGCTGTCAAAGTTGAAAAAAAACTGTTTTTCTTCATTTGGGATCCTTTTGAAAATTTGGAAATTTTGCACAGTTCCAAAAAACATCCTGTAGCAATTTTATGGAAATAACCTTATGTATCGAAGAAGTACGAGATTATAGCTGAAGGACTGAGCTAGCGAACAGTGCAAACAGAATTCAAATTGTTCAAAGAAGAAAAAAGTTATTAAAATTTAAACAGGGGCAAAATTTCGGGGTGCGACGTAATTAGTGTTGCGTAGTTTAGTTCTAGCAGCCTCTCAAGTGGTTCAGTGGTCCTTTCAATATCAGGTCACGACTGTCTTGCAGGAATCAGGCCTCAGCAAAGGAAATTTGATTTGACTACTTCAGTGACTCTTGGATAATCCTCGTAGTTAATAGGATCAGGTGTTCCTGTGAAGACAATTTTACAGCAGTATGGTGTAACCATAGAAGAGAGAAGACAATATAACCTTTAGGTTCAAATAACCACAATCTCATCAATTCCTCAATTAAGGATAAAAAGTAATATTTCAATGCAAATTATTCCATAGATTCAGATATTTAATAATAATGTTAATTCCAGGGATAAAGAAAATCAGATATAATTATGAAATTTGATCAGGAAAGTAATATTTATGAAAATGATAGGTATTCAAAGTTTTATTCTGAAATAATCTCTTGCTGACTATGGTGGATTCATGCAGCAATTTTAAGTCAAAAGTGTCAAGTAAGTTTTTAGTAATAAGATATAAGACCTAAAGAAAAAGTGACCATTTATGCAGGAATTATGGTAACATCTCCCATTGGTCAATTTATGTAGTTGTGTCAGTGGTCACTTTACAATTTCAGTCATCAATATCCATTTTTTTCTTTTTATAATCCAATGATTCTGATATAAGTTTGAATAAACAACACAATCACAGACAATAACCTATAAAAAACCGTCATATAATTTAAAAAAAATATGATATTTTTCAAGTTTTAAGCCATAAGAGATAAAAGTTGGTCAACATTCTTATGACT
Source organism: Chrysomela aeneicollis (assembly GCA_029955515.1). NCBI lineage: Eukaryota > Metazoa > Arthropoda > Insecta > Coleoptera > Chrysomelidae > Chrysomela > Chrysomela aeneicollis. The sequence continues at coordinate 14,943,636 of JARUHQ010000018.1, read as the reverse complement.
TATATACAGGAAAGATAGAAAATAGTGTAACCAATTCTCGAGGTGAGAAAGGAAAGCATAGTTGAGGTTTATGCACTATCTGATTTATTTAACTGATGAATATAACAATGCATCACTCACCTGAGCTCAAATTCTTCGATAATCCTGGTTACCGATGTTTAGCTTCCTGTTCCTTACAAGTGGGTTTCTGTCCCTCAGAAATAGTCACTCACATAATTCTGCTCAATGTCTATTCTCCAACATCAGAGAATATCTCATCAGAAGTATATCTTCTAGATTTACCTACGAAGTATAAAAGAAAAGCAGTGAAAAGGAAATTTCTTAGGCTTCAGTACTAAAAATAAACAAGATGCCGATAATCGGAGAAAAAGATGAAATATCACAAAAAATATACGATATCTCCGTATTTTCAATCAAAATAAATCTCAACTGAGATAAAATAAATCGATTATATTCAATGATTACTATAGATAATCCTGTATAAAAATAAAAATGTTGACTCAAAATGGCGTGCTTTCAACATGCTCAAAATTCCTGAATCATATAAAAGTAAGCAGAAAAATCGTAAAATTTCAATAATCCATAATTAATATGACATTTTTATATTGTATTTAGTAAATTCAACATCTCAGCATCTCACCTCACAAAACGTTGTCCAAGAAAAGCCAAAAAGAAGCACTCCAAAACAACGATACGATGTGGATGCAGTGTTGCGCTGGCCTCCGTTGCCAGGTGTACTAAAAATGACTTGGTTGGCTACTAAATTTGAAGCTTCAATACTAAATTTCTTCTTTACCTGTCACCTGTCCATCCTGTCACCTGTCACTTGCCAGCAGAAATACGTCAAAGCGAAACGTCAAAAACACAGAACACGAATCACAGAGCTGAGCACAGAGTACAAGACAGAGTTGCGTTTTGATAAGATCTGTGGTGTGGTACTGTTTACGAAGTCCCATTATCTCACGCTCTCATTCCAAGGAAATGCATATATCTGAATGAATGACAATGACAATGGCAGAATGGCGCATGTTGGCATTGGATGAGAATACTAGATTTTCATTGAGGATACTAGGCTACTAAATGGAATCGAAAAGTACTAAATTTAGTAGGATTGGACTAAAAATACCAACCCTGTGTGGATGTGCCTCCTTTAAAATCTGCATGCAAAAAGAACGATTCAACCAGTGTTGCCGGTGTTGAAGAGATAGTTAGCGCCACAGAGTTACAGTAAACAGAGGAAGCACTTGTCTGCGCGGGAAATTTCTACCAAACGTCCTTGAAACTTTGACGTGATGTTTTACTACGTTTTCTATTTACCAGATTTCATATAAGAGAGCTTTGATTAATAAGGGCTAAATGTTTTACCTGCAATTTTTCTGAAAAAAATGCAATTTTGCTGCTTCAATTTTAAGCGGTTAGACGATATTTTACGTGTTGTTTTCACAGATTTTAGTGAATTTATCATCTTAACTGACATTTATTACTACTACTATTTTCACATAACCTTATTTTTATGATAATTCAGATAATTGATGTGATACAAGAAATTGCATACCTGAATTAGTTTTTGTAGGTAAGAGAACAAAGATTATGCTATGTAAGTATACAATAGCTATTTTTCATCATACTTTTCATTAAACTACTGATCATACTGGAGATTCTTCGAAAGCGAAAACAAGATGTTAATAAAATGGTAATCAGATCATTGGGATTGGAGGAACTGTTCAAGGGTTTTAGAACCTTTTTTTGTAAGTATATAACTACATTTATATCCATTATTGCTATAACACTTCCATCATACTTTTCATGTCCTTTCCTGCTAACTGGTCTATTAAAACTAATGGAGAATTGGTTCCAAAGAGGAGACAATACAACCAAAGAAAGAAATGAACTAAATTCAGTAGATCATCTGAAATCTAGCTGTATTTTCCTGTGAGTACTCATTTGATGAAACACTCTTCATAGAACTTGACATATGAATAATGTACACCTACAAGTATTGATGATTTGCTATTTTCAATATGACTCAAGCCATCCAATCACAATTTTTTTACTGTGCTCATCATTTTGAAATTAATTGGTGTATTTTTCCGAATATTTCTTTCAGCATTGGTGAGCTATTAGCTTATGGGTATCCAGTCAATTTGTTCAGCGAAGAAGCTAGTTCAGAAGATGAAACATATCCAACTACACTTTTGGATTAGACAAAAAAATTTAGAAGAATTCTACTTTTATAATGAAACCTACCTGTTGTCCTGTTAAATGCAAAATTAAATAAAGTTATTTTGACTTGTTTTTATCATAAAAAAACATGTTGATATTAATTTTATAGGTTCATTTACCATTGCAACAATGTTCACTGAAGTGTTCAGGATATCAGCTTAAAAGTTGTTAAAGATTCATTTAATTTACTGTATTTGAAGTAGTTTACCAATAATTCAACAGAAACAATTTTATTAAACAAAAAATAAATATAACCTCACTATTTTTACTGCTAAACGTGAATTTATTACGTTATTGTTGCTTGAAGAGAGCTGCCTTGCTATTGGTTGAAAACTCGTTCATCTGTCAGAAAACCATCTGAACTCTAATCAAAATTCGAAGCGTCGAACGTCAAAAATCGCTGTATTGTGAATAGAACTTCACATGTCATTCACTCGATCACATGACTGTATCAACCAATAGAAAAAGGCCCCCTCGCCATTCATGCGTGGGGTCCTGCTCTTACCACATCATTCTCAAGGCCACATTTACGTTTTTACTATTTCATTCAAAAATAGAGGGAGTGGAGTGGTGGAACATCTTGTGATCTTGTTGTCTAACCACTAATCTTTGACCTAAAGTGTGGCGTCAAGAATGGGCGGAGCTTAGCAAACCTTTCCAACATCTTTCCAAACAAAGAAATGTTACATTGAATCTTCCATAAGAGTTTTTATAATAATTTTAAGTGATAAATAAGCATTTTGTTGAGGATATTCATAAACTTGGCTGTAACTACTACCATTCTGTCTAAATCTGAGTACGGTAAGTGAATATTCGTTAGACTATGGGCGTTTGAAGTATTCTGAGGTTAGGTTTTCGTAAGATAAATTCATTATTGTGCATCTTTTTATTCATATTATTGAACTGGATATGTTTTATGTAGTGTGACTACAGTATTTATTGATAATATACATTTTCTTCTAGTTTCTCGAAGCTACAAATATGGTTATGTGTGAACACTACAGGGAAGGTTGCATGCAAGTTCTTTGTATCACCTGCAGTACAATGCAGAGCACAGACCACCTACCCTGCAGAGTGCTGACCCTACTGAGAGGAAAAAGTGGATCAATTTCATAAGGTACAATCCTATAATATTCATTGTATTGAAATAACATTCTGATGTGAAATACTTTGCAGGAGACAAGATAGGGAACCTTCAAATAGTATTATATTTGGTTTGTTGCCATTTCATCAACAATGATAAAATAAATAGATGAACCATGTTAAATTGTATTTTGATTCCCCATAGAAAAGGTACCTATGTCATTAGAGAAAATAAAAAGGTAATTGTGTTTATATAGTGTTCTGTTTTTAGATGAACTAACATTGAAGCCCCTCCCTCTAGTTTCTGCCTTGAGGAGTGCAACTAATATAAGTATAAATGTAGCAGGACCATCCCAAATGAGCCAGGAACATCAAGAAATGAGAATACTCTATAGATATACCTGCATGTTCAAGAAGTGCTTACAGAAGGCCATGTAATTAAAATTAATAGGTCATGTATTTTCATTTGATTCTCTATGTAGGTGTGAACCTGACTTATACAAATTGAATATAACTTTGAACATTGCAAGACATTTTTGTTCATTCAAACAACCTCTGTTTCTCATCCCTACATACATACTATATTTTATTTCAACTATTTTTTCAATACATATAATTTTATGGAGATTTCTGAGATACTAATTTCATGTTTCTAAGAGATTTACTCAATTTAGTTCTGATATAATATAGAAAATTCTAATAACTTTTATTATAACATAGGTTCAAGAACTAATTAAGAAGTGGATTACAATAATATTGACACTAATATCCTCATAATATTCTAGGAATGTTCAACTAACAAATGTATTCGATTTCGGCACATTCCAGGTACTTTCCTAGTACTAATCAGTTATAGATATATTGTCATGCCCAAATAGAGCTATGCTGCAATACGATGGTATTCTTCTGGGACAAGCATAATTTGCTGTGGAAAATTCTTCAGATTCCTTCAATGTTATCTGTGATAGAAATGGTATAATCAGTAGATAACATCACAAATAAGCAAATGACATTTTTACCTTCTGTACATTATGATATTCTTCCTTCTTGTTGGCATGTACTTCTCCTGTGATTATCATCAACACAATTTCATACTGCATGCCTTTCATATGTCCAGGTTATATGGCATTTTCACCCTTTTTAATGATTTCAAATGAAGATTTTCAATTAACTCAATAATGGAAGAAATCTTCAGAGAACGTGTTTTGAAACCATTTTATTATGGAAAGCTAGAAAAAACAATTTTGTTATCCATTTTAATAACAAAGTAGTCACACATAACCTCAAAATATTTATATTCTCAAAATAGCAGCTATTTGAAAACTTACCTTTGTGATATATTCGGTCACAAATCAGTGATACCCCACTGTAATTGAATATGTACTTGTTTGCTCTTATTTCCAACTAGAAATTTTTATAAAATCAAATAAAGTATCTCTTATGGCAGATTAACATGTAACATCGATTTGTATGGAAAGGTTCGCTAAACTCCGTCTACTTGTGACGTCAGGACTTAGGTAGTCTATTCTCAATAACCTCATCAACATTCATAGAAAACATGTCAACATTTGAAAAATTTTCACCTTACTTCTGTCATCTATCACTATTTCAGAGTAAATTCAGTATGAAAGAATATTTTATCTTTCTTTGATTCAATAATGGGCATTTCCAGTAATTTTCAGAAAAATTATATTTCGAAATATTGGACGAAATCTTCGTACCCATTTTTTGAGATTTTTTTTTCATCAATTTATCTAGTCAAAAATTATTGAAAACGACAAAATAATCTACTGAATTCAAACGATCCAGAAGAAGAGGGAAGCCATGTGACGTCAGTGCGCGTCCGATTTTGATTGGTTGTCCCGTTGTTGTACGTTAATGATCTAAGCACCACACAGAGTTGCCAGATCGAAAATAAAAGATTAGTAAGACAGAAGGAAGGTAATCCAGAAATGACAGAAATTATTGGAATGCCGTTTTACTTTTTAATGCACAATGACTGCATGTATTGAAAAAAATCTATTTATACGATACATTACTAGCAAAAATAGCAATTTTTGCAATGCATAGTCTCAATGTATTGCAAAAATGCCTATTTTTGCAACACATGACTCGTAATATATTGTAAAAATTGCCATTTTTTCAATACATTACGAGCAATGCATTGCGAAAATTGTGAATTTCAACTAGAAGTATATTTTGAGTATTTTTACAATGAACGACGATTAATGCATTGCAAAAATTTCAATTTTAACAATGCATTACTAGCAATGTGTTGTAAAAATCTATTTTTGCAATACATGACTTTTGATGCATTGCTAAAATTGATATTATCACGTTACACATCATCAATGCATTGAAATAATTGTTGCTCGAAATTTCAAATGATGTATAAAATCATTATTTCAATACATCAATTATAGTCTCCAATTGCTCGAGAAGAAGAAAAAGATAAACAGATGACGCGGGAGAAATGTCAAAAATTTGACAATCAATCCAAAATATTTGAAATGGTGCTATTGCTCTTTAATGTAATCTCGCATCAATGTCACGTGACCAGCAAGTGTGATTGCCTTGTAATATGTATTGAATAAATAAAATAAAATGTGTTTATCAAAGCTTTCTTGTGAATATTACATTATTCTAGTTAACATATCACAATTGAAACCCAGGAATTAGGCACATATCGAATCGATGATGGACCTGTTCACTTTTGATACTTTGTGAATGTAAGGAATACCTGAAATATAACAGAAAAAGGACAACATTATTCCTACTCAAACTTAAAAACATTCAATTTTACGAGTTGATGAACTTTTTTGCAATTTAAATGAGAAAAGACATTTATATGCCATATAATAATAATAATAATAATTGAGAGAAGAGTTGAACCAAATAATCGATTAAATTTCAAGATCGTTCTCACCCCTTGATTCTCGAAATTTTAGAGAAGCTAAAACTTGTAGTGAATTGGTGTTTGTCGGATGGATTTATAATATTTCTAATTTCATAAAATCCGATTGTCAGATTTTTTAGAAGAATGACAAAGTTCACCTGTTCGAGACTGCTCTGTCCAAGAGAATAATCTTCGATGTCGAGGTCTCCTCGCTTTCCTTCTTCCAGTATTCCGAACATCCTGGACCAAGGCACTGTCTTGTCGACGATGTAGTAATCGAGAAGTTCTTGGTGTTTCTCTCTCAGTTTAGCGCTAGGAAAGTGCTCACTGATGAACCTAGAATCAACGCCGAACATATTGTATTGACGTTGAGATAATAATTGTACAGTGTCTCAGTAATGAAGAGTAGAGTCACCTTTCGATGCCCTCCGTATCAGAGAGACGCACGGCGACATCCTGATGGCCAGACGTCGTCGTCGGCGACTTCTTCACTTTAATGGTGAGCGTGTAGCCTTCGGCGAACTTGTTCTTGAGATGCTGCGTCGAGCCCAAGCACTTGAAATTGCCGTTGACCATGATGGCAAGTCGCGTGCACAAGGCTTCACACTCTTCCATGCTGTGCGACGTCAACACGATACACTTGCCGCGCTCTCGGATCTTGCACAGGGCGTTCCAGAGGTAGCGCTTCGTCGCCGGGTCCATGCCTGGAGTGCAGATATGACGCGGTTTTAAATTACGTATATCGATCGATCGATCGATCGATAATTATTATTACTTACCCCTTCATATAGAATTAGAGAATATAGCAATAAGGACAACATACAGAATGACTAGAAAGGGAACCACCAAAGGCAAATTTAGACCCCTCTCTGGTAACCATCAAACCTGGGACATGCCCCAAGACGAGATGACAAGAAAGTTTAGCTTCGTGAAAGAATTCAACACGAGGCTAAGTAACAAGAATGAATGGGATAAAGAAACCATCGACAAACTCAGGAGAAGTGCCATTAAATGGTACACAGACGGATCCAGAACAACAGATGGTACTGGAATAGGAGTATATGGGCCTGGAACCAAATACTCAGAAAGTCTGGGCAAATTTCCGAGCATCTTCCAAGCGGAAATTTACGCCATCGGAAAATGCGTCCAGTTCAACATGGAAAGAAATCTTCGTCGACAAGAGATTATCATCATGTCAGACAGCCAAGCAGCCATTAATGCTCTGAACTCCCATGTAATCAACTCCAGAATGGTTTGGGAGTGTCTAGAAAAACTAAATGAACTAGGCAAGAATAATGCGGTTACCCTCCTATGGGTTCCAGGACACACTGGAGTGGAAGGTAATGAAATAGCAGATATACTCGCGAAAAAAGGGGCTGAAACACCATTTCTGGGACCTGAACCCTTTTGCGGAATAAGCATCAGTAGAATATTCCATGAACTTGAAAAAGAAGTACACAACAAAAGATCCCAGCACTGGATAGAATCACAAGGAATGAGGCAGGCCAAGATACTACTGGGGAACTATAACCAGAAGAGATCAAATGACTGCATTTGCATGAGCAAAAACAAGCTCAGAATACTAACAGGAATCCTAACAGGGCACTGCCGGTTGAAAGGACACCTTAGGAAACTCGGATTAGTGGAAGAAGAAGAATGCAGATTCTGCGAGGAAGAGGATGAAACCTCTATCCACATTCTCTCAGAATGCATCTCCTTGCAAAATCCGAGGTTACGATATCTCGGAGAACATCAAATAGAAGAGGGAGATCTACCTAACTTGAAGCCATCCGATATCCTGAACTTTCTGAAAGCCATAGGACTGGAGGGACTGCTTTAGTCGTTGAGACATCCTGAACGGCTAAGCAGCAGAAGGGGGCACAATAGATCTATATAGGTCGCAGTGTACAAGACCCCTATATCACAGAAATAGAAAATAGAATAGAATACCTGTGGTGGGCTCGTCGAGAAAGAGGACCGGCGGATCGCCTATCAAAGAGATGGCCGTACTCAGTTTTCTCTTGTTCCCGCCGCTGAGCTCTCTCACTTTCTTGTTGAGATGCTGCAGAAAATCGAATTCTCTGGCCAAGTATTCGGCCACCTTGCCGGTGTTGCCGTATCGGATACCTCTCAGCAGAGCGAACATCCGGATCGTCTCTTTGGCCGTCATGTCATCGAGTAGGGCGTCAAATTGGGGGCAGTATCCGATCACCCTCTGCACCCGCTTCAGTTGTCTCTTGATGCTGTTTCCGTTGACCTTAGAAGAAAGAGAAAGATACATACACACATAAAAACAATTTCTCAAATGAAAACGATATATTTGTTCAACGTCCAATTCTTGTTTTGAAAAAGCGCATTCTTCTTCTGAAATAATTTATTTGAAATGAATTTATTGAATATGTCAATTGTAGAAAATTATTTCACTGGAATATTCATTTGGTATAACAAAATGTTCTCAATTCAAGAAATTCAAAGAATCCAGAAAAAATAATGAAGTTCTTGAAAAATATATCACGGAATGTCTTCTTTCAAAATAACATTCAACATTTAATCTCTGAATAAGTAAATCTCTGAGAAAGTTTATTTGGATTGACCAAATGGTGTGAGTGTGTTGTTTCGGTGCTCTTGTCGTGCATCCATCATTGTTCAACCAGTTCAACCTATTTTATTGGCATAGAAATATTGGCTTGCCATGAAAGAAAAACTAAGGTCTTAGGAGATATCTGAGGATATAATTACCACTTTTAGGGGTAAGTTACATGCCTATATCTTATCGACGTTCATTCTTGGGTAGGTATTATTGTGTATCCAATCAATTAACGTAGCTATATCATCTCGAAAACTGATAATTCGTGAAAAACTTGAATAACCAGGATCGGCATAGTGAGTGAAAATTGGGATTAGGTACCTATGTGCGGATGAACGTTTAAATTTGTCCAAACACTGATTGAACAGTGGAAAAGAGCTTCTTGAACTTGTAGACATCTTAGGTATTTTGATATTGCATATTATACCTAACATATTTTTACATTTTTTTACCAAATTTCGATCCAAGGAAAATGAATTCAGTAGTAAGAATGTGAACCCTACAGATTTGAAGAAATATAATAACCATACATTGTGCTGAGTCAGATTATCTCTCACATTGTACCTACATGGTATATTTTATATTTTTCAGTAGTTTGAAACCAGAGGAATACAACTTTATTGCGAGGTAAACTGGTGGCAAAGTTCAGAAATAATATCCACGAATAGGGGGAAAGGTTGTCAAGAAGAAGGTTTGCAAGTGATGATGTGATTGATGAGAGCTCCAATAAGAGAACGGAAGTTGAGGATGATTCTCATTTCAAGAAATCGATATAATTCCTCTAATTTGATAAAATTCTTGATACAAAACAATCTACAGCTAAAACTGAAAATCTGATTCTTTTTGTTCAAGAAAAGTGCGGGTCATAGGGAGATTATGATTGTCTTGATTTGAATATATTGTGTTCTCAATCTGACGAAGAACTCCATTCATTCACGATTCAAGAAATCTATAACATTGGTATGAGTGTATTTATTTGGAAACATAATAGTCTTGAATTGAGCAGACATTTATTCCAGTATATATAAACAAGCCATACTCTTGAATCAAAGCATATCAAATCAAATTAAGTAATTCTTTCTATGTGTGTATGAGAGGAGTTTATTGGGATGATCGAAAAAAAAAAAAAATAACTCACCCATCCATCTCCGTGGGACATCTTCACGTCTCCCGACATCATCTTAAAGGTGGTTGTCTTGCCGGCACCGTTGACGCCGAGCAGGCCGAAGCACTCGTACTTCTTGACGCCCAAACAGATGCCGTTGACGGCCAGAAATTTTTTGTAATACTTGGTGAGATCTCGCACGGCGAGGATGTACTCGCCGCCGAGGTCCACTTCGGTGGCGCTTCGAATTTTCTCTTTTTCTCTCGCCACGTCAGAGTCTTCGTCGGCGACGTCCGTCGGCCCTTTGGGAAACAGCTTCTGCTCGACAAAGTAGGTAGCCGTGGAGAAGACTTCGTACTCGATGAGCAGCAGCAGAACGATCAACACCACGCCCGTCAGGAGGGAGTAGAGGAGGTTTCTTCCGATGCCGGGGGCGGCCCAACCGAAATAATCGTCATTCAGATCTGGAAGTGAGAGCGCTGGCCATGAGAATGACTCTTACGTCGTCTTCTTCGATCGACTCACCAGAACAAATGCTGACAATCTGTTGGTTCGTTTGGGCCTTCAAGCAGTCTGCCGCGGAAATGTTCATGGCGGCGCAGGCCTGGAATAAGCTGGAACAAAGTTTGTTGTACATGAACACCTTGGAGGCCTCGTTGATGCCCGTCGAGAGGGAATAGTGCGGAAACAACAAGAACGCCCAATGGAGACCTTTGCCGATGTGTTCCAAATCCAAACCCGGAGTCGATAAGACTTGAACCACCAAGAATGCGGCGTTGCCTTGAATAAAACATTGAGTACGCATAAAAAAAAAAGAAACCAATAATCGGCCGCTTTTTTGTTCCCACCTGTGACGATACTGAGCAAGGTCATTCTGGTGAAGCCCGTTGAAGGTACATCGAAAAAGTAGCCTGCCAAATAGAGGGTGGGAAGAAACGCCCATCCGAAATATAACAGTATGACGAACATTCGCCCTGTAATAAGTAACAACATTTTTTCATGTAATGATGATGAAGTGAGATGAGAAAGAGCATTCACCTATTTCTTCGGGGGATCGGTAACCGTCCTCTTGGAAGCATACCAGAGTGATGAGAAGCACAGCGATCGTCAAAAGGTAGGTGAGCATGTCACACAGCAGCGAGGTCAACCAGAATAGATACACCTTCACGCCTGATACGATCTGCAAATGCTTCGACTTGGAGACGTTTTCTCTGACGACGAACAGCACGTAAAAAGATGACACAAAGGCCATGCTGAAGCCGATGTTGAAGGCCAACTGGAAACCCATGGTCTGGCCGCTGAGGATCTGTAAATTTCATTTGGAAACATCCCTAGCGAAAATCACGGAGTGGGCGGCCTCTGGTGTCAAATTTTCTAAGCCTTCCGTCGAGGGTGATCAACAAAGCAATTTAGCCATTGTATAGCATAGGCTTTCGTATTATTTTTAATGAAATTGAATTGTTTTGAATAGTTTTCAGACTTGTTTCGTGCTTATCAGCTAGTTACTAATATTATTGAAACATGCATCAAGTTCAAAAGATTTGTTCAGTATTTCAACGTTCCTCCTACCGTACAGACATCGTTCCTTTGACACAAAATCCTGAATTTTCTTTCAGGATTGTCTGAAAAATGGATGATCACGTTGAAAATAGGAAAACTTATCACCACAAACATTTACGTTTTTAGTAACCACTTCCTATATAGAACTGGATATCTCGTAAGTGAATGCGAAGGTATATGTCTTTCAGGTCAAATCAAACAAATAAGATCTGGTCTAACTGTATTTGTGTATCTTGTTGTTTATAATGAAAACCTTGATGTTACTTTAGGACCATCAAGGAGAATTAAACCAAGAGATAGGCTCAAAAAAAATGCAATTCCTTCAATAAACATCTGGAAGCTGGAAGTTATCATATGCAAACTTCAAGAGTGAGGGCAAGTGGGCTGAATGAAATCATATCTTTATTCAAAATGAATAAACTGTGAATTGAATGAAGTATCAATTGAAATAAATGAATTTGAATGACTGGTAGACCACAAGGTCTCAAACTTTTTAAGTTATTTTTGGAACATACCTACTCATCCATATATTATATAATTACATATTTTTATTATATGAATTATCATTTTATTGTTAACAAGAAAATAATAACTTGTGTTGCCTATTTAAGATAGGTAGGTATCTCAATATAAGCACCCTTGTACTCACTTCTCTCAGAGAATAAAGTTAATTGACTACAATTCTTTGTTTTTGTTTCGCTATAATCATCTATTTTTGGGTTAGGATAAAATTATTACAGGTTTACAGATAAATTCACACTTCCACTGCTAATTTTTCCATGGAACTATTTTAATTTCATATTACCTACTCTAGAGCTGAAGTTTGTGAACAGGAGTTTATTTATATGTATTTGCTATCCCACGAAGTATGTGACCAGCTTTGAATAATGATTTTCGCTATTTCAAGGGTTTCTTCTTATATCCAATATACTCTAGATAATTTTTTCAATATTTGCCATTCTTGAAATCATTGAAATACAAATACCTTAGTGGCCCCATTGATTTTACAGAGGTGGTTTGAAAAACCTATAAAAACATAATAAATCCACGAAACTCACATAAAATACCTGTTTTGAATTCTATAAACGATAATCTATCAATAGCGACCCTTTTGGATACTCGGGATCATTTATTTCTTCTCTAAAATTCGAATTAAAAATTGGCATATTACCATTGAAAACATAATATACCAAATGTTTGTTGATCACCGTCATGTCAAATTTTTGACATTTCTCGAGCGCCATCTGTTGGTTCGTGATTTTCGCGAATTCACTGACCTGTTTGAGTTGAGTGTCTGCCGTGTAGGGTAGCGGCTTGTTGACGAAACGTATGGTACCATTTCCGGTGAACTTTCTGTAGATGGCGTTGAGCACCATCGACAAAGAAATGGCGGGCGAGTGGTAGGGATCATTGTTGAACCAAGCCGTGATGTTTGCCACATTCCAGGCGGATTCCTCGAAGGACGCCCCGATGATGTAACGTCTCCTCACAGTGTTTGGCACGTCCTTCGACTGCAAGTCGACATTGATAACTACTAAATCTAACAATAATTATTGTTGCAACGCCTTACCAGCGTCAGCATTTTCTCGGTGATGTTGTCGACGTTATCGATGGAAAGTCCATAGTTTCGCATAACGTCCGCATAATAATCGGAGTAAGTGGTGGCTGCGGCGCCACCGTCGTCGTGTGTCAATGTGATCGGCTCGGAAAATCTGCCAAGATCGAGCTGCATGGCGGGCAGATTGCCCCCCGTCCTCTGCTGGTTCCTCGAAACCACCATCGCGATGATTAGGAAGATGGTGGGCATGCCGACTTGCACGGCCAGCAAGATCCACGAGCGTACGATGGAGACGGCTTTCTTCAGGAGCATCGCGACCAACTGGTTGCCCACGAGGTCGATGCCGCCAGAAAAGTTCGGTGACATGGCCACGTCCACTATAAGGAAATGACAAAACAACCATTATGATATGCATGCTAAATGTTGATTCTTTCATACATACATTTACCCCCGTTTGCTAGATTCTTTCCATTCGTGGCTTTTTCATTTACGAATCCATTCTCTACTCGGGCACCATTATTTATTTCTTCTTGACTATGATCAGCACCAACCCTATAATAAATTTATTAGAAAATATTTCTAGGAAACTTGTGATCATTGATGATTGGAATAAAGTACTCACTTCATAAATACTTCTTCCAGGGTGGTCAAAGATATGCCATAACTCCTGATGCCCAATTTTTCGGAATTTTCTTCGAGCTGCCTCAACATTGGCTCAAACACGCCGGCTTGATTTTCAATCAGAAGATACGTCAGTTCAGACCCACTGTTGCCTTGGATCTGAATGGAGAATAGGTAAAATTTGCCTTTGATACGCAAAACGCATCGTCACATCAGTCTCACCTCAATGTCCGGTATGAAACGGCTCAGCAACTGGGTGACCCTGGCGACGTCGCATTCGGGGCCCTTGTCGAGCACGAGGCCGTACCCGGCGCCGTACTTCTTTTTGAGAAAGAAGCTCGAGCCGCAGCACTGCAACCCGCCACCTGCCATGATGGCAATACGATCGCCGAGTAGGTCAGCCTCGTCCATGAAGTGTGTACTCAGGAGCACTGTGCGTCCCTTCTTCTGCGTCTGCAGCAGGTTCCACAGAGCGCGTCTCGCAGATGGGTCCATGCCTGCCGTTGGCTCGTCCAGCATCACCACCTTGGAGGCGCCGCACAGCGCCATGCCGACGCACAGCTTTCTCTTCATGCCGCCCGACAGCGTCGAAGACTTGGCGTCCCTCTGTGCCCGCAGAACAAACCAACATCACCAAATGTTACATTATTTTCATATAGTTTTCTAAATGATTGATTGTATCAAAATTAAATTCACTATATTCACCAGATAAAAAACAAACATGCATTCACCTCCTGGTGAAGAATTGACATCTTTGTTTCAAGCAATGACACAACCTGTACCCACTCTTTCTATAACCACTAAGTAGGAAGATTGATATTACCTTGTCTGTTAATTCAAGAAGATCCAGATATTTCTCAATCTCATCTTTGGTTTGATTGTTTGAGAGTCCCTTGAGCTTGCTGAAGAAATAAATGTGCTCTGAGACAGTAAGCTCATCAAATATGATATTGTGTTGTGGACAGAGACCCAGGCTGTTTCTAACTTCTTCAATGTTAGTTCTATAAAAAGATAGATCTAATTAAACTATCATTAGGGTGATTTTAACCATTCCAGTATCATGAAGCAAAATAATTTCATCTAGTGCAATACACTATTTTCTTCACATTATTATTCAAACAAAAAACAAGTAGTATGACCAACCTGATGTCAAATCCATTTATTCTGGCTGTACCACTAGAAGGTGTAATCATGCCTGTCAACATGGACATGGTGGTTGTCTTTCCTGCACCATTATGGCCCAAAAGGACCGTTATTTGATCCTGGTACATGTTCAAAGAGAGATCTCTTACTGCCACTTTGGAACCATACACTTTGCTCAAGTTACTGATACGGACACCAGCCTCCAGATTTCTGGGCTCTTCCTCGAAAATACCAGCTTCATTGATGATTGGAGAATCCAGGTGACTATCTTCAATGCCTGAACATCAATCAGACATAAGAACTACATCCATCAAATTTTGCTGAGTAATCAAAAATACGGTAGGTATATTTTTATGCTCTTACCTATGTAGTATGGGTGTCCACACCAAAAGCTCTTAGTAAATGGAAAGTACCATGGCAAGGGAACCCCATATTCGCCAGGAAATACTTTTTCTACATACAGAGCGATCAGAAGATAGATTATGCTATCTACAATTAGCATTACGATGATGAGGCCCAGAGTTAGCGAGTCATCGGGGGAGTTGGGGGTGAAAGCGTTGTCAAACTGTATACCTTCAAATAATGTATACGATGAATTTGAAATTCAATGTTGAAGTTTTCGAACTTGTTTTTCATGATAAAATAATGTCCTATCTCTTGAGAAAAGAAAAAAACTTCGGATTCATGCATCGTAATCAGTGAATAAACCAAAATCGGCAAAATCAACAAAAACTCTGTGCTGTGTGGTAAAGTGCAAAAACAAAAATGACAACCAATGACAACTTCTTCTATTCTTTTATGATTATATCATCCAAAAGTCCCTTGTCACATAAGCCCCTCTCGTTTGTGTATGCAAAGTGTAGCACTCTCCCAAGGATATTAAACTAAAGGATTGCTCAATCCCTATGCTGGCAATGTAAACACGTTG
This sequence comes from Chrysomela aeneicollis, assembly GCA_029955515.1. Classification (NCBI taxonomy): domain Eukaryota; kingdom Metazoa; phylum Arthropoda; class Insecta; order Coleoptera; family Chrysomelidae; genus Chrysomela; species Chrysomela aeneicollis. The sequence continues at coordinate 14,927,932 of JARUHQ010000018.1, read as the reverse complement.
AATGACGTCACTGATTCGACCTTGTTGTTCATTGGTCGAGAGGACGACGTCGGAAGTTATTATGTCGCCATTGAAACTTTTTGCGAAATTTCAAAATTGTAATGAATTTAGTAAATTTAAAATAAAATGGTACTTTATATAAGTGAATGAAGTAAGTACATGCAATACAAAATGCTGAATATATAAAATCTTACTTTTATAGGTGAATTAGTTGTTTTGTGTGCTGTAACTGAGGGCATGAGCACGGCATGAGCACAGGCCTGAGGGTGTAGATGATTTAAGAAAACCCAAAACAACAAATAATTTCCATGTGTTTTTCCAAAACCCACAACAATTAGAAGTGGAAGACTTCCTTTGTGTAATCCAAGTGATTCCAGTAGATTTGTTCTATTTTATGTGATCAAGATTATGAGCAGGAATAACATGACAGGACCTACTATAAATGAACCCTGAAGGTATATTATTATAATACATGCTCTTGAGGAGTAATATTTTGTTATTGTTGTCTTTGTATTGTAGATTCACTAGTGAAGAGATGATTGGAACACAAATGTTCCACTGAGTAAGGTGTGACAGAAAATATTGAGAACATCATCCATATCCCAAAATGTCTCTGAACATGTTGCTCCATTTCAGAAAATGCATATTCTTTTCTGATCCTGAAATTATCACATCTTCATCCCATCATAATAAGTGATGACTGAACTCACTAAATTGAAGAAAGCGATTCAATAAAAATAACGAATTGTGAAAAATGTCAAACAATCAACTCAGGTAGATATAATACAAAAATCAAAATTGTTGGTGTATTTTATACTGTGGAAATCATATATTTTATAAAATCAAAATGTTTTATTTGTTCCATATACCTACTGTTCATATTATGATTTTATGATAGGTATTTCTCAGTGCCCTGAACTTGAATGGACATCATCCTTTGATCTAAATAGGTAGTCTTTTATTTTTGAGGCATTATAGGTAGATCACTGTTTCTGGATGCACTCAGAAATAATATAGGTGAAAGATAACATAATTTGTTGGTTGAAAATGGTATAGTATGTAAGTATACTGTGTGATTGATTAAACAATATTGTATATCATGAAATAAAAACTGCTACTGATTTCAAAATGATATGCCTACCTCAATAGGGAATGATTTATTATTGATCTATACAGTTCATAATGGATAATAATACATGTATACTTGAAATGTAAAATGTACATGCACTACAAACTTCCGAGGACATTTTCAATTTCATAATTGCTTCCATATATCTACTTGCACTGGACAATATCCAGAAATATATTCTATATTCTGTCTATGTAATCTTTGATAGTACCCTAATAAAAACCAATGGATATTATTAATAATAAACCCTCATTTCACCACTATTTTCAGAGCTTACCTGGTATGAAATATATGAATCTAGCAGATTTTCAATTGAATTTTGATTCTAGGCAGCAACATGCATTTTAATACCTTTGGTTCCAAAATTCACTGTGTAAATGATTTCTGTGACTAGGTGCTGTAGAATATAATTCACTTCAATACTTAATTATTCGGCCACAAACCAAAAAGGTAAACCAGTGCCACAACAGTCTTCAAAGAATGAAAAAACATGTTTTCATCCAATTCCTATTCCTAAAATTTTGCGAATGGAACTAATGATGGCTATAAATTGATTGTCCAGATATTTCATGTTCTCATACTGACTTAAAAACTCATCAATTATTATTCTTTCGTGTATTTAAAAAATAACCTCCTGTGGAATAACAAAAATAAAGTGAGAAACTGAAACTAAAATCAATGACAAAGATGGAGAGTCAACAGCCAATGAAATTACGAGCGGAGTCAGTGACGTCATACATCCGGAAGAAAAACTTGGTCGATCGAGCAATCCTTCACAGTTTAATATCCTTGGCACTCTCCTACTCCTACACCTCTGGTCTGTTCGCTGTGTCTCCATTAACTACACTATTGTACAGAATAGTAGATTGTGTAACACTGATACCGTTCGGTGATTTCCCATGTACACTTACACCATGTTCGTTGTTAAAATGTTGTAGCACGAAAAAACCAGTTGTTACAATCGATTTAGAGGAGGTGTGATAAGTGTAGTGCAAAGGGATATTGGAAAATATGGGGTTAGATGTATATAATGATATATTTTGAAAAAAAAACAACCTTCGACAAAGTACGTAAGGTTACATTTGTTACCCGGGAATATTCTGCCCCCATTTACGAAAGCATCAAAAGAATTGATATCAATGCCCGGCAGATGAACTTGTCAACAATTCATCGTCCGAATTCGCAAAGATGATTTCATCATCACTGTGCATTTTTGATGCATTCAAAAGAGATTCACGAGCCATAAATAAATACAAAATAATTATAAGCATAACCTTCAAATCAAAATCCTAGGATTAGCAGAAAGCAGAATGAAAGCACCGAACAGATGTTGAACTAATTACACTCCACTTCACTACACTCACCGACAACGACCAGTGAGTGTAAAAGTCCGTATTACACGGTGCAGAAAATGGTACATTTACTGTATGAAAATGTGAAGGCAATATTTTCTGCATCGTGTATTACAGAAAAACTGAATCTGAATATTCCATCCAAGAAAAATAGGACAGGTTCTATTTTCGGACAGATTTTTTGTATGTGATCATGCGCAGTGTGATTATTGCATTGCAGCATATTATTGTTTTTGTTTTTGCGAATATTTGTGGGGTTAATTTTATTAATATCATCATATTTCGCGAATCGCCTCGAAATACAAATAAAAGTGATAGTCTTTGGGCACAGTTAGGGCAATAGTGATATGAATTGGACAGCAGAACAAGTTTTGGCACCAATAGAAGAATACCGATTTTTGTATGCTAAAAAGTATTATCAACAAGAAGTTCATTCTCAACCATATTAAGTACACCTCTGCCATTATCTCTCCTTCTCAGCAATGATCCTATCTATCCACCTCTTTCTCAGCCATTCGCGATTCCAAAGCCGTCCTTTCCTGCTATTATTATGTCTCTCCATATAAATTTTCATTAATGTAAACATTATTAAAGCACTGCAAGCTGAAGCTGCCACAGTCAAAGAATGATTTATTGGAGATATCCTTGTTTGTGTAGAAAATTTCCAAAAGCATCTCTCAACAAGTTAGGTTAAAATGAGGTTAAAATCCTCATAAAAGCCGTTTGGATTCACATATTGCGCATGCTTATGTGTTGAATTATTGATATCGTGTATTACCAAACAATATTTATTTGCAGAAAATTTGTCAATGTTTTCTGTACAAGAGTCAGTTTGAGAAAATGGAACATTTTCTGCACCATGTAATGTGCATGTAATACGGACTTAAGAAAATGTAGAGTACAATATAAATTTCATGCATAAACAGCGAACAGACCTCTCGTGTATTTTGCACAGGTGGTGTAGGTGTAGATTACACATCCACATACACGACACCGAACCGAAAAGCCTGTGGAATTTGTGGAAAAGCAGATGAAATAACCTATATATGCTAATTTTTTTTTGTTATATTTGAAAACTTCGAATATTGACAAGTTTTGATGCTGAGCAAGTACCTAAAGCTAAAAGGTAACTGAATTCTTACTCGTAGGCCAATACAAAATACACTTACCTTCACCGGTTCCCTCGTACATCAACATAATTTGAAAACCAAAAGCCATGGCAGTATTGGACCCCAAACTGGCCAATAGTTTTGAACCCAATGTCAGGCTATCATAGCTTTCTTGTAAAAAAAGATATGGGGCGTAGGACATGAACCAGGCTAGACCAGCAATAGTAGCTGCAGTATTTGCTGTGGATTACACACTTTTAATTAATATTAATTTTCAATATTTCATCTAAGCATACTTATGGAGTAGCGCAAAACAGGTAAACTTTTATATATATACTAATTTCCAATTTCATCAGAAATCTAACCAGTAAATACATATAGTGATTGGAATAGTTTTGTTCATTAGAAAATATGCATAAGTATAAATAAACTGATGTCTTACCTTTTGAAAAGAAAACGCTAATGGCAAAGCAAAAAGTGATGGTTGCAATAGTATAGAACATAAGGAAGATGAATAACATAATTGGATTGGCATGGGTAAACACAGTGAAATCTGTATTCTTATACCACTTTACTTTGAGCAAAACCACCATCAGGAAGGCTGATATTATCAAGAATGTGAAACATTTCACAAACCATGCAGTCCAGTGCAACCAGCTTGGTAAACCCATAATTTTCATTGCTTCCTAGAAAATATACATAGCATATATAGTCATTATGGATGATATTTGGCTATGAAACTCACTTTTAATTGTTTCTCCTTTTCTGTTGTAATGGTTTTTACTGTATTGATGCAAGTATAAACAAAACTGAGCATAAATATGATGCCAATCATTGATTTCAAGGGTGTCAACAGCAGATCCTCATACCATTCTGAGTAAGGAAAACGTCTCATGTAGACTAAAGGGAAACCCTGATTTGTCAACTTTGATATGATATCTGTGATGTTGTCATTTTCAAAAGTAGAGTTATTTCTGGCAGAAATTAAAGCAGCAGTCAAGAAATATTGTAACCCCAAGAAGCCTTCCTTGAAATAACCTGGAAATAAAATGAAATAATAAATAATTATTTCAATCATATTCAGTTCATAATAAATAAAAAAATTCCTGTTTAGCTGAGTCGTTTTATGAAAATAAATAATTTATCCTCACTTGGAGCTCCTCCTGTTTGTTTTTCATACATTCTTGGTCCTGCCACTTGAAAAATTGGATAAATGAGATTCGTTCTCCAATTATTAACACCCAAAGGATCCATCGCAAAACGAGTTTCTCCAGGAAATCTGTAATAACCCAATAATGTCTATATTTAGTTTTACATTGTTCTTATTGAAATTTCACTCACCTTATAGACACTTTCAAGTCATTTATTTCACTCAAGTTCTTTGTATTCTTGTAGCTGTCGTCAAATTGGATACCCGCAAACGTCGAGTTGGTAGAGTTAGTAGCAAAGTATGTTTCCAATGCATGTGCATTTTCTACCCCATGCACATTGAAGAAGTGTTTGAAGAAATCCATTACCAGGTCTATGGCCGGACTTGATGGGGAATACACCATATTCATACTACTGAAACACACATAGGTTCTCTCATATTCTAATTACTCAGTTTCAAAATGATATCAACATTTCAATTCATGTATTAAATGAAAAATTTCTGGTTATCAGAGGAATAAATTAACTTTTCATACTGGATGTTCTGCATATTACTAATCTCTGCTAGATATAGGTAAGCAATATTTTTTTTTCTTTGGTGGCATATCAAACTGCTTGGTCATTAGTCGCAAATATGATTATTATTAATATTATTATTGACATGTTGGTTATATTGTTTTATTGTCGAACAAAATTCTTCATAAAATTTATTAAAACATACCCTAGATTTTTTAGAAAAAAAAAATAACAAAGGATCCCTTCAATTTTGTCAAGAAACTCACTTGATTCCTGTATTGTTTGTTATAATGCTGATTGGAACATCAGAAATATTGTCTACATTTTGACAAATGTCCTCGCCATTTATAGGGTTCTTTATGCCAATTGGAAAAGGACAAAATGCCGGGTATATCTGGGAATCGTGCAGCTTTGGATCAGACAAGCTTCTGATGACGACTAGAAGAAAGGAGAAAAGCACTGGCGCTATAATTTCTATCACAGTCTGAATAGGTTTCCTGTACTGCAGCACCCAATTTTTCCACATAAGGAGTCGAAATTTTTCGAAATTCCTTCCCATGATATCTGAAAAAAAAAACGATTTTTTGTACATTCAGGTATGTGCTTTAGAGCTTTAGTTGCATACCCGACTTAGGACAGTCATCTTTTCTAGTAATAGTGACATCATAATTTTTTTTTCTATATTTTAGAAACTTCATGTAGCCAAAAAAGACCAAATAGTTAAATAGATATAACTGCTGTATTCATTTCAGTATAAATGTAAGTCAAAATTTATATTATCAGCACATCAGTATACAAACAGATGTGTTGCTCTCAATCTCATCAATCTCATTATTATCTGGCATCAGCCATGTGTGAATATTGACAATTGCAGATCTAATTTCACTGTGGCAATTTTATGATGGATGGATGCCAAACAAATAATAATGGCATCTCCAGTCGTTGTTATGAGAATTACAATTATTTCGTTCAATATAGCCTATGACAACCATTATTAAAATAATATGCAGGATGTTTTGAGTGCTACTAATGATGCCTGTATATCTTATGGACCACTTTATTGAGAAACCAATTCCTGAATAAACCAAACACCCTGTATACGGCACTGAACTCAAACAAATAACATATAAAGTAACAAATGTATTGACATGTCATAGATTATCATAATCCTTGTAAGTCCGATCCTGATTTTAGGTTTATATCTGATATATATATATATATGCGTCATCTGGAGGCGTCATCAAATTCAAGGAAATGAACAATATGACTGTAATATTTCGAGATATCTTTAATCTTACATGTTTAGGATGAAACATATGTAACCTATAAAGAGATAAATGGATTATTTGAAGGATTATATGAAGCGAGATATGAATAAGTGCCTCATCTGAAAAAACGGTCCATAAATACAGTCGAATGAAATATGAAACATATATTAGATATATTTATGTCAGTTTCAGAATAAATATCCTTAGGGTCTTTTTTACCTTTTTGTTGGGTCTCATTGTGAATAAGGGTGTAATCACCCCGTGTACTCATTTTCCAGCTGTGTTTCGTTCATGTGGCGAATGAAATTAAAAAAGTCGATGCGCCTACACCATTGCATTACAAATGAAAAAGTTAGGTTATTTCATTAATTTCGATAAACGAACTGTACATCGGTATTGTATATTTTACTCAAGGATATTAGTCATTAACTCATTAAGACTGGACTTATCTTATAATATTCCCTACTTGAATGTCTAGAAATCTATAATAATGACTAATAATTTGGTAGTATATGAAGTGTTTTGAAAAACTACGTTTCCCTCATATCCACAATCCACATTATTGATCAATGTTTTCGTGGACACCGGTGGACACTGGACAACCGTCTCTCTACTCTATAAACCGTGGGTAAGGTTCTCTAATCTGTATTCTGTGATCTGTACTCTGTAGTCTACCTGTACTGTATAATAGGTAGGTTGGGGGTGTATTGAAAAAGCTTGTAAGGTTAGTTGTCTAATGGTAGACAGATAAATACTTCGATCGAAATATACAGGGACGGACTAGAAAGTTCATGACAAGAAACATTAATCACTATAATGAGAGTTTGATAAGAAAATAGCTGTAGAAAGTATAGACATTTCTAAAAGAATTCATTTTGTAACAATGGATGATAATCTCGATAAACATTTTACGATTATAACTATCTAGACACCATATGCGATAATAAATATGGATTTTCAGAAAAGAATTTGATACAAAAGTATGCAAAATCCTTATCTAAGTCAGATTATGATATCTCTGGAAATTCATTTTTGAAACGCAATTCTGAAATATTACCAATTATTCTGAATCTCGCAAGTAATGGTATGTCCAGCTCAATGAAATGATTATTTTTCGAAATATAATTTTCAACGTAGGAAAAATGAAAGTGATTATACATTAATTATTTTATTCCGTCCCACATAAGTATATTGAAAATGAAAATTCGATACATGAAAACTTTGAATAAGCTCCTACACGAAACGATCATTGTTGAGTATACAGGGCGAATAATCAAGCGTGGGAAATTTTTCGTAGAAAATTAATGATTCATTATTGTTATACTATTCTAATTGAATATACAAATGTTTATAAGAATCATCATATATTAAATAATATTATTAGTGTTGCGATGTTTATATATGTGCAGTAATATTAATTTTCTTGTTGCCTCTGTGAACTAATGAGATATTGAGAGGAAAACTTACTTCTCCATTTCTCAACGCACACATTTTTGTCTAGTATTATAATAGTATGTGGTAGATTTTTCATAACCATAACTATAGATCATTCTGAGCTGTCTAAAATAAATCGATTTTTTATCAGTTGAATAATTTTCGTACTATATATCACAATTAATATACTATAATATGAATGTGTTTTGTTATCTTTATTACTTTCATATAAAAATCAATAAAAATATTATTCTTAACGACACTTGAACAATGAAAACTGTTTGTAATTTTCCTGAGATCGATTTACAGACAGACCAATAATGAGAAAAAAAATTTCAAAATCTACACTGCACATAATAACTAGGAGAATTATTGGTACTCACCAATTTCAAGGGTTATATATGAAGGAAAACGCCAAGTTTTAGTGAAATATCTACTTGTCGTATTCAACGATTTCAGATGAGGTTAAAATATATCCTGAAAATAGCAGCTGAAACGCTTGCGTCAGAAAACACTGCCAGAATTTCGGATCGAACAGAAACCTCTTTGAAAGATCGTATCAAACTATTTTGCTATAACAGCTTTTCCATTCGTGTCACCAGATCACCAGATAAAAATTCGTTGATTATTATTATTGATAAAAAATCTAAAGTGCTGATATGCATAGAGGGTGATTCCATTTTTATGTCAAATAATACGCTGACGGAGATATGGGAAAATAAATGATATTTTTTCTTTTGTCGATAGAGATTCGCAGTTCGCATTCTACGTGAAAAAATGGTTCCTGTTTGCGATGAAACTTGGTGAGTTGATGTCCACCAGCTCCGCAAAAGTTTCAGTGCTACCGTTCTTGATTTTTTGTCTTGTATACATTCCTATATCGATGAAACTTTGGTGTATTAATTGTACATCGCTAGTAGGATATACTCATACAGCTGTTATTGATATAAGAAACTAATTCGTTATTCAGGAACTCATGTATTAAAAAAAAACTTTGAACGAATCGACCTTAGTTTTTAATTTTCTAGAGCCAGAAAGTCAGATGAGTATCTATAAGACTAATTTCATTGCAGAAGGTAGCTAATGTGTGAAATTTTAATGTGATTTTTATGTATTCGAATAGAGAATTGAATAACTCACTATTAGTCATGGAAAGGATAATATGGATAATTTAATGAAACGATAAATATACATATAGTAACTTTATAACAAGTTGTAACGTACAGTACAAGAACTCATCACAAAAAACTGAAAATAAATCTCCCTTTCTTATATTACCCTGGCTGACTGATATAAAACTCTAAATCAACAAAAAACATTATTATTCTAACCTGAACATGGAAATCTAGTTTGTTATACCTGAGAATTATTAGTATATAATAAGGATCAAGTAAATAATTTTTTTTTAATCTCGATGAAGGGATGGAATATTGAATTCAGCATTTAACATACTATACTTATTTACAAAATATATATGTTCTCTAATGCATATTATATATAAAATAGTATATTTAAGTATAGTATACATATATAATTATATAAGGCCATTCAACAAGCATCCTTCAACTCCACAATTTCAAAGTTTTGTGGCAAAATTGACCGTGCTGCAATGAAGAAGAAATAGACATGCATTTGTCTGTAAGGTCGAAATGAATTTACCAACGACTGTTGGTACAAAAAAAGAAGCAAAAAAAATCAATCAATCGAATATATTGGAAAACATATCAATGTGCGTCTATTGCAGACCACTGATAACGCAGTGCCTTCACCTTTCACTTCTTATCTCCATAAATCAGTTTGGAATTCTCAACGAACTCCATCAGGTCTCTGGACATCGCGTACGGTCTCGACATGCCGTCATTCAAAAGACTATCTTCGCAGAAGCACAAAAAGATTGTGTCGATGGTCGTCTGAAAAAGGTATTGGAAATTACGTCATATTGCCTTATCTATGACAAAGATAGATAGATATATTTGATGATTTGAAATAATTTCAATTACACACGTCAGTAGTACAAAGGGTCATTTGAGTATAGATGTATAATACAAACAGATGACACTAACATTTAAAATAAGTTAAGACAAACAAACATGTTCGAGTGACAAACTTTCGGCTGTCAAGAGATTGAAAGATACTATATAACAGGACAGGTGGGTATTTCGGCACATAGGTATTCTCTTAGAGAATAAAAACTGTATCTCAGTAACATCTGTTTGATAGAAGTTTTAAATTTGATGGTGTTCTGGCTTTTATAACTATCGGGTAGTTTATTGTACAGGTCAACATTTAAAGAGTTTCTGGATGAAGTTTCCAGTCGCAATCTAGGGTTGATAAGTAAATTGTTATTTCTTGTATGATAGCTGTGTATATTATTATGTTTGATGAATGAGTGCATGTTACGATGAATCTTCAAAAGAGAGTGAAATATATATAGAGCCGGTAATGTCATAATATTTAATTCTGTAAATATATGTCTACAGGTATCCCTGGGTCCTGCACCAGCAATTATTCTGACAGCCTTTTTTTGCAGGATAAATATCCGTTCAGCCTGTGCGGAGTTGCCCCATAAAGTTATTCCGTATGCTAGATGTGAATGGAACAGTGAGAAATACGACATTCTGATAGTCTCAATGCTTATAGATTTCTTCAGAGTTCTTAGCAAAAATATTTGAGTAGAGAGTTTTTTGCTTAGATAATTAATATGGTCGTGCCATTTCAGTTTACTATCGAGGGTGATTCCTAGAAGTTTGGCATTGCCATGAGAGATATCTTTATTCATAGAAAAGAGTATTTTTTGAGTTTTTCCTGGATTGTTAACAAGTCCATTTGGTTTAAGCCACTCGTCTACTTTGATTCGTGTGTTGTGGTCATTTTCAAGTAATGTGGTAGTACTGTTGCTCGAGTGGAAGTAAGTAATGTCGTCCGCAAAAAGAATGCAATCGGATGGTTGTATATTATAAAATATGTCATTAACATAAATTATAAATAAAATTGGTCCAAGTACTGAGCCTTGAGGCACTCCTATCACTGCCGGTTTGGTCTCGGAAACTATTTCATTGAAAGATACATACTGTTGTCTATTCTTGATGTAAGATTCAAAAAAGTTGTAGGCAGTTGTAAGAAGAGTGGTTGTGATAGTTTAATATTCCACTCGCATATTTTATGATGATTACCAGGGCCGGCTCTAGAGGAGTGCACAGCACACCATCAGGCCAGAAAGAGGCGCCAAACATAAGGAAAACGATAGAAAAATTCCTACTTTCAAATTAAAATATTCATTGAAAAATTGACTAGTTCCATTCCAAACATCAAAACATGCCGCCGAAAGGGGTCGGGACAAACTTTACAGAATAATAGTATATTCTGTAAACTTTGGTTCGGGATATGAGCGTAAAAACAAAGTACGGCACGCGCACGATTCATAATGCGTTTGATGCAGTTTCTAATCGACCCTTCCCAGCATCGAAAGTTATGGCGGATTTTGACATTTGACAGATTTAGGGAAAAATCTATGAAAAAATTTGACAGTTGACAAGATAGTTGTTCCATGTCAAAATTGAAACAAAATGTGAACAAATGCAAATTCCAGAATAATATCCTTTTTCTTTGTGCCTTTGGATTCTAAGAAATTACAATTCAATTTTGACATGGAACACTACTTTGCCATCTGTCAAGTTTCAAATTTTTCCCTAAATCTGTCAAATGTCAAAATCCGCCATGATAACTTTCTATTCTGGGAAGGGTCAATTGGCATAATATTTTTGCTCACTTTACAGGTAGCCGGTGGCGGCAAACAATGTATGATCTTAACAATTCGCAATTCGCCTTTTGAAAGGCGCCCAGAGGCACGAGGTGCTTTTTCTTTATAGTCGGCGTTTTTTTCACACATAGATAATTTGATGTAATGGTTTGAGTGGGGTGGTATATTGGACAAAGTTCAGGGAATATCGTCATTGACATTGTCTTTTAATCTACTTCAGTGATTCAGTTTGTTTCATGGTCTCCAGTGTTTCTGTTTCATTAAAGCTCTCGTTGTTTATTTCAGAATTTATTTTTATTTTTAGTTATGTTAATGATTTGTTGAATTAAATTTTCATTATACATATACGTACTCTTTTTTGGAAATAAAACTGTTGAAACCATCAAATAGTTTGATTTTATATTTTAACGCTTTCAGTTTGTTAATTCAATAAACTCCAATAGGGGCGCTACTCTGGGATTTACACACTAGCAGACAAATCTGTAGAGCCGGCCCTGATGATTACGAATGAACACTTACCTCGAAAATTGAAAAGACCGTCACGGCAATAGTAAGGGACACAATGAAGACGATGGTATAAACAGCCCAGGCATGCTCTCCTTCAGCTCCCTAAAAATTGAAAAAAAAAATTATATATGATGCAAACTCAGCCTGACAACTCAGACAACTTATTATCAAAACAATTTCCCTACACAGAATGTTTCAGTTTATCAACATACCACCATGATCCCGGCAGTGATGAGCAAGGAAATCAAAACGATCAGAAGCTGAGCCATTCCCAATATGAAATCGCCGATATAATTGACAGATGCAATGTTGACGGCATTCTGGAAGATGATCTTAGCCGCTCGTTTTCCCGATTTGTAGAAAGGCTTTCCGTGCATCGCTGAAAATAAACACAAATCACAAATCCGTGGGAACATTCAATTAATGAACATTCGTACCAGTCAGAATGTAAGAGTTCTTGGACAAGAACTTGAGGAAGGATTCGATGGTACCAGAGACGCAATCCATGCACACTTTGAGGTTCTTGTTTTTGGTTAGAGAAGAGAGCAGAGAACGTATAATTGCCATTATCGTGATGACCATGGAACCGAAAGCGATGCTACCGAGATGGAAACGAAAAACAATGGCTGCACTTCTCGATATTGGACTGTCTAATTGGTGCTTATTTCTGAAAAAAAAAAAAAATGATTTCTAGCACTGTGGCGAAAAATCGAGTGATGGAAAGCTGATGAGCTCACCTGGAAAAGTACCAAGTAGCGACAGCTCCAGCGATAACCATGTATTGGATGCCGATGACGAACTGGATGGCCCAGAAGGCCATCCAAAAGTTGAAGGCCATGGTGAAAACCATGACACCGTTCATCTGGTAATCGTAGAAATCGTTCATCACCGGAGTCAAGATGCCGGACGTGGACATGAAGATGGTGGTCGTGATCAAAAGAACTACGATCACCACCTCCGAGAAGAAGGTGATGACAGGGGTGAATATGAGTAAGGGCATGCTGAAAGCGGCCTTGGTGGTTTCCTTCAGCAACTGGATGACCAACTGTATCTTTCTGTGCATAAAGATGATGACGCAAAGCAGAATGAGCCAGCTGACTGTGAGAAATATGCTGAGGCCAAGGAAACCAGTTTTACCGTTTTGCCCTTCCTTAGTCTTGATGCCATCCAGGTGGAAATAGAAATACCTTGAGGACAGAAAACAGGCAAAGCTTGAGAACAGAGCATTCGCGCGAGGCTACGAAATTACTTACCAAAGCGCACCAAGACAAACAGCTCCGAAAAGGATTACTCCTCCCAAAATGCCCCAAACCACCACAGCCGTGGCGGCCTTGAACAGAACTAGCATGCCTAAAGCGACAGCTGAAACACGAAAGTTACCTCTTGTCACGTTCAACCACAATAATTGGCTATGAATTTGGTACTCACCCAGTGATAGAAAACAGGCGAGCACAATCCTCCATGCATGTTTGTTCAAGTAATTGGTCAAATCGTTCATCACCTGTTCCACAGGTTGGCCGTCTGCATCTCGTTTAAGGCGGTTATTGCTAAAGTCATTGTACGAGATACCTTCGGAATTCTTCAAGAAGCAGTCTCCTAATATTTCCACACTAAAATAATAATTAATTAAATGGATTACAAACAGTTGCCCTCGTTTTCAAGTCTTGCCCGGTACATTTCCGTACAGATAATACAGTACGTATTTTTTATGTCATACTACTGTCATTATTCGCATCTCGAAAACGGAGAATCATACGAAGTTGCTCAAATTTAGACAAATGATACCTGATTTGAGTAAAACGATATTCCCAAATCAATATTATGCACGAACCTTTTTCAAAATATACATGGAAAACTCAAATGGAGAAATTCCTTCCTATATGCGCTTGCTGAAATATGGAAATGAGTAATGAGTTCAAGAATTGTTTCCTCCCGACATAAAAGATCTCGCACTTTTCTTTGTACTTTCTTAAAAGTTCACGTTTATGAATAAACCTTATATTATGTAATGTTGACACAAAAGACGTTGAGGTGCACCCAGTATGAGAAATTATCATAGCGAAATCTTTTAGCCTCAGGATTGTGAACATGTGGAATGATTTCATGATATTATTCCTCTGCAACTGCAGAATATGTTTGCAGAAAATCTATTGTGATTCATCAGTGAATCGCCCTGTAACAATAATGAATATCTTAAATAAAAAAAACTGATAAAATCAGCAATTATCCACTTTAACGCCCTGTACCTCAAAAACTTGTCATAGGATCGGAAGCAGAATTCATACCTCATAAGTCTTTCTTATGATTATTAGATACTGAGAAAATGGTTATATTTGACCTAGGAAGTTTCGAAATACAGGTTGTTCATAAATTTTGTACTTTTCTTGAAATAGAATGGCATCCGACACCTTGTATATTTTGAAGCTTAGAGACACTTATTTATCAGCGGTGTTACCTTGTTCAAGAATCAATCCATAAGTACAAGGTTTTTAAAAAATCCTTGAAAAAAATAGTTTCTTGTTGTGCTCCTCTCTATAAACTTTTGGCACGCCTCTGGTTACCTACGCAATTTATTCTCCCTATATTATTGTTTGAGGTAGAGACTCCACAATTTAAATGTAAAACCCTGTATCAAGAATTATTTTGGTGTAATATTTTCTTGTCAAATTACCATATTGAGGAGAGAATATCAAAAATATGCTTCCCTGTAGTCACAGTGAAAAAAGTGAGATTCTACAGAAACTATTGTCGTACATTTGTGGGAGATGGTGAGGAAAATGAAAGAATGTCAATTATACACTTTAACATACGAAGCGTTGGAAAAAATTTTGATGAACTCTGTGTATATTTGGAAGATATGGAAAATATTGATGTAATCATTCTTTCTGAAACTTGGAATATTTATGAGGTGAGTGATTATGAGATAAAAGGCTATTCGATTTACTATAATGAATCCAAAATTAACCAGAACGATGGCTTGATTGTTTATGTAAAGAATATATGGAACTCAATGATTGAAACGATTTGCTTTGAAGAAACAAAATTAGTTAGAGTTTTTCTGACATTCAAAGGCACTGAATTTGGCTTAACAGCTTCATATCGTCCACCATCAATAAACATAAACACATATTTACAGGACTTAGAAAACTATTTTGAGAATCTGAATAAAAAAACATTGGAAATTTTCATAGGAGATATTAACATTAATATTTTAGATACACATGATAATTCTGTCAGTGAATACCTGAATACATTATCTGGACATGGTTTCTGTTCATATATTAACAAACCGACAAGAGTGACAGAAAATACGAGCAGTATTATTGATCATATATTTGTAAAGAAGTCAATCAACTTAGACAAAATACATCTTCATCCAGCTATTTTTCACTCACAAATCACAGACCATTATCCAATCTACATTGCCGTTACACAAGTGAGAAACAAGCAAAGAATATCAAAATTCGGTACAAATTGGGTTACGAATGTAAATTATTCTAAGTTGGATGCTCTTTTGAAAAATGAAGATTGGAGGAAAGTTTATGGATGTAGAAACGTACAAATTTGTTACAATACATTCATAAATATTCTTAACACTTATATAGAAATGTCATCTTACACTACCAGTTTTAAAAAGAAAGAATATAAAATTAAACCTTGGATCACAAAAGCTTTGATAACATCCATCAGACATAGGGATATGCTCAAAAAGAGACTACTGCATAGACATTCATTAGAACTAAATAGGGAGTACAAAAACTATAGAAATAAACTGAATAACTTATTGAAAAAAACAAAAAATGATTACTACAAAAATAAATTTAATTCTGTGAAAGGTGATAGCAAAAAAACATGGCAAATAATAAATGAAACTATAAACCGAAAACCTAGTCAACATTCTTTAACAAACTTAGCAATAACAAATAGTGACAACGTTGTCATTACAGACAATGAACAGAAATCTAACATTTTTAATGAATATTTCATTGAAGTAGGCCAAAAATTGCAAAATAATATTAATAAAGATCAGTTCAAACAACGACAAAAACTCTCGAATGACCCATCAGTAGTATCGACTATGGTGCTTGAACCCACAACAAGAAATGAAATCATCAGTATAATATCAACACTCAAAAATAATTGTTCACCAGGTCCAGATAATATCTCAAGTAAATTCATAAAACAATTTCACAACTATCTAGTTGATCCACTGGTTCAAATGATAAATCTCTGTTATGAAATCGGTGAAGTACCTCAACAATGGAAAGAAAGTCTCATAACACCTGTCTATAAATCTGGAGAACGGAAACTTATTGAAAATTATCGACCAATTTCTGTTATAAATAACTTTGCCAAAGTTTTTGAACACAGCATTAAAAAGCGATTGATAAGTTTCTTAGAAATTAATAATGTAATTACTGAAAGACAATATGGGTTTTTGAGTAACAAAAACACAGAAAAAGCTGTTCTTGATCTTGTGGAAAAAACGATTAACGCCTTGGATGAGTCGGAAAAATGCCTTGCTATCTTTCTTGATCTTGCCAAGGCATTTGACACCATATCTCATGAAATCTTAATGGAGAAACTTTATAATTATGGTATAAGGGGACCAGCCCAAAATATTCTACGAAATTACTTATATAAGAGATCTCAGAGAGTGAAATTAGGAGAACACTGTAGCAATCCATCAGAGATAAAAATCGGTGTACCACAAGGAACAGTATTGGGTCCAATACTGTTCCTTATATATATAAATAGTATTGGATATTTAAAGAACTGTGAAGGTCACTTTATCTCCTATGCTGATGATACTACCTTGATTTTTACAGCAAAAACATGGGATGAGATTTTTAATGATGCTAATAATGGAATAGAACAGGTCAAGAAATGGCTTGACCAAAACTTATTGAGCCTGAATGTTAATAAAACCAAATATATAGCATTTTCACTAACATCAAATGATCAACCAATAGGAAATAATACTATTTTAGTACACGAAAATAATTGCCAAAACCAGCTAGCGTGCATTTGTCCTGAAGTAAAAAAAACAGATAACATAAAGTACTTAGGTATCATAATAGACCAACACTTGAGATGGGAAAAGCATACCTCCCTATTGACTCGTAGACTGAGGCAGCTAACTCGAAAAATGTATAATCTAAGAGATATCTTGAATAATAAAACACTTAGAGTAATTTATTTTTCTTTGTCTGAATCTATAATACGGTATTGTATCAAAGCATGGGGAGGTCTCTTCCGAAATAACTTAATTCAACTCCAGTCTATGCAAAACAAACTTATAAAAATAATATTTAAAAAAACAAAACTACATTCAACTGTACAGTTATATAAAGAACTAGAGCTATTTGATGTTAGAAGCTTGTATGCCTATCAGTGCCTGGAATGGATGTTCCATAATGCAAATCGTTTCAGGCGGCCTGAGGAAGACATAAAAAAAAATACTAGAGCAGTACAAAATCTCATTCTAAATACGCCATTATTCAAAAAAAGACACACACAAAGATATATCTTCTTTTTCGGACCTAAATTGTATAATCTCTTACCACATGAGATTAAGAAAATAACAAAATTCAATAATTACAAAAAACAAATCAAATCTTTCGTTCAAAAAAATACAACGCTAATCAACAATACAATAAATTGATTGATGTTCTTTCTTTTTTATGCTCGCCAGATCTCACAAATATTTCACTTATCAATATTTGTACAATTCACAATGCTCCTTGCGGATTGAAGACTAGCACAACACAAGCATACAGCATGCTTAGGTGCAGTCCTTTGATCCAAAAGGAACACTGAAAAATATAATCTAATATCAACGTTATATGTACTTTACTTTTCTGAATAAATTTATTATTATTATTATTATAAAAAATTACCCTGTAGATATAAATATTTTTGGCTGTATGTATCTACTGACATATTACTAAAACATGTGGTTAACGTGTGTGAGCAACAGTAATTCAATCCATGTTGTGAGTTAGATGAAAAAAATTCCTAAATATTGTATCTAGAAAACTAGTCATAGGATTGAGTTGAGCCCATTGACACTTTTGCTTACTAAGTCGAGTCCAACAACATACCAAAGTTTCAGAAAATTTGACTGGTTAGGTTAGGCCAGTTTACATAAGAAAAGTGCGGGGTCGATCCTTTTGCTTTGAATTGCTTTGATTTTCAAAACGATGTTTCGATCTTCGAGACCACCATCAACTCGCTAATAAAAAATACGTACTGTACACAGAAGAAATTGAATACTTACTAATCATTTGAACATTGGTCAACACATTTTCTCGGGGATAATATTATACCTCGAAGGTCTGAGTTTTTAGAAGTCAAATCAATCTGTAAGTGCCTGAAAATGAATGTGATTAATTTCAAATAAATGCCTTTCTGATCAAAATAATTTTTTTTACCGGCTATTATAAGCTTATATCGTCATAGTTATATCAATAAGGAATGTCATAACTCCCTGGGATGTTAAAGATTATATAATTTTCTCTATAAACGATATGTAACATATAACAATCTAACAACGAAATTCCTGATTCAAATATAGTGGGAAGATGATAAATTTGAAATATTTATATTAAATAAATATATTAAATAAAACCACTCACGGTTGACTGGTAAAATCTTTTCCTGTACAGTCAATGTTTCCTTGTTTTGTATTTTTCTGGCCGCAAATGTTTCCGCACTGATCATATCCTGAAAGTCTATTGATGTCTGAATAGATGAGAGTGTATATCAGGAAAGGGAGCTGGAATCAAACACGAATTTCAGGAACTCCAAAATCAATCAAAAACTATGCAAAATAAGCGTGAAAATATCGTAAATACTTACCAAAACTATGAAAACTACGACGAAAACGATTATGAACTTGGGGTCGGTTAATCGTCTATTTTCTGGCCTTTCAGGGATCTGTATATTATCCAGGAGTGTTGTGGTCGGTAATTTTTTGAAAACCGAAAGCTGGATAAAAAATAATCATGCAGTTGAATTCGTTTATAATAAAATAGGACACTATACATGAAAACATTTTCAAAGCAATGAACATAATAATAAAATAAATAAAAAGCAATTTATTAAAGATATCGCCGTGTCAAAGAAATTTCTTGCACGTGATTTACTTATGGTAACCAAACAAATTTATTGATATTTAAATATAACCACTTATCTGGCATCTGAAACTGCTGAAAGATATGTTTTTGTGTTGTTGCATTGGGTACTAAGTCATTATATTATTGTTTATACATCATTTATATGAAGTTCTTGATTGCACCCTGTAGGTCGATAACGATGCATTCCAACAAACATCTAACCATTATAAAATTACAAATTATCTGAAATTGAATTTACATGCACGAAGATCAAGGCCGTGTACTAATTGCCCAGTACTGTGAATTTCTCATAAATTATTATTATGTATATATCACTTATGCTTCAAGTCGAATTCGGGCCATCCACGAAATAATTTTACAGGGTGTCCCAACATGGGGGTAATTTTGAAAATTCGGTTCATGATGTAATCATCAGTTCTGCTCTATCGATAGAAAATACATTATTTATCTATTCGATTTTTCCATGAATAAAGGGATTATTTTCATCAGAACTGCTGCAATAATTATTATGATTGTATTTTTTATGAAGTAAAAATGCCTTCATTTGAACCGATTTTGTTGACTTGAATATTAATCATTCAAATAGAAGAATTAAATTATTAGGTGAATAACAAATATAAGTCAGGACTCACATGTTCAGGTTGAATATCTTTACTCAAAGTCTCCCCCATGACGTCTGCAATAAAAAAAAAATTGTTTAATATTTGGGATAATTTCATTATGATGTTATCAGGAAAGGTCAACTTAAAATCTTTTTCTTATCTCCTCAAAATAATCAGGGTTATGCTCGGGGTTATGCCTTTCTATATTCATCTTTTGGTAATGTCCTGTATATGTTGAACCTTGAAATTTTTTGTTATGTAGGAACCCAAAAAAAGGTAAGTAGGTATATGGACTGCAGAAAATATTATTATAACGAGAGGATATACAGTAAAGTTTAATTTCCTTTTCATAAACTGAATAGAACCCTTGAGTATTAAGTGTATATAATCAAGGATAGAACTGAAAACACTTCTTTAATTTCTAATTTCGACCGTTCGTCTTCATTTTCAAGATTGGTTGGATGCCAGTTTTATTATATGTATGAATGATGAATTGAAAGAGAAAATATGGGAAAATGGTACACAAAATAACGAATCAAACACATTATCATTTGTACTATGTACATTATAATTTACAGATAGGTACGTGAGTCTGATGGTTTTCTTTCGCCAAAACTATTGGTAGGGAGTTGGTTATCTTTATTGTATTTGTGTCACTCTGTACAGATAGATGAGCATGGAATCGATGGTGTTCGGTCGTCATAGTGACCTCATCTATTTTTATAGTGAAAGTTTCCCATCCCATGTTTTCAGCTTTCGCATATCGTTCGCTTCCGAAATTTGGTGTGGTAGGTATATATAATACTCTGACAAAAAATTAAAAATTATCAATAGCGAGATCCTTGGACGTCTTCAAAAATGAGATTTTACTTCTACTCGATAGAAACGAGAATTCCAATAAAAAAATGAAAATGATTGTTTCTTTCATCAGAAAACATAAAATCAGATAGTGAAATCTACTCCACATTATCCGCGCTACTTAAAGGTCCTGCTGTGTAGGAGTCAAAAATAATAAAATTCTGGAATTAAATATATATGTCACTCGACAAAAATTTAGACGATTAAAAAACAGAGAAAGCACACTACCTATAAGTATTTGTGTGATATAAATAGAAATAAGAATCCTGCTTGAAGGTAAACAACATTATTCGATAGGTACCTACGTACTATACCTATATGAAAAAAATATTTATACCTATGCTTCATTGATACCTGTTACTGTTATTTGTGCAATACTCGTGTCGAAGACAATAATTTACAATATGTGATTGTGAATCCGAGAATATTACAGATGGGCGCCAAAATCACTTAACAAAATGAACAGAGTGTAACTACTTGCCAACTTCAGTCTTCAAAAATCCAAGATCTAATGTCAATGTCGACTAGCGTCGCGTCACTCGTGCCGTTGCCTCAGCTACAATATTCACAACAAACAACAATTATAAATAAGGGTGAATCAGCAGAGCCTTTCCACCATTGATAGTCCACAAGAAACGAAACTAACGAAAGCCAAGCCCAAATGGCCGATGTCAATACCCGGCATCAAAAAGAGCTGCTGTTACAATAAAAGAAGACAGAACACGAGCTTGTTCGAATAGACAGGGACGGATCAGGGATTAGGATAATTCAATAAATTTTAAGGTAGGTACTAGCGTGACCTTGTTATGTCTGCAAATTTTAAAACTATAAATAAAGGCGAATCTACTTGATATATTCACAAAGAATAAGCATCACATACAGGGAGGGCCAATGGAAACTTTCCACCCTAATTTGTAGGAGTTCAAATCAACATCTTGAAAAACGCTCGAATACGTCGATATTTGATTTTAGGGGGAACTAATTTTCAGTTTTTTTCACCCCCGTAGCTTTAACCCTGTAGCTGGGGGGTGAACAACCCTCAAAATTTGAATAGGGAAAAGGGGTCGTGCCATACCTCTTTTTGAAGGTCTCATTGAGTTCTTCATGACCCTATAATTTTGCCCTATTATTGTCATCGATAACGAAATGACAGGTTGTCAAAATCTTGGTAAGAGACTATTGTTTTCGTAATAAAAATACCAAATCATTCGAGTTACCAGTGCAATAACCAGGTGGACACGTCAAATTTAAATTCCAAGCTGTTCAAAATGTCAGCCATGAACATTCCACAATTTTGATTTTCAATCCCACAAATTTCCCACTCTATTTCCAAGAGTTTGACAACCTGTCATTTCGTTATCGATGACAATAATAGGGCAAAATTATAGGGTCATGAAGAACTCAATGAGACCTTCAAAAAGAGGTATGGCACGACCCCTTTTCCCTATTCAAATTTTGAGGGTTGTTCACCCCCCAGCTACAGGGTTAAAGCTACGGGGGTGAAAAAAACTGAAAATTAGTTCCCCCTAAAATCAAATATCGACGTATTCGAGCGTTTTTCAAGATGTTGATTTGAACTCCTACAAATTAGGGTGGAAAGTTTCCATTGGCCCTCCCTGTATATTACTTGACTTGAACAGAATATCATTATTCTTCGATTTCAAGAGCAGATGAGATTATACCTCGGATTATACTATTAATTACCTATATTCAAATATGTATATTTAATGTATATAAAATTGTATAATAGTAAAACAATTCGGTATAATTTGTACACGCTTTATATTAACATAAACTTTGATCTATATATTATGCATCTATGTAGGAGTTGTGAAATCAGTAGAAAAGAATAAAAAGTGTATAAGTATCTTTATTCAACGATACTGATGACAATTATATAATTTTTATAATCGATAAGAAATACTCAAATATTTATACAAAAGAACATCAACAGATTACTCAATCAATATTAGGTATAGTTAGGTACCTATATGTAATGTAATCTTTGAAGGTAAATTCCACCCACTTCCAGATTTTTGCTTTTCTACATATTATGGATGATTATTACCCAATCCCATTGTCAGATATTAGTAAAGTGGCGGTTCTTTGAACCTCGCCCAATTTCAATGCGTTCTTGATTCACGCTGTAAATTATACGTTATGTGTGGTTACGTAATGTTTTGGATGGTTTTGGTAGCACAGACTAGCCATGAAATGAACTGGCGCCTCAACTGCGAAATTAATCGGAACACTCGTCCAGTCTCAAGCCGACATGCCAGGACCGAATCATGAGTGATTTTGGACCCAGGCAATTTGAATTATACATAATTATAATTAATGGTAGTGATAATATCTTTATTAGACTAATTTTCAATCGAAAAAGGAAATTCACACATGGTTAATATCAAAAATAATGCTATAGTTTCACATTTCATCCAACTCGTCCACTAACAGTCGTAATTTGAGATTGTCTAATATTTTCCAATCGCTTTTTGGACTTCTCCAGCGTTCGTTTGGAATTCTCTACAAACTCCTTGAGACCTCTGGACATGTAGTATGGCATATCGCAGTCCTCGCAGAAACACAAAAATATGGCATCTATGGTCATCTACGACATCGAGAGCTAGTCATTCTTCTTAATCGCATAAACTTTTGCATATATATATAAAGAGAAAGAAATATAATCATATACCTCGTACGTTGCAATGAAACAGTGCCCTATAAAAGAAGTAAAAAGCCCTGATAAAGTCACCGGTACCCACATGTGGTGAATCTCTTCTTTGATTTGAAAGTTGAAAAAAAGGTTCTCATTATTCTGGCAGACGATCCTTTGATATTCATAGTGTTTGAGACCAACCTGAAGCAATTTGATCCCGATGAGGATCGTTGCCACTACAACCAGAGCTTTTCCCAAAAAAAGAACGAAGTCGCCTACCGAATTGATGGCAGCCACCCTCAAGACGTTCGAGGACAGAAGTTTGAAAGCCCGCCTGCCTGCCTTGCAGAAATCGAGCGCTTGGTTTTTGATTATTCGATGGGCCTCCAAAGGAATAAACAAACGCACATCACCCTGGCAACGGCACTATGTACACCTTGTATATGACCGATATGAGAGTGTGATTTTTTACAGGTGGTCACGAAACATGGTTTATCGATTCTTCGAAGCACAAATATTATTCAAGAAATCCTGTTTAATATGGATACACAATATTCAATAATAATATCATTCATACGATAATAAATTTTTGGTTCAACATTTATCAGGTATTTGGTAAAGTTATTTAAGATGGTTCCACTCGAATAGAACACACGGTATTGACAGGAAAAAAAACTCTTTTTGACTTTGAAATTGTTTTGACAGCGAAAATTTTTAAATATTTTCCTGTGTTCAATCGAGTCTAAAAAAATTAGTAAAATTGTACTGGTTGTTCCAGACTATCGATCTAATCCTAATTCATGTCAGCGAAAGATCTTACATTCCTTACACCCAACGGTGCGGAAATTCCCATGGTTGGACGTGAGTACTAATTTATTCGAGTGTCAAGTTTGATCCTTGCTTCACATCTCAAGAAAGCGATAGGTTGTACGCACACCATTTCCCGTTCTTTCAGTCTGTACGAGCACCTTAATTGGGGAATCGTTGGCTGTAGAAGTATTGGATTTCGCCCTTAAAGTTGGCTATCGACTTATCGGTACCTATAAATGATAATAATAATTATTATAAATCGATTAATTTTATTCACCTGTTCATATTTACATATTTCCAGACACATCTCCGATGTATGGAAACGAATCGGAAATCGGAAAGGCTCTGAAAGTGGTACTCGATAAACTTGGTATGACGAGAAATGACATTTTCATCAGTGCGAAGTTACGTAAGTTCTTCGATAAGATGGACAAACTATGATGTCGTACTGCAACTAAACTCATTTTTTGATGATGGTCAGATCCCGAAGAACACGGAGACAGGGCCAAGAACGCCATCGAGCAATCTCTGCAGAAACTCAACTGCATCTATTTCGACTTATACTTGATCAATTGGCCAGGAGTGTTTGGGGTAAGTTTTCAGTCTTCATTTAGTTTCAAAGCGACGAAAATAATCCTAAATGCCGATAGTCTCTATACTGACAGTACAATTTCTATTTTGCTGCTGTTTGGTTGCATAGTTGGTGTTTGACGTCGTGTCTGTACTATGTGATTGGTCAAATTGCGGTGCAGTCACGCAGTTCGTATATAGTCCTAAACAAAAGAATCCTAAACAAATATTCACGGGATTGGCCTGTTTCTGGTTTAGGTGAGCAAGTCGAGCAAAGAGAACGCGTTGCAGCGTGACAAGAGTTGGCAGCACATGGTGAAGGCCGTTCAAGACGGGCTGATAAGGAACATCGGCGTCTGCAGCTACACGCAAAAGCACTTGAAATATTTGCTGCAAAACAACCATGGCATCAGGCCCTGCCTCAATCAGGTCAGGTTCACTGGCCACCTCATCATTATGCTCTAGTCGAACGAATTGTTTGCTTCATCTTTCAGATAGAATTTCACCCCTTTTGCCACGACAAAAAAATTATTGAATTCTGCCAGAAAGAAAACGTTTTGATCCAGGCCAATCTATCCCTCGGCGGGCCTGGCAATAATGAACTACTGGGTCACAAGGAGGTCATCAGAATAGCCAACAATTTGAATAAGCAGCCAGCCCAGGTGATCATAATTTTCTCATTTTTAAATGTAGGTATATACATATATACATTGTTGTCTGAATTTCACCAAGTGACCAAAGTTTTTCAACACACTTTCAGATTGAAAAAAATTTTCCCATGTTTCGTAACATGGGAAATTTCTTTCTGGAGTGTTTCTTTCTTCCGCCGCATGGTGTCGCTAATTCCAAAAGTGTGTCTTTTATTGGGATGCGGCAATAACTGCGGTGGAATATATGCTTGACAGAGATCGCATTGGGTAATGCACCGTTTCTGGCGTTCTCGGTGACTATATACGGTCCTGCACTGATGAGGGCCAATAAGTCCAAAATCGGTCTGAAGGTTATTGTCAAGCGTGCCTGTCTCGATGTGGACTTATTGTCATGTCTTGACTTAGGATTTAATGTTCTGCGTGGTATTTGCTAGGAAAATAGTTGTTTTCTTCTCTTTTTGGTTGGATAAGGCTATACTTTTTTTTGTCAAATTCATGGCATCTTTCATATTATATACTTTCAGATATTATTACGCTGGGCCCTTCAACAGAACGTGGCCATTACACCGATATCGAATACAAAGGAACTCATTGTCACTAACATAGATCTGGACTTCACCATTCCCGAATCTGATATGAAAGTGCTGAGCAACTTCAAAAAGAAAATTCGATATGACTCGGACCCTGGACAAATTTCCTGAAATAATTGTGCATGAATCGACTTAAAGGATACGTACTTTCGGTTATTGTTATTTATGCACCGATTTTGTTGATGGAGATATATTATGTTTATCATATGTTCCAGTTATAGATATTCGATCGATTATTACTTTTTTTCTCTGCTCGACAATAATAAATGTATGTTATTGCTCGCTCGAATAGATTATGTATTATAGTTATCTCACGGGTATCTTCAAGAATAATTGATGAGTTCGGCTTGTTGACTCGAAAGTTGATAACCTTCAACTTGTTTATTCCTCGCGAGCCGATTAAATAGTAAATATAAATTCTTGTCGAGCGACGTACATTGGTCACTTTACCAATACCCCTCAACAGACAATAAAATATAGTTGTATCGAAGATGGCGCGTCCTCTTTTAGTTCCAATTTTTTTGATGACCATCATCACCCCAGCCTTGCTGGAAGAAACGGTAGCAGCCAAAGACCTGCGACGTACTTTGAATGATGGAACCTCCATGCCAATGGTTGGATGTAAGAAATTATCAGTTATACCTTTAGAATTAGAAGTTTTGAATAGTATTTTTAGGACTACGAATTTATAAAATTGTTTCATTTTTCCAGTTGGTACTTGGCAGATACAGGGTACTGATCTGATCAAAGAAGTACTCGATTATGCTCTAGGTGCGGGCTACAGACTGATAGGTGAAAACATACAGCAACGTTACAAAAATTGAAGAAATCGACCCATTTTCATTTCTAGATTCAGCGACCCTATATGGAAACGAGGCAGACATTGGTAAAGCTCTGAAAGAACTCTTACCAAAATACAAATTGTCAAGGAAGGATATATTCATCACCTCGAAATTGTGTAAGTATATGGATTATAAGTGATGAAAGATAGCCAATGGAATCAATGACTTATACGTAGCACCAGCCGATCACGGAGAGAAAGCCTACGAAGCCTTGGAAAGGTCCCTAAAGAATTTGGACTGCGGCTACATTGACTTGTACCTGATCCATTGGCCTGCTTCTTTCGCTTTAAATGTATCCGATCCGAAAAATGCCGAATTGCGAGACGAAAGCTGGAAACAACTGGTCAAGGGTGTCAAAAACGATTTGACAAAAAGCATTGGAGTCTCCAACTACAACGTTAGGCATATGAAGGAAATTCTGAAAAATGACCACGGCATCAAACCAGCAGTGAATCAGGTATGTATACAGAGCTCATTTTTCTTCAAAAAACCATCTGACTATTATTCAATTTTGCAGGTTGAATGGCATCCTAATTACCATCAAGATGACCTTTTGGAATTGTGCAGGAAGGAAAACATTCTTCTTCAGGCCTACTCGTCTCTAGGTGGTACTGGAAACAAAAACCTTTTGGATGATGCCGAGATCAAAAAGATTGCAGACAAACTAGGAAAAAGCCCAGCACAGGTAGGTTAACTTTATTCCTTATCAATTTTTTGTATTCTGTGGTATACGCAGAGAGAATTTCACTGAAAATTATATTCACGCGATGTACTCAATGTTTATATTGGATGAAAAACTAAGTCAGTAGGTACTGAAATATTTCTTGTCATGTTATCATTTATTATGTTTTTTTTTTCAAGGTACTTCTCCGTTGGCCACTTCAACAAAATATCGCAATAATTCCGAAGGGCCGTTCCGAGAAACACATCATCCAAAATATTGATCTGAATTTCGTTATTCCTGAAGAAGACATGCAAACTTTGAACGATTTCAACAAATTGAATGATACTGAGAAACCAAATAAAAAATATATATGGAATCCAGATACAGTTGCCTAATATATACTCATGTAATACTTTGTGAGCTTTTCAATTATATGTTTTGAGAATATAATGGTTTTTTAATTGGAACCAGAATCTAGATGCTCTTGCTGCAATGTTGGTTGCCTAGCATACTGGTGAACGCTTGTGCTGATTGAAATACAGTGGAAAAGATTTTTCAATAAAATTCTCGAAGAGGTCAACGTTATATCTTTTTAAATTTTCCATTGTTCAACTTCCAAAAACATCTCAGATGATGTTCCAACTCAAATTCAAATTTAATTGCGTGGTAAGTAGGGCCATCCCATCGTTAGTGATTAAACTAAAATTTTGTTTTGTCGTTAGATTTTGTTACGATTTTGTCATGTCCATGTTACAGAACATCAAGGATGGTAAACTTGACAGAACATATACCCTTTTATGTCCATGTCCCATGTCATGTCATATGTCTAAGTTCTACTGGTCTTTACTCTTTATGCAAAAACCCGCCATTTATCGAGCTTCCCGGAAAGTTTCATTTTTGTTTATACGCTGTTAGCGTCTAGTTGAATTAAGCTGTTGTGAGAGTATAACTTAAATTGATAACAATGTCTGGTCGTGGAAAAGGTGGTAAAGGCAAAGCGAAAGCTAAGTCTCGTTCAAGTCGCGCCGGCCTGCAGTTTCCTGTGGGAAGAATACATCGTTTGCTAAGAAAGGGCAACTACGCCGAGAGGGTGGGTGCTGGGGCTCCTGTATATCTGGCTGCTGTTATGGAATACCTGGCAGCCGAAGTGTTGGAATTGGCTGGAAATGCCGCCCGTGACAACAAAAAGACGAGGATCATTCCCAGGCACTTGCAACTGGCCATCAGGAACGACGAGGAGCTCAACAAACTACTGTCTGGAGTTACCATTGCCCAAGGAGGAGTCCTGCCGAATATTCAAGCCGTATTGCTGCCGAAGAAAACTGGTAGTGGAGGCGCTGGGTCTGGGGGCAAATCCTCCAAGTCACAGTCCCAAGACTATTGAAACTAGTTCTTTGTAATATCTCTCAGGAGGTGATTTGTTCAATTTTTGTTTGACTATATCTGTTTGTGTTTACTATGTATGTGATTTTTAACAGTCAACTTCCCCTTGTATCAAAGAATAATTAAATATTGATTAAGAAGCATATTGCATTTTTAATTTGGTTGATTACCACTAATAACCTCATGATTTGTAATAATAGGTTTCTACATGCCAAGGAATATATTGTGAGCTAAAAAAAATACAGAGACTACTTGTTCTGCAGATTTGAAACATAATAGGTAACTCCAAAAACATAGTCACACTGTCTTAAAACATCCAAATTTGGTATGAAAGTTCATTCCTAAGGACATGAACTAACATATTATCTCTCCACTGGAAAATTTGAATAGGTCCAAATGAGGAACAGATAAAAACAAATGAGAAGAACAATTTTTATTGCTTTAGTACCAGGAAATATGTACATTGAATATAAATAAAATAGAAAACATTACAAAATATAACTTCAATAAGTTTCTCATTATAATTAAAAACTAAAATTCTTGTAATTTTTTACAAAAAATAACATCAAGACACACATCTAAATAAATACTTGTACAAAAATAATAACCTTAGATACTATCTTAAAAGTTGAATAGATTTCCCTATATACCAAATCATTCAGGTTTGATAAATTTTACTTCAATTATTTTTCTAAATTTTTGTATTGGATTCTATAATGCATTGAAATTTAGATTTGTAAGGAATTATTGAATGATTGAAAGTTATGTACACTGCTTGTATGTGTGGAAGAGCCTATATAATCCTTGAAAATAATTTCTAATGCAATGATTTTCCATTCACAGAAATCCCTACAAACTCAAAGTTAGAAGGTATCAATCAATGAACAATGGTTTGGAAACAATCCACCAGCTACAGGGAGTGGAAAATGTTGCAAAGAAATTATGTGGAAATATTGTTAAATCGGATATAAAAATATGTTTTGTGCACAACCTATCAACATTCTTACAAAATAACCTATATATGGATAACTTGAGGTATTTTCTTCTCAGAACACCTGATTGCCAGAAAATACTTTATAGTCCAGTTGGTAAATGGAGCAATGAACTAAATGCGTTTGCTTCAACAGAACGTTAAATATATAATAATAATCGACTGCAAAGTGTTTCGTCATTGAAAACTGTTGATTGAGTATTGTTAGGCATCAAAAATTCATTGGAAGAATAAATAATGATATACCACTTTGATAGAACGAAATCTCATTCATTATCAAAAATTTAATAATCGGGAGGAGCCAATTCAGATAAATACAATTAACATATCCTATACATAGTGATTTCTTCAACTTGTGGGGTCGGTTGCATGAAATATTGCTACTTGCTATTAATATATGACGCTC
This sequence comes from Chrysomela aeneicollis, assembly GCA_029955515.1. NCBI lineage: Eukaryota > Metazoa > Arthropoda > Insecta > Coleoptera > Chrysomelidae > Chrysomela > Chrysomela aeneicollis. The sequence continues at coordinate 14,897,547 of JARUHQ010000018.1, read as the reverse complement.
TAGTATGTTATCAGGGCTCCAGTCATTCATACTCAATGATTTTTTTAGTTTGGTTTTTCGGAACGGATGCCTGAAAGAAATCTCATGCAACCGGTCCAGGAGTAGGATATAGATAACTAAAAATGAAACGTTTATTGTAACATCAATATGTCAAAATATAAAGCTAATTTAGTACGAATATGGTTGAAGAATTAGGTAATGGGATACTGGACTCTCGCCTATAATATACCTCCGAAAAATCAATAAATAATCAGTCATTCCAGGCAAACTTCATTCAGAAAATTTAATGAAAAAAATTCGAAAAAGTTCTTTTCTCTTTGGAGATCATTGTATATTTGATTTCTTATACAGAATTTTGTTTCCATAATAATAATGACCCGCCCTCGAATCGGGCAACATTCAGGAACATTCACGCATACACAATAACAATGGAAATTTACAAGAAAGTAGAGTTCTCGATTCAGATTTTCTAGCTTCCGGATAGTCAAGAGGTATTTTGGGAAATCCCAGAAAGAAATGGAAGGATATAAAAAGCATACATATTATAATATAATAAACTTTTTGTAAAGATTCAGCAAATGCCAAAAATGAGTTTCAATAAATTCCAGGAAATTATGACGAATCTAGAAAGAGGAAAATCTGAATGGAACTAGACCAGCCCATCTGACGCACTTCTTGTCAGAAAATCGTGATACGACGAAGACGTACATAAAATATCTATAAAAAGACAACAATTAAACACTCATACAGTGGCAACTGGAAACAATCAAGTACGATTCTCGGATTTCCAAAGAAGGCCCCACAACTATCAAAACACGAAAAAGTTTCTGAAGCTGCTTTCATCATTCTAACACATCCTCGATGGATTCAACTGGTGTCACTCTTTTCTCTTAGTATCTTTCATATTGTTTAAAATTAACTATCGAGAGCGATTGTTAATGTTCATTATCTTTATATAAATTATGGAAAAATATATCAGGGTTGATAATAATAATAATACTTTATTTTCACATGGACAAAATATCATTGCATGGGAATTGTTTATTATTATTTCAAATATACTCAGATCAATGAACGGCTATCATCAATCATTCTGGATGATAATTTTTCTACTGAATATGACAACTCGGTTGTTTTTCTATCCAAGCTTGAATTTTCAAATAAAAAAATTTATTGTAGGATAACATATTCTCATAGATTTCTGGGGTTTGCTGTCAGGATTCATGTCAATAGTTTTCAATCATTTGCATTACGATTAAACCATGTTTTCCATGAAACAGACAACACAGAAATATTTAGTTGTCTAAAGTATCTCGAATGTTGTCTGCAAAGTCGATTATCTCTTTTCGATAAATTCTGGTCAACCTGTAAAAAGGATAGATGAGGAAATTTGCAGGTCTTGAAGAAAAGAGCAACTAGCAGTCATTCCCATCAGAATTGAAAAAAAAAGAGAAACAAGCGCCTTCCGCGAAATCGTGAAAACGTCTTCCCTGTCCGGGTATTCAAAGACAGCAAATCGCTCGTCCAGCTGCTCAAGAAAAAGTTCCACCACTCTCGACGCCTTCACGTGCGCACAGAGGAAACCACAAAGACGACAGCTAGTCGCCGCTCGATTCCGGTTCGGACGTCCCGGAGCAAGACTCGCTCGCCTCTTCCTCCTCCTCCTCCTCAAAGGGCTGCTTCTCATCGGGGTCGTAAAACACCTCGGCGCCAGGGAAAATGTACCGACTGGGTGGCACCAGGTGGAACGTGTTTGAAGGCAGCCGATCCGCCAGGCTTTTCTTCACCTGCAACACGTGTGGCCGTCGTCGATTGATGAGTTGTAACAATTAACGCGTCGTGTTGCAAAAAAGTCTCACCTTGGGTTGCCAATAGCCGCGAAGGTCCGGATGGTTTTCTGTCGGCCGACATTCTTTCGACGAAGATGATGGCTCGTTGCAAATCTCCAACGAGAAGCTGCCACGCGCGCTTCCGTTCTCGTCCGGCTCGTCGAATTTGTCTTCGGCCAGGTTGGAATTCTCGCCGATGCCGGAATCTCGGGCCGAATCTATCGACATGTGCCGCTCCTTGCTCGTGCCGCCGCACCGCCGCAACTGAAATACACCAAATGTATAGTCAGTTTCAGACCCTTAGGTGGAGATTACACGAAAAATGTTATAATTCAAACTTCCCCACAAATTCAAACTTACCAGACTTTTACAAGAATTCAAATTTACCAGACTTCCACAACAATTCAAAAGTTCTCAGACTTTCAGTTGAATTCTGATTAACCAGAATTCCAATCAAACTCAACTCCACCACACTTTCATCTGAATTCAAAGTCACCAGACTTCCACAAGAATTCAAATTTACCAGACTTTCAGTTGAATTCAAATTTATAAAAACTTTCATCTAAATTCAACTCCACCATACTTCTTATTTAATTCAAACTCACCCCACTTCCAGTTAAATTCAGATTTAACAGACTTTCAGTTGAATTCAAATTTACCACTCTCAGTGGAATTCTGATTTACCAGAATTCCAATCAAACTCAACTCCACCACACTTTCATCTGAATTCAAACTCACCAGACTTCCACAATAATTCAAATTTACCAGACTTTCAGTTGAATTCAAATTTATAAAAACTTTCATCTAAATTCAACTCCACCATACTTCTTATTTAATTCATACCCACCACACTTCCATCAAAGGTGCATTTAGTCAACATAAACATAACTTTAGCATTATCATAAACATAAGCGTAAAAATATCAACGTATGAAATCTATATTATACAAGTTTTAATCTTAATCATAAATTTAAGAATGACAGTTACTGAAAGCAACAAATGAAAATCAGTCAAGAATACAGTTCTGTGTTTTGTCAGATCATTTTTAAGAACAAAATCAATTAGAATATTCTCTTCATGATACCTTTTTTACGCACTCATTATTTTCTAGCGACGAAACCATTGCCAACTTATTAAAAGACAAAAACCAGTAATCATGGAACATGTATCGTTCTTGACAGCTGACATGACACGCAAAGTTTTTTATCATAATCATAAGATTCTTGAAGTTGGGAATTCCAAGGTAACATGTTTTTAGCATAAACCTAATATTTGTTGTATAACTGGTGCCATTTGATATAACAGGTTCAACTTTCTTCCTTAACATAAACATAAGCACAATTTTAAAACCATGTTGACTAAATGCACCTTAAATTCAACTCCACCATACTTCTAGTTGAATTAAAATGTACCAGACTTCCAATTGAATGCAAATTTACCAAAACATATTACCTCCGCCTCCTCCTCACTAATAAACTTCCGACACGCGCAGCCAATCTCCGCCGTCGAGGGAGTGACGTCACAACGGCAAGCGTCGCCATCCGAATCTTCTCGTCGCGTCGACCCGGTGCTGAGGTGGTCCCGCTCGAGGGGCAGCAGCGTCTGACAGCGGTGCAGCTGCCGCTCGCTGGAGACGCCCTCCTCCCACCTGCTTCCCAATCTGGAAGAGAAATGATTCAGAAAAATATTTTCCAATTCCTATAAAGTATTGTTGTTATAATATGCTTTCAATTTGCAAAATATAATTTTCTCACTATCAAGAGTTTCTTTCGTGTAAGATGAAAATTAAAATGTGAACCTCACAAGAGTATTGCAGCAAATATGTTTTAAAAAAATACTCCGTGACATAACTACAAATTTCTTTCCTGACTTCTTAGATTGAAATAATAATTTGTAAAATCTTCAAGTGGATTGTATGATAATCATCACTAACAAAATATCGTAATGCTTTATTGAAAGATACAATCTGATTCATATTTTGAGTAAATAAATATTTGTAACCTTCATTTTGTATTGACAAGTTCAGCCAGCGTTGAGAGAGAAAAAATATGTCTGCCCTATAGTGTTGTCTTTGTCATCAAGATTGCAACTTAGAATGATGAAAATGTTATGATTGGGGCGTAAAAAAAGAGAAGAAGACTGATATCACAATCGTAATGTGTTTGGAATTATTCAACAATTATTGTAAGCTTTTAATACTCACAAAATATTCGAAATAATCAAAATAACGAAATTACTACAGAGGTTATATAAGTCTTCTTCTTTTTAAGTCCAAATCATAACATTTTCATTATTTAAAGTTGCAATCTTGACGATAAAAGACAACACTAATGGGGCAGACATATTTTTTCTCTCTCAACGCTGGCTGAACTTGTCAATTGATTCTCACAATAGAAATAATGATTTATTCGTCATTCTTCAGACGAAATACTAAATTCAGTATCTTGATCGATTCGAAAGTGAAAGTGACGCAACTCAAAGTAAAAAATTTTTCAAATTTGCCTTCGCTACTCACAATCGACAAAGGTGATCGATGATGACGTCACAATCACCCAACAGTTCGACATCGAAATGGCAATGCGGCAGCGGCTCTCTGTTGATGAGTATCTGCGGCACGTGGGCGGGCAACGAGCTGGGGATGAGCGCCACTGGGCGCACCTTCAACGAGCTGCCAATCACCAGCAGCAGATCGCACTCGGACTTGTCGCGCGATATTGCCTCGTGGAAGGTGTCGGGCAGGCCCTCGCCGAAGAAGACGATGTCCGGCTTCATGATGCCCGATTCGACGAGCTCTCGGAAATCTCGTCCTCCCCCTTCACCCTTGTGGGGGTCGTCTGTGGAGGCGGCACTATCGGAGCCGCCACCTCTGTGGCACGCCGTACACAGCGGGATACGCTGCGCCAGCACAATGTCCCTGATTGCGTCAGCTGTCACCTTGTGCTCGCACTTGGTGCACGTCGCCGTCGCGAACGAGCCGTGGCACTCGATCACTCGCTCGATGTTCGCCTCCTTCTCCAGCGTGTCGATGTTTTGCGTGTAGTTGCGCAACAGCTTCTTGTGCTTCTCCAGCAATCTGATGAACCTGCAAGGAAAGGGACCCATTTTCTTTTTTTCAATGACACCCAACCGCCAGTAATTTCCAATTGAATTCAAATCTACCAGACTTCCAGACAAATTCAACTGTGCCAGACTTTCAGGTGAAATTTGTTTTAGCAGTGAATAGTTTGGAATCATCCGAAGCATGCGCATACTGATGTATGCGTTATAGCAAATTCAAAAACCCAGGATTCAGACTACCAGTCACATTTTCTAGCGACAGCAAAGTAGTCCGGTGTTTTTTGTAAGGATTTTGTGACATGCGCAGAAATGTTTTGACAGATTGGTGAGCTGTTGGTTTGTTTTGAGTTTTGTTGGTTATGTGATACCAAGGTGGATATAAGATGGTGAAACAGCTCTTCAATTGTTTCTGTGAAAAACTTGTAGACCGTTTGAGAAGGTACTAATATTTCCACGACTTGAATGAAGATGGCGGTGAGATCGATTATGGAAGATTTCTGTGGTTCCAATCTGACAGGCGTGAATTGAAACGACATTAAAACAATAAATTTTCGATAAATCTGGATCGAAAATTGATATTTTGACTCTTCTCAATCATTTTTCATCTAGAACAGATGAAACTGATAAAAGTATGACAGATGCACAGTTTCTGTTTTACCGACTTAAGTTATGTCGCCATCTCTGTTAATTTCAGGAAATATTACTACGGTATGGAATCAAGTAGGCAAAGGTCTACAGTTTATTCTAGTGATTGTTAATAGGAAGCTGTTTCACCATCCGATATCCACCTTGCTTGAAACATAGATTGAAATTACTTGGATGAACGTCTTCCTGTATTTAGCTTAATTTTCTTTTGGTTTGACATTCAAGTATAGTAGAATTTTTCAAGTTTTCTCAATTTCTGGTGTTTGTGAATTTCACAATAACCTATTGTGATTACAGGTGAAACAGCCAAAATGCCATCGCAGTCGTCGACCTCAAAAAAACGTTCTATCAGATGCGAGTTTCATATCGTATGAAACCAGGTTTAACGTCGGACATGCGCAGTTGATCAATCCACAATACTGGCTTCAAACAGATTGAAATTTCATGCTGGAACAAACCTTATATAAAGAACGTTTTAATTTGAAAAGCTACACAGGCAAAACTCTCGTGATTTTAGATGTGTGAAATAGATGCCTATCCCAATATTGTGGGTGGATTTTCAAAACATGCTATTTCATATTATTTGCTAACCTGTGACAAGGACTGGGCTTGAATTTTCCCGGATAAATGTCTCTGGCGAATTTGAAGAAGGGCCTCGGATCCTGGCTGAAGAAACTGATGTCAAACATGGCCTGCGGGTCCGGAAGATTGGGAAAATCAATGGCCAGTCTGGAGTAAATGCCGTCCCTGGATCGGAAGTCCGGAATGCCGCAAGACACCGAAACTCCCGCTCCCGTCAAAACGATAACGTTTCGAGCACCTGGAGAAACAACACATGATAGGTTTCAAGGGGATGATTTTTTTTTTAAATTCCAACCTTTCATCAACCGTACGACATCATCCAAGGTATTGACATGCCTCAACTTGTTTCTTCTCGGCGGTTCGGCAAACATATTGATGATTATCTTCCAAATGGTGACGTCGTCCATATAATCAGGTATCTGGCCATATTCCACTCCCAATTCGGTCAACAATTCCCTAGGGTTGGCGCCCTTCTGCATCTGCTGTTGGATCTGAAAACAATCAATATTCCCTTTTCATCATATCAATTGAAAACTTGTCCATAATTGAAAAACAACCGGTTAACAAAGTAGCTTACCAGACTTTCAGTTGAATTCAATTCTACCAGACTTCCACTCAAATTCAACTCTACCTGACTTCCACTTAAATTTAACTCTACCGGACTTCCAGATGTATTCAAATTCACCTAAATTCCGGTTGGATTCAACTATAGGTTTGTTTTGGTTCTTCTCAGAACCGTTCTGGAACTATACTGCTCATGCGCATTCTCTTCAAATTGATCGCTTGAAGCAAATGCGCATTCTAGGACGGTTCTAGAACGGTTCTGATGAAAACCAAAACAAAGCTTACATCAGACTTCCAGCTGAATTCAAATTTACCGGAATTTCAGCAAAATTCAAATATACCAGACTTCCAGCTAAATTCAAATCTATCAGACTTCCTTTTTGTTAGGGCCACTTTATAAAAAACTTTAAGACTTAAGATTTATCACCTAACATTTAATACTTATCACTTATGACAGATGAATCATGGAAATATCATTGATTGTGTTATAAAACCATTTAAGACTTATGATTTTACACCTAAGACTTAAGAAGATGACCAACTTCCAACTTAAAAAATGGAAGATAAATGATCATAAATGAAAATAGGAGATGCGCATGTTCGAGCAACGAAAAGTGACATCCTGTTTCCCGCGATATTTGAATTTTGGGTTATATTTTAGAATATTATTTGTTGGTGTGGATAGTCTGTAATTATTTGGTTGAATTTATCAATTTTTTTATAATAGTGATAAGACCATGGGCATCATTTACTTCATGTAGTTTGCTCATGATTTTTGGGCTTGGTGTTTACTTGAGATGCATGAGAAAAAAAGGTCGGAATTGAAAATACAAAGTTAAACCCATACATGGGAAGAGGAATACCCATTCCAACTCCATTTTGGTTTCAGTTTTTTATTTTGAAATTGATGTCAACAATAATAACTTCAAATTTCAGCTATTTATCAGATCAGAAGGATGCTCTATGCAGCAAATTGCTTATGTTAGACTGACTACTATGTACACATGTCATCATACAGGAAACCAGCAATGTACTGAAGAAAATTTACTGAAAAAATCGATTGGCATGGAATCTCAATGGAATTTTATAAAAAATGGAATATGCCAAACTGCATTGGTGCCCTTGATGGAAAGCATATTGAGATACAAAATCCAAAACATGCTGGAACAGGATATACTTCTCCTACAAGAAGACTTTCAAGCATAGTATTATCTATGTATGTAGCTATCTATGATGTAGCTATCTATAATGCATCTCATAAATTCATCTTCATTGATGTAGGCTGTCCAGGATCAAATCATGATGGAAATGTATTCCGTTATTCAATTTTCCATTTCTACCTTCAGTTTTCTAAGCTATATTTGGCCAAGTGTTTTTCAGGCAGTTTTCCTAACAAGTTCATTTCAGAATAACCACTTTGTTTATCATAAATATGTCTGAATTCTTCAACTTTTTGAATTAATAGAGCATCATCCATGACACAAATAATATTTAAATAAAATTAAAGAAAATTCAAACAAAAACAATAATAATGGATATCGGTTAGATAGAACTTGCCAACGTCAAAATTATTTGTTCCCTGTCAAATATTCTTAAATCTTAAGTTTTTTTTATAACTCAATCAACTTATCAGATCTTAAGTCTTAAATGTTAGGTGATAAATGTTAAAAGTTTTTATAAAGTCTATAATGTACTACTTTTTGTGTGTATTTCCCCTCACTTATTGTTGCATTGTTGGTGTTAATCATTGTATTATTTATTTACTATATCAATGAATATAGTTAGTATACCACAAAAGTTGGCATATTAACAAACAATTATTCATTGGAAATTTCCAGCATTATAATAGTTGTACATTATTGTAATCAACACATAATTATACAGTGTGGTAGAGAGAGAGGAATAACAAGAACATGTGGCAGACATATTTTATAGGAAATATAAACTCCCCTATATGTATTCATAAAAGTCTCAAATTAAATCAATAAAATGTGCATGCTAGAAAGGCCATAATAATTATTGTACTCACCCAAATCATGTTTCCAGCCATGGGCTTCCAATCCTGGCCAGACAGATCTGACAGTCCACTGAGCTGGCTGACGGTGGAGGCGTTGTCGTCTTCGTCATCGTCCACCCCCAGGCTGTCGTGGCTGGCGTCCATAGCGTCGGAGCGCGTCGGCGTCTGTCTGAAGCAGTCCGAGGCGCTGGACATGCTCTCCGTCTGCGGCGACTTGTGGGGGTACGAAGAGGGGGTGGGAAGCGACTCCAGGGTGGAAGCTTCGTAGCCGGAGTCGCAGTCTACCGATGTTCCTGTGATATTTTTCATTCTTTAATCGATGTGTCGGACATCTCGGTTTTTATTTGCCGAGAGAAAAATAATAAGCGAAATATCGAGTTCAAGAAAACAGATGAAAAATATTTGCAAAGATATTCTACTGATCTTTGGTACATGAATGTCATCAAATTTCTCAGTAACCGAGTATTGTTTTGAAATGCTCTAGTTTCAGAGCTCAACTTTATACTATACTAATAGTTCGAAATTGGCGGCAGGAAATACATTTTTTTGCGCATGGCAAATAGTTACAATCGAATTCACCGGCTAGTCCGAAGTCCAAGAAAAATCAAAACAAATATTTTGGGACATTTCAAATGAAACTACTGAATAATCAGTGACTAATCAAAAAAGTTATCAAGAAATTGACTGACGTCGTACAAGCTGTCATTATCGTCCTTGACAAAAGGTAAATAAAAACACAAAGTTACAACACTACGAAATATTTATTTCACCCTCTCATGTTTGTATAACCTAATAACAGAAAAAACGATGAAAAATCAGCTGAAAATCAAAAACTTTCAATGGAAAATTTATAATCCCTGGGATAAAAATAATTATTATTATTTTTATCTTAAGTACCACGCCTACAAAATGTCCGATCTGTCTCTTGTTTCTGGTCGCCATATTGGAAGAAAAATTTCCCCTGAACAACCAAACATATTTTTCAAATTTTACCTTCAGAGATGTCAATCGGGCCCGTTGATGTTGTGGAAAAACAAGAAAAACCCTTTTCATTGCACAATTCACCAATATTTGACTCGCCGAGATCGAGTTTGATTCTTTTTGCACAGGATTCGTGTTCTGGCACGTCAGGATAGGAATCCATCTTTGACACGAATAAAAATCATCATGGAAATCGTGGTTGCCGGAAGAGAGCCATGCGCGTGTGCGCGCGCAGCATTTTCTGGTGTTCTTTGCGAATCGTTGGTCGCCTGTCACGGTTGGTCCAGCTTTCATTTGTGAATTTTTCGGAAAAACCTGGAAAAATTAGAAATATCTCGATAAATTAAAGTGCAATCGTTGAGAACTACAATATGCCGAAAAATAAAGGTAAAATATAATTCCATTGTCTGTGTTTTAGCTGTAAACACATTGCTGGCATTAGTCCTGCACCCTTGACATTTCCAAAATGGACAAGGAAAATATATTTAAAATTTAAATAATGAGTATAGAAAGATGTTTCTATTATCATGTTGGAAAAAAGTATCTAAAAGTAGTCAAGCGTAAGGCCATTACAAATTTTGTTATTGAAATTTTAGGAAAAGGAGGTAAGAATCGTAGGAGAGGTAAAAACGAAAATGAAACTGAAAAACGTGAGTTGGTGTTCAAAGAGGACGGTCAAGAGTATGCTCAAGTTACGAAGATGTTGGGAAATGGTCGATTGGAAGCCATGTGTTTTGATGGTGTCAAGAGGTTATGTCACATAAGAGGAAAACTCAGGAAGAAGGTAAGACATGGGTATCACATCACATACTTTTATTTCAATGTAATGTTTCATCAAAAGATCATGGAGAAATTGAACAATGGAATTGACAGAGAATTCCTGTTTGTAGGTATGGATAAACCAAGGAGACATCATCCTCATAGGCTTAAGAGACTACCAAGATGCCAAGGCAGATGTTATACTAAAGTACACACCAGATGAAGCTCGTAACCTCAAGACATATGGAGAGTTTCCTGAATCAGTCAGGATCAATGAAACTGTTACTTTTGTTGAAGAGGGCTTTGATGAAGATATAGAGTTTGGAGATGATGTCAGCTCAGGGGATGAGGGTGACATGGTGGATAATATCTGATGATTGAATGTTTTCTAGTTTTTATAGATTAGGAACCATTTTATGAAAATAATGATTAAATTTAAAAAAAATAATTCAGTTGAAAATTTAAATACACTGGAGCTGGGCTCAAATTTCATTAAATATGGATCTGAATGTTCCTTGACAAATCTGTTCATCAAAAAAAATCACCATTTTCCATTAAAATACCATTGGTGTTGTAAAACAAATTGTTTTACAATATTAGATCTAGTGCAAATTGTATTGAAGATGTTCATTAAATTATCTTTACATTTCTAATTTTTTATAGTTTACTTATTTTTGGTATATCAGGTTTGAAGATAAAGCATGTCTACAAAAAAATTGTAAAACTATTAATAAACTATTTGAAGAAAATCATCTGCTGATTTTATTCAATTACATCAAAGTACCTACCACTTTAACAGAAATAAGTGAAATTTAATTTTTGATAACACAAGCATTTTTTAATTCATAAGGAATGTAAATAAATTAATGTACAGTTTTTAATCACTTGCAATCTTGGCATTTGGAAGAGTGGAGTTATCTTGTAGCTCATTGATGGCAAGAAGAACCATCTTGATATGAACTTTAATATTGACTGCCATCTTTCTAAGGTGGTCAATTTCTTTCTTGAGCAGCCTCAAACGAATGTCAGCATACCTATCTGCTTCATTACAGTCCATTTCAAGCTTATAGCCCAAACCTATATCAACATAAGTATACTCATAATCACTTATTTCACCTGATGCCATGATACCATTTCCAATATCTATTTTGACTCTCATGTCACGGTCTTTCTCCTTAAACTCCAGCACCACTTTAACAACTTGCTTTACATCTTCCCAATCTTTGTATTTCATAACTTTATCATCCAGGATCTTTTCTATTTCCCTCAGATCACATTTCAGTCTATCTTCTACAAAGTTCTCATATTCTCTAACTTTTTTGGAAATATTTATTGCGTCCATTGTGGAAATCAGTTCATGGTTGGAATTAATTGAAGGAATATGCTGATTGAAAATACCAATTCTACTTGTTGATAGTTGATGTTTTCAACACAAAAGAGATTCAAAATAAAGCACATAACCACAATGTTTTTTTATAGCGTACCTAAATTTAAGAAGAAACTTTCATGTGAAAGTGAACCGTTGAAAGAAGAAGTAGGATTTGGCTGTATGTCATAGGACAAGAGCACAAGAGGTCAGGAAGATACAAGAAGAAGAATGACTAATGAAAGCTGGCTGATGTGTATAATGCTTCTAGGATCATAGAACATAATACCATGATATTTTTTTGATAGGAAAAAGAAGAAGATAGGGTTTGGATTTTGACGTTTCTTAAAACATTGAAGTGAATAGTTTTGTTTGAAACTTCTTTGTTTTTCTTTTTGAATTACTATATCGAAATGGAAATCGAAAATGGTACAGATGAAGTTGAGAATGGAAAGAATAGTCAAGAAGAGAAATTCCACGATGCCGAAGATGGTTTGTGTAGTGGAAACGGAATTGCAGATGAAGGCGATGCAAGGGGCAAACCTGGGTAAAGTTCCTTTGTCTAACTTTTTATCTAGAAATTGACAATGAGATTATATTCAAATTACAGAGAAGGCTCAGGGGAAGTATTTGCGCGTATGCCAGTTCCTAAATATGCTACCCACTACAAAATGGATCACAAAAAAAGAGGCCTGGCATATATTTTCAATCATGAAGTTTTCCAATGTGGTGGCCTCAAAGCAAGATCAGGCACCAACGAGGATTGTAAGAATTTGAAGGAATGTCTGTTGGGTCTAGGATTTGATGTACATGTATTCAAAGATTTGAACTATACAGATATTGAGTTCCAGATTAGACAAGGTAAACAGAAGTGTTATTTGGCTCTCAAACTACTGCAAATTCCATATTTTTTTCATCAGTTGCTCACATGGACCACACTCACCATGATTGTCTCCTGGTTGCTGTTCTTTCTCATGGTGAGATGGGTATTGTTTATGCCAAGGACACACCATACAAACCTGATTACCTGTGGTCTTCTTTTACTGCTGATAGATGCCCTACCCTCGCAGGTTTGTATCATAATATCAACAATATATGGCCTTTTAATATCCAAATTAATATATTATAGTTCTATATAAAAAAGATGATTCAATATATCCTGAATATTACTCTCATATGAGTTTTCTGTATTTACAAATTGTATTTTATACAATACTAAAGTTAAACAATATTGTCAATATAATTTTTGCAAATTGTGTCCAATCATAAAGTATTATTCTATATTTTTCCAGGGAAACCAAAAATGTTCTTTCTTCAGGCCTGTCAAGGAGACAAGCTTGATGGTGGCATAAACCTATCAAAAACTGAGACTGATGGAGAAATTTACAACACCTATAGAATTCCAGTCCAAGCAGATTTCCTCATAGTGTATTCAACAGTTAAAGGTGAGTGGAAAATTTGAAGATTGACAAACAAAATATTGCTTAAATATAAATAAATCATCATATTTCACGTTCATATGAATTTTTTTTATTTCATTCAGTATTATATGCCACTAAACATTTGTATTTCACATCAAATGAATTTCAATTCTTTCATAAGGTTACTACTCTTGGCGCAACACAACCAAGGGATCTTGGTTCATCCAGTCTCTATGTGAAGAACTGAAGCATAAAGCATTTGAATATGACCTAATGACCATCCTAACATTTGTATCACAAAGAGTGGCCATGGATTTTGAAAGCAATGTGCCTGATTCCATCACCATGCACAGGCAAAAGCAAATTCCTTGCTTGATGAGTATGCTCACCAGGCTGATTCATTTCAGACCACCAAAATAGGTATGTTCCTGATAAAATGTCTGAGTCAAATGATTCATGATTTTTAGTTTAAAGTAAGAGGAAAACACAAAAATAATCAATTGATCTAGTTAATTAAGATTCATAATTATTTCTCCCTTAATACAGTATTTGTTTTGGGAGTATTATGCTCTCTTTTTGAGTTGAGATGAACATTTCATTATAGTATTTTTAATTGTACACAGGAAATATTCTCTCTTGCTTATTCTTTGGTGTATAAAAATCTATTTTTTCATGTATTCAATAAATATAAATGAATTTCCTAAACACAGAAAAATGTTTGCATGTAAACTTTTATTATTAGAATTTGTTTCTACAAATGATTTTGTTTGTAATGGTTCAAGATAAACTTGGTGAGTTTTATTCTACATAAGACTTCAATTTGGGTATTATATTTTCAGATAATTTTCAATCACTGTATCTTTATCTTATTTCAACTTGCCGACCTTTGTACTTAATATAGAATTATATTTTCGGGAAAATATTTAAAAAACTAGCACTGCCGATCATCAGTGTCTTATCATGCTTTTATACATTGCACTTACTGGTATGTACATTCCATCAGATAAAATATATCTGAAGTTGAGAGGTTTTTTTGCTGGGATATGATTTTGATTGTTGTGCCATTGTCTTTCATTAAGTGATTTTGCTATGACAATTTTTCATAAATTAAACCCTAAATAGCATACAAAAACTTCAAAGTGGATTGTTTCTACCTTTTGACAATTACATTTAACTCATTGTGCATGCTGTTTGGGGAGGTCTTGATAGGCTAAGAAATTGTGATATTTTTCAATATATTTTAATGAAAATTTGCCACTAGTTGATAATGTCCTATTTCCAGTCAATTTTATTACATTGCAATGTTTCAATTTGTCATGTTCTGTTTCACCAATTGTTTTAAAAACTTTAAGTAAATTTTTCGAGTATACTTATTGAAATTAATTTAATAGATGGTATAAAAGAATCCGAGACTTGTTTTATTGAATATAAAGTTCTTGAATATGATCTATATAAGTTGATTACATTATTAGTGTGAACACTATTGGATGAAAAAAAAAAAGTAATTCAAACCTCTCTCTTTATTATAAAGTATAAAAAGTAATATTACAATGGCAGTATATAAACCTAATTAAATCACGTAGTTTTTAAAATGTACATATGCACAGATTTTTCCTATATTGAAAGTATCAGTCGTAAATTTCAGATACAAATTTTATTGTAGAAGGCACACTTTTTCATCCTGTCATATTTCAATACAAGCTCGTCCACTTTTTCTGCTTTTCTCTCAATTGTATTCAGTTTGCTTTTGAAGTTGAACAAGTCGTTTTTGTAATTTTCCTGAAACCAATCAAAAGTGACATTTTTCACTAGAATGTGGATCGTACAAAACTTACAACATCGTTCATTTTGTTCTTCAAAGAACCAATATCCTTCGAGATGGCGCCCATATCTTTGTACACGTTATCCAAATCCACTTTGGACACATCGTTTTTGTGACTTTCATCCATCATCTGTAACATCAAGATGTTAGCAGTGCCCAGACCGATGCTATTCCGAGACAATACTCACAGTTTCGAGTTTCAGTAGCCTTCTATCCAAAATCTCAAATTCCAGATCTTTGGCCTCCAAGCCACCCTCGTCACCTGAAAAGAAAAAAAAATACAACATAGTCGTTCATTAGGATGTGCACAAAACGAGATCGCCTCACCTTCCTTGCGACACGACTGGCCGTCACTTTGCAGTGCAAAATCTTCCTTGCACTGGCACCGGAAGCTGCCGGGCACGTTGTGACAGATGTGGTCGCAGGGCTTCTCCTCCTCACACTCGTCCACGTCGAGCTCACAGTGGCGGCCAGAGAAGCCCCCGGGACAACGACACACCTCGTGGTGTACGCACGTGCCGCCGTTCTCGCAGCCAGCGCTGCATTTCGCTGAAAAAAAAAATACACGCTCGCTTTGTAGGTGCAACAGTAACAGTCGGAGACTGCAAAATGAGAAAGCTATGAATTGGATGATAGATTGAGGGAAAATCAGTCTTGTCCAATTAATAGCAGAATGTTCTACGTGGTATTTGCCAGAAAAGTAGTTGTTTTGTGCTTGTGGTCTACCAGTCATTTAAACTGTTGGAATCCCGACCACATTTATTTTTCTACACTTTCAGGACATTGAGAGAAAACTTTGCAAAACTTGCACTTACGTTTGTTCAAATCTATCTCACATTGAACTCCTCCAAATCCTTTTGGACAGCTGCACAATCCCCCTTGGATGCATTTCCCTTCGTTCAGGCAAGGTTTCTGGCAGATAGCTATAAAAAAGAGGACATTGTCTTTTTTTTGTGAATTTTCGTGTCAAGTGGAAACTCACGAATATTCAAGTCGATTTCACATTGTTGACCAGCAAATCCTTTCAAACATGCACACAGTTCTGGTTTTACACATTTTCCACCATTCAGGCAGGGTTTACAGCAACTGGCTGAAAAGAAAATGAAATGAGTATATGTATGTTACTTTTATACAGGGTCACTCACGGTCGATGGTATCTTAAGACGTTTACGGAGCACGAGACGTAGGATTATTATGAAAATTTGGTTTATTGGGTAATCAGTTTTGTTCTATCGATCTAAAATACTTTCAGCGTTGCCGCTTCTATCGAAAAGTAGCAACAACTTTATTATTTCAAATGGAACGCCCTGTATTTTATTTCATTTTTAGATTCTTCCTGAAGAGCTGATTTCGTCGATCTAGAAAGATTACAGAGATATAGGGTGTGAAAAATCGAGGTTTTTCAACTTTAGGAATTTCTTTTGTCGAATCTATTCCTTTTTGGTCAAAACGGCTAACATGTCCCTGTCTTAACTTTTCATTCAATATCTACTGAAATTAAATAGAAACAAATTCAGGGTGATGCAAAACTCAAAATTTTGAACCACCCGTATTTGTTTCGATAGTAAATGAAAAGTTGAGATAGGAACATGTAAGCAATTTTGAGCAACAGTGAATAGTTTCGGCACAAAAAATTCCCTAAGTTGAAAAATCTCGATTTTTCACACCCTATATTTCTGTAATCTTTCTCGCTATACCCCAAGTATGATAGATCGACGAAATCAGCTCTTCAGGAAGAATCTATAAATGAAATAAAATACAGGGTGTTCCATTTGAAATAACAAAGTTGTTGCTACTTTTCGATATAGAAGCGGCGCAACGCTGAAAGTATTTTAGATCGATAGAACAAAACTGATTACCCATCAATAAACCAATAAATTTTCAGAATAATCCTACGTCCCGTTCTCCGTAAACGTCTAAGATACCATCGACCGTGAGTGACCCTGTAGAGCAGACATTGATACAATTTGTTTCTGGAAACTCATGTTTTCAAGTGATTTTTCCAATTTATTAATGAATAATAAATTATAAAAAGATAATATTGGCAGTATCAGAATGTATTTACGTTTGTTGCATCCATGATTCCTGTTGCCAATTTGAGTCCATCCAGGACAGCAGGCATAAGTGACCTCATTGGATTTTGAAATTGCATCTTCGTAACGTGTCTCATAAACCAACCTGGAAGAACAGGGTTGTCAACTTTTATTCGATGCAAAAATGAGGGGAATGTATGCCTACCTCACCCCCTTGCATATTTGATTTCCTTGACAACGAATGACGTAATTTTTGAAGGTAGGCTTGCAGTATGCCTGTCTGGGGCGTTCTGGATTCAGCGTGCACACATGACGTCTGAAAAATTCGAAAAAAAAAAACAACTGTAATCGTTGTGCTACTTGTACTATTGATGATTCTGACTTATGACTCAGAATGTTCAACGCAGTCATAATGATAATTATCGATTCATAAGGCATCAAGAATGATAAAAACAAGTCAAGTTTTTATATATTGATGAAAGTATACAAGAAGACAGAGAGTTGTGTGGAATTGGGGTGAATAAACCAGTTGGATAAGTTCTATAAGTTTTCTTTGGTGTTGTTGGATTATCCTATCGAGGTAGGTGGAATATGTTTTCTTTTATATTTCTTTATCCTTGTGATAATGTACTTACCTTTTGTTAGATATCTAAACTGATAGTGCTTTCGATATGATTTTTATATATTATTCAGTGAATGAGTTTTTCACATAATAACATAATAATCTTTATTTTTGAAGTAGGTATTCCTAATGTACATTTACACAAAAAAATAATTAATAAGTATACAAAAAAATCATATTACATGTGTTTTATAACTGCTCTCTTTCCACAATATTCGTATATTAAATTAGAATTTGAATGAATCCCTCTCTCTCTTCAAGTACACCCCAAAATCCACGAAAACGCTAACCTATAATATATATATATATATATATACATAATATACATATACACCCATACATATAACTACACACCCATACCCATATATACAGAATATAAATCATTCAAATCAATTAATACGAGATTCTAATAACATTCATTCACATATTGGGAAACAAGTATAAATACATGACTTAATATTCTGATAATAAATTTCTAAAAAATAAGAAATTGACCCTAACCCATGAAATAGAAATCAAATTTGGACTTATAATTAAAAAAACCATTTTTTTACTTTTGAAATATATGGTTTATCATTTTTATTTTGAACTGTTTGAGAGTTTCTGAACTCTTGATATAACTTGGCAAATTGTTGTAAGCTATAAATCCCTTGAACATTAAAGTTTTAGTATTGTATGCTTTGATTTGATTAGAGACATGTAAGTTATATCTACTTCTGGTATCGTGTTGGTGGATTTGATAATTGAAGGTTATGAATTTATGAAAATATGATGGAAGAAGATTATGAAGCATTTTATAAATATAACTCATAGTTAAATAATTGATTCTATGTTCAATTGACAACCATTGTAATGTTTCCAACATTAATGATATTGGTGTATGTCTGTTACATCTCAGGGTGATTCTCATTGCACGGTTTTGAAGTTTTTGTAATGATCTCATTTTATTGAGGTCGAAAACATATAATAAGGTAGGGCAATATTCAAAATGAGGTTTAATAATAGTGTTGTAGGTGGTAATTCTTGAATTCATACGTAATTGTTGAGATACCTTCGAAAAGAAGTATAATTTTT
Organism: Chrysomela aeneicollis; assembly: GCA_029955515.1. Classification (NCBI taxonomy): domain Eukaryota; kingdom Metazoa; phylum Arthropoda; class Insecta; order Coleoptera; family Chrysomelidae; genus Chrysomela; species Chrysomela aeneicollis. Next base: position 14,878,775 of record JARUHQ010000018.1, on the reverse strand, counting down.
TTAGTATTTTTTTCTGTTTATACATTGGTGATACTTTCCAAGGGATGAATAAAAGTATATCTAGAATTTGAATCGAAAATGCCATTCGAACACGCTACTTATTTGTTTGAATTCACAATTCAACTGAAACGACTTTCTCTTTCCTTTTTACTCATCAAACTCGCAATTTGCCAATAGCAAATCTCTCATTAACTCATCACGTATAGTGATGGCTGACTTGACGAGCCGTCTATTAATACAAACTTGATGGCATAATTACAGTACGCAATAATAGAATCCCATCTTCGACAGCAAAACATCGCGCGCCTCAGGTCCGAATGCACGTTTATAAAATCGCAAAAACAACGAGGAATCTTGATAGTGCCCAGCAGGTGAATGTATAAAAGTACACCTCCGAGAGTTATCGAGATGCAGAGGTAAACAAGTAGATACGATAAACGTAAAAAAAACCGAGGGTGTATGAGTTTCCCTGAAGATGACATTCCAAAACATGGTTTGTATTTCCTTCGAATACTAGGCAGCATCAAGAAAAAGTGAGTACTTGTTGTTGAATAATCCGGGTCCATATAGTTGAAACAATTCATTTAATAGTCACAAATGCCAAATACCGCAGGTCGTATAAACAAGCAGGGCTACCAAAGTTTCTCATAATATATGATGACCCTATTCTAAAACTCGAGGAAACAGTTACGCCCATAGTTGTCTGTTTGTCTACATTAAGGTCAAGGAGTACGGTCTTAATTATAACTACTCGAGAACTCAATAAATCACGTTCACGTTTCTAATAGATTTTTTTTAGAGCTCAATTTATCACCGCAAAGAGGATTTCAACATATCACGGAAATGGGTACGGAAGACCATGAAATTGTCACATATTATCTTTATAGGGTTCAGTGTAAGCTGTTATTCAACACAATCTGCACACCAATATTCCCCTAATTTACTCCTCCACATTTTAAAATATGGCGAATGGACAAGAAAAGGATTATCATCAGAATTCGCGATAGGTGCTAAGCGATACGCTACCTAGCGGTGACTCGTGAACCACTCAAAGTGGTATAACCACCGAACTCAGAAAAACTTAACCTCTGTTCTGTTTATGTTCGCTTCTGATGTGGAAGGTGTACTTCCAGCAGTTTTTCGAGATATGTTTTGGTGAAATACATGTGAGATCTTATCGTTTTTCTCGTTTCAGTTATTGTTTGGTGACAAGACACCTATGTCACAATAACACAAACATCAAAAATATGAAAACAAAACAAAAACGACACCACTTTGAGAAGTTTGAGTTGTTACCATGAGATAGTGCTACGTGTTATTTTCTATCGCGAATAGCGTTATTACATTAGATTTCATTATTATGTAGGTGAAACAAAATTTTCAGCAGTTGAACTTTTGAAGTGTAAATTATATAATTACGGTAGTTTGTTTATACACATGCATGCGCATTTGTGTAATGTACGCAAACAAAACGAATACTTCGTTAGCTCTGTTGTAATTGCAATGTGTTGCTCTCGGTAGTTCTTTCACAAAGTCAATATTCAACTTTCAAACACAGGAAGTTCAGAGAGTTCAAGTACTGTGAATGGAAAAGACTTGATCTAGAATGTTGCGTTCGTATAGTCGAGTATATGTAATAGGAAGTTGCTTTTATCAAATGACTTATTTCTCCTTTTTCGCCAAGGATTTCATGTGATTCCCGCATAAAGAAAAGTTGGCAGTGCATAATTGGTCGCTAAAACTCCGTGTATGGCTATACGTTGGAGTACTCGTTCTTGACCACATCGATGTTATCCGATACAAAGAATACCGCAACAGCATTGAATGCTATCAGTCGATAACAAGTCGAAAGTATTTTGTCTGATTGTTCTATTGTTTTGCCACAACATTATTATACATGGTTCGCTTGGACAACTATAGTTATTGAATCCACGATGAATTTCATGGGAAACAATAACATCCGTCGTTTTTTTCTATATCGACATTCGAAAAATACTATATAGTCGTTTTTCGAATCGGTGAAGTATCCTTTTCGAAAAATGTCTCCCACACATCACGAAACATCCATGCCATTATTCCTCTTATCTCCATGAATGCATGAAAGGCATTCTCGTGTAGGTATACCTACATCTTTGAAACAAGAAATCCTATTATTAGTGAGAACGGGACGTTATGGTTGCATTTAATGTCCCATTTAACACCGTCATACACCCATAACGGCATCTAAACTGCGAGTGCCCACACGTTATGGGCCTTAATGTGTTCTTGGAGGAAGACAAATGTGATTACACAGAATTTCCTCCCCGATTACTCTGACATGCTATACTCGCATTAAGATGCACTTCAATGAACAACGAACGATGATTTACCATTGATGAAAAGATGATGCTTTATGCCGCAAACCACAATTCAATGTACCTACCTACAGCTCCTGAATCTTACTTGCATTAAGTAATACAAAGTTTTTATAGAAATGAAGAATGACCTTTTCATTTTCTTATCAACGTGCCGCTCGGTTAGAGGTTATTACTATTTTTTTTGCCTCGCTCCGTACAACGAGCCATCAATCAAAATTCGCATTATTTTTTGCGATATACTTCCAACCGCACTATCTGCTGCGTTGTACCTACCCGAAATTGTTTTCATTTTTATTTTTAAAGTCGAAATTGCAGTACAGTGCCCGTAAATTAAGTAGTTTGAATATACGTGTTCATCGGTTAGTATCTTCTTGCACAACCGGTATTCGAGAACACTCTTTGACAAATTATCGAGACCAGCGATAATATCTTTGTTGAGAGCTGATGCGATTATGCCTTTGTGTGGGTTTGCAAAAAAGTCCTCGTCTCAAAAGATACGGTGAAGCTTATAACGAATGAGATTCATTTGAAAGAAAATTATTTTTCCCATTTTACCCCTGAAAATATTCTACAATATATATAGTCAAGTCAAAAATATAAATTATTTCGGTTGTGTAATCGAGAGCTCCGAGGTTTTGAAAAAAGAGCGAAAGGGTACTGGTTCATTGCATAAATTGATTTGAGTAGCAATCTCCAATTATGCTAAAAGCCTCTTCGGAATCCTTAACATCGAATTAAAACAACGGGGATTTTATTTTATGATCGTTTGTGGCAATTTTCTCGAACACTTTGGAGAGGGTCGTAAATACGAGCACAGACTTGAAAAATGCATAACAATGATTTGTGTCAGTTATTGTTGTTTAAAATTCACTATAATTACGGCATAAATTCATTGCGCTCGACTCGTTCGCAATCTTAAATGGCGACCTCATGCAGTTTGAGAACCATTTTTACAGACGTGCGTTTCTTGACCATTTCGAAGCATTTCGCATATTTCAACGAGAATAATTATTAACGGCCTAGAGGAATATCTCAATTGTGAGCGACAGCTGAGACACTTCGAAATCGGACTGCATCGCATTCAGTGAGTCAACGATAAGACAATATCTTATTACTCAATTCCTGAAAGAATATCAAGATTGTTGGTAAAACGTTTTTGATACCTAATATCCACATGACCCTGTGAAACCTTCTGAGAACTGTTTCATACAAAGTTATATTTTTTCCTGCAACAATTCTTCGTGTACACCAGCTGGATACCTGTCGGATTTTAGCATAAACACGTCGGCAAATCGGACTGCGTGACCAGAACCGCGACAAGTATATCGACAAAAATAAATCAGAAGTGGGATATTTTAACCATTATGATGCACCATAGGCGGATGGAGAACAGTTGGATGCCTAGAAAAAATACTCACACCATCACGAAATTTACACAGTAAGTCGAGTCTTACTAGATATCAGCGAGTTATGAGATGTCTAATCACAATCGCTAACACGGTATTATCATCTGAAGGTATCGCTACGAATAAATCACGTTCGTGATCGAATAGAAACAATTTTGCGGCTGTGTCAATTTGAAATTGTCACGACGAAACGTTTAAACATTGCATTATTTCTCTTTCACTGTCATATCGAAGAATCTTCCGTTCCTTTTTGTAATTTGTAATTACACGGCAAGTGCATGATTGTATTATGATTCGAGCGTATAGATTGGAAATTGAAACCGTTATAACAGCATTGATTAGTTGATATATATTCGAGAGATTGTGAATTTGAGGACTGCAATCAAGTCTTTTTTCAAATTCTAGTTCTCTAAACCCTTCACTACAAGACATTGTTCAGATAGCCGTGAAAATAATTGCATGATATGGTGGATGCGCTGATTGCGTATTCGTCATATATTACAATTTCGAACAGTTCTGCTTTCTTCATTAGAAACAATTGAGTAGTATTATTAGTTACATGATATTGGTTGATGTCTGAAATTTATTGAGAAGTCAGCAAATTTTCAATCAAACACATAAACACATCAATATCGTATTTCGTGGGGTCTCAAATATATATACCTGCACACACTTGAATGGCTTTTTTTCAGATCCAATTTCGTGATATTATTTTGCCAGCTACAGCTACACAAACATCAGTAAGTATTAGGGACTTAGATGCAGATCGGAGTGTATATTATTACACCAAAAATGAAATGGTTCGTTTTTGAAAAGGTATATATATATACCTTTTTTACAACAGCCATGTCATCAAACTCAGTTGTGTCTGTTGTTTTCATGATTCATTTGATTAAAATATTGAAAGAACATTATTGTATAGGGTGTCTATAAATCTATCATCGTGGTTAATGCCGTCCAAGTGCCTATTCTGAAACTATGATATTCAATTAACAGCTGTTTCTTTGGTTTAAATTTTGAAACTTTGTTTTTCCTATTATTAGTTATGTGAATTTCGTGTTACTCTGTGTCGTCTAGAGTATTGTTAATGTTTTTATCCATAGAAATTATATATTTTGAAAAATAAAATGAAATGTCATCCCAAACCAAGTCGAATGTGCGTATAGATGAAACGATTTCATATGGGGAACGAAAACAAATAAAGCTCTTGGCAATCGCGAATACCTTTGCGAAACGCGGCTACTAATCAAACTCAACTTACACTGACAAATGACTTTTTAAAAAGCACAAAGCCTGCTGCGCTCATCAAAACATTAAAGTACCAGTCGGTTTGCGAACGAACTTGAGAAATGAAGACCTCACACGCTCGACAATCGATCTATCAACCGTCTCACATGGATCAAACAAACATTTTTATATATTTGAATGAGAAAAAAATAATATTATTCTGATATGTTTGGTAAGGATAACTGAAGGCAGAAGAAAAAGGGTATAGTTGCGATCGGTAGCAGGAAGTTGGCACTTGGCAGATACCTCTTTGTGTGAGACTATCTTCGGAGGAAAAGAATACAGTAAGTAATGTATGTGGATTGGAGCCGACTATATAGTTACGGCAGAAATAGAACATTGGACATTCTGCACATTCGTGTATATTTACAGTCGAGTCGCGCAGATGGTTTTCCATTTATTTTCGTCTCTAACCAGGAACTGCATCTAAACATACACAACAGAACTTTCAAATAATCAAAATCTGGCAAAACAATGTTCAAGATTGTTACTTATCCATCTCTAAATAGTGGAAGAAAATAGCGCACTTTCGTCAGTCAATGACAGAAAATATAAATATTTAGCGAGAGCATTAGACTCTGTGTTATGCTCCACCCTGTATTTGTTATTTTCAGGTCCTATGATAATGTTTCATCTGCCGCTTTTTGATCAATGCCATTATAAAACCATCTTCAATGGGTCTAATCGATTTTCCGATCGACCGTGATTGATGATAAGATATACAAACACAAATAAACGCGAGATTGCTATAGAAGTTCATTGACAGAAGACGTACCACTATTTTATTAATCGTAGTTTGTTCTTTATTCATTTTGAAAGCTAATGCGATATTATATAGAGGAATTTCTATAATAGTTGAAAAACTCTAATTTGTACATGCAACTAAAATAATTCTGTTGTATCAATTTTTTCATTTACTTTGCAGGATTTCGAAATAACATAATGTTATTGGTACCAAGATCCTAATTCAAGCCATAATTAGGCACAAAATGATATCAGAGAAATCCACTAATTCATTTTCAATGTCCCCTGCTGGCTATTTTCGAAATAAATATAATATTGTTTTGATAGATAGTTTTTCTTTCTTTGCTGTTGACATTTTCCATTATAGTGTGTGTTCTTCATCGTCCTGTATATACGTGAAATTTTTTTATCCGATTAAGGTAGCGCCTGAGGTAACGCACATTGCGTTGTTGGAATTTCGAGAAGTGATATATGCCTCGTTTGCAGTTTCTATCTAGCATCTCCTCTGGACGTAACAACTCGTTTAAAATAAAGCACACATGCATGGGAAATTGCAAGTACACACCTACGCTTCAGAATATAACAAGACTAGGTATATATTGGACTCAAAAAGCTTCGGGGCAGTCGAAAAAAAAGTTGTATCCACTATGTCTTGGATCATTGAAAATTTTGTTTTCGGTAACCGTATACATAAAGTACTTACTTCTCAGACGCCTTTCTTCGATATAAAGTAACCTATTTCCCAATATGAAAATTCAGATTGGTATATATGCTTAAACAAATTGAGTTGATCATTATCAGTATTAGTAATAATAGTGTTCTCAACACGCCCGAAAACAACTATTTCTCATCTTCTCGAATAAATGATGTAAGTATTTATTCCTAATACCATAAATCGATTTTAACGACTGTGGCTGCAGTTAGTTCTTCGGGAAACTGTATGCCAGAAAAGTTTAATCGAGAAACTTCCCTAATTTCAATTTGTGGTTGAGGGAAAATTAATTGTTTTACCCGGTCCCATGCATAATTGTGGTAGTAAATTGAGATGGAAGCAGAGCAGACGTTCTTTAGAATAATAGAAAACCGAAATGCCCATCAGGATAATAATTGTTATTTGTTTTAGTTGGAATGTCGTCTATAGTCGTCTTGTTTCTGTTGGCAATCAGTTCATTCCACTCTGGTAGTTTACATGTCAAACAATTATCTATAACTTCAAAGCAAACGACACTTTGCTAATTCAATTTCGACATCGGCTATATTGGCAGGGCCGTTCCCACCTATAAAGATTGATATCTCATTTCCATCGCGTAACAACCAGATACACGATACGAGTAGGTACACATTCGTTATCAGTCGTGTTTATTCAAAAAAGTTCGACAGACACATTTTCGAAAGTTGAAAAATATTCAATGACCCATAATATTGAACATTATCCTATTCGAAGAATATATTATCTATCTTTATTGTCGCTTCTTTGATATTCGCTCATCATGATGTATGAAGCTATAGATATAAATCTCGTTTTTGTGGAACTATTCATAGTTCTTGCTGAAAATGTAAACACTTAAGTATGACGACAGTAAAATTTTATATTGATCTTTCACAATTTCCGAAATCGACTTGTTGAAACGACATTTGATGATAATGATAGACAGAGACTTTCTGAAGAACTTTTTGATGGCTCATAAATACGACCGAAAGATATAAAATCTAGCAAAGAGAACTCGAATGCAGCTCTCGACGGGACACACCCTTATCCTCAAAGATTGCGCCCTGATTTGACGATACGATTTTATCGGATTTTATTATGTTCTTTCCAATAGTAAAGGATACGTTTTATGAAATCGTTAAAAAATAATTTCAGAAAAACGCTCGAACACCCGCCGGCATATCTTTACTCCTAAGAGGTCGCAACCCCAAAAATTAATAGTACTCCCTTACGATACCTTGATTGATTTTTTTTTCAATTCGACTTTGCGATATTGGAGGACGATTTGAGTGAGTTTCAATAAGCAAAATACGGACTTCCAGACGTGCAATGAAAATGAGCATAGAAAATAAAATTTTGCAAGTTCATCCCTCCAAAGTGAAGTGCATGCATCTTCCCTTGAATTTCAAACTATTGTACTTGATATCACTAATAGGTTTAGTTAGGAGCCTGGTAAGATTGCTCGAATAGCAAGTCAAATCATTTCAAATTCAAAGTTCTAAGAATTTCGTTGATAACTTTTGTGTCGATAGCTGTTTCTTCTTTTGGAAATCAACCTTTCATGCAAGAAGAAGAATCGAAGGATTGGAACATTTTTATTTCAGAAGGGAAAATCTTTTTTCTAAGGTGTTTAAATGCAATAATATCGCAACTCACCCCGGATGATGTTTGCTGTATGGATTGTAGCTCACCCCCGTCCTAGAATCCACCACCAACTTGTCCATCTCTGATGCACCCTTCCACGCCCCTTGGGAACCTTTGCCCACCCTGTTGCCATGCCTGTGCACCCCCCGATGCTTGATGCGTTGGGCGTAATTCCCGCCCTCCGAACCATTCTCGAAGGGACGTCGGGGGTGAATCGGCGCCTCCGACGTCGCGACGGTGTCCGCGACGACGCCGGTCATCAGCAGCAGGATTCGGCAGAGCTGCAGCATCCGCATGGCACTTTCGCTGCTCGCGACGTCTTCGCGCAGTCTGCCGAGACCGCGCCAGCCAACGAGACCGTGCTCATGATGGTCACGTGACGGTGGCGCGGGAGACGGCGACGCGGCTAACGACGCCGTTGGGTTGATGACGATGACGGTGACGACAGCCACAGGTGACAGCTGACGGAGGAGAACTCAACAGGTGGTGTCGTGTTGACACCTGTTAAGTGTATAATTCGGAATAATATTTCGAAAAAATTGTCATGGTGCAATGCTTGTGCCATACCCTGGGCCTAAGATAAGGATGATGAACAGTTTGGGGATCTCGGTAACCGTAAGAGGTACACAAAGTACAAAAAGTCGTGCAATTAAAGGGTCAATAAATATAAGTAAGTAAGTTTAATATAGGTATCCTAATATACAAATATAAATATAAATGTTACAATATGAATAACAATAATAACATTGTAATAAATTATTCTCTAAACAATAGTATGCAACGATATTGAAAAAAAGAAAATAAATGAAAATCATATTATTTCACATATTTTATAGTTCTGAACAAATGAAATGGTGTAAATATGGTATATAAACATTGAACTGACTCAAATATATTTTGATTTCAGGTAATCTATAGGTAATTTTTTGAAATGTATTATAGAACTGCTAGTTGTAATGTCTTTTGAAAGCTTGTTATATTCTATGAGACCACGGTGAAATAGGGAATTCATTGATCTCGTGTAATTTGTTCTTGTCACATAAAAATGCATGTTACCTCTTGTAGGGTAACCATGAATTTCATTTTGATAAATGATGAATTGATTAAAGTAGGTTGGTAGTTTTCCTGATATTATTTTGAAAATAAAAATCATAGAATAATAAAACACTCTGTCCTTAACTGATAACCAATCAAGAACCTGCAGCATATAAATTATGGGAGTGTATCTGTTACATTTCAACAATATTCTCATTCCTCTATTTTGCAGTTTCTGCAATGATGAAATACAGTTTGAATTGAGAAGAAATAATAAGGAAGGACAGTAATCAAAGTGAGGTTTGATTATCGTATTATAAATATATGTTTTGGAAAAACCGAAGGCATTTTCTCATTGCGATTTTTTCAGCCCTATACGAAATGGCGTTCACAAAATTTCCGTACAACGTTTCGATTCGAAGAAACCATCAACTTATTGCCAGGGTTGCCGATGTTGGTGATTTATCACCAGATTTGGTTATTTTTAGGTTCTTCTGGTGTTTTGGTGAATATTTTTCATTTTTGTGGCATATCTGGTGATTTTCGGTTTTTTCATGACAAATTGGAATAATGAGAAGAAAACAACATCATCTTACTATAACTCTCGAACTCGGAAAATCAAAATTCAAAATAATTATACGATGCGATTAAACTATGTAGAATAAGTAGAGCAATTGTTTGATTCAACTGATATGTAATTGTAATTTGTGAAAGTGGATATACAGATTCATCATCAGTTTCCTTCCTCCCCCCCCCCCCGGTTATTGAAACAAAATCTTGTTTGAGTTCAGTGAACAAAATGCATTCTACAAGCATATATATTCCATGTATTGGATTATTTTTCTTGAGGTGGAATTTTTTGGATTAGTATTACGTTTTTTGTCAAAAAAATTGCTAAACAATCCAAAATTTCCCCTTTTTCACATAGTGTTGATTTTATTTTTCAAACTGGTGATTTTTGATTAATCGATCTGGTGATTTAAAATTTCGCCTGTCGGCAACACTGCTTATTGCTGTTCATCCTTGGGTACAATATAGAAAGATTGAATAGATGTATTATGGTAATTTCTTCCTTTTCACCTTTGCAATAATTGAAATAAGTTCCTATAATAAGTAACCTTGATAGCAACTCACTTTCATACTGAAGAATCTAACTTCCTGTTCACTCTATTATCCATTCAAAGATCCTCGCAACTGGTAGAGGTATCTTCCATGCAAATATTTTTTCATTCTTTTTGTTCGTCAAGCTCATAAATTTGATTTTATTACATGAGAGATGGTATATACTCGTATATCCACTGGCTACCTAGAGAGGCAAATAAACATATAAATATTCAGAAAGATATATTTAATATTCTAGTAGTTCTACGAGACATTTTGTTGTATGCAATAGGTGGATAGGTCACAATGGAATCTAGCATGAAAATTTCACGATGTTACTGAGCGATCGAGAAATTAATGGATTGTACACGTGATTTACAAAAATATTTTAACTAATTGAAACAGCTAATTATAATCTCAAATCTTCAGTATATTTACTCGTATAAGAACAACAATATTCTAAAAAAACTTACACATCAAAATAAGTTTCATCTGAATCGCTATCTTTTTACATTCCATAAATTATGAACTTGATTAATTAGGTATGTTTTATTTTTTGTTCATCCGAAGATGTTCTCAGGTATCTCCTCGTAAATTTCAACTCCTACTTGAATAATCGCCCATAATGGCCCATAAATTTCGGCAAATGCATGCTAGTAGTTATATATCCTCCTCGTATATCTCGGTAATTGTGGCGAAAAGCAAAAACGATACGATTTCTTCAAATTAGACGGGCTGACACGAAACATTGTATGTAAAATTACTTCCAAGGATTATGTCGACAGACGTTTCCATTCCACGTAGGTATCTTGTAATCTTATTAAACAAAGAAAGGGGTGTCTTCATTATAGCAAATTTGAAGGTGTATATCCATTGAGCTGTTAGAATTTAATATTTTGATGAAAAATTAATAATATTTAAGTGCGTATGTTGAGTACACTTGTGAAATTACATAATAATACTTGTTTTTTTTTATATTCATTTGTTTAACCAAATTTATAACATTCTTATTCCTATATTGATATTTGTATTGAAATTCGAACAATACTTATTGCTAATTTATGATTTGTTATAAATATTCTATAGACTTGTAAATTCAAATGACTGGGTAGTTCAAATCAGAATACGTGAGTCAAATTAATTCTGAATTCAGATTTCATATTTTTGTTTGGATGATGCATAAACAATTTATGTTGAAACTTGAATATCACTCTTATTTATTTCACTTTATCTCCATCACCCTTTGCAGACTCGCCAGTTTCTATTTTGGATCCCGCTGCGGCATATATATACGGTTGTATTGAATTTCCTTCGTCGAAATGGTCGTCTGGCAGCTGAATAGCCAATAATTTTTCGCAAAAATCCTATCTGCAGATATTGAATTTCTAATATGACATGCATTTTGAACATAATCTCCAGTTCCATTGAGATAAATCCTTATTGTTGATTACTTTCGAAGAAAGGGATGAAAAGTTGGTCTTTCAGTTCATTTTCTCCTTTGAACTCAGAGAGTATTTTATTGGTCTGAGGTCTTAACGATGCAGAGAAATCTAATTGTATTCTTAGATTTTGATAGTCCACTCTGTACTGCCTGCAAGGCACTGTGATGTTACCGTCACTTTTTCAAAACTTTGATTGCAGCATTGTGCTTTTCCAAAAAAAAAAGGATGTCATTTTCTCTGGAAGTTATTTATGGCACCTGTACAGTGTATAATACAAAAAATAACGAGGATCAGTAGCGTACTGCAAACAATAGGAACAAATTTTGACCGCATTAAATTGACTTGGCGGTTTTTGGAATTAGTTTATGAGTATCGAAAACACATAAGTTCAAAATCGAATTTTTTATTTTGTAGAAACCCAAACATAATATACAGTTTTAAATTTGAATGTCGTTAGGATAATATCTGAAAAACAGAAAAAGATATTTCAAGGAATGCCCGGGCGCAACTTTCAAATTTGACACACTATATTTATATGTTTATGAAAAATCGACATTAGATAAATTCAAATACATTTACTACTATAGTTTAGTGATCAGAGGACTTTCCATAATAAAGGATGGAATTTTGGAATCAGTGATCGATAACTACGTATTATTCTGGAATGTACGAAAATCTCTTCAGTGATTGGGTGTATCGATTTTCAAACATTTCTTGTTGGTGATTTTTCCTTGTTCTCCAAGTTAATAATTCCATTGAAAAAAACCCTTGAGTACCCCCATGTTTGATCGTGGGCCGCAGTCACGCTAGTATATTTCAATCCGGAACCGATGGATATACCATGGGTGTAATTATGTACAGATGTTACACGTTTTGTATTTTTTTACAACATGAGGGCTTCAAATTTAGATCCGTAGGGGCTCGTCCTATACTGATCTTCCTGAGATTAGACCGTTTGAATAACATTCAATTAATTGGTATCAATAATAAACAGGGGAAATTCTCATTTATATGGTGGTTCAGTTGTTAAGGTCAAAGAAAAAACTGGTTTTTGAAATGAAAACACCAAAATAGTTGAAAACGAAATCGAGAAAAAGGAAACACATTTTTTCAAGTCATTACCTCAACATATTGAATACTTTTTGAAAGATTTTATTCAGAATGGGAAAAGAAAAAAACTTGTTTGTTGTTGTAAGTACATTAATTTTATTACATACAGTTATTTAACGAATGGTATAGTTATGGGTATAATTCCATCAATGATATATGATAATAAAAAATTGATGATTCTTGGTTGATTTGGATTTTTGGAGCCACTAAAGCATTGGTTTCCAAAATCTCCAGGATAAGAATATCTTTCAGGATAAGATGAATGATCAAGACATTGTATCAAACGTCGCTAACTTCTGTGGAAGCAAAATTCCTCAGCAATCTGACATTCCTGCTAGACTGTCCCCCCATACCCAACAAAATGAAAAACTGCACGTAAAACAAAACCCCTACCAGCAACATGGCGACAGTGACAAGCACAAACATCCACACCAACAAAGTGCTGCTGATGTACGGATCTTGGTATTCCTTTCGAAGTTCGTATAGCAATTCTTCACCGCTCTCTGTTGTCACATTCGGACAATCTCGCTCGACATGACTGACCAAAGCCATGACGTGGTCTTGTAAGAAGAGAGTCTTCAGCTGGTCTTCCATGCTACAAGACAAAAAGTTGTTGGACCTCAGATTGACGTACCTCAACCTGGGAGCCCTGGCAACCAGACTGAGATAATCGAAGCTGGTGATGTTGTTGTTAGACAGGTCAATCTGCACCAAATTGTCCATGCGCAATTTTCCAGTGATCTTCAACGACTCCAGCTTGTTGTGAGAAACATTCAAAACTCTGAGGTGGGGCAGACCCGAGAAACACCCTGTGTCGATGCCTTGCAACATGTTCTCGGCCAAATTCAGTGTGGTCAGCTTGTACATGCCTCGGAACGCCTTGGGAGTCAGGTTACCAAAGCGGTTTTTACTCAAATCGAGATCCTCCAAGTTGGTCAAGTTTTCAAAAGCCCCAAGCTGGAAGCTGTCAGAAGATAAGAAGTTGTCGGCCAAATTGAGAGTCATCAAGCTGTTACCGGGTCCAAGGCCGATGCTGCAGTTGGACATCCCGTTTCGGGCCATATTCACCGTCGTCAGACGCCTCAGCTGGACGAATTCGTAGCCGAAAACCGTACTTATTGAGTTATCGTTCAGCACGAGCACCCTCAAGTTCACCAAAGGCTTGAAGACGTCGGGCTCCAAGGCCAAGAGGTTGTTGTGGCTCAAATCCAGCATCCTGAGGTTGTGAAGGCCTTCGAAAGTTGCCGGATGCAGCCCCGTCAGCAGGTTGCTCTTCAAATCGAGCACCTCCAAGAGATGCAGCTCTCTGAAGACGTCGGCGTTGGAATGAAAGCCCATCAGGGCATTCTCCATCTCCAAGTACTTGACTTTTCTGATGCCCTCGAAGGCTCCCTTGTAGATTTCGTGGATGTGGTTGTGAGACAGTAGGAGTTTCTCCATGTGAATCATGCCCAAGAAAGCTCTGGAGTGAATGGCGTTGATGGAGCTATTTCTGATGTCGAGGGTCTTGATCTGGTTGCCGGGTATGTCAAAGGTTGAGGTTTCCAGCGAGAAGAGGGTGCAATTGACGCACACCAGGGTTTCGTCTAGGTGGTCGAATCGGTAGGTGGTTAGCTTGAAGAAGGGGGCGGTGGCGTTGATGCAGATTGCGGTCAAGGAGCCACGGGGGCCGTAACCGCAAGACATGGCTCGGATGATTGCTAAGGCAGCGTTTGGGGCGATTAATAGCACCAGCCACCATCTTATCTGCAAACAAATTGAAATTCTAAGCTACCAAAACAAGAAAACTACTCCATCTTTATTATTTCCCTTGTAGAAAATTACATACATTCTCAAACGGATAGTTAAGTCCGTGTCTCACGGTCAAACTATTTGATCAAATCTGTTTGACGTGACGTCATTTCTGTCTATTTGATTCAAATATTTGAAATGTGCAGAAATCCTGTTCACACGATTTGAAGGAGTTTGTTCAAACAGTTCAAAAATTGATTGATCATAACGGAAGAGAAATCTACATTCAAGGTGGAATCTCGCTTTTTCAACAATATATATGAATAAAAATAATACACAAAAATCTCTAAACATTTATTTCATGGTAAGTTGCGCGTCCCTTCAGAGTTAGTGAAGTAGAAACGAAACTACCTCAGTTCCCTATTGAACTGTGTTTGCAAAACATTGAACAAAGCCTCAACTCCTGATTCTATGGAATATATTAGTACTTATTATCAATTGAAAGGATGACTCAGAACACCTACCTATTATTTGCCCATGAGAATGACTAGCAATATCATTCAATGCATCTGATATCATATCACTCTTGTGGTAATCTTTTTGTCTGATGATATACAAAAGTTATTTATTGCTTCTATGGAGATCTATTAGGAACGTTACTTGCTCCTCGGTCCAATTTCAGGCAGCAGACATTTCCAACAGTCCAAAACTCAAGTCTATTAGTATTCTGACGTTTCGATTTTCGGTGTCAACAATAGTAATTTACGTAACAAGTCCGGAAAATACTGTTTTTTTGGATGAGTGGACAAAATTCTAGGACGAGCGTAGCGAGTCCTGGAAGTCTGCGAGTCCAAATAAACTGTTTTTCGGCAACCGTCCGGGAAGTACGTACTTCCCGGACTAGGCCGGGAAGAATCACATCGTTGTTGTCATTGTAAATATGAAAATCTTGGTAGTATGGTTTTGATAAATGCAGTTGATCATTACCATAGCAGCAAAATAACGACTGACAGCTATCTGACATAAAATTAGCTAACATTTCAATTTTTGAAAGAAATGTGTTTCTTTGATTTGTTATTCTACACGGTTGCCGAAAAAATTGTGTACGCAACACGCCCGAAAACAGTTTTTTTGGACTCATCAAAAAAACAGTATTTTCCGGACTTGTTACGTAAATTACTATTTCGGGCGTATTGCGTACACAATTTTTTCGGCAACCGTGTAGAATAACAAATCAAAGAAACACATTTCTTTATTAGAACAAAATTTCAAACATTTCAATTCTTATGTATATTAATATTTATATTAAAATTAGAACAATTGTTAATATTGAATGGATTCAATTTGTTTGAAATGCTTGGTATATTTAAGTGCCTTTTGTTGAAGTCAGAACAAGAAGGTAAAGTTTCCGTTTCACATTGATTGTTTTCATCTGATAATTTTTGAATGTTAGCTAATTTTATGTCAGATAGCTGTCAGTCGTTATTTTGTTGCTATGGTAATGATCAACTGCATTTATCAAAACCATACTACCAAGATTTTCATATTTACAATGACAACAACGATGTGATTCTTCCCGGCCTAGTCCGGGAAGCATATAAACATTCCACTATAGGATTCAGCACCCGCCTTCATTCCCATTGGTTGATTCAAAATTAGGTAATGACGGTGCCGAATCGCGTAGCGGAATGTTCAAACGGTGCCCAAATCCACAGTGGAATGTTATATGGTTCACGGTGCCGAATTGAAAAACTGTCAATTCTTTTATTGCACGCATGCTACCTAGGAAATTGATTAATATCAATTATTATCATACATTTCTCATTTATCCAACATTCGGTTGTTGAATTGATCATCATTGAGGTATGTGTAGAAAGTCTCTGCTTTTTTAGGAGATAGGTGGAACGAGCGAGGATAGGCATATTTTCATACTTAAGATATTAGCAACATTCATATGGTTGAATATCAAATGTTGGCAACGGCAATTGGGAATCACAGAATTACATCACTTGTGACACTTGTGTTCGTTGTATACATATTCTACCTATAGGTATTAGAGGTGAAGTGCGATGGATCAGCTCATTGAAGTAGATAATTTTCTTCATCGGGAAGAATTCAAAACAGAAGAGGACATTGTGGAATGGCTCCATACATATATGAGGAAGAGAGTAACACTTTGTGGCATATTAAATCATCTTTGAAAAATAGCGTACGATTTACATATAGAAGTAAGTTTAGTGAGTTACGGTTTTCGCTTGTTTATTGTGGTTCTGTATTCCTAGTTTGTCTCAATTACACAGAACTACCCTAGTGTTTTTTATTAATATAGGAACTTGTTCGAAAATCCAAGAAATCGTGTCACCAACTCAGCTTCTATCAGTACTGAGTGATTATCGGTTTCTTCAGAAATCGCCTTTTTCAAAATAGTAATTCATTTGCAGGAACCAATTAAGAGTTCTCACGAGCGATTCGAATGAGAATCAGGTGATGAAAGGTGTTTTCGTGTATCTTCGTGTATTGGTTTGCAGCAGGTTGAAGAAGTATTTTGAACGTTTATTTGTGAGAAATTCCGTTTAATTAACGCATCGAACAAAATATGACAATATTGAACATTATTATCTGACAACCACTCTTGATGATTTCTGTAATCATGCAAACAAATTCTTGATGAATGGACTGAGGGATTATTTTTTACAAAAGTTTTTTTGCAAAAAAGTGTCATGCAACAAAAACCTTACGTTTTTGCACAGCTATCTTCACACGAAATTGTGTATTTTTAGATTTGCTCTTTTTATTTTCTTCTGAAGTTACCCTCTGGTAACCGTGATGACAAAGAAATGTCGTTCTGAAAATTCATTCAAACAATTCATCCGATTCGGATGACATGATGACCGATACATTGTAAGAAATGTAATATATATCTTCAATTTAGAAAACCAAAACAAAGTTCACATTCTTTCAATCTCCTTCAGCAATAATAGTTTTCAACTGGAATTAATTCACGATTGTAACGAAAAACTTCGATAGATAGATATACAGTGACATTCATAAGGTACACAACCATTGGAAAAAATCTCAATTTTTTTTCAATTTTTCGAATTAATTATACAAATATCTTATATCAGGAATTGTTTGAATAGGTATACTTAATTTGTTTCTTAGGGTGACCTCAGCAATGTGATGATCTGCAAAACCATCTAAAACTGTTAGTTATTCCTTTTATTTCATATAAAATTCGTTCGTGAATTTTGTAAGGATTTTGTTGCATGACACTTATTCGCAAAATACCTTAAATAACCTGATTCTCATTCCAATGGCTTGTGAAAAGTCCTTATTAATTTCTGCACATTAATTGCTATTTTGAAAAAGGCGATTTCTGACGGAACTGAAAATAACTCAGTATATCTGATAGAAGCTGAGTTGGTTACACGATTTCTCAGATTTTCGAACAAGTTCTTGTATTACAAAAAAAGCACTAGGTAGCTCTTTGTATCTTATACTAACTGTGAATACAGAACCACAATAAACAAGCGAAAACCGTAACTTACTAAACTTACTTGCATGTAAATCGTACGCTATTTTCCAAAGATGATTTAATCGCCATGAAGTGTTATTCTCTTCCTCATATGTATGGAGCCACTTCACAATGTCCTCTTCTTTTTTAAATTCTCCCCGATGAAGAAGATTATCAACTTTAATGAGCTGATCCATCGCACTTCACCACTAATAGGTAGAATATGTATTCAACGAACACAAGTGATGTACGTGTATTCCCAGCACAGAATTACATACGTTGCCAACATTTGATGTTCAACCCTATAAATGTTGCCAATAACTTATGAAAATACCTATCCTCGCTCGTTCCACCTATCTCCTAAACAAGCAGAGACTTTCTACACTTATATCAATGATGATCAATTCATCAACCGATTATTGAATAAATGAGAAATGTATGATAATAATTGATTAAAATCAATTTCCTAGGTAGCATGCATGCAATAAAAGCATTAACTGTTTTTTATTTCGGCACCGTAAACCATATAACATTCCACTGTGGATTTCGGCACCGTTTGAACATTCCGCTACGCGATTCGGCACCGTCATTACCTAATTTTGAATCAACCAATGGGAATGAAGGCGGGTGCCGAATCCTATAGTGGAATGTTTATATGCGTCCGGCATGTACGTACTTCCCGGACTAGGCCGGAAAAATGCCACTTTCTCAAAAAAAAAATCGTCTGGAAAGTACGTACTTTCCGGACGGTTGCCGAAAGAGAACTTTAACCTTAGTTTTTCATCAAACAGGTAAAATATTCAGAACATGTTCTAATTTTAGCTGCTGTTTGATGTGACGTCATTGATGACATCACACTTTCATAGTTTGATCAAATAGTTTGACCGACCGTGAGACACGGACTTTATAAGCAGATACGAGTACGTGGAGTAAAGAAGACATACTATATAGAAAAAATAATATATTACAGTAAATTACAGCTTAGTCCAATCTGATAAGGATAGGTATCTGACATAACAAAAGAGCTGATATTCACATTTTTCTTCATCTTCTGTAACATACAGAGTATCCCAAAATAAAAGCAGAATAAAACTGCAAATTCGTTCCTTGATGGAATGATCACACAAATCACTTCATCACTGGTTCACGGATAACCGTCTTCGTTCCTCTCGACCTCCGTGGTCACCAAGTTCGTTGTCGAAACGCTTCTCCCGATGGTGCCGGCCCTCATCTCCTGGTAGGTGCGGAATTGCATGTAAAACAAGAACCCGATGCACATGAAGACGACGCTCATGAGCACCATGATGGCGATCTCGGCGCCAGTCACCCTGGAGGACATGGACTCTGTGGAGACGACCACGTCGTCCAACACCTTGACGCTTCTCTTCGGGGTCTCATCGAGGCAGCCTGAACTGTTGCCCTCCGACAGCACAAACTTGAAGTTGTCCTCCTGGAAGTAGGTCTCCATCTCGTCCTCCAAGCCGCACGTCAGCAGATTGTGCTCCATTCTGAGGTAGGACAGTCTCGGGAGGCGATCCACCACGCCGAGGTAGTCCAAGTCGGTGATGCGGTTGTGGGAGAGGTCCAGCGCGTGGAGGCTGTTCAAGCTGAAGACCCCCGTGACTTCAATGGACTCGATGGCGTTGTGGGAGCAGTTGAGCACCTCGAGCTGCGGCAGAATCGAAAAGGTGCCAGTCTGCCAAGCGCTCAGGCTGTTGTAGGACAAATCGAGATCGCGCAGCGCGAACAGGCTGTGCAGCACTTTGCGGTCAAGGACGCCGATTTGGTTGTGGCTGAGGTCGAGCACCTCCAGAGCGTCGTGGAGCCCACGTAGGAACTGCGAGTCTAGCACCAGGATGAGGTTGTTTCGCAGGACGAGCTTCCTCAGGTGGTTTTTGGGATCGAGCTCGATGACAGGCGAGGTGAGTTTGTTGTTGGACAGGTTCAGCTCGACGAGGGAGGTCAGGTTGTAGAACTCTTCGCCTTTCAAGTGTTGCAAGTGGTTGTTTTCGAGGTCGAGCAACTGGAGGGAGGTGAAGTTCGTCAGCACGTTCTGCAACTCTTTGATCTGATTGTTCTTCAGGTTGAGCATCGTCAAGTGGTTGAGGCCGCGGAAAGCGAATTCCGCGATGGTGTGGATGGAATTGGACTCGAAATTCAATTGTTTGAGATCTGCCAGCTCGAGGAAACCATCGTCGGAGAGGATGTCCAACGAGTTGTGCGACAAATCTATGGATTTGATTTTTTTGATGCCCGCAAAGGTGTTGGGGTAGATTGAGCGGATGTCGTTGTGGCCCAGAAAGAGCTCCTCGAGGAATATCATACCTACGAAGCCTTTGGGGCGAATGTTTTCAATTTTGCTGTCGTTCAACACCAACTTCTTGATCTGGTTGCCGGTAATGTCGAAGGTGCCCGCTTCTATTGTCTTCAGGGTGCAGTTTATGCACTGGACGGTCTCGTCGAGTTGATCAAATCTGTACGGGGTGAGTTTGAAGTAGGTGGAATCGGCATTGAAACAGGTGGATGTCAGAGATCCTCTCTCACCGTAAGAGCACTTCATCATCGAGTTGCTCGAAGCGACGACGAGCAAAGAAGACGTCGCCGTCGACATGAGCACCAAGAGCGTCCACATCATCTTCCCCATCTGAAAACAAAGGCGTCTTTTAGAAGGGGTCTTCTGCTCGGTCGGGTGTCTTCTCGATTTCATTTCAGTTTCTCCTAATCGATTTTATGGCCTATGCTATATGGATACTTTATTGTATCGTTTATCCTAACGTGATTTCAGTACCAGGCAGTATTTTGGAACGGGACAATCGCTCCGACCTTTGACATGCTGTTTGATGTATTTTATCACTTCACTTCACAACATACTGATGCACCATCGTACCGGAGCCAAAGTATCAACGCACATTTATATCATTAACACTAATTCAATACACATTCATTTTATGATGCGCACAAACGTTATACTAGAATTATACTTATACTTTCTTCTTCAATCTCCTACTCTGGAGTAAAAAAACGAATAATAAATATAGCCATGCATGCAGTATATAAGGTATTGAAAAGAAAAAGGAAAATAACAACGGCGAGTTATATGTAAGTACCTATATTAAAAATAAGCGAAAAAAAAAACACTACGCCCTTTTTGTCTTCTATATCTACACTATTTATAAAGCCCCTCAATTATATCGAAGCTCTCTGAAATTATGAGATTTTGATGAAATAGCAGGTATAATTTGTAAAGGTGAATGACTGATGGTTGAAAGTGACCATCAGGCCAAAAGTGGTAGGTAGATACGTATCAAAAGTAAATCTGCACTTACGCTAGTGTTGTGCATCCTGGCTGGATTGAAAGGAAATCGACCAGGTGGGGCAGCGAATCTGTAGTAGGAAGAACAGGAAAATCCCACTTTCGTCGTCCGATAACGAGGAAAAGTTAGTTGTGGACTCTTCAAGTTTGGAAACACACTGTTACTTATCTCTTGACAATAAGCGTATATAAATAATATTTGCATTTGATAGAGAGCATCCGATTGTTGTTGTTATTTGTACTGTATATATATTCTAGCGAGATAGAGATTTTAAAGGTCAGGTCAAATAATAATTTTTGTTGGTTATCCATATATAATCAGGGACAGCCGACTCGAAAAATTGTTTATGAGATTATAATATCATTGGCCATGCAATAGTAGATATTTAGTCTCTGTTTTAACAAAACGAAATAATATTAAGCCTTTTTGATGATATCAGTAACTGATAGAGAGTGATAGAACCAATGAGTGTACTCCAAGATTTCCACTGATTTGCTAGAACTCTATAGAGTCTAGAAATCATATTATGGTCGTAGAGTAAGTTGTAAAAAGGTATCGGCCGCATATAAAGTGTCCGACATCATTTGAGATACGGTAATTTCATTGCGAAATCTTATGAGAAACCTTAATTTTATTGCGAAATCATTCCACAAATATTTTATTAGTTTTGAAATAACCTTATGTGATTTAGGTTTATTAAAGCTGTTTTCAGATAAAACAAAAATGTACCTATAATTTTTTTTAATCTAGTTTCAAATTGCTATATATGGGGTCTTCGTTGGATTCCAAGCACATTTTCTCAATGAAATTTTTTTAATATTTTCTCAATTTGACCCATTTTTTGGCACCACTGACAACTTTTTTTGAATTCTTGCCAAATCTGAGATCACGTGGTATGAGTCACAACGTATTTTTCAGTTGTTAGACATTCAGAAAGTTTTTCAGAAATATCAATAACAACAAATTTTTCCCATATGTAGCCAACTTTATATCGGACACTGTTTTATATATGAGGTTTTGAGAAGGTACCGAACATCAAGACATTTTACCAAAAAACACTACCAAAATCAATCTGTTGCCCCACCCTGTATCTGTAACGTATAAAAGTACTACGCTTTTTTTAGGTTTCATAAGTTGATCAAACTGTCCACAGAGTACACCAAGTTACCAACTTTTGTCCTGGGCACTGACACAGAACACATACATCTCTTTGAACAGAACAGACATAGCTGTCTGTTCTGTGTTATGGTCGTATTGATTGAGGTTATGTTTGTGGTTGGTTATCAAGGATATTAAACTGTAAGTTGGATATGCTTGTTTTTTATTTCTAAACTTGAGTGTCTTTTTTATAAAGGTGTGATAAATTCGAAAGTACGAAAGCGTTGAAGTGCCATGCAATTTTTTTTCATAATAGACAGTTACTAAGTGTCAATTAGGCTAATCGACAGATAGCAGAGATAGTTCTGCATTTAGTTACTGAAAGTTTGATTTTTGAAACTCATACTATAAATGGCATATAGAGAAGAGTGAGGAGACCCTTCATACTGTGAAATTATTCCTGATTCATTTTTTCAGCTACATCTGGTATTTAACAAAATATGCCAGTCATGGAAGAATGATATTTGGTGCAATGGATTCATTGAAGATCAAATACAGTATACTTCTACTGTTATTGCCTATTGGTGTCAGTTCAACATTAATACAATTAGCACCTCACATAAATTCCATAAGGCTGCCTCCATTCAGATAATAATGACATTAGTAACTTGAAGCCAATAGACTGATTCAAAATAATATGAAAAGTAAGTCAATTATTATTTATGAAATTATAAATGTGCGCACAATTTCAACATTATCAAGATAATGGTACTTACTTTATTTCTTATATTATTTATATGCCAAATGCATAGGTACATTATTTAAACAAACAAAGCATTCCCAGATTGATGAACCTGTATCAAAAATGTTCCTAGAAAACTACCAGTCCTGTAACTTTCGAATCATTTTAGTTTAAAAGGTTTTTTTAATTTCACAAAACATGAATCATTTTTCCTTCTCAAACTGGAAGCTATCCCACCTATTCTGATAGGAAAAAGCAATATAGGGTGCCCTAATTGAAAATCATGATGAATCCATGGATACGAATAAGCCCAAAATGACACTGATAATGATCTTCCAGCTATGAAATATTTTGAGCATAAAGAAACACTCAAGTCTGATTGTGGAAATTTTATGAATATCTTTCTCATTGAATATCAAATGAAGTATTCATGAGTTGTATCAAAATAGGTATCCCAGACAAAATATACTCTTTAATCTTCTTTCATGGGAGGTAAATAAAACTTTAATTAAACATTTTTTATTTTTTCAAAGTGTTGGACTATTTTAATTGATAATTATTACAATTTTTCAATTTGAAATAATATTCGGTAGAAAATCGCTAGATGCTGTAAGTAAA
Organism: Chrysomela aeneicollis; assembly: GCA_029955515.1. Lineage (NCBI taxonomy): Eukaryota > Metazoa > Arthropoda > Insecta > Coleoptera > Chrysomelidae > Chrysomela > Chrysomela aeneicollis. The sequence goes on along the minus strand of JARUHQ010000018.1, from coordinate 14,854,923 downwards.
AACCAAGATAAAATAATTTTTGTGGAAGAGATTTGCGTCAATATAGTAGAACCTCAATTGCAGCTTCCTCTACTTCACTTCTTCCACTTTCCTATTCCTAATAACTCCTCCTCCTCCATCATCCCTAATTCCTTCGCCACAGTTTTCTTCACTTTTTCCTTCTCACAAATTTTCCTTGCCCTCTGCCCTGATGTTGACGATTTTCTCAATCACTGTTGCGCACATTAGTATTATCAAAACCATCTTCCAGTTGCTGGTTTTTGTTGCTGCCACTGATTTATTATCGACGTAAGTGTTGAAATTGTTTTGATTAAAAGATGAATCGTCCTCGTCAAAGGTCGCTATGGATTCATCTTCTACCTTATCTGGCATGTTGCTGCAATTACTTGAACCACTGAAGGAAACGCCAATCTTCGAGAAATGATCATGGTATTTCCTTTCTTGGTAACAGCCGGCTAGGTTGTAAGCTAGTCGTAGGGTTTTAATCCCTGTTCTTTCTATTTCTGTGTAAGGGAGTTCCCTGATGCTGTTTTGGGACAGATCCAGCTCCCTCAACTTTGTTGGTCTTGGGCTATTACCAAAATATACTTCCGAAATCCTATTGTAAGAACAATCGAGTATTTCGATCGAAATAAACGAGTCGTATCGCCAAACTTTCAGTTCGTTGTGGGAAAGATCCAGCGTTTTTATGGATGTTGTCGGTGAAATTGCTCCCATGGAAGCAATTTGGTTGTGGCTCAGATCGATGCTTTCCACCGATGTGAATGCGGATAGGAAGAAATTCTTTGGACGGGAAGATATCTTGTTCCCTTTGACATTGAGCACCTTGATCTTGTTGTAGCTCAGATCGAGGCTTCTCAGTTTCTTCAAACCGGCGAAAATGCTTCCTTCCAAGACTTCTATATTGTTGCGCGACATATCCAGATGAATTAATTGCGTCAAATTGGCGAACGTGTCTTTTTGGATCCCCTCGAGGTGGTTAAGCGACAAGTTGAGGGTGGTGATGTTAAATAGACCCACGAATGTTTCTGGGTATACTTTCGTGAGGTCGTTGCTGCTAAGATCTAGCTCCTTCATGTCCAGCAGACGTTCAAACGTGCGAGGTTCAATCTCTTCAATGTGGATGTTTTTGAGGATCAGCGTCTCGATGCACTCTCCTGATCCCTCGAAAGCAGTTCGTCTTAGTGACTTCAAAACACAGTTGGTGCTGATGCTGACCGTGTTGTTGCTTGTGGTGTATTCTACAGGGCACTCGATATCCACGTCCAAACACTGAGGGTGGTTGGCGAGTGCATCTGGACTGATGAGAAACAGCAGGGTTGAATAAGTAAAAAACAGTTTTTGTGCCTACAAACAAACAAAAAATACTCGAATTGTGTGCGTGTTGATGATATCGGTTACTTACTGATGGTACCATAGTGGTTTATGTTGTTTTTCCGAGTGATTTCCAGCAATACGATCCTGAAATGATTATCTAAACAGGTATACCATCAGCTATATTGATGATAGTTCAGTAGCTGGACAGAACACAAATCTAACTGAAGTTATGGAATGTCTACGGGATGTCTTCTCAAGGGCATCACCGAGACAAAACGCCGATCGTTTGGAGTCTACTAATTCGGTCGGCGCACCCATTCAATACATCGTTGCCATATTTCATCGGAATCTCATTGAGAAGCATCGAAATGTAGAGAGTTTCAGTGAAACGTGTGTTGCGGATATCGTAAACCAGTGTACTTGAATTTTGATGTCTATTTTCGTGTCGTAGCGTAGCATGAGTTGTGGCATCTGCATGCATTATAATATGTTATGTTTGAATTCGTCGTTCTATTACGAGATATCACTAGCGCGAGGTAGAAACCTATTATTTCTTCGTACGTCAATATTATTATTATGCGATTTCAAAACGCACTTTCGGTTTGTGAATTTTCAAGTAGAGCATTCCTATTCGAGTGGTGGAATTCGCTCTCTGTTTTAAAAAATCTGCCCCATAATGAAATAACGAGTGTTTTATATTTATATTATATATGTCGGAGATATCGTTGTTCGGCCACTTTTATCGGTCTAGAAAAGATTTCTTGGTATGGTTCCTCTTTATTTCTGTTTAGACTGCAATCAAGTTGTAAGACCCTATTGATCGAGCTTTCGGGTTTATGATTCATTTAGGTTTTTCCTTATTATCCCGAGTTATTAGGGTAAGTTGACATTTGGCATTTGGAGTAGGTACATATGGTACCTGGAGGGGTATATTTTCACAGAGGTAGTATAGGTACAGCGGTGACCATTTGTGAATCAGGTTCTCCCTTGCTGGCGTGTGGATTCGTTATATCGAGTGTTAACTTATCACTTTGGCTGTTTGGGATTATTACGAATGAAGAATCTATACGCGTTCGCATATCATTGTTCCTTTTATTAATTCGACATATAAATAACACCCCCTATATGAGGGTGGAGACGCAATGGTGTAGTTGGAATATACTTTGATCATTTATACGCATCTACATATGTTATTCTGATTCTGAAAGACACACTGTATGTTCAGAATACCATTTTGTATTTTGATTTTTTATCTATAGGGAAAGGAAAAAAACTTGAAACAAAAATGTTCCATCTTTAAAAACAATCTGATTTTCTATTTCATCAACATTCTGAATCTGAAAAATGTTCGTAGAGCCGTTTCGATTACTCACATTGATTTTCGAGAACTTCCCTAGGGAAACAACTAGGGGACTCGTTTTATAAATTCTATAGTCGCGGCCCGCAGATGATATATACGAATGTCGCTCATTTCCCAACGATTCCTGTTGGACCATCCCCGTCCTATATGCCATTGTCTTGGTTGTGCGCGTCGAGTGACGTCGAGGCGCTCGTTGTCGATGACGTCACGCGGAACCACGCAAGCGCCGCCATTTTCACGGCCGCGGAGGGAAAGTTGCTGGCCGCTGCTCGGGGGCGGTGATTCCGTGTCGGAAAGTGGGAATAGTGGAAAGCGGACCGATATTTTATTCTACGCTGATTATATAGGTACCGAAATTATGTGAGAAACGTTAATTTCATTGCGAAATCTTATGAGAAACGGTAATTTTATTGCGAAATCATTTGTGAAACGGTAATTTCATTGCGAAATCATTTGTGAAACGGTAATTTTAATGCGAAATCATGTTAGAAAGGCTAATTATGTCGCGGATTCATACCGGAAACGCTAGTTATGTCGCGAATTCATGTGAGAAACGCTAATTTTATTGCGAAATCATTTGAAAAACGGTGATTTTATTGCGAAATCATTTGAGAAACGGTAATTTCAATGCGAAATCTTGTGAGAAAGGCTAATTTTATTGCGAAATCATTTGAGATACGGTAATTTCATTGCGAAATCTTATGAGAAACGGTAATTTTATTGCGAAATCATTTGAGAAACGCTAATTTTATTGCGAAATCATTTGAGATACGGTAATTTCATTGCGAAATCATTTGAGATACGGTAATTTCATTGCGAAATCTTATGAGAAACCTTAATTTTATTGCGAAATCATTTGAGAAACGGTAATTTTATTGCGAAATCATTCGAGAAGCGGTAATTTTATGGCGGAATTACGTGAGAAACGCTAATTTTATTGCGAAATCATTTGAAAAACGGTGATTTTATTGCGAAATCATTTGAGAAACGGTAATTTCAATGCGAAATCTTGTGAGAAAGGCTAATTATGTCGCGGAATCATACCGGAAACGCTAGTTATGTCTGGAAATCATGTGAGAAACGCTAATTTCATTGCGAAATCTTATGAGAAACGCTAATTTTATTGCGAAATCATTTGAGATACGGTAATTTCATTGCGAAATCTTATGAGAAACGGTAATTTTATTGCGAAATCATTTGTGAAACGGTAATTTCATTGCGAAATCATTTGTGAAACGGTAATTTTAATGCGAAATCATGTTAGAAAGGCTAATTATGTCGCGGATTCATACCGGAAACGCTAGTTATGTCGCGAATTCATGTGAGAAACGCTAATTTTATTGCGAAATCATTTGAAAAACGGTGATTTTATTGCGAAATCATTTGAGAAACGGTAATTTCAATGCGAAATCTTGTGAGAAAGGCTAATTTTATTGCGAAATCATTTGAGATACGGTAATTTCATTGCGAAATCTTATGAGAAACGGTAATTTTATTGCGAAATCATTTGAGAAACGCTAATTTTATTGCGAAATCATTTGAGATACGGTAATTTCATTGCGAAATCATTTGAGATACGGTAATTTCATTGCGAAATCTTATGAGAAACCTTAATTTTATTGCGAAATCATTTGAGAAACGGTAATTTTATTGCGAAATCATTCGAGAAGCGGTAATTTTATGGCGGAATTACGTGAGAAACGCTAATTTTATTGCGAAATCATTTGAAAAACGGTGATTTTATTGCGAAATCATTTGAGAAACGGTAATTTCAATGCGAAATCTTGTGAGAAAGGCTAATTATGTCGCGGAATCATACCGGAAACGCTAGTTATGTCTGGAAATCATGTGAGAAACGCTAATTTCATTGCGAAATCTTATGAGAAACGCTAATTTTATTGCGAAATCATTTGAGATACGGTAATTTCATTGCGAAATCTTATGAGAAACGGTAATTTTATTGCGAAATCATTTGTGAAACGGTAATTTCATTGCGAAATCATTTGTGAAACGGTAATTTTAATGCGAAATCATGTTAGAAAGGCTAATTATGTCGCGGATTCATACCGGAAACGCTAGTTATGTCGCGAATTCATGTGAGAAACGCTAATTTTATTGCGAAATCATTTGAAAAACGGTGATTTTATTGCGAAATCATTTGAGAAACGGTAATTTCAATGCGAAATCTTGTGAGAAAGGCTAATTTTATTGCGAAATCATTTGAGATACGGTAATTTCATTGCGAAATCTTATGAGAAACGGTAATTTTATTGCGAAATCATTTGAGAAACGCTAATTTTATTGCGAAATCATTTGAGATACGGTAATTTCATTGCGAAATCATTTGAGATACGGTAATTTCATTGCGAAATCTTATGAGAAACCTTAATTTTATTGCGAAATCATTTGAGAAACGGTAATTTTATTGCGAAATCATTCGAGAAGCGGTAATTTTATGGCGGAATTACGTGAGAAACGCTAATTTTATTGCGAAATCATTTGAAAAACGGTGATTTTATTGCGAAATCATTTGAGAAACGGTAATTTCAATGCGAAATCTTGTGAGAAAGGCTAATTATGTCGCGGAATCATACCGGAAACGCTAGTTATGTCTGGAAATCATGTGAGAAACGCTAATTTCATTGCGAAATCTTATGAGAAACGCTAATTTTATTGCGAAATCATTTGAGATACGGTAATTTCATTGCGAAATCTTATGAGAAACGGTAATTTTATTGCGAAATCATTTGTGAAACGGTAATTTCATTGCGAAATCATTTGTGAAACGGTAATTTTAATGCGAAATCATGTTAGAAAGGCTAATTATGTCGCGGATTCATACCGGAAACGCTAGTTATGTCGCGAATTCATGTGAGAAACGCTAATTTTATTGCGAAATCATTTGAAAAACGGTGATTTTATTGCGAAATCATTTGAGAAACGGTAATTTCAATGCGAAATCTTGTGAGAAAGGCTAATTTTATTGCGAAATCATTTGAGATACGGTAATTTCATTGCGAAATCTTATGAGAAACGGTAATTTTATTGCGAAATCATTTGAGAAACGCTAATTTTATTGCGAAATCATTTGAGATACGGTAATTTCATTGCGAAATCATTTGAGATACGGTAATTTCATTGCGAAATCTTATGAGAAACCTTAATTTTATTGCGAAATCATTTGAGAAACGGTAATTTTATTGCGAAATCATTCGAGAAGCGGTAATTTTATGGCGGAATTACGTGAGAAACGCTAATTTTATTGCGAAATCATTTGAAAAACGGTGATTTTATTGCGAAATCATTTGAGAAACGGTAATTTCAATGCGAAATCTTGTGAGAAAGGCTAATTATGTCGCGGAATCATACCGGAAACGCTAGTTATGTCTGGAAATCATGTGAGAAACGCTAATTTCATTGCGAAATCTTATGAGAAACGCTAATTTTATTGCGAAATCATTTGAGATACGGTAATTTCATTGCGAAATCTTATGAGAAACGGTAATTTTATTGCGAAATCATTTGTGAAACGGTAATTTCATTGCGAAATCATTTGTGAAACGGTAATTTTAATGCGAAATCATGTTAGAAAGGCTAATTATGTCGCGGATTCATACCGGAAACGCTAGTTATGTCGCGAATTCATGTGAGAAACGCTAATTTTATTGCGAAATCATTTGAAAAACGGTGATTTTATTGCGAAATCATTTGAGAAACGGTAATTTCAATGCGAAATCTTGTGAGAAAGGCTAATTTTATTGCGAAATCATTTGAGATACGGTAATTTCATTGCGAAATCTTATGAGAAACGGTAATTTTATTGCGAAATCATTTGAGAAACGCTAATTTTATTGCGAAATCATTTGAGATACGGTAATTTCATTGCGAAATCATTTGAGATACGGTAATTTCATTGCGAAATCTTATGAGAAACCTTAATTTTATTGCGAAATCATTTGAGAAACGGTAATTTTATTGCGAAATCATTCGAGAAGCGGTAATTTTATGGCGGAATTACGTGAGAAACGCTAATTTTATTGCGAAATCATTTGAAAAACGGTGATTTTATTGCGAAATCATTTGAGAAACGGTAATTTCAATGCGAAATCTTGTGAGAAAGGCTAATTATGTCGCGGAATCATACCGGAAACGCTAGTTATGTCTGGAAATCATGTGAGAAACGCTAATTTCATTGCGAAATCTTATGAGAAACGCTAATTTTATTGCGAAATCATTTGAGATACGGTAATTTCATTGCGAAATCTTATGAGAAACGGTAATTTTATTGCGAAATCATTTGTGAAACGGTAATTTCATTGCGAAATCATTTGTGAAACGGTAATTTTAATGCGAAATCATGTTAGAAAGGCTAATTATGTCGCGGATTCATACCGGAAACGCTAGTTATGTCGCGAATTCATGTGAGAAACGCTAATTTTATTGCGAAATCATTTGAAAAACGGTGATTTTATTGCGAAATCATTTGAGAAACGGTAATTTCAATGCGAAATCTTGTGAGAAAGGCTAATTTTATTGCGAAATCATTTGAGATACGGTAATTTCATTGCGAAATCTTATGAGAAACGGTAATTTTATTGCGAAATCATTTGAGAAACGCTAATTTTATTGCGAAATCATTTGAGATACGGTAATTTCATTGCGAAATCATTTGAGATACGGTAATTTCATTGCGAAATCTTATGAGAAACCTTAATTTTATTGCGAAATCATTTGAGAAACGGTAATTTTATTGCGAAATCATTCGAGAAGCGGTAATTTTATGGCGGAATTACGTGAGAAACGCTAATTTTATTGCGAAATCATTTGAAAAACGGTGATTTTATTGCGAAATCATTTGAGAAACGGTAATTTCAATGCGAAATCTTGTGAGAAAGGCTAATTATGTCGCGGAATCATACCGGAAACGCTAGTTATGTCTGGAAATCATGTGAGAAACGCTAATTTCATTGCGAAATCTTATGAGAAACGCTAATTTTATTGCGAAATCATTTGAGATACGGTAATTTCATTGCGAAATCTTATGAGAAACGGTAATTTTATTGCGAAATCATTTGTGAAACGGTAATTTCATTGCGAAATCATTTGTGAAACGGTAATTTTAATGCGAAATCATGTTAGAAAGGCTAATTATGTCGCGGATTCATACCGGAAACGCTAGTTATGTCGCGAATTCATGTGAGAAACGCTAATTTTATTGCGAAATCATTTGAAAAACGGTGATTTTATTGCGAAATCATTTGAGAAACGGTAATTTCAATGCGAAATCTTGTGAGAAAGGCTAATTTTATTGCGAAATCATTTGAGATACGGTAATTTCATTGCGAAATCTTATGAGAAACGGTAATTTTATTGCGAAATCATTTGAGAAACGCTAATTTTATTGCGAAATCATTTGAGATACGGTAATTTCATTGCGAAATCATTTGAGATACGGTAATTTCATTGCGAAATCTTATGAGAAACCTTAATTTTATTGCGAAATCATTTGAGAAACGGTAATTTTATTGCGAAATCATTCGAGAAGCGGTAATTTTATGGCGGAATTACGTGAGAAACGCTAATTTTATTGCGAAATCATTTGAAAAACGGTGATTTTATTGCGAAATCATTTGAGAAACGGTAATTTCAATGCGAAATCTTGTGAGAAAGGCTAATTATGTCGCGGAATCATACCGGAAACGCTAGTTATGTCTGGAAATCATGTGAGAAACGCTAATTTCATTGCGAAATCTTATGAGAAACGCTAATTTTATTGCGAAATCATTTGAGATACGGTAATTTCATTGCGAAATCTTATGAGAAACGGTAATTTTATTGCGAAATCATTTGTGAAACGGTAATTTCATTGCGAAATCATTTGTGAAACGGTAATTTTAATGCGAAATCATGTTAGAAAGGCTAATTATGTCGCGGATTCATACCGGAAACGCTAGTTATGTCGCGAATTCATGTGAGAAACGCTAATTTTATTGCGAAATCATTTGAAAAACGGTGATTTTATTGCGAAATCATTTGAGAAACGGTAATTTCAATGCGAAATCTTGTGAGAAAGGCTAATTTTATTGCGAAATCATTTGAGATACGGTAATTTCATTGCGAAATCTTATGAGAAACGGTAATTTTATTGCGAAATCATTTGAGAAACGCTAATTTTATTGCGAAATCATTTGAGATACGGTAATTTCATTGCGAAATCATTTGAGATACGGTAATTTCATTGCGAAATCTTATGAGAAACCTTAATTTTATTGCGAAATCATTTGAGAAACGGTAATTTTATTGCGAAATCATTCGAGAAGCGGTAATTTTATGGCGGAATTACGTGAGAAACGCTAATTTTATTGCGAAATCATTTGAAAAACGGTGATTTTATTGCGAAATCATTTGAGAAACGGTAATTTCAATGCGAAATCTTGTGAGAAAGGCTAATTATGTCGCGGAATCATACCGGAAACGCTAGTTATGTCTGGAAATCATGTGAGAAACGCTAATTTCATTGCGAAATCTTATGAGAAACGCTAATTTTATTGCGAAATCATTTGAGATACGGTAATTTCATTGCGAAATCTTATGAGAAACGGTAATTTTATTGCGAAATCATTTGTGAAACGGTAATTTCATTGCGAAATCATTTGTGAAACGGTAATTTTAATGCGAAATCATGTTAGAAAGGCTAATTATGTCGCGGATTCATACCGGAAACGCTAGTTATGTCGCGAATTCATGTGAGAAACGCTAATTTTATTGCGAAATCATTTGAAAAACGGTGATTTTATTGCGAAATCATTTGAGAAACGGTAATTTCAATGCGAAATCTTGTGAGAAAGGCTAATTTTATTGCGAAATCATTTGAGATACGGTAATTTCATTGCGAAATCTTATGAGAAACGGTAATTTTATTGCGAAATCATTTGAGAAACGCTAATTTTATTGCGAAATCATTTGAGATACGGTAATTTCATTGCGAAATCATTTGAGATACGGTAATTTCATTGCGAAATCTTATGAGAAACCTTAATTTTATTGCGAAATCATTTGAGAAACGGTAATTTTATTGCGAAATCATTCGAGAAGCGGTAATTTTATGGCGGAATTACGTGAGAAACGCTAATTTTATTGCGAAATCATTTGAAAAACGGTGATTTTATTGCGAAATCATTTGAGAAACGGTAATTTCAATGCGAAATCTTGTGAGAAAGGCTAATTATGTCGCGGAATCATACCGGAAACGCTAGTTATGTCTGGAAATCATGTGAGAAACGCTAATTTCATTGCGAAATCTTATGAGAAACGCTAATTTTATTGCGAAATCATTTGAGATACGGTAATTTCATTGCGAAATCTTATGAGAAACGGTAATTTTATTGCGAAATCATTTGAGAAACGCTAATTTTATTGCGAAATCATTTGAGATACGGTAATTTCATTGCGAAATCATTTGAGATACGGTAATTTCATTGCGAAATCTTATGAGAAACCTTAATTTTATTGCGAAATCATTTGAGAAACGGTAATTTTATTGCGAAATCATTCGAGAAGCGGTAATTTTATGGCGGAATTACGTGAGAAACGCTAATCTTATTGCGGAATCATGTGAGAAACGCTAATTTCATTGCGAAATCTTATGAGAAACGCTAATTTTATTGCGAAATCATTTGAGATACGGTAATTTCATTGCGAAATCATGAGAAACGCTAATTTTATTGCGAAATCATTTGAGATACGGTAATTTCATTGCGAAATCTTATGAGAAACGGTAATTTTATTGCGAAATCATTTGAGAAACGCTAATTTTATTGCGAAATCATTTGAGATACGGTAATTTCATTGCGAAATCTTATGAGAAACGGTAATTTCATTGCGAAATCTTATGAGAAACGCTAATTTTATTGCGAAATCATTTGAGATACGGTAATTTTAATGCGAAATCATGTTGGAAAGGCTAATTATGTCGCGGATTCATACCGGAAACGCTAGTTATGTCGCGAATTCATGTGAGAAACGCTAATTTTATTGCGAAATCATTTGAAAAACGGTGATTTTATTGCGAAATCATTTGAGAAACGGTAATTTCAATGCGAAATCTTGTGAGAAAGGCTAATTTTATTGCGAAATCATTTGAGATACGGTAATTTCATTGCGAAATCTTATGAGAAACGGTAATTTTATTGCGAAATCATTTGAGAAACGCTAATTTTATTGCGAAATCATTTGAGATACGGTAATTTCATTGCGAAATCATTTGAGATACGGTAATTTCATTGCGAAATCTTATGAGAAACCTTAATTTTATTGCGAAATCATTTGAGAAACGGTAATTTTATTGCGAAATCATTCGAGAAGCGGTAATTTTATGGCGGAATTACGTGAGAAACGCTAATTTTATTGCGAAATCATTTGAAAAACGGTGATTTTATTGCGAAATCATTTGAGAAACGGTAATTTCAATGCGAAATCTTGTGAGAAAGGCTAATTATGTCGCGGAATCATACCGGAAACGCTAGTTATGTCTGGAAATCATGTGAGAAACGCTAATTTCATTGCGAAATCTTATGAGAAACGCTAATTTTATTGCGAAATCATTTGAGATACGGTAATTTCATTGCGAAATCTTATGAGAAACGGTAATTTTATTGCGAAATCATTTGAGAAACGCTAATTTTATTGCGAAATCATTTGAGATACGGTAATTTCATTGCGAAATCATTTGAGATACGGTAATTTCATTGCGAAATCTTATGAGAAACCTTAATTTTATTGCGAAATCATTTGAGGAACGGTAATTTTATAGCGAAATCATTCGAGAAGCGGTAATTTTATGGCGGAATTACGTGAGAAACGCTAATCTTATTGCGGAATCATGTGAGAAACGCTAATTTCATTGCGAAATCTTATGAGAAACGCTAATTTTATTGCGAAATCATTTGAGATACGGTAATTTCATTGCGAAATCATGAGAAACGCTAATTTTATTGCGAAATCATTTGAGATACGGTAATTTCATTGCGAAATCTTATGAGAAACGGTAATTTTATTGCGAAATCATTTGAGAAACGCTAATTTTATTGCGAAATCATTTGAGATACGGTAATTTCATTGCGAAATCATTTGAGATACGGTAATTTCATTGCGAAATCTTATGAGAAACGGTAATTTTATTGCGAAATCATTTGAGAAACGCTAATTTTATTGCGAAATCATTTGAGATACGGTAATTTTATTGCGAAATCATTCGAGAAGCGGTAATTTTATGGCGAAATTATGTGAGAAACGATAATCTTATTGCGAAATCATGTGAGAAACGCTAATTTTATTGCGAAATTATGTGAGAAACGCTAATTTCATTGCGAAATCATGTGAGAAAGGTTAATTATGTCGCGAAATCATGCTGGAAAAGCTACTTTTATTGCGAAATCATGTGAAAAATGCTAATTTTATTGCGAAATCATGTGAGAAAGGCTAATTATGTCGCGAAATCATGCTGGAAACGCTGGTTATGTCGCGAAATCGTTTGAGATACGGTAATTTAATTGCGAAATCTTATGAGAAACGCTAATTTCATTGCGAAATCATGTGAGAAACGCTAATTTTATTGCAAAATCATGTGAGAAAGGCTAATTTCATTGCGAAATCATGTAAGAAAAGCAAATTTTATTGCGAAATCATGTGAGAAACGCTAGTAACTTGGCAAATGCTAATTACATCATTATTTGATACAGTATTCATATGATAATTACTAACTGTATATACTGGGTGGAAGAGGAAAGCCGTGAAGAACGTTGATTCTGAAAATGTTTGAATCAAACAAGACAAACTTTATTGTCTGATCGAGTGAACAAACAGTTCGGTTAAGCAGACAACAATATTTGCGATTCTAGCAATTGGATCGATTGATTGGGCATCTTGCCAATTCGGCTAATTGAAGGATGCATCTTTAACGATAGACTGGGTTGCAATTAGCTTGATTGCAAGACGTTGGGCATCATAGGTATACATGCAGCACGATTTGATTCAGAAGCTAATCCAGCAACAACCCTAATATGAGGTAGCTTCATAATTGAGAACCCCAAAAAGGATGCCAACCGAAAAGAGGACCGGGAATTTTGGCAGGGGGGCGGTCTATATCCGGCGGTCGGATTTCACGGCCGTCGCGATCGACTGCGGCATCAGCTCCGGCGGCGGCCCGCGCCACCTCCAGTTGCTAGAGAGCGTCGCGACGCGAAGGTCGACACTGCACCCTCAATCGTTTCCACCCCCGTTGCGTCCAAGCGGCGACGTTTCGCGCAGCCACAGGCCGTCTTCAGGTCATCGTCGGACGGCCGTTGCTGATGGGAGGCGGCACTTGCACAGGTTGCTACTATTTGTACGTGCTGCGACGGAGGTTGTTATCTTGCGCTACTCACATTCGCCGACTGTCAGTAATTTTTTTTTTTTTTCGTTGGAATAAGCATCCATGGCGAAGGCTCAATTGGATAGTTTTTGGGAGAGCGTGAGCTTCTTTGGTGTTATCGGTGTGGGCGAGTTTTATTTTGGGTCAAGGTCAAATGCCTTGGTTATCTATCCTCTACTACCGATAATGAATTATACAGCAATTGAAATAATCAAAAACTTGAATAATTCATGGTAGCTCTCAGGAAAACTGACAAATAATGCAGCATTTCAGGTATTCAACAGTTTATAGTTGAATTGTATTCACTTCAACTAGAAATATTGTTTTCTATCGAAAACTTCATTGCCTCAGACAAAATTCTAAAGTGCTTCATTCAAATTTGGCTTTGATTCAGAAAGAAATCAACTATGCTAAGAGTGTATATGGTATGCCTTTTGTTTATTGACTGACCCTCATCAAAATCAACTTCTTCTTGAAGTTCTTGGAGCAACTCGAGTATTAAATTAATTAAAAAACAGTTTTGTATTACATACAAATTATATTGTGTAAAATCTTAGCAGATCGCGTCTTCGACTTTTTCTCGTTCTACAAAATCTTACTTAATTTCAGTTACGCACTGATGATGACTGAACAGTCGAAAGCGCTCTGCTACGATTTTAGAAATTATAATTTGCATATAATTGGTTTTTTGAATTACATTAACACATGCACACCACCGATTAAATCTTTCAGTCGAGTATATTGATTGTTTAAATTTTGTTATTTTATTATTTTTATAAATAAAATTTAATTTGGCAAAAATAAAATACAAGGCTATTCGAATTTAATTCTTTTAGATCTCAAAAAGTTGTGTATTTTTAGATACCGTATGAGCCCAGAAAGCCTATCCTAACTTTTATGTAGGTCAGGAAATCCAAATAGTTTGAAATTCAACTAAACTGCACATTGCAAACTAAAAAAATCCTATTGTTGTGCTGCTCTATATCGAAGTATTTCGATGAAATGTAGGGATGCAAAGGTGAGTTTTTCATGATCAAAATCGGAAACAACGATATTATTCCAGTAAAATATATCTCACTAAAATAAAATTGACCCCAAACAAACACCAACGCAATTTTCAATTCGTTTTGGCACATTTCCAGCTCTCTCAACAGTTCATTTGGAATCATAATGGGTGTATTGTATGTTTTTTGTTTATGAAATTGAGTAGGATTTTCGGTCAGTCGTGAGATACATTCTATACCTGTCGACGACATATCGGATGACAAGATTCGTATATTAGGTATTTATATTATTATGTGTGTCGTTTAGTGATATGTGTCAATGTCGATAGTGGACATTTGAGTATTCTTTATAAACGTATTTCGAATTCAATAGTTTTGAAATTTAATAACCAGAGATTAAAAGTCCTCGCGTATGTCCCAAAAATTGGATTAGAAAAACTACGCCAACTTCTCTGGTTCACCAACCATTGTCTGGTACAGTCGATTTCGTTGACGGGAAAGATTCTTTATAATTTAAATGTTTTAGGTAAGAAAACCACGACGATACTCATTTTGAAAATGTTTTCAACTCTCAATGAGCGATTCACATTTTCAGAAACATTCGAAACTTTTTCCATAAAAATTTTTTGTAGGACCATTGATAGTAGTCAATCGAATATCGTAATACCGGTATACCGTGGTTTCAATGAACGCCCTTTTTTGCCACCTCAGCCCTTTTGACGACTTTAATTTCCTGTGCGTACGATAAGAGCTTTTCATGCCTGTTAGATAGATCACGTGGATCAGAACGTGCATATCGTGTAGAACGTGATAATAATCAGTATAGGTAACTGATTACTGCTCAATACTTTTAAGGGTTTTCTTGACGAGCTGATTATAAGTTGAACGAATAATACGCATTTTTATTTTTGTTGGGAATACGATGAGATTAAAAAAATTTGACTTTTGAACTTTCATCAAGTGAAAATATCAAAATGCATGTGGGTTCTAGGTCTGTAGAGATGTGCTGCTTTTATTCCTGATGGTGTAGCCACGTCATCAGCAATTGAAGGTCTCATTTATTATTTAGATGAGGTTGTTATCTTTCGATCGATCCGTCCTATTCTTGTCATTATTACTGTCTAACCGAAAGAGAACTTATCCAATTTTTTGTATAACTTTTTATTCAAAATCGTATAACCTCCAAATTTGTCCATCCTGGCATGGCAATTTTGAAGTAAGTTCTTCAGCTTGTACCTTCACTTTCTCAGTGTGTGGTTTATTTTACACTATAAATTATGGTTCCTAGCTTACCTTTTCTGGAACATCTACATGTATATGCGCCACACCAAAATCTCATTTTCCATTTTCTCATATTTTCCGTGGTGAATGCAAACGAATGCGGCGTAACTTCGTTTACCGCTCTTCCAATATTTTCTCTCAGAGCGGAAAGATAATATCGGAAACAAATTTCTTCAAATACTGGATGCGCCACAGACACTGACAGGAGATGCTCGCTCGCAATAGTGATTTTATGTCATCAACTGTGGCAAGATAAATTGAAATATCTGGAGAGACTGGTTCAAGAAGTTTTTTTCTGAGGGTCCAGGATCATTGATTGGACAAAAATTGGACATTCAGTGGTAATTCTTACAATAAAAAATGTCTGTGTAATACTACTTGTTGAATCTACCAGCAAATTCATCAACATATTTTCAAAGAACGATAACATAATTGTACCAATTTGTTTGACGGTTAATCCAAGAAAGTATGGAAAAGTTCAGGGCGAATATATCCCATTATAGCATGTGATTTGGTGTTTCTGCGAGTAGCTTATTACTTTGAACCCCATTATTATAGCGGATATTGGCGTGCCTTTGTGTTTTGTAAATGCGTGTCAGAAAATGGATGATGGCGATTATCAGTTTATACGACAAGGAACCGAAGTAGGCACGCCGTTTCGTGATAACGTCGTCATTGGCGTTTTCCTCATGATAAAACGAAACATATTTCATTTACGAATATAGAACATGACATTAAATCGATCAAGAACAACAGAAAAATTTATACATATACCGTGCAATATTTGACGAATGCATGTATAAAATATAATAAACCTCTTGAATATTTATATTACTGAAACATTTTTCTACAGTTCTTATCTGCGATTTTTTCTAAGGATTTTATTATTATTCTAGAAACGAGGTAAAAATCGAATAAGGTGTATGCATTAATACATGCAATGAATATAAAAACCACAGCATTGAGTAATGGAGAATGAAAAAAACATTTCAAATTAGGTGTCACGATAAGAAATTATAAGGGGGAGGAATCGGAATTTCTTATTCTAATGTCCCATTCGCTTTTTACTACATTATTGAGTATTTGAGTATTTTGGTAGTGTCATGGAGTTATGTGAAGCATATTATCAACAAAAAGAGAATAGTGCCATATGCACACATCTATCATTTGTGTCAATGAATGAAAATCATATGTGGGTTCAGTATTGCCAGTCATTACTTGTCGCAGTCCCAAAAAGACCATTAAAGTGAAATCACTTCGTCCTGCTCGAAAAACCTTCATTATTTCGGCGGAAAGGCGAATGCAGTTGTCAGCTTGCCGACGACATCACAATTTGGCGTTCGTGAGTGTAGAAGATAAATTGAATTTTTGACCCAATTTTCGGCGATTGATCCACAAAAAATGAGCACCGTTTTTCGTGTCGGACGTCCGGTGTGCCATCGCATTCCCGTTTTGATTTACTGTCGACACGTGTGTGGACGATTACAAGAGAAACAAACTGGCATGCGATTTTTTTTTTCTGAAGGAAATTCGAATTAGTTTTTTCTCCCATTATAATAATCTATAGGCATAACTCGTATAAGTTTACGGTAAGGCAACTAGGATAATGGTTAGAAATAAAAACAATGTTGACCATGAAATGCTTTAATCAACCTCGATTTGATTTGGTTAAAAGTACTGAAAATACTAAATCCTGATAGATCAAGATTATTTATGATGCAAATCTAAAGGCGCACACATAAAAACAAATTCTCAAATAAAAACGATATATTTGTTCAACGTCCAATTCTTGTTTTGAAAAAGCGCATTCTTCTTCTGAAATAATTTATTTGAAATAAATTTATTGAATATGTCAATTGTAGAAAATTATTTCACTGGAATATTCATTTGGTATAACAAAATGTTCTCAATTCAAGAAATTCAAGGTATCCAGAAAAAATAATTAAGTTCTTGAAAAATATATCACGGAATGTCTTCTTTCAAAATAACATTCAACATTTAATCTCTGAATGAGTAAATCTCTGAGAAAGTTTCTTTGGATTGACCATAACATTTTCTTGAATATAATTGCGATCCCTTCGAGCCGAGAATGTTGCCAAACGGTGTGAGTGTGTTGTTTCGGTGCTCTTGTCGTGCATCCATCATTGTTCAACCAGTTCAACCTATTTTATTGGCATAGAAATATTGGCTTGCCATGAAAGAAAAACTAAGGTCTTAGGAGATATCTGAGGATATAATTACCACTTTTAGAGGTAAGTTACATGCCTATATCTTATCGACGTTCATTCTTGGGTAGGTATTATTGTGTATCCAATCAATTAACGTAGCTATATCATCTCGAAAACTGATAATTCGTGAAAAACTTGAATAACCAGGATCGGCATAGTGAGTGAAAATTGGGGTTAGGTACCTATGTGCGGATGAACGTTTAAATTTGTCCAAACACTGATTGAACAGTGGAAAAGGGCTTCTTGAACTTGTAGACATCTTAGGTATTTTGATACTGCATATTATACCTAACATATTTTCACATTTTTTTACCAAATTTCGATCCAAGGAAAATGAATTCAGTAGTAAGAATGTGAACCCAGATTTGAAGAAATATAATAACCATACATTGTGCTGAGTCAGATTATCTCTCACATTGTACCTACATGGAGTTGTGAATGATATATTTTATATTTTACAGTAGTTTGAAACCAGAGGAATACAACTTTATTGCGAGGTAAACTGGTGGACAAGTTCAGAAATAATCTCTACGAATAGGGAGAAAGGTTGTCAAGAAGAAGGTCTGCAAGTGATGATACGATTGATGAGAGCCCCAATAAGAGAACGGAAGTTGAGGATGATTCTCATTTCGAGAAATCGATATAATTCCTCTAATTTGATAAAATTCTTGATACAAAACAATCTACAGCTAAAACTGAAAATCTGATTCTTTTTGCTCAAGAAAAATGCGAGTCATTGGGAGATTATGATTGTCTTGATTTGAATATATTGTGTTCTCAATCTGAAATATTGTATTATTCTCACGAAGAACTCCATTCATTTACGATTCAAGAAATCTATAACATTGGCATGAGTATATTTAGTTGGAAACATAATAGTCTTGAATTGAGCAGACATTTATTCCAGTATATATAAACAAGCCATACTCTTGAATCAAAGCATATCAAATCAAATCAAGTAATTCTTTTTATGTGTGCGGATTTATTTATTCGCAACGCTTTTTCATTGATCCGTTACACTTTTTTCACAATGATTACTTCAAGCTCTTCTGCGATTTGTTATATTAAAAAATATATACCTTTTCTACATCAACTCCTCCATTTTGATAATGATAACAACATAGTAGGTACTTATAATCATCCCTGAACTTTCGATAAATAAAATATTATCTCATTATCTATGCGATTCATTGGTACTATCGCGTTTCAACTACGCTGACTCTGTTTATGGCCCTGCTCTATCCGAAACTGAAAGTAGACGCCTTCAGTTGATCCAAAACGCATGTATTCGCCTCATCTGTGGTCTTCGTAAACGCAATCATATCATCATAGATGTGTTCTTTATCATACTATCATTAGATCAAAAAAGCCTTCTTATCTGTACAATAAAGTCAGGTTCAGGAGTCAAGTTCATAGTGTGAATGTGAGAGGTAAACACCACATAACGATTTCAAAGCATAAAACTTCCTTATATCAGTCATCATATTCTTACGATATTGCAAACATATATAACGCAGTGCCCGAAGAATTGAAGTCCATAGCTAGTACAAATGTCTTCAAAAGAAAACTGAAGCTTGCAATTTTGGATGGCTTCTTCTGTCCTTAAAGTTTGATATACTTCACAGATGGCTCCTTTCCATACTCCATATCATTTACATATCTGTATAGAATATAGGTTAATCACTTTTACGTTACAAATGTACCATTGCTAATTATATAATTATTACTTTACTAGTTACCTATTCCTATAATGTTTTTTGTCGTTGCTCTTAGTTCTATTTCATAGCATATTCCCAGGTTAAGTGGAAGAGCGCGGCTTCTAAAATTGAGTATATGTGTACCCAATTGAAGAAGTGCGAACTTTGCCTTTGCAATGCAGCCATTTTATTTTTATTTTTTTATTCTCTGTCTTCCTCATTATTTACGTATATGTGTACACATGCATGCATACTGTACTTATATGTTACCTTAAGGTTGCAGCAATAAAAGCGATATTATTATTATTATTATTATAAGTTATTATGTTCAGATAATATTTACTTCATTTCCTTAGACCAAAATGATTCGCTTTCAGATGATATTAGACTATCTTTAGATCTATAGTAATAATAATCAAGATATAGACTCTATGTATGTTTATAAAACTATAATGTTTTAAGGAAACAATAAACAATTGAATTGTACTTATAGTATCCCTAATATAATTTCCCCAAGTTTTTGCTAAAAAGGTTTACGTACATGAAACTGCATGACGGTTTTTGAATTAGGAATAGTATGAAATATCTACTCAATATCCCTTTGAGTATCCTAGAATTTTATTTTTTTGTGAATTTAAAATATACGATTTATAATTTTCTTTTGTTGCGAATCATTGTGGAACACTGTGAATTTCCAATAAATGAATCTATTCACAATCACATGAATCTACTGCCAAATCGATAACAAACTTCCTCATAATATATCTCTTTTCAACTTTGGCAATAGTTCCACCAAGGAATAGCTAACCTACATTACATCGAATTCACAATGAATAGACTGAGAGGAGTCATTTTATCGACTCTACCCGACGACTGAAATCTGAACTCCCATCAACTCCCAAGCGTCTACTCGAAATTTCAAAGTCGATCTCTCTCACCCGAATTCAACGTTTAGTTTATCCGTATACACGAGCCACATTACTCTTACACGCCACTCACAGATGCATTCGCGAGGGTGGTGGTATTATGCTCAAGACAACAAACTGTATATTTGGTCTTTCTTCAAATAGATCCGCCCTTTTGTAAGAAGGAAGAGAAATAATTCATGTATTCATTTATTGAAGTACACAAATGAAACACAGATTTCCAATCAACAAATTGTTATTTAGTATAAGTTGCGTAGGTACGTAATGAATCATTTCCCTTCCGATTCTCATGTGGTGATCCAAAGTAGTAAGTAGACACGTTCATGATTGGTTCAGTCAGAAATATGTACAATTGGAATGTACGCTTATCCTGCTCTGAATTGTCCTTTCACTATAGTGTCAGAACAGACACTAGACAGAACGCTTGACAGAATGGTACTAATAGATATACGATGTACGATCCGATACTAAACTATAATATCATCCCTAACTCAACTGAACACGAGATACAACACCAAACTCTTCACCAAACGCCACCGCCGCCGCCAATACATGACTGACTGCTCGTCTGTAAACAACTTTCAAACTAAACAATGTCACCCAGACGAAATTTCAATACTTTGTCGAAATCATTAGAACCCGATAAAAATGTCAACTCAAGTAGCCTGTTAACGTATCAACCTGTCTCTCCAACACCTCTAGGGGGAAAAGTGCAGGGTGAAAAAGCGTTCTAACGCCAAAGGTAGTTTATCAGTCGTCAGCTAGACAGATTAGTTAATCCAAGTAGGCGGGTACGGTACGGTATCCGCGCTAGGCATTTGTTATTCGAGCGGGACTTCACGTAAAACACTATACCTTTTCGATTAATTAAAGGTGGAGACTAGATGATGGATGAACGCAATTTGGCAGAGTTCATTTTTCGGTGAAATTCGAGATGGGATTCTCTAAAGTGTACAAAATTTCTCTAAAGTTTCGAAAATACAGATTCAATTTAGATCGGAGCACTCTAATACAATCCATCCGTGTAGGCCAGTAGGGAGTATCATTCTTCTCAGGGAATTGAAAGCGGCGTGTAGCGAAGAGTTTGGTGTTGTGTCTCGTGTTCAGTTGAGTTAGGTTCATATAAGGTTTAGTATCGAATCATATATAAATCACAGTGAGCACTAAATTTATATAAATATATATATATATGAATAGAATTCTATTCGTACTGTTCTGTCTATAACACTATAGTGAATGGACAATTCAGACCAGGGTTAGCGTACATTCCAATTAAACATCTTTCTCTGGCTGTCATCTTTCATGAATGACAATATACTAGCTGGATCATCACATTATGCTAAATAAAAATGTGTCGATTGTAAATCTGTGTTTCTTTTCTGTATGTCAATAATTCAATACCTAAATATTTCTCCTCTTTCTTACAACCATTTTGAAAAAAAATTCTACTGAAGAAGCTTGGACAGAAGGTCTACCTTGACAGAATTTTGCACAGTTATTTCAGCTCAATATTTTTCAGAAGCCATTTTTTTTTATGAACATTTCAGATAATTTCGAATAATTGCCATCTTTTTAATGATAATAATAACTATTGGGAAACTTATTCATGCTCAAAAATTATGTGGGGATACTTTCGAATTGTCCAAGATATTTGATATCGTTCCGTGTTGCTGAAAGTTTCGAAAGTACTAAGCCGCGCTACCGTCGAACTGAAGCAATTAGGAAAAGTTTGTCATTACATGACAAGATTGACGATGTCGTTATCCTCTTAAATAAGACACTTTGGTGAAGTTCAGTCTATATACTTTGCGCGCAAACTTTTACCAAATATCTCTATTGAATTTGAAATTACCCTTGGCCTCATAAAGTTTGGCAGGTTTACAAATCCAGCTGGTTCCATAAAAAAAACGATACGTTGTTTTTAATGCACGTTGTATCCTCTGACATTTTTCAAAAACGTCACTGAATCGATATACAGAGACGGGGCGCAGCGTAGTGATTGCTCAGTTTTCGATCATTTATCTCGATGGGAAAAAGCAAATGACCTCAACCTCGAATAATATCCCCAAATCAACTTCCGCTCTATAAAGAGGAAAGTACGGAGGTTACTTAACGAAATTGCTATCGATTTCATAGCTCCCAGAATATATGAATAAGAAAGCCCCAAAAAATGGTGTACATACAGGGTGTCCCCTCTCAATTGGAAAAAACTTCTGGGGCATATTGAGGAACCATATACAAGCAGTTTGAGATAAGAGACTGATGTCCGGAAGTGCATGGTTTTCAAAATACAGGGTGTCAAAGTTTTTTTCAAAAAACTTTTTTTTATTAATATTTCAAAGACACGTTAACCGATATTCTTGAAATTTGCTAGTGATGTAAGCTTTAATAAGACGCTCAGTTAGCACTAATTAAATGTTAATTATGTCTTCCAGTGGCGCCCCGGGGGACAGTGTCACGAATAAAAATGACAAAAAATGTACGCTGCTGACTTTTTTTAAAAATTTTATATATTTTTTAGAAAGCTCAGTTAAAAATACAACTTTTTTGTCACTTGATATTTTTTCGTATCTCTCTCCGTTTTCGAGAAAACTTTTTTATTAAAAACTTTATTGAAAGGTTCATTATCTGAAAATCTAAAACAAAACAATGTTAAGGAATAATGTTAAGGAAGGAATACGGGCGGATCTGAAGTAGGTGAGGCACGAAATATAAAATATCGTTCTAGGTCAAGGCATGCACGCGGAAACTCTAATAAAACTGATACCGCAATAAATATGTATGTTATTATATATCTCTGATGGAAACCCATATTCAAAGGTTTTGAATCGAAAATCGAATTCACATATTTATGAATAAATAAGCATCTTTGGGCCCCTCCTAGATTACAGAGCACTTTACGGAATTCCGAACAAAGCTTCAATTTAAAATTTAACTTGGTATTTTTGTCCATCGTCACTGTTCGAAATTTAATTCACGAAGAGCATATCATAAATAAGTTGGCGCGAAAGTAAACAAATAAATCATCGATCCAAATCGAAGTATTTTCGTATTTTCGTGGAAAGTGAAGAAATAAGAAAAATCCATCAGGTTGGCATCCATAATTACTCGAGTGCAGAAACAATGGCTCGCGACGAAAAGGAAAAAAAAATGTTTGTGCATACTTCGACGACCACTGGAAACTTTTCGAGTGGCTCGAGGTCTGCCACAAAGGAAAAATATGAGGAGATAAGCCGGCGAGAGGGAAATTCCTGAATGCCGTTCTAGTTGGTTATTGCAGCTTTCGATACCTCGAAACAACTGATAAGTTATCTTCATGTACGGAAACGTTTTGAAAAACGAGCAAATATATTTGATATCTTGATTATGAAATTGAACAGTGCATTTAGAAAATGTTTCATCATGTACCTAAACGTTAAAATGTTCTTTCTTCGTGCAAAGAAGCTCTCGAAATGTCTCGATATACTATAAATGTGAGAACCTATGATATATCATCAAAGAGTATTTTTGCCTTCCATATTTTAAACATGAATAGTTTACCGTTTTAAGCATTTTAATTATACCTAAGGAACACGTAAAACCAAATAGGTACCTAGCAATCTTATATACGGAATGTTCAAATATCAAAATCCTGATGTAATAAATGGTAGAACGCCCTCTAGGAGTGTAATTCAATCGCCTGCTTGAATTGCAGTGTTGCCATCTTAGTGGATTTTACACCAAAACTGGTGGTTTCAGTCATCGTTTTGTGACAAAAAATTGCATCTAGTGGCTGGTGGTTATTTTTGTGAATTTTTCATGACACATGTGGAAATCTGGTGATTTCTAAGATTTCTTCCATATTTGATTTCTGCCACAGATTCACTGCTAATTGACAGTTGACGCATGCGCATGACACGGATCACGATTTCGATATATTCGTCAACGTCATGTTGAGCTCTCATGTCTCATGTTCCATGCTGAGCATAGATTTTAGTTTGACATAAATTACATTAGTAGCACCACTAGCACAGCACCATTTTCAAGCAGAAACATTTACACCGAGTGCGCTCCAGTTTTACCAATAGAACTAGCTATTATGCTAGTGTTAATCTAGTGGTTTAAATCGTAGTAAACCACCAGAAAACCACTAGATTTTCAAAAAATTTCGCCTCCGGCGCATTTTTTTCATTTAACCAGGAATTGTGATTTTCTGGTGTTTTCAAAGAAGCCATTTTGAGATTTTTGAGATTTTGAGTTGGCAACACTGTTGAATTGTGTGCAAATAGTCTCTATTCAGAGAGCCTGTATTATCCGTTCTCCATACCCTCATATACCTCTCTTTCCCCTCGTTATACCTATCTATCGATCTATGCGCGAAATCCAAATTTCGCGTGTTGCACAAATTTCCAAACAAACTTTTCTCAAGTTGTCAAAATGTGGAACAATAGTTATGACCAATTATAATTCTATTTTTCAAATATGACTCCCATCTGGATTATGAAAACCGGTTTTCTGATATGGACCCTCGCTAATAACCATAAACTCATCCAATGGGAGTTCAAATGTTGGTAGCAATGATTTCGTCCCGCAATATAGTGGTATCAGCTGCGGCAATAACTGGCACGTATAATAGCCCTATAATAAATTGTCAATTTCCCTTCCCCCATTCCATCCTCCGAGGACTACTGAAGCGATTTTAGTCTCCTGGGATAAACATTGATCTACTTTTTGCGAAAATTCACCAAATCTTTCACGAATTATTCACACAAGCATACACTCATATTTATTATAAAAATGGGGCGAAAATAATAAAATATGTAGTAACGGACGTTCACGGAATGAAGAGAGCCAAAACAAAAGGAAATTTCTCGTATCGTAGTCTCACTGACATATATTTCCAACTAATTTCACAGAGAATGGCGAACATGCCGAGGTATGAAATAATTCACTTAGAACAATAAAGCCAAGGGAATTACCCTCGACAATTTATAAATTACCAGCAAACCCTCTACGGAGGGGCTTTAGATAAAAACTTGGTGTTTGGAAAAGCCTGTTAATTGCTAAGCTAACTAAAGCATTGTTTTCATATTATAAATAATCAGGCTCATCTTTTTCTTTCACAGATTCAGTTAGTGGATAACGGACGCTCCAGTATCTAGGCTGATCCAGCGATTTCTTCAAGAAAATGGGTTGTGATTGGCAAAAGTCAACGATTTATTCAAGGTAATTTGTTGTTTCAGTAGTAGTATGTACCTAATATCCGAATGGAATAATACTTTTTTCCGCAAATCGCTAGGAAATTTTGACATTCCTGTCAAAATTTCTTGAAGAAAAAGTCAGGACTTCCTTACTGTGAGGAAATGTCATTTCCTTACTGTAAGGAAATGATATTTCTGTACAGTTGTTAGTGTTCTACATAAATGATTGAAAACACATTGCTTATAAGGAATTAATTTATATTTTGAAAACATCAAGTCATTGCAGAATACATTTTTAAGATCAATTTGTTATATTTACAGTAATTTGACAGTTAGTACAATTATTGAACATTGGAGGAACACTGTTAGAACTATGAGAAACATTTTGGACAACATGCGGGGTGGTAGGGTTATTTTGTTGAATATTTTGTACTGTGAAAATTTTATTTGCCACCTCAACTTTATTGTTAAGCGATTCTGCGATATATCCTTCAGCAACGTTTGATGACTTCCATCCGCCATGAATAGAATAGAATAGAATTTATTGGTGTTTTTGATAAAAAATCATTACACAAGTCATAATACATTTTTCTTACTATAAATAAAAGCATTACACAGACAATAACAGTCATCAAGAAAGAAACAAAAAAAAATGTATCTAAGGCCTCTTTAAACTAGCTAAGGCCTCTTTAAACTAGTTATGTCGGCACCAGAGTCAACCAATATTGTTGCAGAAGACCGACGAAAGCAGTGACCAACCAGTGTATTCTGTCGGATTTACCAAGTTCAAATAAGTAGCAACTATTTTGGGCATTTTTCTAAATTGATGAATTCCTACCACTTGTCTACAACCCTTTCCGCTTTGATATTTAAAGAAAAATCGGTCACTGTTCATATTTTCTGGTCTTAACGAAACATACTTTCGATAAACATTCAAGTAGATCTGATTAATTACAAATGATCTTGGTTTGTTGGTTTTCGAATCAGGTATGCTGATTAAAAGCTTAGATTCTAGGTCTTCTATATCGTGTACAGTCATTCGGACTAACTCATCCATTCTACAGGCCCCAGAAATACCAAATATTACAGCCACCTAAAAAATAAATAAAGGTACAATCTAAATAGAAATTAAAACCTTGTAAATTACCTTAATCATTAAATTTTCTTTATCTGGAGCTTCCTGGATAAATTTTTCAATTTCTTCCTTCGTTAAAATCTTAGATTTCTTTGCCCTATAACCTTGAGCTTGCCGTTTCAATAAAGAACGAAGTTTTGAGTATGTAGATATATCTACATTGTGTTTAATTGCAAGGGTTGATTTCAGCATTGAATAATTGGCCCATAATGTTGAAGATTTCATCTTTAAACAAAGGTCTAGGAAGTATGCCATTACAACATTTTCTGAGAAAGAACTCGTATTTTTACTCATGCGATAATCCATAAAACGTCTGTATGCATTTTCGTACTTTTCTCTTGATTTCTTTGGCAATAATTCTAATGAAGCAGTATTCACTGCCTCAACCAGCTCTGGAGGAGTCCCAGGAATGGAAATTTCATCATCACTTATCATTTTACTTTCGAGAACACCAGCAATTAAATTTATAAGCGCCAAGTTTGACAATTCAACCTCAATACGTTCCATAGTAGCCCAAGTAATTTTATTAGAAATTTCAAAGCACCATTTATTTGGGAATAAAATTATCGCGTTTTTTTAAATCATCCAATATCTGTCGAATTTTAAACGATTTGCGGAAAAATAGTATGTTCACCTCGTAGGAAAACAATGTACTATTTCTACGACCACGTATGAAAACGTCATAAAGTAAACCGTTTTTTTTTACATCTGGAAAGTAGCTGATATCACTATGGCGTTGTTATTTGATAGAAAAAAAGCACACGTGATGAAATGAAAAAGCAAAATTTAGTAACTAATAAGCCAATCCAGAACACGTGATCAAAAATGGATGCCTTGGGGCATATACGGAGTGTTTATTCTATTTGATTACATGTTTTTTTGTGTTTATAGTTTGAATTTCCTTTTTGAAGGTTTCAAAAGTGAATACATTGGCTTGTGATAAAGTCATTCAAGGCATCGATCCTTTCACTCTGATGGACCAGTTAAAGCAGCTGGTTTTCCTGAAATTTTAAACCACATTTTTCAACAAATACCTTCATGAAAATTTATGTAACTTTTTACCGTTCAAAAAATGTTTAGCACATACTTTAGTTTAACTTCTTTGATATCTTTCCTTTTGATTGCTTTCAACCATCTTTCACTTCAGATTTTTGAGAGTTCATTCAATTTCGTTTTGTGTGCAAAATGTAGTACACTGGGTATATTGAAAAACTTCACATCATCACGATTTCCTCGACTCCCACACTTAACAACACAACAAGTATGTGGCATGTTTTTGTAGTTCTATCTTCAATTTTATGAGAAAATTCACAAATCACAATATAGTCTAAACACAGAATATTCACAAATGAATGTTTAAATTCGTTCTGGAGTTAAAACTTATTTCAAATTAAAATCACAAGGTTCAAATAGCTAGAGTTCTAATGCACTCAAACGGTTTAAGGTATCCATCTTGAATTTGATTAGACAGCGTCTTGGTTTAGTCCATTTCAATGTTTCAATAAGACATAATCTCTACTTGACTTATTTGATATAGGAATTAGTCTACAACTATTTATGCTGCTACATTGCTGATGTACAATACTCGTTGGAAACAAACTGCATTTCCTGCACTCCGTTACATTTCCTCACAGTCACTTTCCGCACTTATTGTCATATTCAATAAACTATTGATGACATATACCTTGACATACCGTCGTTCCTCCTCCAGCACCAGCGGCAGCCATCTCCGGTCGAGCCCCGTTTCGACCCCACCGAGCCGTCCTCAGTCGAGACCGAGGCGCTAGCCGATCTAGGCGCCCCGCCCCCTGCCAACGCCGCCCCCACCGCCAGATGTCGCGGGGAATGCCGCGTCGAGACACCGCCACCATGCTCGTGTACAGTCTCTCTGCAGACGGTGGCGCGGAGATCGTGCTAACGTTGAGGTCACTCACGCAGGCCGGCATCATCTTCGTCATGGCTTTGGCCATCATCGTCACCAACGTGCTCATCATCGCCACGTTGCTCAATTTCAGAGGTCGGTTGTGCTCTTACTCTTCTTTTTTTTTATCTTCTTACTGCACGAAATGAATAACTTCAGTTTGGGATGAAAATTCGAGAATTTGGTGAAAATCTAAAAGCTTTCTAATCTACCCACTGAACGACAATATAGCAGGATGCGAGAGGATTATTTACGGCCAACAGGCGAATCATAAACCTTGAATCGAGCACATGCGCAATATGTGCCAGGGTTAGCTGGGCATGTCTGAGACTACGTTTTTGATGTGTTATATATTTCAGCCACAGAACTAAGAGTTGGCGTCAGCCCACAAGTATTGTTTACATTGTATTTGATTGCTCTTTGTTCTCGAATCTTGTCCATTTCGATTTACAGCAAGCTGTTTTCGGCTTCATATTGTGTTTTTGTGTTCTTGTTAAATTATCTGTTGTTTAAAAAGCTGTGTTATTGACTTTCTCATCTTTGGTAGTGCCGGTAGTCCTGTGCAAAAGGTTTCTGCGCATGATCCACATTCAATTTTGCTATATGATCACATGGTATGCGCGAATTCAATTTAGCGTAAAACTGCTGAATTGCATTATCGTTCCATTTCTTGTTTGAGTTCAGTGGGTCTACCAAGTCAATAGAGCAGTGTCAGTGACGTAGAACTGTCACGTGACGAACATTGCGAACAGCTGATCGGGGGACAAACAAACCATTTTTCCATAAGAGTACATCATGTATCTTTTATGGCATTTTTTGAGGAAAAATGGAACTTTTGGTGCTTATTGTTGACATATTTGTGATTATCGGTTCATTACGAATACCGTGAAGTCAGTAAAAAAGTCTATAAATTTGTTATAAATATTATTTTCAAGTTTGAGCGTACCCATGTCATGGAATGTATTTGCTAAATAGGTTTGTTTTTTTAGTTTTGATAAGGTATATTTTGGAGTTTTGTTGCGTTGTTGGCTCATATTAAACGATCAAATCATGGGAAGGATGTGAAATTTTCTTTTCCTTCAATCCGGACTCCATAGATCGAGGAAGATTGAACCTGCCAGAGAGGTGAGAATATGTACTAGGTGGATTGCAGCTCTTCAGATGGATAATTTCACGGGTTACAAAGTGAATAATTATTTCAAGTGTTCTGCACATTTCATTACAAGTAATAAATTGACAAAAAGGCTCACTGATTACATGTAAGTTAATAACAACATTTTTCAGGTTAACTCTGATAATCCAGATCATACTATGTGCCTCCCCAAAATATGCTGGGATAGGTACATAACAAAATCTGGATGAGGAACTATATGTATACAAAGAATGTATCGATAACATCATTCAAAGAAAATTCATTTTCTGGAAATGGTAATAAAACCATTTTCTCACTGCTCATCTATTTTTGTATTGAAACCCTACCATATAGTTACATTATATTGTTTTTTCTTAAAATGTGTTGTACTTCAAATTATGTACCATGTTCTAAAATTGATAAACATCTCTAATACACTTTTTCCTCAATGTTTCTTTGCAATTCATATAAGTACAACTTTATTTGCAATAAAAGATCCAAATCCATAATTTTGTTCAGTACCTACCATGGATACACTTCTCAAAAAACTGAAATGTTTTATTTTCTGGTCATCAAGAAAAAGATCTTCATAATGCTATGCCTATGTGTTTCAAGAAAACAAATATTGTTTTGAGTTATTTATTGAATAACCCAATCTTTCCCTGATTTTCAAATATGTTGTAGAGGGTTTACACTGATGAGAGGGTAATCTAGAATAACATTTATATATATATAGATATCTTTGGAACATCATCAAGAGATACATCAAAATCTGATGGTTTCAGGATAGGAATGCCTATAGAATCCAGGATAGGAATGCCTATAGAATCCAATGAAATCCAATTTTCCCAACTTGCCTAAAACATGTAGAAAATTATAGTCAATATAATATTGAAAAGTAATGTTTACCACTCACCATTTCAATTTCAGGAATCGACATCACAATACAATTGAAGCAAAATACTGCTGATTATCTTCACCTTCAGATACCAGGAAACTGAAAAGGGCATTTTTAGAAAAATTATTTGATTTTTAATCATAAAAAGGGGTCTTCCCAAAAGTCTGCAAAGTTCATAAAAATCAGGAATAATTGAAAAAACACTGAAAACACAATTCTCTGCATAAGACCAAATGCTTTGTTTGTCCCCCTATCAGCTATTAACCGCCATGTTGTGACGTCAGCTGACACTGCTCTATTAAAAAATTGTAATTTACGTAACAAGTCCGGAAAATACTGTTTTTTTGGATGAGTGGACAAAATTCTAGGACGAGCGTAGCGAGTCCTGGAAGTCTGCGAGTCCAAAAAAACTGTTTTCGGGCGTGTTGCGTACACAATTTTTTCGGCAACCGTGTAGAATAACAAATCAAAGAAACACATTTCTTTCAAAAATTGAAATGTTAGCTAATTTAATGTCAGATATGGTAATGATCAACTGCATTTATCAAAACCATACTATAACCAAGATTTTCATATTTACAATGACAACAACGATGTGATTCTTCCCGGCCTAGTCCGGGAAGTACGTACTTCCCGGACTAGGCCGGAAAAATGCCACTTTCTCAAAAAAAAATCGTCTGGAAAGTACGTACTTTCCGGACGGTTGCCGAAAAACTTCTTTTCATCTGATTGATGACTGATTAACCATAGAAAACACTTCACAGTTGCAATGTAATCTGTTATAATGATGGCTGTTACAACGAACAGCGCCATCATGTACTTCGAGAGCCATACTAACTTATTGAATCGATTTTTTTTATCTATCTCCTTATAATTAATTGTCAATGGTTGACATATTTCTGTGGCAAATGGATTCTCCGATGCCAACTCTCTTTCACTCACACACACACACACACACAATGGTTGACAATCCATCCTATTTATAAACTTGTTTAATCTATCTATTTCTATGCTACTCTTTAACTCTAGAACATCACAAAAAAGTTCTCCTTTTCAAAGTAATTTTTTAAGAAACCCATCACGCACCTAGTGAGGTCCTTTCTGATGCCCACAACTCTCCACATTCTTCTTCCGCAGGTCCCTCCGAGGTGATAAACTGCTACCTGCTGTCACTGGCCGTGGCCGATCTGCTGTGCGGCCTGCTGGTGGTGCCCCTCTCGGTGTACCCGGCCGTCGTCGGCGACTGGGTCTACGGCGACGTCCTCTGCAGGGTTGTGGGCTACCTGGAGGTCACCCTCTGGGCCGTCACCGTCTACACCTTCATGTGGATCAGCGTGGATAGGTATCTGGCGGCGAGGAAGCCGCTCAGATACGAGACGCTGCAAACTAAGACCAGGTCGGTGAATTTTGGGGCTGTGCATGTGCAGCTTTTTAATTTTTTTTTTGTGTGAACCTTAATCTATTCGAGGCCCAAGATTTCGAGACTCCGTATAAAGTATATCAGTTTCCTGGGAGCTAGAGGTTCCTGAAATAGGAGGGCTCTAAAATGTCCCTTCCAGGAATTTGAACTTTTTGCAGAGGAGCGCTGGACATTCGCAAAGTAAATGTTCTGCAGTTTCAGCGAAGTTCTCGCAGTAGCGACAACTATCACTCTCTGTTTTGCCCATCTTTTTGAGGTGATAACTCATAGAGGGCAGTATCCAGTGCAAGGTGGATATAGGATGGTGAAACAGCTTCCTATTAACAAGCACTAGAATAAACTGTAGACCTTTGCCTACTTGATTCCATACCGTAGTAATATTTCCTGAAATTAACAGAGATGGCGACATACTTTGTGTCGGTAAAACAGAAACTGTGCATCTGTCATCTTTTTATCAGTTTCATCTGTTCTAGACGAAAAATGACTGAGAAGAGTCAAAATATCAATATTCATTCCAGATTTATAGAAAATATATTGTTTAATGCCGTTTCAAGTCACGTCTGTCAGATGCGAACCACAGAAATACGTAAGCAACAGAAATCTTCTTCGATAATCGATCTTACCGCCATCTTCTTTCAAGTGGTGGAAATATTAGTACTTTCTCAAACGGTCTACAAGTTTTTCGCAGAAACAATTGAAGTGCTGTTTCACCATCCTATATCCACCCTGATCCTGTGAAAAGATCTGTCAAGCTTTCCTTGGCGATAGGCTTACTAGGCTTGTCACTTGTCTTTGTCCTGGCATTTTATTCCAGTGAGATTTCATTCCATATCTGTTTCCCAACGTCGAACCTCTTTTTTCAAGCGGGCCTTTGTAGAGTCTACCTGAGGGTTCTGGGCCAGGAAATAGTGTATTTGCCCCTTCTTTGACAAGGCAGTCTGCTTCCTTGTTGCCTCTAACGGTGGATTTATGCAGAGGTTTTAAGTCGTAAGTTTCAAGTCTCAAGTTTTAAGTAATAAGTCATAAGAAGTTCATCCATTGGTTTTTAATGTAACCATTTATACAGCTGTCATAAGTTTTAAGTCCTAAGAAAAATTGGCCAACATTTATCTCTTACGACTTACGACTTAAAACTCGATCGATTTGCGCATGCGTATGATTTTGCAAAAGGGTATCGTCAAGTATCGTAACAAACAGCAGGAGCAAAATAGCATTGAGGCTGGAAATTTGGATTGAATAAAAGGAAATGAGAAAAATAAGCACACAAAATAATGGGATTGACACTATTGACAGTCCTTGAAACTTTTTGCATAAATGGTCCATTTTTCCTTATGACTTAAAACTTAAGACTTAAAACTAACGACTTGAAACCTCTGCATAAATCCACCGTAACTCTCTTGTGATCTGGATCTCACATCATAGTAACCTGGATGTTCGCTGCCAGTTGTTCCAGGAATTGTTTACATTCCCAAGTCAACTTAGACTCACAAGTTTATGACTTCAAAGCTTTTAGTGCTGATGCTTGGCTATTTGATGGAATATGGATTTCTGCCCCTAGGGTGTTCCTTTCTGCTTGAAAGATGGTTGGGGTGTTACCTAGGACTTTCAAAAGACCAGAGGTAGACGGACGAAGCTGTAACATTCCTTTTTTCCGTAGGTGCCAGTGCTGGATGGCGTTCACGTGGATATCCGCCGCCATGTTGTGTTGCCCCCCGTTGCTGGGCTTCTCCAAGCCCGTGGTCGACAAGGAGGCCTTCATCTGCATGCTCGATTGGGGCAGCATGGCCGCCTACTCCGTCACCCTTTCAATTCTCATCCTCGGCCCCAGCGTCATCACCATCGTCTACACGTACTCGTACATCTTCAGGTGAGTTCGGAAATCACCGGAATTCCTCATATGATCGTTCGCGGTTCTGTTTCAGTATGCTGAGAAAGATTCGCAGTGGGGAACCGTTCCACGACAAGGAGTACGCCTCTGCGTTGGCGGAGAACCTCTCCAATCCCAGCCACATGATGTCGTTTGCCTTGGTGGTGACGTTCGTTTTTTCCTGGACGCCTTACATAGCTGTCAAGCTGTACGAGCACTTTACGGCGCCCATCGAAAACGAACAGGTGAGTTCGAGGTAAACCTGCAGCAAAGGGAACTCGCACCGATTTCGATGAAATTTTCACAGAAGCTTCCTAACATCAATATAAAACCATACAAATGAAATTTTTTCGCGGATACACTCCAAACTATTTCTTTTTTGGAAAAGTTTAGAAAATTTTATCACTTTTCAGTCCTATGAGTGTGCTTGATTCATGTACTTACATTGTCAGTGGGGGATATGTTAGTTATACCAAAACGTTAAAATCGAGTCTCAAAAAACAATTTCAATAAAAAAAATTACCAGTAAAAGCTTCAAAATGAATTATTTTCGAATTTTTATTCATTATATTCCATATTCCAAGTATCAGATGATGTGCAATGTCAAATGTCACGGTACTCACGTCATGACATATAGGGGACAACGCTGCCAAGTTTTGAAAAATTCACAGATTCTACAATTTTTTGATTGTTTTCCGATTTTTAAATGTAATGTTCCTTCTTTAAAAAAGCAACGGAAATAGTTATCTGCCCTTAATTGATAGGTTAGTATGTTGAGGCCAGGTAATATAGCGTGATTGCGCCTTCAAATTTCCCCCTCAGCAGACATTTCTTTTTTCTCAACAAATTTTCCTTCTTCAAAAATTTACTGAAAATAGAGATCTAGGCCGTCACTGATAGGTTAGTACGTTCAGGTTAGTAGTCTCAATAAATAAATACAACGCGTTGAAATTTTCCGTTCATCATACTTTTTTTCTCAACAAATTTTCCTTCTTCTAAATTTTACTGAAAATAGTGATCTAGGCCGTCACTGACAGGTTAGTACGTTCAGGTAAGTAGTCTCAACAAATAAATACAACGCGTTGAAATTTCCCGTTCAGCATCCTTTTTTTTAAACAAATTTTCCTTCTTCAAAAATTTACTGAAAATAGAGATCTAGGCCGTCACTGATAGGTTAGTACGTTCAGGTTAGTAGTCTCAATAAATAAATACAACGCGTTGAAATTTTCCGTTCATCATACTTTTTTTCTCAACAAATTTTCCTTCTTCTAAATTTTACTGAAAATAGTGATCTAGGCCGTCACTGACAGGTTAGTACGTTCAGGTAAGTAGTCTCAACAAATAAATACAACGCGTTGAAATTTCCCGTTCAGCATCCTTTTTTTTAAACAAATTTTCCTTCTTCAAAAATTTACTGAAAATAGAGATCTAGGCCGTCACTGATAGGTTAGTACGTTCAGATAAGTAGTCTCAAGAAATAAATACAACGCGTTGAAATTTCCCGTTCAGCATCCTTTTTTTTTTTCAACAAATTTTCCTTCTTCAAAAATTTACTGAAAATAGTGATCTAGGCCGTCACTGACAGGTTAGTACGTTCAGGTTAGTAGTCTCATAAACACGAGTTGCACTCATCAGGAAATGAGCGCATAGGTTTTTTTTTAAACGTGGCAACGTTGCTTTCTCCATTTGTGACTTGACAGTTGATATTGCGAATTGATATTTTTGCATATATATTATGCTTGAATAAAAATGCGAAAATAACAGTTTTTGAAGTTTTTCATCATGAAATTTCCTGTAAAATCCATTTCGAGAGTCAATGAATTAATGTTTTGGTATAACTTACATATTCCCCACTGACAATGTAACTGAAATTT
The DNA here is from genome assembly GCA_029955515.1 of Chrysomela aeneicollis. Lineage (NCBI taxonomy): Eukaryota > Metazoa > Arthropoda > Insecta > Coleoptera > Chrysomelidae > Chrysomela > Chrysomela aeneicollis. The sequence goes on along the minus strand of JARUHQ010000018.1, from coordinate 14,819,272 downwards.
CAAGCACATTCATAGGACTGAAAAGTGATAAAATTTTCTAAACTTTTCCAAAAAAGAAATGGTTTGAAGTGTTTCCGCGGAAAAAATTTTCATTTGTATGGTTTTATATTGATGTTTGGAAGCTTCTGTGAAAATTTCATCGAAATCGGTGCGAGTTCCCTTTGCTGCAGGTTTCGAACTTCTCGCTAGCTTCTATCACGTGTGAAACCGCGTTTCGGTTCTTCCAGCTGCTGCACTTCGGCATCGTGTGGCTGGGCTTCCTCAACAGCTTCTGGAAGTCGATCATCTTGATGACGATGAGTCCGCAGTTCCGGCTCGCTTTGCGCATCTTCTGCATGACAATCTGCTGCCGCTACAAGGGCAGAATGCAGGCCGAACTGATTGGCATGGAGTCAGACGATTGACTGCCCGCCCGGCTGCCCCAACTGCTGCCCGCCTGGTTTCCCTTCACGGGCGTCGCCGTCAGGGATTTTGAGTACTTTATAGGTAAAACCGGGTGGTCACTGTTGCGGGCCGAAATTATCTCGGTGTTTGATGTTTTCCAGGTTGGATGAGAAGATATTATTGGTGCCAATTGCCCCGTCAAAGGCGTTCTCTAGAGCACTGATGGTGGTCTATTCCTATGCTGAAGGAAATTATGTGATTTGTATAGATTGATGTGCGACCGATGGACTAGGAAATGTTGAATTTTCGGATCGTAAAAGTCAATTATCGTAGACGTAGCTTTTAGTCGTATCCTTGGGAACGAATATTATAACCTTCTTCACTTTGACGTACGCATTCTTGTAAAAGGATCGGATTTTCTTTTTCTCCCCTACGACCTACGGGGAAAAAGACTCTTTTTAATTCCAATTGTTGCAATTTTAAACAACGTCGAGTCCATCGACGGCTTAACACCAAGTAGAAGTAATCAAAGATATTAATCAAATAAACATTTTCCAGACTGTAACTGTGGGGATATCGTGAAGTTGGTGGTTTTTATATATTGCATGGTAGTTCCAGTTGCTTTGCGCGATCTCCCCCATGTTTTTCATTTCGAATCATTCTCGAGATTAATTTATTAATTAGACATTTTCGATTCACATATGGTATCTGATTAATTTCATTGCTCAAAAAATACAATAAAACAGCTTGAAAAAAACATAGAAAATTTTGAATATATGTTAGATACGCGTAAAAACAATCAACTGATTTGCAAGTTCTTAAAAACCTTTGAATTCAATCAAAAGTTGAATGATATAAAAATTGTTAAATGTAATAATACAAATAATCGATGTGTGATTATATCAGACTGTAATAATATTTAAAAATAATCAGTATAACTGGCCGTACCAAAACTTTACTCAATCAACAGTTTATTTAGGGCGTTTTTGATTGAAAAAGGAAAATAAATATCTCAAAGTCATCTCCACAACATTATTAGAATAATCTAACATAACAAGGTAGAAAACGAGCAGAAAACAACTACGTTCCTGGCAAATACCACGCAAAATATTGAATTATATCCACTCGTAGTCTATGCATCAATTCATATAAATGAATAAAAATACAAATATTTCTTTCTTCGAACATGCGTTTATGCTCCCAACGAGACAACGAGATGACTTTGAGATATTTATCTTCCTTTTTTACACCATCACTCCACTTAGAGTTTTTGGCTATTCCCTTTGGTTTTTGATTGAGCTGAGCTACTTTCGTTTTGCAGCTTGAAAATTGATTATTGATGTCATTCAGTGAATTTTTGGTAATAATGGCCGATAAATCAATATATCGAAGAGCATACAGAGCAATACATTAGTTTTGCTTGAGTATGTCGCCCTATAGTACCTACCACAGTTAAAATGTTATTGTAAACTTTTGTACAAATCATGTACATTGATGATGTAATAACTTCAATGCGTGGCTTCTTTATTTGGCTTTTCCAGAGAAAAAAAAATCGCCAATAAATTGGGCATTCGAGCTTTATCGATGTTCCTAGTTTAGTCTCGTTTTAGCCGTGATGCATTCCAGTGAAACCGCGACTTTTCGAACCTCCCAAAACCCAAATGCAACAAAATTCTCCCACCAACCTCAAAGCGAGGCATATTTACGGCTATGATCTCGACTTTAGTTGATCTCATCGAAAATAATAACCCGTTGCATACAGGACGTTCGAAGAGTTCGCTGAAAACAGCTTTTGATGTGTCCAGTCGGGTGTCGATCCTCCCGTGCTGAATCCATGGTGCAAAATGGCAACGGCGCATGTTTCCAAAAGGCCTACCCATCGAAGTTGGCGCGTACTTGTCATCTCTTCAAACACATCAGAGACTGACAAGAACAAATCACAAGGAGATTTCAGTTATTTGGCTCACCCTCTATGACGAATTTCCGTCAGTCTCTGGAAGAAGAAAAGGCGGCAAGTCGCTTACAAATTTTTATATAGGAGCTATTTCACTATAATATCGTCTGTGTATCTGTATACGTACTTTTTCTTGTTCCTTATCGTCTGGAGTGACATCCTGTATGATGTAGACTGACTAAATCTTATGCCAGCAAATCTGAAGCTCTGGATCGAACCTGGATTTCAATAAGGATAGCCCTATTATCTGAGCAGCACCAAAAACTTCTTGCAAATCGTTTCCATTTGAATCATTTTATGCGGCCAAAATTGGTGGTTGGTACTGCTCGATTGGAACATCCTGTAGATGAAATGCATTGTTTCAATTGTTCGAGTCATCATATTGCATTGCGTGAAGATGTGAAGTTGGATTCAAACTAATGGAAGTACATATCAAGTAATAATGATGGTGGATTTAGTTTTTCATGGATAGGTATCCAGAAGTTGTTTCTTTGTCATGTTCAAAAATGCTTTCAAATATACATAATGTTCTTTATTTACTTCATGATGCAATAATAATTTGGGTCGTATTGAAATTGTGGTAAATCATGCAAATTATTATCCCACCTTTTCTATCATTTATTGGATATTTAATGTATAAATTCTTGGTTGCCTGAGTGGATCATTCAAGAGATGACAATGTAATTATTCTGATGGTAAATCAGCTGTGAAATTCCTTGTAGTATTTGATTCTCAAAGCAGTGGAAATTGATAATAGAACAAATGGAAAATGCTTCTATGATGGTGAAATACCCAGCATATATAATTATTTATACAATAGTATTCCATTTCTTTGTGAATCTGGCTATATTTTTATTGGAATACTTATACTTATGCATAATTTTCGATATTAACCATCAACCTGTAAGAAGTTGGATATTTACCACTTACTCAACTGGTGAGAACATACCAAATAGCATTACTTTTATTGCTCCAATAGTCCATTCGAGGTATTGGGGACACTGTTGAACCAACGCATAGCACCAAACCTTTCCTGACTTGAAAACTACCATTAAATATTGATATTGTTTACCCTAATACCACTGTAAGCCCATCTATAGGAAATTTGCTATCACCTAAACTCAATTTCACTCAATAATAATTCAATGATTCGATTCATCAGTGAAATTTACCAAATTGACAGCCAATAAGCCTTATTGGACGCACTGTATATTGTCTCCAAGGTATTCAAAGTCTTTTTCCTCCTACCCCTATAGAAAGTACACACTTTCCTCCCTCAAATCAGGGAGGAAACTCATACTTGTCCTCCCTAGGGAGGAAAGTATTTTTCCTCCCCCTCATTTCAAGTAAGTTGCAAACGATGAAACTTGTGAATTCATTATATTCATATTGTTTCAATAATTTCTAGAACACCCTGTATATCCTGTTTTTTGGTAAAAATCAAACATCAATGTTACTCCAACGTAGTTCTTCTATACAAATTTCAACTTCAGGAATCTTATAGATATACGTTTTTTGAGTTCAGAATTCCGAAGGTCCCGGGTTCAGCTCCTGGCAATTGCAACTTTTTTTTTTTTCAAGAACGTTATTTTACTTTTTTCTTGTTAGTGATTTGAATTATTGGACATTTAGATAGCTTATACATTTCGGATTGCTATTGAGTGATTGATCATTTTTTTTTCTAAGAGCTGCGCTTGTAGAAAAAGGTTTATTTAGTGGGTATGAGGAAAAATCATATGTATTACATGGGAGTAAAGTGCCTTTTCCTCCCTTGGATGTTTACTGCCCTCCGCTCTTCGCGTCGTGCAGTAAACTACATCCTGCGGGAGGAAAAGTGGCACTTTCCTCCCTAGTAATACAAATAGCTATTTCTTCTTTCCTTGCCCAAAATATCAGGTATTATATCCATCAGGATGGCTGTGAGTTTCATGCAGTCAATCGCTGGTCGACGCGGCTCAACTCGACGCTCAATTGTTTTTATTAATATAAAAGAAGTTCACTAGCGAAATCGTCCTTTTGTGCCGAAGCTTCGCGTCCAAAGTTCGATGTCGTTTATTATTGCTGCCGTGAATTTGAAATTTCTGAGCAAACAATACTTGGTTCGGATTTAAAACTGTTCAAAAATCGTGCCTCGTACCGTTGATAACAAATTCGGCACATAAATTTGTTGGTGTTTTTCGTGAAATAGTTCGATGCAAATTTGTTGGACTCTACCTGCATGAAATCATAGAAATTAAAATGGCCGCTTCCAGAAAAGTCCCTTCGATTCGAGTACTTGTTTTAAAAATCATTTCCCCTCGATCCGTACAGTTAATATAGAGTGCAAGTGTAGGGTAATCAGATGGTGGTATTTTCACAAAAACTGATTAAAATTTGAATCCAATCTGGAAGTCACTAATCTCATTTTTTGTTTATTCTTTCAAAGTACCTAAGAACATTTTAATAAATATTAGAAAAACATACCTTCATCTGACTTCCTTTGTGCTAGTGCAAATGGTTATAGGATGTTACTCATTCAAGACTTGGTGAGTTCTCAATTAATATTAAATAAAAGACTGGTCAGGTCAGGAAGTTTTTTCAAGTTCAAAAGTTTCCCGGCTAATTTCTCACTGATTTCCATATTTCTAACCAAACTTTTTTAACCTCAAACTGTAAAATTTCTGTGTGCTTCGTGCTTCTGTTTTTCTTATGATTTTGTTGTCAGCATCCAAGGATGGTAAACTGTCAGCATTGATAAAAATTTAAAAACATAAATCTTTATTTAAACTTTGAAGATACTTTTCATTTTTCAGAGATGGAGATTGAGAGAACGACTTCCAGCTCATATTTCAGTTTGGGTGAGTTTTTATTTTGTTTATATTGTGATTTGTGATCGAGGATGTGATGGTCCTTATCGAAAAATGTGCGTATAACCAAGTATAACTAGCTGTGGTCAGCTATAATATACTATATTCTCATTTTACCATTTTTAACTTGAAAGATTTCCAATCTGTGAGTTGAACCTGAACTGCTCTGATTACTCAAGTTGATTTATCATCATAATTATTTGCTATTGAAATGGTCAGTGTCTTGGAAAAGTAATTACATTCCCAATAAAACTATAAACGAGCACACATTAGTCTGAATCAGGTTGTAAATGTAGGAAGGAAGGTCTGGTCCATAAGATAGTTAATGTGATTGTTGAAACTGTTTTTCAAAACCTGTAACTGTGAAATACTATTTGCTAATTGCCAAAATATTCTTAGAATTGCAAGCTACATGTACAATATTTAAATATGTAAATATACGATACTGTAGACACTTTTAATCTGGCGTCTAGGAATAATATGTTTCTTTTTCAAATAGGTAGGTATTAATTCCTCTGTATCCATTCCATATAAAAGGTAAATTCATAATAAAGCTATCTCCTTCCAATATACTTTTCTCAAAATAAATGATGGGTGAAGATTTTCCATACTGTAAATTTCAGTCTCATAAAAACGGAAATTGTTGCTGCATTTTGAACTCAAAATCTCTAACCTCAATGACATACATGTAAATATTCTTCAGAGTAGTGTAATTAGCAATAAAAATGTAATGAATCACAGGTATTGAATTTATTCACATTTGAGAGCAATAATGTTTGGTTTTCATCATATCAACTGAGCATATATGTTTATCAGTCCATCAACTAGAATTAGTAATAAGGAAATACAACATTGGGGTTAGAAAATGGGGAATCAAAATAATAATGGTAAATTATGTAAGCATGCAGTGAGTAAATTGGTACTTATGGTATTTTCTCTACAATTCTGTGTGCACTTTTACAATAAGCTCACAAATATTTGCAGTCTGCCACAATCTTTCTAAATATTGAAACAAAATTCTATAGGCAATATCAACACTTATGATGCAATCTAATCATAATTACTAATGTACAAAAAAGTACTATTTGACTTGTGCATAACATAATGAAAAATGTGCTTTAACACAAAGAAAATCATATTGTAGACATTTTAAAATGGCCCTATGGCAATGATACGTTTTTAGAAATACAAAGTTGTAAAATATTGAATTTATTATGCTCACACAGTCTAATTTTCTACGTAGTCTGCTAGTTTTGTACCATAGTTTTGTATCGTATGTATATGTAAGTATTGAATTTGAAATGTTCAAAGTGTTGTGTACTAGCTTTTAAATTTAAATATTTTAAAAAAATTAAAATTGTTTTGAAAATTTTAATGGGATGGATTTCACTACTGATATACCCTCCCTACTCAGGCTGAAAGTGTATTTTCAGTTAGCTGAAAATTAATTTGTTAAGATGAGAATTCAAGAACCAATAAAAATATGCTTGATTCAATAATTCAAAATATTCTTTTTATTCTTCACAAATATTTTCATACAAATTTCGTCAATTCTGAAGATACATTTGCATAAAAGAATATAATTCTACTCTATCATTAAAATTCGAGTAAATAAAAATACAATGTTTTTTAACTGGCAAGTAAACAACAAACATATAAGTTTACTGATAATTTTCACTTGGGCAACCCGGCTACGATTCCACTCTCTATTCCACAATGATCTTGTCCTCTGAGAATCTTGAAAGTACCGTGGTCGCCCCAATCAGAGTTCCACGAATTCGCCACCGTCCAATAGGGGGTGCCGTTTTCAACCCCCCACCCCATAATCCTGATCGCGTGGCCGCCCAACATGGAGCCTTGCACGTGTTGGTACACACCTGAGAACAGTTAACATATTGCAGGGTTTAACAACAATCACCCTATATAATATAATCACCCTATATAATCCAACTTTGAAATGAAAAACCGGTAATCATGCGATCTATATTCTAGGGAGAATTTTTGTTGGTACTTTGACCTTGAAAAAAACAAATTTCGAAATTTTATCGTGAAAAAAGTACTACTTTTCACCTTCTTGTCTCGCAAGTTTTCGGCAATTTTTGTATCTTCTCAGATTACTTTATACATCATATAGACACATTTATGATCCATTTCATCCAAGAAAAGCTTCAAGAATATTTATTTTTCAATAATTTTCATTACATGAATTCAATGATTTGTGTTAGATAAACCAATCTTACATTCTTATATTGATTCACATGATTGTAATTATGAAATATACAGGGCTATTCAAATTCGAGTCTATGCATGGGGATTTCGATAACGGTAAGAGATAGAGGGTTGGTTAAATGGGGCCCAATTAGCGTATTTCAGAGGTTAATTATATGGATGAAAAAAACCTGACCTAGCTTCTTCAGTTCTGAAGTTATACAGGAAAAATCTTTTGCCTATATCTTTTTATTTTACGAAGATTTTTTTAAACATTTTTCACTTTGCCAAGGCAACTTTTTGTAGCCTTTCCAAATATCTGAAAAAAAAATTATTCGACGAAGATTGTCTTCTTCAAGAATTCATCCACATTTCAGTTCACGCAACCCATGATCAAAACACTCTTAATTCAGATTTAAATACTACGTCAATATGAAACATGATTCTTGCCATTCAAAAAAATGCAATAAAAAATTCAGGTCCGTATTTGAAAATTTATAATTATAATTTTTATTCAGATATTTGGAAAGGCTACAAAAAGTTGCTATGGCAAAATTTAAAAAAAAAATCTTCGTAAAATAAAAAGATATAGGCAAAAGAAGAATTTCGAAATTTTCGATTTTTTCTGTATAACTCCAGAACTGAAGAAGCTAGGTCAGATTTTTTTCATCCATACCTTTGAAATACGCTACTTTGCCCACATTTAACCAACCCTCTATCTCTTACCGTTATCGAAATCCCCATGCATAGACTCGAATTTGAATAGCCCTGTATAAATCATACACTGGTTTAGCCAATGGAAATGATTAAAAGACATTCTCACAGAGGTTTTTCAAATTGGTTATTGTCTGTGTATTGAAGAATTAAAAGAGAATTATTGGAAAATGCCATATTTATTATGTTTCCCCCAGATATAATGCATAATAAACCATCAAATCACCGAAATATCAAGGAATATATATATGTATTTGGTGGTACTCACGTATTTTGACCTATCTACGAATCTGAAGTCAGAATGCGGTTGTCTATTTTTTTTGAGATATTTTGCTTCAAAAATACACCACTTGACATCTCAAATCAAATCACTACACACGTTTGCATTCACTTGTTTTTGACAATTTCTAGTGGAAAAACTAATTTTTCAATAAATTCACCCTCGGGAGCTGAACAATCAAGTATAGATTGAGTTTAGCTGTTTTGTTGGGTGAATTTTTGGAAAAATACCAGTTTTTCCTGCTGAGAAGTATTGAAATCAAGTAAATGTAAGCTTATATGGTGTTTTAGTTGAATCAAGAACGAACTTTATGTTTTTGATAGGAGAAATTTGAGATATCAGATGGTGTATTTTTCAAACAAAATAGGCCCATATCTCCGAAAATACATGAGACCACCGCGTTTCGACTTCAGATTCGTGATAAGCAGGTCAAGATATGTACCTACATACGACCAACATTCGTTTCTCAATTCATAGGAGTGCGGTGAACGAAGATTTACGTAAATGTTTCCCGTTTGAATATTACAATTTGCGTTACTAAAAATGGAACAGTAAGTGCCACTCACCACTCTTGTAATTGACAAAATCCGCGTAGACTGAGAAGGCGCCCTCTACTGGTCCGTTCTTGTAAATCTCGGCCTGAATTTGGCCGACATCGCTCGAAATCGAGTAGGCCTTGGATCCGAAATTCTTGTCTTTAGCGTAGTCGACGGGGTAGGAACTCTCGCACTTTTGCACGCACTTGGGCGTTTTACCTTCTTCGCCGTCGCAAGGGAGGCGAGTGCCGTTCACGTGGTGTTCGCAGGGGGCGATCTCGTATGGTCTGCATCCCTAGAAAAAATATATCAGTCGCTGTTTACTTGTCTTTGGATTTCGCGGTAAGAACTACAGCTGATAGGAAAAGAAGAATATCGAGAGAGGACCGACCATAGGCGCAAACGACTCTTGTGGCTGGGTTCTGAAAGTTATAAAACGAAGAAGAAGAAGAATAGTGAGTAGGTGGTGGCACTGGTTAAAAGAGAGAAGAATGTACAGACAAATGGAGATGAAGCAGAAGTTAACCGTGCTGGAATATAAAAAAAATACTTTTGGTGAAATGTCGCAATCGAAACTGAAAGGGTCTTTATGATCTAAGAAAATTCCACACAATGAATTACACGAATGTGCAGAGAGTGAGAGTTCTGTACAAAACTATCCTGAAACTACACAGGGGGTTGCCTAAGGAGCTCCAACTGCTAGGCACCAATTATGTCAGGGACGAATTCAGAAGACACCAAACTTGCGGCGAAAAGGAGGCACAGGTTTTCATGAACGAATGGTCGGTAAGTTTTCGATGAAGATGCAGGACAACACCCTTATTGACAGTATTTTCTTGCTCAGAACTATGCACTAACTCTAGCAGAACAATTGGGGCTCAGAGGTCCCAAGAGCGGTACTGATAAGATAGGACTTCCTTTGTCACCAACAGAACTGGAATATTTAAGAGATGAACAAATCTATCAACTGCATGACCTCATGGTTGAAGCAGCCAAACCAAAGAATGAAGAGCTAGCAGAAAAGTGAAGCTGAAGTCCTTGTCCTTGTGATCTGCTGCTGAAGTGTTGAATATTTGTTATTGTTAGAAACAAAAAATAAAATTTTTTTGTACTGACCTGATTGGTGCCAAACGGTCCTCCAGATACCAATCCTTTTCTCACCCAGTAATGCCAGGCTGCCCCCGGGAAGCCCCCGTTGCACCCCATGCCACAAGTCCAGCAGCAAGAAACGAGATCATCAGCAGAAATGTGGAAGTGCACAGCTCCTTTAGAGTGAATGCACACCCTGTCTGACATTGCCTCCACTGCTCCAAAGGCCTAGGGATAATTACAGGCTTTTATTTGTTAGAATGCTGGAATAATCTAGTTTCATCAGTGAGATCTTCTGATCAAGAGAAGCTGCTATATTGATTTTTTTTTTCAAATAAATATTCACAGATTGCCGTCAAAACTCCATGAATCCATGGACACCCTGTAGTATTCATGTTTTGGTGAATTTCGTTTGATCTGACCAGAACTCTATTTGTAACACTGTGATAACCTAATGTTTTCACAAGAAAACAAACAGTGATATGTAATCATTTTCTGGAGTTTATCACAATTATTATTGCCAAGATTAGATTAACTGAAATGAACAATAACACAAAAAGATGGACAAGTTTAGACCATTATTGCAATTTATTGAGGTTCAATTATCTGCAAATGAGTAATTATTGATAGTGGGATGAAAATAACAGTCAGTCAGATTTTTTTGTCTGACACTGGCCCCTATCGGGGCCCCTTTCCTTTACCGTTTTCTTACTTTTCAAAATATATTTTTTGCTATTACAAAAGTCGAGTCGATCAGATCGACTCCTGCTTTTTGCTTTCACTGAATGAAATGATTTTGATCACAAAAATATTTTTACAATATTTTGTGAAGTAGATACAATATAAGTTTAAATAGCAATTCTTGTGTAACTTTTTAGATAGAAAATCGTTAAAATCATCTTGGAAGTTGACCTTTTCCAACACATCATTTTCAATCCCCATTATTGACAATGAATTTAAACGGTTCTGTGATATTGTTGAACGAATATAGTTTTTTATTATGTTATTTTGAAAAATTTCGTTCACCTGTGGCGTTTGATATCATCAGACTTCTATATATTTGCAATGCTAATCATTACATTCGGAAAAGTTGATTGACCATATTATAAAAAATCAATCCAAACGATGTTATCTGTCCCCGCATCTATCATTTTTTCTATGGCGATATTACCGGATGTTAATAATCAGAAATGTCCCGAATGAAACGTTTTTTTCTTGGTGCGTTCAACATCAATTATGCCCCCGTGGGCCCCTAGGCAGTTGCATAATCCGCCTTATGGATAATCCGGCTCTGGACACTGGCTAAATAAATATATATGTTGATAAATTACATGAAAAATATTGTTGACTTATTGAATTGAGATTTCAAGTTTGAATTTTGAAAAATATAGATTATAATCCTCCTTTTCTTTTTGTCAACCTAATGAAAAACTAAAAAATTTCTTTACTATTGATCGCTTCTTTCAATTGCGCGATTATTTTGTAAACCGAGATTGAAAATAGTACAAATTAGCCTTGCTAGCTCTCGTTCAGTACTTATTTTGGTCAGAGATAAGTGCTAAAAGGAATTTTATTGAAATTCAGATTGAAATTTAAAATATTCCAGTGCTTCTGGAAATAATAGAAAAAAATATAGTAAAGATCAAATTGGAAACCATCTGAAAAAAATAGGTCCTCATATATGTTGCCTCACCCAACATGATCCACAAGAGCCCTGGTCCCTGATCTCCTGTATGGTGGGGCAGTGGGGCCACTGCTCTCTGGCATCGAACTCTGTGGGGATCTCGATCCCCTCCAGATCGTGCTCCAAAACGGGCGGCAGGTAGTTCTTGTGGTCGGGCAGCACCCCCATCAGTTTCTTGAGGTAGGCGATGGGGACGTTTTCCGGGAAATTCCTGCCCGCTTTCCATGTCGATTGGCGGGCGTTGATGGAGCCGATGAATTCATCGGACAGGGGGTGCGGGGGGGTTATTTGGGGGATGTCGAAGTGGGGGAGTGGGGAAAACTGACGGAAACTTATTGCTAACAAGGCTTCTGATGTTAACAGGACCAGGAAAATAATGGGGATCCACATATTGCCGGGCTGGAAAGGTCTTTTACAGAATTTATTTTGTTTTTATGTTGGGATTTTCATTTTTTTTTTCATTTCTGGATCGGTCGGATATTATATATACGTCACAGGCAAAATCGCTTCCGTTTTTTTTGTATCATGCACAAACCTTTTAAGCTAAGCTTAACTTAAGTTCGATTCGAAAGCATACAATTTCGTATTTTTAAGCGAACTTGAATCCTGAGCTTAGTTTAAAAGTATACGGCGAATACGGCCGTTAGTATCTTCAACTTATTTTTTCATTCAACATCAAACCTGTATTTACAGGTAATAAAATCTTTGGCAAGAGGTATACATGAGAATTAAAATAAAATAATTATACCCTTTTATGAAGGTTTCAAAATTATGGTAGAATTCTCAGATTTTTCTTTTTTCTCAGAAACACAAATAAATATGTAGAAATATATCATTGTTTTGCAAATGGTAAAAATTCTTCTTTGGAAATCCATGAACAAAGTATTTCTGATTACCTAAATTTGAAAATTCTCGAAATCCTTATTTATTTCAACAATTTCTATGGAATTCCCCAGTAGTTTGAATCAAGTGTGTAAATACATTTTATCATCAAAATATTTTGAGGATGACCTTTTGATAACGTGAGTAACGGAATCATCAATCAATTCAGAAAAAACAAAGAAACGTTCTCCACAAAATTTTCATACCATAAAAAAAGTTGTCTTGTTGGTTATTTCCTTTGATAATAGTGTTCTCACCTTATTTGCTTATTTCAGTTGAACTTTCAAAGTGTTTGACAAACAACACTATTGAACACGTCTATTATGTTGAACCATGGACGTATAATACAACTATTCAACAACAACCATTACAACCAAACACCAGTGGTTTATTATTTATTATTGAATTATTATTGCTATGACTTTTATAAACAAAAGTCAAAAACTTGACGCATGCTCCCTAACCTAAAAGTTCTGTCGCTGTGGCGTCGTCATTGCCATCTTCTGGGTTATCAGAGAACTTGATCTTTGCTCTTTCTCTTTATCCACCTTTATCTGGGAGTTTTTTGTGAAACATAAAACTTCAGTAGTACACTGTAGATGGGGCCTACAGAGGGTAACTTGTGGCGTCACTGAGATCCATGGTCCAACTCGGTCCAACCACCGAACTGTCCGGATGCACTGCACTCGAGACTCGAGGCTGCACCATAGAAATCGAGCCACTGAACTCAAACAAGATTTGAGTTCAGTGGAACTAGTGGAAGCAGCTCTCATCGTGAGACCAAAGAGTGCCGCCAAAGAGAAGAGTGAGACTGAGACCTCACCAAACCTCACTGCCCAGCCTCATTCTCTTTTCCATCCTACCATTCCTACCACATTCCTACCCGTCCTTGAGGCACAGAATTCCTTGAGGCTACGGTTTTCAAGGACGGGACCGCCATTTTACATCTGTTCACATAAACCATTTGTTTCTTCTGTCTTATTATTCACAATAAATTCCGTTCCCTTTGTTCTGTTTAAAGTGTAGAGCACAATAAATTCTTTGACAATAATCTCTATAAACTCACGCTTGAGTTCTGGTGGTAACTATACTTTCCGATATTAATTATTACGTGCTGTCGTTCAGTCGTTGATTGAAAAGGTTGGGAGTTGGGAAGAATATAATAAAACAATGTTATTTTCAAAATACAATGTATGTGTGCTATGCATGAACAATGAAATATGTAAGCGTATAAAGAACTATAGAAGTCTTCAACTTGATGGTTTTGGAGATGGATACACATATGATTATATTGTGCTTGTATGGCAAATGTACCTAAACTTTTCGTTCAGTTATACAGGGTGAGCTGAAGAATAAAAAAAAAGCGAAATTTTCTCGATTTACTTTGATCATTCAACTCAACGCGTATAACATTTTATCATTTGCTATCAATATTGAATATGCAATATGCTTACAATAGGTTTTATAGTTTTAAGCAAAATCCTTGAAACTATTCCTATTAAATAACACTTTATTATGTACACTATATAGGATTTTATATATATAAAAAAATCTTCTATTCGTCGTTCTACCCTAAAATAAAGCAATAGTACCAAAGCATCTTTTTTTTCTGAAAAAATAAACAAGCCTTTATGTGTAAAGCTACAATAAGTATATGTCATCACATCACACATAAAGGCTCCAGAATTTCTTCTTGGACCTTGATTGTAATCAAAACCAAATGTTCTCCTTAACTGGCACTCTAGAAAAATATATGTTTATACCCCATATACTCATGGATATGTATATAAGTGTAACTATTTTTTTTTCTGTCGAAAATATTGGACCACACCACAGTCTTTATTCTAGAGAGGGTATACCTATAACTATACACCTCTGCGTAATGAGACTTATTCACACGCTCGAGTGCATTCGATATGTACAGGATATACAGGGTGTTCCGATCACAAAGCACGTAGGCTTGCAATTTCACTGGACATTTTATTGCTATTCGACTTATTCCAAGAGATATGGATGAAACTGTCTATAGATTTTCAGTTTTCGTTGTAGGTTGTGCATGACGATTTCTAACACCCTGTATAAGAATTTGGACGGTTTTAGCTAGTCTACGAAATCATATTATTCGTTCTACGGGTACTTTTATTTGTCTCCATCGGTAGATAAAAAGCTTTATATTTATTTTTGAGTTGCTCTTCTAAGCAAAATATTGAACTTTTTTCATTTGCATTCATTACTAGAGCTATATATCACTGATGAAATATAAGACCGTGAAAATATCTATAGAAAAGGGAAATATCGCCCATACCATAAAAAAATTCAAACTAGTTTCCTAAAAAGATTCTGACGTGTTTTATTTACGAATCCACAAATCTAAAAGCGGAATTACCGGGAACCACGGTGGATGGATAACTATTTGGATAATAAATTTTTGAATAACATGACAATTGAAATACTGGTAACAAACTGATAACATTGGAGATATACCAACTTATAATCATCTCTAACATTTCAAAGAACATTAGTTAATGAATCCGAATATGTTTTTTGTATTTTATACTGATTTTTTTTTAAATCTAATTAGGAGCGCACAAAAATTCGTTTAACTTTGCATGAGGTCAATAACATTTCAAGTTCAGGTTGATATAAAAATATTCCACTTCTTTAAATCGGTTCACTTCGCATTGAATAAGAAACGGCACTTTATTGTTATTTTGACAATATTGAAGCAATCGAAATGTATTGGTTTGATAATTTATTGAAAAATTGAAATATGTTTACCAGTGAATGGTCTCGAAGAATATTTTTTTGCTTAGACTGATCAAAAATCCAAACAAAATTGTTACTTTCGATTTCTTGGAACCATATATTATGTATCGTGGAAATCTATCAATCAAACAATAAATTAGGTATACCAGAACATGTATTTACAGCTACTATATTTGATCCCTCATTCAACATACCTGAACGATTTATACCTACTGATAAGCGACCTCCATTTGGTCTTGGCGTGGAAGAAATAGTTTTAGGATTACTATTCTTAATTTTTAAACAACTATGTCGTATAATATAATATGCGAAATATTACTTGCACATGAAAAAACAGATGTTCGTGTGAATATTACGATGTTTTTTCCCACAGTTTTCGTTATTTAACTCTTTTTGATCTGTTCATGCCGTACAAGTGATATTTCAGAATCTCTAATATAGACCTTTTTGAGCCCTAGATGTGTGTTTCGTATAGTAAACAACATCCAGACAATTTGTCACTGTTTCCTTTTTCAGCAAAGTTTATAGAAAAACTTTTTGCTGCTACTTAGATAAAGTATAGTATAGATACGATAAAATTTGGCTAGAACCAGCTGATGCCAGTGTACCTTTGAATTTTTTTTAATATCAGTCTAATTTCTGACAGTATATAGATAAGGCCAAAAACGGTAGATAGTGGCAGCACCTTACAAACTCCCAATAGTCCAAAATAATGTTGGTGTGGACCCCAACGACGATCAGTCTGAGTGATGCGCTGCTGAGAAACTGTCAGATCGAGTGCTGCCACTATATGACAATATAAAGGGTCGTGTCCCATTGGGAAACGGAAATACTTCAACAGTGGATAGAGGTCACCGAGGCGATTCCGAATATACCATATTTGTTGGGTCTTACGAGTTTCATAATCGAGATATAGAGTGTTTTATCAATATTGCTCATTTCTTTGTGGGGTCAGAACTAACGAACCACTTGGTATATTTTTTTGATATTTAGTACATACGTTCTCCTACTTCTACCCAAGCCACTTGCCTATCAGTCATATGGAAAATCCAGGTCCGTAATAACAAAAATTCAACATTATTTGGGGTCCCTCAAAAAACACCCTGTCATTTTTGAATTTACAAAATCCGCTTACATACCTATTTGAAAAGGGCACAAAAAACTGAATCGAACTGTGTACTTTTCATTTTCCCGCAGATCGTTCAACAACTTGATTTCTGAATTTGAATTCGAAGTTTTATGCAATTGGATAGTGGAAATTGGAATATTTAGAATTGAGGGACCCCAAATAATGTTGAATTTTTGTTATTACGGACCTGGATTTTCCATATGACTGATAGGCAAGTGGCTTGGGTAGAAGTAGGAGAACGTATGTACTAAATATCAAAAAAATATACCAAGTGGTTCGTTAGTTCTGACCCCATCACAAAGAAATGAGCAATATTGATAAAACACTCTATATCTTGATTATGAAACTCGTAAGACCCAACAAAAACGGTATATTCGGAATCGCCTCGGTGACCTCTATCCACTGTTGAAGTATTTCCGTTTCCCAATGGGACACCCTGTATAAACGACCATCACGGCGGGAATAAACGGCTTTAGAGCCATTTCCTTCTCGGACCGCTCATCCTTCGGCCCCACATGAGATTGTATCACACGATGGTGCCCTGCAGGTGTTGGGGCTCGGGCAATGCCATCTGCTGGGCGGCCGCCTCCGCCCCGTACAGGGCGTGGGCGTGGGCGGGCGCCTGATGCGCCAGACTGAGGCTGCTGGCCGACGCCCGGCGTGGGCTGAAAATCAATGCCGAGTTGGAGCTCATCACCGGCGGGCTGTTCTCCTCGGGCGGGGTCACCTCCAGGCCGATGCTGCCATTCAGGGATATCTTGATGGGGTAGTTGGAGTGGTTGGTGCCGAAGTGGCTGAGGCCGATGTCCTCGAGGCTGCTCTTTCTCCTCGCGCTGCCTGATGGTGGACATGGACATGGAGGAGGAGTTTATTCGATGATGATGAAATAACGAAAACAATGATTATTATGAAAATGTGGTTTTAATGCAGCTAGCGAAAAAACTTCATAAAGGCAGACTTTGAATGTGGAATTACGAATTTTTGATGCGAATTATTGACAAAAAAGGGTATTTAATATCAATTTAAAGTGAGAAGACAATACAAGTATATGTAAAAACAAATTATATTGTAAGCCCAAAGGGGTAGAACTTACAGTCAAACTCCACCAAAAATGTTATTTAATAAAGTCAACAGACTATCATAAGGACATGTTTCGAGGGATTAATCCCTCATCATTAGCTTACATAATATAAGAGAACATTTAGAGAAAGACTTACAAAGTTATCATCTTAACATAGTAAAAAATGGAATGCTCAAGACTTACCATTGGTGAAAAAATATTCATAAGTCTTGAGCATTCCATTTTTTACTATGTTAAGATGATAACTTTGTAATTCTTTCTCTAGATGTTCTCTTATATTATGTAAGCTAATGATGAGGGATGTTGACTTTATTAAATAACATTTTTGGTGGAGTTCGACTGTAAGGTCTACCCCTTTGGACCTATAATATTCACCTCTACTGTAAGAAATTGATCACCTACGTTGGTTATATTGTAAGCACACATATCATGTATAGGAAATTAATAAGCGTAATTAATTCAATTGGATGATTAATTTCGATTCGCGAATTATATTGAAGAGGCTGTTCTGAACTCAAATAACAGAATGAGCATATAGATATTGGACATCAATTTTATGTCAGAAAACAAGTTATTATCATTAATTTCTTCTATTCAGATGTTAGACATCATGGCATCGAATGCCTCAGATCGCAGCTCGCGAGATAGCAATGAACTTTGGTGCATTAGTGCTGTCAGTTAGGTATATGCTACATTTTTATTAATTAGATTTAGTACCTACTGTCTACGCAAAAACTCAGAAGTTAGTAAATTGAAGTGAATTTCAACGACCCACCTAAAATCGTCCCTGAGACGTTCTGTAGCATATTGAAAGGTCGAAATTGGAAACTATCAAAATCCGGCATCGTGTATTAGCTGTATCGCTGAAGGGAACTCTCTGTCACAGTATTTTGAAAGTAAAACGCTGATGATTAAACGGTCGCTGATTGGTCGTGGGGTGCGGCGCGTAGTGATTGGTGGTCATCACGTACCTATGCTGGGCAAGCCCTGCCTCAAGGAGTTGGACCTCCTTAGCAGGATGTCATCGATGACCCTGAGGCTGTTGGACCTGCCCCGCTGATGGTGGCCAACCACCGTCGGACTTTCGGGCAGCGACAGCGAGTTGGCCTTGGTGGTGGAGAGCGGGGGCGGCCTGGGTGATTGGTAGCCGCCCGAGAGGCCCGAGCCGCGACGGCTGCAGCCGCCCGCCTGCTGTGACGCGTTGGCCGCCGCCGCCGTCTGCTGGGCAAGCAGCGTTTGCGAGCAGAAGCTGATGTTCGATTTGCGTCTGCTGTTGTGACGTTCGAACGTCTTTTGTGCCGAGAACGGACTTGGACGCACCAGATAGCTGTAATCGCGCTCACTGTTATCATCGTTGATGTGATGGAAACCCATGAAAAAGGTCGCGCGACTTAGATAATTTATTCAGGTCTCAAGGGAGTTGAAGGACTTGCCAAAGAAAGGGCGAATACACAATTTTCCAGCCCAGAACCCTCCTGTGAACTGTTCACTTGAAAGAAGAAGTTCAAAGCTGTGATGCGGATGAAATAAAATCTCACTGAAATAAAATGCCAGGACAAAGACAAGCGAAGTGTTTCTCGAGTTGGACGAGAAATACTTGAAACTGATAACAGGACTTATTACTGGACACTGCCCTCTATGAGGTATCACCTCAAAAAGATGGGCACAACAGAGAGTGATAGTTGCCGCTACTGAAATTGATGTAGAAACATTTGCTTTGCGAATGCCAAGCGCTTTTCTGCAAAAGGCTCAAGTACTTGGAAGGGGCCTTCTCAGAGCCCTCCGATGTCAGGAACCTATAGCTAACTCAGTGGTTCCCAAAGTGTGCGCCGCGGCGCCCTGGGGCGCCGCGAGGAGTAATCAGGGGCGCCGCCAGGCGCTCCTGATGAGCCTAAGTTTGAGTTAATTCTCTCAACGCCGGCGACGCATCCGTTGTTAATCAAACCCGATAATCGAATTATCGATTGTTTTTAATTCGAATTACCCTTGCCGTAAAGTTATTTTACTGTGAAAAGAATTGTAAGCGGTTGAATTGTTAAGATAAATAGAAGAAGTAATAGAGAGTTTTAGTAGTGATAGAAACAAGGTGTTGTGATTTACAAACTCAGGACACATAAATGTTCCAATATCGGATCGGTTGATCCGTATTAATCGTACGGTGTCTTTTCGTAAAAAGTTAGTCACGAAATGGAAAGATTTTTGTTTTATAAAGAAATCGATGAATCAAGACACAGCGATCAAGCATCGACAAGTGACGAAGTAGTAAAAAGAAGGAAAAATCACAAATAGGATGATAGCTATTCAAACTTTGGTTTTACTTCAGTAGAAGCATAGATTAAATACTCCGTAGAAGTGAATCATGAAGGAAGCCGACGTGTGACGTGTGTGCTCTGTTCGAAAAGTCTAGCTGTCGAAAATATGCCATTCATCCTGCGATGGTTGGAAAGTCATGCGCATTTTTCATAAGAAAATTGTAGATTTTCAGCTGTAGCTGAATAAAGAGCACATATCGTTCAAAGATCAACGTGGAGCAAGAAATAAGAGTGGCAGTGTCAAGCCTTATTCCTCGCTTTGAAAAATTTTTTGAAGATCACCAAGCTCACCCATCATATTGATTTTTTTTCCCTCAATGATGATGTATTCTTGTGTGTCAGTTCAATAATGAACCTATATGAAAGTTAGATTGGGGTTGTTTTCATTTATGTGTTTTGTAACTATAGTGTCAATATATGTACAATCGCGTTCTATAGAAAGTTATACAGTACAACGTTTGTGCTTTGCTACAATAAGTAGTAGGCAAGTTGTAAAGCACATACTTTATATATTGTGAATATGCAGCACTGTCTTGGACACGACTGTGTATTATTGCGAGTGAGGCGCCTTGATAAAGTACTAAACCTGGAAGTGCGCCGCACACTGAAAAAGTTTGGGAACCACTGAGCTAACTTATAAACTTTGCACCAAGTCACGGAATCCCGGACCTCGAATAGATTAAGAGTTGTGAACGAAATATCTATAAGAGGTCGAGGTGCTCTACAATCTACTCACATGATGTCGCCCTCTTCGAGCTTCAGATCGCAACTGGGATTGATGATGACATAGGACAAGCTGTTCCTCTTCTCGCTGACGTCATTATAGTCGATCGTTGGTAGGTTGAGGCTCTCCATCCTGGATCTCACCAAGTTGGCTATTTCGGCCCTTTCTATTTGCTGGTTGTGGTTGTCCTTGGCCTCGTCTGTACAGTTCCCTGAGTACTGAAATGTGAAGAAGTTGCTCGATATATATATATCGACATGTTGACATTCCTCAGCCGTATATAAATGCGCTAAGTCGTTTCGATGCAAAGCAAACTATCATTCCCAATCGGTCGCAGGTTAGTGGGTTTTGTTAGAGAGAGCTAGCAGAATGTAAGTCACCACGCTTTGTTAGTCCATCAGAAAATGTGGTGAAGTGAAGGAAATGTTTATTTTGAATGTCTTTGGACATGAGGGATCTTCAAGGATTCCGAATACGTTTCGAGATTCTTAGACCAGAATTATTGACATTCGGGATCTCGAAAATAAGTGAAGTCACTCACCATCGAGCTCCTTCTGTTAGTGCATCCAAGACAATTTGTACTTTCCTTGGGCTGGTACGTTACCCCTACTCTATCTTGGCCCAGGTCCTCGTCAAGCTAGCGAAAAAGGAAGCACCTAAACTAAGTACGTGCAACTACCTCTTTTTGTTCACAACAAAATGCAAAAGAGTATTACGACACTATATATACGCTTTTGAGAGAAATTAAGAATAATTTCGTGAAACTTTTTATTATCCGACATTCAGATGAAAATAACGTAGCGGAATATAGGAAAATACTCTAATAACATCATCAAACGCCCTTTATATATACTCATTAGAGGAGATTTTAGAAAAAGTTTTCAACTATGCCAATTTCGTCAATACTTGTTTCATTATGGACGTAATTGATATTGAAAACTTTTGAAAGCTTTCGTGAAATCAAACGCGTTTTCTTAGAAAGTTGGGGCGCATCACCTCACAATTAGTAATTTAGTTAGTCTGTATCGTAATACTCCCTATAATGGTCGTTAGGAAGATGATTAAATGAAATGACAGAAGTTCGAATATTGTTAGATGTGCTAAAGTTATGGAAGTCGTTATGAGTTATTATTATATATAGTAATGAAAGATAAATATGACTACGAACTAATTGAAAGAAACTTTTGTACATGTGTCAGTAATTTTTTTGAGTGAAGGTATAGAAATATCTTGGCGAATTCAATATATTATACATTTGAATCAAGAATGGAATAAAAATTGAAAATTGTGCATTTCCTGATTTAAACTTTTTGTAGATATCAATTTCGTTATTGCGAAGATAATAAAGTGAAATTATTTATTTATTTTATAAATTTGCTGAGAATAACACGTGCTTTCACAAAAATATCATGCGATCTATAAAATAGCTTATTAACTTGTGAGTGCGTGTACAGTCGATTATTGAGGAATATACACTGAAAGGCGATACTTATAAGAATAAAACAGTGGGTTTACATTCGAAGTTCATTTTATGAGAAACGAGGTATAGAATATTATAAATATATGCAGATTTATACAAAAGCAGAATAGTTAGACAATATAGAACAGTTGGTGATGAAGACATACTTGAGTAGGTAGTGCTCCTCAATAAGAAATTAGAAAAAATTTAATGAATATATCAATATAGGTGTTTCATATCAGAGAAAAAGTGAATGATCTACCTGTACAGGGTATTATTTTGAAATGGTAATACAAAATGTGTAACAAAGATATATGTAAGCCTTGATCAGTTTGACCTTTGAGAAGGTAATTGAATTTTATACAAACCAACACTTAATAATATATATGAATTTCATCATATAAGTGATTATACCAGCAAGAGATCTTCGATGAAAATTATGGGTTGAAAGATTTATAAGTATATCTATCAAGTGTGTGAGTGAAATAATTCGCTACAGATGTCAAATGGAGTAATGGAATGGAAAGTCATCTTACACAATTCGAC
The DNA here is from genome assembly GCA_029955515.1 of Chrysomela aeneicollis. NCBI lineage: Eukaryota > Metazoa > Arthropoda > Insecta > Coleoptera > Chrysomelidae > Chrysomela > Chrysomela aeneicollis. The sequence continues at coordinate 14,796,678 of JARUHQ010000018.1, read as the reverse complement.
GTTAGAGCAGCGATCGCTGTGGTGTGTCGATTCCTTGGCAAACACAGTGACAAAAGAGATTGTTAAAAAAAGCGATTAGCGACACTCATTCGTGTTATAGCCGTGAGGCGAAGAAGAAAATTGAAAAAACTCCCACCATTCTTCAACTGTCATTTTGTTTTACTCACCGACGGCACACGCACGCACGACGACCACGGTGATGAGGCTGCGCTCATACTCACGTGTGACGAATCCGACACCGAAGTGTCCTGTGTCCTGTAAATCCCAATCGGGATCTCGCACGTTGTCGAACACAGCTTCTGGTACAGCCGTCCGTACGTCCGTATCCACATGTCGTCCTTGGTTATTTTCATCTGAAACATTAGAGGTTCTTCTCATTCCACGGGCTTTTGCACCAACCAAAACAGGAGCTGCTTTTTTGGATTTTTTTTATGTCCTGGCAAGGTTTGCTTCTCTAAACTTTGGTTCTGGTTCTCACGAAAAGGGATATGCTGTAATGTTCAAAGAACATCGTGAGAACCAAGGGAAAGAAGGTAGGAGTTGGTGTTCTTCTTACATTTCTGGAGATGGTATGCCTCGGGGAACACTTCCCTAAAGGCAATGAGTTCCAAAGTCTCGATGTTCGTTGGATGAACGAGTCTTTGGAAAGGGACGTTCTGCAGGTCTCTAAAGTGACCAGGAAGGGGTGTGAAGACTAAACTTGGCGGGTTAATCTCGAAGAGACTGCTAATGGAGGAACGATTGTTGATATTTCAGAAGAACATCGCCCATGAAAATATCTATAAAACTGAGACAAATCGCCAACCCTTCTACGGTGTTCCAGAGAAGTGAGCGAGTTTGTAAGCAAAAATCACCGACGAGACGAATTGCCATTTTTTGGACAGAATCCAATAGTTTCAGGATATGTTTAGGTGCCGCACTACAAATATGGAAACAGTATTCCAGGACAGATCGGATCAGTGCCTTATATAGATCATATGCAGCTGATTGGGAGTAATACAGAAATCCAAGTTTTTGAGATGCACTTTTGGCACTGAATTATGTTGGGCACAGTAAGATCGTCTTTTCTAGAGAAAAGACATGCTTTTGTTTTGTTTGCATTGAATTCTACCAGGTTATTATATTCCCACTCTAAGTCCATATTCATTGTGTTAACATTTCTTCCTCGTTCATTTCTGGTTTGACGGGTCGATATAGGAGCTCTGGAAAAGAAAGCGGTATGGAGCGGTTTGCTTCCAACAAATCGTTGATGTGAAGTAGAAATAGTGTTGGTGCTAAAATTGATCCCTGCAGAACACCAGCATTTATGAGTAGAGTATCAGATGAAACTTCATCGATCACTACATGGAGAGACCTGCTTGAGAGAAAACTAGCAATCAGAGAACACAGCTGAGGGGGCAAACCATAAGGTGAGGAGTCCCTGGTGCCAAACTCGATCAAATGCCTTGGAAATAACTAATCCCACGGCTAAGTTTTCTCCATATTTTTCAATAAACTAATTGCATCCGTTTCAGTCATCATGGTTTTGTCTACCAATAGATTGAATGATAATAGAATAGATTGAAACCGTTCATAGGACTCACCTCAGTCGATATAAGTTTCGGCTAATGAAAAGGATGAAAAAATAGGGGTGGCTACAAGGTTCTACCAATCAACAGGACGTGTTTGTCAGATATCAGAGAACCAAGTTTCTACATGTTGTTGAAGGTTTTCACTCACCGACGTGAGAAATCCAGAGCCTGGAGCTTGGTCGATGCCAAGCAGCAGCCTGACGAAGGTGATGACGTAGTCCTTGACGAAGGCCTGGTAGAGGAGAGTGTCCAGCATGCTGGCACTGAAGACGGTACCCGCTGCGAACGGAAGGCGAAACATGTACGAGATGTGGGAACCTCGTTCTTTTTCCCGCTGAAAGAGAACATCGCCGTTGGTGCTGGAAGCATCAATGCCGAAAGGCTCGACTTATTACCTTTTCCATTTTGGAGAGGTGCAGCGCATATTTGTCGTGTGCCCTGAACTGCATGAATCTCATATTCGACGATTGGGATAGCTCCGTTATACTCTTGATGCTCGGAAAAAATCTGCGGGAGAAAACGCGATCATCAAGTTATATTTGTCGAATTCCAGTTGTTGTTGATGATGGTGCTTCTTGGACTTACTTGAACATTGTTTGCACAGCCACGATGGTATTACAATCCGACAAAGAATCCTCTTCAGCCGAATTGGACAACTCCTTGTTGACTACCACTACGTTTTCGGCCAAGGTTATTCCAGCACGGAGTAAATCATCCAGGCTGAAAAAAAAAGTGATTCAAAACAATGGTGAAACGAACGATACAACCGCGAAAATTAATTTCACACAGCCATGATTTTCGTTTGTGGCAATTAGATGCTATATACGTCCAAAACAGTCATGCATGGAATTAAATTTGTGTTGATGTTACTTCAAATATTCGTGGAAAAGCTTGAACAGGCCTATTTTCGTTATGAATGTGCGGCACCGTTTCAATAAATCTCTAAATATTCCTGAGAGAGCAGAAGGATAATAAACGTGTTTCTCTTCCAGTGGAAGCATCATCCAAATATTTTCCTAACTGTCAGGATATAATTATGGAATTTGCACTCATTGGATACACTACAAACCAGATAGGTAGAACATAAGGAAACAAGATATTTCCTGATACTGTTTGCAATTTTCGTCTGGAAGTAACAAGTCCATAATAATTGTCCCCTGTGGGAAGTTTGTCTTTAAATGTTTGAACGTGTAGAGTCGACATAAAGTCGTTATCGATATACATGGTGTTTATTGAGTAAGTTCAGAACATTAAGGAGTATGTTGCTGACTTTAAAATAAGAAGAAATCTTAATTTTTAAATAGACAAACTAATAAGAAATTTGATTATGTTATTGTAAAATACTCCCAGATACCAAACTTCTCTTGAATATAACAATTATTTTTAATGAAAAATAAGAATTCAACTTTAATACTTTTTATCTCATACATAAACGAATGACTTGCGAACATATGTTTATAGAAACTTTTCTTCTCATTTCGACGTCAGCTACATGCTCCTAAATCGTCCATACATCATAGTTAAGAAACACCCTGTAGAGTTTTATTTGGGAAACGCTGGTATTCTTTGGTAGCCACCCGTAATCACTGATCTCTATTTTGTATTTGGTCTTTGCATGGAGTTAGCTAAAATATCAGTCATTAGTAGATACTGGTTTTCTACAAGAGTCATGATAGTCACTCATTGAGAGTCACTTTTGGTTCATTATAATCATTGGGAGTCATAGTATATAGTATATTAAGTATGGAGAACAGTAAGGGTTTTATACCGATCGAAGACAATTGTTTGGAGGAGGAGCGGAGCGACGAGTTTTTATTTAGTTGTCAATAATTTTAAGTACAATTTCGCAATGATATTTGGGAATATCTGGTGCCTGTAGAAGAGAAGAATTATGTAATATTACTATGAATGACATCCAACAAACCGATGGTTTAATGATTGTAAAATTACCCAATACAAAAACGAACATCCACCGTAATTTTACAGTCGCTAATAAACCAGACGATAAAATTCCATATTTAGAAATTCTGCAAAAGTATATAAAACTTCGTCCATTACAAGTAAAATCAAATCATTTGTTCTTAAGATACGCCAAAGGAAAATGTGCTCAAGTAATAGGGAAAGGGACAATCGGGGGCTGGCCTTCTCGAATTGCCAAATTCTTAAATTTGCCTAATCCCTAGAACTATACTGGCCATTCGTGCAGGAGGACATCAGCAACGCTTTTGGCTAATAAAGGTGTTGATGTCCTCGGATTAAAACGTCATGGAGGTTGGCGTTCATCGACAGTGGCAGAAAGCTATGTAGAAGATTCTCTTCAAAATAAAATAGATTTTGCCGAAAAAATATTGTGCATTACTAGTAATACTACTAATGTATGCGATTCTGCAGGAGTTTCTGTTAGAAGTGAAACCACAGCCCAAACAAGTGGGATTTCATTAAATAATTTGTATCATAAGTTTCAATATTAATAAATAATTCGTTAGTTTTCTTTAAACTATCAAAAAATAAATTAAAATTAAGAGATTTTTTAACTCGACGGTAAGTGAATTACATACCGTCGAGTTGGATTACTTACCGTCGACTTGCTAGTAAATGTCACCTACTGACGTAAAATCTGTCACGGTAAACAGTCAAAAATGATCAATCGTGCGAAATAGTAATTTACGTCAAGTCCGGAAAATACTGCTTTTTTGGATGAGTGGACAAAATTCTAGTACGAGCGTAGCGAGTCCTGGAAGTCTGCGAGTCAAAAAAAAACTGTTTTCGGGCGTGTTGCGTACACAATTTTTTCGGCAACCGTGTAGAATAACAAATCAAAGAAACACATTTCTTTCAAAAATTGAAATGTTAGCTAATTTTATGTCAGATAGCTGTCAGTCGTTATTTTGCTGCTATGGTAATGATCAACTGCATTTATCAAAACCATACTACCAAGATTTTCATATTTACAATGACAACAACGATGTGATTCTTCCCGGCCTAGTCCGGGAAAATGCCACTTTCTCAAAAAAAAACAATCGTCTGGAAAGTATGTACTTTCCGGACGGTTGCCGAAAAACTTCTTTTCGACTCACCAGTCGATCGAGCCGAGCATCCAGTAGACCAAGGGGAAGTAGGAGACGGCATCGACAAAGGCGATGTCAGGTCGGCGCTCAAGCAGCAAAATGATCGGGTTGAGGGAGGTCTTGGAGCGAAAATGCGCCCTCAGCGGTATGATGAAGTTGTAGATGCCGTTGGAGGCGTAGTCGGCGGCCAGGATGATCGTCTTGTTTTGCCACTGGTAGTCCCTCGCGTTGCGGTAGTTGCAGTGGTCGCAGGTGTGGGCTAGCTGAAGACAGCACAACGGCTTCTTCTCCTTGAGGAGGTAGCACAGGGTCGGGCTGACGCCGATGTAAGGGCTGACGGGCGGGAAGCCTTTCACGATGCTGATACGACGTCGATAATGGTTTTTTATAATGGGTTAATGTTATCTCAGGACTAGGATTAGTGTTCAATTGTCTTTTATACAGGGTCACTCACGGTCGATGATATCTTAAGACGTTTACGGAGAACGGGACGTAGGATTATTCTGAAAATTTGGTTTATTGATGGGTAATCAGTTTTGTTCTATCGATCTAAAATACTTTCAGCGTTGCGGCGTTGCCGCTTCTATATCGAAAAGTAGCAACAACTTTGTTGTTTCAAATGGAACACCCTGTATTTTATTTCATTTTCAGATTCTTCCTGAAGAGCTGATTTCGTCGATCTATCATACTTGGGATATAGCGAGAAAGATTACAGAGATATAGGGTGTGAAAAATCGTGATTTTTCAACATTAGGAATTTTTTGTGCCGAAACTATTCACTGTTGCTCAAAATTGCTTACATGTTCCTATCTCAACTTTTCATTTACTATCGAAACAAATACGGGTGGTTCAAAATTTTGAGTTTTGCATCACCCTGAATTTGTTTCTATTTAATTTCAGTAGATATTGAATGAAAAGTTAAGACAGGGACATGTTAGCCATTTTGACCAAAAAGGAATAGATTCGACAAAAGAAATTCCTACAGTTGAAAAACCTCGATTTTTCACACCCTATATCTCTGTAATCTTTCTCGCTATTCCCCAAGTATGATATATGGACGGAATCATCTCTTCAGGGAGAATCTAAAAATTGAATAAAATACAGGGTGTTTTATTTGATTATCGACGCCTTCAAATTTTCGAAATTATCTGTCTTTCTGTTCTCCAGATACTTCTAATGTTCCATCCACTGTGAAACACCCGGTATACTTGAATCAAGGCTTGAAAACTTTAAATTACATGGTTGAAAAGCAAATTTCGTCGCACCCCATAATTTCTGTCTCTGTTAGAATCTGAATAATTTTTTTTTTCTGCTTTGAACAATTCAATTTCTGTTCAAGATCTTATTACCTTGAAACCTTTCCCAAATTATCTTCTTATTTCTTTTATTTATATATTGTGATTTCAAATAATTAGTTTTTCGATTTTGCAGTCATAACTTTTTTCCTAGTTACCCATTTAGAAAATCATAGGCTCACATTGAAGCTGAAACGTTAGATGAAGAGATAAGGAGATCAGAATTGACTCAATAATATAAACATCAAGGGTCAAGGGTTTTCTTATATATAGGTGACCCAAATCAGAAACACCTAACCGAATTACTATTACCTATACTTCATAATAATTTACTAGAAATTAATTCACTGATGTAAAAATCAATATCTTGGAGCCTGATGGTATGGAATGTGTTTTCAGTATCAGAAATTTGAGATGGTAAATGTTGCATTTTCGAAATAATAAAAAAAGCCCATATCTCCAAAAAATTCTTCAGATCGCCGCATTTCGACTTTTGATTCGCAATCAGGAGGTCGAAAATATATTTTCTATTTTGGTTGTATAATGAAGTCATTTTGCAACGCAAATGCGTGTCGAAATAGCCTCTATTTCGATACGCATTTTTTATTATTATAGGATAGTTTGGCCCAGTTTACTTCTGAGCGATTTGGATTTGGTGATATTAGCAGTGAAAAACTCAATAATTGAATTGATTTTCAATTCAGAGTGTAATTTGATTTAAATTGACCAATAAAAACAATAACAACATTGAATTTTTCACCGCTGGTATTGCAATAATCAAAATCGCTCAACTGTAAACTGGGCTTATGCGTCAGATTTTAATTATTTCAATGTCATCATTGTTGCCAATCGAATATGCTTCTCTAAATTATCGATATTAAATTCAATTGTTTCCTTCAAATCAATTCAAAATAGAAAAAATTGCATATGACACACGTTTTATAAGACACGTTGGAGCACTCCTCGCTTCGCTCTTAGTATTCGCTCGTCGTACTCCAAACAACGCGTGCGACAAAATAATCATAATATACTATATCAACCCACGTACAAGAGTGCGCAGTAAACAAAGATTCACACCCCACTCGTTCTCTCTGCTCCCTCTCGATCGACTTACGCAATTTTCTCGCTGGGCGACCTCCACGGCACGTCATCCTCGAGTTCATCTTCGCTCTCATCTCCCTCTTCCTCTTCCTCCTCCTCCTCCTCTTCGGTCGCTTGGGCAATGTTGAGCGTGCTGTTGGTGAACATGTCGGGCACCGGCAGGATGCTGGGCCGACGTGAGTTGCGCCGCTGGCTGATGGCATCGGGGCTGAGCAGATTGGGGTTGTCACCCCCCAAGCCCCGCGGGATGTCCAGGTGGTTGCCTATCGAGGGTGGAGAGGCTAGATGTACAGTTAGGAGGATATGGACTCTTCCAGAGGGCAATTAATGAGAATGAACTATATATTACATGATTCAAAGTTTTACGTTTTCTTCATTAGTACCTCCTGACTACCTCGATTAGCTGAATGATTCTGATAGGCTAGAGCTGATTGGGATTTTCTTGTTAGTTTATTCTCTTATCATACTTTTCGTTCTGGAAGACTTGACGAAAATGACACTCGATCGTTTGTCAAAAATTTCAAAAAATATAAGAACACCACGAACCAAATTTGTCAATAACCATCGGAAACCCCATGCATCATCGTTTTTCAAACTATTTTTCCGCAAATCGTTTGAAATTCGACAGATATTGATTGATTTTAAAAAAAACGCAATAATTTTATTCCCAAATAAATGGTGCTTTGAAATTCCTAATAAAATTACTTGGGCTACTATAGAACGTATTGAGGTTGAATTGTCAAACTTGACGCTTATAAATTTAATTGCTGGTGTTCTCGAAAGTAAAATGATAAGTGATGATGAAATTTCTATTCCTGGGACTCCTCCAGAGCTGGTTGAGGCAGTGAATACTGCTTCATTAGAATTATTGCCAAAGAAATCAAGAGAAAAGTACGAAAATTCATACAGACGTTTTATGGATTATCGCATGAGTAAAAATACGAGTTCTTTCTCAGAAAATGTTGTAATGGCATACTTCCTAGACCTTTGTTTAAAGATGAAATCTTCAACATTATGGGCCAATTATTCAATGCTGAAGTCAACCCTTGCAATTAAACACAATGTAGATATATCTACATACTCAAAACTTCGTTCTTCATCGAAACGGCAAGCTCAAGGTTATAGGGCAAAGAAATCTAAGATTTTAACGAAGGAAGAAGTTGAAAAATTTATCCAGGAAGCTCCATATAAAGAAAAGACCAGAAAATATGAACAGTGACCGATTTTCCTTTAAATATCAAAGCGGAAAGGGTTGTAGACAAGTGGTAGGAATTCATCAATTTAGAAAAATGCCCAAAATAGTTGCTACTTATTTGAACTTGGTAAATCCGACAGAATACACTGGTTGGTCACTGCTTTCGTCGGTCTTCTGCAACAATATTGGTTGACTCTGGTGCCGACATAACTAGTTTAAAGAAGCATGGCGGATGGAAGTCATCAAACGTTGCTGAAGGATATATCGAAGAATCGCTTAACAATAAAGTTGAGGTGGCAAATAAAATTTTCACAGTACAAAATATTCAACAAAATAACCCTACCACCCCGCATGTTGTCCAAAATGTTCCTCCAATGTTCAATAATTGTACTAACTGTCAAATTACTGTAAATATAAAAAAAAATTGATCTCAAAAATGTATTCAGCAATGACTCGATGTTTTCAAAATATAAATTAATTCCTTATAAGCAATGTGTTTTCAATCATTTATGTAGAACACTAACAACTGTACGGAAATATCATTTCCTTACAGTAAGGAAATGACATTTCCTCACAGTAAGGAAGTCCTGACTTTTTCTTCAAGAAATTTTGACAGGAATGTCAAAATTTCCTAGCGATTTGCGGAAAACAATATTACCAAGGTTTTACCCTCTGACCAGGTCCTCTTGATTACTGAGTTAACCTTATAGCGGGAATCGATTTCCTACCTGATATGGAGATATCGAAGTTCATGGATCCAGGTGAAGATTCCTTGAGACATTGTCTGGAATCACTGATGGTGTTATCTGGGAAAGTGGCTGTAAAAGTAATTCCATTAAATATCTATCCAGCGACGTTAATCACACCAAGAGAGCACACGATTTAAGATGGACCACACATTCAATTTATTATGGAAGGAGTATATAACACACTGTAAGACATTTCGAGCCAGAATCGATAGGAGCCAATTCCGCATCAAGTCTTACATCTAACATTTTACAACTCTCTAAATTTTATTACCGTTCCCGTATATACTTGTACTTCCACACTCCATGTTTCTGTATGGCCCATCTTGTACGTTTATGATGTACTTCGCAGTGCCAGACATAAAAAGCTAAATTTCCATTCATGACGTTGCCGCTTCCAAGAAATTACTAACTAGCCAGATATTATAATAGCTTTGTTTAGCTGTCAGGACACAAAAAATCAGCAGTGACCTAAAAGTCATGCGCCTTCCTGAACAAGCGGCTCGTGACGTATTTTTGACAATACTGCAAGCTGCTCAGCACGGTTGGTGATGATGATGATGATGAAGTGAAGATGATAATGACACGCTTTCGTTTCACCTTGTATGACTTTTATTTTCATGATTTTTATATTTCCTCCAATGTTTGCTGCTCCAACAATGAGAGAAAAATAAAATGCAAATTGCAAACTAGCGGTCATGCGACAACACTCACTGACACAGTTGGGGACTTGCAAGATGAGTAGAGGAGGTGGGGCGGTACCGTCTTTGCTGGCCGTCGTCGCCGTCGCAATTCCCGCCTTCTGCAGGTCCACCTTATTATTGTCCGTGAGAATGACGGGATCGCAGGCGGCCGCGTTTGTGGTGGTCGCGCCCGTGGCATTGTTGGGTTGTTGATGATTAGCCACGGTGAAGGCGGAATTCTCCTCTTTGGTGATGCTCATGTAGTAGCACGTATCGTCCTTCTTCATGATGTGGCGTGGCCCGGGGTTCAGAAGGATCGTGTCCTCGTAGAATTCGGGCAGTTGGGCGGGTCTCACGCCCACCAGGGCCACTCCGTACCTTATATATTCGGACATTTTCAGAATCATTACTGATTGGCCTCATTAACTCAATAATAAGAATCATTTCCACAAGACGAGATGGTTGATTTTTTTGGACTTCAGTTCATTATTAGAGAGAGAGAGATGGGGGGTGGGGGAGAGAGAGGGAGGAAAAAATTCTTCACCCTGTGAGGCTTAACTCCTATAAGGAAATCTCTCAATTCACAATCCACAGAAGACGGTATTTCAGATATTATCACATCTAATCTGAAACTAACACTGACAATATTCCTTAAGTCGTATACTAATCTGCCTACATTTTCCGTTCAGCGAACAGAAATAACGAAGATGAACCGTGATTTTAAAAGGTCCCGCAGATTTCCCCAAGGAGAATATTATCTCGATTCTGAATTTTCGAGGATAATCTCGATGAAATCACTGTGGAATTTGAGCAGCTGATATGATAATCATCTTATAGCGGTAGGAAAATTATTATAATTAATGTCAACTACATTTTTATCCGTCTTAATTAAGTCTAATTACATGAAATATAATGGTATACAAGGTCAGTTGAGCTACTCCTCAGATTTTGGAAAACATTGGATGCAATTTTTGTAACAATATTGATACAATTAGGTACAATTCCTATACTTTTTATTGAAGTTCAAATGACTATATGTACAATTTCTTGACTTATTATATAATATTACCATGACATTCAAATATATAAAGGGTTGTATATCACAAAACTCCCCTTCCGAAAAAAACATCACTCCTGTGATGATATTGGCGTATATTAGAGATATGTGCAGTATCTTCTTCGCCATCGATTTCAAAATGAACATATCCCAAAACTCCATCAATATATTTAACCTTAACTACTTGAAAAGGACCTCTTGTAATATAATCTTTCCCAATTCTTCCTTTTCGTACTAATATCCAGTCACCTATCTTCAACTTAGGAGGTCTTAGTTTTCTTGATTTATTGGCTTGTTCTTGAATTTTCATTTTATATATTAGCTGTTCTTCCGAAGTCTTGGGATTTTCTCTAAAACATGGATTGATACCCAAATCTCTATCTGCCTGCAAAACTGTTGTTTTACCATGTAATTTATAATTTGGTGAACAACCTAAGTACTCATTATGTGAAAAGTTATGATGTCGAACTGATGCTTCCAAACACTTTTTCCATCCACCTGGAAAATTTTCATAACATTTCATATAGGTCTTCAATTCTCGAACTGTTCTTTCCGCAATGCCATTTCCTGCTGGATGATATGGAGTAGTATGTATTAAGTTGATACCTTTACATAAAGCCCATTCTTTCAATTCCGAAGACGAAAACGCTTTTCCACAATCACTGACAATATTTTTTATATCTTTCAGGTATGGTAGATGATCGAAAAAGTTTTTCACAGCAACTGAACTCTCTTTCATTGCCTTAGCTGCAACAATTCTAGTTGCCTCATCAATAATAATGATAAATGATTTTGTTTTTCTATTTCCTTCTGATTTTTTCGATAATTCACCAAAGTCTACATGAATTGTTTCAAATGGTTGTTGGGAACAAGATGTTAGGTGAATAAAATCTGGTTTCGGCAGATATTTGAATTTGACATATTGACAAACTGAGCAAGTTTGAACATATTTTCTTATATCTGTGTTCATTCCCTTCCAAAAAAACCGTTGTTTAATTTTGTAGTAAGTCTTGTAATATCCGTCATGTCCTCCAGAATATGCATCATCATGATATAATGTTAAAATCTCATTCACCATCTCCGTATTTTTTACCAAAAATCTTCCATCATCCATCACATCAAGATTTTGAATGTTCAAATTGCACCAAAATATTTCTGTAACATTTTCAGGGACATCAATACACAATCTACTAATTGCATCAGCATCTTGTAATTCTCTTCCTGTTTTGTGGTTTATTTGTAAATCAAAACACCTCAAGAATAATTGCCATCTTGCTAGACGATCTCTGAGATTTCCGGTGGTTAACAGTTGTGTAAGTGCCCGATGGTCTGTGTGAATTGTGAATTTTCTACCATCCAAATAAATCCTGAAATATTTCACAGCTTTAACAACTGCAAGACATTCTTTTTCAGTTACAGAATAGTTCTGTTCACTTTTCGAGAAAGTATAAGAAAAATAACTTATAACTCTTAACTGACGATTTTTAATTTCATTTGGATCTCTCTGATATAAAATTGCACCACATCCATAATATGAAGCATCCGTAGAGAGTTCATATTCCAATCTAGGATCTACAATTCTCAAAATAGGCTCAGTAGTTATCAAATGTATGAGTTTGTTGAAAGCTTCATTACATTCATCGGTCCAAATGAATTGTTTATTTTTTCCTTTCAGAGCGTCCAAAGGTCTAACAATTTTTCCATAGTCTTTTATATAACATCTGAAGTGGTTTGTTAATCCGGTAAACTTTTGTAACGATTTCAAATCATGTGGTCTTTTCATATTTTTTACTTTATTCACTAATTCACCCCTCATTTTCTTGCTATCTCCATCAATCTCTCTGCCTAAGAAAACTACTCTTGGAATACAAAATGAGCTTTTCTTTATGTTTATTTTGAGATTCTCATTATTCAGTTTTTCCAGAATTTTAATAGTCAGTTCTTCACATTCTTGATATGTATATCCACCACACATTATATCATCGATGTAAACAACAACTTTTTCTTCCAACAAGTCTCCCAATACTTCCTGCATTATCCTCTGAAATTTAGCACTAGAATTCTTCCAGCCGAATGGTAATCTATTGAACTCATAGTGCCCATTTTCTGTCACAAAAGCCGAGTACCTTCTGGTCTCCTCCGATATACTAATATTCCAAAATCCATCCTTTAAGTCAATTTTTGTAAAATATTTACAGCCTCCAAACTTTTCGATAATATTATCTATTGTTGGAAATGGAAAAGGATCTAATTCTGTTTGTTCATTTAATTGTCTATAATCTATGCATAATCTAAATGATCCATCATTTTTTGTTTTTACAACACAGGGAGAAGAATATGGTGATGAAGATTTTCTAATAATATCATTACGAAGCATCTCACTTATTTTATTTTGAATCCATTGTTTCTTATTAGATGAATATCTGTATGGTTTAATTTTGATTATTTTAGAATTACATCGTAAGTCGAAATCTATCTCAAATTTTGAGGGAGTTGGATAAGAGTAATTCAAAATATTTGGAAAATTTTCCTCAATATATTCATTTGATAATTCGATTTTCTTCAATTTATTTCTATTATATATATTGAGATTATCCAATGTCTTTTTTCCCAAAATCAAATCGAATGGTATATTTTCTACCACTACAGGTGCAATACTAATTATTTGTTTTTCAAATTTTAATTTCAAGTGACATTTTCTATAGCATCTAGTAAATCCAGCTAAACTTCTTATATTTACATTCGTTTCAGTCATCAATATATTATATCTATTGATAATATTTTCATTGATCAAATCAATATCTGAGCCAGTATCACAAAGAGCACTTACTTTGATATTATTAATCAGTACATCTTGTATGTTATCATCATTTTTATCTGAATAGTTCGAGAAATTGTAATAGTTTTCAATTTCATTTATTTCATCATTTTTGTTTGAATAATTACTGCAATAATTATTATTAATATGAGTACTATTTCTACTTTCTGATATTTTATGTTCATTTCCTCTTCTCTCTTCAAATCTATTTTGGAACCCATTATCTCTTTTCTGAGATCTATTTTCTGTTTCTGCAATCATTCTGTTTTCATTTCCTCTTCTTTCTTCATATCTATTCTGAAACCCATTTCCTCTTCTCTGATATCTATTAGATTCATTCGTTGGTCCATAATTTTCCCGTATTTTTATGTATTTCAGAGCGTTCAATAATTCTGTTTTAGTTTTCATTCTTTTATTACATAACTGGGTTTGGATATAATCAGGTAAGCCCAGAATTATCAATGTCATTCTCGATTCCTCCGAAAGTTTTGAATCGGCCCATATTAATAATCGTTGTTTTTCGAAAAAATATTCAATCAAAGGTCCATGTGTGTACTTGAACGTCAGAGCTTTTTCCCATTTGATGATAATTTCACTGTCGAATGTAGATATGAAATTTAGTTTCCAGTCTGTCCAGTTTAAATTGTTCATATCTGTTTTCACTTCATCGTCAAACCACTTTAGTGCTATGCCATTTAAATTAAATCTCAGATTGAATATTTTTTCTGTATCAGAATCCCATTTTCTTGATAATGCCAAAAATTCATAAGAACTAATCCAAGCATTCGGGTCCTCATTATTACCACTAAATGGTTCTATCTTCATTGAATTTCTATTCACAGTAGCAATATTCATCCATTTCTCCATCATTTCGTTCAATTCTCCTTTTCCAATCATCATGGCATTTCTTCTGTCATTTCCATCTACATTTCCATTTTTCGTATTTTCTTCAACGACGTTATCTTCATAATTGATACGTATGAAATCACCTTGTTCGTTTGCCGACTGCGCCATTGTAACAATATTGATACAATTAGGTACAATTCCTATACTTTTTATTGAAGTTCAAATGACTATATGTACAATTTCTTGACTTATTATATAATATTACCATGACATTCAAATATATAAAGGGTTGTATATCACAATTTTTATTCACGATAAGGATGATGGTTCACCAAGACGTGAAGAAATTCATCTATATAGAACATTTTCTAAATTGATCATTTTTTAGTTTGCAACTACCAGGGATGAAATTTTTACGTTTCAAGCAAGGTGGATATAGGATGGTGAAACAGCTTCCTATTAACAAGCACTAGAATAAACTGTAGACCTTTGCCTACTTGATTTCATACCGTAGTAATATTTCCTGAAATTAACAGAGATTGCGACATACCTTGTGACGGTAGAACAGAAACTGTGCATCTGTCATACTTTTATCAGTTTCATCTGTTCTAGATGAAAAATGACTGAGAAGAATCAAAATATCGATAACTATTCCAGATTCACTGAAAATATTGTGTTTTGATGTCATTTCAACTCATGTCTGACAGATGTGAACCACAGAAATACGTAAGCAACAGAAATCTTCTTCGATAATCGATCTTACTGCCATCTTCATTCAAGTCGTGGAAATATTAGTACCTTCTCAAACGGTCTACAAGTTTTTCGCAGAAACAATTGAAGAGCTGTTTCACCATCATATGTCCACCTTGGTTTCAAGATATCATCACAAAATGGATGTTCCACCCTCTATAGGAAATCACTCATTCACCTACTTTCTGTGAGAATGAAAGCTGGCATACGTGAAGCTTTTTCCTTCATATTCCCCGAAAAACCGACTGTCCTCCATTTTAATGTGGTAAATCTCATTGCCTGAACACCGACCGTACAGACGATGCCATTCTTCTTGAGATTGCTGGCCTTCCCTGACAAAAAAAAAGCCGTGTTGAGAACAGTTATATAGTGTTTAGTTCAACTTTTTAACACTTACTGCCCCCTCGATGTATGCAGCAGCAACGTGACGAGGGTTGAAGCCCCCGGGCAGGTGCAATTATTGGCCAAGAGGGCGTACTTGAATTCATCTTCGCAGACGACGTATTCGGCGAATTTGACGTGTAATTTGTTTTCCGGCCGGAAGATTTGGACGTACTGAGCCACTCCGGGCGCGAAATCTTTGACGGCCCACGAGCGCAAAATCGTGTGTTCGTCCTGAAACAAACATAATAATAATAATAAATCGAGTTTAATTAGCAAATGTACAGGGTGGCCAGATAAGAACGCAAAGTGCAGTATCTCGATCGGAAACTATTCGTCCAAGATACTTTCGGTGAAAAATGTCATAACTAAAGTTACCAAAAGAAAATCCTGGAAATTATTTTCATGTTTCCAAGATGGCCGCCAGGGGGCGTAACCGCCATCTAAAACTGTTGAAATGAATTTTTGACGAAATATACGCCTACTAAACGTATACCAATAAAATCCTACCTTTTGAAGTTGAGCTTCATTCGAGTAATTTTTGCTCGACACTTTTTGACGTATCTATTAAAATGAAGTGGTGGGGGGTGGTTCAATGTTTTTTCAAATAAACAGCTGTAACTCCTGAACGACTGAACGGATTTCAACAAACTTGGTATCGTTGGAAAGAGCATTCATTGGTCTATCAAATTCATCTCATTTGTAATGTGTCTGATTTCAAGTGATGCCACTAGAGCGCGTTTTTTGACATAATAACAAAAAATTGCAAAATTGTCTGAAAAATCAAATGCAATTATATAACTTTTTTCCATGCAAATGTAGTTGAATGATACCTTAATAGGCTAGTGAAAACTTTAACTTTAGTTATAACATTTTTCACCGCAAGTCTCTTAGACGAATAGTTTTCGAGATACTGCACTTTGCATTCTTATCTGGCCACCCTGTACATGCATTTGCCCTGAAATGGCGAAGATTAGCTAAAGCTACTCTTAAACTCTTAACCTTTTCAGTTGACAAAAAATAAGAATACAATAAAACCAAAATGAAAATAATACGAAATCACACAATTTCAATAACGATTCTATCAGTGAAAGAGAAAAAATTTAATTTTGAGTAGGTAGGTACTGTAATATTAAAAGTCAAAAAGGTAGGGCGGACTTTGCGCATTGAACAATCTATGCAGAAAAATGAGAAAGTGGTATTTGAATATGTTGGATAACTTTATTGGGTCACTTCAATTGCAGAATCCTTTGAGAATTGTGTTAATATTTCCTCAAATCAAATATGAATCTACAACAAGTATTTTGCAATCGTTGAAGTCGATATTGAGTGCATTTGTCAAGACAAGCGGAACATCAATCGAAGTCAAAACACTATATCTTGCTAGCTAATGTATCAATTAATGGATGCAAAACGCATCTCCGTTCGAATCTCAAGATCGCTTGCAGATTCGAATTTAATTAGTCGGTACCGTCAAGCCATATTCGAAAATCCATTAGGACAAAGCCTCTAAGATTTACTGTTCAAACGAAGATTGGCGAGCAAACAACTTACGACGCGGGTGAAACGCTCGATCGAGCGGGACCCAATTATTGACGAGATGTCACGTCAAAACATTGTGTACCATCTAAACGTGTAGGATGAAGAGAACGAACCTCTCTCTGTCTATAACAGAACGAATTTGATAACATGTAATGAGATTTCGTCTCATGTGTATTTGACTTTACTCGGTATAACATCCTGTCAAATTCACTATTGCCCACCATTCTTGCTTGTATATACACCTCATATCATGAGTATATACCTATCCATTATGAGTACCTATCATAATTATTGATTATTCGGTTTAGGTTGAATACCATTTCGATTATGATGGATTTTCGTTTTGATGAAATATACTATCCTTTTCGCATTCTGATGTATTTCTCGTTGGATACTCGGAACTGTTTCTTTTCATTTCCCACGAAACTATCGGTTTAATCCAACCGAAGTTTTAATGGATTTGAAGAACAAAGAACGAAGTAAAATTTAATGCTGATAATGAAAAATACTCTGCGATGGCTTACTAGCTCATTTATTTCTAGAAAGCATCTTATGGCTGGATGATCACCAGACAAGGTAGACTATAGTAAGGTGAATAATTTTAGAATATTTTCGCTATAGTCTGTCAGGGATATCAAGCATAGTTAAATTATTTTTTATTTGGAGGACGAAGTTCAGAGAAATACGTCAAGAGATGAAAACAACAAGCTTTGGAAGCTTTTAAAAATGATGGAAATCATATTCCATTTATAAAGTCGGCATGAGCTTTCAGCTGAATTTTTATTTCGAAATACACGATATATCATTCTGGACATCAGGAGATAGAAAAAATACAGATATAAAGGGTTCCTTCCTATAAAGGCTACTGATGATGTTTACAATATTAAAGCATGTGAGATAACTGGTCTGATATACCAAAGGTGAATATAGATATAGTGAAACGACTCTTCAATTGTTTTTCGTCAAAACCTGTATAGAATGGTTTAGCGAAGATCATAACACCGGTAATATTTCACTAATCGTTCGGTGATGGCGTTAATATCGCATTTGATATCAATATCGATAATTCAGTTCTCTATTAATATCCGTATTCTATGGTTTCGTGTTCAAGTGACAGTGACAGATCATTCATAATTGTGGTTTTGGCTTGAAATATGAATATCGTTCTATTATTCAATTATCAAATCACACAAAATCAAAATGACTGAGAAACTGTGAAAATCAATATTCATCATGCGGAATCAGCAGACGTGGCGCCATCCATATGAAGTCGTGGTAGTATTAAGTACTAGTGTTTGAAACTATAATTGAAATTCAACAAAATCAAGTAGGCATAAGTCTACAAATATTTCTAGTGCCTTTCAATGGGACTCGTTCCACCATATCTATATCCACCTTGGATATATACCTATTATGAAAACGAAACATCACATGAAAATAATAATTGGATATCATGCAATTTCATCTGATGAGTTTGTCCTGTCGCAGAATTACCACTGCACTTCATGCACATAGACCAACATAACAACTCACAGCTGCAGTTTTGTCTGCGTAATTCCTAGCTGCCAAGATGAAGCAAGCTTCGGCTTCGTTCATCCTCGCTCTGGCCAGATCGCCATCTTTAAGGCAAGACCCTTGAATGTAGATGACTCGTTGCGCCCAAATGGGCACCTGCAGAATCATCCTCATCGTCGTATCCAATTCCATCGGGGACAGCAGGACGACATAATAGTCCTGCGAAAATATTAAATGACCGAATGATGCGTATTATCTATAGATTCAGAGTGATTTATATGTTTTTTTTTCTTCTGAATTTTGGCTCACCTGTAGGAGAGGATGAGCGTAGAATTCGTTGAGGAAGTCCATGATGGTGTCTGCGTGCAAAGTCGTACTGCAGACTACTACGTGTTTTTCCGATTGCGCCCGATGGGAGGAATATGACCCGCCAAGTTTTTGACGTTCCATCCATGTGAAAGCCAGCTGTTCAAGCTATACGACAATAATCAAAAAACGGTTATTATGTCGTGTATTTTTTTTTCTGTTCTGATTAGAAATTTAAAAACATTGAGGCTTTGTAATCAAATTTCATACTCAACTTATCTGGTATTTAGATCATACTATAGACGACAAGATATTTGAATTAATTTCATCATGATATTTCTGTTATTTGAAACAATGAATTTAATTTTTTGAATTGAAATGTCTCAAACAATCTTCATTTGAATGCTATAAGAGAGTTGATTTGCATGAGAACAAAATATTATATTGCGCGCCAGACTAATTTCTAATTTTCGTCAACATGCAAAGCCACAGTTGGAGTTCATTTTTCTTTGTTTCGCGATTACGACTGAAAAGTTTTAATTGAACGATGCTGCTGGTTAAGAATTTTTCAATACAAGCAGCAAGATTAAATTAGAAGTCGTGATTCGAATGAAAGTTTTCAATTGTGGTTGATAAAAATAATGAGTTCGTGAACTCTAATTGAAATTGAAACGCATAACTTAGAGGTAGGTATATCTTTTCCATAACCAGATTGTTATGCTAACCATACATTTTTCAATTTTTATCCTGATGTAGTTTCAATTGAATTTTGATATTATTAGCGTCTAGGGAAAATAATTGATTAACATTCTATCTTACTTGTGTCGGTAAAACGATCAATGCCACACATATCATGATAACCATCCAGAGTTGTGATGGCCAGATGTCTGGCACAAAATCCCCATACCCAACTGTGGAAAACGTTACGACCACGTAGTAGGTGGCTTGAAAAAGATTTAGGTGTCTGTGACCTGCTCTCTGGCAGTGCTGTATGCCACATAAACTGAAACAAACAAAAAAAGTACTCCACTGATGATCAGCATAACGGTTGTTAGTATCGCGTAGTGTACGATTTTGCACATCATATCAAAATGAAGAATAATACATTGACAGAATTATTGAACGGTTGAATGTGTGAAATGAAAATATCGGCTATGAATATTTGGTATATACCTATTATACGACTCAAAACTTGAAAGGAATTAATTTTTTATGACGCTTTGTTCATCATAGATTGTTCGTTTGAAAAACCATTTCAAGTACCTACACATTGTGAATTCACGAAAGCAGAAAGCCTGTATATTTCTGATGTTTTGTATATCCAAATGTTTCTCAGAATCCATTAACGGAGACACCTACTTCAGCTATTTCGGGCTCGTCAGGCAACAAGGATATCCGAAACTTCTCTGTTAACAATTATATTCTGGAAATTGAGATTCGAAGCTGAGGGAACTGAAAATTACACAACACAGCAAGAAAAATTCAATGCGGCGATTGCAAAGCATCAGAAAATTTATATTTCGTGAAAAGCAAATCTTTGAATCATCTAATCTAATTATTAATAATATCAACTGAATCCTTCATATCCAAACTTCACGTAGAATTCCCTCAACCTCAAAATCCAAAAGCGTTTCCTCGATGGGTATCTTAATTACTACCGAAGTTCAACAGAATTCCCCATGAAGTGAAAGTGTATGGGGCCTTCTAGCATCATCGACGGAATTGGTATTTATTCATCGGTGATAATCTCAACTTTTCTACGGTGTACACAGCAAACATTCACTCAACCAGATCACAGCATCATGGTTTCAATAAATGTTTGTCATATCGTAGTGGCCATTGGAATATTTTTCACTCTTTATTCTATATAGTACAGTGTGTCCAAGATAAGAATGAACAGCATTTATGTGCCTAATAATATGACATTTGGAAAGTTTCAATATTCCAAGTAGTTTCGGAGATATCCGAGAAAAACCGAAATTTGAGAATTTCGTTTTTATTTTCTCCTAGCTTCTTAAGGACTACACGATAACATAAGCAGAATTTTCGTGCGACGTTTCGTCTTTTAGAAAACATCATCAACTTTGTATTTTTATATGGGTCGAAACTAAAGTATACCCTGACTCCATTTTTCATTGTGAATACAGCAATGTATCACACAATATGATTTCAGAACCATTTCTCGCGCAAAATGTAATTTAGTGATTACTTAATCTGTTTTTCTTCAATTTTAGATAGTAGGCGCTGGAAAAAATGACCACATTATGTTCTGTTGTCATAATAATACTGTAGTTTGGTAGAATTTTTGACATATTACCGTTCCTACTCTTACATCTCGTTAACTACCTAATTTGTGTTAAAAATGGAAAACGGCAGCTTTTCGAATTTTGAATCTTGTCATGTTACATTTTGTGCCAAAGAAATTGTGTTGATGCTGAACATGCATACTCTAATAAGTATCCAGAGAGGCGACAACCTGGTAAATCAATATTTAGACGCCTACTATCTAAAATTGAAGAAAAACAAATTAAGTAATCACTAAATTACATTTTGCGCGAGAAATGGTTCTGATATCATATTGTGTGATACATTGCTGTATTAACAATAAAAAATGGAGTCGTATACTTTAGTTTCGGCCCATATAAAAATACAAATATAATATACAATATACAAAGACGAAACGTCGCAGAAAAATTCTGCTTATGTTATCGTATAGTCCTTAAAAAGTGGCCATGGCGAAGTGCTATTTGTTTTACATTTCCTTTGAAAATGAAGCTAGGAGAAAATAAAAACGAAATTCTCAAATTTCGGTTTTTCTCGGATATCTCCGAAACTACTTGGAATATTAAAACTTTCTAAATGTCACATTATTAGGCACATAAATGCGCTACTTTTCTCTGATTTAATCGACCCCGTATCACTTACCGTTTCCGATATCCCCATGCTGTTCATTCTTATCTTGGACACAGTGTATATACAGGGTGTCCCCTCTCAATTGGAAAAAACTTCTGGGGCATATTGAGGAACCATAGACAAGCAGTTTGAGATAAGAGACTGATGTCCGGAAGTGCATGGTTTTCAAAATACAGGGTGTCAGAGTTTTTTTCAAAAAACTTTTTTTTATTAATATTTCAAAGACACGTTAACCGATTTTCTTGAAATTTGCTAGTGATGTAAGCTTTAATAAGACGCTCAGTTAGCACTAATTAAATGTTAATTATGACTTCCACTGGCGCCCCGGGGGACAGTGTCACGAATAAAAATGACAAAAAATGTACGCTGCTGACTTTTTTTAAAAATTTTATATATTTTTTAGAAAGCTCAGTTGAAAATACAACTTTTTTGTCACTTGATATTTTTTCGTATCTCTCCGTTTTCGAGAAAAATTTTTTATTAAAAACTTTATTGAAAGGTTCATTATCTGAAAATCTAAAACAAAACAATGTTGTCATGGTAACACATAAACATGTCAAACTTTAGTAAAAGTGTCAGTTTCTAAGTACTTAATTATCTTCAAACGTTACACTAATTGCAAAAATGAATCGGTTTGAATTAGCCGTGCTTGCAGATATGCATCTCTTGTATGGGGAAGCGAGGGGTAATTCTTTGTTAGCACAACGGTTGTACGGGCAGCGGTTCCCAAATCGTGAATTGCCAAACCATAAGATTTTTATCAAAATTCATCAAAATCTACGAGAGACCGGCTCATTCGTGGTAAGTATTGCAGAAATGTGTTTTTTTTCTTGCGCGTTTCTGTTTTACCGCCAATCTAAGAGGCTTTGTTATCTTTGTAGCCTATTCGAGAATTTGCAAGGCAGTTTCCGATCAGAGATGCCGTTGAGGATGAAGTCATGGCACGCATTCAGAATGAGCCCAACACTAGCACTCGTCTGATTACGTCGCAACTTGATTGCAGCAAAAATACTGTCCATCGAGTATTGAAAATCCACGATCTCTATCCATTTAAACTGCAAAAGGTGCAGCATCTACTGCCTGACGACGCTCCTCGGCGGCTCGAGTTCTGCGAGTGGTTGCTCCGTCAAGCGGATGAAAACGCTGATTTTTTAAGTATAATCTTCACGAGCGATGAAAAAGGATTTTCGCGCGAGGGGACATTCAATCCTCGTAATAACCACGAGTGGAGCGAACAAAATCCCCATGCTACGCACATCAGAGGATATCAGCAGAAGTTTGGTGTTAATGTTTGGGCAGGTATTCTTGGCGACCATTTGATTGGGCCGTACGTTCTACCTGATCACCTCAACGGGAATAACTATCTAGTTTTTTTGCGAGATATTCTGCCCGAGCTGCTGGAAGATGTACCCCTCCAGTTGCGTAGAGAGGCCTGGTTCCAACACGATGGTTGGCCAGCGCATTTTGCGCGCACCGTGAGAGGTTACCTCGACCAAACCTACAACAACAGGTGGATTGGTAGAGGTGGTCCCGTCCCTTGGCCAGCAAGGTCGCCGGACTTGGCCCCCCTGGCCTTTTTTCTTTGGGGCGAAATGGAACGGTTGATCTATGCAACTCCTGTGCCGACCATGGAGGACCTAGTTGCTAGAGTTGTGGTGGCAGCGGAATTTATCGCGAACAATCCAGGCGTGTTTGCTCGGGTGCGCGAATCCTGGCTCGACAGGTGCAGAAAATGCATCGAAATGCATGGTGGACACTTTGAGCATTTGCTCCACTAATAAATAATAAATTATTTGTAAAAAAGCCTCCTTGTTTTTCTTTCTAATAATAATGAACCTTTCAATAAAGTTTTTAATAAAAAAATTTTCTCGAAAACGGAGAGAGATACGAAAAAATATCAAGTGACAAAAAAGTTGTATTTTTAACTGAGCTTTCTAAAAAATATATGAAATTTTTAAAAAAAGTCAGCAGCGTACATTTTTTGTCATTTTTATTCGTGACACTGTCCCCCGGGGCGCCACTGGAAGTCATAATTAACATTTAATTAGTGCTAACTGAGCGTCTTATTAAAGCTTACATCACTAGCAAATTTCAAGAAAATCGGTTAACGTGTCTTTGAAATATTAATAAAAAAAAGTTTTTTGAAAAAAACTTTGACACCCTGTATTTTGAAAACCATGCACTTCCGGACATCAGTCTCTTATCTCAAACTGCTTGTCTATGGTTCCTCAATATGCCCCAGAAGTTTTTTCCAATTGAGAGGGGACACCCTGTATAGTGAATACAATGGGTCATATTCTTCGATTCGTCTAATTCTACTTTTCCTGCAAGCTTTTTGTATAGACTATACTAGTCCGAAATAACTACATTTTCATGAAGATTAAAAATCATTATAAAAAGGCATCGATTTTGGTTATTTGTTTTTGATATCTCATATCTTTTCATTCGTGTTGTGTTTTCGAAAGCAACTCCCGTTTGTCGAAAATCGTCTAATGGATACTGATTATAGAACTGTGATTTGAGCTCGCACAAACAAAGGTGATCCACAACGTTTTCAGGATCTCACACTTAGTCTGATGTTGAATAATCTAGGGTTAATTAGTCGATGGCTTCGCTATCAGAATGGATTAACGGTTTCTCGCATCGACATCAGTAATAGATTGCTTTATGCTACATGTTCACCAATCAGTAGGTATTATACTGATTATATGAAGTATAGATGACTGATTATCCGCTGTTAACATTTCGGTTGGTTTTTCCGAGAATTTCACGTGAATTGGTATACGAGGCATTTTAGTTTTCTTTTCATGCTTGATAAATTATTTGTCTTATATACGCGCAAATCTCGTTATCTTGAAACGAGCTCCATGTTTTCCAGAAAGGCGCAGGTACTCCACATCAAGTGATACACAAAAGGAAACTCAAATATAGGTCGCTATGCTGGAGCTTTGTGCTCCTTACACCGGTAAGCCGTAAGCTATGCACTTAATATTCCGAGCGAGACTAAGTAAATTACAGCTGGATTCGAACAGGAATAAAAAGACCGAAATGACTTGGTCGTCGTTATTGAACTATACCCTGTCTCTTGTCTGTGCAATAATTAATACCTGGTAAATACGAGGCACACCAGAGTCGCAGAGAGTATCGTTAGCTGTTGCGATAGGGCCGATTGAGATTTCTGCATGGCCCTGTGGAGATCATTCTGAAACAAAAACACAACACAATACTTTTTTGAGTAGCACTGTATGTGATTCAGGTGAGCTTGTTCAATCGTCGATATTGAAAGAAATTAATTACAGGATGCCTCTCTGATGTGAGGCTATAAAAACCTGTGTGCAACCATATACATTATTTCAATAATTTGAAACGTCAAAGTGAAAACGATTGATCAAGCGTATTCAAATGCATGATGATTAATTTTCGGATGGGCGAGGGCGTGTATGAAAGAGATGTATGATGGCCAGACGGGCACAATTTGAATCCACTCTCGTTAGAAAGTATATATAGAAAAATGCGCATTGCTATACAAAAATCAACTTTTGGATATCGACAAAACGTATTTGATACTCCATTATGTGTGGACGGATGTGTGTGATCGACCCATCAGAATATTTACCGAACAAATAAAACGTTTTGGGATGAGGAACGCGATATATTATATGACAGATACTTACGAACATATTTTCCAAGGCGTGTTTGGCCAGCCAACAGTTCAAAAATACCGGGATGAAGAGGTTCCGCATTGAAGGATAAAAAATCTGTGGAAAACAGTTTCCAGTTTTATACAAGTTATAGTGTATATAGGAAGAGTCTCCACATTATTGACAATTCAATTCTATGAGTATCATGAAATCGGAAAAATTTCTGATCCATGTTCATGTAAACTTTTTTTTATATTTTGAGACGTATATAGTCTAATGTTCCTCAGAACTACAGTCTGATGTACCAATCTGGATATGTGATATAATATATTATGGAATAATATACTTACTGTTATCGTAAATGGAATAGTATTGACTACTTCTAGGATGAAATGAAATGATAGTAGTTGCTGCCATATGTTACCCTAAAAGAAAAACGACTGTCAAATGACGGTTATAGTATAGATACATATCAAGTGTATATTTTATTTCACGTAACGGATTCGCTAAATATACTATATATTTCTCTCTAAATTTGATGGAGAATAGATTATTTAAATACTCCCGATGGAGACATCATCAGTTCTTCAGACCGAAGAGACTTTCGTGGTCGCTTTCGTGAGACCATTTCCTACCTACTGTTATATCAAAAGAATAATAAATGAATCGGGATGCACCTAAAATGTCAAGGAAAACAAAATAAATATATGAATATTCCATCACGTACACAATACATTTTACATGAACACTAAATAAGAACGAATGAATTCCGTATCCCTCCAGGATGCATTAAATTATTCATGTCTTCGAAAAGATGAGAGAAACTATCGTACTATCGTTATTCCATTTCTATTATACTCAATTTTATGAAGTATACCTATACATAAAGTAGTTATGAAATGGTTTTGTACTTGTTCATTTTCGATTTGGTTCATATACTCAACTGATATTAAATACTACCCTCTTAATTAGTTTCTTTATTGAATAATATATTGGTTAACTAGTTAGGTTAGGTAGATATGAAATTCCTGTCAACGTTATCTCCCGTACTAATAGAAATTATGTAATACATACAATGGTGGTTAATGCATATTTCTCCAATATTTTATCCACCGCACGTTCGTTCTGTTTCCAGGCGGTTTCTTATATTTATTTCTCGTTCAAAGGATAATAATTTATTCTGTTACCAGGTGAAATACATCACACCTGACAATACTCTAGAGTCTAGAGAAAACCCCGAATGTCGCATTATTCCTTTATTCTCATATTCGAAGAAAGGGTGGTGAAAAGAATATGAAAGAGATCGGAACTACGTTTCAAAACCATGTCGTCTGATATATTCGTCGATAAATTTAGGATCAGATGGTAAATTTCTATAGCGGTTGTTCCAATATTGAACGCGTGAACCTTCGACCACAGTGTTAACGTGAGGTGTAAACGGAAATATCCTGTGGGATAATCAGGGAAAATAATATTTCGTCGTTTGTTTTCATTGTAGTATAATGACATATTCATCGTGAATAAATGCGAACTAATTTCATTCACAGTAGTTGATTGATATATATTCAATAATTGGGGAAATGACCGTCAGTTGTTGTCACTTATATAACTGCTGATGGATAAGCTTATGTATTAAGGAAAAACCATTATTGTTATTATTTCGAGTCAGAATGAAATAATTTCCAATTATCACTCCATCTGCCTCACTATTATGTTGGAATGAAATAAGAAATCTGCTCTAACATTAAATCTTCGACATGCACGCTTTTTCGCAGACATCCCTCATTAGGGTGCGAAAAGTGCCTTCTTTCCACTAACGTCGAGAACTTTCCACGCCTTATTGAATGTTATCTCTGCAAAGTTCCTCCACTTTTTCATTGAAGAGTTTCGTCTCCAGATTCTTTGTATACACGCATAAATAATTTTGGAGGGGAAGTTTAAAGAAAATGAGTCGAATGGTAGGCAGCACAACAAACGAATAAGTAATTGAAATTATAATTTAAAGGTTGAGATTATGCAAAACTCTGGAAAAAATAAAGTATCTTAGACGAAATGGTTCTTTCTTCTTCAACATAAAAGATTTTCGGAAATTTTTGTACATTCGCATTTTGTATAGGTATTCAATATACGATACAAATAGGTATTCCTTTCAAAATTCCATAACTCAAACGAAAGATTCATCCATTCATCATTGTCCAATTGTCGAATTTCTGACTATGTGTTGTTAGGATTATAACATCTGTATATATGAGGATATAAAAAATTTCGTTCAATTAATTTGTACCTATAGTATCTTCTCAATCGATTCTGATGCTTCATACGAAATACATAGTATATATACGGATCATCCTGTGTATAAAATAAGAAACTGATACTTCACAGTAACTCAATACGATGAACTGAAAAAAACCTAAGACAAATAACCTCTTTGGGATAGGGGAAGTGAAATAAATTGAAAACGAGTGAAAAGCGACAGTATCATTCATCACTTCTTCGTTCTCCACGAAGTTCGGAGATATTAATAAATTTTCGATTAGGAAGAACGAAACAAAACTCTGAAATTAATCGCAAAAGTGTGAGAGTCACGCTCTTTTGGTGATGGATCAGGGTATTACGATGTAGGTATTATACTATCTACTAATAGTATTTTGAGAAAATAACTTTTTTTTTCAGCGAGGTATTTAGCATTGGGAAACCCGTTTGCCACAGAAATTGAGAAAATAATTGAATGAAGAAATAATTTCCCTCAATTTTTGTTATACAGAGTTTTGATATCTATATAGATGTTTTTCTATTTTGGTTGTATAATGAAGTCATCGTGCAATGCAAATGCGTGTCGAAATTACCTCTATTTCGATACGCATTTTTTATTATTCGGAGATTGGTACAATCGAACTGTCAAATGAAAGTCAGAAGAGTTAGTCCCAGCTTACTTCTGAGCGATTTGGATTTGGTGATATTAGCAGTGAAAAACTCAATGTTTTTATTTGTAAATTTCAATTCACAGTGCAATTTGATTAAAGTTGACCAATAAAAACAATAACAACATTGAAATTTTCACCGCTGGTATTGGAATAATCAAAATCGCTCAACTGTAAACTGGGCTTTACGCTTATGCGTCAGATTTTGATTATTTCAATGTCATCATTGTTACCAATCGAAGATGTTTCTGTTATTTATCGATATTGAATCCATTTTTTTCTTCAAACCAATTCAAGATAGAAAAAATTGCATATGAAGACACGTTGTCGCACTCGCTTCGCTCGTCGTACTCCAAATAACGCGTGCGACAAAATAGCGTCTTATAAAACTTGTGATGAAATGGGTCTCAGAAACTGGCTGATGGAAAGTTCAATTCAATCCCCTAGGTACCCTACCTTATATCCTAGATAGGCCAGTAGGAGCGCTTCTGTGAGACTGATCATGGCCAGGATAACCTGCACCACCCACAGTTCGAGGGGGCGGTTTACCCACATGATAGCATCCCAATTGATGATGGGGTTTTCTTGGAATTTCTCTTCCGTCAGATTGGCGGAGATCAAAAACTCCGTTTTGTTGCCCAGCCGACAACCGTAACTATAGAAAATACGGGGTTTCTATAAATGTGTGCATGGTGTTTGCAATTTTTTCACATGTGCTGATTTCTGCAGATAATTTTCAGAACTTTTGAAATAACAGTAGAGGGTGTACTTTTCTTCATTTGATCATATCTTCATTTCAGGATTTTTTATTTTAGTTATTCAGGAAAGGCTATACAAATGAGCTTTTCTGCTTCTATGGAAATTAATGTCAATCAAGAATCAATTGAAAAACTACGTTCGAGTTGAATGTACCTTCAATAATTGAAAAATTATTATGGATCGATAATTGAAATTGGAAACTAAGATGCGTTGATGAAATCACTGTTATGTTTTATGTATTTTAACCAAAATACTCTAACTAAATAATGCATGAATTGCGTGTTTCAATAATGAAAGGAACGCAATCATTCAATCGATATTTCGTGATTCGATATAGTGTTTATTTCGAATTTTATAAAATTGTCTAAAAATAAAATTTCCTATCACCATTATCCCGCGCGAAAATGTATAATTCCTATAAAACGAAATTATCAACAATAACATTAACGTCAATGATTTAAGGATCCTTCACAGCTAAACATATCAATAATCCTTTATTGAAATGATTGTAATTGACATAATCAAGAAGATCGTATAGATGAAGTGATTTGAATGAAACAATTTACATAGCTTCGCATTGCAATTAATTCATAAACTTCCTTCCACCATGATTTAAAAAATTACTAGGCATAATCGTTATCAGTAGTTATACTCACCATTTTGCGTGTAAGGGGTCCACGTCTGTAACTACCCTTATGATGTACAGTAGGCATGTGAGCAGCTTGAAAAATAGATTGGCTATCCGTATTCTAAGACCTGGAAATACACAATTAGGCCCGGAAAACTACTTTTGTACGCCAATTTCCAATCCAACTTCCAAATACAAGCTCCCAATTAAGTCCACAGTAAAAAGAAATTGATAGTAAATATTGGAATGGAATAAATATAACCTATACTTCAGTGTTATTCAAGATTCAATTTTCATAAATCCAGTGAAAAACAATAGTTCTTTGATTATTCTGTCTGTGCAATCTTTTAATTCATATAGCATGATTTATGGATAATTCATTAATTTTATGATATTATATAAAAAGTCGATTTCATATACCTATAGTTCATAATATGAAAACAATTCAGAATGAAACATTTTATGAGCCAATTATGAGTTGACTGCGTTATGAGATATAAATTTAAATAGGTCATGTCGATTAATGTGGAATTGTTGAATAAAGATCGATACTGAAATACGTCTAAAATGTTAATGCTCCTTTAGTACAGATTGTTTCTGATTCCTTCATTTTCGAGTATAATGTTATCCGAAACATTTTCCATCAGACAAGGCAAATAATTGAAAAGGATTATTACAGGATCTGCATTTCATTAATGCTTGTGGAGTACATATCGAAATACTTACTAGATCTTTGATTTTTGATGAAGTAAAGTTGCAGTCGTTCCTTGAAAGTGTTTTCATTTACGTAATACTCCACACGGACTCTGAAAC
The DNA here is from genome assembly GCA_029955515.1 of Chrysomela aeneicollis. Taxonomy (NCBI): domain Eukaryota; kingdom Metazoa; phylum Arthropoda; class Insecta; order Coleoptera; family Chrysomelidae; genus Chrysomela; species Chrysomela aeneicollis. The sequence goes on along the minus strand of JARUHQ010000018.1, from coordinate 14,766,129 downwards.
AAATAAAAAAATGTCACTTGAAAGACGTCACTATCGTGTCGTTAATCTATTATTTACACAATATCATCGATTTTATATCATGATAAAATAAATTGACAAGTATAGAGGTAGTCCAAATATAACGATTATGGAAAGATTGGAAAGCATAATTTTCTTCCGCAAACTAGGTACCTACTGAAATGACTGAGATTGAAGCAAATCTATCTATACATTTCAGCAATGAAATAGAGAAGGGGTATTATGTTGAACGCCCTGTGGAGCGATTTTTATGATCCGTTTCATATTTGTCGACCAGTAAATAACGCTGAATCGCGCTGAACTTTCTTTCGTTTCATGCTTCGTTGCCACCGGAAATAACGAAGGAAAATTTCGTTTACTCGACCAGAATTTACTGTGGCATGCTGTTCAGTCTCGTGGCTAGATCTAAAAAAATGAAGAATGCCTTCATTAAAATCAAGAATGATCTCAGTGAAAAAAAAGTAGTAGAAACACATCTGTTCTTTCCGAAGGTTGCTGAAATAAAATTCCAGCAATTTCCATGATATTTCATGAAGTAGAAACAAGATATCAAAAAATTATTGACAGATTCCTTATGCTGGGTTTATAGATTCAACCAAACTAACAACTAAGAATTAACAATTAATAATTAGGAATTAACAATTGTGGGAAGGTGTTTATAAAATACAATTAATAATTAAGAATCAGATGTTGAATGTTACATGATTGAAAGCTCAATGTCATTTCAAAGTGTTGAATTGAATGATATTATTAATTGAATGAGCAAAAAACTAAAAACTCCTTAACCTGAAAACTAATAAACACTATTAGAAACAATGACAAATGATGGCATTCCAACGATTCTAATCGTTTTGCGCGTTCTGTGTATTCAACATTCTTAATTATTAGTTGTCAATTTAATTTTTAATCTAGTTGAATCTATAAACCCAGCATTACAAGTAGGTACAAGAGATATTTAAAAAAATGTGGGTTCGATATGCTGATAAATGATGATACGGGCTGCTATGCCTGCACGCTCGCTTATCTATATTCATGTCACTCATATCAAATATCGAATGTAAATTATCGATCACCCTGTATAGTGTGTCTGTGCTGAGCAAAACTTATCGTGCGACTCTCGAATATGGGCAATTAGAGCTCCAGTCATCTGGCGTGATAAGGCCGGAATCGAGTTTGGAACCGTTGATTAGATAACTAAAGTATTCGAGTAAGTTTCACAGAGGTCGCTGGAATCGACGCCTAGGCGTCGTAATTGAATTATACGTCGGCCTTGTGCCTTGGCCACGGCCTGGTGGAGTCTTAGGTATAGATATTTTGAAACATCGAACATGTATATGGGAAAACAAAAATCTAACAAACTGTTTTTCAAAACCTAAAAAAGTATATTAGATTCGTTTTCGAAACAAACAATTCAAAAGACAGGTAACATTTTCTATACTCCCCATATTTTTAAAGATATTTATTTTCTTTAGATATTATTCAACCTATAGTGTTTTGGATAACTTATTCTTCTGAATACAGACTATATATAAATGCAGAATTTTTAGGAGTGAGATGAGGATCACAAGGTTTATCAACGAAACTTGGCAGCTAAGGAAAATAGATTGAATTTTGATGACAACGCGAAATATGAATTATAGGAAGTAATAAACAACAAAGAAGTGTATATTTTGTCAAAATTTCGGCCGGACAGCCATATTCGATCCGAGCAAAAGAAATAATGTCCTTTTATCTCATATCGTTATAGTATCGCGCTAAAATACATTTGTTTTTATTATAGCTCTTTTGTGCTCACGCACCGAAAAATGTATCTCATTTCTCTTTAGTTCACCGTCATCGTGAAAAAAACCCTCGTCACAAACGATTATGTGTGATGGGGACTGAAATGTTATTTGTCGGAACTGGGAAAGTGCATGAATCGACCTTAGGACCTCGCAGCATGGGGATGTGATTCTAAAATAACTCTGTTGACACGATACATGGTTAAATTTTTTGTCATCAACTACCATTAAAATCGTCATATCAGTAGTGAGCGCTGTCATCACATAAAATTCTTCACTATTTTCTCAGCCAAAAGGATATATTGATCTAAGTTTGATGGCATATGAGATATAATCAAATAACAATTACCACCGCTAAAGCTTCAGAGGTTTATGACCCTATATTCTAGGATATACCGGGTGTTAACAATTTCGAAAGGGGAAGGATTCAAACTATTCCAGTCGAGGAGGGTGGAGGAAAATCAGCTCATTTGTCCCGAAAATTCCACTTGCAGAACATAACGAACCATAAAATGATATAGTCGAAGCGTATACCTAATCCCGCTTGATGTATTTATGACAAACAGCGCGCTGTTTTGATAATAAACTTGGTATTTTTACAGCCGAAATATTGATTTTGATTGTGAGTACTACGTCATGCAAGTTTGATGAGGTTCAGGCGAGCAAAACAACTCTATCGATTATTCCACCACAATAAAACGCCGACAAGTGGTCGGTTTTTGAAAACAAAAAAAAATATTTGTATTAGCCGCGATTTCCGTATACCGTATAACCGCGTCATTTCGGACTTGGTGGTGCATGAAAACGATTGTTCAAAAGCTTTATCACACTTTTGAACACACTGTAAATATTACAAAATATCTGGAACAACGTGTATGTATTTTGCTGAAGTTTTCTCTGGAAAGATATTCCCTGGTGAATAATTCCATAGAGTTAAGAAGCTCTCTGAAAGAAGGAATTTTTGGAAGAAAGACGGGGCAAGTCAAAATAGAAAAATCCAGAATGATTGATGACGGAATTGATTATTCAAGTCACGGGACTAGGGAGTTGGAAATATCAGATTCAATCGTGTATACTTTCATAAAACCAAACTCTTTCGTGTCTGAGATAACGGAGATTCGTATATGAGAGTTTCAAATCTGAATATCATAAAAATATCGTCTTTGTTACGTACACGGAATATGAATATGGGCGGAAATAAAAGAGCATTCATTGAAGAATAACAAGAATTGGAATTGGTAAACTTCACTGAGCGTACATTTTTACGACTACAGATGCATTCGCTATACGGAGTTTCTTTTCTTATGATATTAGTATCTCGTGGGCGACTACATATATGAACCATTTTCATTTGACGAATTATGTTGGAATCAACTATGAACTAAGAGAATTTTATATGACAACCGTCTGTAGAATCAAGACGATGACTTATTCCTTATTTTCCAACACGTACTACATGATTTGAGTCGATTGAATTTCTGGATATTAGAGGATGAATTATACAAAAGAGAAAATAATGGCCTGTGGAAGAGCTCATTAGAAATGATGAGGAACAATAGAGAACATTTAATGATGTAATAGAGGGGGACTACGATGTAACAGTCATTTGAAGAAATTTGTACTATACCAATCTATGCAAATCGATAACTCATCCATATAGAGAACAATGAAAAGGGTTTAGAACGTATGATAGGCGTTCGACCCCGGACCTATAGGTATCCCCTGAGGAGATATTGTCGCGTAGTAACGTTAAATACTACGGCGCCTCCACCATGTCGCGTAGTATGGGTTACTACTACTAGGGCACCCCTTGTCACATGCAAGGGCGGCCCGTTTGGGGGTTTAGCTTGGCAGCGAGATGGGAGATTAAGTACGATTGACCACTATCAGCATTGTAGCAGAAAAAACAATGCATTTCCATAGACAAAATAACAATTTATTAAATATATTTGAAACTGACAAGATTCGAAAGTGACCAAAGTGAATAAAAGTGAAAGTGAGTAAGTTAATTTAGTGAATAGCGAAATTGGTGTACTAAATAAGAGTGAGTTATCATCCCTGGACCTAACTGTAACTGACGAAGGAGCCAACACACAATTGAAGGGCGCACAAGGTAACAATATACATTTGTACTTACATTATGAGTTCTGCAAATTGTACCACCTTGGTCGAGGAGATGTGTCTGCCCATATTCATTCTGCCGGGATAGGGTTGATACCCTTGTGTCGGTGGAATCACCGCAAAGGGCCATCGGTTTTCCGCACTTCACCGATTGATCATTGTGGCCTGACTGACCAAGAGTGAATCCCCCGATATCACCGTTTGAGAAGTGTATATCACCGATTCTTGCAGATTCAGCAAATACCCACTTCTCGCCCGGGTCTAACGGTTATATTTTTGATAACGCAAGTTTTGGATCTTGACCCAATTGAGAACCAAACTTTGCTTTATAAATAATAAACTATTATATTTGAAATCGTGAGCTGATTGAATTAATAAACTGCCTTGAACTAAATAATTATTGTTGGATGTTTCTCAATTTGGAATAGATGAATTGATCGATTCGAATTGTGATTTCCACCCTGATATACCGAGCGTGACAATATGATTGATTCGCACGCGGTCCAACTTTTGGGTGATCCCTTAAAGTTGGGTCCTAGGTATATTACGATGCTCATTGTTCAGGGAAGGCATTGTTCTCATTAATACTTCTTAAAGCACCCTTTAGTCTTATCTAATTGATCAATTATGTTGAGGGTTACTGTGCATATGATGACAATTCTTGGACAATTCAGTTATGTAAATTTGAAACTCCTTTCATGCTTCACAGAGTTGTTGCCTAACATTCGATAGTTTTTTTCCCAACTGATTCAGGCAACGCTTCGAAACAGCTTAAAAGTCGATGGCGCGAGGAAATTGAATTCTCCTCTTTTCGTTGAAGAGTGCTCTTTACAATAATTTCTCACATCCTCACCTCGCAACTTTGACGCAAACATTGTAAAAAAATCCTGTAATGGTTACTACACCATCAGGTAATTGAGGCGTTATTTTCATCACTTGTATTAATATCTAGTTGCGGTATACTTGCTATTAGATTTTCCATTCGTAATACTATTGTCGCCCTTTGCTTATGACCATTATATAGGGATTAAAATTTACTCTGTTTGCTAGAAAAAAAAAAGGCAGCATATGAGGGAAACGGGATATTGTGTTATTTTTAGTTTTGTTTCGCGGCTTCGTTTATCATGGAATATTTAAATACGAAGGAGTGGTTAACTAAAGAATGACGCACGTTTTTAATCAAGTTCCCCAGGGATTCATACCCAAATGCGACAGAATATATAAACGGACACAAAAATAGCATATCATCATTAATCCCTATTCCTTTTCCCTAATACTAACATAATACTCAGCTATAGCCATTCTTTCATCTTTAATTGGTCGCCTAATTTGCCTAATGTTTCAAATATTCACACCTTGAATTTGTATGATGAACCTAATCTTTGAATTTTAACATCCGCCAAAACATATAAAAATAATGGTGAATGCGCCATGAATTACTTGGACGTGAAGTGATATACAGAGTGGCCAAGATAAGAATGAACAACATTGGTATCTTGGTGAAGGTATGAGATATGGATTTTGTTGAATGGGAAAAAGTAACGCAATTAAAGAACCTTTTTGTGATGGCTTTTCCAGAAATCGTCCTTCTACTTTCGTTTCCGGGTTTTTATTCATTTATGGAATTGTTTCTGTGATAATCGAAAATAATGAGTACCTACTCCTCGACCTACTTTTTCAACAAATTCTGAATTCAACGGTTTGTCTATTATACCTTTTGCTCAACTTTAAATTAAAATGAACCTTGTATATGTATACCGAATTCGGACAATGTCCGAAATAAATACGCAAAATTAGTTTTGAGGAAGGGAGATTCCTTCTTCAAAACTAGTTTTGCTTATCATTTTCGGGCATTGTCCGAATTCGGGTATTGAGCGTAACATATATAACGAGAAATGTTTCATTTTAATATGTGTCACAAAGTTTGGTTTGATAAATATTTCCTCCTGTATATATACAAATTGCTTATATTTCATGCAGAAGACAAGCTGAGAAGCTTTTAGAATCTCCAGAATTCCTATCCAGTCATTCATTCTTATCTTTCCTACCCTGTGTGGATGATTAAATGTCAATACTGGTAAGACTACTTCCTGCCTACAAAGTATTCGTATCTTTTTGACAGACATTTTCCTTCAAATCGAGTTTTACGAAGCGAATGCAAAATTCGTTCGAATCAGGTATGAATATTTAAGAACTTTATCTGAGAATAAACCTCTATTGGAAATATATTATCTTGATGGCGGGTATCTTTAGGCAAAGCACAGATAAAGAAAAGCTTCTCATATCGAGAAATTGGAGTCTTGAAGAAAATCTCTATATCACGGAGAAACTGTAAAATCGGAGAAACTGGAAAATCGTCTAAATATATTGTCAATCAAGAAATTGCTATTTGGTTAACAAATATAAAAAATCATGTTCAGAAAGAGAAGGACTTTTTCTGTTTCAACAAATGTTGAATCATTATTCATTAAATCCATATTTTCATTTCGGATGAGGCTGTGTAATGCCAGAACAGGCTAAAATATTAAATACTCATCAAATCAGTGCCAATTCATCAAAACTTCTGCGTCGAGAAAAGAAAAAAAGGTTGAATTTCACACGCATGCATATAAATGAAAGAATTTTCTTCGAATCTAGACAAAAACGTGTTATCGATACCTCGGAATTCTATCGTAACTGTCCCAGCTGGTGAGGCAATTGTAGGAGGAATACCTGCTGGATGATCCCATAACGTCCGAAACGTAGCCGCGGCAATCGCAAACAAATCACTAGATCGCGAGCGCCATGCCGTTAGAACGAACGCCAAGCGTCGCGGTGGTGTGCGGACGGCGATGGGCGCTAGACGCCACTAACGGCGTCGCGGCGTTCGTCAGCGATTTCCGACGCCGAACGCGGCCGTCGGGACGTACCCCTCGAGCCAGGTGAGACGGAAGCGTTCATCCGACTCGAGAGGCAACTCATCAATCGACATTTCAATGCGCGGTTCAGTTAGACATCAAAGGGGGCAACTTATTATTATGTTATATCGAATAAAACGATATTTTATTAATGTAATGGTTCTTTCAAAGTTATTATATCGAAAATTTCATAAATTTATTTTCAACCAATTAGAAGGCTCCTTTTTGTATACGTTGCTCATATAGCAACGGGCGATTACCGTGAAAATTTTGTTAGTTCCTATTGGCGGAATTTAAGTGATCATTTTTTTGTGAAAAATGAAGCGCCTTTATATTTATTGACAAACGTCACTCAGAATAAAATCTGGGTAGACATGTGATATTAGATGTTATGATTGAAAACGGATTACTGTTTTGAATGTTCCTGAAATATTAGTAACAAACATCAGTTACTATTTACAGTATCTTATAATTAATATATAAGTGATTATCTCCCTGGCTGTACAATTCTTGACAGCTATACCTATCATCCAATATAACACAGATCTACATCTTTCCCCATCTTATATTACCATAATATTGCGTAATTTTGATAGAATATCAAGTTGAATCAAGGATTGAGACCTTATTCTACTGAAAATAGCCGAACAAGGAGCTGTCCAATTTCATATTAGCGTGGAGGTATCACAATTTGTGCGACTTTTATCAGAGGTTGCAATGGAGTAGTGGACAGCGTGTTGGCGTACCACGCACAATCAGGCGGACGGGGTTGGATTCTCGCCGTCTTTTATTTTTTCAATCATCAACTAATTATTTCTTCGACAAATATTCACCGAAAATAGTGATCCGGACCCTAACTGATGATAATCTTCGTAAATTTTTTCTCGGTTGCGAATTTTGTGAAGAAAAATTCGCACCTCGAAAAAATTTTCGGAAATTATTCAAGCTCTAGGGAGATTACATACGATAATTTTGTTAGTTCCTATTGACAGAATTATTAGTAAGTGATAATTTTTCTGTCAAAAATGAAGCGCGTCATATCTATTGACAAATGTCACTCAGAATAAAATCTGATTAGACATGTGATATTAGATTACTGTTTTGAATGTTCCTGAAATTTTAGTAATAAACCTTGGTTACTATCTATACAGTATCTACGCAGAATAGGTCGTATAGGGTTCATCTTCTCATCATATTAAAAGTAACTCCAATTCATAAAATTTTCTTACCGAATCTCCCACGCAGCAGAATTAATTCCCTTTAATTCTGCTGCTAGGGAGATTACAAGTGAATAAACCTATGTGGTGAACGAATATCGATATATTTTCTTTTATAACATATTTATGTTTTTGACATATCGAATATACCCACACGCTATATTCATTTTTATACACCTACTTATCGACTATCTGTACATAATTATTATTCAAATAAACTTTTGTTTCACGAAACATGGATTCAAAAAAAGAAAATTTTAATATACAGGGCAGGGCGTACCGTAGAAAAAAAAAGTTTAACAAATCGAAAACGCGATGTTTATTTGTTTTTCTCACTGCAGTTATCAGGGGAAAAATACCATTATATTTCTCTGATTTGACCGACCTTGTACCTTCAATAAAAATGAAGTTACAATAGTGACGACATGAGTTTGATCAATCTGTATATCGAATATTATCTCGAATATTATGATGAATTATTCCATAGATCGATTATTCGCGATACATCGATATTATACAGGTTGTTTCAAGACGAATTAATGTGATCTATAGGTAGATAGGTATACAATATATAAATATAGAATATTATGAATAAAGTCTGGGGCGTAGTTTCAGGGGGCACATTTCTTAAATTATTGTGGGAAAATGTTGTATGCATTACTTGAGTATAAGGTAAGTTGTTTCAAACCTGCTCATTTACTTATTTAGCACTGATTTCTGAAATTAATGTGGCCTGAGCGGTATAGTGGAAACTCATTTCTGCATCAACATGACAGTTCACTCAACCGAGTAGAGAACTAAATAAATATTGACAATTTAGGGAAGCCGTGCGTTTCACATTCAGCTAGAAGGCGCACGAATTCGTGTTTACCGGACTGTTAAACTTCTTATTTATCCGGAACACCAACGCGGTATTGACTCGACAAACAGTAGGAATTGTATTTCTGGTATAGTGAAGCAGGAAATAACATCAAGGATTATGTACGCATGCATACATAACAGTGAGTACACGATAGTTTGGTATAGACAATTCATATAAGCAATATATGTTATACCAGGTCCAGCTGACATTGAACTGATCTCTGTACTTTCAGTACCTATATAAACCATTCAAATTGGAGTAGGTATAGGGTCGGTTTAGTCAGGCTCTGAAAGGAATCACAGTTATATGTTATATAACATTAAACATTTGCCATCATCAGGCTTCCTAGCGTAATTATTGCTATGCTGCTCTCTGCCGTTGGTAATTGAAAAATGCATAAGAATAATCAGAATACCTATCGATTGAGAATAAATTCATTCAATATTTTATTACTGAAGCGCCAGACGAAAAACCGACGCGTCTCCAATTCATATCAATCGATACCAGGCAAGCTTCAGCTTCACGGACATAGATGGCAGCACTGACCGTCGTATGATATGATTCGAAATATTTTTCGTCTTGACCAAAATAAAAATTATCTTGACGGAACGCATCTATCAATGATTTTTCATCCTAATATTCCTAATATTGTAAATTACGAATGAAAATTGCGCAGATGAAACTTTTTATATATTTTCTAATTCCATAATTTATGAATATCGAGGTATAATTTAGGGACACTTTGTGAATGAAAAGGTATTTTATGCTTCCAAAAATAGGTATACCTATACTTTCGAATCAAATGGATATTATCGCATTCAAAAAGTTTTATATGTACCTATGTTTCTTTATCATTTTCTCTATATTCACAATCATGGCACAAAGAAATACAAAGCTGTGAATTTGACCTAGATTCGTGGGAACAAAGGTTTAGATATATAGTACAACGAGACATGAAAAATCCATCTGGATTATCATGGATCATTATTTATTTACGCAAACATTTGAAAATCAATACGGCTCATTAGCAATCGAATGAACATCGCAGCAACCTGTGATTTGAATCGAAAATCCATCAGTATATTAAATTCGAATGCGCACTGAATTATCGGAAATAGTACGAAATGAGGATTCACGAAGTGTCAACAATTCAGACGGTCGACCCAAAACTGCTGCTGATAATTTTCATTGCTGATCCAATTCATCCTTTTATGATCCGGTAAACCATTCCATTTTATTAAATCGATGCATCTGAAAAAAGTTCACTATTCACATGAAATTATTATATCCGTGCAATCATTATGAAAAATAATTTGGATAAACACTTTATCATTTATATCAGACCAGGATTAAAGAGCAAATCGTTCTCTTCATATATCGAGAAATCCACTATTGACCAAGATATCCTCGATACTACTTATAGAATAAACTGTTCTGATACCCATTACCGTCCAACAATGTAATGAAATAGTTTAGAAAGCATCATGATTTGGATCCTGTGACCAATGCCAGATATACGTATGTTTGATCCTTTGTGAACATTTCGGAGTGCATGAGTATTGTTCGAGAAATTCACAATGGTTCCCTTATAACTAATTTAAACATTTCTGAATAATGTTTCTGTATTTTGGACACTAACTATCACGGGAGAAAGGCTTGGGCAACCTAACATAAAAATTTAATAAGTGTGTCCTAAATTGGTGATAAATGCGTATTATTATCATTATTGCTATCTCAGAAACTATAAACAAAAAAATATGTTTGAAACTCATATTAATTGAAACAAATACAGGGTGATGATTCCAAATTTTGAATTCTAAACCACCCTGTATTTGCTTCAATTAAATATCAATCGATAGTAAATGAAAAGTTAGGAAAGGAACATGTGAGCCGTTTTGAGCAATAATGGATAGTTTCGACACAAAAAATTCCCATAGTTGGAAAAATCTCGATTTTTCACACCCTATATGTCTGTAATCATTCGATAAAGACCCCAAGTATGATAGATCAATGAAATCAGCTTCCCAAGGATGATCTAAAAATGCAATATAAAAAGTAGCTGCTACTTTATAGCAACGCCGCATCGTCTAAAATATTTTAGATGTGTAAATCATATTGATGGTTTATGTGAGCTGTCGAATTTTCAGATCTATCCATTGTCTGATGATTAGCCAGAAACGTCTAATTAACGCTCAACGTGAAAAGCCCTGTATATGAGTAGAGTGCATCATTTACGGATCTAAAAAAATAAACCCGAGTTCATTCAGCTCGAGCCTATAAACCGGCGCCGCGGCGCCGACAACAATCTTGCACCTTGGTATCTGCAACGCCACCTCGTCCAGCGAGTCTGAAGGGGTGAGGGGTGGGCGTTCGAACAACCTAGAGGGCGCTAAAGTGAGGGCGGAAGTGCCCACGTAGCGGTGGTAGCGATCCAAAGTGCCACGTCTACGCCTCTGGTGTTGTTGTTGCTTGTGTCGCTGCTGTTGCTGTTGCTGCTTCTTCTTTTTGTCTTCTTCGGCGGCTCGCCGCAGGTTGTGCAGACGGAAAAAGTACATCGACATTCTGCAAACAGAAGGGAGAGGATAGTCGGTTATATACAGGGTCACGCCGATTTCATAGGGATATATTTTCTAAACGGTAAGACCAAGGTGGTTATAGGATGGTGAAACAGCTCTTCAATTGTTTCTGCGAAAAACTTGTAGACCGTTTGAGAAGGTACTAATATTTCCATGACTTGAAAGAAGATGGCGGTAAGATCGATTATCGAAGAAGATTTCTGTTGCTTACGTATTTCTGTGGTGCACATCTAACAGACGTGACTTGAAACGACATTAAAACAATAAATTTTCGATAAATCTGGAATGAATATTGGTATTTTGACTCTTCTCAGTCATTTTTCATATAGAACAGATGAAACTGATGAAAAGATGACAGATGCACAGTTTCTGTTTTACCGACACAAGGTATGTCGCCATCTCTGATAACTTCAGGAAATATTACTACGGTTTGAAATCAAGTAGGCAAAGGTCTACAGTTTATTCTAGTGCTTGTTAATAGGAAGCTGTTTCACCATCCTATATCCACCTTGGGTAAGACATAGAAAGTTGATCAAATTAGACAAAAGTTCAGTTCAGTTCAGTCTTCAAAATGCCGATTTGCAAACTCGAAAAGTTCCGGCCGTTTCTGAATTATTATTTGGAAAAAACTGAAAACCACTCATTTCGTTTTTATTTATTTTCCGAATTAATATTGGAACAAGAAATTTTAGATTTTGCACAAACAGGTAATAATATCAAGACAAAGAAGTTAAAGTTATCAGAAAATTTAATTTGAATTTTAAAGAAAGATAACCTGCAAAAAATGGTTTTCACTGTTTTTTGCACTCTTTCATATGATTATATCAACATGTTATACATGGCTATGAAGGGAATTTCTAGTACCATTCAATGGTGAAAAAAACAAATATGGTGCCCATAAGAAAAACAAAAGATGCACAGTTTATCTGTGAAATAAATGAAGATAGATTATTTCTGATAACTCCAACTTCTTTTTCTTGATAAATTACCTATTTGTGCAAAATTTAAAATTCCTTGTTCGAATATTAACTCGGAAAATAAATAAAAACGAAATGAGTGATTTTCAGTTTTTCCAAATATTTCATTAACGGCCGCAACTTTTCCAGTTCACATTTTGAAGAGGACTGAATTGCGCATCTTTTGTCTGATTTAATCAACTTCCTATGTCTTACCGTTTAGTAAATGGCAATACTATCCCTATGAAATCGGCGGGACCCTGTATAGATTGGGTGTGTCCACCTTAAGGACTCACCACACCTGTAAAGTCGTTATTATTTGTTCGATTTTGAAAATTTTCTCTTTGTTGAATAGTTATTTGGAATATCTATCCGGACAGTAAAGTAATAATATTTTTGGGCTGTTATTGTGGCCAACTGCGACCAATTTTATTATTGACCCATATTCTTAAAAAAGTACTATTAGCGTTTTTTTTTCACCAATAATGATGATTTATTCTGAATCAGGATCATTTGAAACATACCCGTACCGATTTTCATCATTATAAAATACAGGATGTAATATTGGTATTTTTTGGAAGAATTAATTAATCGGTACAGATATGTTTTAAGTAATCCTCAATAATAATTCGTCATTGATTTTCCCAAGAATACAACAAAAGTACATTTTTTGATGAAATATTGAAAAAAAAAATCGGACATCCTGTGTTTTATGATGATGAAAATCCGGTACATGTATGTTTGAAGTGATCGTGATTCAGAATCCATCATCATTTTTCGTAAAAAAAATACCTAATAGTACTTTTTGAAAAATGGGTCGCAGTAGGTTACGATAACAGCCCAAAAATATAATCACTATATTGTTAGATAGACATTTCAAGTAGCTATTCAATAAAAACAAGTTTTCCAAAATCGATCAAATAATAACGATTTTACATGGGTATTAAGTCCATGAGGTGGACACACTGTATATGCATGGATATGCTTGACGGTTTTCACGCTGCTATAAGTATACTTCGACAGGAAAAACATCCATATCGAGGAGGTCTGGAAACAGTCATTTTTCTCAAAATATGTAACCCAATCAATCACCTCAATTTTAACAAAAAAAATTAAGACATTGCTAAGATATTTTCGATATTTTTTCTGTTATGCCACTTACATTTCACGTGAAAATACTTTACGAAATTAGCTTGAAATGTCAAGATCAAAGCTACAATTAAACATAAAATCTGAAATCTCAATATTAATCCAATATTATTCTGTTGAACCAATATTGAAACATTCGGTTTATGTACTTACTGGATCATCATGCATATTCAAACTCCCTTTCATACGTGAAAACCACGTTTACAGCTCATATCTAAACTCCCTGGCACTTGTTATGCAGCATGCAGAAGCAGATCTGATTTTACTTTTTCCTCACGGTATGTTCTCACGGGGCTTTATTATACAATCATCATTCATTTTGGTTGTATTTCACATCATTGTCATGCTATGAAAAGTCTCTAGGTATGTAGCGACATCATGCACTAAACCTCCTGGGGATGGTATAGAGAGTTTTATTCGATTCCGGAAAGACGAGAAAGTTAGGTACATGAAATTCGTGAAGGTTAAACCTGCCAAATAGAGTACGGGAAGTAGGTAATAGATTAAATTTTTTCGAGGAGTTTCATTCCCAATAAATTTCTCTCATAAGCAACCATATTAAAAATGTTCAATAGATTATTTTATACGTTATGAACTTGGATTTTAATTAAATTCAAAAATAGAGGAAAGAAAATAGTCAGATGTATTGATTAAGCTTCAGCTGTCGGCGGTTTAGGTATAGGTATATTTCAATTTAGACACTTTAGGAAAATACTCAGCATAATTTTCAATATCTCATTCATTAGGAGAAAACTATCTTTTGGTATGAGAAACGAGAGGAAGACAACTCACCTATACAGCAAAGTATAACAAGAAACAGAAACACTGTATTCACCACCTTGTCATAAAGAATGGAATTATTTATTAATTAGATTAGTCAAGAACGTCGATAAAGAGTGAAATCGAAGAAGAAGACATCCTTATCGATAATTTAAAGGCTTCACATTTTATTTGGTTTTACCGGAAAGACGAAAACCACGCTTTCCAGACATACATTTCGAATGAACAGTTGAAGCCAATAATTTTTAATGATCTTTTGCACTCTGTTGGTATAAAAGCATTCAATCAAATGACAGCCATTTCCAGATGAAATAATAATAATAATACCGTCTTTATTATATTCTTCCTTTTCAACAGTAGGTACCTACAGTCATTTGAATGGAAATTAAATATTATAACATATTTAACTTTGGAAGGGAATTAAAGGCGGAGTTCAATTTCAATAGTGACGAATCACCATGGAAATATGAAATTACGAGAATGTTACGAAAATGTCATATTGCACTATTCATGATTTGACACGATTTTCGCGATTACAAAAAATGTTTTGTATCCGGATAAATTGATTCATTTCATTTCATTGGTAGTTTCCGTATATGTTTTTCCATGAAGTATTGAGTTCCAATGAATAAATTGTGGACTCCAAATGACATTTATTGAAAACATAATGTAATTATTGACGGATTTTGAATGCACTTGATTGATGCAATTGAGCGAGAACCGCAGATGGAGTTGTTTATGTCGCAATTTGAATACAAAAAATATTTCAATCAAACCCATTCAGAGAAATGAAAATCCATCACAACTAATTAAAATATATGAGTTGCTAAGGGATAGCAATCCTGTAAATACAGTTGCCATACCTACATACGCGTGCAATATTAAGTTTTTTATTTTTTATTTTTTTTCAGGTGACGAACCGTATCACCCTACAAGGTAAGTGATTCTATAAGGCAATTACCCATATATACGTGATATCATTAGTATGTTAAGTGTATAATTTCTGTGTAAATCCGGGCAGAACGGACGAAGACGCCTAAGAGAGAATGACAATGACTTTATTATGCATATCGGGTAGCATTTCCATTTTTCCAGGGGAAATAGACGATAGCTGTGCGCAATATCGATAAGAACCCAATTTGCGTCGCCCACGTGACATATTATTCAGCACAATCACGGCTATAGGGCCATCTTAATTTTTCTTGCGCAAACATCGAAGAATTTCATTAGAGGCGAATAACATGGTATTGAAAAAGATGCCGAAGTGTTTCGTATCACGGGTTGATTCACATAAAACACGAGAGACCAGCAAATGGCATTTTTTTCTCGAATCGTACACGTTTTCTTTGAGATTGTATTCAGAAGAAATGTTTTTTCTGAACTCATGTGGAATTAGGTACCTATAGATTAGAAATAACTCGTGATGAAAAGTGGAAAATAGATGTTATACAAAATGTAATTTTCTATTTATTCGTGATAGGTAGTATCATCATGATTATAGGAATTAGGTACCATTCATACCTTTATATTTCCATTTCATTGGTTATTTCTTATATCCAACTTCGTGTTACTGTAAATATCAAAGTCCATAAAATTTCTTCATACCGCATCATATTTATCACTTTTATTTCAAGATCAGACTAGTGTACCTGAACATGCTGTCAGGTTGATCATTTTATTGATCTGATAATACATATTATCGTCCCCCTTATCACGTATGGGCGTAACTGAAATCTGCAAACTTTACAGGAGAGAGGAAAAACGAAATTGGGTCACAATTATTGAATGGTTATTTTAAGCTGGAGTTGATATAAACGATGTACATAATTGTACTTTTTTTTAAATTGTCCAAATTTGCAGATATGCCCATATGAAAATGTCAATTTTGCCATTTTGTCAGATACGTTTGACACAAGAATACGCGTCTATAACGCAGCCATTTTATTTTTTTTTTATTATCTGTCTTCCTCATTATTTACGTATATGTGTACACATGCATGCATACTGTACTTATATGTTACCTTAAGGTTGCAGCAATAAAAGCGATATTATTATTATTATTATTATAATAGTTCTGAATTGATATCAGTTACGCCCTTCGAGTTCATCGGAAAAAGCAAATATTTTCTCACAAACAGGCAGATACGCCAATCCATACGTGATATATTTTGTATTGAATCCACCAAATAGATACGCCATGATCGTGAATATTCATTGACATAAGAGATACAGTTACGCCACTTCGTGAGATGAAAAGAGCACTCAAAAGAAGAATATAGTACGGGGTGTAAATCAATTTTCACTTTTTTGTTAGTTACGCCCATACGTGATAATAGGGACGATATATTCATATAAATATAATACATTCGAATTATATGAATAGAATCCCATCTGGGATAGTAATATTCTCAGATATATATATAGTATATAGGATGGAAGTATTTCATTGGATTCCTGAGGCATTTTGTTATATATATATTTTTTCATTATGAATCTTTTCATATTCTGCATGGTCGAAAGCGGGAACCCGTGAAAGCTGATCATTTCTATGAATCCTTATTTGATGAATAATATTTTCTATACACGAAACAGCATGGAAAATTCTGTGAAGCCTTTTGGCATAATAAATATTCTTGTTCTGAATATATAAATTAAGCAACCTATAGGTACGTAATATCCAAAAGGGACAATGGTTTATGGAGATCGAAAGAGATTTAGGATCAATTCAGTAAGCAGCTTAGTTTTTCCGAATAGAAATGAAATATTTCCTGCATTTCTGCTAGTCGTTTTAAACTGATCCGATATTCAATAACGTGCATGAATAGAAAAGATATCCACGTAATTGTCTTATACTTACCATTTAAAATTTCAATCATAACTAAGGTAACCCAAAATGCAATTTCCGGATATGAAGAAGCGGTATAAAATGAAACAAATTCGTTATATGCAATTTATGAACGATTCACTAGAATCTAGATAAAATCTGAAACTCCGTAAATTTTTAGTACAGAAGTGCGTTCCGATAAATTCATCCGAATGGACGCACCCAAGTGTGCCGCTCTCACGAACTGTCTTGCCTGATGCTCGTTTTTCCTTTCACCCCGATAATCACAGAGTCGTACGAAAATCCCGACAGTACGATAAGAACATCTATTTCCCGGAATAGTTCGGAGTAGAAAGGAAAATTGAGTTGTCGCAAAATATTCACGTTATTGTGTAGATGCTCGGTGCTTCAGTTGATCTCGTTGAAAGATGAAATTTTCAATACGACTTGAATGACGTTCGTATACGGTAAATCATATATTTATCATTTTTGTTGCAGAAAATAATTTCTTTGTCAATATATTGCCTATATGTAAAGTCTACGGATGTTTATAGGAGTATATTAATAAACTTTTTGTTCATGTTGGACTTGTTTTTCTAGCGAATGAATGATTTTCCTAATTGACCTGTATTTTCTTTTTTCCTCTCATTTCTAATCTACATTGTTATTCAAAAAATAATCTTTTCCCTCTCCACTTACGCAGTTCCGTCTATTTTCATTAACGTTGGTGACAGCTGATCGAATGATTACCAATCGTTATTCCAAGAGTATCTCCTTTAGCGGATTCAATTTGGGGGCAAAAACTTGTTAATTTTCAACTTCTATTACCGCTGAGTTTGGTCAGAAGAGAGTAAACGGGAAAATTGAGTCGTTTTCAAACGGATGAAAAGAACGAGCTATACTCTTTTTAGATCGAGTAGAAATTTATTGCGGGATTTTTCACGATGCGATGTCTAATAGATTCTTTTCGGTACCAAAAAAATTTCAGTTGTCGTCCCTCACAATGTCATAAACACCCCGTAGATAGCTTGAAAAATTCTTCCATTTTGTCGAGTTTATCAGATTTGTATACCTACCTATATTATAAATAGATTCAATGTCCCATTTGTCTCGATTCCCAAAGGGCAGTTCTCTTCACAATGTCATTTCTTAGAAATCACTTTCAATAGAGACAGGTACAGGGATGAGAGGGAATAAAGGAAAACAATAATTTATCGAATGGAAGGAAAGTCCGGATGTACGAGCGTACAGGCCCAAATTGGAATCGTGATTGGAAATATGCTATTTTCGACGCGAAGCTAGAGACGGACTTTGTTGTTTTTTAAACGACACAACATCCATACCATTTCATGACACTTTTATACGTGACATATTTAGTTGAATATACATTTAATATATTAAAAAAGCACTATAGCGTTAATCATTGAGCAAACAAGAAAATTCAGATGAGCAAACGTAATAGAAATTGTGTCATGATGTACGTACAAACCTTCTCTTTTTCTTATACATCCCATGCGAAAACACACATTCAAATCCACCCGCGTGCGGTATCACTGAATGAACTAGTTGATTATTACTTTCGGTACATGATGGCTATTCTTGGATTGAATTTGTCATGCAAAATTATGCGAAAAATCAACAGGCCCAAATAGCACCAGTGTATATTGTGCAGTAAGCACACTTTCATTTTCAATGAACTTGAATCAGCGACGTAGTCAAATAATTCTGGAGCCCTACTGCAAAACTTGTGGCAAAGATAATGTTCCCGCGTCTCATTCATTTTGTTTTTCGCGAAATAGTTCATTTTCTGTCGAATATTTCTACTTTACCTACTTCTCTACTACTTGTGTCTGATATATATAGCGCGGCTTTATCAACAACAGTTTTATAGTCATCAAAATACTAGGTATTTGAAATCGACCACCGTATACAGGGTGTATTTCATTTAATCATTTGAAATCCTGATGTCAAACTTTGAAATTGGCGTGGTTTGAAATTTTTCCAAAAAAGTTATATATTGGATCAGTTATCACAATTTTTCGTTACGGTTCTGCTTTGACACAGTAATCCACAAAAGTGCGTTCGAAAATTGGTATTGCTGTCGCGCAGGTAATTAGTACCTACTCGACAGAAGAATATTAAACAGCTAATGTGTTCATTAACGTTGACTGGTTAGTAATATGACACCATTTATATAAAATCTATATAATAGGCTCATTCATGTCGATTTTCACGGTAATCGCCCGATGCTATAAGCAACGTATACAAAAAGGAGCCTTCTATTTGGTTGAAAATAAATTTATGAAATTTTCAATTTTGTTCCATTTCAATGGAAATTGCTCCTCCAAAAACTGATCATCTCGTGTTCAGTAGGCTATATGCCAATGTCAATCCTCGACCTTTCATCACACACGAGAGTGTTTCGAAGCGGCCATTGTTCGAGATTGCTCTGTATTAATTATTAATATATCTGGATTGAATCCGTAGGTTCTCGATTAGATTGAATATATTCCATATTTATGACATGATCAAAGTTTGTCTAACAGGAAGGGGATACGATAATTATCACCATGACAACACAATTCTGGTTTTATCACGACCTTTGCTATACAATGAATAAAATATGCATTGATACAACATTTGCCGCTCATTTACAACATTGAAGCAGTAAACTCATCTAAATAAAATTGATAACATCCACATCTGTTTAAACTTATTCACACAAATTGGGACGAAACGTTCTTCGAAGATATTCATATATGTAATTCGAGGCTCGAGGTGAATCTATATATACATTTATATAAAAAGGACATTCTGAATTATGGATCCGAGACAGGATATATCTGTAATTACTCATTACATCAAATGTTGGTCACTGTCGCTAATTTGATGTATAAACCAATTTACAACCAATCCCCATCAAATCTGTCACATCAAGCATCCTGACCGAGAGGTCGATAGCAATGGATCCTATAGTTAATGATGAATTAAAGTGAAGTGACCAAAATAAGGCTATGTAGAGGGTTTTAGAAACATGAAAAGCTTTTTAATTTTCGACATATAGACAAAGTATGTGGAGCCTTTTTGATAACAAATACCTATATTATAACAGAGGTTCCAATATCTCAACGAAGTACATCAGTGATTTCTTCACACCTTCACAACATAGAATATTGTAATACTGTTCCTAAGCATACATAATATGATATCGATCATGATGCTATTGTTATGATGTATTACTCTAACAAGGCTTCAATCATTCATTTCGATCCTGAAAATGATGAAATAATCCATTAATAATCCAATAGGCTACGCTAGAACAACACCAATATATTATCAGTGGTGATCCATTAAATATATTTTATCAACATGAATGAAGAATCCTCTTGCCAGGATATTGTCAAAGGATTGACTGAAAATCAAAGCTCATTTTGCCATATATAGCTTTCGTTATATATCATTTATCACATTGATTTTGTCTATAAAATCAAAATTTCAATTGATTTTTTATCGAAAAGAAGCATTTTGAGCCTATGCCAACTGCGAAAGAGAATATAAATGAGGTATCATTGGCCTTCGAGATGGTGAAAGGTTTTTTTTTCCTTTCAAATATCTTACTTTTGCCTTCAGAATGAGCACTTATAAACTCAGTTCCAGCTTAACAAAAACTTTTTATTGCATATCGCTTTTGTTCTGGGTTATGCTTTCCATGGTTCGTAAATAATTCACTATAAGATCTTTCACTGACAAAAATGCTCAAGTGGTGCATAATTAATCAGACGGGGTCCATGTATCTACTTCTGCTCCACAATTGATATCTTAACTCTTGACTTGTCTTATTTTCAGATAGATATTATATTCCATTTATTGCACCAAAAAGAAAAATCTGTATCGATCAACCATCATATAAGCTATAACGAGAAAATTCCTTTCGCCAAGTTATGGTTGTAATTCAATTTTGTACGTATCAATGAGTAATCTGAAAAGAAATTTGACATACCATTTTTGAATTTAGAGATATCACCGACGAACGGTATTTTGAAAAATTTCCGAGAGTACAACGCTTGAATATATAACTGCAATGAAACGAAGCCATTATTTGAAAACTATATATAAAAACCATTCAGAAGTGGGAGAATATGATGAGTATCTACCTACATACATAATATACATGCGCTGAAAAAATTCTTTTCATTCGTAAGATTATACAGAATTCGTTTATGTATTTTGCACAGAGAATCGTTGATGGAAATGGAAAAAATTCTTACGCAACGCATCTCTTGACCATATTTCATTCCACCTCTGGGGGTAGTTCGATCCTATTTCTGATGGTCCTAGAGGGAATAAGGAACACATCAGTTACTCCAATACAATTCTTATTCTGTTTCTCCTACGAGAATTATACATATTATGCACTGTGCGATGTTTATGAATCAGTTTATTTTGAAAAAAATACGAAAAACAATATTCTTCTATACTGGCTTGCACGATATGTTTATTCATGAACATTATAGGTTTTTCTCTCGTGCAGACAAAAATTAAAAAAAAACTTATCAAACTAATCAATTGTTTTGTTTATAATAATGTTTTGAACAATTTAACAAAATATAATTATTTGTTTTATTCATTTTTTCGCACCCTTTTCGCTCGAAAAGAAAACCTATATCATGTTCACTGTGTGCCTTCCTGAAATAGATCTATAACTCGTAAAATTCTAATACGCTCTACGCTACATGTAGCTCTACGCTACATCTATGAATTTAGGATACACCGATTTTTATAGATAAATTATGCAACCCTCGTGCAATCATCATGTCAGTAAAACATAATATACACACATAATCAAATTCCTTTTTACCCGTTAGGGTGTATGGAAATTGTAATCTATTCAAATCATTTCAATACCTCCAATTGAATCAATAAAGTTTGGGTAATGATATTCATGATATATTAATCGAAACCATTACTTGATCGATTCCCTGAAATTATTTCACCGGGTCCGGTACATTAATTTGATAGTTCTGAAGTTATCTTGAATCAGTTCGAGAATTGTTGATCAAAAATGGATTAATTTTGGATAGACGATGAGCATCAACATTCTGTCGGTTCGATGTCTGAAGTGTGTTAATTTTTCTTTATCTGTATACCATCCGACTCGGCATGTTTGCAATGTTGAAGAATTACATTAAAATTCAATTCGACTTCAAGGAAGATTGATATAGTGAGTTCATTCATAACAACAACATCTTATTATCCCAGATTTCTGAGGAATATTCTAGGAAAGCAAGAATCTGGAATTTTCATTAGACGTTTATATCGAATTTCTTTGCACCAACAAACAGAATGGAACGGAAATCTCCGACAGTTTTGGATTTCAGTCATCTAGAATGTCGGGGATCATCGCTGCTTAACTCAAATTGCAACGAAAATTACTCACGAAAGTAATTGGGAGGAGCAGGATTATTTCCATCAGTAAATAAAGAAATCGAACTTTGGATGTTCGATTCTATGATGGTTTTACGAGAGGCAACGACCACTGGATTTTGAACTTATTTATTTTCATTTAGGAAGTAGCAAATACTTTCCCAAAAAAGGCAGTCTAAAATCTAAATTCTTAATCTAATTCTTGAGGCGAATCATCTCTAGTAGGAATTATTGTATTATAAAATGTTTTCCAATTTCTATACTTAGAACGTAAAGTTGAATCTTCAAAATGTTATCCGGAATTTTGTCTTAAATGTAATCAACTGATGAGTTTTTTATATAATGACAGATAATATCCATACAAATTTTGGCTTATAAAATATAGCGCATCCACCAAAATTTAATGTGTGTATCCGCCAAATTTTAAAATTATTATTCGTTCAAGCCATCAAAATATCGCATTCGCAAAGCTTCTTGTGTGTAGATCTGTGAATTTGTGTATGAATCTTTCTATAATGCTCATAACGCACCATCTTTGGAAAGGAAAACTTCAAAGAAACGCGGTTTATCAGCGAACCTGAAACGTTTCCAGTGATTCTGCAATCGCTCTGTGAGAGATGATCCGAGAACTACTTTCATGTCTAAACATATACGTTCATGAAACCAATGATTCGGTATTTTCGGACCACTGGTTTTATCACCATTTCCATTAGGTAAATATCATTCTGATGTCATAACGATACGTATAATCGAACACCATTAGACGTATTGCGTTGGTTTGATATCACAGAAAATTTCGATTGAACATCACTGAATTATCGGCCATTCGTTCACCAGATACACCATCGACAGTATTGATCGAATGAAAGAAATATCTACGGTTTCTATAATAATTGTATTGTACAAGTCTGGTAAGTGACAGTACGAGATCTAACATACTTATGATTTGACGCCCTCTTACACTTTCACATATATCAAATATGAAGTATTCAGAAGGTAGAATAATGAACTAGAAGAGCTGCAAGCATCAATTACACTATACTGCCTAAATATTGGCCAAGAAATGCTGATTATACATTAAAGCTCAATTTATAAACTCCGTTGCCGTAGCTACAGTTGACGTTGCCGTTCCAAAATGTATTGAGGAGATATCCGACGTCATCTGCGTCAGCTGCGTAGTTTATGAACAGATGTTTATTTTTAGCACATTCCATCTACGAACGGTAACTGCAGCGTCAGCTGTAGTAGCTACGACTGCGGAGTTTATAAATCGAGCGGCGAACAGAATATATTGTTTATTGCTTGGACACATCAGATTGCTTATTGAAGAACATCAGAAAATTCAATCTCTTCTTACGTATATCATGTGAATTTATGAAATAACAATTCTTTCAAATCATAATTGGATTTATTATACTTAGGTAGAATATTTTGTTTACCAATTATGAAGGCAATTGCATATTTCTTCTTAATACTCCTATATGACCCTGTGCTCGTTTCGAATACTTTTGTGAAATGGTCTAATATGAGTTTATCTAGCTCCACATTCACAAGAACAACAGAAGCAATATGTAGGTCTATACCTACATCATGTTGTTCGGATAGCGAAATATCATTTCTGCTTTGTAGTTCGATAGAGTTGTTCAATCGCACAAATAATATGATGTCCTATACTTCTGGATTCGACAAGTCTATCTGAACAAGGAAACCCGATTTCATCGAATATACACGTTTAGTGAATTCCATTTCAATAGATTCAAATGCATATACCGACATGCCTATACGAATATCGAATTCATATAGTCGTATCTCAGACAGTGAATGGCGATAATTTTGAAATTCTCGAGAAACCTAGTACCCCATGGCCCATTCGTGTGTATAACTGACAAGTAGTAAGGTCATAATAAGATAAAATGAGAAAACATCTCACTATACCGGGTGTAACAGGATCATGGTACACCCCCCGTATATCCGTTAGTTTCAGAGGTAATTTATTGAAATTTGGGACATGCTCCTATATGGACATAATAAGCGTCACTTTTTGATCTACAAATGATTTGTTTTTCACTTCCGGTTTCGCCGGAAGTGATACCAACTTTCGATTTTTGAATGGAACACTCTGTATATTATTGCATTTCTGATATCTGCAAAATTTTCTGAATCCGATGATATCAAATAAGTGACATTTTAAATGACATTTTAAATTTTCAATAATTTTATTTTCTTATTTTCTTTTAGTTGTAATTTCCATTGTATTATATATCGCACATTTTATTGCCAGTTATGAATAAATTTTTTTATTGGTAGTACTAATAAATAGTACCACGGTACCAATATGGTTCCATTTGAAAGAAAAAATAATTTTACCGCAAAATCGACTACGATGAACTTTATTTGCTCATAAAAAACGCAATTTAGTATTTTTGACGGGATTTAGATTTTTCTAGCATTAGACGGATCAATTAGAATGAAAATCGGAACCATTATGGCACACCTAAATGGAAAACTAAAAATTAAATTTTAAAAAAATTTTGACGTTTGAAATGTCACTCATTGGATCCAGAAAATTATGCAGATTTCAAAAATGTAATAATATACATGGTGTTCCATTCAAAAATCGAGAGAGAGAAAAAACATTTGTAGGTCAAAAAAAAGTGACGCTTAGTATGTTCATAGCATGTCCCAAATTTCAATGAATTACCTCTTAAACTAACGGAGATACGGGTATAATATGTTGCTTCCTCTGTTATACAGAATATTTCAAATGTTACTATGATGATACAATCGCTTTTAGATATACTCTATATGAATCGTGGAAACGGTTCTATTCGGGAGTCGACTTCATTTGCGTGGCGAGTCTCAAAGTAAAGATTCCTGTTACTTTTATAAAGAGGAGATGACAGCGCCAGTCCTCATTTCAATAATTGAATTTCTCCATCTGACGAGTTTTATTCAGGAAGATTTGCATTTCCATATTGCGAAAAGGGCCATTCTGTTGGCGGCGAATCAGTTTTATAGTCTGTAAAATGGGATTACATTTATCTGAAATTCCTGAAATGTCACACCATATTCCTACACACTCAAATACACAGATATTATGCTCACATATAGGTGCCTAAATATTTACGGGATCGGGAACCCGAATCTCGCCTGCACTTTTCAGTTGATCAGTAAAAATTATTCGTACCTACGTTAATTAGATCATTTTATTTCACCTTGCACAATAGGATAACCTCGTGGAGGAATATCGTGCAAGCCAGTATAGGAGAATATTGGGACTATTGGGAGAGGAAATGGGTATTGTTTTTTCTTCTTGAAAGTTTGTTATCAGAACAAACTTCTTTAGGAATAATATTGCTGTTCGATTAAAAGATGAACAAGTTTTGCAGGAAAGAGTTCTATAGGGAATTATTCTCTGTGAACTCCAATATATAAAGGGCATCATCAAATACATATCAGGTGTCGTTCAAGAGAAGAGGAGATAAGTGTAAACTTCCCGAATAGCAGAGGTCATGCGACTTGATGTCGAATCATTCAGTATTTCGTTACAGAAAAGCAAAATAATATATGTTATTACGACAACAAAATATCTCTCAATCTGATGAAGCTGCCACAACGTCAGATTGCTGGTTTGAGGAAACGACCGAGAAGCTATATAGAAATCGGATCGGCGGTTCCAAACATTTGCCAACACCCTGAGGGGCATTTCTGTGGTCTCCCAAGGGATTCACTAAATCCAAACCGAGTTGTCGTATACAGAATACACGAACAATTGTTGTATTATACAAACTGAATCACATTCTCTTGAAGCGGTTTATACGGATTTGTTAGTTGATATTTGCCTTATTTGTCATGTTCAGTGCAGATTCACATTCACATCGAATCATCTATCATGGAAAGAAAGAATGTAATTTGGTAGATTACTGATAACAAGGTGTAAATTTGATGTGTGTACGCTATCCAGCAGTATGCCTCGATTCATAATTCAATTAGGCAGTATAGCTGTAGGTCAGATTGAAAACTGTGAGAGAGGAGAAGATAGGGTATCAACTTGATTACCGTTCTAGTAAAATTAATGATATTCCGCCCTCAGAAATGGGTCAGCTACATAAAGAAAAACTGCGAGCTAGATGCAATTTTCAGCAAAATTTTCTCGGAATTCTCATTCTGAACATCGAAACTCTATTCATGGAAAAAACGCACACCTACCTATTATTACTAAATTATTATTATTTAAATTATATCAGTATGGTAAGTTATATGAAGAATAAAAACAATATCTTCAGTATTTATAGTGGAAAATAATCGCGCTATTCCCAGATAAATAATAATAATAATAATAATATATACATTATGTCAGGCTTAGATAGGTACTGTTTTGGGTATGGTTGTCCGATAAAAGTAAACAGGTTTCAAATAATAATCAATCTCATTTGCATCAATAGGTACATTTATTCTCCATGACCACACTTTGGATAATGCCTGTACCTATCGATTTTTTCAAAACTGTTGAAATTTTCAATGGTTGGTTTTCATTGGTTTCAACATCAGGTTGAGGAGAACCAACTAATTGTCAGAGCTGAAATATTTAATCTTTTTCGTTTCAACCAATCCCAGAAAACCATAGTTTTTTGCGGTTGAATCTCATTCTTTAAACCCATCCTGAACGGGGAAAAAGAGTGATGGCATATCCTATATTCATCAAAAAGGTCAAGCACCTACTCTTCTTATATATTCCCTGATGTATTACTGCGGTCCACATTATTGGAGTGCCTGCGTATATTTTTAGAAAGTCGATAGATGTTGGAGATAGTCTGCATACTATAAACGTGACATTGATCTGATGATACACGTCAAGAGAGAAATACTGAATATAGGAGAATCTCAATTTGTACCGTTAGTTTAGTCATCTTTATTTTTCATCATCATTGATGGAGCTTGCATTTTGAAGTGGGAAAAATCTAAGAGCTAATTGGAGAGACTAGCGACTAAACTTTGTTGAAGTTTGTTTGATTACGTTTCTGCCAATCTCGTTAGGAATCTCCTGAATTATTCGAATTGAATTGAATTATTATCCCTACCAAAACGATCAGAGATGGAAATGGACTGAGTGATAAAACCTATCATTTAATTGAAGTTTACATAAAAAATATTTCAAATGTGACAAGAATATTGTATATGTACAAAGTGAAAGGGCATTATTCAACATTGATTCATGATTATTCTTCTTGCCGGAAACGCGTCAAAACGGCTCTATTTATAAAATTTTAAGTACCGACTACAAAAATCAATTGAATTAAACAAACGGTCACTCGTTCTCCTAATTGTCACACGGTATACTTATAATAATACAGTTTTGAATATTTCTTTATCGTATTCGGATCCACATAACACTGGACTGAGGAAAGTTTATGAATGTGATACTTACTATACCTTCAACTTTTTTTGAATGTCATATTGCATTTTGGTAATAATTACCGCCTATACCTAGTGCTTATTTGAATCTATTGCCGCACTAGTGTGGTATTGAGAAGAAAATACAATTTCACAAACTGGAGATGATCATGAGAATGAAGTGAATCATCAGGTTTCGAATATTCACTAATATAGCAATCTGTGATGATTTTTGTGTTATGTAACAGTCCCTTATTTTTTGTAATGTAAACAACCTCCTTTTTCTCAGGAATTCTCGAAATCAAGTTATGAAAATAAATTACACACATCTTTCACACTTTACGATGTTATATGGACGTCGATCTGACAATTTATTTCAACTATCAAACGGCGATCTGACTCAGCATTGGAAATTGAGTCCACTGATTTTGTTCATTATATGAAAATGTCTTAATTTTTTTTCCCACGAAGAATCGAGATGACAACTCAACCCCATCCCCTTTGCACATGCACCCAGTGAAAAATCAACGATTAAGCATGCAACACAAAAAAAAAGAAAAAAAAACACCAGCCATTCGACGTGTAACGTATAAGTACCTACCTCAGCCGCCAGATGCAGCCATGCACCCCCAGGTGCCGCTTCTCACGGTCCCATCGACGGTGTCTTTCGAGACGACGCTCTTGTCGGGCGTCGCGAACGAACACGTGTACGCGTCGCGACGCGATCGACGCCGATGCGAAAGTGCGGACAGCGGCGACGGCGAGGCGGGAAGCGCCACTGCTGGTCGGACGACGCCGATGCCGACGTCGGTGCCCCCTCCTACTCCGCTCGACGCCGCGACGCGAAGAGCACGTGCTTCGTTATATTCTTAATCGGTGAATGCGCGGCGTCGTGCATGATGACTTTGCTTGTTTTCATCACCATAATATGTCACTTTCGAGCGCGTGTTATGATTGGGGGAAAACCCTGTAGGTCGCTATCATAATATGCATACAGGGTGGCCGTTTTTCGACCTTAACCATGGGGATCTTATTTATTATAAGAGTTACGAGGTCGGTTGAATAAGGGCAAAGTTGCGCATTTTTATGCTGAACAATTATCTGAAAAGAAATTTGAGGTATCATTTTTGGTTTTTTGAGTTGTTGGAAAAAAGCGGACATTTGTAGCTTTCGTTTTCATTTTTTCAAGCGAAAACCAAGAGAACTAGAAAATTTTAATTGGGATGTTTTTCAGGGTCTTTTTTACAAGGAATCTAAATCTGTCATCGTATTTTCCAAGACGTTCTTGATTTCAGAGATACAACACTCAACTTTGGTTGGTCGCCATATTGGATTTTTACATTTTTGAAAAGTCTGTTTTTTTTTCTGATTACTATGACGTATCACTCGATATGTTCGACATGCTGGTCAAAATTGTGAAAAAATCGTTTTTGCGAAGTGCTTTGGAAACAATGCCAAAAATTTTGTTTTACAAACTAAATTCTGTTGGTTCAATTGAACTTGGAAGCTTACTTACATAAAAACCAGGGTTATTTTGAATTAGGAACGATATTCAAATTTATAAAAGTTTTTTTCTTTGCAAAACAAAACAGTCATAAAAGATGCTTGAATATTCCACTATTCACTTCTAAACACAATCTTACTCTTCACCCCAAGTTCTGAATAATTCAATCGATGGGTATCTACAATTCCAAGAATCACATCTTAAAAGAAAGAATACTGGATTATTGTTTATGGGAAATGAAGAGATATTTATTAAAATTGTACCCATGAAATTATGTCTAGAAGAGAATGGTGGAATATTCGAGCATCACTTATAACTTTGTTATGTATTCGATGATTTTGTTTCGTTTTGCGAAGAAAAAACGTGTAAGCTTGACAGAAATGTGAACGTTTCTTATCCTCAATTGAACTATCGAAATTTATAAAATTGCTGGCGTTATTTTCAAAGCACTCTTCGTAAAAACGGTTTTTTCTCAATTTTGATTAGCATATGAGATTCAAACATATCATGTGTCACATCATTGTATTCAGAAAATGACAGACTTTTCAAAAATGCAAAAATCTAATATGGCGCCTATGATAAAATCCGAAGTTGACTGTTGTATCTCTGACATCTAGAACGCCTCGGAAAATACGATGACAGATTTAGATTCCTTGTGAAAAAGTGCCTCAAGAACGTCCTAGTTAGAAACGTCCAGTTCTCATGGTTTTCTCTTGAAAAAATAAAATCTAAAATTACAAAATTCAGTTGTTTTCCATTAATTCAAAAACTAAAAATGATACATATAATTTTCTTTCACATAATTGTTCAGCATGAAAAAGATCATCTTTGCCCCCAATTTAACCGACCTCGTATATCTCATAATAACTTAGATCCCCGTGGTTAAGCTCGAAAAACGGGCACCCTGAATATAAATGTTGTGAATTTTCAACAATGAAACTTATTATGAAATCTTTGTCGTTCTAAATGTAAACCTAGTAGTCCCAAATGTCTGCCAAGCTGAGGTCGCTTCTTTATAGAAGTCGTTCGATGTTCATTTGTTTCAGGTTTTTCTCCGTCAGCGATACAATTTTAGGTTGAAGTTATGTTCTTCTTTTTTATCTATTTTCAGCACATACGTAACTATCATAATCTGACATATTTTTACTTTTATACATATTTTTACTCAAATAGGTCCAATACCAGTTTTTAGGAACAATAATAAGGCATTCCCAAAGAAAAGTTTTGGAGGTACTCACGTATTTTGGCCTCCAGAAAAAGAATCCTAAGTCAAAATGTTAGTTTCGTTAATACACCATTTGACATCTTGAATTTCTTCTAGGTACTACTTTTTAGCGAAAAAATTTAATATTTTTCATAATAAATGAATCAATGATATCGAATAATTCTGTGCTTGAAACAGAAGCTTTGCTGTGCTAAAAGGAGCGGGTTATTCAAAATTTAAATAAAAACGTTAGGTTATGCCCAATATGACATTTCAAGTTCAAAATAGTTCATGATTATTATGAGAAGATGTCTCTGCCTTACGGAGAAAGTGACGTCATTTTTTCCAGTGAACAGACAATATTGTACCGTCTACTAGGTGTTCATTTAGATCGACAATGATGAAATAATAGATTTTGCATGGATGGAATGATTGAAATTCGGGTAAAGCTAAAAATAAACTTCACCTTTTATAACATCCATAAAATACAGATATAGAAACAACGTATACATTTTCAAAATCCCAAACATATCGATTGTTCATCGAAATGTGTATTATCGATTACAGAGTGATTCTTTCGAATAAAGCTCACCATGAGTATACAATTATCTTGTACCAGAGCGTCCAGGGTTTATCGTAGGTTGTTGGGGGTTGGAGAGAGACATCATTATATTTTCTAAAGGTGTGCATCAAATTCGGGCCACACCTATAATCTTCATAATCTGACATCTGAAAAACTTTGTTGGTCATGATACACGCTCTACACCTCTAACTTTCATCCCGTCATGAATATGAAAGGGCAACGCATTCCCTGAACTTTCGGGGTGTATGAATTTTTAACGACTATGCAGCCTTATTTTCTTCCGGGGAACCGTGCCGTACCACCATAACACAAATTGATAGAAACACGTGTGAATTATGGAAAACAATCAAACTTGTTGACATGTGACACGAGAAAATAGAGGTAAACAACATTTGTTCGATTTCTCACATCACTGACACTTTATATACTTATTATTTTTCCGTTGTCCAATACTATATCAGTTTCTTCGGTGGCACATTAAAAATGCTCATGCATGTATTTTTCTATGAAACCAAGTGAAATTCGTCTATAGTTCCTCAATCTTATCAGATAATGTTTTGATGTAAATATCAATCTATATAATAAGCTTTTTATTGCACAGTGATAAATAATTAGTTATTTTGAGATATGATTAAAACTATGTACTGGTATATTAGTGTCAATTTGTGAAACATCCTTCATATTATCGAAAACCATTGTGCATGAAAGATACTGAAATTATCCACTCATCCTCCATGTTCTCGTTTTCCTCACATCTCTGGCCATCGCAAGAAGCTAACAAATCTCCAGCAAATTACATTTTCTTTGTCGCCGTACAAAATGCAATTCTATTTTTCAAAGAACCCATTTTTGTGTTCTTTTAAAACTTCTCGCATCGCGGCCTCTTTATCAAAGTGGCATTCGTAAGTCAGATAAAATCTTTAGGTCCATATTTTTCTGAAACATCTTGTGCATGTATACGTGTTTTGGCTTCAAGATCACCATTTGGTAAATGAAATTATAAACTAATAACAGATTATGCCATCCAAAAATTTCAAAATTTCAGATTTCATTTCCACAGGTAAAAAAAATCACACGTTTTCGATGAAGCCTTAACACGATATGATTTTTGTGGCCTCCCGAAATAAATAAAGGGAGTTTTAGTACAATTCTCTAGCTCGTCGAATTTTTTGCCTTTTTCAACCATTATCGCGAAACATGAAGGAACCCAATTATATCTGTTAAAACATCCGAATGGCGACAATGGCGTTGTTATTTCATAAGCCTCTCTCGGAAAGATAAACCGTGTTTTATTATAAAGTAATTACCTTGGAAACAGGCCCAACTCGAAAAGACTAACTGGCATTCTTACCTGAAAAAGAAACAGTTCAATTAGGAGAAAAGTTCGGAGCATAATAATGGAATAAACGTTCTTGAGAATTATTGAATTTTCCTCTCATTCGAAAATTCCCTACAATATCTATACCGGAATATTGTATACAAGAGAATTAATTATGCGAATATCTCAATGTATCGCACTCATTATTCACGAGTATATATTGATATATTGCAACAATCAGTGGATGGGAATACGATCGTCTATAGTTCATTTCAAAGGGTGTGTGTTAATTTGACAGACAACTCTCCGATGCCGTTTTTTTTTTCATCAAGTTCCATCAATCACTTCGATATCGAAGAAACTTCTTATTATATTACGGCTTCACATGATTGATTCACGTAACAAATTTGAATGGGAAAAATTCCGCTGTTCTTTGTTATTTCCAAATAAATATATATAATATATATTCAAGGTGTTGATGATGGGTGTTGGTAGTTCAATATAATTTACTGGGGACTAATATAGTGAGGGAGGCGTTGAAATATATAAACATAATATCAAAATTGAAGTATTTAAACAATTATTCTATAAAAATGTGGCATCGTATGAAAATACTTCTCAACATGCTATGACGGGTGTAAAAGGATCACTTTTAGAGAAAATGATTGAAATTTGAAACAACCCATATACCTATAACTGATAGACGTCACGTGACATAGTTTTCTCTAGCCAAATCGTGTACATTTTATATGTTTTGGTTTACTATATAAATGTCCGAACAATGATATTTATATAAAATTATCTTCATATATAGATGATATAATATAAACTATAGAAAAGAACATTTCAGGAACCCTATAGGTATATTTACTTTATATGTTGTGTCCATTCGGCTGTTTACCAGATTTCAAAGTAGTTTCTGAAGTTGAACTTCACCCGGAAACGCAAAACTTCTCTGAACTTCGAATATCGATTTGAAACTTTCAATTCGCACTAAAAGCTTTGACCTTTCATTAAATATGTAGGTATGTATACCTACTAAGTGATCTCTTGAAGTCAAGGAGCAAATCAAGACTTATGATGTGTGCTGCGATTTTTTCCTTAGTATTTTATAGGTATCACATTTTTTCCATTTCCGAGTTATTCCAGTGCGGAACCTTATAAATTCGACACACTGTATGGGAGAGACAAACAAATAATCATCCTATATATAGTTGATTTTGTTCACGCTCAACTAGCAGCACAACCATTCGATCAAGGGAAATGTCGAATAACATGTCACATGACCGTGCATGCACAGGGCGACATCGTAATTCAAAGGTTTTACGTTGCCTGGACGGTTAACTCTGTAGTTTGCGTCGTTTGTGGCCAATTAGAGAAGTGAATAATTATACGTCGCCTATACTTACTATGGTAATAGTTGGTAAACTACTGGAAACATTCAAGTCTTCATGAACGGAAATAGAAATAGGTACCTACTACTTATAGGGCAATGAGAACGTTGATAGACAATTATTACAATAATCGACTTTGGCTTATTTGGTTTTCAACCTGATCGATATAAGGTCACCGGACTAATTGACAGTAATAATTGATAAGTGACCCGGTCATATATTTTGCCAGCCAAAAGTCGCAATTTGCATGACCGAACGGTGCAGTTTCGTATTGGTTTTGGTATACGTCAACGTCAACTGGAATATGATGAATCTTCAGGCTCGACAAGTTGTCATAGGCGTCATAGGGGATGAATAGAATAAGACAGAGAAATATCAGAATTTATGGATCTATCACATTTGATTTTTTTATCTGCTTTTTGGTAATAATCTCAACTTTCAAGGATTGTTCTGACTTCTGGGTAGTATTTTTTCGTCATGAATCCGAGTTCTGAAAATGGTGCTTCTGTATTTGTTTTGGTTATATTTATATGGACTCTTTAGATCAACGAGTTCACTATTCGGTTTGATTATTTATAATTACTGAAAAAACAACACTATTGAGTGCCTAGCTGATGGTCGTTAATATTACCAGATATGCGCACTCACACTAGAGATGTTTATTCAGTAATCAGCATCTTTTAGACAAAATAAACATACAATTTATAAATATACAAAATATATAGGTATACAATGTGTCCAATTTCCGATACTTTTGCAGGATATCTCAGTTGTCTTTGGAAATAGAGAGTTGCGGTTTTTACATTGCTGATGCCCTATTTTTTCATTAAACGAACATCGTCGAAAACAGAATAACTTTTTCATATATAGGGTGGTAGCTTTATTAAAATTTGGAATGTTTCACTTTCAGGACATTTGAAGATAACCATTTTCGAATAGATATTTAATAATCAAAAATTTTCAGATAATAAGTTCATCATTTCAGATAAATTCGAATGGATATTTAATGCTTTTATTGTTTTCAATTTTACGAGGTCGTTGAAGTATTCTATGTGATTATTAAAAATTAAGCGCTCTTACTAGAAATTTTTCCTTTTTTTTTTTATAAGATATAGTCCGGAGCAAAGATGTCCTAACAAGGACAATGAGCCACTCTAACTATGACAGTGTTTTCATGGGATGAAAACATCTCGCGTACGGCTCATTATCCGTGACACACGTCCACTCTTAGCGAAAGGTCTTTTGTTCTCATCTTGTTTTTGAGAAACAAGAGAGAATATAGTTTATAGCACTGAGTTGAGAACACTTCTCACATCGCAACTCCAATCCAATTAGGTAAAGTTCGTCATTTCTGCATTTATTTATGGGGAAAATTAAAATATGAGGAGACTAATGATAATTATGTCCTATCAGAGCTCACATCAGTGCCAACGCGAACGCGGCAAGGTTTGGTTTATTATACTATCGCGATATCTTCTCAAAAATAGGTAATTTTTTTACCTCCGTTATTGTGCTGGTGTATCGTGTAAACGTGTTCAGTGTGGTTCGTAAATAGAAATCGATGATTCACAGAGAAGGGCGCCATCTGTCAGGTAAGTGCTCACAGTGGTTCACAGCCTCCTCCAAACCGCTCCAATCTTACTCTTTCCGTTTCTCCGTTGATTGAGGAATTTCTCAATCAACGGTTTCTCTCTCTCTCTCTCTCTCTCTCTCTGCATAGTGTTACAGATTTCTTTGAAATTGCTGATTGGGTAACTTATCTCTGCTTATGACATACTTTCAAAGAGGACATCGCTAACTGTTTTTTTTATTGCTCGGTACAGATCGGTATTTTCTTGTGTTGCGTGTAATATTCATATTTCAAAAAACTGAAAATTTTCCATGCAAATATTTTTTCGAGGTTAGATAATCTCAAACTTTTTCAAAATTGTGAAAAAAATGATTTTTCATGAAAAAACAAAACTGTATCTTAGTCAAGAAAGTTTATTGCACTAGTTTAAAACATTTTTGTTGCACTCATAGTTAGGTAGGTATGTTATTCTACTAAGTACAGCCAAAGTTGTACAGCCTTTCGTGTTAATGACAAACATGTACCTACTTGTCAGTCAAGAAAAAATCGATTTTTTTTGTTTGTTGCATGAGCACAGAAAAAATATTTTGTAAAAATACAAGTGGTGTTGTACTGTTGTAGGTTGCAGGTAACTAATGTTGCTCATTTAGGTATGTTCTCTCTACTAATACTTCAATTTTGTAATAAAAATCAGTCACGACTCACAAAACATTTTTTGTCGTGGTCCAACACGCTCCGAAAGAAGTTCATCCCAAAATAAAATACCGAGCTGCATTTTCTGAATTCTTCTTAATTTTGAAGAAAAAATCAAATTCGAATCGATCAAAATCAGTCTTTCTGTACATAGCCTAATTATTATAAGTTGTCCACCGTATATTTCGACTTGCGTAGCATTTTTATCGAAGAGCTTGCAAGTTGCAGGTGTCTGAAAATATTTTATTTGTTTACATGGCATTGAAGGGAACACCCAATCGGAATGATGGAATTGTTGCTAGGTCGCCCGAGTTTGGATATTTCGCGCCAATAAGAAGAAATGATGGAAGTCCAGCATGACATCATCTCGGAAGGGAGAAGGGATACGTGTCTCACGTCGTACACTAAAAAACCGGCTCGGACAGGAAGATTGCTTTGTCTAGTCTCGTCTTTTGGGTTCTGAGTCCGTCTGGCCGGAGATTTTTTTTTGTTTTTAGTGGCATTCGCGGCAAGGCGCGTTTGGTACCGATAGTTAGTTAGTTAGTTCAATTGGCTCGAAATGGTCATCTTGAGTGAATTGAGACCGCAGGAGACGACGTCCACCACCGTAGGGCGAGAACGGGCAGAGCTCGCCAGAAAATTGTCTGAACTGACGAAAAGGAACGGCTACGAGATCGTCCAGACGAACGGACAAAGGGTGTACGCCCCACCGGCATCACGAAAGATCGCCCCCGTCCCTAAAGGGTGCGAAGTATTTGTCGGCAAATTACACAAGAACATCTTCGAGGACGAACTGATTCCGCTGTTCGAGAAGGTCGGGCCGTTGTTCAAGTTTCGGCTGATGCTCGATTTCATGGAAAAAACGCGCGGCTACGCGTTCGCCACCTATTTCAGCCCCGAAGACGCCTCGAAAGCCGTCGCCGTCCTCAACAACTACGAGATCCGACCAAATTGTTCGATCGGCGTCTACAAGTCAGTCGACAACTGCCGCCTTTTTGTGGGCAACGTGCCCACAGACAAGACAAGACACGAGGTGTGCGAGATGCTGCGCTACTACACTGAGGGTGTGGTCGACGTCATCATGTATCCTCACTACGAGAACCCAAAGTTGAACAGGGGCTTCGTGTTTGTCGAATTCGAGAACCATCGGCTGGCCGCAATGGCGCGCAGACAGTTCACGCCCGATAATCTCATCGCCTGGGATCAGCCCCTCTACGTCGATTGGGCCGATCCGGTGCCCGACATCGAGCCGCAGGTGATGGCCAAGGTGAGTCCACCCGTTCGTCCGCATTATTGGCTTGCTTGCACCAGGTGCCGCGCCGTCGGGCGTTTCGAAAAGCATGTCTACTTAGACGACCGGACCGGACGATCAGAGGTCGAGAACAAAAATTCCTTCATCATTGGTTTTTCACTTCCGAACCATTAGATCATTATTTATTGTTATCTGATTGTTTGTTGTTCACAGATCTCTGTATCAAGTTCAACTAGAACTGGATTTATTATACAGGTAAAAGTGTCTCAAGGATGTAAAAGTTATTTACTCCTAACTTTACGAACAAACATGATATTCACAAAGTCGAACTTTAGTTTATAACTCTAAAACAAAAAATGATTGCAAATTTTTGTTTTCGCCAGTTAATTTGTCTCCGAGGATTCGACCTCTATTTTTTGTATCTCCTACTGTTACCGATTTACCCTATACAAACATCGAAATTTGTCCACCCTTTTAACCCAAAAATTGAAATGTTGAGGGTGTTTTGAGAAAATAAATATTTTTTCCATTTCCCGCCAAACACCAAAAAATTTATTGATGAAATAATTCCCCATATGAAGCAGCCGTTGTTGAAGAATCATTTTGAACATTTTTTGTTGGTATATACATATTTTGACTTGAAAAACACGATTTTCATAATATAGAGAACATATCTCTAGTTTTCGAGATAATCGATGCCAAAGTTCGAAATTTCACCTTCTTTGTATGGCAACTTTTGGACAAGTATTGTATCTTCTTAGATCCCAAGACATATTACATGCATTTACCATGGTTAATTATAATTTTCCTCTATAAATATGTAATTTTTCAGTAAAAGAAAGTGGAATTTCGAACTTTGGCGTCGATTATCTCGAAAATTTGAGATATGTTCTAGAT
The DNA here is from genome assembly GCA_029955515.1 of Chrysomela aeneicollis. Lineage (NCBI taxonomy): Eukaryota > Metazoa > Arthropoda > Insecta > Coleoptera > Chrysomelidae > Chrysomela > Chrysomela aeneicollis. Next base: position 14,727,715 of record JARUHQ010000018.1, on the reverse strand, counting down.
AATAATTATGAAAATCATGTTTTTCAGGTCAAAATACGTAAGTACCAACAAAAATGTTCATCAAAATATTCATTGCATGATAAGTGCACAATTAGCGATTTATTTTTTCTGTTGTAGGTTACCATATTATATTTAAGAAACCTGCCTATTCAATATACCTCGGAAGAAATCCAGGCATGTATCGGCAATATTGTGGGCATACGAATCGTGAAAAAAGTTCACAAAATGGTCAATTATGCGTTCGTCCATTTCGTCAGTCGTCGAGCTGCAGAGTTTGCTATGTCAAAATTGAAAAGTGAGTGAAAAATTGCCAGAGAATCTCTCTTTAACATATGCTAAATAATAATATTCTTATAGATCTGATAATTGCTAACTATCAAGTTGGTGTAGAATGGGCTAGACCAAGGCGTTACAGCAAGAAAAATCGTTTGGTCAATCTACCTGAAAATTTTTGCACGTGAGTATCATTATTATTTTTTTAACCATCTCCAAAACATTCTGATACCTGGAAATTCTGGAATAATTATTATTTCTTAGGTCTGTTTGCAAATATTACATACTTTGGGTTTTTATTGTAAGTATCTATGAATATAGTAAAGTGTGAATAAATAATAGTTGAAAAATCAAATGATAATTAATAAATATCACATATTTTTAACAGGAAACTATTTTTATATACCTGATATTGTCAATTAAGATTTTTCCGATAGAGTAATAAAACCGTTTTTATCACAGGACGTATTTTGGATAAAAATATCAAAAAATTTGGGATCATAATATTTCGAAATTGATATGTTATAGCGGATGTCGGGAATATCATAAAGAATATCCTAACTACTATGTAGCCTATTTTATATCTGAAATATACCAGACGGTTTTATTTCGGAATTTTGACAGAACAATCACATGCAGCATTATCAGCTGTTGATAAATTGATTTTGCTCACGCCATCTCAATACTGAATGTTGAACTTTTCATAAGGAACATTTGAATGTTTAATAAATCAATTGATTGAAAAAACAAAACAATAATTTCACCATACTCGAAATAACATGTTTCACGAATTTCCACATTTCTTTGTTAAAACAAAAAGTGTGTTATAAGAATAAAATATCATGTAGATGATTTGAAATAATTTGGTTGGTAAAAATTTCGGGAAATATCATTTCCGACCATTCGAAATAAGGAAATTGTTGATAAATTGCGCTAAATGTAATGCATTTTTCTCCCTGTTTATCTAGACACCTAGTGTCACCCTTGAGTCGAAATTCTTTTAAACTGTCCTTCAGTCTCTCACCTACCTACAGATCCGTACCGCCGAATATCAGACGTTTGGTCCACCAACGTCTCAAAATTCTCAACGGCATCGATGATGGTGCCAGCAGCACCACCAGTGAAAGGAGTTTGGGGGACAGCGACGGTCGCGGGGGGTCCAAAAACGGGGGGCCAGGGGGAGCTAAATCGGTAAGAACGGAGCTCGAATTTTAGAATGTTGGAGCTTCTTACTTGAGCGCAATCTCGCATTTTGAAAAATTATATTCCATTTTTTGTGATGCCAATCGTCCTGCTAGTCACCGGGTTCGATCCCTGGTCGATGTGAATTTAGGTTTTACTATGCCCTGTCCAATGTCTATCTTTATGGATCCTCTTTTTCTTGACTTCGGCAACTAGGTTACTACTCAAAATATGGTAAAACTTCGTTTATCGCACTCCTATGAGTTCAGAAAAAATTTGTGGGGGAACTTACGTATTTTGACCTCGTGATCACTAATCTGAAGTCAAAACGCGGCGGTCTCAAGTATTTTCGGAGATACGGCCCCATTTTGTCTCAAAAATGCACCATTTGACATGTCAAATTTATGCTATTAAGAATACACAAAATTCACCCTTATTTGAACCAAAACACTATAAACGCATATATTTACTTGTTTCCAATACTTCTCAGCAGAAAAAACGATTATTTTTCAAAAAATTCACCCTTCTTTGAAATGTAAACAAAACAACCTTTTTACACTGATTTTCTGGTAATTTTTGTATATATGATGTTGGCAACGTGATTGTTTGGCTCATGGTAAGACGTTGCCAACATCTCAAATAAAAATAACCAGAAAATCAGTGAAAAATATGTTTTGTTTACGTTTTGAAGAAGGGCGAATTTTTGTGAAAATAACAGTTTTTTATGCAAAAAAGTGTTGGAAACAAGTGAATGTGAGCATGTGTGATGTTTTGGCTCAAAGAATGATTAATTTTGTGTGTTTTTATTAGCAGAAAATGGAGATTTGAAATGTTGCATTTTTGAGACAAAATGGGGCCGTATCTCCGAAAATACTTGAGACCGCCGCGTTTTGACTTCAGATTCGTGATCAGGAGGTCAATATACGTAGGTTCCACCAAAATTTTTTTCCGAACTCATAGGAGTGTGATAAACGAAGTTTTACCCAAAATAATAATTAAATTGGGGGGATATGGTCATATACAGGGTGCCCGTTTTTCGAGCTTATTCATGGGGGGATCTCAGTTATTATAAGAGATTCGAGGTCGGTTAAATTGGGGCAAAGTTGAGCATTTTCATGCTCAATTATGTGAAAGAAAATTTTATGGATCATTTTTAGTTTTCGAATTCATGGAAAAAAACTGAAATTTCTAATCTTAGATTATATTTTTTCAAGCAAAAACCAGGACGTTCTTGATGCACTTTTTCACAAGGAATCTAAATCTGTCATCGTATATTCCATTGCATTCTAGATGTCAGAGATACAACAGTCAACTTCGGATTTTTTTAGGGGCGCCATATTAGATTTTTGCATTTTTGAAAAGTCATTTTCTGAATACAATGATGTGACACATGATATGTTTGAATCTCACATGCTAATCAAAATTGAGAAAAAACCGTTTTTACGAAGAGTGCTTTGAAAATAACGCCAGCAATTTTGTTTAACAGAAAATAAATTTTGATAGTTCAATTGAGGATAGGGAACGTTCACATTTTTGTCAAGCTTACCTTCTTAAAAACGAAGGTTTAAAGATAGGAACGAACAGGAAAGCTATTACGTTTTTTCTCCGCAAAACGAAGCAAAATTATTGGATACAAAGTTATAAGAGATGCTCGAATTTTCCATCATTCTCTTCTAGACACAATTTCACTCATTCTTCCTAGCTCAGTAATATCATCGATGGGCACAATTTCAAGAAATATTTCTTCATTTCCCATAAACAATAATCCAGTATTCTTTCTTTTAAGATGTGATTCTTGGAATTGTATGTACCCATCCATTGAATTATTCAGAACTTGGGGTGAAGAGTAAAATTGTGTTTAGAAGTGAATAGTGGAATATTCAAGCATCTTTTATGACTGTTTTGTTTTGCAAAGGAAAAAACTTAAATTTAAATTTAAATATCGTTCCTAATTCAAAATAACCCTGGTTTTTATGTAAGTAAGCTTCCAAGTTTACTTGAACCATCATAATTTAGTTTGTTAAACAAAATTTTTGGCATTGTTTTCAAAGTACTTCGCAAAAACGATTTTTTCACAATTTTGACCAGCATGTAACATTCGAACATATCGAGTGATACGTCATAGTAATTATAAAAAAACAGATTTTTCAAAAATGTAAAAATCCAATATGGCGACCATAAGAAAAATCAAAGTTGAGTGTTGTATCTCTGAAATCAGGAACGCCTTGGAAAATACGATGACAGATTTAGATTCCTGAAGAAGGTCACAATTAAAAACTTCTAGTTCTCCTGGTTTTCGCTTGAAAAAATGAAAACGAAAGCTACAAATTTCTTTTCAGATAATTGTTCAGCATAAAAATGCGCAACTTTGCCCTAATTCAACCGACCTCGTAACTCCTATAATAACTGAGATCCCCATGGTTAAGCTCGAAAAACGGACATCCTGTATATAATAACAACTATATGGATAACACCTATTCTTCTCTTCACGCGAAAGTGAAGCCAGTTTTGGAAAAAAAAGACTGTCAATCTTGCTAATGATAAATTGTGCGCATGCGCGGGTTTTGACGAGTTGAAATTCACTGACGTTAATTTCATAGGTTAGGTATGTTTTTAAATTATGTAAAAGAGCGTATATTTTGTTATTAATGTACTAGCTGATTGTTTACATAAGTGATTAGTGAGTAATAACAGTGATTGATCAAAAATTAGCCCATCAATCTTGTTCCGATTACTTTATCCGTCACAGCAAATCAACTATTATCCAAAATCGTCCAACAATCCATCGATAAATGAATATTTGAAAAATATATGTTATGATAAAATGAAAACTTCGTTTTGAAGGTTATGTGATTCATTTTTAATAATTATGATACGTTTGTCGCTCACTAGAAAGCTACTCTCTTCCATGATGAAAACGAATGTCGATTCTTAATTCAAACTTGCACATGCGCATATTAGCGATTTGTCCCGCAGACTGTCATTTGTTTTATTTTTCGGCTTCACCTCTGGTATCCATCATGTTACCTATATAGTTATTATTAGATATATGGGTATGGTATTTCATCAAAATATACAGGGTGGTCCTAAATATCGTGCTCATATTTAAGTAGGTAATTTATTGGTTTATTATGAGACTCATGAACCCAATTTGGTTTTTCTAAAGGTTGAAGGGTGTTTGCTTTGTTGTTATTTCAATGGCATTTCCTGAAATTAGTTCGTTAATCTGTATCAGGTAGTTTACTTATAGTTATTGATTACATGAAAGCCATTATTTTTATTGCCCAAAGAAAGACTTCATGCTAGAATCATACATAATCCATAATCTTTACTAATGGTTAAAGACAAAATGGAACTGAGTTTTGCACACTCGATCCGAAACCATCGAAAAATACAATTTTTTACTTGCTTTTTTAGCCATAATCAATATGTCTTGATTTATTTAATTTCAGGCTATACCAAAATCTTCTGTATTAGATGATTCAAAAACTGATGACTTCAGCATTATTTCTTCAGGTGCCTCGAGCTTGAAATATGAAATTGATATTTAGTTAGGTCCTTCCATTTTCTGCGATATCCTTGATAAAATTATGACACCTATAAATTTGGAAGTCAACATTAATTTTGCCATCTTTCGTTTCTGTTTCCATTTCTATCGTGTAAGTAGGTGATCGACGCTTTATTAGTTTCTTCTGTTGTTAGCTCTGAATACTAAATCTTGCTCAAAAATTAACAGTTCGAGTGGCTACATGTTTTTTGATGGGTCTTTGGTGAGTCACAGCAAATGGCACTTGGTACAATGAATTCCTTTTGTTTTATTTTCAGAATTCGCAGCGTCAAGATGAAGCTAGAGATATCTTCGAACAGGTTTCAGAATATAAACACTTTACCGGCGAGCCAATTTTTTATAACTATCGTATGTTTTAATTTGGTATTTATCGATTTTACATTTACATCAATATACTCTGAGAGCTGATTCTCATTATGGATACTTTTAATGCTATTTTACCATTCCTGTGAATGAATATACAGTGTTTTCATCCTTGTAAATTTTTTGAGCTAGTGGAAACTTATCAAATTTTTGTGGTGTTTACCAGAATAGGCTTTTTAGAGAAATATAGATTTTATCGATTATAGTAGATTTATCAGTTTGATTTGTAGACGATCATTGAATCAATTATTGTGTTGTCAAATTTTTCGGATTTAAAATTGAGTACTTAATGTAATGGATTTATCCTAATTAAATAATTAAGATGGATTTAAGTATCTTTTAATTTCCATTTCCTAAGAGAACGGTTTTTCCTTAGCATTACTTTATTATACATATATATTATGATGGTTGAGTATTCATGAATTATTGATTTTCTTCACTTTCAATGCAGCTACAAGTACATCATGTACCCGAAAAGGTTATTAACTCAAACAGATTAACAGATACCTATCTTGAGTAGTACCGAGAAAATTGAAGGATTATCCTGTTTGTAATACCATGTTATTTTACATTCCTAAAATAAATTATAATATCATTTAGACTGCCTTAATATTTATTATATCTACTTGTTTATGATGACATCTCAAACAGGAATTATTTTGAAATGTGATTTTTGTAGAAACATGATTGTAATTTCGGTATCTTGCACACCCATACTAAAAATTATATTTTTAATGTGAAGTTGGCGACGACTTTTTCCAATCATTTGAAATTTCACCTGAATTTTGAATAGTTATTCCAAATCTTCTATGTAAGTATTTATTATACGTTGTCCCATTCGGTTTGTTTTGATTGTTTTATATTTTGATTAGTTCTGGGTCCCTATCGAATTCTGTTGGATTGAAAAAGTGATTGAATGGAAAAGTTTCTGAATTTCAATATTCTAAAAATACATCAAGAAATAACTAAGGAACATTCGACAAGTTCTAATAAATATTTTTAGCGAGCTCTGCAATCTTATTTATAAGCTGCTGATAATGAAAAAAGATTACAATCGCTGAAACGTTTGAGATTCGCAAATTTATGACAGCAAATTATGCTGAAATTTTAATGGTATTTTGTAAAACTCTTCCCCCTAATTTTTTTTTTTATGATTTATTACTACACCTTTTTCAGTTGTATTTCAGAAAGTATGAATTATTTCATCTATCGAATTGGTCATGAAAGTATAGCTCATTTTTCAAAAACTATATATAAGGGATAGGAAAACTATATATAAGGGATAGGAATAGAGTATTCATCACACATACATTGTAAAATGATTATTGCATTACTAATAATATATATATAATTATAGTTTTCGCTTATTTGCATATTGTTCATACAGAAACAAAAAAACGTCCAATCATTCATAGTGGCTCTTTCAAGAGGTTCCCATTATCTCCCACTCATATAAGCACCCTTAAAATTTGACCAATTACAGGTAGTCAATATGGTGGTGGGGGTGGCCACACACCCCTGGGATATACCCTGGTTGGAGTTCAACCATCATCAGTTCGTTTTCAGAATTATCACTGTGAGGAAGTACTCATTGAGGAAAGTTGAAAGATTATCTTTGAGATACATCATTGTTATTAAAAATGTCAAGTCAATCGATTTATTTGAAGAATGGAAGTGATGGCAGGAGCCGACAGTGTTGCTGTAATCATCCCCGAGTGAATAACAGATCGAGAAATTCTTCGATGGGCTGGGGAGAAAATACAGTTTCGTTCAGTGACCAAAGCAGTACCACCAGCTGCTGCAGTAGGAATAACGAAAGAAAGCCGATAAGTTCGATGAGGGACGATGGAGCGTATGGAATCGAACAAATTTCTGATATTCCTGATATCAGCCGCACAAGCTCTGCCGGATCGGAGATATCTTTCGAGTTCAGTGGTTCTATCTCCCTTGGTAGTTCCGTTGATTGCGGTTCTTCCGTGTCTGGCAACTCCAATTTTGGTAACGATATTGATGCCAACGATTATGGCAGTTATTCGTATTTCGGCAACTCCACGACCCATCCTGCCAATAATTCGAATCCAAGCTCCATCAACTTTACGGATAACAATTCTCCTGATCCTGATGTCGACTTGCCTGTTCCAATCGGCGTCAATCTCGAATTGTTGCAACAAGCTTTCACTATTTATAAGGTAATGATCATGATTTTAGGGACGTATTTTTTTTTAAGTCAAAATGAGATGTTTTTGTCCATAAACATGTATGAATAAAGAGGCTTATTTTGACCTGACTAATGACCACCTGAAATCTTATTTAGCTCGGATATTTGATATTAATTCAAGTTTTTTTTTACAGAATCTATTCATCAATAATGACAGAGATGTGCTGCAGTTTGTTTCTGGGGTAACCTCGTTGCCTGAAAAGGAGCATCAAATGTCCGAGTAAGTTTATTTTATTTATTCACCAACAACTACCTATGCGAATGTTCCAATCAACTCAGTTTACCCCGCCATCAGAACTCAAATTAATTTTCAATTTTTTTTTTCGCAGGTTTGCTGGAATTTACAAGGTCAAGGCAATGGGTCAGTTACCGCACGCGATGGAATATTCTAAGCACTTGGTAGACAGGTGTTTCGATTATTTCTGCCCACCTCCACCTGCCAATCCGGATTTTGAAAAGGAACGTCAACAACCCTACTATGAACTGGTCAAAAAAAGTCCAGGCGGCGGGGAATATGACCCGCTGTCTTACTATTCAGAAAAAATGTCAACATTGTTTCCATAATTATTGCCATGATTTTGTAATAAAAAAGTTTCATTTGTTCGCTATTTGTATATTTTATGTAAATATATATTTTTTTATATGCAACATAATGTCTATTCATGTATCATAGCTAACTGCGAGGTGAAATTACAGAAATTGAAGAAACGTACACAATTTGCATTTATTAAAAATATGCACCATCAACAAAATAATTGATTACTCTTATACAGTGAGCACGTAAAGGTAGGAACAAATTCGTTAAAAGCTTATTGATATGCCCATTGGGGAAAAAAGCTCAGACACGTCAATTTTCTTTTTCAGTTGTGCTTGTCTTGGTCTACTCATATTTTTGATGACGTCATCAATGTTCGAGTTATGACGTCATTATAATTTATTTTAATGGCAATATCCTCTAGATAATACCTTCAAATAGAATAACGCATTTTTCTGTGTGTGCATGTTATATTTTTTCTTATATGGCACTCACAAAATAAGTATTTATACAGTCATCAGTGCCACCGTCGGAACAAAAATTATAGAAACATGCGTATTTTCGTGACCCTGAATTAATTTCTGGAAATGTTTTTATGTACCATAAGAAAAACTATAACATCTATACACAGAAAAATGTTTTTTTTTTTGAGGGTATTATCAAAAGAGAATATTGCCATTTGAAAAAAATATAATAATGACGTCATAACTCGAACAGTGATGACGTCATCAACAATATGAGTAGATCAATAGAAATGCGCAACTGATGAAAAAGAAAATCGACGTGTTTGAGCTTTTTTCCCCAATGGCCATATAGTTATCAAAGCTTTTAACGAATTTTTTCCAACCTTTACGCGCGTACTGTATATTTATTCCATTCGAAAAGTTTCACTATATTTTATTTCTCTTGGTAGATATAGTCAGTCTTAATCTATCCTGTATTGAAAATATTGAAGGGAAAATAGAATACAGGATTTTATTCAAGAACGTGGCCAAATAGGTAATATATCTATAAAATATAAATATATGGGTACGGTATAATGATTGATTTTCAAGATATGAGGTGACATTAAAAAAAACAGTTCAATAACAATATGCACTAATAATAATCGGTTTTATTTATTCAACAATAAGACACAAATAAGTAATGAAATGAAGTAAAATCATTTGAAGGATTGTCAATTCTCTTTGAAACGAAAATAGTTATAAAAGTTTTTTGACGCATGTGCATCTTGAAAACAAAGCATTCATATAAACTTTTCGTTTTATATTTTTTTATTGAACTACCGCTTGAAGTTTGACCACGAATTTAAATACCTAACACACTATATACTGTTTATCGGAAAGAAGTTGAATAATGTATTTTATTTTTCGTATTCCCAATTTTCTACACCTACAATTTTGCATAGTAAAATCTTGAAAAATTTTCCATTAGTGAAGAATGTCCAATCAAAAAAATATAAACGTCACAACACTCTGTATCCATATCCAACCGCCCATTATTCTAATGGGCGGTCAGCGCGGTAAGATGAAAGTGCGGTATGCCGCCTTTTATGTCGCACTTTTCAGCATTTTTTGCGATCCACCTTCTCAACCTACCAACAGGCAAAACAAAAATTACACACAGTATGCAGCAACATTTCGTGCCGTCAAGTTCGGTGATCTGCAATACAATCATCTTGACCCATCTAAAAAGGTATATGATTTATGTACATATTTAGTGCTCAAGAATTAATGAAAAAATCAATTAAAGTAGCAAAGACTATACATAATACCAAAGACTTACATCTCGAAGAAAATACTTTTAGTAGTAATTTAAAAATGGTTAATTGGAGGAATATTTTCTTTAAGCATTACTTCTTCCACTTGCAGAATTTGTGTAGGTAATGTTGTCTCTGAACGCTGTCAAAATTAAAATAAATAGCAGATTTTTAAAATTTTTTCTCAAATCCCCTCTGTTGCAAAATACACTTCAATCGAACATGTTTAGGATCCATAAAATCGCAATCATCTAGAAAACTTAATTTATTCGTGTTTATTCTTTTTTACTCTTATAATTGAATGAAGTTCCAAAAACGAATAATTTTCAGATTTCTCATCAGGCTCACCCCTATAACTTTGTTTCTATCTTATAATGCACAAGTTAAATTCGGTCTGTATGTATAATGTATAATATGGTCCATTCCATGACGTGCTCAATTGTTCTTGATATATAACTTCTGGTTTGATCGAAAATAACCCTCACTTCGTTTTTTTCAAATCGGACACCCGGTATATTTGTGACACCGTAGGTATTTGTTACTTTTTGGCATTCATATAATCATAGATAGATAGATAGATAATTTATTTCTTTGTTTAACATATACAAAGTATAAGAGTATATTACACATTGCCATGTTACAAAGAAAACGTCACAAAACAGAACAGAAAGTTACATAAATTAGTAACTATAGATATAAAATATAAAAGACATACATGTGTATATGGAACACAACAACGAATATAATTTTCACTCCTTTGTATTAAATATATTTATTAAATAAGACAAAGGACAATATATTGTCACGAACAAATATATGAAACAAAAGAGTTATAGAGGTGAGATACATTTTTTGACATATAGAGCGGTATTTCTTCAAATTTAATTGGAAAACTTTCAAAATTGTGCAAGGTGAAAAAACTTTTCATTTTCAACACCCCGTATATTTTCGACTAGAGATATTTGAGGAAAAAATATCAGTATCTACAATTTATTTTTGTTCTGTTTCAATTTCGTATCATAGTTTCGGGACACTCTGTGTATATAATATATGATCTGAGAATAAGTTGGATAATTTCTCATTTTGCTAATCGTTATTGATCTGCTATAAAAGGAATAATGCATGTTTATCAATGAACAATAGTACGATTGTTGGTAAGTTCACCATCGATATATTTCATTGAGTTATTCGTGTCAGCAAAAATTTTGGAATAGGTACTGTTGAACTCATTGTTCAGTTTCTTTATTTAGATTATTGTTTTATTTTGAAAATCACGACGATTTAGAATTGATTGATAAATGTATAAATATTGCTTCAGCAGTTTGATAACCATTTCATTATTTGTATTTTTGAATGAATATTATAATTTATTATGAAATATAATGAGTAAATTCCACCCACCATCATTTGATCGAATTTTTTGATCATTTCAAGATTTTTGAGGAAGGTGTGTCACCCCTTGCGAGGGCCTCAAAAATGAATCGCAGTTGCCGAATGACGATTTGAAGACTAACCAATAGCTGGTAGGAATTTCCAAAGCAGGTAGCGACCGAAATTCTTCGGACATCCTACTACCCCTCAGCAACATTGAGATAAAAAGCAAGTTTTAGTTACTTGCATGTTTGTTTGCGGACTAGAATAAAATTTTTCTACTAGAAGCTTTTTCCGCGTGCAGGACAAATAAGTGTGTACAGTAAAATGGCTTGTGCTCGGTATCTGTTGAAGGAGAAAAACAGAAGAGGAAAATTCCAGATTGTTTTGTACCATCCTCTAAAGAAAAACGGGTAAGTTATTTTCCTCACCAATATTTTTTTTTTTAGTTTTTTTGCTCTTTTTAACTCACAGAACATACGGTAATTAGGTATCATTAATTCATTTCGGAACATTCATTAATGAACATTTGATTTTTTAAGAATACTTTTTACTAATTTGAGAACTGGAATTTCAAAATGGTTGGATAATGGAATGACCGGAAGGGTGTGGCAATTATAAAAGTTTTGACGTCGCTATTCTGATTCATGTATTTAACACTAATGTCAGATTTATACTGCTTATAAATTCAAAATCTTGATACAATTTACAGGGTGTCCCATTGGGAAACGGAAATACTTCAACCGTGGATAGAGGTCACCGAGGCGATTCCGAATATACCATATTTGTTGGGTCTTACGAGTTTCATAATCGAGATATAGTGTTTTATCAATATTGCTCATTTTTTTGTGGGGTCATAACTAACGAACCACTTGGTATATTTTTTTGATATTTAGTACATACGTTCTCCTACTTCTACCCAAGCGACAGGTCCGTAATAACAAAAATTCAACATTATTTGGGGTCCCTCAAAAAACACCCTGTGATTTTGAATTTACAAAATCCGCTTACATATTTGAAAAGGGCACAAAAAACTGAATCGAACTGTGTACTTTTCATTTTCCCGCAGATCGTTTAACAACTTGATTTCTGAAAGTAGTGTTTATCCAATCAACCCTCTGAATGCACGTGAAATATTTTGAAATTAGTTTAGAAATGTGTTGGTACCTACCTATATTTTGTCACCGATTGTATGTTATTATTTTTAACACAGTTTTGTTCCTGAGAGCGGTTCTGAAATTTTCGTCACCGGAATTCCTCAGGACGCTGATATTTGGGAATTGGCGGAATTTTTCGACAAACCAGGAGAGATTTTCCAACTGCGCCTGATGATGTACGAAGATCTTATTAAAAATAGGGGATTTTGTTACATCACCTACATGAGTGCCGAAATAGCTAAGAGAGCGGTAAACACTCAATTTTATTATTATTGTGAAACAAAAACGTTCACGAATTTCCTATAAAATTATGTATATATTTATTTCGTAGGTGCACGATTTGGAAAAATTTGATTTTATGGGCATTAAATTAAGAATCGAATCATCTATGAACAATTGCAGAATTTTTATAAGCGGTTTTTCCACTGCCTTGACAAAGGATCAAATTTGGTTAGAACTGAAATCAAAAGGGTTTAAGAACATTGTTGACGTCATCTTGTACAGGTGAATATAATAACATATAGTTTATTGTTGTTACATCAATCAAAGATATACGATTTTTTATGGATTTTCAGGAGTTACACCAACAGGGCGATGAACAGAGGCTTCGTATTTGTTGAATTTATGACGCACGAACAAGCCGCTCATGCCCGAGCGAAATTCTCGAATAATTTGAAATTGTTTGGGAAAGAAGTGGTCGTGGATTGGTCCGTTCCTGTGCCAGAAGTACAGGATGAAATTATGCGAAATGTAGGTATACATAAATGATATACGTATAGATGATATAGTGTGTTAGGTATTCTTTCAACAAAGTTTAAAATCAATCAAGTTTTCTCAAATGGTACATCCTGTATACAAGTGCATTTTTTTTTCAACTATTTCGGATGCATTCTGAAAGATTCCATTCTGTTTAGGAAACAAATCAAATACATTGAAAGAAGAAATGTCAATTTTCACAAGTGATGTATTCAGTAAAATGTTTAGGCATCGGAATCAAAAAGGTAGGTATACCTACCTACTTGAACAAAAATTTAAGATATTTCGAAACTAGAATTAGTATCTTCGAAAAATACAGAGTGTTTAATGCTTTTTATTATACTTTCCACTTGTTGAATATTTCGAACTGATTTTTGAGGAATTGGTGGGACACATTTTAGAGTAGTCCATCACCTATATAAAGTTTATTCCGCTACAGTTTTCGAATAGGATTTACAATGATTTTAAAAGGACTCGGAAATTGGAATATAGTTCTCATGAAACTCTCTACTTATTGAAAATTGTTCTTATTTATAGTTACACTAATATCAAAGAACAATCTATTGACTCCCTATTATTTCAATAATAATTGATGGAGATGCTTTTGAACATAGCTCAGTGTGTTTGCTCTCATGTATAGGTTTTTCGGAAAAGTTGTTTCCTAGGTATAACATAAAAACAGAACAGAGAAGTTTAATTTCACTAAATTTTTTTCATTCAAGTTTTTACCTACTTGTTCTCATTCCTATTCCAGAGCCAGCTAGCATATTATTTTCATAACGAGTCAAAATATTCAAAAGATGCGATTTTTTATAAATTCTTAGTGCCATATTTCATGAAAATGTATCTTGATTTTGAATATTTCAGGTTAAAATCATTTTCATGAGGAATTTGGAGGTGGCCCAAAGTCCAGAAAGCTTGAGATCGATTGTGGCCCAATATGTGCACCAATCGGCTCTATTGAAAGTGCACAAATTCAAAAATTACGCATTCGTTCATTTAGCGACTAGATCGGTTGCAGAAATCCTCATGACACAGTTGAAAGGTTGGTAAAAAGTCGATGAAAAGTGAGACTCCATTATTTTTCTTGTATTTTTTTTATTTTTAGAGCACTACAAAAACACTGTTGTCGAGATAGAATGGGCTAAACCTCCGAGTAGATTCACTACGCCCAGTTATCGACTCAATAAAATGTAAGTATTCTTCATATACAGAGCGTTTTTTGAATATTTTGATTATTTCACAATTTGAAAAAATTGATCAATTTATAAGTCGTGATTGTTATTCAAATCTAATATACAAAAACGCTTTTTCAGATCAACCATGAACCAAAAGAAAGAAAGCTGCTCGAACTGTCATCATAATATGTCTTCGGTTAGAAGCGAGCATCAGGACGATTCAATCTCTCCAGTCGACTCCATCACAGTCAGACGCCGAAGCAACGAACGATTTTCAGATTTATTTTCTTCTACTTCCTCTGAAGAAGAACTGCAGACGTATTCTAGAGCTTCAAAAGATTCTAACTTCGAGGTAACGTTTAACAATTATTTGAATTATTTCAAACTCAAGTGATATCACAATAAGTTACACACACAAAAAAAGTCGTTTCAACATCCTTTTTTTTTGTGAATTAATTGTTTAATGTGAAAATGTGGATTTTTTCAGAATGTTTCTCCCGGACAGCATCGACAGCCGTTTCACACTATTCGTACCCCATCACTCCTAGACGATTTTGATCAACTTACACTTTGCGAAATGTCGCAATCATCTGGGTAAGTTTTTCTTTTTGAAATTGTTTGTTATTTTCATCAAAACAATTTTTTCGATATTAACATGAATGTTTCACTTCATTTATTCCTGTTTTTCACGAGTGAGTGAACTTCTAAACCGATTTCCAGACATACTTCTGGGCCTCAAAACAAACACCCAACATTTTCTGCGGGAAAGGTTGGATGAACTCCTTTTCAACACCATACCCTAATAAAATTTCTCGCCCTATACTACTAGCTGAATCGTTACAAGAACGAAGATTGATTTTTCGCTAACCTTTTCACAGAACTTCCACTTCCTCTGCTGCGAGTAACGAGACCGTGGAACAACAACTCTTTTACCCCCGCCTACAAGCCAACCATTTGGAAATGGGCACTTTTCCGGTCGCTACGCCATCTTTAGATTATATCACTAGGTATAATGATTCATTGGGTCTATCGCGTTCCAGTGCCTTACCGGGGTTCAACAATATAATTAAACCTCGACCGATTATGGGGTGCTCTACTAGTAGACCATTCGATCTTGTACCCTCTACTTGTCATTCACGCTTTGATAGACACGATGGAATCACTAGGTATAGTAAATTTATCTCTTTTGTAGCTCTAAAATTATTATCCAAAGATGATTATCTTATTTCGATCGGTTTTTCTTCCTTGAATGTTTGCCCTACGAAATCATATCTTGCCACAATCATTGCTATAATACCTAAACAATTATTTTCTCAAAACTGATCCTCGTCTCGGATCCCTTATTTTTTTTTAGTGAAATCAGTAAAATATTTATATTTCCAGGTTGAATTTCCAATCCGAAGAAGATCGTCTGCTTTTTTATGCAAAAAGAATGGCAGAACTGTGTGAAAGAAAGTTTGAAAAATCGAACTTTCCGTTTGGCTTCGATGATGATTTCTCAAGTCATTAGGTAAATACAGCTCAATTATTTGGGTTCTCAAACTGGGTGGTTGACATTTTTCAGTTTTGTTTTTGTTTGTTTTTTTGTTAATGTGAATTTTCGTTGATTTTTTTTGTTCTGGGGAAAAATGTTGGGTTTTTTTGGTATATTTTTTGGTGTAGGGTAAAGTATATAGGTACCTAAGATTTTATAAGTATTGAATGAATAATTTATATTGTGATGTTAATAATATGTTTTCTTATATAAAATGTGTGCCGAAGTTTATGAAAAGAGGATCTTCTCTTTATACCTGATCTGGTCAAACTATGAATCAGAAAAGAAGATTATTTCCTCAATCATTCGGTAAAACAAAATTTAATCAATCAACTGGGGTGTTTTTTTTTTGTTTCTGTTCTTAGTATTTACATGTTTTAAACAATGTTTGTCGATTTTTTTTTTGTTCAAGGGCAGACAATATGTTGATTTTTATTGGTGTTCAAAGTTTAATTTAGTTTAATTTAGGGTGATGGTAGGATTTATACATAACTATTGAATTAATTTATGTTTGAGAATAAAATATTTTGTATGTTATATAAAAAATGTTGTTTTATTGAAAATATCATATGCGTTCATTGTTATTTCGCTCTCCTTTCAATAAAATTCCTGTAAACCATCATTGGCCGGAAGTTGTATATTCTTTTAGTTGCTGACATAATTTTATAGGTAATTGTGCACTTATCATCCGATGAATATTTTGATAAAAATTTTTGTTGGTACCTACTTTGACCTTAAAAAGACAATTTTCATAATATTATCGAGAACATATCTCTAGTTTTCGAGATAATCGACGCTAAAGTTCGAAATTCCACCCTCTTTTACTGATACCTATCACATGTTGTATTGAAGAGAGAAAACACATAATATGTCACTGATTCGCTCAAGATTCGCACAGATTTTTTTAAAATGGCCGTTGTCTATGTAGCCTAGTTGGTGAAATAATAGGAAAATTACATATTTATGGTGTTTCTCTTAGACGAAAGTCATAATTAACCATGGTAAATGCATGTAATATTTTTTGAGATCTAAGAAGATACAATACTTGTCCAGAACTTGCCTCTCGAAAACTAAAGATATGTTCACGATAATATTATGAAAATCGTGTTTTTCAGGTAAGTACCAACAAAAATTCTCATCAAAATATTCATCGCATGGTAATTGCACAATTACCATTTTATAGATTGGAACAAGACGAACATAGTACTTATATAATATTGAATTAAATTGATATTATTGATCATTATAATCACCAAGAAATTTCAACAGATAATCTTACTTTAGGTTTAATATATTTTCTTTCTAAATGTTCAATAAACTTTGCATATATACACAAATACACATGTGTGCTCGTATAACTTTTTCCCTCACATACTATGGAAGCACCCTCGTATTTTCCATAATATTTGAATCTCGAATATTTAATGCGACACCTTGTATTGTGAAATTCTAAAATCTGTGGTATTGATAGGTATAATAATATGATGGGTATATGGTATACCGTGAATCGCCGTATCGTGGTACTAATAGCCACTACCAAAACCAGCAATTCAGAGAAGCACCAATCACGTACCATGTTTGTAAAACAAATGCCGCGAGAATTTGCGAGTGGAAACTGGAAGGGGAAGCTATGCCATGGTGATTTTGATTTGGTGTTTGGTGAGTTGCATACAAATTTGCAAAAACTCTTTCCAGTTTCCAGTTTGGTATCCGTGTCGTGCAGTTTTAGTCTAGTCAGCTAACAGGTGTAGTTTGTTTGAGTTTGAATGATCGAAATACACTTATCTGATGTTTTGAGAATTTATCAATTACTTCAAAGATGTACAAATGTGCGGATCCCCTGTTCGACCTCACCCTACACAAAATGGAGTGCAACAAAGGCGATTTCTCTTCTATGTACGAAATATCGCACGTTAACGGCCAACTCATAGCTACCTTTAAGCATGTCGTCCAACCGAAGCGGGGCACCGAGATATACATTCGGAAAATACCACAGGACGCCCTCCTGCAAGAGATTTTTGAGTTTGCGATACAAGCCGGCGATGTGTACCAAATAAGGTTGTTGATGGAATTCAGCGGACACAACAGAGGCTACTGTTTCGTCAGTTATTTCGATGTGCAAAGCTCGAGAAAGGCCACTTTGACTCTGAACGGCTCGAAAATCAGAGAAGTCCAGGTGATTGTCAAGTTATCATTCGACAATAACCGACTGGAGCTGCGAAACGTTCCAAGGGGAGTCACCCCCCAGCAGGTGTACCAAGAGGTGGTGAAAATCGTTGGAAAAGGACTGAAGGACGTCTTGTTCTGCAGACAATCTGTTGATGAAAGTAGTAAAGGCATCAAATGCCTTTTGAGGTATGACACGCACAGGAGTGCTTTGGAGGCGAGAAAAAGCATTTTTCCCGCTTTCAAGTTATTCCAAAGAGATGTAAAAGTGGATTGGGCAATACCCACCGACATTTTGAAGGTTAGTGTTTTCAATTTCTCTTCTATTAAATTTCAATATTCAGTTGTGTTGTGGTTTTGATTTTTTGAATTTCGATTTTTAGTCCAAACGATTATATTTTGAAAACTGCCCACCAGGCACCACCAAATTGGAGCTGTATGAAGATCTCATCAAGCATGTGAACCCAGTGCATATGCTGAATCTGTTTCTACAAGACTGTAATGGCCAAGGGATGGGCTATGTGCTTTTTGTGAATGAGAGTTTTTCTTATGAAGCTTTCAATAAATTGAGGGCCAACAAGATATGTGGCAGATTCTTGAAATTGTCCTATGTGAAGTTTTACAACCAGTGAGTAGCACTTTTATTGTCCAATAAGAATCCAACTTTTTACTTAATATGCCCTGAGCTTATGTTTGATGATTTTTTTTTCAGCTTAATCCCAGATGATAATTCAAATGATACAAATGTTTATGATGTAAGTTGTTGGTATGTTATTTTGTTTAGGTGTATCATGTGAGGTTTGTTTGATTTTTTAGTCCCCTGATCTTCAAGATGTTTCTACAAATGAGAGATGCTCAAATAGCTCCAGAAGTAGTGTAACTAATGTAAGCACTTAGTAAAATTATTGTCAAAAAATCTGATAATCATAATGAAACAATATTTTCATCATTTTCAGAAAAACTATTCTGATGAAACATCAACATATTGTGAATATCCAGTGGTAAGTGTGATATATTCATTTTTTTGTTCCTGTCAACATAATTAATTGGCCTGTTGTTTCAGGCTTATCCCCAAAATGCTGTGTTCCAGCCTTACATGGTAGTATCTGCACCACAACCTGTGCCTTCCCAAGTTGCAGTACCCATGAGTGTCCCTTTGCCACCCCTTAAAGTACCAAAGGTAAGATTTCTTTAAAATATTCTCAGCCTGTGTGACAAGAATAATTTTGTTTTTTATTTCAGTCTGCCCCAGTTCCAGAATATGTTTATCCTTATTCATGTGCCAATAATGTGAGTGGATCTCATTGATTTTTTTATTGTCTCTTCTATGCCTATTGTCAAAAATCTCTGAATGCAGAAACTGCTTGTTGTTCTCCAGCTTCACAATTATTAATAAATGGCATTTTATTTGATGATAGTAGTGGAACTAGTGGTTAAGAATTATTACAAGATATATGAGATTGATTGTATGAATGTAGTAGTTTACTGCCCTATTCCTGCTTTTTCAACAGATTCCTCAAAGTATTTTGGTCTTTTATTTGAATGATAAGATTCATGAATGCTCCTTTAGTTTTCAGTTTTTCCTTCACCATCAAGAAATGTTTACAATACTGTTCCCACAATTACCATGGTAAGTAAGGCTTTTTTAATTTGGTAAAATTAATTTTTCCTTAAATTCATAAATGTTTCCAATCTTGAAATTTGTAGTTTTTTAGGGAATTTTCATACAAATGATTTATCAGAGATATAATGTATAATTTTGTAGCCAAGAGTGCCTTATGGTTTTGTTGAGGACCCAAATAGAATTGGTGGTCTGGTACAGTCAGCTTCCCAAGACTGGTCACTTCATACTTACAGGCAAAATCCAGTAAGTGAATTTCATAAATATTATTTTATGTTGATTGATGATGTTTCATTTTTTAGAATCAATTACAGTTCATCAATTTCAATCCAGTAATCAACAATGTTCCCTATGATTTTCCAATTCTGCAAATGAGTGAAGAACAATTTAAATACTTGCAAGGAGAAAACCATAACCGTCAATAAGCATGTATATAAATCATATAATCTACTTTTTCACATAGGTTGATTGTTTAATATTCATTTTTCCAAAGTGCTTTTTCAAGAATGTTCCTACCTAAGGAATATTAATTTATTGATTATTTGAAATCACATATTCTAACAGATTCATAAAATAATAATTTTTGTATTATTATTCATGGAATGGATTTGTTATCACTTATTTATTGTACTGTTTTGCATTCTTTCTGTTTGCTGGAATTGTAATTTTAATAACTATAATTGTTAAATTCATCTCGAAATAAATAATGTTTCCTGTTACTTTCGACGCATTCGAGATGTACAAACCAACGAGAAACTAGATAAATTTTATATATTATATACAGGGTGTCCCAAAATTGCTGGGACACAGAGCTGCCACGTGTAAAAGTGGTCAAAATAAGTTGATTGGAACCGATTTATTCATGTGCCAAAATTTACCGTTTGTCCGTGAGAAGAGTTCAAAGTTCACATTAAAAAACACATTTTTGTTAGCAGTGAAAACAAAGGCAGAACGTTTCTTTATAATAAATGTTCAATATGACGGCCACTTTCATTAATACAAAAGTCAATTCTACTTAAAGAATTAAGACGTAAGTTTTATATCACAATTTCATTAAACTTGTTTTAGGAATATCTGGTAGCATTATTTGAGAGAACATTTTTTTCCTTCAAAACTATGCAATATACGAAATTTTTACAACAGTAATAAATTTAAGATCAATTTAAGCATGTTCTGAAAAAAATGTCAGGGGGTGAGGGTGGTTTTAACCCTTCTACAATTTCTTTTAGGTTTCTTCGATTACTTGAAAGGATAGTAATCCTCTGAAATACACTATTCTCAAATTTCATCAAATTTGTTTCAATCATTTCTGAACTGCGTATACAAAAATGTGTTTTTTTATGTGAACTTTGAACTCTTCTCACGGACAAACGGTAAATTTTGGCACATGAATAAATCGGTTCCAATCAACTTATTTTGACCACTTTTACACGTGGTAGCTCTGTGTCCCAGCAATTTTGGGACACCCTGTATATACAGAGTGACTGACAAGAAATTTGCTATTTTTGCTTTGTATAAATATAATAGTTTATGATCAGTTTATTGATTGAAGTAAGCAGTGTGTTTTCAACTTTATATATTTCGATTCAACTTTTTTGTTCATGAATTTTAATCAAATCACTAATGCATAAATATCAGTAATATCAGTGTTTTTAGACAGGTTACTGGTTGGTTTTAACTATTTATTAGCAATTTTTTAGATCTCCAATGTATATCAATCAAATAGATTTGTTGGTATTTTATTTATTTATTAGTTATTTATTGTAACATCTTTAAAAACTTTCTCAGTGTTACTCGAAGGCAATATTTCACAGGTAAGATTTGTAATGACCTCATTGAATGTTAGTATGACATATTTCTCTTTATAGATTTTACTGTTTATCTTTTGAATAGTCGATAGTTATTGCAAGTTTGTATTAAATGATACATTTTCAACAAGCTATTTACTTTTACACTTTCAATTTTGATCAGTCCAAAAATAGTTTTTCACTATTTCATCTCATCAAAACTGCCAAAAACATTGTCAGTCTGTGAATTTAGGAACATCCATCTGTTGGTCAAATGGTCCAGTTAAAAGTGTTGTCATTGAGTGGCACAGGAATCTGCATTTCCAACCACTTACAGAGCCCTTGTAATAAAAATGTACTGATAATTTTTTCTGTAGCTTCAAATGCCATGCTACATTTTTGTTATTCATTCACATATATTCAGGATTTCTCAATCAACGATTCAGGTCAATACATGAGCATAATCGAAAATCGTTGCGTTGTTTGATAACAACTATGGCTTTTCAATCGACGTTATTACTCGATAGATATTTTACTAAATATTCTCATAGGGGGCGTAGCTCAGATGGTAGAGCGCTCGCTTAGCATGCGAGAGGTACCGGGATCGATGCCCGGCGCCTCCAAATTTTACTTTTTTTATTTCTTGAATTTTTTTTAAGGGGTTTTTTGGTGTAAGTAATTTTGCAAATATGCTCACACTGAATATTTCTGAAACAAATTTAGTAACATTACATATAGTAAAAGCATAGCAACACATTGTCATTGTTGAGCATTCTGAAGGGAGGACTTGAAAAAAATCCCCACATCCAAAATATCCAATCATCAGCCATCAGCTCAATTTTGTTTTGTGTCCAATAAAAATAAGTCGAGCATCCATCATCACACTCACCTATCGTCCAGCCTCCAACTGGACTTGCTGATGTCGCTCCAGGCGCTCATGCTGCGTCCTCTGATGCTTCTGGGGGCGGGCGGTGGCCGCCCCCCACCGCCGCCGCCCTCTGCCGGCCCCGGCAGAAAGTTGACGCGCGCCGCCCTCGCCGGGGGGGACGGCTCGGCGCTGCTGCTGCTGCTGATGGGCAGCATCTCGTAGGAGGGGGGGCGGCGACCCCCATCGCCCCCCCCGCTCCAAGGCGGCGAGCTGCTCGATGACGTAGACGAGTCTATGTTGGCGGCGGCCGTCGTCGTTTATTGGGAGGAGGGGAGGGGGCGGTTAATGAGGGGCAGGGGAGCTGTTTAAGGCAAACAAGGTGATGGTCAATTGACAAGTTCAGCCAGCATTGAGAAAGAAATAAAAATATGTCTGCCCTAGTGTTGTCTTTGTCGCGTCAAGATTGCAACTTGAAATGATGAAAATGTTTTGATTTGAAGGTCAATTGACAAGTTCAGCCAGCATTGAGAAAGAAATAGAAATATGTCTGCCCTAGTGTTGTCTTTGTCAAAAAAAAGGGAAGAAGACTAATATCACAATCGTAATGTATTTGGAATTACTCAACAATTATTGTGTAAGCTTTTACAATGCTCACAAAATATTCGAAATTACAAGAAAAACAAACCAATTATAAAGAGGTTATATAATAATTCTTCATTTTTAGTCCCAATCATAACATTTTCATCATTCAAGTTGCAATCTTGACGCGACAAAAACAACACTAGGACAGAGATATTTTTTCTCTCTCAACGCTGGCTGAACTTGTCAATTGACGTGTCACGCGTCAGACTGCTGATATCTCAGTTGAATATGGGATGAGGGTGAGCATGAGAGAATTTGGAAAAGAAACAAAGTTTGAGCGTGGTAGGATGTATATGGAGGGTGCATTACCTTTAATATTTGGGTGGATAATGATGGTTTGTGAGACCTCAGTTGGGTTTCAAGCTTACTTACAAACTTCATCTCATTGCACTCGGTTTTGAAACAAATCAACATGAAAACATTTATAGGCCATATTTTTTATGTCCTATCACTAATTGAAATCCCGAAAACGGTAAATGAAGAACGCACCGTATCGAAAATTAAAGCACAGTACATCGAAAACATAGAATGAAGTTTCTTGAACACGTTTCCATATTCCTAAAAATAATGGTGTCGAGGCAAAGAAAAGAACAAGGGCCATTCCGATTTTTCCAGAATATTTTGAAAACGGTTCGTGATATTCTCGATTTGGAAGAAGCGTTTCATATTGTTCACTGAAATAGACAACTTTTGTTCAATTCAATCAACTTTCGTACCGTTTTAGAGATGCAATATAGTGGAATTACATAAAAAATACGACCTGTATACAGGTTGTCAGGGTGAAATGTCTGTACAAAATGGTACCACTGACTCAATCCTGAGACCATAGACAACATATTTGAGACGACTTGAAAACATATTTATTAGACGTTCACTATGTCTTGAGGACGTCCATGCATGCCTTGCTTGACATCGAGACATTTGATAATATACGATTTGATATTTTCAAACAAAAGTCCCAAACGCCTGAATAATGAAAACTCAACTCATCACTTATATTTCATAATATGATTCAACTTGAACAATAAATATGAAGGTCTCTGAAATTATCAGAAAAATTGATTACTAAAAACTCTTTCGGTAAATTTAATCAAAAAATGTCAATCCCTCTTAATGATTGTAACACTCGACACGAATTGAATATTCGATTCATGAATTTCGTCGTTTGAGGCGTCGTTCCCGGAATGTTCCCGCAAGAATAAGGAACCCTAAAACCTCGCCTAAAACGAATGACTCGTTGATTCACGGACACAATCCGAACCGCCGTAAAAAATTAATATCGTAAAAATCTGATGCAGTGTCGCTCGCCGTCCACGCTGCTCGTATTTTCCTTGATGAAATCCGGTCGGGATTTCCCGTTTTCCAGAAAGATATCGGGACCATTCGAGGCGATAAAAACGTTGTTTCTCTGCTCCGATAAAGGGAATGAATAAAAAGGAGCGAGCGGAATTGCTTTGCGGGAAGGTCATGAACCGACAGCCGCTAGGGAATAAGCGTCGTTCTATACTAGATAGTGTTAGAGATATTATAGTATTATTATTGAATTACCCTAACAATAGGTATATCAGAAAATTCGAATTTCAAAGTTGTGAGAGGTTTTCTCGACCTTTAATAGTCCTGGATAATAGTCAAATGAACTTGATCTTTGAACACTAACATCATCGTTTGCCATTTGGTAATTGTTATTTTCTATTGTTTCAGTTATCCATTCGATGTTCCAAAAATGCAGCTGGTGAATAAACAACCGAAACATTCGATTCAACGGGTGAGTGAAATTTGAATTGTTCAACATTTATGAATTTAATTTAATCGGAATTGCTCAGATAGGTATATTCTTACAGATCGATTTCGTTCTCTGATGAACTATTTCATGTTGAAAGGCCAAATCATTTTTTTAAATCAACTCGTGAAGAATATTTTTTTTCTTGTTGTCGTTATTTATCATTCTAAAAAAAAGGCTCGATTGATACAGTGCCTATTTTCAGACATCGCGACTTGATGGCGGAACTTGAAATGAGAACACTTCATGTTCCGCTGAAATTTACGACTTTTCCGATATCATCCAGTTCCGTTTTTTCGATGGATTTCATTTCGAGAGAAGAGAATGGTTCTATCGATTTATTTTGCCGAAAAACTTATTACTACATAATTCCATCATAATATTTATACAAATACACTTTTCCTCGTCTTATTATTGTGACTATATCTTCTATTTTACGTGGAAAGATGCAGGTTGTAGACTTTGAGACGTAACATGAAATTCATCTGTTTCGTCAATCATCAAAAACAGGGCCGGATTAACCCTATCGGGGCCCCTTATTTCCTTTACCGTTTTCTTACTTTTCAAAATATATTTTTTCCATTAAAAAAGTCGAGTCGATCAGATCGACTCCTGCTTTTTGCTTTCATTGAATGCAATGATTTTGATCACAAACATATTTTCATAACCAAAGAAAATATTTTTGTGAAGTAGAGGTAGAGGTAAGTTTAAATAGCAATATTTGTAACTTTTTAGATATAAAATCGCTCGCAAAATCGTTAAAATCATCTTGGAATTTGACCTTTTTCAACACATCATTTTCAATCGCCATTATTGCGACAATGAATTTAAACGGTTCTGTGATATTGCTGAACGAAGACAGTTTTTTATTAATCTTATTTTGAAAAATTTCGTTCACCTGTGGCGTTTGATATCATCAGACTTCTATATATTTGCAATGCTATCATTACAATCGGAAAAGTTGATGATTGTACCATATTATCAAAAATCAATCCAAACGATGTTATCTGTCCCCGCATCCATCATTTTTTCTATGGTGATATTACCGGATGTTAATAATCGGGAATGTCACGAAGGAAACCGAATTAAGAGTTTTTTTCTTGGTGCGTGGGCCCCAAGTCAGTACGGGGCCCCTAGGCATCAGTTGCCTAATCCGCCTTATGGATAATCCGGCCCTGACCAAAATGGCTGTTTTTCAATATACACTTGAAATGTTATCAATAATATTTTTCATTTTGTAACTTCGAGGGCCCGTAACATAGGGTTTTAGTAAAAAAGTTACGAAAAACTTTCCACTTTGATCTGAGTTTCCACTTAGGTATCGGTTTTCCCATCGGGAAAAACAAGTTGACTCTTAATATCCGTTGATGCGTTGGCGAGAAAACGGCGCGTAAAACCGTTCAATAGAACTTCGGAAGGTCTATCGTGACGTGAATTGACATAGTTCTTATTTCTTCATCAGGATACATCAGAATGTTCGGAATTTATATCAGTTTAATAATCGTGATTTTTATAGTATTTTTTTTTTCTTGAAGCTCTTTTCTTAATTTACCGACCCACTTCAAATTCAATACAGAGTCACTATGGTTATTTACTTCTGTAACCTTTTTATTGATTCAACATTAATTTCCCAACTATACATGGTGTTCCACTTGAGAAAATATCGATGAATATCATCATAACATTCGAATATTCGAATAATATAAAAATCGACTGGCTTATAATATCGAAGAACATGAACTGATCAGTCAATTTTGGGAAACAATGTATGTACTTTATGAATAGTTTGAAAAGTGAAAGTGTGTTTGAAAAGTGTTTTTCAACCGCCAACTTAGTTGCAAAGCAACCCTCGAAGTCTCATTGAGACTTGTATGAGTAAGGAAGACGGGGACCTTAGCTTTTTAAATGTCATCCGAAGCACTATTCGGTTGATTACCGTGGAGGGTTGAAAAACACACTGAAAAAATATATTGTGATGTTCTGTAACTATGTTATTTTTGAGTTTTTTAACGTTCATAATTTGTGGACAACTGCAAATAACTAATTGAGACCTACTGTGAACATTTATGAAATTCGAGCAGCTGCTATACTGCACAGATCTACAGAATGTCATGTAACCATTTCTTTATAACCATTTATCTCAATTTTCTTTTCGATTCAGAAGCTCTAAACTTCGTTTATCTTTATTAGGTGTAGGGTTTTGTGTTCAACGAGTAGGAGAACCATTATCACGAGTATGCGTTATATCAATTCCAACTTGACAGCGTACTATATATATATAGCTCTGGATTTAGGATGAATTATACTCCTTGTGAGGATGAGGAACAAACTGCTACGAAAAACATTCAATGACAAACGTTATCTTCCTCTATATGTAGAGACCTAACGAAACGCTGATGAAATCTGTCACGTGAATTTGATTTCCTGAAAAAACAAAATTACAACTCCTAGTATACATAGTATAGGTATACGATTGTATTATCGCGAATAGCCCTGTATTCGATCAATGTCTCCTGTGTGGGGTTTTTATTTCTAATTATTCCATTATTCAATTTAATTTAAATTGATGGGACAATTCCCAAACACTTGCGTTTAATGCGAATCGATTAGGTGAATGTGGCGAACATTTCTCTCTAATTGTTATCTACAGGGTGTGCAATTCGCCATTTATTTGTATTCTCATGGAATATGGTTTTTGTGTATGTTATTCTTTATTCTTTGACAGAATGGATTCTATATCGATATGATAATGTTTCACAATATGGAAAATAACTATCGAATAAATTTTGATGGGGGCGTTTATTTTTATATGTTGAGACAAAGATGATTTATAATTGAGTATCTACTACCATTAAACAGTTTTTTTCAGACGTTTGTGGACTGTTGGGGTAATTTTTGGAATTCACATATTTCAAATTATCTCAAGAATGAAAATATACTTGAATAAGTTTTAACAAATCATTTATTAATATACTCTCTTTTTTTCGTCTAATGGCATTAATGAGATGGAATTCATAAGCATTCGGAATAGAACGAATGAAAATGTGATGACGTGAATTCACCTTGATTACCTTCAATTTTCAAACAGCTTGTTCTGAAATTATTGATTGAATAGCTTATCACGACACTTTACAAAAGCACGAATGGACGAACAATTACACCAAAACATGTAAATCCAGTATTTCGAAAGTCGAGACACCACTCGTGAGATTCGAAAGACAAAATGATAACACAGGTCAAGGGCGCGAAAATTGAGTGGGCGGTCCTGTAGGTTTCATAATGGCCCGGCGTACTTCATTCATTGACAGTTGACCGTTGATGGAAATGCCTCATTGACGTGTCATCGAATCGAAAGATATAGATTATATTAATATATCGGATGCGAGACTCGTACACGAGCACTAAACAGGGAATTCCCGCGATTGCAGTAGAGGCGAGCTGGAGTTAGTAGTCATATACATCGATCGCAAGAGGCGCAGGGACGGATTTGTTGTCAAAAATTCATCATTCGAAGAGTTTCGAGTGCACGGTTATGAAACAAATTTCCGCGAACAACATACCTATCTGTCTTTGCTGGTGAAAAAAATCACGAAAATAAGCCTATCCAGAACACGTGATCAAAAATGGATGCCTTGGGGCATACACGGAGTGTTTAGTCTATTTGATTACATGTGTTTTTGTGTTTATAGTTTGAATTTCCTTTTTGAAGGTTTCAAAAGTGAATACATTGGCTTGTGATAATAAAAGTGATTATCTGTTATCGTTAGAAACTGAAGAAAAAGACATTGCATTACGGTATAAGGAAAAAATCAGAGTCATTCAAGGCATCGATCCTTTCACTCTGATGGATCAGTTAAAGCAGCTGGTTTTCCTAAAATTTGAAACCACATTTTGCAACAAATACCTTCATGAAAAGTTATGTAACTTTTTACCGTTCAAAAAATGTTTAGCACATACTTTAGCATACTTTAGTTTAACTTCTGTGAGATCTTTCCTTTTAATTGCTTTCAAACATCTTTCTCTTCAGATTTTTGAGAGTTCATTCATTTTCGTTTTGTGTGCAAAATGTAGTACACTGGGTATATTGAAAAACTTCACATCATCACGATTTCCTCGACTCCCACACTAAACAACACAACAAGTATGTGGCATGTTTTTGTAGTTCTATCTTCAATTTTATGAGAAAATTCACAAATCACAATATAGTCTAAACACAGAATATTCACAAATTAATGTTTAAATTCGTTCTGGAGTTAAAACTCATTTCAAATTAAAATCACAAGGTTCAAATAGCTAGAGTTCTAATGCACTCAAACGGTTTAAGGTATCCATCTTGAATTCGATTCGACAGCGTCTTGGTTTAGTCTATACAGTGGATTCAAATTTGTAAACATCAGCATTTTTAACAAAACTTTGATTTTCATGAACTCATCACTCTTTTTAAATTCGAGCACTTTGTCTTGTTCAAAAAACACAATCACACTAAAGTTGTTGAAATATTTTTTCTAAAATGAATAAATAACTATAGGAGTTAAAGTTACTATGGACGTATTAACAAAGTTCATGTTGATACGTCCATTGTTTAGGAAGGTACTTACGTCAAATCAAATAATCAAAAATAATACAGTTATATGCAATTTTTTATGAAAATAAATCAATGGCCCCATTTTGAACCATATGCACATATATACGATTTTCAAATGCCGCACTCATCAAGAATGATCAAAATCTCATTTTCTTCAAAATGCACCTACTATTTTTTTGGTACTACCTATACGAGAGTAAGTATAGGTACATTGAAAGGTATAGGGTGACAACGAGTTGCACCAATTTTCTAAATAAAATTGACTCGGAAATAGAAAATGATCAAAGTTGATAATCTTATGCGTAATCCTAAAAGACATTTCTGAAAAGTATTAATTATTGAAGTCGATGGCCAAATATCGAACTATAATAGGAAACATTGGGTTTTCATTTTAAACATGAAAGTTGTTATTAACTTTTGGCACACCTTATAAAACTGTAGTATAATAAAAATCTTCGTGTAGAACGGGCATTTATAAATCACCCTGTGACTTTATTGGTGATATACTTATTTTACAGTAGCAGTAGGTAATGAATAGTTATTGCAGTCAATATTTTGGGCAAAATCGAAAGCCTGCCCTGCTTTGAACCCAATGCGGAACCGGATCAGTACGGAGCGAAGCGCCACCGCCACTCGTTGGCGGTGACGGCGGCGTCGGCGGCGTCGGCGGCGGCGACGTCATGTGCCCAAAAAAATAGCCGCCTCAGCCGACCGTACGGAACGCCACACGTTTCTGAACTGTCATATGGTTATCTACTTGAGTTTTTTATGACCATCAAGATTATACACAAAATTAAGGCCATCAAAAAATATGTAGATAGCACATTATAATAATGATGAACCGGGGCTCTCGAAAAGTTTGAAAAAAAAAGTCTTAGTCTCAGAAGCATATTCCATAATAATTGTTGTTATGTTTATATAATAATAATAATAATAATCGTCTTTATTGTTTATCAGCTGTAGTTACAAGTATATTCATTTCAAATAAATGATAGTACCTAGCTGAAATACAAAAGGCGAAGTTCAACTTAGATAGCACAAGTGCAGCTAAGCTGTTCTTCCACTCAACCTCAAAAAAATTCCAACCTACAAGCAAAGATAGTACAGTGTGGGATAAAAGTTTGGGAATGTTGTATAATTGACATGTCGCTAAAAAAGGACAAGGTACAATTCTGAGACTTATCTTTGTTCACATTATTGATGGTGGGAAAATGTTAAGTATTTTATAATCATAGTTGGTTTTCGAATAGAATGAATTTAATTTTTTTTCTTAAAAGAGAAACTTTTGCATTTTTCGAATCTTTTGGTAACAGGTTAATCACTTGACATACATTATAACTGAATGATCGTTTGAAAAATTCTGTTTTGAAACTAGGTGGTGTTAGGGTACCTTTAAATCTGATATTCAAATTAGGAATATCAGTTCGGAAAGTGATTTTCCTGTACAAGTGAAACATACATATGAAAGAATTTTGATCTGAAAACTTCGATCTTGAAATGTTTGCAGTTACCATGTGTATTAATCGATGCTCTTGCTCTCACCGAATGAACACCCTGGGATTGGTTTCCAGAATAAAAAATGTTTTGATCAATTGATACAAACAGATGGAAAATTGTCATCATTACTTGGCAACTATTTTCCCAACAGGGGGCGTAGCTCAGATGGTAGAGCGCTCGCTTAGCATGCGAGAGGTACCGGGATCGATGCCCGGCGCCTCCAAATTTTACTTTTTTTATTCTCTATATTATGTGAGGTCAATCAGTTATCTTCCTCATATCATTGCATACAAACTAAATATAGTTACAACGTTTACACAACTCAACACAACAACTATTTCATCAGCATTTTTTGTACACCAGTGAAAATAATAATTCAAACACTATCGAAAGCATTTTTATCATTTCGCGTCTTTCGTATTCTGATATAATCATAAATAATATAAGGTTCTCTAATCTGTGATAATATTATACTGATCGAAGGCTAACGTCATGGTCAGAGTAGGTACATCAATGTTCCAATAATGTTCTATTCTGGGATCTCTATGGAAGTACTCTGAATTATTCATCAATATAATTATTATTCTATTCCACTGCTCGTGTAGACCTGATGTACCACGTTGGTATATTAATTTATTAATTCGAAATTGATAGGTACCTACCAAGTGAGACTGTTTCAATTACAATTCCACTTACAATTTCACTTTTAAATTTACCCAATAAGGTGGATATAGGATGATGACACAGCTCTTCAATTGTTTCTGCGAAAAACTTGTAGACCGTTTGAGGAGGTAGTAATATTTCCACGACTTGAATGAAGATGGCGGTGAGATCGATTTTCTTGGAAGATTTCTGTGGTTCCAATCTGACAGGCGTGAATTGAAACGACATTGAAATAGTATATTTTCAGTAAATCTGTAATAATTATCAATATTTTTACACCTATCGGTAATTTTTCTTCTAGAACGGATGACACTGACGAAAGCACAGTTTCTGTTTTATCGACACAAGGTATGTCGCCATCTCTGTTAATTTCAAGAATGAAATCAAGTAGGCAAAAGTCTACGGTTCATTCAGGAAGCTGTTTCACTACCTTGGCTTCACCATATCGCTGACAATCACACTCCATTCAGCCCACACCCTACAAACAAGTTGATTCATTGTTCAAATGGAAATAATTCTCCTCTGGTTTTTATGGGTTTTCCATGCATTTTCATGGTAGGTAACCATTTGATGTAATTAAAAAAATCACTTATTTGTATGAATATTCTAGCAATAATGTATCATCACATTCATCAACAATTCATCAATATTTAGCTTGGATTTTATAGTTTTAAAGGAGTTTTCTAACTATTGGCACTATATTACGACGTAACATGTTTCCCATAATTCCATATCGCTTGGACCATAATATATAGATAAGTATATTAGGTAACACGTAATAATACGGACAATAAAGCTGAATGGCCTGCAGATCCTTTTTCTGCTTATCAGGAGTTCCTCGACCTGTGCCATCTCTGATGCATATTCATGAAGAAACACATTCTGCCAGGTGCGGCTCGAGACATTTTTATGTGTGAATTTCTATTCAGAAAGATGATTCATTTTTAATAGATGATGATTCGGTGTATATATCGTTCGAGACTTGAAGGACAACTCGTGGAACCCATCAGACAAAAATCAACAATTTGATACTTATAAAGTGGTACTGGGTCGGAACTGAAGACCATTATTTTTCTTCTCGGTGAAGAGCTGCAGAAAACGGGAATTTGCAATATTTTAGTTTATTGAACACCCAGAATGCAATAAAATATCATTCAACATTCATCAACACATTTTTTATTTCCAATAATTCTACTTATACGTCCGGTTCTGCATTCATCATCACCTGTAGGTAGGTACACGAACACTTTCACATATTTATGTAGGCAACCGATTATGAATTGCAAAGTTGGAAAAATTCGAATATCATTGTGGAAAAACCGTGTCGACTTATCTGTTCATTTCATATTATAAATACGACATTATTTTGTTTATGTCGAATCGAAATTACTACAGTGAATTTATTAGTGATTATACTTGTTTACCGATTGTGTAGTATATAAGTAAGTATACAAACGTGACATCAAGATTACAGTTAGTTAGTTAGTGCCAGCCAAAACCATAATATGATGTTTTTGTTGTTTCTTCTTGTTGGATTCGCTTCATGCTCTGGACAAATACAAAAAATACGTGAGTATAATAATTGAGATTTCATATTTTTCTCGAGATAATTACCTATATAGGATATGCTGTATATATACATCAATAATATCAATGTAAAATATAAATTCATGTATACTTTCGCTCCCGCTTTTCCATTGGCAAATGAGATTTCAGGTCGCACATTTTTTAGTTTATTGATACTTTCTTTGATTTTTGATTTCATATATAAGTCGGATACTTCAAGTCCCTTTTAATTCATTACTTTTACTTCCATCCAACCATAAAAAATCCAAAATTTTATGCATATCATCGTGTTTCTTTATCATATAGGTAATAGAATTTTCCTACCCAGAAGCTTGTATTTCAGAATCGAACTTTTACTATGAGGAATCGTGCGCCAGAGCACGAGGATATTGCGTCTTGGAAAAGGAATGTCATCACTCAGTAGATGCTAAGTACAGAGGTTTGTGTCCAATGCAGCACAATGAGGGAGCCATATGTTGCAAGGATTGTAAGTTTGATGATATCTCCGTATATTATATATCCAATATTGAAGGAATTATTTTTCCCCCAATTGCAAAAATATATACAAATTTTTACCAATGAGTCAAAGTAATAGGAAATTAAGTGATGTTTTTTTTTTCTCATTTCGGTAGGCAGGGGAGACCGGGGCATTTTATGAGATAAATTGTGCTTTTTATCGCGATAATGAAGTGAACAAGTATCCAACCCGCTATTACATGTGTTGTTCTGACCGTATAACTTGAATATACCGTGACAGTAAGGATTTATAATATAAAAACATTGGTGATAAAGTAGAGATTTGGAGACTGTGGCTTAAGAAGAAATATAACCCAAAAAAACCACAAAATATTTGAGAAAAACCAAATACGTATTTCGACAACTATAAGTTGTCATCTTCAGTGAAAATACCAATGAAACTGATCTGTCCGTAACTGGACACCTTATAACTATGAAAATTGTCAAAATTGCATACTTTAGTCAGTTTTGCCTACGCGACTGCGTGCACAGTGTTGCCGATCTTACAAACCGAGCAACCACTATTTGAAATCCTGGCTATCTTTTTGCCGCACCCTGTATATTGGATGAAATTGACTGCATATACCAAATAAGATATGTTTTTTCTCCACTTTAGTCAGGTTGAACGATCAAAAGTTAATCTATTGTTTCGTAAACCAACTGTTCATTTACAAACAGTTTCTCAATAATATAGTTCTTTTTAATTTTCTTGTACCTACTCTCTCTAAATAATTTATTTTTTCAGTTCCCGCCGATGATGTCAATTGTTATCAACTCCATAATGTGTGCATGGATTTAAACTGCCCGATGAATCTAGGAAAGAGAGGGTGCGTTGGCGATGAACTATGTTGTATTCTGACTTGATATTTTACCATAATAAAATAATAATGATAATAAATAAATAAGTGAATCTATACATCCGGTATTAATTATTATTATTCAGTCACCTTTCAAGTAGAATTCCTGTGGAGAGTATTTGTTCGAAGAAACTTCGCGTGAGTTGCGATACTACCTTCTAGACGTATTCCACCTACTCATTGTCGTAAAAAACAACTCTCCAACTTCCATATCTGATGTTGGTCAAATATGCATTTAACCCACCTTTATGGAAATTATGTCAACAGCATTTTCCTTATCAATTAACGTGTTTGCGCTTTGATACAGGGTGTTTTCGTTAAACTGTTTCTCTCGGATTTGACCTAGAATAATGCGATCTGCAATTCTAATATACTACATAATTATTATTATATAGAATTACAATGGAAATTGTTTTGGAGTATTTCGTTATAATGGAATGTGAGTATAGAATCTAGAATTCTTGTTATTTGCATAATATCACAGTAAAACATTTTGACATTTTATGCTCTATATATACCTACCTTGCATATATACCAAATACTGGGTGGCAAGACAAATTTTTTTGATATAAGAGGTTTCGCAACGCTATAGTAATAATAATAAGTCTCTACGAAATGTGGGAGCATTCAAAGTGAAAAAGAGGTTCACATTCCAACGACTGCGACTTTTTTGTTGGCAAACGATGGGCTATCAAGTAGTTCTTCAACCGCGTCAAATTTGAATACTGGCGACTGAAAGTGTGAAATTTTCTCGGTTCGGAAGCCCCCTTTATGGC
This sequence comes from Chrysomela aeneicollis, assembly GCA_029955515.1. Taxonomy (NCBI): domain Eukaryota; kingdom Metazoa; phylum Arthropoda; class Insecta; order Coleoptera; family Chrysomelidae; genus Chrysomela; species Chrysomela aeneicollis. The sequence continues at coordinate 14,692,497 of JARUHQ010000018.1, read as the reverse complement.
TTGAATTTGTATGCCAATTTTGCGGAGTGGATGGACAGATTTAATTCGACACTCGGTTTACCCATGTGCATGATGGTTTTTTTGCTACCAAATCTCTCAATCGTAAATCGCCTGGATTGGCGGATGAGGAAATACTTTCTTTAAAAACAGATATGGTTTCTGTGTTCATCACTTTATATTATTACATATTTCAGAAAAATAGTTTGATTAATATTATAGATGTTTTTTTGAGTTTTCTTCTGATTGAAACAAATTTCCTTTGTCACAGGAGTTTCTCTTTTGTGAGTTTCCTCATCGTGTGAGACGTAAGAGGCTTTTCATCGTTTTCCACGTTTTCCTGCCGGGTTCTCATATATCGACCCTGTTTTTCATTAGTCAAGTGGAATATACAGTTCGCTCTAGTACACTCGTTCTATATAGTCGAGAGTATTCCACGTGTACAGTTTGAATAATAAATTACTCAACGAAGTGGCTGCTGAACATTTTTGCTTCAACTTTGCCATACTGCATGGCGCTGCAAGCACTGCATAATATTCCAGTGTAGAATGAAGAGGGATGTTGACAAATTTGATATTCATTAAACTCTGAGAAAGGGTATCGAAATGTATAACTATAGGCATGGAAATATTACTCTCTTTTAATAATTGACATATCTTCGACAATAATGGGGAAATACTTTGAAAATGGAACAATAATTTCATCATGCATTTACAACTCTTCTGTTGCGTAGTTTATGTCTGGAAAGGCCTCACAAAGCTGACGTAATTATAAAGACATGGTGGTCACAATACCCAAAAATTAAGAACCAAACTACGATAATAAAATCTATACTTACAATTCCGCCGAATAATCTATTTGGGGTTAATGTTCATCAGTTACAGGAATAACTAAGTTTTCGTCGAATTTGATGTGTTTCTGGTGATCGAGGTCTTCTGTTGGGTTGTTTCATATCTTATTTATCGTCTGTCCTTTATCGGAAAATGCTAACAACGAAAGGGTCGACTGTTCAAAACGTACAATCGATCGGTTTTATCCGCGTATGTGATGGATGGTATTTCGTCGATATATCAAAATCTCGTATCAGAAGCATTTTTATAAATTTCCCTCGCAAGAAACTTGCAATACCTACAATTAAACGTTTTCACGCAACGCAATAAAACATCACTATATTTTTTTTAATTCTTGCAAATAGAACGAACCCTAAATCTACTATGGTGGAAAAGAGGCAGTTTCCAGTGAATAATCAATCGGAATAGGTCAAAGTAAGTTGAGAAAAAAATATATGGAAATTTAATTTAATATATATATATATATATATATATATATATATATATATATATATATTCAAGAGTTTCATGTATCAGGAAAGGTAAATTCTCATGATATACGTTCGCATTTTCCGAACTTGCATGGAGACGTGCCAAATTCTGCTACGGTGGTATTTCAGTTAGCATCTTGTGTATCTTAAAGAAACGGTTTGTATCTACTCTTTGGTTCAAATTATAGTAATCCTTATAACCTCTATAAGTAGTCTAGGTATCCGTTTTCCACAACAAAAGATACTGAATAATTTTTCAATCTATATATAGTTCCTCAAATAACTTGTGTAATATTTTTTTCACCGTTCTCATACGATATTCAGAGAATCCAATTTGACACGGGAATTATCATCACTCTATATAAATATGAATTGAAGACAAAAAAAATGTTAAATTTCTAAAATAATCAGATAAGTCTATATAGATTGTAAGGACTCGGTCTGTATAATTCGGTTGATAAATTATATTATAGGTAAATCAGTTGGTACCTTTCACACGTATTAAAATGAACACTCATGATACTCACATGCCATCGCAATAAAGTTCCTTGAATATACTTTATATACTGTATCAAATTTGTGATATTTCCAATGATACATCATTGCGCATAATTACAATTGTCATTCAAATATAATAATCATGAAAAATACGCTATGTATATAATTATTACTGAATTGTGATAATATATCGTTCCTAATGAAACATTCCTGCAATATTTTATTATATCTGGCCTTGAAGAGAAGAGATAAATTTGGATTAATCGTTTTGATATATCTTCATCGACATCATCACCTGATGGAGTTCAAGAACTCCTTTTCTCCAAGTTTGCGATTTGGAAACTTCCAATAAGCCTCATCGGTTCCATAAGTGATTTTCTTTTCGTCACTGACCTTTCTCCGTCATCGTTGAACGCCCAATCACCCAAAAATAGGTCCCTCAATCGGTATCTGGGGGGAAGCGGCAGGGGAGTGATGGATTCCAAGTCTCTCTCCTTGGGGGGCAGCAAGGCCATTCCGTCCTCGGACGAGTATTCCTCCAGGGTGGTTGCGCCCCTAGGCTGGGGGCTCTCCTGAAATGCATCAAATATCTACTGTTCTTTTTTTTTTCATCAAATATACCTCTACGTGATTATTACGAATTTCTAAAAGTAGATTAAATGTTCGATACTTTTTTTGGGTTTTCTCAGTTGTCGCTACGCCATGGTATTTTCTGCGTGGTATTTGTCAGGAAAGTAGTTGTTTTCTGTTCGTGATCTACCAGATATTCAAATTTAAACAGTGTTTGATATATTTAATGGGACAAAACCATTTTTCTTTCAAATTTTCGTCCAATTAATGACTTTTTCATTTTTCTTTCAATCAACATACTGCTTCAGTTTTCCTTTTATGTAGATAGCTTTCATGATAGTCCTATCCGTATTTTTTCTCATATAAATACAATTATTCAATTGTTCAATTGATCAATTCATCGACGAAAAAAATTAGCATTCCATATTATGTTTGGCGAATGCGTAACAATTCATATTATGGTGGAAGCGCTGAATGAATCGCCCAATTTCGAGTAATTAAGTAGATGGATGGATGGACAATTTTTCAATTCACGTAATCAGCGATTCGCCTGAACCAGTGAATGTATAGTTGGAAGTAAATTAATTAAAATTTGCTACACAGGTGGAAGAATAATCAATATACGTCATGTTGCAACTCCTCGAACTGGATGAGTATCCTGAAAAAAATCTTAAAGCTGATCAAGTTTGACTCAGTATTCTGTTTTTCTCAAATTTGATTAAATATTCTTTATAATTAATTGTGTGATCTGACTGGAGGTTCAATAATAATTGTTATATCCGAGTATCATATTGTTATACATATACTCTATTTGCTGGATAATCTTTGAGATATATATCAACGTCACTTTCAAATATACTCACCCGTTTACGAGAGCGATGCCGCCACGCACGTTCTTATATCACTTACGCCACCGTCGCCTTCGACGTCCACATCACCGCGTTTGAGCGTCGCGACGTTCGCATCGAAAGAAGCATGCGGCGCGAACGACGCTCGCAATATAAACAGGAAGACGCGCGCGGACGCAGACCGACGCCGGTAGCACATGGCGAGAGACGTTGCCGCCAAGCGTCCATATATGTTTCCGTAGACTTCTTTTTCCCATCTGTGAAATACGCTTTTTTTCCAACTCCAAGTGATTCATTTTCATCTCTTCGAGACCGATTAATTTATATAGGATGAAACAGAGATTGGGTATTTGACGGAATGACGGAAATATTATTGTGTTATAAATTGAGGTCCATTTTTATGATCAAACTTCGTACGAAAAAGTTGCCAGACGTGGAAACCTGGCAACCTGGCAACCCTGTAGGAAGACGAATGGAAAACCTGCATGACCTTTCGTCTCCTATATCCGAAATGGGTCGTTTCCTCCCTTCGTGAGTGCTCTTCAGGAAACTGGATCATCCACGTCAAACAGACCGCATATAGCGATTGTTGTTCGGTCGGGGGTCATTTGCTTTGTGGATGTCTGAAAGCCTACATGTTTTGAAACCTTTTGGACGAAAGAAAAAATAACAGCGACCATCAGGTCTAGCAACTGTTGAATTTGAACATCGACTCATCGATTAAGCTAAGCTTTTTTTTGAGTCCGGAGAGGCGGGATACGATAAATCACTTTAACATAGAAACGTTTGTGTAATGATAATAATTAAGTATAGTAAATAGACCTTCATGAGTGATTCAGCTAGAAATATGTTGTATAATTGGAATGCTATATGCTCTGAATTGTGCATTCTACGAAAAGCGCTGAACGGACATACAGCAAAATAAAATTATAATTGCCAGTTTGATCTGACAATTATCTATAAATGCAAGTTCTATCTGGCAATTATGTATAATTGTCCGTTCTATCTGGCAATTATAATTTTATTTTGCTGATGTATTTTCAGTGCTTTCGTAGCATTCACTTTATATGTATAATTGTTATAACGAACACTATAGAAAAAATGGTATAATCTCTCTATATAATCACTAATATGCCACAAAGTAGTACACTAGACAGAATAGTACGAGAACGAGAAACATTCATTTATGTAGGTATATCTTTATATATGTTTACTAATACCCACACTCGTCATTCGTTACCGCACCAACCGATGAACTTTGTACCAATAAGTAAGTCAGAAAAGTCAATTCATATGAACTTATACTTAGTAGTATTGAACAATCCTTTAATTGTTTCTTGCTATTCAGTTTCGAAGAAAAACAGGATTGGAGAGCCATAATCGCAGGAAATATACCACCCATGGCCGTTTAATCCTAGATCCGGCATCCTGTAGTATTTTTTTGGTATAGAGGGGTCTGCAAGAAAGTAGGTACTATGATAACGTGGTACAACACATATGTATGGAAAAAATGAAAACGACCAATCAATAGCTTAGTATACTTTCAACCCCCCGGACATACAAAACAAATAACCTGGATACCGGATCTAGCGTTATAAGATCGATGGTTTAATCGTAGGAAATCATAATTGAACGATCTGTTGTGTTATTTTTTATGATGCCGCGAAATGGCGGCTTCAATTTTCCAACAGGCGTATCAATAAGTTATTATATGCTGCCCCATAAAAAATTAACCGATACGCTACGAGAGCTGCACGAACGTTCGTTTGTCGAGAAAATCGGCGACTTTTCAAAGTTCGTTTTCCGGAACAAAGCTCGCGTGACCGGTGAGATAATATGGGTTGTCACAGTCTGTTGGTGGACGAAACTTTGTTCCTAATCGACCTACATAATATATAGTAGAGAGTAGCGTGGTAATCATTCCGACTGAATCTGAAATCATTTGTTAGTTTTTCCCGAATATATTTGACCTGATCGTCAGCTAATCCAGCTGTGGTGGAGCAATAAAGGCGACAGCGTGTGAAATAAGTGATTGAAAAATCTATAGAGCCTATTAGCCTCATATCGAAAAGAAAAACACTATGTCAGTGTTAATTCAACTTTCCTCAAATGGTTTAATGTTTGTTTTGAGAATGATGATGGTACTATCAAAATCAACAAGAACTATGGGTAAGTATTTGAAAAGTAAAGTCTGAAATAATAATTTTATGAATTTTACGAGATTGAAAATTCGTATTTTTATTTCAAAAATGTTGCTTCAAGTACCATTACAATACGGATACCGCATGTAATATGCGGCTTTATCAGTTAATCGTGATGGAGTATCCCTATAGGGCATTTTCACTAGATAAACAAAAAATTCCTGTATACCTACTTTGTGTGCTTGATCAAGATGATAAGATTCAAATGATTCCTTTCGCTTTGTTCGAGACCGCGCCTGATGTTATCATCGTACTCGAACAACACAACATTAATTTTCCCCAGTGTTGATATCGAGATGGTTAATTTATGAAACTCCGGGAAACTATAGCAGTTTGGGCAAATGAAACGTAATGAACTCATCATGCAAGGATATTTATTCGAAAAATAGTAACTCGCCCAATTTTCATCGGCGTTTTACTTTACTCATAGTCTATCTAGTACTATTCGATACAATCGAACAAAAAAAAAACAAGAGCGAGCGAAATTAGTTGATTTATATAGGTGATCAAAGACCAAATCGAAAGTGTCAGTCTGTGTCGAGTGAGATTGATTTAGTAGGTAAGGGGACGTCAGGAGGTCAAGAATCCTAATTGGAAGATATATTTTTTCATGTCTGGGATTCGGCTTGCCACCAGTAATAATGCCCCAGAAGGTGGACCGAATATATATTGTCTGGTTCGATTCCGCAGGGATTCATCGTGTCTAGAGTCTCTCTATGGAATTGATTAACGGCCCTTTCTGCTCTCTCTCTCTCTCTCTCCTGTGTTTGGTCAAAGTCGGAGCATCATTATACTTGAATTGACTTTCAACTATCATTCCCCGTTCCACGAGCAGCACTTAACTCTATATTCATTACTTATTATATTGATGGAAATAAGACCTGGTGGCGCTACTCTTCAATTGTTTCAGCAGACAAATCCTTGATTTGGAACAATCATTGGAAAAAGGCTCCATGAAATTGTTAGAAACGATTAGAAGTCATTCAGAATCAAATATTCATACTTTCGTGTTGACACCTGCAGTAACCTGTAAATTTGGTTGAAATCACGGCTTCACTTAGCGAGATTCACCCACGCCATGTCCCGTTTATACACATTTTATCGAAGTAGGCGAAATCAAGAGATTTGGGACATGTCACAGGATAGGAAGTGATTTCACCAGTCTATCTATCCACCTCTTTTATTTGTTGTGTTAACATATTTATATATTTATAATATTTTTAACCACGGACATGTTCCAAACTTCTTGACGTGTGTAATGAAAGAAATATTCAAAAACACCAATACAATTCTATTCTATTCTATATTAGATGCGAACGTCAACTTATTGTCAAATAAATCCTGTATTATTGTTGCTACACGCTCCCTTGTCTCTATTCTATTCGAATCGGTTAGAAATTTTAAACGAATTATCAAACATAACTATATATTAGCCTAGAAATGCGAATACTTATACGAGAAAATACACTTGCGCCGGAAATTTGAATAAGTAAAATTCTGTTAGGGATTTTTGTGAACACTAATATGCTCTTTTTCCATACCACAGAAATCTACTCACGTGAGTTTTTTACTATTAATAACTCTGACTTTCGACTTTCGAAAACACAAAGACAATGTTCCTCATCCTCAGAAATAATTTTGACATCGGCAACGTTGAAAATATATCTCCACCTATGATATTGCCACGATCTTCAAGGACGATACACAATAATAATAATCGTCGAATCATGGTTTGATTAGATTCATTGATATTTCGTTATCACCTGAGCTATCGTTTAGATTTATTTTATATTATTTTGATAATTCGATATTACAAAATCATCATATATTAGTATTTGCTAAGCACTCGGTCAGTGATAGAACGGGAGAGACGCAGACGGCTTCAAAATGACCGTGATCGTTGTTGAAAATAAAAACGATGTTATTTCGAAGCTTTGTGAACTCATTGAAACAACAGCAACAGAAAGTATTCAAAGAAATGGCTCGTTTCTCATAGGATTTTCTGGTAAGACTTGAACTGCCACATCCATCATTACACGATCTGCTTACAAAAATAGAGAGTACCTACATAACCAATTTTGATTTTAAAAATTTTAACAACCTTCCTGATTCATAATTAATTTGTCAGTTGCCAATGAAAAGGTGATACTGGAGATAAAGTGATGTTTAATTTTTTCATAGGTGGTTCTCTGGCAACATTCCTGAGCAAAGGTTTGCCCAAAATAAAGACCGACTTCTCCCGATGGAAGATATTCTTTTGCGATGAGAGAGTGGTTCCTGTAGATGACCCTGAATCGACTTATGGATTATACAAAAAAAGTCTGATAGATTCCGGAGCAGTGGCTTTGAAAGAAGAACAGTTTGTGCAAATAAAACAAGGCGTTTCAGGTAAAACTCTGTAAAATCTTAATGTTGTTAAACCACTATAATCCCGCCATCATTGCTATTAGTCACTACTTGTATTGACGTTGACCATAGAACGTTGACAGTCTCGCAGCACAGAGATGAAAGTGCACGGTTATTTTTGGCGCATTCTTTTGAGATGAATTGTAAACCACTGAACTAGAAGGCCAATTTATCTAACTGTGTAGATCTTATATAATAAAACTTTTTTCGAGTTTTCTGTTGATTGACATGATTCATCTTTAAATAACAAATTTGATGTTATTGATAGTTGATCCAAACTAGTTCATGTTGAATATAATCAACTTCTAGTTTCAATTGTTTTTTTTTCTTAAAACTATTCTTCTGAAAGTTCACATTGCTGATAAAAGATTCACGGTGGTTGACGTATTAGAAGTATCTAGAGAATATTAGCTTCTGATGGAATAAATATGAATAAATACTGTACTGATGGTGGGGTCAATAAGGAATCGACCGTTCTCGTTTCAGCTGAAGATGCCGCGATCGACTATGCCTCAAAGATATCTCAATTATTCCCGGAATCTAACTTGCCGGCCTTCGACATGCTCCTGCTCGGCATGGGACCGGACGGACACACATGCTCCCTCTTTCCGGGACACCCCCTTCTGTTGGAATCCAGCAGGTAGACATTTCGTCGTTCAACCTTCTCGGTCGATGAATTTTGTTTTTTTTTTACAGATGGGTGGCCCCCATCACGGATTCTCCAAAACCGCCGCCGAGTAGGGTGACGCTCACCTTTCCGGTCATCAACAACGCGAGGGTGTGCGTTTTTGCTACGGGAGGCAAGGAGAAGGCGGAAATGGTAAAGGTGAGTGGGTGTTGCTTCTCTTGAAAACACATTCTCATTTTTTTCAATCGATCATTCACTTTTCATCTGGACTTTAGCTGTAATATAGATGGTATTTTCAAAATTTGATCTTTTAGAGAATTTTGGTTGACCGGGAAAACCTACCAGCAGCAAGAGTGCAACCATCCACAGGAAAATTGTTCTGGATATTGGATAAGGAAGCAGGAATTCTTTTAAACAAAGTCTAGGAGAGAATAATCGACAACAGTTTATTCAACACTTTCTGTTTGGGGAAGATATTATACATGATGATTAAAATAATAAGTACATCACGTTTTTTATTACTTTATATTTGGGGTTATAAACACCTAAATATTGAAATCTTCACAGTTGATCCGGTGAATGCCAATTTAGTCGCAAAATGATGACCTAGCCTACCATACCTAATTTTTCCCGAAATCGAAAATTGCTCGAAAAGATTAAAATGTCCCCTCATGCTGAGTTGATTTCGCCGAACTTTTTTTTATGGGAGAGGTCCATTTGGGCAATGGAAACATTTTAATCCTACCCTAATATTTCCCGAAATCGAAAATTGCTCGAAAAGATTAAAATGCCCTCATGCTAAGTTGATTTCGCCGAAAATTTTTTCATGGGAGTAGGTCAATTTGGGCAATGGAAACATTTTAATCCTACCCTAATTTTTCTTGAAATCGAAAAGGTCAAAATGTCCCCTCATGCTAAGTTGATTTCGCCGAAAATTTTCTCATGGGAGTAGGTCCATTTGGACAATGGAAACATTTTAATCCTACCCTAATTTTTCCCAAAATCGAAAATTGCTCGAAAAGATTAAAATGACCCCTCATGCTAAGTTGATTTCGCCGAAAATTTTTTCATGGGAGTAGGTCAATTTGGGCAATGGAAACATTTTAATCTTACCCTAATATTTCCCGAAATCGAAAATTGCTCGAAAAGATTAAAATGTTCCCTCATGCTAAGTTGATTTCGCCGAAAATTTTTTCATGTGAGTAGGTCAATTTGGACAATGGAAACATTTTAATCCTACCCTAATTTTTCCCAAAATCAAAATTGCTCGAAAAGATTAAAATGACCCCTCATGCTAAGTTGATTTCGTCGAAAATTTTTTCATGGGAGTAGGTCCATTTGGGCAATGGAAACATTTTAATCCTACCCTAATTTTTCCCAAAATCGAAAATTGCTCGAAAAGATTAAAATGTCCCCTCATGCTAAGTTGATTTCGTCGAAAATTTGTTCATGGGAGTAGATCCATTTGGACAATGGAAACATTTTAATCCTACCCTAATATTTCCCGAAATCGAAAATTGCTCGAAAAGATTAAAATGTCCCCTCATGCTAAGTTGATATCGCCGAAAATTTTTTCATGGGAGTAGGTCCATTTGGGCAATGGAAACATTTTAATCCTACCCTAATTTTTCCCAAAATCGAAAATTGCTCGAAAAGATTAAAATGTTCCCTCATGCTAAGTTGATTTCGCAGAAAATTTTTTCATGGGAGTAGGTCCATTTGGGCAATGGAAACATTTTAATCCTACCCTGATTTTTCCCAAAATCAAAATTGCTCGAAAAGATTAAAATGTTCCCTCATGCTAAGTTGATTTCGCCGAAAATTTTTTCATGGGAGTAGGTCCATTTGGGCAATGGAAACATTTTAATCCTACCCTGATTTTTCCCAAAATCGAAAATTGCTCGAAAAGATTAAAATGTCCCCTCATGCTAAGTTGATTTCGTCGAAAATTTTTTCATGGGAGTAGGTCAATTTGGGCAATGGAAACATTTTAATCGTACCCTAATATTTCCCGAAATCGAAAATTGCTCGAAAAGATTAAAATGTTCCCTCATGCTAAGTTGATTTCGCCGAAAATTTTTTTATGGGAGTAGGTCCATTTGGGCAATGGAAACATTTTAATCCTACCCTGATTTTTCCCAAAATCGAAAATTGCTCGAAAAGATTAAAATGACCCCTCATGCTAAGTTGATTTCGCCGAAAATTTTTTCATGGGAGTAGGTCCATTTGGGCAATGGAAACATTTTAATCCTACCCTGATTTTTCCCAAAATCGAAAATTGCTCGAAAAGATTAAAATGTCCCCTCATGCTAAGTTGATTTCGCCGAAAATTTTTTCATGGGAGTAGGTCCATTTGGGCAATGGAAACATTTTAATCCTACCCTAATTTTTCCCAAAATCGAAAATTGCTCGAAAAGATTAAAATGTCCCCTCATGCTAAGTTGATTTCGCCGAAAATTTTTTTATGGGAGTAGGTCCATTTGGGCAATGGAAACATTTTAATCCTACCCTGATTTTTCCCAAAATCGAAAATTGCTCGAAAAGATTAAAATGACCCCTCATGCTAAGTTGATTTCGCCGAAAATTTTTTCATGGGAGTAGGTCCATTTGGGCAATGGAAACATTTTAATCCTACCCTGATTTTTCCCAAAATCGAAAATTGCTCGAAAAGATTAAAATGTCCTCTCATGCTAAGTTGATTTCGCCGAAAATTTTTTCATGGGAGTAGGTCCATTTGGGCAATGGAAACATTTTAATCCTACCCTAATTTTTCCCAAAATCGAAAATTGCTCGAAAAGATTAAAATGTTCCCTCATGCTAAGTTGATTTCGCCGAAAATTTTTTCATGGGAGTAGGTCCATTTGGGCAATGGAAACATTTTAATCGTACCCTAATATTTCCCGAAATCGAAAATTGCTCGAAAAGATTAAAATGTTCCCTCATGCTAAGTTGATTTCGCCGAAAATTTTTTTTTATGGGAGTAGGTCAATTTGGGCAATGGAAACATTTTAATCCTACCCTAATTTTTCCCAAAATCGAAAATTGCTCGAAAAGATTAAAATGACCCCTCATGCTAAGTTGATTTCGCCGAAAATTTTTTCATGGGAGTAGGTCCATTTGGGCAATGGAAACATTTTAATCCCACCCTAATTTTTCCCAAAATCGAAAATTGCTTGAAAAGATTAAAATGTCCCCTCATGCTAAGTTGATTTCGCCGAAAATTTTTTCATGGGAGTAGGTCCATTTGGGCAATGGAAACATTTTAATCCTACCCTAATTTTTCCCAAAATCAAAATTGCTCGAAAAGATTAAAATGACCCCTCATGCTAAGTTGATTTCGCCGAAAATTTTTTCATGGGAGTAGGTCCATTTGGGCAATGGAAACATTTTAATCCCACCCTAATTTTTCCCAAAATCGAAAATTGCTTGAAAAGATTAAAATGTCCCCTCATGCTAAGTTGATTTCGCCGAAAATTTTTTCATGGGAGTAGGTCCATTTGGGCAATGGAAACATTTTAATCCTACCCTTTTCAGCCAATATTTTTACGTGAGAGTAGGACTACTGGGCCATTGAGAAAATTTTAATCCTTTGTTTTCGTCATTGATGATTTCAATCTCGACACATTTTAAAGTAACAGGATTTTTATTAGATTCAGATTTTTGTCACGATTATTGTACAGGTACAGCAAATGAATTTTGATTCGACATATATTAAATATTCCATTCAAAAGTCCGACACAACTCTCCCAACGGCAAAATCACAGCGCTCTTCGTCACGACCAATCGCGGTCGCGTGCGGGAAATGAATAAATAAATTTCGATAAACAATTTCTTTTCCTAGGGGCGAGGAGGCGAGCGCCTCACGTCATATTGACGCCCAGCATGCGGCTCGAGTACTCGTAGACGACGTAGCTGATGCTCACCGCCGGCATCACCTTAATGAAGTTGGGCGTGATGCCCCTGTATAGACCGAAGACGCCCTCCTTCTCCAAGATGGCGCGGAACACGCCCGACATGGTGGCCGAAGAAGGGTCGACGTTCGACAGGACGACTGCAAAAAACAAGTGGAGTGAGTACCTCGTGAGGGGGTGCGGCGATTCTAGCGAATTTGTTGGGAAAAAGACAGTTATCGTCAATATTGCCGCTCGCGAGCTAAAATCACTTAGTGACATTGTTGACCGGTTGGTAGAAAAATGAAAATATCTTTCACTCGACTCACCCTGCGCCTGCAGCCGGGTGCGTACCAACGCCAAAGGGTAGGAGCACATCTGTCCGAGGGTGCTGCTCGCGCTGCCGCACGCCAACAGCGTCCAAAAGCTCGGCTGTTCGCTGCTCGAGTGCGTCATAAAGTACTTTTTCTTCAGCGTTTCGTACACGGCCAAGTCGATGCCGGCGTACGGAATAATACCTGCAAACAGGAAACATTTGTACAGGGTGATAAAGATAGCAATCCTTTTTTTTTCAGGTAGGACCAATTAGAACAATCCAAAAAGAATGGCGGTTTTCCACGTGTCAGTCCAGCTCAGACAAGTGCCTGCATTATTATCGTTATTACTATCTATGTTTTCTTGTTTTTTTTTCAATCATCTGATTTGAATATTCAAGAATGTTTTTAAATAATACGAGCGAATATTTTCAACAGGATTCGAGGGTTGGATATGTAAAAAAACTTACATGGCAGCTGAAATTACCTGTACAATCGAAAGGGATCAGTCAACATTATGTTATGAGTTTGGCAAATCCCGATAGTAGTTCGCAAAGACCGTTCCCAAAACAAAAACGTTGATCACAAGGATCGTTCTGTATCAAAAAAAAAAAAGCCACCCACCCAATATATTCGGAATGTAACCCCTGTAGAAGCTCATCAGGCCCTCGGTGACATAGATCTTGTACGCGGCGTCGGCGATGCTCTTGTACTGTCCAGTTTTCCGCAAGGCCAGCCTCGTCTTGAGCACCTCCAGAGGGTAGATGGCGCTCTGGCTGATTCCCCCGGCCAGCGCTCCCGCCACAAACCTAAACGACATCAAACAAAACTGTCAGCCCAAATTCTTGAAAAGTCTCGATCAGAATTTTTGATAGTTTCAAAGAGGTTGAAACACTTTGGAACCTTTGAAGGTGGAAAAATCTTCATTCTTCTTTGGTCAACTCTTCAAATTGATTCATGCAAGTACTAATAATTTGAAATCATGTAAGGCTATGAAGGCATTCGTTTGCAAAACTATGCAATGAAAACGAACTACCATTCAATGGACAAGATGGTTCATTCTTTTAATTCAATAAAACGCTCGCGTCTAGCCAAATATTTTGCCAGACAGCCCACAGGACAGAACAATGATAAAAGTTTTATGTCTTTATTAATAATTTTGTCATTTAATGATTTGGTTGTGGTTTTTCAATAATGTTCACATTAGCATATCATTAACGTAATATTTTTTTTTTTTTATGACATAATCATTCATATGCACTGACAGTTTTGACAGATTAATGAATTTCTCAACTTTCTTTGTTGATGTTGTATGAACACCATATTATAATTGAAATTCCATGTAAATCTTGATACATTTTAGTCAGTTGATGTTGCAAGAATCAACCTTTTAACTGCTTTAGTTCAGAGTAAATTGTAGATGTATTCGACTGATACTGAAATTTAAATTACATTTTTGAATTTTTCTTTTCAATATCTATGGAAATTCTCGAGGTAACTAAATTCAACCACTCTTGCAATTCAGAAAGACGCATATAGAAAAGCAATGAAAAACTTTCAAAAACAACCACAATCCGTCTAAAATTTGAAACCAACCTTTGGTAAATGGTGAGCGGCTGCTCAGAATTGCCCTTGATCAGTCTCTTGACCTGTTCGTAGGCCGCAAACTTGAGGGCCGATTCGGGCGCTATCTTCAGCACGTTGATGCCGTTGCCACGCCAAAGACCACGGACTCCTCCCTCCTTCAACATGCACGTGAAGCAGTCGCTTATCTTCTGCTTCGAAGGCTGCACCTGCAACAAAAAAGTGTTGATTGAAGATTCTTCACAGCATACGCGAGGTTCAAAATAATTGGAAAATTCAAAAGGGGGTGCGCGGGTGTGGATACGTACTTGCAAAAATACTTTGAGTCGGTCCAGGGGGGCGGTGCAAGTTCTGGAAACGGCGCCTGCGATGCCACCAGCAGCTAAATGTCTCCACCACATGCCCGTCTGCATTTCGCTTTGGGTAAAGTCATCGGGTACGTTCATGTCCTCGCCAATGTCCAGGTACTGAAACATACATTGGATTTTCAAAATATTTTGCCACAGACGAAATTACATCAAAAATTGATCGCACACTCTACGGGCGGTTATCATAATTATAATAGTGGAGTATCAGATGCCAAATACACCTTTGGAATGTGAGCCAGCATTTATTCTTGGCACCATTCTTTGGTTATTAAGTCATGTGTAAATGTTACTACTTTTTCTTTTGTTATTCTTTTCTAGAAATAAAAAATGTCTTGTTTTTTTGGGCAATTAAATTATAGGAACATAAATATGCATGTTGTTGTGCAACAATTTGTTTAGTACAAGACAAGTATATAGTGTGTTTTGTTGCAAGAAAATATGTTTGTTTGTTTAGGAAAACATGATGTAATGAAATATTAGTCTGCCACTAGGACATCACAGAAAAAACAAGTGATCTTTTCATACTTTACTTCGTAGTAAATGAGTCTTGTCGAACACCAGTGAACCGATTTTTCTCTAATAATCGATACCCGGCAACACTTGACGTACTCGCATTTTGGAGATTTTTTCAACGAATCAACCTGAAAATATCACCTTTCGATTTTATATAATATGAAAAGTTGGGCGTTTTACAGTAGGGACTCGAATCGATATCAATTATCGATATATTTTCATTATTTAGATAAAATAATTCCAATGATTGAATTAACATGCTGAGCACTTCAAATAATTATCTCGCGTCCATAAGGTGGGCATATTTATTATGGGTGTCTAGAAAATTACGTGCTACAAGTATAAAAATGTCAAAGCTTCAATTATTGTAAATAACGATAATACCCTCAGTTGATACACAATCGATCGACATTTTCGACGATCAAATTCATCATACGCGGAGGCAAATACCTCTATTATACCTCCAACATCCAAAAAGAAAATCCCACGATGACTTGCCTCTCCTTGGACACTGCCATCCATACCAGCGGCAAAATCATCTCGCTCGAGGGACGTCAAAAAAACCAAACTCTCTCTCAAGAAAAAAAAAAAATCCCGATACACGGGGGGACCGTCCCGCTCACATCTCTGTACGCGAACTGTGAGCGCTCGGAACCGCGAGATTAATAATAATAATTATCACTGCCTTCCGAATCCGAAGTTCAGCAACAGCGTCACGATAGATTTTCGGATCCCAGCACAGGACATCGCCGAATGTTCGCATCTCAACTCAACAATAAACAAGATGCTTTTCGCACTCGTGGCTCGCATGTTTTGCTGACGCGAAAACACATGCAATGATTGATAGATAAAAAAAAAATGAACAGAAGGAACGATAACAAAGCTACTTAGGCAACAGGGTGATGAAGTCGATTTTCTGGATTTTCTTCAGTTGATCCATCACAGAATTTCCAATGGGCAATGTTTTCTGTGCTTTTGTTGGTGCAAAAATAAGATTAAAACTAACAGAAGCATCATCATTTCCATTTGTTGTTTATCTCATCTCTAATTAACAGAACGACCCGCAACGAATTTTCCTGATAATAGGCTTTCCCCAATATACCACATGATCAATTAGCGTTTCCTACAATAAATAATGATTTTGCGACTACCAATGGTATTCAATTTTCTTGATTGCCTGATGTTGATCAAAAAGTCAGCCAATAAATGAAATCAAACAATGCATTTTTGAGTTTCCGAAGCGAATCATCATTCACTTTTTCCATTCAGAATCAACTTTTTCATACCTATAATTTAGGAACACCCTATATGACACAATGCAAACAAAAAGCCACGAATTGCAAAAAGTGAAAGTAAAAACAAAATTAGAAAAATTCATCAGTAAGAATCTGATAAGTACATATGTTTAAAAAAGGTAGACAACGAGCAGAAAACAACTACTTTTCTGGCTAATTACTCGTAGAACATTGTATGAAAGGTATTTTTTGGGAGAAACTTTTTTTGAAATATTCCATTTTCTTGAATCACTTGTGACGTCACATTTGAAACTAGTTCTGAACGTTTTGAAAGCGTCTCCTAGACCTTTTCAATCATGTTTCGATATGGCGAAATGTGACACGTGACGTTATGAAACGTTGCATTTTTTTCGGCCATTGAAATGATGAAATAGAGGTATAAACTATCATCGAAAAAAATGCCTCAGGAATGAGGAAAGAAACATGCGGGCGAATATAATTCAATTTTCTGCGGTGCATTAACCAGGAAAGTAGTTGTTTTCTGATGGTTGTCTATATCTTTTTTGAACATCATCGATTGTTTTCTCTTCATTTTCCTGTCCAAAAGTTTTCCATCTAGCGTTTCTTTTCGTACGATAAAACGGATAAACCCAATTATTAATTAATCGCGCCGTATACACCGCCTCGTGAAATTCCAACGAAATTCCCCCAACTAGACAGAGAGAGGACTGATGAGTGAGTATGAGTAATCGTAATCGGTGGAAGAGTTACGTCACTGGCGGGCGGGCGTCCTCGTGCTGCGCTGACGTCACACGATTTCGTCGCCAAATCATCGCCCGCGAACCCTTGACCTAGAGTGCGACGTTGCCGTCGCCTCCCACCGGTTTCAATCGTACCGTTGTGGGAGTCACTTCCGAGTTCGATGCAAGACCAGCAGAGATAATATTCAGCAATTGGTCCTGCTTCCAATTTCATCAGCAGGTGTCTAAATCTCGGCGTGATAAGAACAAGAACGGTAGATTTCACGAGAATTTTATCATCATCCGTACTTGCTATCAGCATCGTGTATTATTGATTAAAGATATTTGAGATTGTTCAAACAGGAAATGGTATTCGAACAGGCGCCAATAATTTTAAAATTAGACTATAATATTTTCATTGTTAGGACAACCAGCTAGCCCACTTTGAATGTTTCAAACTTTCCTTTTGCCATTATTTGTAGGTAATTCGTACCAATTGCAGCATTTTTTGCCAGCTCAACGTTGAGCTAGTAGAACCCAGAATTTTCATATAAAACGAAGATCAAAAAATTTGTAAATGTCCATAGAAAATTTCCAAAAAATCACAATTGATTCCGCTAGCTTTATGTAGGTTTAAGACATTCTCATAATAGACATCTAGTATTAGTTTTGTACCTCAAATAAGAAGGTATGTGCGAAAAACCCGAGACACAACTACCTGCAATAAATAGAAAGAGGTAGTTTTTCTATACTTGGAAATTTTGGTCGAGTACCTGCCGAAGATCATAATAAACAAATTCAAAAAGACTAACGACATTTTCTTTAAATACGTAGAAGTTATCCTGGTTCGTTTCGTGTTCTAATTATTTTATGAATATCGACCTTGATTTATTGTGAAAGGATTAGAATCGAAGAATGTTGCAAAAAAATGTCGGATGCTTACGAAACCGTGCTACGATATACCTATTATTCAAGAGAAAGCGAATTCAAAAGGAATGCTAATGCATCAGTCTTGAAACTCTAATAACAAACATCATCAATAACCAATTTGTACAAATATTTGAGCAATCCTAAATTACTTCGATAATGATTATAACCAAATTGGATGTTCATGAAGTTAACAGAAACACAAATATTTCGAAAAAACATTAATAATTATTGACTGAAATTGATACCAAACATTTTATGACAAAAACTCGAAACGATGTGAAAGTAAAAGTAAGCTGCTGTACTCGTAATGTCTCCAAGTGGCATCAAAGTTGTTTCTCTCGAGATAAGGTGGACAAAGAAACGGACTTTGCCGCATCAAAGTTTACAGAATATTATCGAACCGAATTTTGGATCAAATTATTATACCCCAATCTGACTAATTTTCCATATGAGTAGGTGGTATCAATATCATGGCCACAACAAGTGATCTGCATGCGTGGCCTATATTATTATGTTATGTTTTCTTTCACTTTTATCAAAAGGAAAGGTGAACACTGCCAAATATTAATCGGAGAAGTTATCAATCGGGACACCCACTGAGAATAATGGTTATTGTATTGGATGGTGGAATTCTGGGTAGGTACACCCAGTATACCACCTGTGATCAACTAGGGCCTCGTTCATAAAAGTCAAAAGGGCTCTAGAGTGATTGAATGGGACGGTTTTAGACGCCTTGCATAAGTATCAAAACGCCAGAGGAACGAAAATAGCATTACATATTCGATGAAAATACTTGTTCAAATATTTGTCATCAAGTTGAAAGTCACGAAAATTATTCATACGAGATAATCTTTATGTACATACCTACCTAGTCAATGAGATATAACTTTCGTTAATTAATCTGGTCAGGTGTTGAAAAGAACACCTTTTGAGATAATTTCGTCCAATTATGTTTCATAAACTTAGAAATGTGGATAATGTATACCTAATAGCGAAAAAGAAAATTGCAATATATTGAACCTTCAGAAAAAAAAAATCGCAAATGAATATTCAACATATCAAGGTAACGGGTCCGATATTTTTAGTAGTAAGTTGTAGAGATGATTGTGTATGGTTATTTTTAAGCTGTGTACCTACACAAAAATTGTCATCTTGGAAATGTAAACGAAATGAAATTGAAAATCCGCGCGAGAGGTAGATAGGAAAAAAAATACCTTGACCATTTCCCTGAAGACGAGCATGAAATCGTCCAAAACATCGGGAATGGGGTTGGGAGATTCCTCGTAAGACATTTTTTCCATTAAATTAAAAATCACAATCTATCACAGCTATGCCAACAGGAGCACTACTATCACAACCTTATTTGAATAAAATAAATAAATCATCAACACGAAATATCACATGGCAAAAAGCGTAAAAAAAATGAAGCGACGAAAACGAAGTCGCCTCAGGGGGAAAAAACAATTGACTGACAGCAGAGTAAAGTAAGTTGAGACCGGCCCCTACCAGCTCGGGTAGGATAAGATATAATTTGCGCGGGCCGACGCAAGCGCCAACACCGACGTTGCCACATGTACGGAATTTCCTTCGTTCTGCGAATAAGTATATCCGAATTTGAAATGGGCTCGACAGTTGTTTGAATTTGAACAGCTGCTGCTTAATAATGGAAAAACCGAAGTGAGGTCCTTTGTGGAAAGTGAACAGCCGTCATATGCCTGTAGAAAATGGTACGGGGTGATTTATTCGACAGCCCTCGTGGCAACAGAGAAAGCTGAGCTTTTTGTATGGAAAGTTTCGATCAAGAAAGCCATCACTTGTAATCGACAAGTCGGCGTCAAAATTTCGTTCGTAATTTGTTTCAATATTGATAGATTGGATTCCCAAATGATGATTACATTCAATTCCCTCAGGATGTTGAAAAATTATACGATACGAGCCATATTGTGGAAAGTGTCAGGAACGAACAGAAAGTAGTGTCTTATTATTATTTAATGTTTTCTTGATTTTATTTCAATTCTACTAAAAAGGGGAACAATCTGAATCGAAAAATACGAAATGTAAAAAAATCTAAGATAAAATTGAAACTACTTTTTGGTAATATCCAACAAAATGAACAACTTCTTGCAAAATTGAAGAAAACACCCCAATTTGAGAGAATTCTCAAAGTGAAAATTTTTATTGCTAGTGGATATTTTCCGAAATACGTTTCAATCTAATAAGAAACATAATGACAATTTTGAAATACCTAAAAAAAACGGCGTGTTGAAACATACCCTTTCGAAATTCCTCGAATGAATCATGAAGACGAAACGCAGAACCTTTTTCACAAAAATCAACGACAAATAATTTCAGCAAATTTGACGACGCAAATCACAATACCATCGACACTATCATCTCGGTCATTGTTTTCTACATCATTATCGGTAACGGTAAAAAAAGCGGCATACACAAAACAGTCAACAACGAGCAGGCTCATTATATGAGTTATGACGATGAGCCGCTACAAAGAAATCGGTTATGTCCAGATTGTATTATTTATCTGAACCCTAAGGCGAATAAAATAAACGGCCTTGGGACTCATCAACTACTGAATCATGCGAATTGTCAACTGTACAAAGTGTTTTAGGGATTGTTAATTCGATTGGGAAGGTCGGCGTGATACAAAGGGGAAAATTAAAATGTCATGCGGATTGATTTTGGGCCAAGGCAAAGAAACTAAATTGGTTATTTTTTTATGGTATTCCTTTTAAATGCTTAGAATATTGAAGAATATTATTATCAAGGGTCTCCATTCACTTTTAATTTCAGCCCCTGTCACGTGTTACGTGCCAAATATCCATGAAAAGAAATTATAGTTTCTTAGAGTCAATATTGGTATTATTCAGGTCGAACCAATCCAAAAGATGCACATAATTTCAATTTAAAAAATGGCTTTATGAAATGATTTCGCATAAAACCGAGCATAAAACCATCGCAAAACAACAAACGTAAGTGTCAAAATTGGCGCCAATGTCTTTGCAGCTTCACAGTTTACCCCGAGGGGTAAATCGCGCTCAAAATTGTGTACACAAAACTTTAAATTTTCGAGAAATTCCAAAGAATTCCAAGGAATTCCAAATGTTCGTAATTCAGAATTATAATCGAAGGAATTCCAAATGTTCGTAAATCAGAATTTCAGAATTATAATCGAATGAATTCCAAGGAATTCTAAGATAATCCTGGAATTCCAAGAAAATCCAAGGAATTCCAAAAAATTCCTTCCAAAGAGTTCCTTGGAATTCCAATTGTTCGTACATCAGAATTCCAAGGAATTCCAATTGTTCGTACATCAGAATTCCGAGGAATTTCAAGGAATTCCAAAAAATTTCAAGGAATTCCAGGGAATTCCAAATGTTCGTAAATCAGAATTTCAGAATTGTAATCGAATGAATTCCAAGGAATTCTAAGATAATCCTGGAATTCCAAGAAAATCCAAGGAATTCCAAAAAATTCCTTCCAAAGAGTTCCTTGGAATTCCAATTGTTCGTACATCAGAATTCCAATTGTTCGTACATCAGAATTTCAAGGAATTTCAAGGAATTCCAAAAAATTTCAAGGAATTCCAGGGAATTCCAAATGTTCGTAAATCAGAATTTCAGAATTATAATCGAAGGAATTCCAAGAAAATCCCAGGAATACCAAGAAAATCCAAGGAATTCAAAAGAATTCACAGAAATTTCAAGGACTTCCAAAGAATTCCTTGGAATTCCAAATGTTCGTACATCAGAATTCCAAAATTAGAATCCGAGGAAATCCAAAAATATTCAAGGAATTCCATATGTTTGTATACCAGAATTCCAGCGCGGTTTACCCCTCAGTTTACCCTATCACAGACTGTATATTCGAAAAAGTGTTGTCGAATAAACCCAGAGTGGATTTATGTGTGTCATCAATTGACATAATTAATATTTCTTCAGTTCTTTTTATTTTACTGCATTTTTAAATTAGCATAAGAAATTGTAAGAGGTGTTTTCCAGACAAACCTATTGTTATCAGAACTATGAAGGACCTTCACGAAACTGGCTGAAAAAATTTTCACTGAAGAGCAAAGGAAACATCAATCAACAATTCAATTCATTCAAACACTTTCAGATGCGATCTGAGCAACTGTTATATGAAAGGAGTGAAAGGACTCACCGTCGAGTGTCTCCAGTAGGTGATAAGATCCTGTATGTTGGTGCTGGGGGCCAACAGCAAAAAGTCTCGCCACTCGTCATAGCTGATGTTGAGGCTGCCGTCTTGATCCATCCTGTGGACGAAAACGTTATGAGGGCGATTGATTTTTTTTCTCGCGGTCAAATTTTATCGGACTAACCGAGATATCAGTAATGCCCTGTAACTTTTTTGCCATGGAATAACTACTAAAGAGATTAGTGAAAAAAGGTTATAAAAACGTGACACATGCGGTCCAGACTTTTCAATTTTTCGACGTTTTTTATTGACATTTCCAGTCAATTTTCTAGTTCCAAATTGATCTGGATTGCTAACATAGCATCACTAGTGCTATTGTTCTCTACAGGATACAAATATTACAGGGGATTACCTTCTTGGTCACAAATGCAACTATCTATAAAGTGTATATAGTACTAATTCAATCAACATTTTTCATTCAAAGAATTCTTTTCTGGATTAATATTTTTTGAATTTCTAATTCGATTTCGCTCAATTCTTAGCCATGCCCTCTATAAACTACTGCGGTGACAACAACATTAGTGAGTTTGATGATAAATTATGAGGAGAACAGTGCCATAACATTTGTATCAAACAAGCTGTAGATTATATATTAATTCTAGATATTATACCAGACAGTCTCGAACTTTCCACAATAAAAATGATCTTCATTTCGATTGTGGACTAGGACATCCGGTATAACATTTTATCGAGCATTTTATCGACATTCAGCATCAAGCGACTACACAAACAATTATTACCTAATAATGAGCTTGTATTGGAATTCCGCCAAGTCGGTCTTTGGACTTGAACAATATAAAGGTGCATGTATAAATGGTTTATTAAAAAAATTTCTATGAAAATAACAACGAATAAAATGAACACAAAAGCCAAGACTTTTAGAAATTCATTGCAGCAAAATAATATTCCTAAAGAGAATATTTTATTTCACATAAAAAGTGGTCACATTTATATTCCCGTCAAACTTATTAGACAAGCTTTTAGTTCATTTATTTTCAAGGAAATTGAAAGAACCTTCAATTATTGCATGGCAGATATACGGAAGAAAGCATAATGAGGCCAACAAAACGTGATAAAAATAATCATAACGCATCGATAGAACAATTAAAATTTTTTTCACATAGTTGCCTGTCTCAAAATATATTAATTAACATTACACTTTCAAGGAGATTAAAACACGATAAAAGAGAAACATTTTTTTTGTACCACCCTTTTACGTTTTTGCTATGCAAATCTGGATGCCTTTAGATTTTTTGCGAATTTAGATGGAACGCTAGACAATAAAATATGAAAAACATATAGAAAGAAAAAGAAAAAACGTACAAAGATTTTATCTACCTCTGTAAGAGATTCGTCGCCTCTCCTCTTTCCAAGGGGATTCCCAGATCGCTGAACGCTCTAATGAGCTCTTCCAGATCGATTTTTCCTTTAAAAAAAATCACAGTGTGCTAACTATACCTATAAGAAAAACAAATTTTCCCTTTTCCCATTTGGGGAAAACAAAATTTCTAGAATCCATCAACACCGGACACACTGTATACAAGTTTCTGTACTGATGCTAGGCATGATATGAGAGGATTGTAGTAACAGGATTCGAATCCTCACAGTCACGTGTGTATTTACATACATCGTCGCACTAGAAGCCATATAAAAGAAATTGCAGATTTCACAATGAGCCGATATTTGTTAAATTAGATTTGGGATGAAAAACAATGATTCATATTACATAATTAAATGAACGTTGAACTTACCATCTTTATTTTTATCAAGGTGTGTGAAGTGCAGCCTCAAATTTTTCTCGTGTTCTCTGACATAATAAATAAAATCAGCCAGTGAAAGATCACCAGTCTTACTTTTGGAACTTTTAAGGAATTTCTGAAACAACAAAAGGCATTTCAAAATAGAGAATAAATTGATGTAGGTATTTCAAATGAAAATAGGGGCGACGAGCTTTGAACGGACTCGCTTCACGCATCAACAATAACAATTTCCATGACCTAGAATTTTACCTTGGCACTAACACAATATCCATCTTCAAAACAGATGTTAGTCGATTCACCTAATATGACTGGCATTATTTGACCACCAAACTGAATAGCCTGAATGGCGAGAGAACCAGAGGAAATCGTATTTATGTAAAGAGAAGAAAACTCTGACCTATGGAACGTCATGGCGTTCTAAAAATAGCACCGATTCTATACAAATTGTACAGTTTCAGACAGAAAAAATGTTAATTTAGTTGAAAGAAAACCAAAAATGGTTTTGAATGCTCCGAAAGTTTTGTTAGACGGCTATTGTTTTGTCAAAACCTTCAAATGATGTCCAAATATATCTAAGACCAACTGGAGAACTCGGTAAGTAGGTATGTAGTTATCGGGCTCCCCCCGTATAGAATTCCTGTTTAGTGAAACTCACGTAGTTTGGCCTCCTGAACAAAAAATTCTAATGAAATTTTCGGCGCTCTCAACTAGTTTTGGTGGCATTCCAGCCAAATTCCGCTAAAAAATCCTCCTACTTTTCATCAGCACCATAAACATGCTCCAATCTTATTGTAACAATAAAGAATAATTGATGATTTTTTGTAAGTTCAGGTGATTTTTTGTGAAAATTTGTTGGAACTATGTTGAAAAACGAAAAGAAGGAGAAATTTTTAGTGGATTTGACTAGAGAAGGTACCCCGTTTTTTTTCTTTGGGACACCAGAGGGGCAAAAATTTCATGCGAATTTTTTGCTCAGAAGACCAAACTACCCAAGTTCCACTTCTCTACAAGAGGGAGCCCTATAACTATTGGTATATGTACGGAGAACTCGGAAATTCAGGAAAATTATTTATTGAATATTAAATAATATTCATATTGTTATATAATTGTTTTCATGTGTACAAAATAAGAAATATGTTATGTAGGCATTTGTATATAAGTAAGATTGATATTTTATGTGTTTATTATAATACACAAATTAGGAAATAACCATCAGTCTATAAGTTTTTATGGAGATATGAAAAAGTGCTCTGAAGAAAAGCTTTACAGATATAACAACGATATGATGGGTAATATTTCAATTAATTTCATTGGTAGAAACCTCCATCATAGTATTTAATCCATGTCTCCATTCCAATCCTTGCAATCAAAAAGTCCACCTACTCACTCAAAGCACTACTGATATGAAATTATCTGTAATGGGTTTTCTGAATGACAGAGACAGGATCAATGAGATTCAGTTGATCATTTTTGAAATTTGAATACTGGTGTTCCATGAGTCAGGTTTGTTGATAACTGAGGAGATAAATAAGTGGTAAATATTTATTCCTTCATTCATCAATAGTGAACACATATTATGGTTAGATCTGTTCATTTATAGTGAAGTGGCCCCATTCCAAGATGTTGTTTTATTCCAAAAAAAGAACACTCCATTCTAAATATCAATCCTTCTCAGAGTGGATTGAGGTAACTAACCATATCAAGAATCCCAATGGAGCAGTAATTTGAAGCAGCAAGTTTGACATCCTGAATACTTGCAACACAAAATAGTGCAAATTGAACATGAAACATTGCTTGGCCGAATCCCCAGACGGCGTGGAATTCGAGACAATTAGTTATCCCATAGTGGGACGTGCCCTAGAAATTCATTTGACCCATTTAACGAAATGACTCACCTCCGCATACCCATGATGGAGCAGCCCGTGCTTCTTGAGGGCCGCAGAAAGGTCGTGGATGTCGATCCTGCCGTTGCCGTTTTTGTCGAGGATATTGAACAGTTTGCCCAGACGTTCCTCATCCTCTTGGGGCAGTTCGTGCAAGTAATGCGGTGGGTGTCTCAAGGTGTCGTCTTCCGCGACTCTATTTGGCATGGCAAGGGTACACGACTATTAACCAGCTGACAGTCACACGAACATTCAGAGAAATTTCGATTGGAAATTGGAATATCGAAAACGCGAATACGAAAATTGAAAATTTTGTACTTCCGCAATGCGACTAACGTAGCTGTCAGCTGTGACAATTGACCGTTCACGGCACGGGACAAAGGCGTTCTGTGGCTAGACACGGAACGATAGAGTAGCAGAGGAACGGAACAGCGATGCAGGACGTACGTTCCATGTCCCAAGTCAGAGCAGTGGTGTGGTTACGTTTAACATTAATATTATTTGAACCCACTCCAAGATTTTGTCATCCATTCATAGCATAGTGAAAAGTTAGCTTTTCAAAATAGAAATGTAATTTCGAAAAAAGTTTTCAATTTATGTGACTTCTAAACCAAGGAATCAAGATGAAAGGGTCACAATAAAACATCCGCATCCATTTTTTGTATTTTATTATCGTTATATATATTATATATAATATACTTCCACCTGATATACCAATACAATGCGATGGAAAACCAACCAACAATACAGAGTGGTCACGAGAACCTGGCCACCACTATAACATTTAAAAGTCGTTCAAGATGAATTATCGAAAATGCATCAACATTACTATTTTCGTTGGTTAAAACTGGCTGATGACAAATTGACAATGGATTAATCGAAATTTTCACTCTTATCGTATAATTGAATTTCAGCCTACAGGGGTGATCTGGTTTTCGCGGCTAATCGATACACTAGCTGCGATATCAAATAGATTCTGATAAATGAGACATTTTCAATAAAATCAACGTCTCGCACTATGAATATGTCGGTAATTTTCTCGGGATCGACAGTCTGGTTGAAACGTTTTCCATCGCACCTTTTACATATGTGTGATTAATGTAATCAGTATAAATATTAGAATAGATTACATGTGCAACATGACTCATCGAATTGCCGGTTACGATTCAATAAAACAAACATAGCCCGACTTAAAAAAAATAGGCACAAGAAATCAATAGTCGATTGGATCGACTACGAGAGACTGAACTTGCGGATCGACTAGAAAGTGGCCCAGTCAATACAGGGTGAACAGATTCCAAATTTTTCGAGGCTCCTCATGATGATTCGCTTTAAATTATTCGGGTACTGCTCACCCTGTATATTACGTGACTACGGCCTTCTTTACACTGGGAACATTAGAAAATATGTTTTCAGACAGACACCAATTAGTTTAATAACAAAATTTCTTTTCTCGCTAGTCTTCTGTACCTACGTTTTTGTTCTCGATTAGATTTGTTGCTAGCACAAAAAAGGTCATCGTGAAAAAATAATTTATCGTTAATTTCCTAATATATCACCTAATATAGTGTCAGTACGTTTTGTTCAGCAGGAAGTCCAAAACCAAATAAATATCTCACAAAGACACTATCACCTTGAAAATAACAATTATTAGTTGTTTGGATTACATTATGAAATGTATTTGTAACGGTTTTTCAATATATTATTGTGTAATTTGTTATCCATATATTAAGCTCAAATAAATAAATAGACAAACGACTAAAAATGCTTTACAAGTTTTTAGTGTCTGATGCATTCTCAAACAAATGCACATAAATAAAATATATATATATATATCTATATCAACTCATAACATTGATATACCAACCACACACAGTATGATTTAAACATAGATGACATTTCACCGATTTTTCTGTAGGAGATGCAAATATTCAGACAGACATTTTTGCACCTCAAATTCCACTAAAACTGGAATACAACAATGCATACAAATTCATTTTTATATTGAAATGCATCATTTACTTTGTATTTAATGTGAATAAGCATGTCCGAGGAACATTTTACTAGTATATTATAAATATTCTGAATCATTTTTGAAATGACAAGCTTAACTTTTACATTTCTTCATCCAGATGACTAACAGCCATTGACTATTTATTGCACAAGAAATTTTATCGCTTTTCATGCAAGATTCTCGAATTTTTACAGTCAGTAAAAAAAATAGAGTAGAAAATTTGTCCTAGATAGCAATTTCACAATAATTTCTTTCAAATTTTGAAACTGTTTTCTCGTATTAAAAATATTTCACTTTGTTCAACTACCTTTTGAAAACTGCAATGAAAATGACTAAACAATTATTTCCTTCAAGAGTGTTGGACTGTTATCAGATACCAACAAAAACTGAGTTGTGTGGTGGGGTATGCCATTTTAGCTGTCAAAAATAGTTTAAACTATGTGTATATCTAAAAATTACCAATTAAAGTAATATAAACTTGTGACACCTAAATTGACAAATGACCCTAGGATAACTTCCGAAAAAAAAAAACAAACAGAAGCCCGTATCAAACAATAATCGGCATCAATCGAACCCATCAAGTATAAATTATTGGGTATGATATTCAATAAAAAAAATATCAAATTTGCCGATTATCTGATGACACAGGACTCGTCTAAAACTCTCATATTGAATAGTGCACACACACATTGTGCTGATGAAACGGCACCCAAATACTTCAACCAGTGAATTGAAATAATTACGAAATATGACACCCGATTCCACAGAAAGAAAGTGCTCAAATAATAAAAAACTTTCCCCCTTCCGAGAGTTCACCAAAATTTTACGCTCGTATTCAGCAACTAAAAGCTTTTCCCATCCAAAAAAAAATCCAAACCAAATGGTCCGCCTGATTGTTTGAGCACTTTAAATAGTGATATCGCCGAGAGAGAGAGAGAGAGGAAAACACGTTCAAAAGCCGTGCGCGTCGAGGGAGTCCCCAAACCCCCGTTTCCCCCCCCCCCACCTCATTTGGGGGAATCCTCCCCGCTCCATTCCTCCAACTCTTCCTGCAGCCGCAGCTCGAGCTCGCGAATGTCGTTGACGATGTCCGCCTCGTACATGGCATCCTCGGAGGGTGGCCCTTGGAGGTTGCCACCACCCCCGCCACCACCCCCGTTGTTGTTGTAGTGGGCGAGAGAATGCACGATTTTGTTCTAACGGTATACAAACGTTTAGGGCGAGTTTTTAGGGACATATTTCCTAAACGGTAAGACATAGGAAGTTGATCAAAATAGACAAAAGATGCGCAATACAGTCTTCTTCAAAATGACGTTTCGCAAAATGAAAAAGTTCCGGCTGTTCCTTAAATATTTTGAAAAAACTGAAAATCACTCATTTCGTTTTTTCCCGAGTTGATATTCGAACAAGAGATTTCAAATTTTGCACAATCAGGTAATTTATCAAGACAAAAATTTTGGAGTTAAATGAAATATTCTATCTTCATTAATTTCACAGATGTACTTTTGTTTCTCTAATGGACACCATATTTGCTTTTTATACCATTGAATGGTACTAAAAATTCCCTTCATAGTCATATGTTGACATTATCATAAGAAAAAGTGCTAAAAAACAGTAATAACCATTTTTTGCAGGTTATCATTGCTTAAAATTTAACTGTCCTATTCGGTAGGCCATAATAAGAAGGATTCAAAATATTTAAATCGTTATGACCACATTATTAATACTGTAATCTATCAAATTCCATGTTTTAGGATCAGCAAATTTATTAACAAACCCATAAAATATCAAGCTCAATGAATAATGAATATTTCATCATAAACAACTCAACTTAAACTGTACTCAAAACCGAGCTTAACACCTAATAAAATACTTCGATAATAGTTATAAATATTGCTCAAAGTGTTTTTAATCGCAATTGTCCTATTGCACTCGATAAAAAAACAATAAGGTGTTATGTCTCTTAAAAGCCAAAGTACTCTTTGTCGCAATTCCTCAACCAACACTATTTATTTCATTGTGGTAAACTTTATTTTTCAGAAATCCCCATAAAAAGTAATCGAGAGGATTGAGACAAGGCGACCTGGGAGGCCATCTTACAGGACCATACGTTCCAATCCATTCATTATGTAAATATTAATACTGTAGTCATAACGATCGAAATATTTTGTTCCCTAGCAGCTAAATTTTGATCAAAGATAACCTGCAAAAAATGGTTTTCACTGTTTTTTTGCAGTTTTTCATATGATAATATCAACATGTTATACATGGCTGTGAAGGGAATTTTTAGTACAAAACAAATATGGTGCCCATAAGAAAAACAAAAGTTGCACAGTACATCTGTGAAATTAATGAAGATAGAATATTTCTGATAACTCCAACTTTTTTGTCTTGATGAATCACCTGTTCATGCAAAATTTTAACTCAGAAAACAGATAAAAACAAAATAAGTGATTTTCACTTTTTTGAAAATATTTCAGGAACGGCTGAAACTTTTTCAGTTTCCATAACGGCATTCTGAAGAGAACTCAATTGCGCACATTTTCTCTAATTTGATCAATTTTCTATGTCGTTTATGAAATAGTAATACTGTCCCTATAAAATCGGCAGGACCCTGTATACAGGACATTTCTGGGAGAAATAAAACTAGGAGCGGACAGGAGATGCAAATTTTGTGGTTTCATTAGAGAACATCAATAAGTTGAAAGAAAAAATCAGGAAGTAAATCAGTACTATCTCGACGAGATATCAATAAATGATCATCTGATGCTAACTACAAAATCACTTCTAAATTCGTTAGTTTATATTTAGTTTCATTAATGAATATTTCTTGTTCATTTCTAGTACACTTCTTTAAATTGCTCTCTCTCTCTCTCTCTCTCTCTCGAGAAGAAATTTTTATTTGAAGTTCGTGCCACTCTAATCATAGAAAGTTTTAAATACTGCCCGCTTTGGAAGTCTCAAACCGATACCAGAAATATCCTGTATAAAGTAATGTAGCACAAGATGACAGCAATGACGGCCAACAGTTGAGAATTTGGTACACCAGACGGCGCTAGTGGGACGTGAGGATTTCTTCTTATCTCTCATTTTTTCAAGATCTGTGCCAAACATCGGGCCGTATCAGGTGTCAATATCGGAAATAATGTATTTAAAATGGCCGTTTATTTACCTAAAATTACAGTAGACATCAGAGCTTAAGAAGGTACGCGACCAAATAGGTAGATCTCACGTCCTGGTGGCGCCACCTGGTGGAATTTATCAGGTTAGCTGGTACTGCATGAAGGTTAAATGAAGAAAATCAAGCTATAATGATGTAAAAAAAACCTGAAAACTCAAGATTTTTTTCTCAGACAAACGTTTAGATTGTCGATATAATGTTGAAAACAAAAAACTAACATGAATATACCATATTTCAATATTGAGAATGTAGAAAAAATCGTAGATTCCATCTTCGACCTAAAGAATTTGTAACGTCACACATCTTCAAACGCAATTAGTGCCATAAATGTTGTTAAAAATGAAGGCGAACGGGGAAAAAAGCAATGAATAATCAAACATTTTCGTGATTCGACTCACCAAGCACGCCTCTTTCTGCTTCTCCTGTATACCCTGCTCGATCAGCTGCAGCTCTTGCGTCAGCCGCTCGCTGTCACTCAGACTGGTCACCCCCTGCGTGGCGATTTTCAAGTCGTTGAGCTGCTTCTCCAGGTTGCGCAGCTGCAGCTTCACCCGCTGCGATTCGGCGAACAGCTCTTTGGAGGGATCGCCCAGCCGTCCGGGGTGCAGCACCACCTGTTGGGAACCTAAAAGTATCGTTGCTAAGCGATCCGTGTATAAGTGGCGCAGTCGGTAGGAAAAAGTAGTTACCGTATGGTAGATATCCTTCGGTGGCATGAAGGCCCATCACGGGATGGCCCGCCGGTATCGGGGCCTGGTGATGATAGTGGCCATTGTTGTTGTTGTAGAACCATGAGGCTACTGGACTCGCAGACGAGACCGGTCTCCTCAGCTGAAACGAGGACGAAATGTTGTTTGGAATTTTTTTCCTCGGTGTTCCGAATTCGCTCACCATCGAGGCGTCCCTGAAAGCGTTCGGCTGATTCAACCCGTTGTCCTTGGGCATCCTGGAGATGGGCCCGTACTTGCTGATTGCCGGGCTGTCGTACGGTACGTAGTCATCGTCAGCGGCCAAAATGGAATCGGACCTGCAAAATCGAACATCATGCATTGATTAAAAAACAAAGGAAGATTCGGATTTTTGAGAAATATCGCCAATTGATTATCAGTTTTCATTATAGTATTGTTACGAGCTGAGTTTCCAAGAAGACCGGAAGTCATTATCTCGGCGGCTCGCGTCTAGGCCGTGATTTATGGCCTTGCGATAACATAATGTATCAATTAAAGCGGATGATTCATCGCTGTGATGGGTGATGTTGAGAATGAATAACTTTTGCCTATATAAAAGGAACGGATCGGCATTGTAAAGCGAATATCGTTGTGATTTAACTAAGTGTTTATTGAGTTGTATGTCGAGTGTTTGGTGAAATAAATTGTTCAGTTTTGTACTGAGTGTTTTAAATTCAAGAACCCAAGTAGAAATATCGTAATAGTATCTTTCAATTTTAGTCTATGGTTGGGAACGACTATATAAACAGATACTGAAACCACTTTTGTTGGAAAATAGTCATTGATCGTCCTGTATTCGGTGACAAAGGCAAACAAAATAATAAAAAATTAATCAATCAAATATAGTGAACGTATTGTCATTGAGTTATCATATTCTTTTACCATTAAATTGTTTATTAACCATTCATCTTGACTCTTGAAGATATTTCCTACACTTTTATTAATTCAAAATTATAAATCATTTGATTACTCATCTGAAATCAAATTTTTCCCATGTTTTATTGTTATAGGAGGCGTCCATCAATTGGGGCGTATAAGAGATGGATGAAGCCAAATCTCATCTTATCACATAATATTTCATTCCTCAATAAACAGAGTAAAAGTTGCGAGAAAATTGGGTCAAATTAATTGGAACATGTTTCTTCACTGAAATATTGTCAAATCTCACGCAATATTTTATTGTTCAATTCTCACTAGCCTACTTTCTAAGCAATCTCACATACTGGTCTCAATTAGTCAGATGAAAATATGAATAAAATTTTTCTTTTCTTTGAAATAAATCGAACGCATATTTTGAAAAATCTCACCTGACAAAAGTCGGTCCGGAGGCGATCTGCTGGCCCGCCCCCGCCGTCCAAAAGTTGTACGGCGACGTGGGGCTGTCGAGATCGTGCCTCGACTCTTGGCGCGCCAGATGGCAGGCGGCGTCACGAATCTCAGCGGCCGCCGCCGCCCCCACCACCTTCTCCAGCTGCGCCACCACCTCCTGCTTGCGCTGCTGCAGTTCGGCGAGGCTCTTGGTGCCAGGGGCGCGCGATGACTTCGTCTGCTGCTGCTGCTGGTACTGCTGGTTCTTGTTGCCCAACTGGATGGAGTGCGGGATCGTTTGGTTACTTTTTTATGTCGCGCATAAGATGTGGATGGAATTTGAACTCACCACGACGTCCCAATTGGAGGGCCTCTTCGTCATCTCCACCTGTTGGGGTTGTTGTCCGCTACTCTCGTAGCCTCCTGAAGGTTGGTAGTATCCTCTGCCGTTGGTCGTTAGTACCACGTTGCCGCCTTGGGTGTAAATCTGGGGAAATTATTGCGTTATACAGCGTCCCTGATATGCAACCTTCATGTGTGAAAAAATATAGGTAATTTTGAACTTATCATGCGATCTATATTATGATGAAAATTTTTGTTGGTACTCACGTATTTTTACCTGAAAAATACAAATTTTTTTTTTTTTTTTCCAAGTACTTTATTCATATATAATGCCTAATAACAATTTATGTACATTCAAGAAATTAAAGAAATTCGAATTAGTGCATTACATTGAACAAAAATCATCCAAAGCAGCAAATTTGCTGGTCTCGGAAACAGTATTTAAACAAAAAAAAAACTTACAAAATCCATCTACAATTTTCACCTTAATTTGCAAAAAATAATTTTTCACCTTGATTTACATACCTAAATAGATATAAAAATATAAAAATAAAAAATAAGATCTCTAACGTATTTTCAGTCTAGAGAACGAAAAGTACATTATATATATATATATTTTTTTTTTTTGCTCAAAGTTTATTTGTGTATAAATTTTGAATTCTACTTTTAAATAAATTTATGTTTGCACTGTCAGTTATGATTTTTGGTAAGGAGTTATAGGTTTCCATGCTCTGTGTTATGGGGTTTTTGAGGCCTATATTTGTTCTTACTGGCTCTAAGAAGATGTTTTCTCGTGTACGTGTATTATAATTGTGTTGTTGATTCACG
The DNA here is from genome assembly GCA_029955515.1 of Chrysomela aeneicollis. Classification (NCBI taxonomy): domain Eukaryota; kingdom Metazoa; phylum Arthropoda; class Insecta; order Coleoptera; family Chrysomelidae; genus Chrysomela; species Chrysomela aeneicollis. Next base: position 14,658,180 of record JARUHQ010000018.1, on the reverse strand, counting down.
AAGTTGAAAGGTGTATTACATTTAAGATTTTCGTTGATTATATTGTATATATATTTACTTTGTTCAATTTGTAATATGGTAGCAATAGGTAAGATATTAGTTTGATCGTATATTGTTTGTGCTGATGTATTATACTGAAATTTGAATAAGATCTTTACGACTCTATTTTGTAATGTTTCAATTTTTTTGAACATAGTTATTCCACTTGTTCCCCATAATGGTATTAAGTATCTGAATTTCATAATATTATCGTGAACATATCTCTAGTTTTCGAGATAATCGATGCCAAAGTTCGGAATTCCATCTTCTTTCACTGATATATGTCTTTCTTTTGAATATGAATTATTGAATTTTCTATTTCATTTCTTTAGGGCAAAGTTGCGGGATTTTATTGTCATTATTATGGTGGAAAAAAATCCGCGCCAGCTCGTTTAGTTTTCAAAATATTCGTAAAGAACTGATTTTTTTAATTATCTATTTTATTTTATTCTTGCTTTATTGCTGGAGATACAAAAAAAAACTGAAAGCACTTCTTCATTGCCACATTTTACGATTTTAAAAATAACATTATAAGATCGTGAGTTCGACGTTTCGTCTTCTTGCGGCCATCATCAACTTTTTTTTTAAAGAAGGTGCATCTTTTTCCATATTGTTCACCATGTACTGATACCTTAAATACATTACTAATAGTTACTTGATCAACAACTCTTTCGCGATTGAAACTTGTCAATAATAAATCAATTCTTTGAGTGTCCATGTATTTCAGAAGTCAGTCCATGGTGAAAAAAATGGAAAAATAGTTGTTGATGGCCGCAAGAAGTTGAAACGTCGAACTCGAAATCTAAGAATGCCATTTTGAAGATCGTAGAATGTCGCAATGAAGAAGTGCTTTCAGTTTTTTTGTATCTCCAGCAATAAAGCAAGAATAAAATAAAATAGATAATTGATAAAATCAGTTTTTTACGAATATTTTGAAAACTAAACGAGCTGGCGCGGATTTTTTTCCACCATAATAATGACAATAAAATCCCGCAACTTTGCCCCAATTTAAAGTTCTTCGTATCTCGAGATCCCTGTATAACCCTGTATAAGAAGATACAACACTTGCCCAAAAGTTGGCATACAAAGAAGGCGAAGTTTCGTACTTTGGCATCGATTATCTCGAAAACTAGAGCTATGTTCACGATAATATTATGAAATCCGTGTTTTCAGGTCAAAATACGAGAGTACCAACAAAAATTTTCAACAAATATTATATCGCATGATAAGTACAAAATTACCAAAACATATATTGAACTGTATTTTAATTCAACATCGAATCCCTTTTTTTTTCCCCACCCACCTCGTGTACAGGAAATCCCGGTCCGTGCATCGGGGGTGGCGTCTGGTAGAGGGGCTGCGCGAACGACTGGACGGGCGCAAACGCCGGCTGGTACTGCACCTCGTAGGGCAGCCGCGACACGTGGTGGTGATGGTGGTGGGGATGGGGGTGGACGAGGGCGGGCGCTGGTTGGGAGGTCGGGGGCGGGGCATCGCCGCCCACCGGGTAGTAGTCCTCGGAGGCCGAGGGCGGCTTGGCCAGGTCCACGGGGGAGTGGGATTCTTCTTGGTGCTGCGGCTGTTGCTGCTGCTGCTGTGGTTGCTGGTCTTTGGCCCTCGTTATCGTTTTTCGGTTCTGGTGATTTTTTTTTATTCAAGTATAATCACAAGTTTCATTCTGATGTTCTTCTAGCATATATATTCTACATTTAAGCGCATTTCATCTGAAAGGTCTTCTTCAAATAGCGTTCTGAACCTTTTGACATTTTTCAATTTTGATTTCTGGTTTTATAATTGAAAGAAACTTCCAATAATTTTCTGTTATTCGCCGAGTTACGTTATTTGTTTGAATTGAAAGTGGCAATAAGATATTTTTGTCTTATACTATTATGGCAAATATGAATAAGAATGAACATCATAGGGATCTCGGTTACATTACGAAAAATAGGCAAAAAGTTATGCAATCAAGGGGTCAATAATTTATTGAGAAATTCAACTGTTACTTCTTGAGATATTTGAAAAAAAAAGGAAATTTATCGGTTTGGTTTTTATTTTTTTAGGACGAAAATATTTGAAAAATTCAATGGCACTTTTCCATTGCCACTTTTTTAGCTCTGCAAAATTGCGTTCATAAAATCTTCGTTTGTTTTTTATATGACAAGAAAAAAGTACAGTCTGTATAATAGCATTTATAATAATAGCACTTTTTATTGCGAATGCAACGACGTATGGCACAATTTGTTTTCTCATGTTTTTATTCAGAAAAAAATGCATTTCAATATATTTTTGAATTTAAACTAACAGAAACTAAAATAACAAGGACTTAAAAGGTAAGAATTATTTTTGAAACATTGTAAATAGTAAGTTTTATACCAAAAGAATACATCAATGCTGTTCATCCTTATCGTGAGCATACTCTCAAAAATATTTCGTACTCAAATAATTTTGGATATTTCAATCAAACAGCATTTGATTTTATTCTTTCTTCCTAAATGCTAGCAGCGACTCCATTCATAGATATGTAAAAGTGTTCAAGAAATGTTATTCTCTGTTAGAAATTTGTTATTTTTTATACGTTTCTGCTCATAAATTCCATCATCAAGGTCCGAACAATGAAAACTCATATCGATGTTTCCTGTACATTTTGAAAACAGTTCAAGATATTTTCAATTTCGAAACATTCCCTCGCCCATTCCCATAAAATATAATTATCAAAAATTTCTCAAGACACCTAAAACGATCAATACCTTCGCCCTGTACTTCTCCAGCTCCTCGTTGGAATGCGCAAAGGTGCAATTGGTGCCCCTCGGGCAGCTACCCCTCAACGTGAGATCCCTGCACATGCTGATCTTGTACTTGGCGTGTTGCGCATGCTGCGCATCCTGCGCCTTCCTGCTGCCATGCTGGTGCACAAACTCCACGAGGCCGGCCACCACGCGGCGCACCGCCTCCAGGCATTCGGAGCATTCGCGCCACGTCGGCGCAGACGATTCTGCAAGCAACGAAGACATAAGCAAGCGTCAAGCTTAATTTATAAACTCCGCAGCCGTAGCTACAGTTGACGCTGCCGTTTTTAAAATGCCATAATTCCATCTACGAACAGTAACTGCAGCTTCAATTGTAGCTATGGCAGCGGAGTTTATAAATTGAGCTTTATCAATGATGAAACCATATCCTGCTGGATGTGGAAAATTTCGTTGTTATCTTTCTACTGATACCTTATCAGTGTCCATTTCTTTTCAACAAATATCAAGTATAAATTTGGTGGTTGATAAATAACACTCAATGAATGAATGAGTGAACGAAACATTTTTCTTTACATCACTGATGTACTGTGTGTCCAATATTCAATACTTTTGCATGACGTTTCACAGTTTGTTATCTTTGGAGATGGAGAGTTGCGGTTTTCTCATTGCTGTCCTAATTTTTTTGTGAAACAAACATTGTCGAAAAAAAAACTTTCATAGCACTGCTCTGTATCAAAGAAATTTTGAATACATTGGATGTAAATGTTTCAAATCTCTGACAGATCATATAAAGATTGCAGCTTCTTCAAACTTTTTGACGATTTTTACAATTCCTTTGTATTTTTTGCAATGGAATTGTTGAAATAAATAAACACATAAATAGCACTCATTTTTTTTTTGAGATACAGGACGAAATTGAAATTTCCCACTTTTTGTATTGGTTACTTTTAAACGTATGAACATTAAAAACCAAAAGAATTATCGAATATTCAATATTTTTGATGAGCTTAAAATAATCCTTATAGAACAATAAAGAAATACACAGGGTGTAGGTATATTTTTGCTTAATTTTCTGAATTTAAACGACTATAGAAATAGAATGAGTATATCAGAGTGTATGTATTTTAACGGGTAATTTAGTTCCCGTTATTATCTTGGCGATAGTTTCAAGAGTAATCAAGATACGTGAGGTGTTCAATAAGTGGGAAATTTCCTCGAAAATTTCAATTTCACCCTGCATATCAGAAACAGGAATGACTAAGAATTTTATTTTAGATAATGTTCGTATCACAAAAAAGTAGGGCAGCAATCTGAAAACCGCAATTCATTATCTTCAAAGACAATTGAGATGAACTGGGCACAGGGTGGGCAAATTTCGATATTTGTAAAGGTAACTCGGTAACTATAGGATACAAAAAAAATGGAGGTCACATTCTCGATCTCTTTTTTCGAAACAAATTTATTGGCGAAAACAAAAATTCGCTATCGTCTTTTCAAGTTATAAAAGTTCGATTTTTCGACTTTAAGACACATGTAAATATCATGGTTGTAAAGGGATAACAACTTTTACATTTTTAAGGCACTTGTTTCAATATAATTCAGTGGCGTCGAATAAATTTGAATCGGAAGTCCTACAAAAAACTAATAAGTAACTATGATTAAAGCCATGTCTAAAAACTCAAATTGAAATACCTTCAAAGGTAACTTTTAAAAACACCCAAGATTTATCACTATAGTTTCAAGACTTGACTTAAAACAGATGGAATATGAGAAAAGCATTGTTAAAGTTAGATAAATATTCAAGACTTGTGATTTTATACTCGAGATTCCAACCAAAGAAATGGTTTTCATAAGTGGAAATAAAATTTGCGTATGTTTCGTAATCGCAAATGACTTCATTGACTCCCGAAATTATTGTGATTTTATGGAAAATTTTTGAAAATTTAAACGATTTGATTGCTGCTGATTTGGATTCATAGTGGATTTGTGCCATGGGTATTATTACTATAACTTAATTTAAATCTTATTAGAAAGAAACAACAAAGCAGATATTTTGAGATTAAAACTATAAATAGATTTAAGAAAACTCTACTCTAGTTTCTTTTTTATTTGTACCTAACGAAGATCATGGAATCATCTTAACTACTGTGTCTTAAGTCAGTCCTAAATGTTGAGTAACAGTCTCAATTCTCAAGTGATAAATGTTAAAAAAATGTCATATAAAACCAGCCTAACTCTAAACGGTTCGGTCTGTCTCAACCAATCTAACGTGACGTCAGCATAACAGAGATCAAGTTTTATAATCTCAGCCATAACGGCATACAAGTGTCCCTAAAAAGTCTGTAAATTTCATAAATAGTTCTCATCATTTCCGAACAAAAAACAAAGAAAAAAAAATCCCCTTCGACCGACCTGGACTGGGATCGATAGCGGCCAACAGCTCGAGATAAGCACGCAGCACGCTCAACTTGCCGGGATCCCCAGTCCTCTGGAGGGCAATCACCAGCTCCTGGACGCTCTGCGCAAACGATTGCGGCGTCTGCAGCTTGTCAATGATGCTCTGCATGTGCGATTTGTGAGCCGTATCGCCGTAGAGGAGCGCCGACCACTGATCGGGGGCGATGCGCAGCCCTGCCTCGGTCGCGATCTGTACGATTTGGGCGTCGTGTTCGCGACGCAGAGCGTCGTACGTGCGAAATTCTTCTTTGAGTTGCATCAGCGATGAGTCGCCTTCGCGCTTTGACACCTAAAAAGGATAGCGCTACTTGATGGTGGATGCCAATATCGGTCTTTTACATTCGGGCAAAATTGAGGTGGATTCTTGTAACACAATATTAAAACATCATACTTCTACTGGAACTTGAATTGAAATTAATAAATGGTATTTTATGCAACAACATTAACAAAAACTATGAATATGTGTTTTTCCTGTGACACATCCAAACAAACAAAAAAACTAAAACCTGTGAAACCTAACCTATGTTTTATGTTTGTAAGCTGGAATTCTGTTTTTGTTACCTACTTTAATTATTGTAACATTTGATTGATTTTAGCTGTCGATTCTCTATAGAATACGACAAAAAATGCACAGTATTTTCAAAAATTTACATCTACACAAGAAATTTGAAGTTTACTTTCAATTTCTCTGCATAAAATCATAGATTCAACTTCTTATTAGTTGGAGTAAATTTGTGCTGCATGAATCCACCTTTAACCCAAAATCAGTTATCTTCTGCCTGTTCCATCAAAAATTATTTTATGAACTGTTTGTTTTTTGTTACCTGTGTGTGAAACTAATATAGAATATTATATTTTTACATGTACCTACAACAAAATGTTCATCTTATTGTTATATTGTTACATGCCTGAAAAGTTTTAGATAATCATATAGGCTATATATATTTGTTGAGCAACACTTTACTATCAATACAATTAAAATGTATGAATTACATGTTTTTTAGTAATGTGTTTGATCCATATATTTCTTGTTACAGACACGATATGTTTAATTTCATAAATTCCTGATTTATCTAGAGAATTAACATTATCTCTAGAATTACCTAATAAACTGATGATGATATTTCCTGTGAAGACATATAATATAAACATCCCACAACATACATATTAACAAAAGGATATAAAAAGTAAGCAGTTCATAAGTTGTTTATTGATTTCATGGATAAATAAAATCCACAGTTTGGGTCAACAAATTCAAGAATTTGAAATAAAAAATGTGAACACCTTGATCAAAGATATATGTTGACACTTGTGATGCTTTGAAAATAAAATATTACTGACTGTAGAAAAAATTGATAGATATTCTGACACATTTCCTTCAATTAATAATTTCATTGCTTTAGGAAATATAAAATATTAGTACTATGATATACATGATTTTTTTATTGTAGAAACCATTCACAACATACCTTGAAGCAAGAAGCCCTATACAACAGTTGAACAACATGTCCTATACTAGTTTTGGAGGCTTGAGGAAAATGTGGTTCCAATCTTTGAACAACAAACATCACCAACACTTTTCTAGACAATGCTGATCCATCTTCCAATGCTAAAAGTACCAGTTTCAACACTTCCTCTTGCATAGCTAAAAAACAATAATCAAATCAACATTTAGATTGACACACCCAACATTAAAGAAAGCCACCCTAGCTGCCATTATTTTTTTCTGACAACTTACCTGGTCCCAAAAATTGGCATCCTCTAGCCCTCACAGCAGCCCACAAGTTGGCAGACAGCTGCTGAGGGTTCTGATGCTGCAATATCAGTTCAGTGACAGTTCTTTCCCCCAAAGATCTAGCAGCACGCATGGCCCTAGTTCTGCCCTCATCTTCAACCAGTTGGCAGTTGATGAGGGTTACTAATTTCCTCTGCATAGGTCTGGACAGGATAGGATTGATTGCACATACATTACCATTGGGATGAGGTTTCAAGTACAGAGCCAAATCTTCCACACACTTTTTGCATTCCAAGTACTCTTCGAGGTGTTCTCGCGGCACAATTTTACAGTCGACTTCCTCATCGTCCGCTCTGATGGTCGGTCCCACCAGTTGCAGGAGAGCAGTGTTGACGGGCAGATTTTCAATGTCAATGCACACGTTTGTCTGGTCGAATGGGCACTGTTTTCTGTGCAAACTCGACAAACAGCCCCTGCATATCGTGTGGCCGCAGCCCAGACTGATGGGGCCGCGGGCCTTCTCATCGAACGAGTGGCAGCAGACCGGGCAAGACAGAAACTCGGTCCATTGTGGTGCCTGTATTGGCATTCTGAAATGCGAATTCACCATTTTATGCTAACATCATCAAGTGGGGTTGTCAAAATCAGGTGATGACACTTTCTCATCGCCACTGTGGCAAGATAGACCCCGTTGTTTTTCCAACGGCAGCTGATGGTTACACCTGGAATTCCTGCGATTCGGAAAGGTCGTGACGTTAAAAGGAAATTCAACTAGTTACCTTGATTGTGTCTCGAGATTTAATTCACATTGTCGGGCACTTCTGCGATTGATGATTCACAACGTTTGTTGTGAAATCATTGAAATATGTCATCACCTTCTCGAACGTCTTTACGTCAGCACGTCACTGAATGTCAGAATTCAGAAACGTCTTAAACGTCAAAAATCATGAAACACTCTGTCTGTTTCAGTTCTGTGGTGTCTGCACTGCACTGAGCCCTGAAACCGTGAACAAGCCGTGAACCCTGAGCCCATAGATCTAAAGTTCTGTGTGCACTGAGCACAAACTCTGCACCACGCATCACCACAGACATCAAAGAACACTCGGAACAGAACGTTGAATTATAAGGCGTCGTCTACACCACAGAACAGACAGCTATCTACACTTCAGAGTTAAGCCCAGTTTATTTCTAGGCGATTTTGTTTTGGCTTTGTTGATTTCATTTCAAGGTCACAGCGCCTAGGAATAAACTTGACATATTCGCTTCTTTTCTTAGTTTTCTTGCACTTGCGTTTACTGGAGTGTTTTCTATGGCGTTCACAACACAACTCGTAGCGAGCAAGAGAAAATTATCATTATCTCAAGTATTCCCTTCATGTCCGAAAATAAATCAATCTGAAGTCATATACAGGCAAGGTTAATATTCAGGTGTTGAAACATATCTACATTGACTAGTTTGATTATAGTAGGTAGGCATTTCATTGATATATTTGAAGAAATGAATACATTCATCTTGAAAGTTCTTACGACAAACGAATTATTGGGTTTTGTAGAGTAGGTACCTATCGTAAGTTTGTACAAAATGAAATAATTTCTAGAGAAATACTGAAAATCCCAGTTATATTATTCTGGGGGAACAGCGTTCCAATTTCACTGAAATCATTTTCCACACGAGTTTTGAGTGCATATAATCAGGGAAACCATCGAGAGTATATTATTTTCTTAAATTCCTCTCAAGGGTATACACTATCATACAGATAGTGTCTCAAAATAATGGTCGTTTCGAATATAAGTTGACAAAATTCAAAATTTTGTAAATGGGTCAAGTTTAGATACATATCAAAACGACATTGTCGAAACAGATCGGCAACTCCCTACTCCCTGATGTATGTAGGTATATAAAATATCTGATGATGGTCATCAGTAGTTAGTAGTTTTGGGCACTGAATCAAAACACTTGTGCCGCCGAGATTCCCATCGCTTTATATTATGATGTCCAGAACAGTATGCAAAAGGTCGAGAAAGTCATCAGTCAGAAAAACCTACACGTCGATATCTCCTTCAGAAAATCGCCTGTTTTTTCGTCTTTTATTACGGCAGCCACACTACGACGGCGACCGCGTAACGATTATTATTATTCTCCGAGAGTGTTATGCTCCTTTCCTCTTTTGTGTAAGTCTCGAGATGTCTGCCCGATAACGGCGCTTATCTGCATCGAGTGGGCCGGCCAACGTCATGCTCGTCGCCTTCTTTTTATGTCTTTATCTGGCCGGGGTGACAGGAATAATGAAGAATTATGGCCTACGATCGTCAGGGGCGGACCTCTGGTTGGAGGAGGAGGGCTTAACGTCTTTTCATTTTTAATCTCTAAACATCTTTCGAAAGGAAAAATATGAATGAATTGGATGAAAGATTGTTGGACAAATTCATTCAAAAATATATCAAACACGATTTGAAATTGAATACTTGGTGGACCACGAGCAGAAAACAACTACTTTCCTGGCGAATACCACGCAGAACATTGAATTACATCTGCTCGCGTAGTCCAAGCAACGATTCACACTGATGTTAATGCAGATTGCAAATGTTTCTTCCTTACTCCAAAGAGGTGATGAAGAAGTTCACATCGAGACAGGCACGCTCAACAACCTACCTATATACAGACAGGTTTCGGGCATTATGGCCCTCATCATTGCAAGGTAGTTATCCGAGTAGAGATCCTGAAAACTAAACTTCTAATAGTACCATTCCCAATGCAGTCTCGTATATTTCACTGCAGTGAGCCGTGTACCAAGAGAGACTTGGAATTAGCGACACCATGCGGCGAAAGAATAAAGAAACAAATCGAAAAAATTGCTGATGCAACCGATTCATTTCCGAGATAAGGAGTGTTACTGATATATCTGAAACATTTATCTCGAAAAATGGATTAACATGCGCACTATTTTGTATACCTACCGAAATTAAAAAAAAAAGCGGATTCAGAGATGTGCCAGTTTTGTAGGGGGCGCTAGAACTACGCTTTGAAACCAATATCATACAAGAGTGTGGTATGTCTCAGTTGCATTTGTTGCAAATTTGAGGTGGTAATATTTTAAATTTGAGCTGAAAATCCAGAGAGCGGAAGGAAACATGAGGAAAAAATAAAAAACTATATTGAAATTCCAACACTAACTAGGAAAATAGTTTTCATATATTTATACACAACTTTCTGCAATTTTTTTGAGACGATCCATCACTACTAGAAAGTGCGTCCAAAGAATCATTATAGACAAGCTGTACTTATACTTATAAAAGATACCAGTTGGATGTAATTGAATCAAGGTATATTTAAGTATACCTATATACAGGTAGGTAACCTACTCATCTACTTATATAGCAAAACGTCTCTGGAAACTTTCTTTGAGTTGATGGTCGATCCAGCCTGCATTTCTTTTTTCAATATATAAGTACTTATAGTTGATGCTAAATCAGTAGGTGAAAAAAGCAAAAAAGAACTATAGGACTAATGGTAGTTGAATATGGCAATTTCATACTACTCAAACCATCGCTCAAATTGAGTCAAACCATTTTCTCTCCATGCATTGGCGTAGTAGATGTACTGAGAAAATCGATTTCCACGTCTATGGAATGTTTTCCACCAAGTTCATTGAGTATAGAATTGCAAAAACGAATCGGAGATTGCAACCTCATATCAACACCAAAACTGTAAAGAAACGTTTTAGGACCCCTATAAAGGAACCCCATATATGCATGCATGGTCTGTGAAACATTTAAAAAAACATTTATTTGGCCGAAAGTTTACAATTTTCACAAATCATAGACCTTTGATTCATTTGTTTGGGATGACAAATCGATCAAGTAGATTAACTATAAATATGGATTCATACACTTCGCGATTGCTATCCATGAAAAAGATAAATTAGCTCTCAATTTTCTATCGGGAAATTATAAATTGACATTTTTAAGCAAAAAATCTGAGCTCGTATGATAATCCATGAATCCATTGGAATTTGAAAGCAGTACCTATTTTATTGGCGAAGGCATCAGATATTGTTGATTTTTGGTGCCGGATTTTTTGGAGCGATTCGATATGGCTATATAATAGACGACAGCGGAAAGCCGCCATAATAGAGAAATTACAACAGAAATATACGGGACGCAGGAATATATGGATAATCGTAGATATGTTCTAAATAATCCGGCTCGAAGAACCAAAGTGACTTTTTTAGGTTAAAATTGCTGGTTTTGAAATTGAACAGCGACATTCACCGTAAGAAAGAATCATCAACAACATTATTTGTAACACAAGTGTTAGGACACTTGGTATATGTGGGTGCATGGTTGTTTCACACTTCCATAGGATTAGAGTATAGTTACGTTGTACTTATGATTCATATTGTGGTGACTCACACACAACTGATAATTGTTCCACTCATCCCGATAAAGAGGATGAGTTATAGTTAGTCTAGTGAAGATATTGGAACTGTTCGGATGCCAATATTGTTGATATAGTCGCCCGTGTTATCATTGTCTCCGACGCGGTATCACCATCCCTCTAACACAAGGATGTCCCTTGGTTCTCTCTTCCAATTTATAATATCATGCACCATAAAAGGTGTCGATTCGTTCGAATGTTCCTAATGGCATTCCGGCGAATGTCTCCTATTTCGGATGCTCGGATTGAAACATAAAGCACGCTTATCCGTCATCTCTTTACGAGGCCGGACATCTTCCTCGATCAATCTCCACCCAACAAATAAGGAGTTATGTCACACGGAGCAAAACAGTTGTAGAAATATCTAATTAAAATACGAACGGACGGATAAATCCATCGGGGCCATTAGACGGGCATCTCTCTCGGTTTAGTTGTCCCCGGATAGGCCGATCGGTCTGGTGCAAAATGAGCCAGATCCAAATAGAGACGCAGAATAATCGCTCGAGATTTCATCGGTGAATTCTCAAAGGATCTAATGTGAGAGAAGGACGGCGGTCAATTCGACTGGCCGACACACGTTTCCCGATAAAGTTGAAAACTATCTTTGATGACAATTCCACTCATGTATATTAATTCCCATTTGTGAGTACAAATATCGTAGTTTGCTATCGGCTGAATAGGAAGGAACAGAAATGCAAGTGGATGAAAAATTCGAATAAATTACGTTACCGTAGAAACCCTAGCATTTCCATCCCGGACCTAAACCTAACCCTACCATTTACTGTTCGTTTATCAATCGTTGCGCGTCGAATCAGTGTCGAGATTTGGAAATATTTATTTTCTACTTATTATTCCTTCAGTTTTTTGTGTTATGTTCCACAACCACGCCACTGGAATATGCATCAAGAAAACGCTGATGAAGCAACGATGCTGCGAAGAAACTGTCGACGAGCTTTTCTCAATGATTCCACTTTAGCACTTGCATAGAATAAACATGTTATCAAATTAATCCAAATCATATAATCTATAATCAACATTTGTAAGAATAAAACAATTGTGCTTGTCTACTCTTCATTCTACAACTAACCAGGAAAGAACCTAACAAAATTGGCGCAGTCGAAATAGGATTTGCTAGAAGAAGATCCGGTGATTTCCTGAGAATCAGCATCCAGATCTTCAGCAACAACCTTGGTTAGCACAGAATCAGAGACAGAAACCATCCACTGGTGTCAAACGTGAGTAGATAGACTTTTTGTTTGCCGATTTTTATTTTTGTTGATCTATCAATCCCTAAATCAACCACAATGCAGAATCCAGACCCTCCAACTCCTTCACCAACCTCAACAAACCCAATTCAAAATATACCAATACATTCAATGTCAGATATCAGATCAATCATTTCTGAAGATTTTCACGGTGATCGAAACAAGTTATATGATTTTCTTCAAGATTGCGGACAAGCTTGGGCATTATGTCGTGGTCCTCAAAAAACTCTTCTCATTTCATTCATTGAATCGAAATTGAAAGGTTCAGCTCGTGCTCAAACAAGATTCAAAGTTTTCAATGATTTTGATGATTTCAGAACTTGCCTAATTCAATTATTTGGCGATCGACGCGATCTTTCACAAATTCTAGAAGAACTCAATACAGTCAGACAATCTAGGAATGAATCAGTTCAGAGTTACTTCAATAAAATCGAGAACTTACAAACACATGCTTTCAACTCAATCAACATGAATGACGAAGGTGCATTAGGTAAAACGGAACTAATAAAAGAATTAGCTCTTCAAAGATTTGTTTTGCACTCAAATGATGAAATATCCTCAGCATTACGACGATCAAAACCAATCAATATAAACGACGCACTAACTGAAGCATTACTCGAAGAAAAATACCTACTCGCTAGGAAATCCAAATTTTTCAATAACACGAACGAGAAATATTGTAATTTTTGCAAAAAGAAAGGACATTTGATCAAAGACTGTCGCAACAAAAACAACTCAGAGTCACAACCTTCCACCTCGCAACAACAAAATTTCAACAAATTCTGTAATTATTGTAAGAAAAAAGGACATTTGATTTCAGAATGTCGAAAACGAGAATATAATAATAAACGTAATCAAAATGATTCAAACTCCAACACGAATAACTCGAACAATAACCAAAATCATAACCAATCCAACTCTCAAGGTAATCGCACCTCGAACCAAACAAGAACAAATCCAACAAATCAAGCAAACTCTCAATCGCTTCATTTAAACTCCAACAGTTCAACCGAAAGTGTCGCAGCGTTGAACTAGAATCCAAAGACGACACAAAATCCATGTTTCAAACGAATTCTGAAGCTTCAAATCCAAACGAAAAAGAACTATATTCTGAAGAAAACACCCAGTATAATAACGAGAATGAGATCATCAGTAACATTACAAGAAACTTTTCCCAGCAAATCTTCAACGTAAGCTCAAACTGGAACAATATGTTGTATGTAATACTACCTCATCTCGATAAGAATAATGAAATCATATATTTCAAGTTTCTTCTCGATACAGGTTCTAGTGTTTCACTGATAAAAAGCAGAAAGCTGAAAAGCACATCCTTGAGGTACAACCCGAACGAAGTATTGAATGTCAGCGGAATAACTTCTGACACGCCACTTGTTACACAGGGCGCAATTTTCATCACACCAATCTTTTCAGATTACGAAAATCATGAAATGAACATCAAATTCCACATTCTCCCAAAGCATTCAGCTGTTCCATGTGACGGAATATTGGGAAATGACTTTCTTATACAGCAACAAGCCGAGATTGATTTGAACAAGCGAGAATTAAAATTAAAATCTTTATCTTTTCCACTGAAACTCTCATTTGAACATGAATACATCAACATGACTCATATAAAGCCAGTAATCACTCTTGAACCAAGATCTGAAACCATTATAAAGGTTCACATCAATAATCCACAAATTTCAATAGGAATATCTCCCGATATTCAACTTGCTCAGGGAATATTTTTAGCAAAAGGAATTCTGAAAGTAGATTCTTATAATGAAGCAGTTACTACTATTGTAAACACTAATGATGAGAAAGTTACTATAAATAACATGAGTTTAACTCTCGAACCTTTTTCGGAAGAAAAATCTTTTGTTTTTTGCACAGATAAAATGGAAAATAAGAACCAAGAAACGAAAACCGAACGAATGCAAATTTTGCGGAACAATTTGAGACTCGAACATTTGAATAGTGAAGAAGAACAATCAATCTGGAATATTTGTCGAAAATTCAATAACATTTTCCATTTACCAGATGCGGGCGATGAACTCACTTGCACTGATGTTATTTCACATGAAATAAATACAACTACACCACAACCAATCGCATCAAAGCTTTATCGATTCCCAAAAATACACGAAGACGAGGTCAACAATCAGATAGGAAAAATGTTGAAACAAAAAATAATAAGACCTTCAGTATCTCCTTATAACGCACCACTATGGGTAGTCCCCAAAAAAATCGACTCTTCAGGTAAAACTAAATGGAGAATTGTCGTAGACTATAGACGTCTCAATGATGTCACAATTGGTGAAAACTTCCCATTACCTAGAATTGACGAAATATTAGATCAACTAGGATATGCGTGTTACTTTACCACTTTAGATTTATCGAGCGGTTTCCATCAAATAAAAATGAAAGAATCAGATTGTCCAAAAACAGCGTTTTCAACTCAGAACGGACATTATGAGTTCCTGAGAATGCCATTTGGGGTCAAGAATGGTCCTGCTTGCTTTCAGAGATTAATGTCCATAGTTTTGACAGGATTACAAAATAGTCATTGCTTCGTATACCTCGATGATATAATCGTATACGCATCTTCACTGCAAGAACATGAAGTAAAACTAAAAGCAATATTCGAACGTCTAGAACAAAATAAATTAAAGCTTCAACCCGACAAATGTGAATTTCTACGAAAAGAAATTACATACTTAGGTCATGTTCTATCAGAACATGGAGTGAAACCTAACGAACAGAATATCATTGCGGTTAGTAATTTCCCAACACCCAAAACACCAAAAAATATCAAGCAATTCTTAGGACTTGCTGGATATTACCGAAAGTTTATACCAAACTTCGCTAAAATCGCAAAACCATTAACCTTACTGTTGAAAAAAGACTCAAAATTCACTTGGAGCGATTCACAACAATCTGCTTTCGAAGAACTAAAAAATATTCTCACTGAAGAACCAATTCTACAATATCCAAACTTCGAAAAAGAATTTATTTTAACGACCGATGCATCAAATTTCGCTATTGGCTCTGTTTTATCTCAAGGCGAAATTAACAGCGACTTACCTATAGCATACGCATCAAGGACCTTAAATCAACACGAAATAAGTTATTCATCAGTAGAAAAAGAACTTCTGTCCATAGTCTGGTCAATTAAACATTTTAGAGCTTATATTTTTGGCAGAAAATTCAAAATTGTAACCGACTGTCGTCCACTAACATGGTTATTCAATTGCAAAGACCCTTCATCACGTCTTGTACGTTGGCGTCTTCAACTCGAAGACTATTCTCATGAAATCATTTATAAACCTGGTAGAATAAATTCTAATGCAGACGCACTTTCACGTAACCCTGTATTATGTATGGATACTTCGAGAAATTTTGATGACTTTATCAAGTTCCACTATATGAATAGAACATTACATGATATTCCGATAATAAAAGAAAATATTTTTTCAACAACGCCTAACGTCTTACTAATTTCAAAAGATTTTGACGAAGAGAATAAGTTTTTCAGTAATATCAATCAGCAGTACGATACGAATAGAATAAATCCAGACGAACTCTCTTTACATGACATAATCGTATTAAATAACAACGATAAGAAAACATACCTCATGGTAACCCATCTCAATTACTTCGACACTCCGAGCTCGAAAGATATATTTTATACATTACTAAATTTATTCGCGGAAATAAGAAAAGCTAACGAGACAAAATTGTTCATGAAAGATTTTCGTTTTTATAATCCCAATATGAAATTGGCTGTCATGCAAGACATGATATTTTACATCTTTCAAGATCAAGTTGATATAAATTTTGTAGACTCAGAAAAATTGTCACCAAAGACGAAAGATGACATAAACAAAATTATTTTCGAAAATCATTCAACATCCCTTGCTGGTCACCCAGGATTCAGTAAGACATACAAGAGGATAAAAGAAAATTACAAATGGTCTCACATGAAAAATGATATAAGAACATTCATAAAGGAATGTGAAAGTTGTAATAAAAATAAAGTAAACAGACATCCAATCAAAGCACCAATGCAAATCACATCAACATCTAGTCAAAGCTTCGAAAAAATATTTTTAGACGTGGTAGGTCCCCTCCCACTAACAGAAAACGGAAACAGGTTCATTTTAACACTACAAGATGACTTAACTAAATATTCTTATGGATACCCTATTCCGAATCACGAAGCAGAAACTATCGCAAAAAAATTTACTGAGTTTATTTTGATATTTGGAATTCCCAAATCCATTGTAACAGATAATGGCACCGAATTCACGTCTAACTTACTGAAGGAAGTAAATAAAATATTCAAAATAAAACACATTACTACTTCACCATATAGACCTCAGAGTAATGGTGCTTTAGAAAGAACACACAGTACACTGAAAGATTATTTGAAACATTTTATCGATAAAAATCAAACACTTTGGGACGAATACATTCAAACTGCCATGTTCGCATTCAATACTCAGATCCATTCTTCCACCCACTTCACCCCGTATGAATTAGTATTCGGAAATAAAGCAATTTTACCAAATAAAGTAATACAAGAACCCGAATTCAGATACTCTTATGATGATTATCACAACCAACTAAAGTTGAAATTAAATAAATCCTTTGAGATAGCTCGAGAAAATATAATTAAATCGAAAACCCAATCAAAAAAATATTATGACCGAAAATTAAATGATTATCATTTCAAAATTGGTGACTTGGTATATTTGATTGATAAAAGCACAAAAATAGGTGTAAACAAAAAACTATCTCCGAATTTCAAAGGACCTTATAAAATAGTAAAAGTGAATACGAATAATACAGTTGTTTTGAAAATTAAAAACAAGGATTGCACGTATCATAAAGACCAACTGAAACCGTATATTGTTACAGATGATGAACGTGACTACAACTCTGGTGATACTGACCCTGACCTTCTTAACGTTGTTTACGATAGTACAGAACCAGGAGTTGCCATATCAAATAACGAAGATTGATGAAAGAGGCGGTCTCTTTTATAAAGACTTAGGAACTGCCAGATTGTATAACGACTATTTCACACTTTTTACATTTTCCAATATTTCCTTTTATATTGAAAAATTGTCATTTCTTCAGAAAGTTTATAAAAAATCACTGAATCTTTGTCAACACACAGAACACTCTCAAATGCATCATTTTCATTGCGCAGATTCGTTAAACCTATTCGGAATTCAAATTCCAAGTTTGGAGAAGAAATTAGAAACATTAACTCACCTTGTAGGACATACTTTTGTGAATATTCGCAAAAAACGAGGCATTTTCAATGGCGTATCTACAGCTTTCAATGGCTATTTGGTACCCCAGATTCCGATGACGCGGAATATTACAATGAAGCTATAACATCATTAATGAACAAAAATCGAGAAACACAAATATTGATGCAGCAACAAATACGTGTGATGACATCTGCTATCGAAAATTATAATAATTCAGTTATTGCTTTGAAAATAAATGAAGACAAGTTGAACGAAAATTTCGAAAAGTTCAATGAATTTTCCAAATTAGTATCAGATGAAATTAGTTTGCTAAGAAATCTAGAAATAATCACTGATCATATGAATATGATTATGCAACTTACAACTGAATTAAATGAAGAGTATGATACTTTAATAAATTCAATTTTATTTGCCAAACAAAACGTTATACACCCAATGGTGATTAGCCCTAAAGATCTTCAGAATGAACTTCTGAGAATTAAGTTAGATTCTAGTTTAAGTTTTCCAATTGATACAAATAATTATAATGATATGCACAATTATTACAGAATAAGCAAACTTCATGTCATTTACAATAACGAAATTCTCATTTTCTCATTGAAAATACCTATTTGTTCCAATGACATATTCAAACTCTACAATTTACTCCCATTACCTATAATTCGAGACGAAACAAAAAACATGTATTCCTTCATAGATCCTCCATATCCATTCCTTCTACTTAGTTCAACAAAAGTAAAGTATGGTAGAATGAAAGGTTTGTCTAACTGCTACGAGATCGACGATGGCTCAAGACTTTGTGAAGATCCAATCACATATCTCACTGCTCAAAATCCAACCTGCGAAGTCATGATGAAGTTAAGCTATACCACCAAGATCCCAGATGATTGCCCAACGAAAACCATCAAGGCCGACTTAGAGATTTACCACAAGCTTTCTCCTAACGAATGGCTATTTATAGTTACCAACCCGGTATCAGCAACCATCAGTTGTGAATCCAGCCCAGAAAAATTCACCGATCTGATAATTGAAGAATCAGGATACCTGAAACTTCAACCGAAATGCAAATGTTTCACGATGTCCTCAATTTTGGCAGCATCATCTGATAAATCAAGAAATTTTACTCACTATTTTCCACGAGTAAACATCGACACAGACGATTGTTGTGTAGATGAAATGCAGAAAATTAAGCAAATAACCATGGATCCTCTTCATTTGAGTAGCATCAACCTAGATGAACTTCGACATGCGAAACACAAACTAGAAATGTTCGACGAAACACTTCAGAAAGAAATCAATAAACCATTTCTAGGAGAACATCACACAATGTTCAATATTCTTCTATCAGTATCAATTATGCTGATAATTATTATGGCAATATGCTGTTGCTGTTGTCGTTATTGCTGTAATTGCCGATGGATTCCATTCATAGGACCATTTCTACCAAGAAAGAGAGAACACTCAGCCATCCGATTTTCCTACGATAACCACTCCATTACAAACAGCCAAGTTTTCATCCAGACGAGAGAAAATAACAAGACTTTTCCATCTCCCGAAGAACATGAACTACAACCATTCAATCAAACAACATCCACTCCGCATCTTCAAGCCATGCCGATACCAGAAGAAGACACACGATCCTACAGAAACCCATATCAATCTGTACATGGTCGTAAGTCAGTTTCCAGAGAAAAGATCTATTAATCAATGCACATCCGCATAGATTAATCTTAAGGAGGGAGAGATGTTATGTTCCACAACCACGCCACTGGAATATGCATCAAGAAAACGCTGATGAAGCAACGATGCTGCGAAGAAACTGTCGACGAGCTTTTCTCAATGATGAGCACTTGCATAGAATAAACATGTTATCAAATTAATCCAAATCATATAATCTATAATCAACATTTGTAAGAATAAAACAATTGTGCTTGTCTACTCTTCATTCTACAACTAACCAGGAAATAACCTAACATTTGAATAAAGTTTAATCATATCGAGTTTTCTATTCATGGAATTGTCTTACCAAATACAACGCGAGCTCAGATTTAGCAGCATATTTTTATCGGTGGTTTTCTCATACAACTCGAGCTAGTATACGTTCTCGTGATTTTGTCAAAACTGCTCTCGTTAAATTGCCAATAAAACTAACTATTCGAAAACAATTACAAAAAATATCCGGCTAAATCTGAGCTCTAGTAGTATTACCCCGAGAACAGAACTTTCAGAACCCTCACCTCCTATATCTTAGTTACTTTTGAACATTTCGGTATTAAATACCAAAAGAAAAGTTGACTATTATATATTTTTCTGAAGCATCAAAAATCCTCATTGAACTATGGAGAAATCACTGTATTTTACGTGAAAAGTTATTTGAGGTTCTGTTTTTGACAATATTCATTTCACAAAAAAATAGGGCAGTCATGTGACAACTGCAACTCCCTATCTCCATAAGACAACTGAGATATCGTGCAAATTTTACACACTGTACAAGATGTTAATGAAATTCAAGCCAAGGTTCAGCCGAAATTCTTCATCATTTAAGATAACTAACCCTTTTGAAAACTATAGGAACATTTTCAATTGAAGAATATATGAATTGGAAAAATTTAACGATGAAATTGAAGCTATTTTTTGGTAATACAGCTGGCAGAAAATATCTATTTTTCCGATACTCCTGAATAACGTTATTAATGTAATTTATTTCTAATGGCAAAATAAAATATTCAATACAACCTCTTAGGATGTATACTATGTACACATTTCTGAGTGATGAAAGTTTATACATTTTTTACATTTTCTCACTAATGATCGCCAATGTGATATTCGGAGCTGAGCCACTATTAGATGATGTCATTCCGATTTCAAAAAACTCATTGATGAAAAAAAATTTAAAAAAACACGGCTGCATTCTTCTGGAGGCATACGGTACACATTTTTTCGGCAACCGTCCGGAAAGTACGTACTTTCCAGACGATTTTTTTTGAGAAAGTGGCATTTTTCCGGCCTAGTCCGGGAAGTACGGTTTATGGTAGTATGGTTTTGATAAATGCAGTTGATCATTACCATAGCAGCAAAATAACGACTGACAGCTATCTGACATAAAATTAGCTAACATTTCAATTTTTGAAAGAAATGTGTTTCTTTGATTGTTATTCTACACGGTTGCCGAAAAAATTGTGTACGCAACACGCCCGAAAACAGTTTTTTTGGACTCGCAGACTTCCAGGACTCGCTACGCTCGTCCAAGAATTTTGTCCACTCATAAAAAAAACAGTATTTTCCGGACTTACGTAAATTACTATTATGTAGATACATTGATTTCGAAGTACGACCAAAAAAAGTTGGGAGAATTAGTGGGTGTTCGGTCGAAAGAAAGAGGCATTTGAATCACAGAACGACATTGAGCAATCGCCCGATCAACGATCATTGTTGAACTAACTCTCAACTCAAGAGTGAGACATCAAACGTGGATACTTGACCGGTTCCAGTTTTCTCATTGAAACTACTAACGATTCTTAGTAGCATATTCTTATAAAAGCGTATAAGGGCCACCGAGATTTATTTTAAATTTATCCGACTTTAAATTATAATATTAAATATGATATATTTATTAAAAGATCAACTAGCATACTGGTTTATCATCCCAGTTTGAGAGAGTTCTTGATATTAAATTATTATCAGGTGAAAAATTGGGATATTGTAGAAATAGGTGGACTTTATAGAGCGTTCTTCAGCGTTTCAAATGACCCTTGGCACTCCTGATTTCAATCAAATTTGACGCAAGTTATTTATTGGTGAAACAGTATGGGCAAAATTTTCGGTAATAATTCGAAAAAGCAACGAAACTCTTTGTTTCGTTCGCGTTTTTTGTAACTTTTATATTTGACCGGTCTGGCGAAACACCTTGTCAAGATATCACATGTCCCATATAAAAAAATATTTCTGCAAAAATTCACATTTATCAACAGCCACTGGAGTCTAGTAAAAAATTAACATTATCTACGTCAGTCAAATCGACGCAACACTGATGGATTTTGAATGAATATAGATATATTTTCCAGAGACCTATCATTGCCTCCTACATTAAAAAAAAACGATTCACCCTGTCGTGGGTATTTATTTTTTTCCGACTTTAAACTCGGAAATTCCGACTTTAAACTCGGAATTTTCGACTTTGAACTCGGAATTATATTTTTCCGATTTTAAACTCGGAATATTCCGAGTTTGAACTCGGAATTATTTTTTTCCGACATTAAACTCGTGAATTCTGACTTTAAACTCGGAATTACCGACTTTGAACTCGGAATTATTTTTTTTCGAATTAAAACTCGGAATCTTCCGAGTTTAAAGTCGGAAAAATTTGAAATAAATCTCGGTGGTCCTTATACGCTTTCGTATTAAACTGCTAGATTATAATGAATAATTATCCGAGATATATACGTGTTATCAACGCCACTTTCATCATTACTCCTCCTCGAGAATCCCAACAAAAGTGGTTCTTTTCTCACTTCTCTTTATTTTTCCTATGCTTATTCTGATTGTGGATAGTAAATTTTTTCTGATATATATATATGTTAGATCGTTCCTATATCTATCATTATCATATGTCAACTATTTTTTTATATGGTTACAACTTTTGAAAATTGGAATTAATCTAATCTGAAAAGATTTTTGGTGCATATAATTAAAATAATTAAGATCAACAAACGCCTATTAAAACAATTACCATCGTCGATCAATAATAATGACTGTTTGAGAACAAACATAATCTCGTATGTTATTTTCAGTCGGCATCTTTCATATGTTCGCGGAGAAATGATGGATCGGCAGGTCTGAGCATAATTATATCTTCAAGTGGTTTACATCAATGTTGAATCGGCACGGCAATAAAACAATTTCCAGGCCATTACCACACCGAGTACGTGTATTGTCACTTGCCACAGTAATCGTAATAAATAATGGCAAACAGGCGTATAACATGCAGCATATTTTCTATAATATCTCTGTGCGAATTTTTGCATAACTCTTGTGCATTATTGAAAGTAATTTCGAACTTTGGAAAATTGTTGTTGCGCATTCGCCATTTTCTGTCAATAACTCTTTTAGTATAAGTTCAGCTGAGATGACCTAGGTCCTAGAAAGAAAAGGAAAAACAATAATAATTGCATACATGTTCATTCTTCCATTTAGTTCTGAATAGAATCACGTCTTTTTATTCGGACTGCATGTAATTTGACAGACGGCCCTGGCACACAAAGGTTGGTTTTTGGTTTGGTACCGTGGAAATGATAGCTCATCATAACAATCATCAGGATTGGGTCGATATAAAAGGCAGAGGCGGAGGAGGGTGAGTAAAAGACACGAATATTTATCTCGTGAAATATCTTTGTGGGGTTATAAAAATATTCGATATTTACTTAGAGATTGAATACTCGATATTTTCTCAAAAGGGTATCCAAGGCAAATATATTTGAAAGATTGAAACATATTCGAATCAAATTCCAAAAATATTCGAACAAATCGAAAATTTGACTGAAATTGTAACACAAACCTATCTGATACAGAGCAAGATGACTCATTTCTATTTCACCCCCTAGGCACCTTTTGTAAAATGAAAACATATCCTATCAGTTTCCCACATGCTAATAGACCACTCTACTCATTGACAACACCCTATACATGAAGATGCGGGATAAATTACGTGATTATGCCTTCATTTTGCCCCCCTAGTGACGTATAGTGGTTACTGTGGATATCTTTATTTTGGTTCGAGGGTAGTTTCTGGTTTAGAAAAGGGGTGATGATTTGTACAGGCTCCAGCGTTCATTAATACCGGTGGGGCAGATGTCATGATGACTATGAACTTGTCTTCAAAATATTCGTAAACATTCGGCATAACAATTTGAAAATCTTAATATTCGAGTATTTTGATGAAGAGTTATGGACATTATTGTTCGTCTTGATTTGGCGATTTGGATATATTCATCATGATGGTGAGCATGATAGTGGGATACCCTGTATATATATGAAGTTCGCAAACATTGTGTCAAAATACTAAGTAGTTTCTCGTCTCTGACGAGGAAAACAAAATAATTTACCCATACTAATAGCGACATATTTTTATACAGAAGGTATTCAGTTACCTAATTTCTGCTTCAAACATAAATTGGCTTTGGCATTTTGCGTTTTTTTCACTTGTTTTTTCAGAATGCGACTCGAATGTCAAGATGCAAAAGGTCTCGTTTTACCAAACAATAAAAAAGAAACGTGCAGACCTCAAAAATAAACTGCTAAATATGTCGAAACGTGCGACTTTGGAATAAAGTCTGCATGGAATCGAACGACTATTTTAACTTTACTCACGTTTCAGCTAAATTTCTCTCATGTTAACACCGTTGATTTTTCTCTTTTATTTTCACGAGCCTCTTTAACTGATAGGTACGATTTTTGTCGTTGAAAATATTGCTCTTCTCTTAAAATATAACTAGTCATTCTCTCCAAATATTTCTCTATATTTAGGGAACTTCATCTGTTTCCCGAAATGATCAAGTTACCAAGGCATGTTTCGATATTTCCGCAACACATGGTATATATGCCATCCATCAATGTTGGCAAACAAGTGATGATATTCGTACACGCCTTGATTTAACACATGTGTCATGTGAAGAACCGATGAAGCAAGGAAAATATTAACCATCGAAGAAAGTAAACTTTGTACGATTCAACAATTTATTTTTTCTATACAAAAATGTGCGGATTTTTTCTTCGATTAACTTGAGAAATCACAACAAGAAAGTATGTGTACCTACCTAATAATTACTGTTTGGAAGTCACTAATTCCATATTCGGACGATAATATAATCTCCATTTAGTATAAGACTTTAACACTCTTGCTATTTAATTACCGCGTCACACCATTGTGTCACATTCATTGTAAAGAGTTCATTTTGCCGCAATTGCATGTCTCGCATGACAATCTAATTGCAAAGAAACACCAAACAATAATTAAATGACTATCAAGATCTGTAAACACGATGCAACCAGGTGTTCGATGGAGTGCTTCGAAACAGAACCTTGCGCCACTCCCGTCTTTCGGAATCATCATCGCCTGCATTGGCATTGCTGATGCCACATATTTATGGGCGAGCTTTGGGCAAATTCTGGTCATTGAGATTATCAAAAATTAATTATAATAAAGATGTTGAAGTGAATGTTGCACTTCCTGTTGTGACATCAGGTTTTTTTGCAACCATAATTGTTGATATTTTTTTTCGTTTATCTCCTATATAGGATTTTGACAATGGCAACATTGTTTTTTCTTCCGTACATTCCAGCTCTTGGTGTCGTTAGATGGTATCAATCATGGATGACAGCTTTATAACTGGCCCCAATTGTGGAACACATTAATATAAATTACCTTCGAAGATTTTTTGAATATAATTGCACAGAGAATCGTGTATTGTTGATTCCAATTACGGTTCTCTCCATACTCTCTCTTCGGTCTTCTCTCCATAATGAATGTTCATCTGGAGCAACTTTATGGCCGAAATTATTGCTCGTAATGCACGGGTATCGAGTATTGGTCCTTCGGCTAGTATACCAGGTGATTTTGAGAGTTTGTCTCACGATGAGTTATTCGCAACGCAAATAATGAGACATTTATGCCTCCCATCAACGGTTACATGCTAGATAGCAGTTGGTGTCTGTTAATTGCAGCCTATAGTCTAGCTCACAATAATGAACAAAAGTTCGGTTTTTACTTGCTTACTCACTATAACACATTGATGCTTTGCTTTTCTCAAAAATTTATAAGAAATTCGATATGATTCAGACTTGAATTGGACATAGCTGTGGTCTTCTATATGGTATTCTTTATCTATTAGTTATTTCAATAAACGTCGCGTGCTACGTAACAATATTTCACGTGCACTCCTCGTACAGACCTCTCCACTTCGTTTCAACATTGAGCAAGAGCAAAGCGCTCAATTTGATTTATCGCTTTTTTATAGAGTTATTAATATGTTGTATTGTTCTTGTTCCTATCCCAGCTACACACACACACCGGAGACCTTGAGATAGTTTCTTGAACTCCATCATCGATATGAGACCTGCTAGCAGCTCTTTCGGCTTTTCTAGTATACGCGGCGTAACCGAAATTCTTTCATTTACACTATCATTATGGGATTATTACGGCGCTAGTTCGATATCACCTTGTGAAGTAGACGTCAATTTGGAGTTTGGAACCTCTCATTATATTTGGGGCCTTCACCATGGGAATTGGTTACAAACTACTATACCCTGTTTCTAATTAATATCTATATATATTCTCCATAATGAAAAGGCCAGGCCAGCTCGTCCTCTGCCTCTGATCTAGCAGCCCAACTAAGCTCACCGAGGCTATTAGAACATGCTGTATAATGAGGCGTAATGTATGAAATCAATGAAAAGTGCATGCGACCTGCTTTCAGAACTTTTGTAACTCATACGATTCATATATTATCCTATACGACCACGTATGAAAACGTCAAAAATATGGTCGTTGGAAAGTGCATTTCGTCAAGTCAACAATTATTCGTGCGAAAAATGTCGGTAATTTTGCACTTATCATGCGATCTATATTTTGATGAAAATTTTTGTTGGTACTTACGTATTTTGACCTGAAAAACACAAATTTCATAATATTATCGTGAACATATCTCTAGTTTTCGAGATAATCGATGCCAAAGTACGAAATTTCATCTTCTTCGTATGGCAACTTTTGGACAAGTATTGTATCTTCTTAGATCCCAAGACATATTACATGCATTTACCATGGTTTATTATGATTTTTGTATGAGAAAAACATCATAAATATGTAATTTTTCCTTATTTTTCCTAATATTTCTTAAACTAGGCTACATAAACAACGGCCATTTTGAAAACCTCAGTGCGAATCTTGAGCATATAAAAGTGGATTCATAGTTGCCTTATAGCAACACGAGTCAGTGATACGTGTTTTCTCTCTTCAATACATGTCAAAAAGAAAGATGGTTATCAGTTAGAAGGTGAAATTTCAAACTTTGGCGTCGATTATCTCGAAAACTAGAGATATGTTCACGATAATATTATGAAATTCGTGTTTTTCAGGTCAAAATACGTAAGTACCAACAAAAATTTTCATCAAAATATAGATCGCATGATATAAGTGCAAAATTACCAAAATGTCACCTTTCACACTATTTTCCAACATTTCCTAAACATTTTTATTTTCATTTTAAGAATTTCGAACACGGACTGAAACCCATACACTTTCTACCCCGCCATTTTGATCTAAGCTATTTTCCCTAATCGCCCCCTCGTCCCCCAAGTTGCCCTCTATTGGACGTAGTCGGCCTAATGTATGTGTAAAGAGGGTTACTTTTTTTTTTTCGGGAGTCTTTGCGACCGCTCGCATTTAGGTCCTTAATCCGCTTTGCACAAATTAGTTGTTAATCTTTTCCAGTGACTGCGTTTCGCGCTTGAAATCACACTCAGAATGTGCCTTCGGATACTCTTAATCTCTGTCGGGTGGATGTGATGATGTGGTTGGGAATGAAATTCAGTTCACTCAAGTGCCTGCAGAGTGCAGACCGGGCCACTAAATTGATATTTGAATCGTTCGCTTGATGATACGAAAGAATATTTCAATTTGGATCATGCGTTAATTAACAGGGTCTTATATTGGTTGACGTGAGTCTATTGAATGACCAGCCATATCGCCATATCTAACCTCGTTGGATTATTCAATGAGCCTTTCTCATTAAATTAGGGACGTTGTCTGATGGCCTTTAGTAGACATGAATTTGTATCTTTCCATTGTCATTGTCATTTGAATAAATAGAAGTCAGAGCAATTTATAAACTTGACAAGTCGGAGCAATTTTTCACGATATTTTTGTCAAATGGCTTCCTTTTCGAGATACAGAGTGAATAAAATACTTTGGTCAATATAGTCATTCACCCATCAAGTTCTGATCAATGTTGTATCCGATTTTATTGTAGAAAACAGTAGAAACGTTTGCAAGTATATCACAAATGAAAATTTAAACTACACCGAATAGTAATCCTTTTTCAAGATCTGTCAGAATCGACGAAAAAAATCTGAATTAATGATTGGGTTTAGTGGACATAGAACTGAACTCTGAAAACTCTTGGAAAAAATGTTTGTTCGTCACCCTCTTTATACCTCTAAAACAGAATTTTATATCTGGATAGCAGCGTTTTGGTAAAATCTGTGGCTAAAAGGCAAAAGGTCATATCTCGTTTATTGCCAAAATGGGAATGGAATAATAACCATTGTATAATCGTCAATAAGGGCATAATATAGAGAGCAAATTTGCATAATCTGTATGAGAGAAACCAACATATCTGAAGATATATAGGTTAAAATTACACAATGCATTTTGGTGAAAAGGTATATCTTCAGATATACATTGAAAAATTTCATCAAGCACAATTGGCGAGTAGGTCGAAAGACTATAGGTACTTTTTCGAAACAAACCAGTCATATCTCAATATATGCCCTTTTTCCGAAATCCAATTCACCACTTCAGTCAGATACAATAAGAATTATCGAGTATTCACTAGATAAACTATATATTACTTTATAATTTTTAATGTAAATCTTATAAGAGTAGACATAAAAACTAATCGATTGCTTCATTCAGAATTGAAATAATTGTTGAAATGTCGAATATACGAGCCGAAAACATTCGAAAACTTTTAACGACTGTCCTGAAAAGTTACGATAATCGAGTTATGATCTTTGGCATTTGGGCCACAGAAATGTCTTAAACTTATGGTATATATAGGCTGGTCGATTTGAAGTCAACTATAGAAGTCAGGTTAATACGAAGTTAGTAAAGACTGTAATATCTTTATTGCCACAGGTATAATTAATTTTGATTTTAATCTGCCTCATGTGGAGCAGTTCCTGCTCAATTTCATCTTAAAATTTCACGAAAAAACTCGACCGAGTACTTTAATAATAATAGAATGTGGAATGTAGCAATAAATTTCGCAAGATATGGCAAATAATCAGCATGTTAATTCGATCAGAAAGACTCGAGCCATCGTAATTCCACTAAATAGTCGGTTAATTTTGGAAATTACGAGACCACTCTCGGTCCTTTGATGTATTCGATCGAACATAAATTTTTAACGGTCTATGGCAATCGATTCGCATTTGTTGGACAAACCTTGTATCAACTATAAAAAAAGATTGCCTGATATGATAACTTATATGATAACAGTTAAAATAAAAGGTGATTTTGGACTAACAAAACCATTTGATGTTACTAGTGGTGTATTACAGGGTGAATCCCTGAGCCCCCTGTTATTCTCGTTATTTCTTGCAGACATTGAAAAATTTTTTTACTCTAACGGAGCTTTGGGTGTGAATATCGACGATAGACATGATGTCCTCACATTACTTTATGCTGATGACATCGTTATTCTTGCGCACTCTGAGATTGACGTGGCAAAAAAACTCAAGATCTTAGAGTTGTATACAGCCCAACTTGACCTTTCTGTTAATATCGCGAAAACAAAAATAATGTCTTTTTCTAGAGGAGGTTTTCAACTTACTAACCACAAGTTTTTTTACAAAAATGATCCTGTTTCTGTAGTGAACAAATATGTCTACTTAGGTGTAACATTTACACCATCTGGTTTTTTTCGTGAAATGGCAACGGTTACAACAGACAAAGCAAAGCAAGCCGTAGGTGCAATTTTGCCCATTATGTGTAAAGCCAGGATAGATACGTGGTTCCCGCGAATCAAATTATTCGAATCTCTCGCACTAAGTACTATGTCAAATTGTCTACCCGTCTGGGGTTTGAGGTACTGTGATATCTTGGAGAGGATTCAAATACTATTTCTGAAAAGAATTTTGCTTGTCCATAATAACTCTCCAGATTACATAATGCGATTGGAAACGGGCAGAATGAAATATGCTTATAATGTCTTAAAAATGTCACTGAACTGGTTACAAAAACTCCTTTCGATGGATGACAACCGATTACCAAAACTCTGCTTTAGACAGCAAATAAATTCACTCAACACCATTGATGAAAAATTCAATTGGGCTAGACAATTGAAGACATTCTTTGTTTTTGCCGGGGCTGAGGATAGCTGGAACGATGTTGTTTTGCATGGAAGAATCAGGAAAAATTATGTTTTATCAAAATACTACAATAAGCTATTTGAATCTGATGTTTCCTTGTTACAACGAACTACCTATTTGCCACTGTACAACAATAATTCATTCATCTCTAAAGAACCCAAATATTACTTGCTCTATCAACTACCCATACAGGTCACCCGCACGATAGCTCAATTGCGGTTATGCAATAATTTCAAAATCAAGCTCACATTGAATGGAATGTCCCACCTCATAGACCCGAAAGCGTTGTGCTCAGTTTGTAATCGCAATGAAAATGAAACCATTCGTCATTTATTGTTTGACTGTCCCATATACGTGGTAATGAAACCACAATGTTATCCTTTGGAGTCATGGGATTCTTTTCTCTTTTCTCTGGAGAGACTCACAATAGATGACGTTAGGTCTATTTCCAGTTATATATGGAATATTCTGAAACTTAGGTCTTTCATTTTAAACGAATAGACTCAAAATATTCTATATCCACTTTCTCTCACACAGGTATTTTATTTTATTTTTTGTTTTTCTCTTATATACATAACATACATTCAGTTCTTGCACTACACAACTCTTGCTGTAAAACACTGTTTTAAGAAGCAATAAAGGTATTATTATTATTATTATTATTGATGCTTTTTGAATATTATTCTTAACTATAGATATACGAATGGAATTAACGGCTTGGGTTTTACGCGTTTCAGGTAAAATGTCATCAGTATTCATGATGGTTGAAGCACAATAAGAATCCCGCTGATTTCTAAAGAAAGGGAATACTTCGAATTGAGAAATGGCTTTATATCTGGCCATATTAGCCGTAAATTACAAAGATGGATCAAGTTATATGACAGAGGAATTTTTAATGTCACTAGAAATTGTGGAATAACTGTGAGCCAGCTATATCGTTTGGACACGGGAGGTTACAACAAATATTGTGGGCCTGAATCTCCAACTGTTCTTTTCTAACATAATTGACTACCTACACAAAGTGACGTATGTCACAATTTCGTTATGTGATTGAGGATACCAGTTTCGAAAAACCCCCCTTCGTGTAGAGTCTAGTTTGTTCTTCGAATTTTTCGCTGTTCCTCTAAAATGTCTCCTCTCTCAGATTCTTCGACCGTCAAAGGATGCACTTCATCAGATTTCTTGCCATTTTGGTAGCTGTAAATCTTGATTACGCTCTTGTCTCTGAGCATCGCGCTTTTCAAGAATTCAGGCTTCAAAGATTTTCTCACTGTTTTGGCAGCTATATGGGAAAAAAATACGTAACTGAAAATCCATTTTTGAATTAGTGAGGAGCTCCATCCAAGTGTCAATTAGAAATACTTTATGTTGAGTCTTTTCAGCAATGTATTGTGGATCATTTCGAAAAATAAAAATTGATGTAATTCTCTGGCAAAAACTAATGAATTGTCATTGCTGCGATTGAGCTGTCATTTCAGAATTATACAGGGTCCTGTAGCTATTATCTCCTATATAATGTGGTCCTGCGAATCCCAAAAAAGTTTGCACAATGAAAGAAAATATTCTGTGATCTGTTGAGGTAGGTACCTATATCAAATGTTTCTCATTACCTTTTACCACTTCTTCCAATTCTTTTTTGCTCCCGGCATAGTATTCAATGTTTCTGATGAAGCTAGGATTCCCATGAACCTCTCGCTTCTTCAAGTGATACCTTTTATTTGTGAACTTCCCTAGATGATTTTTCAATACTCCACCAACTCCACTCTCTGTTCCGGAGATGTGGAACTCATATACATTGCAGTTGGTGATGTAGTATCATATCAACATATGAAGTTCTCAAAGAAGTAAACTATCCGCCAAAATATTATGACTAAAACTAGTGGAGTTTATTTTTTTCCTAGACATATTCTCTCGATATGGTTGGGAACACTGGTAGCTGTGCAATGTTGTCATATTTTTCGTGCGCCCGCATCAAAAAGTTCGTATGGATATTTCGTATGTTCTACTTCGGAGTTCGAGAATGCACTTGTATTGACGTATACGAATATTTTCATATGATGTCATTTGTATACGCGAGAAAATCGCATGACTTCGAGAATAGATCCCCTCTGGGCGTTCTAGTTGTTAGCGGAATACGAGCCATCAGCTGGCAAAACCGAAATATTCCGATGATATTAGAGAACAGACCCGTGCAAATTCAAAGTTTACCGTTCCGTGGATGAAATGAAGAAGAAATCATCGCATCGAACGAAAATGACTCCATGTTGGGTTTTACGAGGGAGGCATGAGTGGAACTAACTCGCCGACAATCGCACCTCCGATTGCTGGCAAATACCTGTATCGAGATGACTCTCTCACACACACCTACGGAGTACGGACCGAAAAACCAATTATCTTGATGTTGATGAGAGATTCCCAGCCAGCTACGGGACATCCAAATTGACACTGAACAATTCCTTCATCACCAAATAAAATGGTCGAAGATAGTTGTAGAATCTGTAATCAGGTTAGAATTGAAAAAAGGCGAGAATTACTCTTTCTAATCGATAACATACTGTATTTTCTTCACGACCAGAAAGTATGAATCTAAAACAATTAGATTGAATGTGAACTTGCATGGTGGTGCTGCATAACACGTAAAGCAGCTGCATGCGAATGCGCCTGTCATTGATGTACAAGGTGTCCTGTTATTTTTTGACCCCTATACCTACAGCTTCAACTATTCGTTGGTGGAAAGAAACATTAAATATAAGATTTCACCGGTCTAAAACAAACAAATGCGAATCGCAAAATTGAAAAAAATTACATCGTATATTTTAAAATAGTGTGAGACTTTTTTCTTCTGCTTCCAATTATATACAGGGTCCCTCCGATTTCATAGGGACATATTTCCTAAACGGTAAGACATAGGAAGTTGATCAAATTAGAGAAAAGGTGCGCAATTCAGTCATCTTTAAAAATAGTTTTCTGTAGTCTTTGTCCGTTTTGCAAACTGGAAAAGTTTCAACCGTTCCTGAAATATTTTGAAAAAACTGAAAATCACTTCTTGTAGTTATATAAGCTTCAGGCAGTTCGTATAAACTCCATGCATCATTCCTTCTAACGTGCGCCATCGCTCGGTCGTGTTATTGCGGCACTACCGCATCTTTACATTTACATCTGACACTGAACGTTTTGAAGTTTTGGGATATTCACTTTCTGTACCTTGTTATAGAATGAAAATACATACATTCAAACCACATTTTATCATTCGAGAGTGAGAATTTTAACATTATATATTATGAAAATCGATATTCCCCTTTTTCTACGGCTGTTAATGAGAAAATCGAATGTATTCATTTAATAATAATTGACAGATAGGTCTCCATTGCCGACGTGAACCGATGACCAACAATTACTAATTTTTTTAGTGTATCATCAGATGAGGAAATGATATAATTAGCTGCATTGTTCAATCAAAAACAGTTCAAAAACAATTATTTTGTAATATAGCCATATAGAAAATTCTGTACCTTTATTTCGACTCAACCCGCATATGCTTTTGCTGTCTAGATTATGTGAAATTTACTCATATAGCGAGCATTCTTTATTGTTTTTGTCGACACAAGTGAGCCGTCAACGCCCCATTGTTCGAGGATTTTATGGAAAAATTCCTATACGAGGTGTTGCATTTCGTCGAGTCATCTCGGCAACAATAGACCCATTTTCTACGGGCTCGCTATGTCGAAAACTAAACAAAAAGTTGCGGTTCGAGCTGGAAACAATCTCTATCGAATTCGATGATGGCTGGCAGACGGGAGTTAATTGTACAGGGTGAACCATTGATAGTAGAAGGTGGTTATTTGTGGAAAAAAAAATCCATAATGTCTATCTCATGCTAGCTACTGTCTCATTATCGAACAAGATAACTGATGCCGATAATCATCCATCCGTCAGAAGCGAACAATGTTAATGTTAACACTTGTTATACGCTGTCTATCTTATCTTCGATTATTATCTCGTCATTTATCGGAGTTTCTCTGGTAATTGCTAATAACAACAATCGGCGATCTGATGGTTGCGGAGTAAAGATGAGACTGTATCAGCTCCACTGCTTATGAAGGAAATTACCTTGGATTGTAATTGTATATATCATCAGATTATTGAGGTGCTCTTAATAAAAATGACAGAATTATTCATATACAACAGTAGATCCTTAGAAATCTTTTGTGCCTCAACTTTTACACGTTGTATAAAGTAAATTGAAATTTTATTCACTTGTCTGAATTCTTGAAATATTTGGAATTATAGTGAATTGGCGATTTTAATTTTTGTGTAACTTGAAATTCACTAGATTAAATCTTTGTTTATTTTCCCAGTTGGCTTTTCCTCCTATTATAGTTGGTGTTGGTAAATTGTCGATAAATCATAGCAATCAAGGAAATATCCCGCGGTAATCGGAATGCCAAACCATTTTTCAATTAGTAATAATTGCAGCTGGATGATCATAGAATTCAGATTTTTAAGGTTAGCTAAGTATGATCGCAGCGTGAGAGGAAGCATCATGGAAAGTTATACATATTAACAAAAGGCAATTTACACATTTTTCGTATGAAACGATTCTTCTTCTTCTTCTTCCTTCTCTATACTATATCGAAGTCGACGTAACACTCGGTCTCAAGGTGATATTGTGGATTTTCGCACCGTCACCTACGGTTCAGAAACCACTAAATTTTTTCGTGTGGTCCCCTATTAACCACCCGCAAAGAGCCTCATTGATCGTTGCGAAAATATTCCGACATCTTCCAAGAATATCCGCAGGATCACCAATCATCCCAGAATGAGAAAGACCATAGGCGGAGTTGAGACTGGGCATTAAACTCTCATCTTCGAGTTCGTGTTAGAGCAAGCTTTGAATAGTCTACGCCCATGGTGGAAGTAATAAATTATTCCGTCTAATAAGCCGATCTTTATTTCCTTTTTTTTTTCGACGGCTAGTTGGCAGATCAAAGCTATTATAACCATTCATATGTGTCTACGTTAACATCTTTTTAGCATATTCTGTGCGAGGGAAACACTATAATCATTTGGCGGTAAGTTTCAAAAAGAACAAAACATTCCAAGAATAAAGTTGAATATTTTCAGGTATTATCAAAGTATTATGGAACAATCTAACTGGGTTTTTGGTAAGTTTGTTGAGCATCCGGTCGTTCATAAATATTCACAAGACGAAACACTCGCTTCTATTTCTTTGTATAAAAGTTGTCGAAAAGGATTATTTCAATCTTTGTTTCATACAAACACGTATGAAAACGTCTTAAAGCACACTGTTTTGTTATTCGGAAAGTAGCTCATATCACCTAACGTTTTATTTAAAAGTAATACACACGTGATGTAAAGAAAAAAACGCACGCTCGCATGTATGTATATAAACAATTAGGGAGGTATATTAGTTGTACAGCACAATTCATAAACAATTTCAATGTGTCAATGAGACATATGACATATATCCTATACTCAACTTTGATAGAAATTAGTCTAGAACTATATATAAAGTAGAGATTGACTGTGGCTTGAGAATATACAACAAATGAAAATATTACCCAAAAACTACAAAATATTTGAGAAAAACAAAATACTTATTTCAACAACTAAGTGGAAATATGTCCGTTCTTATTATTAAATACCTTTTGGAATATTTAAGATTTTTTTGCCATCACTCTTTGGTTTTAACATGAAATCAAAAATCAAGGAACATTCATCAATAAACCAAGTTGACATATCTGAAATCTGGTTCAGTTTACCGATTGAAAATGGCGTTGTTCAATGAAAACCCCCAATACCATTGAATTTGGACCATCCTGTATAGGTACAAGGATACACAAAACTGAATATCCATTTCTTTCTCTCTAAGCAAAAAGTTTCCCAATGACGCAACTAACCACTGCGGCGTTCTGACGAAAACCACTGGAGGGGTTGACGCATTTTTTAATCCTCTAATCCGCAGGGTGGTTGAAGGGGTGAGGCCTTTGAAAGCCGAAAAGCACCCCGCATTTTGCACGTAATCGTTGGGTCGGGTATTAGGACATTCCCATTGTGGCCAAAGCTTCTTACTGTAATTACTGTAGAAATTTATTGTTTCCAAGAGGGGAGTTCGAAAGAGACATCAAATTCGAAAATAAACACCAGCGATGATGCGAGCTAGGGCCTACCCGCATTAGGTGAGTTCTATATACAGGGCGATCTACGTCAATGACCTCTTGAAAATAATCAAGCAAAAAAACAAATATGATGAACACATTTTCCTACAAAAAACATAACAATCATTATGGTCGGGTACAGAATAATTTTAAGTTGATTATGCTACTCAAATATTTGTTGTATTGAATATTTCAAATCATCCAAAAAATTAGTGACTTCAATCTGGTAACAGCTTTCTACTTCAGTAATCATTCTAGATAGCAGAAATTATAGTTATTCGAACAATTATTTCATAACAATCCGTTCGAAGGATTTCGCAAAAAAAGTACCTATATATTTTTACAAAGAATACCTGATATACCTACTGCTGTTATCCATAATCAGACGTTCCCATATCGAAAGAAAAAGTCGTAATTCATTAGAATTTTGTATTTTTAGTGCAAATTTCCTCTGAAATGAAGCACATCACAGTTTTTTTTGTGTGTGGTTTGGCATCAAAACAAGAGTTTTTTTTGCCACAGATTTTTTCAATTGGTTATATTGTTATTTTTTCTTTGGACAAAAATCCAAAATCGTTTTATAAATATCTACTTTGAATGTGCTCAACAGAATAGTGATATTTGTTCGAAGTTGGACACCTTGGGTGATTAATTTATTTAAATATTCTGACCGATGTGTGTTACGAAGATTACAAGTAAAACACATCACAGGTTCTTTCTTTAACTTTGATAATATTAGAAAATGGTCTGGTCCATATACATTTCTATACAGGCGAATTAATATCTATATAATATTTCCATTGTTATCTTGAAGATACATTTATTGTGGAACAAATAAAAAATAGGTGCATTTCTTTTTGTGGCAATTTCTCTTTTTGCTATGAGTACCTCAACAAGTAAGTAAAGTATTCGTACTAGGAGTAGTCAAAAACTAACCTTTTTTCATGCCCATCATAACATTTATCTGTTTACCTACTGCGTTGATACAATGATCCAGCTGCTGTATCAGGATTAAATATTGCTATGGCAATTCGAGCAAAGTGTGCCCTGTTCGCCGTGAGGAGAACAAGCGAAAGTCGTTCAAAAACATCCCGGATTAAGGGATTTCGTGGCTAATAGGGTGTGTCCCATTATTTCGCTTTTCACCCTAATCCCTCGTTTGTGTGATCTTAGGACGAAAATCTGAAATCTGCTGTGTGGTTGAAGTGATCGAGGATGATTTTAGGAGATTTTTTTTCATGATGGGTCTCTGGAGCTTCCCATTTCAAAGGGAGTTTCAACGTTGCTAAATGCAATTCATTGTTGTGATAGGTCGAGTGTGCGCCACATTTGCACTTGGATTTTTTTTCTAGAATTCTAGTTGTGAAAAAGTGGGTGAGATTCTTGCACACTCTCGATTATTATAATCGTTTTTGGAAAGTTGAATAGTTCACAAAGGAAGAGACACGTGATATGATGATATTTCCTTCAGACTGAATAAATCAAAACCATATGGTTAGGTGGTGTTGGCAGTGCGAACAACCTAATTTATGTTTGTTTGATGAAAATAGAAATTCGAAACCCTCCGCCCGATTTTATTGTATTTTTTTCATTGCAGCCAGAACCGAAAGGCATGTGCATCAGTGGTGGCGAATAACAGCATTCGAAGAGGTCGCTGATTTAGAAAAATGATAAATCTACATTTATATAAAAAAATAGTTTCACACAATTATGTAACAAAATGCTTCTCTCTATAGGAGAGTGGCTATTGCTTTTCGGGTTTTGTGAAATTTTGATGAAAATAAAATTTGTTCTGATTTGATTTTGATTCCAATGGTATTATATTTTCACCTCTTTGACAAGTGATTGTTTTCAGGTATTCAACGATGTATTCTGAAAACAATGATTTCAGACAGGTATTATATGGAAAATACTACTAAGATTGCATCATAAAAATATTTTATGTTATTAGGA
Organism: Chrysomela aeneicollis; assembly: GCA_029955515.1. Lineage (NCBI taxonomy): Eukaryota > Metazoa > Arthropoda > Insecta > Coleoptera > Chrysomelidae > Chrysomela > Chrysomela aeneicollis. Next base: position 14,619,942 of record JARUHQ010000018.1, on the reverse strand, counting down.
AATTAAGACTCGAAACATTTCTTGCTTCGCAGTTTGATTGTTTCTCCTAATGTAATATTTTGTTGAAAAACGGTTATTTTCCAGGAGATTAAATTCCAATATAGTATCCGTGAAGAAAAATAGTTGATGATGGTTTCAAAAAATCGAAATGTTGAAATCAAAATCTCACCAAATATCGTATTCATCATTAAAAATTGATATCAGGTGAAAAACTAACATTGGCGAATTGATTGAAGTTTTATTGAAGAAATCTTTTTCTGGTGGACCTTTTTTTCTCATGATTTGAAATATCCGACTTGCTATAATGTGATCCATGGAATATTTGATCTCAAAAAGCTTTTTTCTAGGAGAGAAAAAATAGTAAAAATACATATCACAAAATGTTTCGATTAATCAGTCGAGATACTTAATTCTGCAGATTTTGGTACATTTTGAAACCCTTTGGTTACGTCCCTGAACTCAACCTCTGCTCGAATTCTCGTAATAAACGCGTGTTGGGGCCAGATGATGCGGACGCAGTCGAATATATTTTACAGTAATGACTTCCTGTGGAGAGACAATTATATTTCTTCGGACAGAAAAAGATCCAGAGTGGTCTACTAGACCTATTATATATATAGAAAACTTTCTCAATGCGAGATTGGCAACCTATTTCTGCGAAATTCTAGTCCACTGTCATTGCCCACTGTACCAGTCAGGCAACTCTTGACAACCTAACATAAGAGTAGGATTTCTGGATTTGTCCCATATACGGGGTTAGTCATAAACTCGGGTCAGGCAGGGTTTCTAATCTGTATATGATATGATGAAGAATAGAATGATCATGATGTGAAGAAATATCTATCTATGTTTCATTTTCACAATTTCACATCTGATATGTTCCTGCCATCAGCTTCTCTTTTGTTCAAAATGCGAGCGAGAACTCAATTTCCAATCATCGTTAAATAATTCGAATAATGACCACAAACAAGTTCATTGAATCCAATCGATGGACGAAGAAACAATCGAAAGGTGATCGATAGAAAAAAACTGAAATAATGAAATTCCCGAGAACGAAGGTAGCGAGAAAAAGCGGAAAGATTCTAGAAATTCGATATGGTTGGGGTATAACCATTGAAACTTTAATGGTGTATCTAGAGTTGGGTAAATACAGACGTCACAGGCTGTGCGAGAATCGAAAGAAATTCCACGGATATCAAACTGGTAAATTGTTTATTTCTGCTTCGGAATTGATTGATCCAGTTTTTAGGATATGAATGACATCGATCCTTTTTGATCCGTTTCGGCGGTATTGTTAAGATGCTTCGATCCTTATTTTAACTACAATAAAGATGCTTTCAGAATAATAATCGATGACACTTGCATGCTAGATTAATAATAATAATTGATTCAATTGAAACGGAAAAAAAGTTGTTTCTTTTTTACTCAAACGATGCTCGAGGGTTTGACAATCCTCCTTCAAAAGTTTGAAAATAATCTCCTGCCAATTAAGTCAATCATTATAAGTACATGTTTTTCTGTTATCATATTCTTTATCAATAATGCGAAAACACTATTGAATCATCAATCAACATCACTTAATTGATGAATGAGATGGATATTATCTAAAGAACGATTTAAATATATTATACCGGCAGATCATTTGGACACCATGTATGAATATATCGATGAGCTATAGAATAAAAAAATTCCAACATTCGAAATTATCGAGAAAAATAGATACTCTCATTTTTTTAATTGGCGAAAAATTATCAATAAATTAAAAAAAAGATATTGGATAATTCGCGTATATGGTAGGTAATTATAGAATATATAGAATATATAGAATATATAGAATATATAGAATATATAGAATATATAGAATATATAGAATATATAGAATATATAGAATATATAGAATATATAGAATATATAGAATATATAGAATATATAGAATATATAGAATATATAGAATATATAGAATATATAGAATATATAGAATATATAGAATATATAGAATATATAGAATATATAGAATATATAGAATATATAGAATATATAGAATATATAGAATGTATAGAATATATAGAATATATAGAATATATAGAATATATAGAATATATAGAATATATAGAATATATAGAATATATAGAATATATAGAATATATAGAATATATAGAATATATAGAATATATAGAATATATAGAATATATAGAATATATAGAATATATAGAATATATAGAATATATAGAATATATAGAATATATAGAATATTCGAAGTCACTGAAAGTCACTTTCTTCTCGTTGCGCTATTATTTGTATGAATCTAAAACTGTATCATTTCGAGCTACAAATGCAGCCTGTTTTGCATTTCGATTAGGGTTTTCGTATAATGGATATAATTCGCGTACACAACAAAAGATCTTCTCTCGAAGGAAATTTAAACGATGTGATGCACAAAATGTATCATTATCTCCGCGGAATTGTTGGCTACCTCACAAAATCCCAATATAATGACAGACAATCTAAGCGTATTTTCGATTTGGTATAATTTAAGCATAATATCTTATTTAAGGAAGTTTAACAGCGAGTATAATTTTTGATAAACATTCCGGTCCTCCTATCGAATGGGTGGCCAAAATTGCAAAAATTAAATTACAGTGCATCGCAATTCCGATCGAGATGATGATGCCAATTGAAAGAGAAAATGCAAAAATTCAAGATCAAGTACGTATAATCAACATTTATCTCCCGAATTTTCTATAGAAATACTCAAGTCGCTAGCGATATATATATGGATTGATTTTATTATTATTAACAATTAAAATCTTCGTCGGTAGACTGTGATGAGGGTGAATATAGTCAGTTTTTAGTAAAAACTGCAGAGCTCAGATGATGAACTGAGCATGTAGCATGTTCATGACAGCTAACTATTTTCATTATTTTCTTCAGCTGATGCATGAAGTTCATGAAGCATAACGATTTCATATATTCGAAACATTTTTGATATGATTCATATATACGTGACTAACTTATAGTAACTCTTTTTTTCAATGTAAAGCTGATTAAACTCTCATTATTTTATTATTCATTGCTTCTTTGGAAATTATCAAGTCTGTGCGTGTTTCACGAAAGAACCATGCATTATACCATTATTTAAGGCTCACCTACCTCAAATTAATATTACCATCATGTTTTGTGGCGCTATAAAAATCCACCCAAATAATAGGACAGGCAATGGATTGTCCAGGAAGGCATCAAATCATCAGATTGAATGACTCTCTCGAAGTACAACTGAATATCAATGTCCCATAGCCGAGGTATCAAAAAAAAATGCCGACATCACCTTTGATTCCTCAATAGAGATAAAACATACGAAGTGTGCCACTATTCCGGCAGTTGAATTTGAAAATTAATTCGACTTTCAAATTAGAACTTAGTTACCCATTAGAAACGCATCAAACTATGGATATTGGGAAGCAAAATAATTGGCATGGCACTTGTATACAATACACATAAAAAATTTGATTTGGAAAATCTCATTGTTGATGGAGTTCAAGCTGGTACCTACAAGAACGAACGAATCGACATTTTTTGAGAAGCACCCAGAATGCATTGGAGTGTTTATTATTCCGTGTAGGTACATACTGTAGGTACATGTATATTATTGAATATAATTGAGTCATTTTACCAAATTGCAACAAAATCTGAACCGGTTATTACCCACGATAACACAACCTGAATCAGACCAAGTACAGTTTCAAACAGAGGCGTAGGTATACTCAAAATCACTTCATCTGAATCACTTTTTCTGATTTATGCATACATACATACAGACATTTTTTTAAAAGTAACAGTACCGAGCATAGTATCAATATATGTCCTATTAAACAATTGAGGGGAATTTTCCCTTAATTTTTTCAATTTCCAATGCATTGAATATTTCATAGAGAATGTGTATATCAATAAAAAGTCGACCAAAAACTTATTTATGAATGAAATTACATAGAATTTATTCTCATATTTTGTGGCTCGTGAAAAGTACAATTTGCTCAGTGTCATATTTGGTTTGATTGTGACTTTATAGACAACAGAAAATGTCGACTAAGATGTCTACTGTGTTGCGATGAGTTTTCGGAATTCAAGGGAAAATTATGAAATTTCCAATCAAAACTTCTTGAGGTTATTTTTATTTGTTATTCTGAATGTTTGAAGAGAGATAAAGAATGCTTGATTTTTGGTTTCATGGCAATATTAGAGAAGTTGATAGCATTCTATAAACGATTCCTATAATATAGGTTTTTCACCCTTCAGCTGTCATTTTTGACGCGTGTTTGGGGCATGTCTCTAACGCGTCTTATTTATTTGAATGTTCGAAGTTTCCTGTCAAATATGTACTTCTCTTTGTGCGCCCCTGTACTCAGACGGGCCATTCATTATAGGAGATACCGGTTGTGGGATGGTATTTTTATTAAAATCTGTTCGATGCATGCTCCAATCTGGCCGGAAAATCGATGCCTTTAGTGCACACCACCAAAATTATTTCATTAATATTTATAATAATTGGTTGTTTTTACGCGACGAAATTTATAGGACGTCTTATCACGTTTCTCTGGCACGTAGCAACGGAATCTCCGCGATAATTGAAACTTTCTACCTATATAAAGACCTATCACAGTGTAAAATATTTATACTTGTAAGAAATTATATTTCCATCAACTTTAGTAGAAAGAGAAAATAGTCTATCCAATTAGAATATCAAACATAGTTTGAAATGAATGTCTGCTAGACTACGAGCAGAAAACAACTACTTTCCTGGTAAATATCACGCAGAACATTGAATTATATCAGCTCATAGTCCATGCAACGATTCACACTGTGAATGCAGATCGCAAATGTTTCTTTCTTCCTATAAGACGAAACGTCGGATTTCAAATTTGAAAACGATATCTTGTAGTGAAGGAAAAGTAGCCATGGTGAAATGTTATTAATTTCGATAAATTTCTTCAAAAGATGCCAGAAAATAATTGATGAAAACGGTTTTATGAGATTTCGATTTTTTCAGATATTTCCGAAAGTATTCGGAATTTTCCAAGTTTCAGAAAAGTATTTTATTTCTGACAGTGACATTATAAGCTTATATCGTCATAGTTACGATATCTATAATGAGGGTCATAACTCCCTTGGGATATTAAGGTTCAAAAACTCCCTCTTACCTTTTACAGGTGAAAATGATACAAGAAATGCTTATAAACGTTTATATGTAATGAAAACTAAGACATTTTTCCTTATTCACGTCATTACAAATAATAAATGTACAATTTTCCCTGAAAATTACTTCCGCCGCTGGAAACAATTTCTTCTTTTTTATGGGTGGTGCTGTGTTGCTGTTCACTACAGTCGAGGTGCCTGCCTCTTCTGATGGCAAAGTAGACAGCATACGCGCCGTTTTATTTCTCAATTCAATACTGTCCTCCAGATACCCCTCTGCCACCGTGGAACTTCTCCAACCTCCGTGTCTTTTTAAGTTTGTCATAGTTGCTCCTGCATTGGCTAGGGCAGTAGCAGAAGTGCGACGAAGGCAATGTCCCGTATAGGTTAGTTGGTTTGGCAATCCTAAATACATTGCGATTTTGCTGGGAATTTTGCCAAACATATTCTTTCCAATTGGCTGAGTTGTACATTTATTTTGTCGGATAATATCCTCCATTATATCAGAAAAAGATCGTCGATTTGTGGTAAAAAATAAACACGTTTTTAACGGAAAAACATTGATTGATAAAGAAAATTTGCTTATAAACATGTAACATAGCGATAACTTAGCAACAACCAACAATGCTACAATCAACGCTACCTAATTCAAATATACCAGAAAGGTTATGAATTTAAACATTTATTGCGTTCTAAATATGGACATATTGTTATGAAAATCGGTCAAAAATAAAATGATCTATGTACCACGGGAATTATAGAGCCTTTATAACCTCTGGCAATTGCTGTCCCTCGGGCCAGAGGCCCTCGGTACGCAAACTTTGCCATCGGTAATAAAGGCCCTCATAATTCCCTTAATACATAAATAACTATTTTTAGGCATCGAATTGCGCGTCTTTGCCATGATTTAACCAACCTTCCTTTATCTCTTGTACGGCTTACGCGAGATCCCAATGATGAGGCTCGAATTCCATCCACCCTGTACATCACGTTCAGGAAAAACAAAAACAACAGTCCAACGATAATTTCCAACCGTTTCTTCGGCACTTTCTCTTCCGAAAAATCTCTTCTGTGAAAGATACGTTTGGGCGCGCGGGCCTTTGTACGCCTCCCTGGCGGCACCCCTCAAAACAAAACCGCCGCCACGCTGGTACTGTTTGATACCCAAAATTACCGATCGACAGGGCGGAGCGCGTCTTTTCACAATCGAAGAAAGGGTTCGAGTCAAAGGGTTGATTTTTTGCATGTTTTTCCGCGTCGTTGGCTCCCAAACAATGCGTCTTTGTTTTAGAGACAATCGCCTCGCGAAAACCGATGGTTAATTTGTTTTGATATCGCGGGACGTGCACAATTAGTTTGGCATGTGCCCCGCCCTATTGGATTATTGACAGATCGACGGGTTCGAATGCTGATCGAAAAACAAAGTTCTCTCACGCAGGTCCATTGTTTTTTTTTATATATATAATCAGTCGAAGTGGAACCATCAGATAAAGGAATATTCACACTTCGTTGATGGTTTTCACTTATAATAAACCATACTGGATCTCCAATCATCATTAATGGATACTGGAACACGATTAATTTGAAAGTTCTCCCGTCCAAGACGATGGAGAATTTGTTGTAAAGTAGATGATATTTTATTCGTATAGTATATTTCAAAAGTATAGGATGTTTTAGATATGAATATGGTGTAACATAAATTGCAATTTCGATGTATATATTTGGCAATAGTAGTTTCATAAACATGTTCCCGTTTGCGAGGTTCGTTGCCTTTTTCATGTATTTGATTTCTGCACATTAATTGATTCTCTCGCATATTTTATATTTAGGACATGTCGATGGACTTACTTATCATCATCTACCTGTTTTACAAAATAAAAGTAGCGGATCATTACAATTCTGAACTTCTGAGCTAACGGTCGAACGAGGGTTATCTCCTAATAAAGTACTGCGAGCAATTCGTTGTTTCAATCCAAACATCCCAACAAATTTTCATTTATCATACTCATATGTGGATATAGATTATGGTGAAACGAGTCCCACTAATAAGGCACTTGAAACATTTTTATACTTTTTTATGTCGAATTTCAAACGCTGGTATAATAATTCCACGTCTTCAGATGTTGTCATGTGTTTGTCATTTATTCAACCAATAAAGTGATTGAACAATCATAATCATAATTTATTGGCCCAAGTTATGTAAGTTAAGGTTATCAAGTAATACGAAAACAAAAATATGAACAAAATATGAACAAAATTGAGTACAGGTATATATCTGACAGAAAACGTCAACAATTATAGTGAAAATTTTAATATAAAACTATATGTATACTTATGTTAAGTTCAGTCACAAGAAATACATAAAATTCAAAAAATGTACATATAATTTAAAATTAGTCAATACCTATTACATCACAACAGAAACACAGATAAAATAAATGCCTGCTTATATCTTAGTTCATTGTTTCGTCAAAATTGAATTCGAAATATTCTTCTAGAGAATAGAATGTATTTTTTAATAATATATTGATGATTGCTGTCTTTAACTGTTTGGTATGGGCATTTTAATTTGATAAACATTTTTATGGATGTGTGATTAATTAGCTGTTGAGTTTTTTCAAGGCGGTGATAGGGAATGCTCAACGAATTTCTATTTCTTGTGTTATGAGAATGGTAGGAAGAATTTGAAAATAGAGACTTTTCGTTCATTTTTCAAGCTGCAACGGTCCATTATTAGCATAATAATATCAATGATTTTATTAAATGAACACTCTATAAAGTATAAAAACGAATAAGGTATCATAAAAGAGTTTCCAAGGAAAAATAAGAAAATTATAGGGAGAATAATAAATAGAGACGGATAAAAGAACGAAAATAGAAGGAGTTTTTGAGTAGAACAAAATATCGCGAAAAATTGGTTCAAATACAATAAATGTTCAATACCACAAGAACGACTATATTTGAGTAGCAGATAACATTTTGAAAGATGTTTCTTGACGTCTTTTTGACGTTTCTTAACGTTTACAAACGTTTTTTTGACGTTTCATGACGTTTTTGACGTTTCTTGACGTTTTTTGACGTTTCTTGATGTTTTCTGTGACGTTTCTCGACGTTTCTTGACGTTTTTTGACGTTTCTTGACATTTTTTTGACGTTTCTTGACGTATTTCTGACATTTCTTGACAGTTCTCGTCGTTTTTTGACATTTTCTTTACAGTTCTTGACTATTCTTGACGTTTTTTGGCGTTTCTTGACGTTTTTAGACGTTTTTTGACGTATTTTTGACGTTTCATGACGTTTTTTGTGACGTTTTTTAACGTTTCTCGACATTTCTTAGTACAGATAATACCTGTCGAAAGCATTTGACTGTGTCAACCACACCATACTTTTGAGAAAACTCGAAACTTACGGATTCAGAGGAAATATATTACTTTGGTTCAAATCTTTTCTATCGAATCGACTTTCGAAAGTAAAATTCAATTGGTGCAACATCAGATAATATAAAAATAAAATGTGGAGTACCACAGGGTTCGATTCTTGGACCGTTGCTCTTTTCGCTTTAAATCAATTACTTGGCTTTCTTATCTATCGAAGGACGATTTTTGCAGATCATACTTCTATAAATACTGTCTGTTGGATTTCTAATTTTTTGTTTCAGTTCCAATTGAATTTTCCTCAATAGATTGTATATGGAACACTCAACAAAACGCGACATCTTTTCACCTTTCGAAGTAAAGCTGAAATTTATCAGTATTTTCAGTCAATGTAGTTATTGTTATCATGCCAACGTGATGTTTTCGCAGTGCAAATACCGCTGTAATTTTTCGATAATTATTACATTCCTCTTATGACAAATATAACACGTGAGGGAAATTTTCAACGAAAATGCATCGACACTGTCTATATTGTCGACCTATTTTAAATCGTAATGTGACGTAAACCAGAGTGGCCTTAGAGCGGAGCCTCGCGGTACTCCTCGCACTTATCGCTCGGCTGCGTTTCCTGAAACCACCGTCCGATCCGATGTACCGCTCATAAATCAATTGTGAAACGTGAACATTTCCTTTAGTTATTCGAGACGAAAAACACGTCGAATTAGAACGTTCAAGTCGTGGAATTTCTGTCGCACTGGCTTTCGCAGATGGTTAACATTGACAGTACGGCCGCGGAACTGTCAGCCGCTTACAGACAGAACCGAGAACTGGGCGAGATTTATCGGTTCCATGAGAGAATGCGAAGACTTTCAGGAAATGTTGAGGAATTGGCTAAATAGCCGTTTATACAGTGTCACACATAAAGTCTATGGACAAAAACAAGCAGATTGGTGTGTTCGAAGTTGAAATTTGGTCAATCTGTTCTGAAATTATGGCGATTTGAAAAATTCGAGATGTTTTTTTTTTATATTTCGGTTTTTTCGATTGAATAATCGTATTCTATGGACAAAAACAAGCAGATTGGTGTGTTCGAAGTTGAAAATTGGTCAAACTGTTCTGAAATTATGGCGATTTGAAAAATTCGAGAAGTTTTTTTTTATATTTCGGTTTTTTCGATTGAACAATCGTATTCTATGGACAAAAACAAGCAGATTGGTGTGTTCGAAGTTGAAAATTGGTCAATCTGTTCTGAAATTATGGCGATTTGAAAAATTCGAGAAGTTTTTTTTTATATTTCGGTTTTTTCGATTGAACAATCGTATTCTATGGACAAAAACAAGCAGATTGGTGTGTTCGAAGTTGAAAATTGGTCAATCTGTTCTGAAATTATGGCGATTTGAAAAATTCGAGATGTTTGTTTTTATATTTCGGTTTTTTCGATTGAACAATCGTATTCTATGGACAAAAACAAGCAGATTGGTGTGTTCGAAGATGAAAATTGGTCAATCTGTTCTGAAATTATGGCGATTTGAAAAATTCGAGAAGTTTTTCTTAATATTTCGGTTTTTTCGATTGAACAATCGTATTCTATGGACAAAAACAAGCAGATTGGTGTGTTCGAAGTTGAAAATTGGTCAATCTGTTCTGAAATTATGGTGATTTGAAAAATTCGAGATGTTTTTTTTTATATTTCGGTTTTTTCGATTGAACAATCGTATTCTATGGACAAAAACAAGCAGATTGGTGTGTTCGAAGTTGAAAATTGGTCAATCTGTTCTGAAATTATGGCGATTTGAAAAATTCGAGATGTTTGTTTTTATATTTCGGTTTTTTCGATTGAACAATCGTATTCTATGGACAAAAACAAGTAGATTGGTGTGTTCGAAGTTGAAAATTGTTCAATCTGTTCTGAAATTATGGCGATTTGAAAAATTCGAGATGTTTTTTTTATATTTCGGTTTTTTCGATTGAACAATCGTATTCTATGGACAAAAACAAGCAGATTGGTGTGTTCGAAGATGAAAATTGGTCAATCTGTTCTGAAATTATGGCGATTTGAAAAATTCGAGAAGTTTTTCTTAATATTTCGGTTTTTTCGATTGAACAATCGTATTCTATGGACAAAAACAAGCAGATTGGTGTGTTCGAAGTTGAAAATTGGTCAATCTGTTCTGAAATTATGGTGATTTGAAAAATTCGAGATGTTTTTTTTATATTTCGGTTTTTTCGATTGAACAATCGTATTCTATGGACAAAAACAAGCAGATTGGTGTGTTCGAAGTTGAAAATTGGTCAATCTGTTCTGAAATTATGGCGATTTGAAAAATTCGAGAAGTTTTTTTTTTATATTTCGGTTTTTTCGATTGCACAATCGTATTCTATGGACAAAAACAAGCAGATTGGTGTGTTCGAAGTTGAAAATTGGTCAATCTGTTCTGAAATTATGGCGATTTGAAAAATTCGAGATGTTTTTTTTTTATATTTCGGTTTTTTCGATTGAACAATCGTATTCTATGGACAAAAACAAGCAGATTGGTGTGTTCGAAGTTGAAAATTGGTCAATCTGTTCTGAAATTATGGCGATTTGAAAAATTCGAGATGTTTTTTTTTATATTTCGGTTTTTTCGATTGAACAATCGTATTCTATGGACAAAAACAAGCAGATTGGTGTGTTCGAAGTTGAAAATTGGTCAATCTGTTCTGAAATTATGGCGATTTGAAAAATTCGAGATGTTTGTTTTTATATTTCGGTTTTTTCGATTGAACAATCGTATTCTATGGACAAAAACAAGCAGATTGGTGTGTTCGAAGATGAAAATTGGTCAATCTGTTCTGAAATTATGGCGATTTGAAAAATTCGAGAAGTTTTTCTTAATATTTCGGTTTTTTCGATTGAACAATCGTATTCTATGGACAAAAACAAGCAGATTGGTGTGTTCGAAGTTGAAAATTGGTCAATCTGTTCTGAAATTATGGTGATTTGAAAAATTCGAGATGTTTTTTTTTATATTTCGGTTTTTTCGATTGAACAATCGTATTCTATGGACAAAAACAAGCAGATTGGTGTGTTCGAAGTTGAAAATTGGTCAATCTGTTCTGAAATTATGGCGATTTGAAAAATTCGAGATGTTTGTTTTTATATTTCGGTTTTTTCGATTGAACAATCGTATTCTATGGACAAAAACAAGTAGATTGGTGTGTTCGAAGTTGAAAATTGGTCAATCTGTTCTGAAATTATGGCGATTTGAAAAATTCGAGATGTTTTTTTTATATTTCGGTTTTTTCGATTGAACAATCGTATTCTATGGACAAAAACAAGCAGATTGGTGTGTTCGAAGATGAAAATTGGTCAATCTGTTCTGAAATTATGGCGATTTGAAAAATTCGAGAAGTTTTTCTTAATATTTCGGTTTTTTCGATTGAACAATCGTATTCTATGGACAAAAACAAGCAGATTGGTGTGTTCGAAGTTGAAAATTGGTCAATCTGTTCTGAAATTATGGTGATTTGAAAAATTCGAGATGTTTTTTTTATATTTCGGTTTTTTCGATTGAACAATCGTATTCTATGGACAAAAACAAGCAGATTGGTGTGTTCGAAGTTGAAAATTGGTCAATCTGTTCTGAAATTATGGCGATTTGAAAAATTCGAGAAGTTTTTTTTTTATATTTCGGTTTTTTCGATTGCACAATCGTATTCTATGGACAAAAACAAGCAGATTGGTGTGTTCGAAGTTGAAAATTGGTCAATCTGTTCTGAAATTATGGCGATTTGAAAAATTCGAGAAGTTTTTTTTTATATTTCGGTTTTTTCGATTGAACAATCGTATTCTATGGACAAAAACAAGCAGATTGGTGTGTTCGAAGTTGAAAATTGGTCAATCTGTTCTGAAATTATGGTGATTTGAAAAATTCGAGATGTTTTTTTTTATATTTCGGTTTTTTCGATTGAACAATCGTATTCTATGGACAAAAACAAGCAGATTGGTGTGTTCGAAGTTGAAAATTGGTCAATCTGTTCTGAAATTAGGAAGATTTGAAAAATTCGAGATGTTTTTTTTTATATTTCGGTTTTTTCGATTGAACAATCGTATTCTATGGACAAAAACAAGCAGATTGGTGTGTTCGAAGTTGAAAATTGGTCAATCTGTTCTGAAATTATGGCGATTTGAAAAATTCGAGAAGTTTTTTTTTTTTATATTTCGGTTTTTTCGATTGAACAATCGTATTCTATGGACAAAAACAAGCAGATTGATGTGTTCGAAGTTGAAAATTGGTCAATCTGTTCTGAAATTATGGCGAATTGAAAAATTCGAGAAGTTTGTTTTTATATTTCGGTTTTTTCGATTGAACAATCGTATTCTATGGACAAAAACAAGCAGATTGGTGTGTTCGAAGTTGAAAATTGGTCAATCTGTTCTGAAATTATGGCGATTTGAAAAATTCGAGAAGTTTTTTTTTTTTATATTTCGGTTTTTTCGATTGAACAATCGTATTCTATGGACAAAAACAAGCAGATTGATGTGTTCGAAGTTGAAAATTGGTCAATCTGTTCTGAAATTATGGCGAATTGAAAAATTCGAGAAGTTTGTTTTTATATTTCGGTTTTTTCGATTGAACAATCGTATTCTATGGACAAAAACAAGCAGATTGGTGTGTTCGAAGTTGAAAATTGGTCAATCTGTTCTGAAATTAGGAAGATTTGAAAAATTCGAGATGTTTTTTTTTATATTTCGGTTTTTTCGATTGAACAATCGTATTCTATGGACAAAAACAAGCAGATTGGTGTGTTCGAAGTTGAAAATTGGTCAATCTGTTCTGAAATTATGGCGATTTGAAAAATTCGAGAAGTTTTTTTTTTTTATATTTCGGTTTTTTCGATTGAACAATCGTATTCTATGGACAAAAACAAGCAGATTGATGTGTTCGAAGTTGAAAATTGGTCAATCTGTTCTGAAATTATGGCGAATTGAAAAATTCGAGAAGTTTGTTTTTATATTTCGGTTTTTTCGATTGAACAATCGTATTCTATGGACAAAAACAAGCAGATTGGTGTGTTCGAAGTTGAAAATTGGTCAATCTGTTCTGAAATTATGGTGATTTGAAAAATTCGAGATGTTTTTTTTATATTTCGGTTTTTTCGATTGAACAATCGTATTCTATGGACAAAAACAAGCAGATTGGTGTGTTCGAAGTTGAAAATTGGTCAATCTGTTCTGAAATTATGGCGATTTGAAAAATTCGAGAAGTTTTTTTTTATATTTCGGTTTTTTCGATTGAACAATCGTATTCTATGGACAAAAACAAGCAGATTGGTGTGTTCGAAGTTGAAAATTGGTCAATCTGTTCTGAAATTATGGCGATTTGAAAAATTCGAGAAGTTTTTTTTTATATTTCGGTTTTTTCGATTGAACAATCGTATTCTATGGACAAAAACAAGCAGATTGGTGTGTTCGAAGTTGAAAATTGGTCAATCTGTTCTGAAATTATGGCGATTTGAAAAATTCGAGATGTTTGTTTTTATATTTCGGTTTTTTCGATTGAACAATCGTATTCTATGGACAAAAACAAGCAGATTGGTGTGTTCGAAGATGAAAATTGGTCAATCTGTTCTGAAATTATGGCGATTTGAAAAATTCGAGAAGTTTTTTTTTATATTTCGGTTTTTTCGATTGAACAATCGTATTCTATGGACAAAAACAAGCAGATTGGTGTGTTCGAAGTTGAAAATTGGTCAATCTGTTCTGAAATTATGGCGATTTGAAAAATTCGAGATGTTTTTTTTTATATTTCGGTTTTTTCGATTGAACAATCGTATTCTATGGACAAAAACAAGCAGATTGGTGTGTTCGAAGTTGAAAATTGGTCAATCTGTTCTGAAATTATGGCGATTTGAAAAATTCGAGATGTTTTTTTTATATTTCGGTTTTTTCGATTGAACAATCGTATTCTATGGACAAAAACAAGCAGATTGGTGTGTTCGAAGTTGAAAATTGGTCAATCTGTTCTGAAATTATGGCGATTTGAAAAATTCGAGATGTTTTTTTTTATATTTCGGTTTTTTCGATTGAACAATCGTATTCTATGGACAAAAACAAGCAGATTGGTGTGTTCGAAGTTGAAAATTGGTCAATCTGTTCTGAAATTATGGCGATTTGAAAAATTCGAGATGTTTTTTTTTATATTTCGGTTTTTTCGATTGAACAATCGTATTCTATGGACAAAAACAAGCAGATTGGTGTGTTCGAAGTTGAAAATTGGTCAATCTGTTCTGAAATTATGGCGATTTGAAAAATTCGAGATGTTTTTTTTTATATTTCGGTTTTTTCGATTGAACAATCGTATTCTATGGACAAAAACAAGCAGATTGGTGTGTTCGAAGTTGAAAATTGGTCAATCTGTTCTGAAGTAATGGCGATTTGAAAAATTCGAGAAGTTTTTCTTTATATTTCGGTTTTTTCGATTGAACAATCGTATTCTATGGACAAAAACAAGCAGATTGGTGTGTTCGAAGTTGAAAATTGGTCAATCTGTTCTGAAATTATGGTGATTTGAAAAATTCGAGATGTTTTTTTTATATTTCGGTTTTTTCGATTGAACAATCGTATTCTATGGACAAAAACAAGCAGATTGGTGTGTTCGAAGTTGAAAATTGGTCAATCTGTTCTGAAATTATGGCGATTTGAAAAATTCGAGAAGTTTTTCTTTATATTTCGGTTTTTTCGATTGAACAATCGTATTCTATGGACAAAAACAAGCAGATTGGTGTGTTCGAAGTTGAAAATTGGTCAATCTGTTCTGAAATTATGGTGATTTGAAAAATTCGAGATTTTTTTTTTTATATTTCGGTTTTTTCGAATGAACAATCGTATTCTATGGACAAAAACAAGCAGATTGGTGTGTTCGAAGTTGAAAATTGGTCAATCTGTTCTGAAATTATGGCGATTTGAAAAATTCGAGATGTTTTTTTTTATATTTCGGTTTTTTCGATTGAACAATCGTATTCTATGGACAAAAACAAGCAGATTGGTGTGTTCGAAGTTGAAAATTGGTCAATCTGTTCTGAAATTATGGCGATTTGAAAAATTCGAGATGTTTTTTTTTATATTTCGGTTTTTTCGATTGAACAATCGTATTCTATGGACAAAAACAAGCAGATTGGTGTGTTCGAAGTTGAAAATTGGTCAATCTGTTCTGAAATTATGGCGATTTGAAAAATTCGAGATGTTTTTTTTTATATTTCGGTTTATTCGATTGAACAATCGTATTCTATGGACAAAAACAAGCAGATTGGTGTGTTCGAAGTTGAAAATTGGTCAATCTGTTCTGAAATTATGGTGATTTGAAAAATTCGAGATGTTTTTTTTTATATTTCGGTTTTTTCGATTGAACAATCGTATTCTATGGACAAAAACAAGCAGATTGGTGTGTTCGAAGTTGAAAATTGGTCAATCTGTTCTGAAATTATGGCGATTTGAAAAATTCGAGATGTTTTTTTTTATATTTCGGTTTTTTCGATTGAACAATCGTATTCTATGGACAAAAACAAGCAGATTGGTGTGTTCGAAGTTGAAAATTGGTCAATCTGTTCTGAAATTATGGCGATTTGAAAAATTCGAGATGTTTTTTTTTATATTTCGGTTTTTTCGATTGAACAATCGTATTCTATGGACAAAAACAAGCAGATTGGTGTGTTCGAAGTTGAAAATTGGTCAATCTGTTCTGAAATTATGGCGATTTGAAAAATTCGAGATGTTTTTTTTTATATTTCGGTTTTTTCGATTGAACAATCGTATTCTATGGACAAAAACAAGCAGATTGGTGTGTTCGAAGTTGAAAATTGGTCAATCTGTTCTGAAATTATGGCGATTTGAAAAATTCGAGATGTTTTTTTTTATATTTCGGTTTTTTCGATTGAACAATCGTATTCTATGGACAAAAACAAGCAGATTGGTGTGTTCGAAGTTGAAAATTGGTCAATCTGTTCTGAAATTATAGCGATTTGAAAAATTCGAGATGTTTTTTTTTATATTTCGGTTTTTTCGATTGAACAATCGTATTCTATGGACAAAAACAAGCAGATTGGTGTGTTCGAAGTTGAAAATTGGTCAATCTGTTCTGAAATTATGGTGATTTGAAAAATTCGAGATGTTTTTTTTTATATTTCGGTTTTTTCGATTGAACAATCGTATTCTATGGACAAAAACAAGCAGATTGGTGTGTTCGAAGTTGAAAATTGGTCAATCTGTTCTGAAATTATGGCGATTTGAAAAATTCGAGATGTTTTTTTTTATATTTCGGTTTTTTCGATTGAACAATCGTATTCTATGGACAAAAACAAGCAGATTGGTGTGTTCGAAGTTGAAAATTGGTCAATCTGTTCTGAAGTAATGGCGATTTGAAAAATTCGAGAAGTTTTTCTTTATATTTCGGTTTTTTCGATTGAACAATCGTATTCTATGGACAAAAACAAGCAGATTGGTGTGTTCGAAGTTGAAAATTGGTCAATCTGTTCTGAAATTATGGTGATTTGAAAAATTCGAGATGTTTTTTTTTATATTTCGGTTTTTTCGATTGAACAATCGTATTCTATGGACAAAAACAAGCAGATTGGTGTGTTCGAAGTTGAAAATTGGTCAATCTGTTCTGAAATTATGGCGATTTGAAAAATTCGAGAAGTTTTTCTTTATATTTCGGTTTTTTCGATTGAACAATCGTATTCTATGGACAAAAACAAGCAGATTGGTGTGTTCGAAGTTGAAAATTGGTCAATCTGTTCTGAAATTATGGTGATTTGAAAAATTCGAGATGTTTTTTTTTATATTTCGGTTTTTTCGATTGAACAATCGTATTCTATGGACAAAAACAAGCAGATTGGTGTGTTCGAAGTTGAAAATTGGTCAATCTGTTCTGAAATTATGGCGATTTGAAAAATTCGAGAAGTTTTTCTTTATATTTCGGTTTTTTCGATTGAACAATCGTATTCTATGGACAAAAACAAGCAGATTGGTGTGTTCGAAGTTGAAAATTGGTCAATCTGTTCTGAAATTATGGTGATTTGAAAAATTCGAGATGTTTTTTTTTATATTTCGGTTTTTTCGATTGAACAATCGTATTCTATGGACAAAAACAAGCAGATTGGTGTGTTCGAAGTTGAAAATTGGTCAATCTGTTCTGAAATTATGGCGATTTGAAAAATTCGAAAAGTTTTTCTTTATATTTCGGTTTTTTCGATTGAACAATCGTATTCTATGGACAAAAACAAGCAGATTGGTGTGTTCGAAGTTGAAAATTGGTCAATCTGTTCTGAAATTATGGCGATTTGAAAAATTCGAGATGTTTTTTTTTATATTTCGGTTTTTTCGATTGAACAATCGTATTCTATGGACAAAAACAAGCAGATTGGTGTGTTCGAAGTTGAAAATTGGTCAATCTGTTCTGAAATTATGGCGATTTGAAAAATTTGAGAAGTTTTTCTTTATATTTCGGTTTTTTCGATTGAACAATCGTATTCTATGGACAAAAACAAGCAGATTGGTGTGTTCGAAGTTGAAAATTGGTCAATCTGTTCTGAAATTATGGTGATTTGAAAAATTCGAGATGTTTTTTTTTATATTTCGGTTTTTTCGATTGAACAATCGTATTCTATGGACAAAAACAAGCAGATTGGTGTGTTCGAAGTTGAAAATTGGTCAATCTGTTCTGAAATTATGGCGATTTGAAAAATTCGAGAAGTTTTTCTTTATATTTCGGTTTTTTCGATTGAACAATCGTATTCTATGGACAAAAACAAGCAGATTGGTGTGTTCGAAGTTGAAAATTGGTCAATCTGTTCTGAAATTATGGTGATTTGAAAAATTCGAGATGTTTTTTTTTATATTTCGGTTTTTTCGATTGAACAATCGTATTCTATGGACAAAAACAAGCAGATTGGTGTGTTCGAAGTTGAAAATTGGTCAATCTGTTCTGAAATTATGGCGATTTGAAAAATTCGAGAAGTTTTTCTTTATATTTCGGTTTTTTCGATTGAACAATCGTATTCTATGGACAAAAACAAGCAGATTGGTGTGTTCGAAGTTGAAAATTGGTCAATCTGTTCTGAAATTATGGCGATTTGAAAAATTCGAGATGTTTTTTTTTATATTTCGGTTTTTTCGATTGAACAATCGTATTCTATGGACAAAAACAAGCAGATTGGTGTGTTCGAAGTTGAAAATTGGTCAATCTGTTCTGAAATTATGGCGATTTGAAAAATTCGAGATGTTTTTTTTTATATTTCGGTTTTTTCGATTGAACAATCGTATTCTATGGACAAAAACAAGCAGATTGGTGTGTTCGAAGTTGAAAATTGGTCAATCTGTTCTGAAATTATGGCGATTTGAAAAATTCGAGATGTTTTTTTTTATATTTCGGTTTTTTCGATTGAACAATCGTATTCTATGGACAAAAACAAGCAGATTGGTGTGTTCGAAGTTGAAAATTGGTCAATCTGTTCTGAAATTATGGCGATTTGAAAAATTCGAGATGTTTTTTTTATATTTCGGTTTTTTCGATTGAACAATCGTATTCTATGGACAAAAACAAGCAGATTGGTGTGTTCGAAGTTGAAAATTGGTCAATCTGTTCTGAAATTATGGCGATTTGAAAAATTCGAGATGTTTTTTTTTATATTTCGGTTTTTTCGATTGAACAATCGTATTCTATGGACAAAAACAAGCAGATTGGTGTGTTCGAAGTTGAAAATTGGTCAATCTGTTCTGAAATTATGGTGATTTGAAAAATTCGAGATGTTTTTTTTTTATATTTCGGTTTTTTCGATTGAACAATCGTATTCTATGGACAAAAACAAGCAGATTGGTGTGTTCGAAGTTGAAAATTGGTCAATCTGTTCTGAAATTATGGCGATTTGAAAAATTCGAGATGTTTTTTTTTATATTTCGGTTTTTTCGATTGAACAATCGTATTCTATGGACAAAAACAAGCAGATTGGTGTGTTCGAAGTTGAAAATTGGTCAATCTGTTCTGAAGTAATGGCGATTTGAAAAATTCGAGAAGTTTTTCTTTATATTTCGGTTTTTTCGATTGAACAATCGTATTCTATGGACAAAAACAAGCAGATTGGTGTGTTCGAAGTTGAAAATTGGTCAATCTGTTCTGAAATTATGGTGATTTGAAAAATTCGAGATGTTTTTTTTTATATTTCGGTTTTTTCGATTGAACAATCGTATTCTATGGACAAAAACAAGCAGATTGGTGTGTTCGAAGTTGAAAATTGGTCAATCTGTTCTGAAATTATGGCGATTTGAAAAATTCGAGAAGTTTTTCTTTATATTTCGGTTTTTTCGATTGAACAATCGTATTCTATGGACAAAAACAAGCAGATTGGTGTGTTCGAAGTTGAAAATTGGTCAATCTGTTCTGAAATTATGGTGATTTGAAAAATTCGAGATGTTTTTTTTTATATTTCGGTTTTTTCGATTGAACAATCGTATTCTATGGACAAAAACAAGCAGATTGGTGTGTTCGAAGTTGAAAATTGGTCAATCTGTTCAGAAATTATGGCGATTTGAAAAATTCGAGATGTTTTTTTTTATATTTCGGTTTTTTCGATTGAACAATCGTATTCTATGGACAAAAACAAGCAGATTGGTGTGTTCGAAGTTGAAAATTGGTCAATCTGTTCTGAAATTATGGCGATTTGAAAAATTCGAGAAGTTTTTCTTTATATTTCGGTTTTTTCGATTGAACAATCGTATTCTATGGACAAAAACAAGCAGATTGGTGTGTTCGAAGTTGAAAATTGGTCAATCTGTTCTGAAATTATGGTGATTTGAAAAATTCGAGATGTTTTTTTTTATATTTCGGTTTTTTCGATTGAACAATCGTATTCTATGGACAAAAACAAGCAGATTGGTGTGTTCGAAGTTGAAAATTGGTCAATCTGATCTGAAATTATGGCGATTTGAAAAATTCGAGATGTTTTTTTTTATATTTCGGTTTTTTCGATTGAACAATCGTATTCTATGGACAAAAACAAGCAGATTGGTGTGTTCGAAGTTGAAAATTGGTCAATCTGTTCTGAAATTATGGCGATTTGAAAAATTCGAGATGTTTTTTTTTATATTTCGGTTTTTTCGATTGAACAATCGTATTCTATGGACAAAAACAAGCAGATTGGTGTGTTAGAAATTGAAAATTGGTCAATCTGTTCTGAAATTATGGCGATTTGAAAAATTCGAGATGTTTTTTTTTATATTTCGGTTTTTTCGATTGAACAATCGTATTCTATGGACAAAAACAAGCAGATTGGTGTGTTCGAAGTTGAAAATTGGTCAATCTGTTCTGAAATTATGGCGATTTGAAAAATTTGAGAAGTTTTTCTTTATATTTCGGTTTTTTCGATTGAACAATCGTATTCTATGGACAAAAACAAGCAGATTGGTGTGTTCGAAGTTGAAAATTGGTCAATCTGTTCTGAAATTATGGTGATTTGAAAAATTCGAGATGTTTTTTTTTATATTTCGGTTTTTTCGATTGAACAATCGTATTCTATGGACAAAAACAAGCAGATTGGTGTGTTCGAAGTTGAAAATTGGTCAATCTGTTCTGAAATTATGGCGATTTGAAAAATTCGAGATGTTTTTTTTTATATTTCGGTTTTTTCGATTGAACAATCGTATTCTATGGACAAAAACAAGCAGATTGGTGTGTTCGAAGTTGAAAATTGGTCAATCTGTTCTGAAATTATGGCGATTTGAAAAATTCGAGATGTTTTTTATTTATATTTCGGTTTTTTCGATTGAACAATCGTATTCTATGGACAAAAACAAGCAGATTGGTGTGTTCGAAGTTGAAAATTGGTCAATCTGTTCTGAAATTATGGTGATTTGAAAAATTCGAGATGTTTTTTTTTATATTTCTGTTTTTTCGATTGAACAATCGTATTCTATGGACAAAAACAAGCAGATTGGTGTGTTCGAAGTTGAAAATTGGTCAATCTGTTCTGAAATTATGGCGATTTGAAAAATTCGAGATGTTTTTTTTTATATTTAGGTTTTTTCGATTGAACAATCGTATTCTATGGACAAAAACAAGCAGATTGGTGTGTTCGAAATTGAAAATTGGTCAATCTGTTCTGAAATTATGGCGATTTGAAAAATTCGAGATGTTTTTTTTTATATTTCGGTTTTTTCGATTGAACAATCGTATTCTATGGACAAAAACAAGCAGATTGGTGTGTTCGAAGTTGAAAATTGGTCAATCTGTTCTGAAATTATGGCGATTTGAAAAATTCGAGAAGTTTTTCTTTATATTTCGGTTTTTTCGATTGAACAATCGTATTCTATGGACAAAAACAAGCAGATTGGTGTGTTCGAAGTTGAAAATTGGTCAATCTGTTCTGAAATTATGGTAATTTGAAAAATTCGAGATGTTTTTTTTTATATTTCGGTTTTTTCGATTGAACAATCGTATTCTATGGACAAAAACAAGCAGATTGGTGTGTTCGGAGTTGAAAGATGGTCAATCTGTTCTGAAATTATGGCGATTTGAAAAATTCGAGATGTTTTTTTTATATTTCGGTTTTTTCGATTGAACAATCGTATTCTATGGACAAAAACAAGCAGATTGAATTGTTCGAAGTTGAAAATTGGTCAATCTGTTCTGAAATTATGGTGATTTGAAAAATTCGAGATGTTTTTTTTTATATTTCGGTTTTTTCGATTGAACAATCGTATTCTATGGACAAAAACAAGCAGATTGGTGTGTTCGAAGTTGAAAATTGGTCAATCTGTTCAGAAATTATGGCGATTTGAAAAATTCGAGATGTTTTTTATTTATATTTCGGTTTTTTCGATTGAACAATCGTATTCTATGGACAAAAACAAGCAGATTGGTGTGTTCGAAGTTGAAAATTGGTCAATCTGTTCTGAAATTATGGTGATTTGAAAAATTCGAGATGTTTTTTTTATATTTCGGTTTTTTCGATTGAACAATCGTATTCTATGGACAAAAACAAGCAGATTGGTGTGTTCGAAGTTGAAAATTGGTCAATCTGTTCTGAAATTATGGCGATTTGAAAAATTCGAGATGTTTTTTATTTATATTTCGGTTTTTTCGATTGAACAATCGTATTCTATGGACAAAAACAAGCAGATTGGTGTGTTCGAAGTTGAAAATTGGTCAATCTGTTCTGAAATTATGGTGATTTGAAAAATTCGAGATGTTTTTTTTTATATTTCGGTTTTTTCGATTGAACAATCGTATTCTATGGACAAAAACAAGCAGATTGGTGTGTTCGAAGTTGAAAATTGGTCAATCTGTTCAGAAATTATGGCGATTTGAAAAATTCGAGTTGTTTTTTATTTATATTTCAGTTTTTTCGATTGAACAATCGTATTCTATGGACAAAAACAAGCAGATTGGTGTGTTCGAAATTGAAAATTGGTCAATCTGTTCTGAAATTATGGTGATTTGAAAAATTCGAGATGTTTTTGTTTATATTTCGGTTTTTTCGATTGAACAATCGTATTCTATGGACAAAAACAAGCAGATAGGTGTGTTCGAAGTTGAAAATTGGTCAATCTGTTCTGAAATTATGGCGATTTGAAAAATTCGAGATGTTTTTTATTTATATTTCGGTTTTTTCGATTGAACAATCGTATTCTATGGACAAAAACAAGCAGATTGGTGTGTTCGAAGTTGAAAATTGGTCAATCTGTTCTGAAATTATGGCGATTTGAAAAATTCGAGATGTTTTTTTTTATATTTCGGTTTTTTCGATTGAACAATCGTATTCTATGGACAAAAACAAGCAGATTGGTGTGTTCGAAGTTGAAAATTGGTCAATCTGTTCTGAAATTATGGCGATTTGAAAAATTCGAGATGTTTTTTTTTATATTTCGGTTTTTTCGATTGAACAATCGTATTCTATGGACAAAAACAAGCAGATTGGTGTGTTCGAAGTTGAAAATTGGTCAATCTGTTCTGAAATTATGGCGATTTGAAAAATTCGAGATGTTTTTTTTTATATTTCGGTTTTTTCGATTGAACAATCGTATTCTATGGACAAAAACAAGCAGATTGGTGTGTTCGAAGTTGAAAATTGGTCAATCTGTTCTGAAGTAATGGCGATTTGAAAAATTCGAGAAGTTTTTCTTTATATTTCGGTTTTTTCGATTGAACAATCGTATTCTATGGACAAAAACAAGCAGATTGGTGTGTTCGAAGTTGAAAATTGGTCAATCTGTTCTGAAATTATGGTGATTTGAAAAATTCGAGATGTTTTTTTTTATATTTCGGTTTTTTCGATTGAACAATCGTATTCTATGGACAAAAACAAGCAGATTGGTGTGTTCGAAGTTGAAAATTGGTCAATCTGTTCTGAAATTATGGCGATTTGAAAAATTCGAGATGTTTTTTTTTATATTTCGGTTTTTTCGATTGAACAATCGTATTCTATGGACAAAAACAAGCAGATTGGTGTGTTCGAAGTTGAAAATTGGTCAATCTGTTCAGAAATTATGGCGATTTGAAAAATTCGAGATGTTTTTTTTTATATTTCGGTTTTTTCGATTGAACAATCGTATTCTATGGACAAAAACAAGCAGATTGGTGTGTTCGAAGTTGAAAATTGGTCAATCTGTTCTGAAATTATGGCGATTTGAAAAATTCGAGAAGTTTTTCTTTATATTTCGGTTTTTTCGATTGAACAATCGTATTCTATGGACAAAAACAAGCAGATTGGTGTGTTCGAAGTTGAAAATTGGTCAATCTGTTCTGAAATTATGGTGATTTGAAAAATTCGAGATGTTTTTTTTTATATTTCGGTTTTTTCGATTGAACAATCGTATTCTATGGACAAAAACAAGCAGATTGGTGTGTTCGAAGTTGAAAATTGGTCAATCTGATCTGAAATTATGGCGATTTGAAAAATTCGAGATGTTTTTTTTTATATTTCGGTTTTTTCGATTGAACAATCGTATTCTATGGACAAAAACAAGCAGATTGGTGTGTTCGAAGTTGAAAATTGGTCAATCTGTTCTGAAATTATGGCGATTTGAAAAATTCGAGATGTTTTTTTTTATATTTCGGTTTTTTCGATTGAACAATCGTATTCTATGGACAAAAACAAGCAGATTGGTGTGTTAGAAATTGAAAATTGGTCAATCTGTTCTGAAATTATGGCGATTTGAAAAATTCGAGATGTTTTTTTTTATATTTCGGTTTTTTCGATTGAACAATCGTATTCTATGGACAAAAACAAGCAGATTGGTGTGTTCGAAGTTGAAAATTGGTCAATCTGTTCTGAAATTATGGCGATTTGAAAAATTTGAGAAGTTTTTCTTTATATTTCGGTTTTTTCGATTGAACAATCGTATTCTATGGACAAAAACAAGCAGATTGGTGTGTTCGAAGTTGAAAATTGGTCAATCTGTTCTGAAATTATGGTGATTTGAAAAATTCGAGATGTTTTTTTTTATATTTCGGTTTTTTCGATTGAACAATCGTATTCTATGGACAAAAACAAGCAGATTGGTGTGTTCGAAGTTGAAAATTGGTCAATCTGTTCTGAAATTATGGCGATTTGAAAAATTCGAGATGTTTTTTTTTATATTTCGGTTTTTTCGATTGAACAATCGTATTCTATGGACAAAAACAAGCAGATTGGTGTGTTCGAAGTTGAAAATTGGTCAATCTGTTCTGAAATTATGGCGATTTGAAAAATTCGAGATGTTTTTTATTTATATTTCGGTTTTTTCGATTGAACAATCGTATTCTATGGACAAAAACAAGCAGATTGGTGTGTTCGAAGTTGAAAATTGGTCAATCTGTTCTGAAATTATGGTGATTTGAAAAATTCGAGATGTTTTTTTTTATATTTCTGTTTTTTCGATTGAACAATCGTATTCTATGGACAAAAACAAGCAGATTGGTGTGTTCGAAGTTGAAAATTGGTCAATCTGTTCTGAAATTATGGCGATTTGAAAAATTCGAGATGTTTTTTTTTATATTTAGGTTTTTTCGATTGAACAATCGTATTCTATGGACAAAAACAAGCAGATTGGTGTGTTCGAAATTGAAAATTGGTCAATCTGTTCTGAAATTATGGCGATTTGAAAAATTCGAGATGTTTTTTTTTATATTTCGGTTTTTTCGATTGAACAATCGTATTCTATGGACAAAAACAAGCAGATTGGTGTGTTCGAAGTTGAAAATTGGTCAATCTGTTCTGAAATTATGGCGATTTGAAAAATTCGAGAAGTTTTTCTTTATATTTCGGTTTTTTCGATTGAACAATCGTATTCTATGGACAAAAACAAGCAGATTGGTGTGTTCGAAGTTGAAAATTGGTCAATCTGTTCTGAAATTATGGTAATTTGAAAAATTCGAGATGTTTTTTTTTATATTTCGGTTTTTTCGATTGAACAATCGTATTCTATGGACAAAAACAAGCAGATTGGTGTGTTCGGAGTTGAAAGATGGTCAATCTGTTCTGAAATTATGGCGATTTGAAAAATTCGAGATGTTTTTTTTATATTTCGGTTTTTTCGATTGAACAATCGTATTCTATGGACAAAAACAAGCAGATTGAATTGTTCGAAGTTGAAAATTGGTCAATCTGTTCTGAAATTATGGTGATTTGAAAAATTCGAGATGTTTTTTTTTATATTTCGGTTTTTTCGATTGAACAATCGTATTCTATGGACAAAAACAAGCAGATTGGTGTGTTCGAAGTTGAAAATTGGTCAATCTGTTCAGAAATTATGGCGATTTGAAAAATTCGAGATGTTTTTTATTTATATTTCGGTTTTTTCGATTGAACAATCGTATTCTATGGACAAAAACAAGCAGATTGGTGTGTTCGAAGTTGAAAATTGGTCAATCTGTTCTGAAATTATGGTGATTTGAAAAATTCGAGATGTTTTTTTTATATTTCGGTTTTTTCGATTGAACAATCGTATTCTATGGACAAAAACAAGCAGATTGGTGTGTTCGAAGTTGAAAATTGGTCAATCTGTTCTGAAATTATGGCGATTTGAAAAATTCGAGATGTTTTTTATTTATATTTCGGTTTTTTCGATTGAACAATCGTATTCTATGGACAAAAACAAGCAGATTGGTGTGTTCGAAGTTGAAAATTGGTCAATCTGTTCTGAAATTATGGTGATTTGAAAAATTCGAGATGTTTTTTTTTATATTTCGGTTTTTTCGATTGAACAATCGTATTCTATGGACAAAAACAAGCAGATTGGTGTGTTCGAAGTTGAAAATTGGTCAATCTGTTCAGAAATTATGGCGATTTGAAAAATTCGAGTTGTTTTTTATTTATATTTCAGTTTTTTCGATTGAACAATCGTATTCTATGGACAAAAACAAGCAGATTGGTGTGTTCGAAATTGAAAATTGGTCAATCTGTTCTGAAATTATGGTGATTTGAAAAATTCGAGATGTTTTTGTTTATATTTCGGTTTTTTCGATTGAACAATCGTATTCTATGGACAAAAACAAGCAGATAGGTGTGTTCGAAGTTGAAAATTGGTCAATCTGTTCTGAAATTATGGCGATTTGAAAAATTCGAGATGTTTTTTATTTATATTTCGGTTTTTTCGATTGAACAATCGTATTCTATGGACAAAAACAAGCAGATTGGTGTGTTCGAAGTTGAAAATTGGTCAATCTGTTCTGAAATTATGGTGATTTGAAAAATTCGAGATGTTTTTTTTTATATTTCGGTTTTTTCGATTGAACAATCGTATTCTATGGACAAAAACAAGCAGATTGGTGTGTTCGAAGTTGAAAATTGGTCAATCTGTTCTGAAATTATGGCGATTTGAAAAATTCGAGATGTTTTTTTTTATATTTCGGTTTTTTCGATTGAACAATCGTATTCTATGGACAAAAACAAGCAGATTGGTGTGTTCGAAATTGAAAATTGGTCAATCTGTTCTGAAATTATGGCGATTTGAAAAATTCGAGATGTTTTTTTTTATATTTCGGTTTTTTCGATCGAACAATCGTATTCTATGGACAAAAACAAGCAGATTGGTGTGTTCGAAGTTGAAAATTGGTCAATCTGTTCTGAAATTATGGCGATTTGAAAAATTCGAGAAGTTTTTCTTTATATTTCGGTTTTTTCGATTGAACAATCGTATTCTATGGACAAAAACAAGCAGATTGGTGTGTTCGAAGTTGAAAATTGGTCAATCTGTTCTGAAATTATGGTGATTTGAAAAATTCGAGATGTTTTTTTTTATATTTCGGTTTTTTCGATTGAACAATCGTATTCTATGGACAAAAACAAGCAGATTGGTGTGTTCGAAGTTGAAAATTGGTCAATCTGTTCAGAAATTATGGCGATTTGAAAAATTCGAGATGTTTTTTATTTATATTTCGGTTTTTTCGATTGAACAATCGTATTCTATGGACAAAAACAAGCAGATTGGTGTGTTCGAAGTTGAAAATTGGTCAATCTGTTCTGAAATTATGGCGATTTGAAAAATTCGAGATGTTTTTTTTTATATTTCGGTTTTTTCGATTGAACAATCGTATTCTATGGACAAAAACAAGCAGATTGGTGTGTTCGAAGTTGAAAATTGGTCAATCTGTTCTGAAATTATGGTGATTTGAAAAATTCGAGATGTTTTTTTTTTATATTTCGGTTTTTTCGATTGAACAATCGTATTCTATGGACAAAAACAAGCAGATTGGTGTGTTCGAAATTGAAAATTGGTCAATCTGTTCAGAAATTATGGCGATTTGAAAAATTCGAGATGTTTTTTATTTATATTTCGGTTTTTTCGATTGAACAATCGTATTCTATGGACAAAAACAAGCAGATTGGTGTGTTCGAAGTTGAAAATTGGTCAATCTGTTCTGAAATTATGGCGATTTGAAAAATTTGAGAAGTTTTTCTTTATATTTCGGTTTTTTCGATTGAACAATCGTATTCTATGGACAAAAACAAGCAGATTGGTGTGTTCGAAGTTGAAAATTGGTCAATCTGTTCTGAAATTATAGTGATTTGAAAAATTCGAGATGTTTTTTTTTATATTTCGGTTTTTTCGATTGAACAATCGTATTCTATGGACAAAAACAAGCAGATTGGTGTGTTCGAAGTTGAAAATTGGTCAATCTGTTCTGAAATTATGGCGATTTGAAAAATTCGAGATGTTTTTTTTTATATTTCGGTTTTTTCGATTGAACAATCGTATTCTATGGACAAAAACAAGCAGATTGGTGTGTTCGAAGTTGAAAATTGGTCAATCTGTTCTGAAATTATGGTGATTTGAAAAATTCGAGATGTTTTTTTTTTATATTTCGGTTTTTTCGATTGAACAATCGTATTCTATGGACAAAAACAAGCAGATTGGTGTGTTCGAAGTTGAAAATTGGTCAATCTGTTCAGAAATTATGGCGATTTGAAAAATTCGAGATGTTTTTTATTTATATTTCGGTTTTTTCGATTGAACAATCGTATTCTATGGACAAAAACAAGCAGATTGGTGTGTTCGAAGTTGAAAATTGGTCAATCTGTTCTGAAATTATGGTGATTTGAAAAATTCGAGATGTTTTTTTTTATATTTCGGTTTTTTCGATTGAACAATCGTATTCTATGGACAAAAACAAGCAGATTGGTGTGTTCGAAGTTGAAAATTGGTCAATCTGTTCTGAAATTATGGCGATTTGAAAAATTCGAGATGTTTTTTATTTATATTTCGGTTTTTTCGATTGAACAATCGTATTCTATGGACAAAAACAAGCAGATTGGTGTGTTCGAAGTTGAAAATTGGTCAATCTGTTCTGAAATTATGGTGATTTGAAAAATTCGAGATGTTTTTTTTTATATTTCGGTTTTTTCGATTGAACAATCGTATTCTATGGACAAAAACAAGCAGATTGGTGTGTTCGAAGTTGAAAATTGGTCAATCTGTTCTGAAATTATGGCGATTTGAAAAATTCGAGATGTTTTTTTTTATATTTCGGTTTTTTCGATTGAACAATCGTATTCTATGGACAAAAACAAGCAGATTGGTGTGTTCGAAATTGAAAATTGGTCAATCTGTTCTGAAATTATGGCGATTTGAAAAATTCGAGATGTTTTTTTTTATATTTCGGTTTTTTCGATTGAACAATCGTATTCTATGGACAAAAACAAGCAGATTGGTGTGTTCGAAGTTGAAAATTGGTCAATCTGTTCTGAAATTATGGCGATTTGAAAAATTCGAGAAGTTTTTCTTTATATTTCGGTTTTTTCGATTGAACAATCGTATTCTATGGACAAAAACAAGCAGATTGGTGTGTTCGAAGTTGAAAATTGGTCAATCTGTTCTGAAATTATGGTGATTTGAAAAATTCGAGATGTTTTTTTTTATATTTCGGTTTTTTCGATTGAACAATCGTATTCTATGGACAAAAACAAACAGATTGGTGTGTTCGAAGTTGAAAGATGGTCAATCTGTTCTGAAATTATGGCGATTTGAAAAATTCGAGATGTTTTTTTTATATTTCGGTTTTTTCGATTGAACAATCGTATTCTATGGACAAAAACAAGCAGATTGGTGTGTTCGAAGTTGAAAATTGGTCAATCTGTTCTGAAATTATGGTGATTTGAAAAATTCGAGATGTTTTTTTTTATATTTCGGTTTTTTCAATTGAACAATCGTATTCTATGGACAAAAACAAGCAGATTGGTGTGTTCGAAGTTGAAAATTGGTCAATCTGTTCAGAAATTATGGCGATTTGAAAAATTCGAGATGTTTTTTATTTATATTTCGGTTTTTTCGATTGAACAATCGTATTCTATGGACAAAAACAAGCAGATTGGTGTGTTCGAAGTTGAAAATTGGTCAATCTGTTCTGAAATTATGGTGATTTGAAAAATTCGAGATGTTTTTTTTATATTTCGGTTTTTTCGATTGAACAATCGTATTCTATGGACAAAAACAAGCAGATTGGTGTGTTCGAAGTTGAAAATTGGTCAATCTGTTCTGAAATTATGGCGATTTGAAAAATTCGAGATGTTTTTTATTTATATTTCGGTTTTTTCGATTGAACAATCGTATTCTATGGACAAAAACAAGCAGATTGGTGTGTTCGAAGTTGAAAATTGGTCAATCTGTTCTGAAATTATGGTGATTTGAAAAATTCGAGATGTTTTTTTTTATATTTCGGTTTTTTCGATTGAACAATCGTATTCTATGGACAAAAACAAGCAGATTGGTGTGTTCGAAGTTGAAAATTGGTCAATCTGTTCAGAAATTATGGCGATTTGAAAAATTCGAGATGTTTTTTATTTATATTTCAGTTTTTTCGATTGAACAATCGTATTCTATGGACAAAAACAAGCAGATTGGTGTGTTCGAAATTGAAAATTGGTCAATCTGTTATGAAATTATGGTGATTTGAAAAATTCGAGATGTTTTTTTTTATATTTCGGTTTTTTCGATTGAACAATCGTATTCTATGGACAAAAACAAGCAGATAGGTGTGTTCGAAGTTGAAAATTGGTCAATCTGTTCTGAAATTATGGCGATTTGAAAAATTCGAGATGTTTTTTATTTATATTTCGGTTTTTTCGATTGAACAATCGTATTCTATGGACAAAAACAAGCAGATTGGTGTGTTCGAAGTTGAAAATTGGTCAATCTGTTCTGAAATTATGGTGATTTGAAAAATTCGAGATGTTTTTTTTTATATTTCGGTTTTTTCGATTGAACAATCGTATTCTATGGACAAAAACAAGCAGATTGGTGTGTTCGAAGTTGAAAATTGGTCAATCTGTTCTGAAATTATGGCGATTTGAAAAATTCGAGAAGTTTTTCTTTATATTTCGGTTTTTTCGATTGAACAATCGTATTCTATGGACAAAAACAAGCAGATTGGTGTGTTCGAAGTTGAAAATTGGTCAATCTGTTCTGAAATTATGGTGATTTGAAAAATTCGAGATGTTTTTTTTATATTTCGGTTTTTTCGATTGAACAATCGTATTCTATGGACAAAAACAAGCAGATTGGTGTGTTCGAAGTTGAAAATTGGTCAATCTGTTCTGAAATTATGGCGATTTGAAAAATTCGAGATGTTTTTTATTTATATTTCGGTTTTTTCGATTGAACAATCGTATTCTATGGACAAAAACAAGCAGATTGGTGTGTTCGAAGTTGAAAATTGGTCAATCTGTTCTGAAATTATGGTGATTTGAAAAATTCGAGATGTTTTTCTTTATATTTCGGTTTTTTCGATTGAACAATCGTATTCTATGGACAAAAACAAGCAGATTGGTGTGTTCGAAGTTGAAAATTGGTCAATCTGTTCAGAAATTATGGCGATTTGAAAAATTCGAGATGTTTTTTATTTATATTTCAGTTTTTTCGATTGAACAATCGTATTCTATGGACAAAAACAAGCAGATTGGTGTGTTCGAAATTGAAAATTGGTCAATCTGTTATGAAATTATGGTGATTTGAAAAATTCGAGATGTTTTTTTTTATATTTCGGTTTTTTCGATTGAACAATCGTATTCTATGGACAAAAACAAGCAGATAGGTGTGTTCGAAGTTGAAAATTGGTCAATCTGTTCTGAAATTATGGCGATTTGAAAAATTCGAGATGTTTTTTATTTATATTTCGGTTTTTTCGATTGAACAATCGTATTCTATGGACAAAAACAAGCAGATTGGTGTGTTCGAAGTTGAAAATTGGTCAATCTGTTCTGAAATTATGGTGATTTGAAAAATTCGAGATGTTTTTTTTTATATTTCGGTTTTTTCGATTGAACAATCGTATTCTATGGACAAAAACAAGCAGATTGGTGTGTTCGAAGTTGAAAATTGGTCAATCTGTTCTGAAATTATGGCGATTTGAAAAATTCGAGATGTTTTTTTTTATATTTCGGTTTTTTCGATTGAACAATCGTATTCTATGGACAAAAACAAGCAGATTGGTGTGTTCGAAATTGAAAATTGGTCAATCTG
The DNA here is from genome assembly GCA_029955515.1 of Chrysomela aeneicollis. Lineage (NCBI taxonomy): Eukaryota > Metazoa > Arthropoda > Insecta > Coleoptera > Chrysomelidae > Chrysomela > Chrysomela aeneicollis. The sequence continues at coordinate 14,587,408 of JARUHQ010000018.1, read as the reverse complement.
TTCTGAAATTATGGCGATTTGAAAAATTCGAGATGTTTTTTTTTATATTTCGGTTTTTTCGATCGAACAATCGTATTCTATGGACAAAAACAAGCAGATTGGTGTGTTCGAAGTTGAAAATTGGTCAATCTGTTCTGAAATTATGGCGATTTGAAAAATTCGAGAAGTTTTTCTTTATATTTCGGTTTTTTCGATTGAACAATCGTATTCTATGGACAAAAACAAGCAGATTGGTGTGTTCGAAGTTGAAAATTGGTCAATCTGTTCTGAAATTATGGTGATTTGAAAAATTCGAGATGTTTTTTTTTATATTTCGGTTTTTTCGATTGAACAATCGTATTCTATGGACAAAAACAAGCAGATTGGTGTGTTCGAAGTTGAAAATTGGTCAATCTGTTCAGAAATTATGGCGATTTGAAAAATTCGAGATGTTTTTTATTTATATTTCGGTTTTTTCGATTGAACAATCGTATTCTATGGACAAAAACAAGCAGATTGGTGTGTTCGAAGTTGAAAATTGGTCAATCTGTTCTGAAATTATGGTGATTTGAAAAATTCGAGATGTTTTTTTTTATATTTCGGTTTTTTCGATTGAACAATCGTATTCTATGGACAAAAACAAGCAGATTGGTGTGTTCGAAGTTGAAAATTGGTCAATCTGTTCTGAAATTATGGCGATTTGAAAAATTCGAGATGTTTTTTATTTATATTTCGGTTTTTTCGATTGAACAATCGTATTCTATGGACAAAAACAAGCAGATTGGTGTGTTCGAAGTTGAAAATTGGTCAATCTGTTCTGAAATTATGGTGATTTGAAGAATTCGAGATGTTTTTTTTTATATTTCGGTTTTTTCGATTGAACAATCGTATTCTATGGACAAAAACAAGCAGATTGGTGTGTTCGAAGTTGAAAATTGGTCAATCTGTTCTGAAATTATGGCGATTTGAAAAATTCGAGATGTTTTTTTTTATATTTCGGTTTTTTCGATTGAACAATCGTATTCTATGGACAAAAACAAGCAGATTGGTGTGTTCGAAATTGAAAATTGGTCAATCTGTTCTGAAATTATGGCGATTTGAAAAATTCGAGATGTTTTTTTTTATATTTCGGTTTTTTCGATTGAACAATCGTATTCTATGGACAAAAACAAGCAGATTGGTGTGTTCGAAGTTGAAAATTGGTCAATCTGTTCTGAAATTATGGCGATTTGAAAAATTCGAGAAGTTTTTCTTTATATTTCGGTTTTTTCGATTGAACAATCGTATTCTATGGACAAAAACAAGCAGATTGGTGTGTTCGAAGTTGAAAATTGGTCAATCTGTTCTGAAATTATGGTGATTTGAAAAATTCGAGATGTTTTTTTTTATATTTCGGTTTTTTCGATTGAACAATCGTATTCTATGGACAAAAACAAGCAGATTGGTGTGTTCGAAGTTGAAAATTGGTCAATCTGTTCTGAAATTATGGCGATTTGAAAAATTCGAGATGTTTTTTTTTATATTTCGGTTTTTTCGATTGAACAATCGTATTCTATGGACAAAAACAAGCAGATTGGTGTGTTCGAAGTTGAAAATTGGTCAATCTGTTCTGAAATTATGGTGATTTGAAAAATTCGAGATGTTTTTTTTTATATTTCGGTTTTTTCGATTGAACAATCGTATTCTATGGACAAAAACAAGCAGATTGGTGTGTTCGAAGTTGAAAATTGGTCAATCTGTTCTGAAATTATGGCGATTTGAAAAATTCGAGATGTTTTTTTTATATTTCGGTTTTTTCGATTGAACAATCGTATTCTATGGACAAAAACAAGCAGATTGGTGTGTTCGAAGTTGAAAATTGGTCAATCTGTTCAGAAATTATGGCGATTTGAAAAATTCGAGATGTTTTTTATTTATATTTCGGTTTTTTCGATTGAACAATCGTATTCTATGGACAAAAACAAGCAGATTGGTGTGTTCGAAGTTGAAAATTGGTCAATCTGTTCAGAAATTATGGCGATTTGAAAAATTCGAGATGTTTTTTATTTATATTTCGGTTTTTTCGATTGAACAATCGTATTCTATGGACAAAAACAAGCAGATTGGTGTGTTCGAAGTTGAAAATTGGTCAATCTGTTCTGAAATTATGGTGATTTGAAAAATTCGAGATGTTTTTTTTTATATTTCGGTTTTTTCGATTGAACAATCGTATTCTATGGACAAAAACAAGCAGATTGGTGTGTTCGAAGTTGAAAATTGGTCAATCTGTTCAGAAATTATGGCGATTTGAAAAATTCGAGATGTTTTTTATTTATATTTCGGTTTTTTCGATTGAACAATCGTATTCTATGGACAAAAACAAGCAGATTGGTGTGTTCGAAGTTGAAAATTGGTCAATCTGTTCTGAAATTATGGCGATTTGAAAAATTCGAGAAGTTTTTCTTTATATTTCGGTTTTTTCGATTGAACAATCGTATTCTATGGACAAAAACAAGCAGATTGGTGTGTTCGAAGTTGAAAATTGGTCAATCTGTTCTGAAATTATGGTGATTTGAAAAATTCGAGATGTTTTTTTTTATATTTCGGTTTTTTCGATTGAACAATCGTATTCTATGGACAAAAACAAGCAGATTGGTGTGTTCGAAGTTGAAAATTGGTCAATCTGTTCTGAAATTATGGCGATTTGAAAAATTCGAGATGTTTTTTTTTATATTTCGGTTTTTTCGATTGAACAATCGTATTCTATGGACAAAAACAAGCAGATTGGTGTGTTCGAAGTTGAAAATTGGTCAATCTGTTCTGAAATTATGGCGATTTGAAAAATTCGAGATGTTTTTTTTATATTTCGGTTTTTTCGATTGAACAATCGTATTCTATGGACAAAAACAAGCAGATTGGTGTGTTCGAAGTTGAAAATTGGTCAATCTGTTCAGAAATTATGGCGATTTGAGAAATTCGAGATGTTTTTTATTTATATTTCGGTTTTTTCGATTGAACAATCGTATTCTATGGACAAAAACAAGCAGATTGGTGTGTTCGAAGTTGAAAATTGGTCAATCTGTTCAGAAATTATGGCGATTTGAAAAATTCGAGATGTTTTTTTTATATTTCGGTTTTTTCGATTGAACAATCGTATTCTATGGACAAAAACAAGCAGATTGGTGTGTTCGAAGTTGAAAATTGGTCAATCTGTTCTGAAATTATGGTGATTTGAAAAATTCGAGATGTTTTTTTTTATATTTCGGTTTTTTCGATTGAACAATCGTATTCTATGGACAAAAACAAGCAGATTGGTGTGTTCGAAGTTGAAAATTGGTCAATCTGTTCTGAAATTATGGCGATTTGAAAAATTCGAGATGTTTTTTTTTATATTTCGGTTTTTTCGATTGAACAATCGTATTCTATGGACAAAAACAAGCAGATTGGTGTGTTCGAAGTTGAAAATTGGTCAATCTGTTCTGAAATTATGGCGATTTGAAAAATTCGAGAAGTTTTTCTTTATATTTCGGTTTTTTCGATTGAACAATCGTATTCTATGGACAAAAACAAGCAGATTGGTGTGTTCGAAGTTGAAAATTGGTCAATCTGTTCTGAAATTATGGCGATTTGAAAAATTCGAGATGTTTTTTTTTATATTTCGGTTTTTTCGATTGAACAATCGTATTCTATGGACAAAAACAAGCAGATTGGTGTGTTCGAAGTTGAAAATTGGTCAATCTGTTCTGAAATTATGGCGATTTGAAAAATTCGAGATGTTTTTTTTTATATTTCGGTTTTTTCGATTGAACAATCGTATTCTATGGACAAAAACAAGCAGATTGGTGTGTTCGAAGTTGAAAATTGGTCAATCTGTTCTGAAATTATGGCGATTTGAAAAATTCGAGAAGTTTTTCTTTATATTTCGGTTTTTTCGATTGAACAATCGTATTCTATGGACAAAAACAAGCAGATTGGTGTGTTCGAAGTTGAAAATTGGTCAATCTGTTCTGAAATTATGGCGATTTGAAAAATTCGAGATGTTTTTTTTTATATTTCGGTTTTTTCGATTGAACAATCGTATTCTATGGACAAAAACAAGCAGATTGGTGTGTTCGAAGTTGAAAATTGGTCAATCTGTTCTGAAATTATGGCGATTTGAAAAATTCGAGATGTTTTTTATTTATCATTCGGTTTTTTCGATTGAACAATCGTATTCTATGGACAAAAACAAGCAGATTGGTGTGTTCGAAGTTGAAAATTGGTCAATCTGTTCAGAAATTATGGCGATTTGAAAAATTCGAGATGTTTTTTATTTATATTTCGGTTTTTTCGATTGAACAATCGTATTCTATGGACAAAAACAAGCAGATTGGTGTGTTCGAAGTTGAAAATTGGTCAATCTGTTCTGAAATTATGGTGATTTGAAAAATTCGAGATGTTTTTTTTTATATTTCGGTTTTTTCGATTGAACAATCGTATTCTATGGACAAAAACAAGCAGATTGGTGTGTTCGAAGTTGAAAATTGGTCAATCTGTTCTGAAATTATGGCGATTTGAAAAATTCGAGATGTTTTTTTTTATATTTCGGTTTTTTCGATTGAACAATCGTATTCTATGGACAAAAATAAGCAGATTGGTGTGTTCGAAGTTGAAAATTGGTCAATGTGTTCTGAAATTATGGCGATTTGAAAAATTCGAGATGTTTTTTTTTATATTTCGGTTTTTTCGATTGAACAATCGTATTCTATGGACAAAAACAAGCAGATTGGTGTGTTCGAAGTTGAAAATTGGTCAATCTGTTCAGAAATTATGGCGATTTGAAAAATTCGAGATGTTTTTTATTTATATTTCGGTTTTTTCTATTGAACAATCGTATTCTATGGACAAAAACAAGCAGATTGGTGTGTTCGAAGTTGAAAATTGGTCAATCTGTTCAGAAATTATGGCGATTTGAAAAATTCGAGATGTTTTTTATTTATATTTCGGTTTTTTCGATTGAACAATCGTATTCTATGGACAAAAACAAGCAGATTGGTGTGTTCGAAGTTGAAAATTGGTCAATCTGTTCTGAAATTATGGTGATTTGAAAAATTCGAGATGTTATTTTTATATTTCGGTTTTTTCGATTGAACAATCGTATTCTATGGACAAAAACAAGCAGATTGGTGTGTTCGAAGTTGAAAATTGGTCAATCTGTTCTGAAATTATGGCGATTTGAAAAATTCGAGATGTTTTTTTTTATATTTCGGTTTTTCGATTGAACAATCGTATTCTATGGAGAAAAACAAGCAGATTGGTGTGTTCGAAGTTGAAAATTGGTCAATCTGTTCTGAAATTATGGCGATTTGAAAAATTCGAGAAGTTTTTTTTTATATTTCGGTTTTTTCGATTGAACAATCGTATTCTATGGACAAAAACAAGCAGATTGGTGTGTTCGAAGTTGAAAATTGGTCAATATGTTCTGAAATTATGGCGATTTGAAAAATTCGAGATGTTTTTTTTATATTTCGGTTTTTTTCGATTGAACAATCGTATTCTATGGACAAAAACAAGCAGATTGGTGTGTTCGAAGTTGAAAATTGGTCAATCTGTTCTGAAATTATGGCGATTTGAAAAATTCGAGATGTTTTTTTTTTATATTTCGGTTTTTTCGATTGAACAATCGTATTCTATGGACAAAAACAAGCAGATTGGTGTGTTCGAAGTTGAAAATTGGTCAATCTGTTCTGAAATTATGGCGATTTGAAAAATTCGAGATGTTTTTTTTTATATTTCGGTTTTTTCGATTGAACAATCGTATTCTATGGACAAAAACAAGCAGATTGGTGTGTTCGAAGTTGAAAATTGGTCAATCTGTTCTGAAATTATGGCGATTTGAAAAATTCGAGAAGTTTTTATTTATATTTCGGTTTTTTCGATTGAACAATCGTATTCTATGGACAAAAACAAGCAGATTGGTGTGTTCGAAGTTGAAAATTGGTCAATCTGTTCTGAAATTATGGTGATTTGAAAAATTCGAGATGTTTTTTTTTATATTTCGGTTTTTTCGATTGAACAATCGTATTCTATGGACAAAAACAAGCAGATTGGTGTGTTCGAAGTTGAAAATTGGTCAATCTGTTCTGAAATTATGGCGATTTGAAAAATTCGAGAAGTTTTTCTTTATATTTCGGTTTTTTCGATTGAACAATCGTATTCTATGGACAAAAACAAGCAGATTGGTGTGTTCGAAGTTGAAAATTGGTCAATCTGTTCTGAAATTATGGCGATTTGAAAAATTCGAGATGTTTTTTTTTATATTTCGGTTTTTTCGATTGAACAATCGTATTCTATGGACAAAAACAAGCAGATTGGTGTGTTCGAAGTTGAAAATTGGTCAATCTGTTCAGAAATTATGGCGATTTGAAAAATTCGAGATGTTTTTTATTTATATTTCGGTTTTTTCGATTGAACAATCGTATTCTATGGACAAAAACAAGCAGATTGGTGTGTTCGAAGTTGAAAATTGGTCAATCTGTTCTGAAATTATGGCGATTTGAAAAATTCGAGATGTTTTTTTTTATATTTCGGTTTTTTCGATTGAACAATCGTATTCTATGGACAAAAACAAGCAGATTGGTGTGTTCGAAGTTGAAAATTGGTCAATCTGTTCTGAAATTATGGCGATTTGAAAAATTCGATAAGTTTTTTTTCATATTTCGGTTTTTTCGATTGAACAATCGTATTCTATGGACAAAAACAAGCAGATTGGTGTGTTCGAAGTTGAAAATTGGTCAATCTGTTCTGAAATTATGGTGATTTGAAAAATTCGAGATGTTTTTTTTTATATTTCGAGTTTTTCGATTGAACAATCGTATTCTATGGACAAAAACAAGCAGATTGGTGTGTTCGAAGTTGAAAATTGGTCAATCTGTTCTGAAATTATGGCGATTTGAAAAATTCGAGATGTTTTTTTTTATATTTCGGTTTTTTCGATTGAACAATCGTATTCTATGGACAAAAACAAGCAGATTGGTGTGTTCGAAGTTGAAAATTGGTCAATCTGTTCAGAAATTATGGCGATTTGAAAAATTCGAGATGTTTTTTATTTATATTTCGGTTTTTTCGATTGAACAATCGTATTCTATGGACAAAAACAAGCAGATTGGTGTGTTCGAAGTTGAAAATTGGTCAATCTGTTCTGAAATTATGGCGATTTGAAAAATTCGAGATGTTTTTTTTTATATTTCGGTTTTTTCGATTGGACAATCGTATTCTATGGACAAAAACAAGCAGATTGGTGTGTTCGAAGTTGAAAATTGGTCAATCTGTTCTGAAATTATGGCGATTTGAAAAATTCGAGAAGTTTTTTTTTATATTTCGGTTTTTCCGATTGAACAATCGTATTCTATGGACAAAAACAAGCAGATTGGTGTGTTCGAAGTTGAAAATTGGTCAATCTGTTCTGAAATTATGGCGATTTGAAAAATTCGAGATGTTTTTTTTTATATTTCGGTTTTTTTCGATTGAACAATCGTATTCTATGGACAAAAACAAGCAGATTGGTGTGTTCGAAGTTGAAAATTGGTCAATCTGTTCTGAAATTATGGCGATTTGAAAAATTCGAGATGTTTTTTTTTATATTTCGGTTTTTTCGATTGAACAATCGTATTCTATGGACAAAAACAAGCAGATTGGTGTGTTCGAAGTTGAAAATTGGTCAATCTGTTCAGAAATTATGGCGATTTGAAAAATTCGAGATGTTTTTTATTTATATTTCGGTTTTTTCGATTGAACAATCGTATTCTATGGACAAAAACAAGCAGATTGGTGTGTTCGAACTTGAAAATTGGTCAATCTGTTCTGAAATTATGGCGATTTGAAAAATTCGAGATGTTTTTTTTTATATTTCGGTTTTTCGATTGAACAATCGTATTCTATGGACAAAAACAAGCAGATTGGTGTATTCGAAGTTGAAAATTGGTCAATCTGTTCTGAAATTATGGCGATTTGAAAAATTCGAAAAGTTTTGTTTTATATTTCGGATTTTTCGATTGAACAATCGTATTCTATGGACAAAAACAAGCAGATTGGTGTGTTCGAAATTGAAAATTGGTCAATCTGTTCTGAAATTATGGCGATTTGAAAAATTCGAGATGTTTTTTTTTATATTTCGGTTTTTTTCGATTGAACAATCGTATTCTATGGACAAAAACAAGCAGATTGGTGTGTTCGAAGTTGAAAATTGGTCAATCTGTTCTGAAATTATGGCGATTTGAAAAATTCGAGATGTTTTTTTTTATATTTCGGTTTTTTCGATTGAACAATCGTATTCTATGGACAAAAACAAGCAGATTGGTGTGTTCGAAGTTGAAAATTGGTCAATCTGTTCAGAAATTATGGCGATTTGAAAAATTCGAGATGTTTTTTATTTATATTTCGGTTTTTTCGATTGAACAATCGTATTCTATGGACAAAAACAAGCAGATTGGTGTGTTCGAACTTGAAAATTGGTCAATCTGTTCTGAAATTATGGCGATTTGAAAAATTCGAGATGTTTTTTTTTATATTTCGGTTTTTCGATTGAACAATCGTATTCTATGGACAAAAACAAGCAGATTGGTGTATTCGAAGTTGAAAATTGGTCAATCTGTTCTGAAATTATGGCGATTTGAAAAATTCGAAAAGTTTTGTTTTATATTTCGGATTTTTCGATTGAACAATCGTATTCTATGGACAAAAACAAGCAGATTGGTGTGTTCGAAATTGAAAATTGGTCAATCTGTTCTGAAATTATGGCGATTTGAAAAATTCGAGATGTTTTTTTTTATATTTCGGTTTTTTTCGATTGAACAATCGTATTCTATGGACAAAAACAAGCAGATTGGTGTGTTCGAAGTTGAAAATTGGTCAATCTGTTCTGAAATTATGGCGATTTGAAAAATTCGAGATGTTTTTTTTTATATTTCGGTTTTTTCGATTGAACAATCGTATTCTATGGACAAAAACAAGCAGATTGGTGTGTTCGAAGTTGAAAATTGGTCGATCTGTTCTGAAATTATGGCGATTTGAAAAATTCGAGAAGTTTTTTTTTATATTTCGGTTTTTTCGATTGAACAATCGTATTCTATGGACAAAAACAAGCAGATTGGTGTGTTCGAAGTTGAAAATTGATCAATCTGTTCTGAAATTATGGTGATTTGAAAAATTCGAGATGTTTTTTTTTATATTTCGGTTTTTTCGATTGAACAATCGTATTCTATGGACAAAAACAAGCAGATTGGTGTGTTCGAAGTTGAAAATTGGTCAATCTGTTCTGAAATTATGGCGATTTGAGAAATTCGAGAAGTTTTTCTTTATATTTCGGTTTTTTCGATTGAACAATCGTATTCTATGGACAAAAACAAGCAGATTGGTGTGTTCGAAGTTGAAAATTGGTCAATCTGTTCTGAAATTATGGCGATTTGAAAAATTCGAGATGTTTTTTTTTATATTTCGGTTTTTTCGATTGAACAATCGTATTCTATGGACAAAAACAAGCAGATTGGTGTGTTCGAAGTTGAAAATTGGTCAATCTGTTCAGAAATTATGGCGATTTGAAAAATTCGAGATGTTTTTTATTTATATTTCGGTTTTTTCGATTGAACAATCGTATTCTATGGACAAAAACAAGCAGATTGGTGTGTTCGAAGTTGAAAATTGGTCAATCTGTTCTGAAATTATGGCGATTTGAAAAATTCGAGATGTTTTTTTTTATATTTCGGTTTTTTCGATTGAACAATCGTATTCTATGGACAAAAACAAGCAGATTGGTGTGTTCGAAGTTGAAAATTGGTCAATCTGTTCTGAAATTATGGCGATTTGAAAAATTCGAGAAGTTTTTTTTTTATATTTCGGTTTTTTCGATTGAACAATCGTATTCTATGGACAAAAACAAGCAGATTGGTGTGTTCGAAGTTGGAAATTGGTCAATCTGTTCTGAAATTATGGCGATTTGAAAAATTCGAGATGTTTTTTTTTATATTTCGGTTTTTTTCGATTGAACAATCGTATTCTATGGACAAAAACAAGCAGATTGGTGTGTTCGAAGTTGAAAATTGGTCAATCTGTTCTGAAATTATGGTGATTTGAAAAATTCGAGATGTTTTTTTTATATTTCGGTTTTTTCGATTGAACAATCGTATTCTATGGACAAAAACAAGCAGATTGGTGTGTTCGAAGTTGAAAATTGGTCAATCTGTTCTGAAATTATGGTGATTTGAAAAATTCGAGATGTTTTTTTTATATTTCGTTTTTTTCGATTGAACAATCGTATTCTATGGACAAAAACAAGCAGATTGGTGTGTTCGAAGTTGAAAATTGGTCAATCTGTTCTGAAATTATGGCGATTTGAAAAATTCGAGAAGTTTTTCTTTATATTTCGGTTTTTTCGATTGAACAATCGTATTCTATGGACAAAAACAAGCAGATTGGTGTGTTCGAAGTTGAAAATTGGTCAATCTGTTCTGAAATTATGGCGATTTGAAAAATTCGAGATTTTTTTTTTTATATTTCGGTTTTTTCGATTGAACAATCGTATTCTATGGACAAAAACAAGCAGATTGGTGTGTTCGAAGTTGAAAATTGGTCAATCTGTTCTGAAATTATGGCGATTTGAAAAATTCGAGATGTTTTTTTTTATATTTTGGTTTTTTCGATTGAACAATCGTATTCTATGGACAAAAACAAGCAGATTGGTGTGTTCGAAGTTGAAAATTGGTCAATCTGTTCTGAAATTATGGCGATTTGAAAAATTCGAGATGTTTTTTTTATATTTCGGTTTTTTCGATTGAACAATCGTATTCTATGGACAAAAACAAGCAGATTGGTGTGTTCGAAGTTGAAAATTGGTCAATCTGTTCTGAAATTATGGCGATTTGAAAAATTCGAGAAGTTTTTATTTATATTTCGGTTTTTTCGATTGAACAATCGTATTCTATGGACAAAAACAAGCAGATTGGTGTGTTCGAAGTTGAAAATTGGTCAATCTGTTCTGAAATTATGGTGATTTGAAAAATTCGAGATGTTTTTTTTTATATTTCGGTTTTTTCGATTGAACAATCGTATTCTATGGACAAAAACAAGCTGATTGGTGTGTTCGAAGTTGAAAATTGGTCAATCTGTTCTGAAATTATGGCGATTTGAAAAATTCGAGATGTTTTTTTTTATATTTCGGTTTTTTCGATTGAGTATTCTATGGACAAAAACAAGCAGATTGGTGTGTTCGAAGTTGAAAATTGGTCAATCTGTTCTGAAATTATGGCGATTTGAAAAATTCGAGAAGTTTTTTTTTATATTTCGGTTTTTTCGATTGAACAATCGTATTCTATGGACAAAAACAAACAGATTGGTGTGTTCGAAGTTGAAAATTGGTCAATCTGTTCTGAAATTATGGCGATTTGAAAAATTCGAGAAGTTTTTTTTTATATTTCGGTTTTTTCGATTGAACAATCGTATTCTATGGACAAAAACAAGCAGATTGGTGTGTTCGAAGTTGAAAATTGGTCAATCTGTTCTGAAATTATGGTGATTTGAAAAATTCGAGATGTTTTTTTTTATATTTCGGTTTTTTCGATTGAACAATCGTATTCTATGGACAAAAACAAGCAGATTGGTGTGTTCGAAGTTGAAAATTGGTCGATCTGTTCTGAAATTATGGCGATTTGAAAAATTCGAGAAGTTTTTTTTTATATTTCGGTTTTTTCGATTGAACAATCGTATTCTATGGACAAAAACAAGCAGATTGGTGTGTTCGAAGTTGAAAATTGGTCAATCTGTTCTGAAATTATGGCGATTTTAAAAATTCGAGATGTTTTTTTTTATATTTCGGTTTTTTCGATTGAATAATCGTATTCTATGGACAAAAACAAGCAGATTGGTGTGTTCGAAGTTGAAAATTGGTCAATCTGTTCTAAAATTATGGCGATTTGAAAAATTCGAGAAGTTTTTTTTTATATTTCGGTTTTTTCGATTGAACAATCGTATTCTATGGACAAAAACAAGCAGATTGGTGTGTTCGAAGTTGAAAATTGATCAATCTGTTCTGAAATTATGGTGATTTGAAAAATTCGAGATGTTTTTTTTTATATTTCGGTTTTTTCGATTGAACAATCGTATTCTATGGACAAAAACAAGCAGATTGGTGTGTTCGAAGTTGAAAATTGGTCAATCTGTTCTGAAATTATGGCGATTTGAAAAATTCGAGAAGTTTTTTTTTATATTTCGGTTTTTTCGATTGAACAATCGTATTCTATGGACAAAAACAAGCAGATTGGTGTGTTCGAAGTTGAAAATTGGTCAATCTGTTCTGAAATTATGGTGATTTGAAAAATTCGAGATGTTTTTTTTTATATTTCGGTTTTTTCGATTGAACAATCGTATTCTATGGACAAAAACAAGCAGATTGGTGTGTTCGAAGTTGAAAATTGGTCGATCTGTTCTGAAATTATGGCGATTTGAAAAATTCGAGAAGTTTTTTTTTATATTTCGGTTTTTTCGATTGAACAATCGTATTCTATGGACAAAAACAAGCAGATTGGTGTGTTCGAAGTTGAAAATTGGTCAATCTGTTCTGAAATTATGGCGATTTTAAAAATTCGAGATGTTTTTTTTTATATTTCGGTTTTTTCGATTGAATAATCGTATTCTATGGACAAAAACAAGCAGATTGGTGTGTTCGAAGTTGAAAATTGGTCAATCTGTTCTAAAATTATGGCGATTTGAAAAATTCGAGAAGTTTTTTTTTATATTTCGGTTTTTTCGATTGAACAATCGTATTCTATGGACAAAAACAAGCAGATTGGTGTGTTCGAAGTTGAAAATTGATCAATCTGTTCTGAAATTATGGTGATTTGAAAAATTCGAGATGTTTTTTTTTATATTTCGGTTTTTTCGATTGAACAATCGTATTCTATGGACAATAACAAGCAGATTGGTGTGTTCGAAGTTGAAAATTGGTCAATCTGTTCTGAAATTATGGCGATTTGAAAAATTCGAGAAGTTTTTTTTTATATTTCGGTTTTTTCGATTGAACAATCGTATTCTATGGACAAAAACAAGCAGATTGGTGTGTTCGAAGTTGAAAATTGATCAATCTGTTCTGAAATTATGGTGATTTGAAAAATTCGAGATGTTTTTTTTTATATTTCGGTTTTTTCGATTGAACAATCGTATTCTATGGACAAAAACAAGCAGATTGGTGTGTTCGAAGTTGAAAATTGGTCAATCTGTTCTGAAATTATGGCGATTTGAGAAATTCGAGAAGTTTTTCTTTATATTTCGGTTTTTTCGATTGAACAATCGTATTCTATGGACAAAAACAAGCAGATTGGTGTGTTCGAAGTTGAAAATTGGTCAATCTGTTCTGAAATTATGGCGATTTGAAAAATTCGAGATGTTTTTTTTTATATTTCGGTTTTTTCGATTGAACAATCGTATTCTATGGACAAAAACAAGCAGATTGGTGTGTTCGAAGTTGAAAATTGGTCAATCTGTTCAGAAATTATGGCGATTTGAAAAATTCGAGATGTTTTTTATTTATATTTCGGTTTTTTCGATTGAACAATCGTATTCTATGGACAAAAACAAGCAGATTGGTGTGTTCGAAGTTGAAAATTGGTCAATCTGTTCTGAAATTATGGCGATTTGAAAAATTCGAGATGTTTTTTTTTATATTTCGGTTTTTTCGATTGAACAATCGTATTCTATGGACAAAAACAAGCAGATTGGTGTGTTCGAAGTTGAAAATTGGTCAATCTGTTCTGAAAATATGGCGATTTGAAAAATTCGAGAAGTTTTTTTTTTATATTTCGGTTTTTTCGATTGAACAATCGTATTCTATGGACAAAAACAAGCAGATTGGTGTGTTCGAAGTTGGAAATTGGTCAATCTGTTCTGAAATTATGGCGATTTGAAAAATTCGAGATGTTTTTTTTTATATTTCGGTTTTTTTCGATTGAACAATCGTATTCTATGGACAAAAACAAGCAGATTGGTGTGTTCGAAGTTGAAAATTGGTCAATCTGTTCTGAAATTATGGTGATTTGAAAATTTCGAGATGTTTTTTTTATATTTCGGTTTTTTCGATTGAACAATCGTATTCTATGGACAAAAACAAGCAGATTGGTGTGTTCGAAGTTGAAAATTGGTCAATCTGTTCTGAAATTATGGTGATTTGAAAAATTCGAGATGTTTTTTTTATATTTCGTTTTTTTCGATTGAACAATCGTATTCTATGGACAAAAACAAGCAGATTGGTGTGTTCGAAGTTGAAAATTGGTCAATCTGTTCTGAAATTATGGCGATTTGAAAAATTCGAGAAGTTTTTCTTTATATTTCGGTTTTTTCGATTGAACAATCGTATTCTATGGACAAAAACAAGCAGATTGGTGTGTTCGAAGTTGAAAATTGGTCAATCTGTTCTGAAATTATGGCGATTTGAAAAATTCGAGATGTTTTTTTTTATATTTCGGTTTTTTCGATTGAACAATCGTATTCTATGGACAAAAACAAGCAGATTGGTGTGTTCGAAGTTGAAAATTGGTCAATCTGTTCTGAAATTATGGCGATTTGAAAAATTCGAGATGTTTTTTTTTATATTTTGGTTTTTTCGATTGAACAATCGTATTCTATGGACAAAAACAAGCAGATTGGTGTGTTCGAAGTTGAAAATTGGTCAATCTGTTCTGAAATTATGGCGATTTGAAAAATTCGAGATGTTTTTTTTTATATTTCGGTTTTTTCGATTGAACAATCGTATTCTATGGACAAAAACAAGCAGATTGGTGTGTTCGAAGTTGAAAATTGGTCAATCTGTTCTGAAATTATGGCGATTTGAAAAATTCGAGATGTTTTTTTTTATATTTTGGTTTTTTCGATTGAACAATCGTATTCTATGGACAAAAACAAGCAGATTGGTGTGTTCGAAGTTGAAAATTGGTCAATCTGTTCTGAAATTATGGCGATTTGAAAAATTCGAGATGTTTTTTTTATATTTCGGTTTTTTCGATTGAACAATCGTATTCTATGGACAAAAACAAGCAGATTGGTGTGTTCGAAGTTGAAAATTGGTCAATCTGTTCTGAAATTATGGCGATTTGAAAAATTCGAGAAGTTTTTATTTATATTTCGGTTTTTTCGATTGAACAATCGTATTCTATGGACAAAAACAAGCAGATTGGTGTGTTCGAAGTTGAAAATTGGTCAATCTGTTCTGAAATTATGGTGATTTGAAAAATTCGAGATGTTTTTTTTTATATTTCGGTTTTTTCGATTGAACAATCGTATTCTATGGACAAAAACAAGCTGATTGGTGTGTTCGAAGTTGAAAATTGGTCAATCTGTTCTGAAATTATGGCGATTTGAAAAATTCGAGATGTTTTTTTTTATATTTCGGTTTTTTCGATTGAGTATTCTATGGACAAAAACAAGCAGATTGGTGTGTTCGAAGTTGAAAATTGGTCAATCTGTTCTGAAATTATGGCGATTTGAAAAATTCGAGAAGTTTTTTTTTATATTTCGGTTTTTTCGATTGAACAATCGTATTCTATGGACAAAAACAAACAGATTGGTGTGTTCGAAGTTGAAAATTGGTCAATCTGTTCTGAAATTATGGCGATTTGAAAAATTCGAGAAGTTTTTTTTTATATTTCGGTTTTTTCGATTGAACAATCGTATTCTATGGACAAAAACAAGCAGATTGGTGTGTTCGAAGTTGAAAATTGGTCAATCTGTTCTGAAATTATGGTGATTTGAAAAATTCGAGATGTTTTTTTTTATATTTCGGTTTTTTCGATTGAACAATCGTATTCTATGGACAAAAACAAGCAGATTGGTGTGTTCGAAGTTGAAAATTGGTCGATCTGTTCTGAAATTATGGCGATTTGAAAAATTCGAGAAGTTTTTTTTTATATTTCGGTTTTTTCGATTGAACAATCGTATTCTATGGACAAAAACAAGCAGATTGGTGTGTTCGAAGTTGAAAATTGGTCAATCTGTTCTGAAATTATGGCGATTTTAAAAATTCGAGATGTTTTTTTTTATATTTCGGTTTTTTCGATTGAATAATCGTATTCTATGGACAAAAACAAGCAGATTGGTGTGTTCGAAGTTGAAAATTGGTCAATCTGTTCTAAAATTATGGCGATTTGAAAAATTCGAGAAGTTTTTTTTTATATTTCGGTTTTTTCGATTGAACAATCGTATTCTATGGACAAAAACAAGCAGATTGGTGTGTTCGAAGTTGAAAATTGATCAATCTGTTCTGAAATTATGGTGATTTGAAAAATTCGAGATGTTTTTTTTTATATTTCGGTTTTTTCGATTGAACAATCGTATTCTATGGACAAAAACAAGCAGATTGGTGTGTTCGAAGTTGAAAATTGGTCAATCTGTTCTGAAATTATGGCGATTTGAAAAATTCGAGAAGTTTTTTTTTATATTTCGGTTTTTTCGATTGAACAATCGTATTCTATGGACAAAAACAAGCAGATTGGTGTGTTCGAAGTTGAAAATTGGTCAATCTGTTCTGAAATTATGGTGATTTGAAAAATTCGAGATGTTTTTTTTTATATTTCGGTTTTTTCGATTGAACAATCGTATTCTATGGACAAAAACAAGCAGATTGGTGTGTTCGAAGTTGAAAATTGGTCGATCTGTTCTGAAATTATGGCGATTTGAAAAATTCGAGAAGTTTTTTTTTATATTTCGGTTTTTTCGATTGAACAATCGTATTCTATGGACAAAAACAAGCAGATTGGTGTGTTCGAAGTTGAAAATTGGTCAATCTGTTCTGAAATTATGGCGATTTGAAAAATTCGAGATGTTTTTTTTTATATTTCGGTTTTTTCGATTGAATAATCGTATTCTATGGACAAAAACAAGCAGATTGGTGTGTTCGAAGTTGAAAATTGGTCAATCTGTTCTAAAATTATGGCGATTTGAAAAATTCGAGAAGTTTTTTTTTATATTTCGGTTTTTTCGATTGAACAATCGTATTCTATGGACAAAAACAAGCAGATTGGTGTGTTCGAAGTTGAAAATTGATCAATCTGTTCTGAAATTATGGTGATTTGAAAAATTCGAGATGTTTTTTTTTATATTTCGGTTTTTTCGATTGAACAATCGTATTCTATGGACAATAACAAGCAGATTGGTGTGTTCGAAGTTGAAAATTGGTCAATCTGTTCTGAAATTATGGCGATTTGAAAAATTCGAGAAGTTTTTTTTTATATTTCGGTTTTTTCGATTGAACAATCGTATTCTATGGACAAAAACAAGCAGATTGGTGTGTTCGAAGTTGAAAATTGATCAATCTGTTCTGAAATTATGGTGATTTGAAAAATTCGAGATGTTTTTTTTTATATTTCGGTTTTTTCGATTGAACAATCGTATTCTATGGACAAAAACAAGCAGATTGGTGTGTTCGAAGTTGAAAATTGGTCAATCTGTTCTGAAATTATGGCGATTTGAGAAATTCGAGAAGTTTTTCTTTATATTTCGGTTTTTTCGATTGAACAATCGTATTCTATGGACAAAAACAAGCAGATTGGTGTGTTCGAAGTTGAAAATTGGTCAATCTGTTCTGAAATTATGGCGATTTGAAAAATTCGAGATGTTTTTTTTTATATTTCGGTTTTTTCGATTGAACAATCGTATTCTATGGACAAAAACAAGCAGATTGGTGTGTTCGAAGTTGAAAATTGGTCAATCTGTTCAGAAATTATGGCGATTTGAAAAATTCGAGATGTTTTTTATTTATATTTCGGTTTTTTCGATTGAACAATCGTATTCTATGGACAAAAACAAGCAGATTGGTGTGTTCGAAGTTGAAAATTGGTCAATCTGTTCTGAAATTATGGCGATTTGAAAAATTCGAGATGTTTTTTTTTATATTTCGGTTTTTTCGATTGAACAATCGTATTCTATGGACAAAAACAAGCAGATTGGTGTGTTCGAAGTTGAAAATTGGTCAATCTGTTCTGAAATTATGGCGATTTGAAAAATTCGAGAAGTTTTTTTTTTATATTTCGGTTTTTTCGATTGAACAATCGTATTCTATGGACAAAAACAAGCAGATTGGTGTGTTCGAAGTTGGAAATTGGTCAATCTGTTCTGAAATTATGGCGATTTGAAAAATTCGAGATGTTTTTTTTTATATTTCGGTTTTTTTCGATTGAACAATCGTATTCTATGGACAAAAACAAGCAGATTGGTGTGTTCGAAGTTGAAAATTGGTCAATCTGTTCTGAAATTATGGTGATTTGAAAAATTCGAGATGTTTTTTTTATATTTCGGTTTTTTCGATTGAACAATCGTATTCTATGGACAAAAACAAGCAGATTGGTGTGTTCGAAGTTGAAAATTGGTCAATCTGTTCTGAAATTATGGCGATTTGAAAAATTCGAGATGTTTTTTTTTATATTTCGGTTTTTTCGATTGAGTATTCTATGGACAAAAACAAGCAGATTGGTGTGATCGAAGTTGAAAATTGGTCAATCTGTTCTGAAATTATGGCGATTTGAAAAATTCGAGAAGTTTTTTTTTATATTTCGGTTTTTTCGATTGAACAATCGTATTCTATGGACAAAAACAAACAGATTGGTGTGTTCGAAGTTGAAAATTGGTCAATCTGTTCTGAAATTATGGCGATTTGAAAAATTCGAGAAGTTTTTTTTTATATTTCGGTTTTTTCGATTGAACAATCGTATTCTATGGACAAAAACAAGCAGATTGGTGTGTTCGAAGTTGAAAATTGGTCAATCTGTTCTGAAATTATGGTGATTTGAAAAATTCGAGATGTTTTTTTTTATATTTCGGTTTTTTCGATTGAACAATCGTATTCTATGGACAAAAACAAGCAGATTGGTGTGTTCGAAGTTGAAAATTGGTCGATCTGTTCTGAAATTATGGCGATTTGAAAAATTCGAGAAGTTTTTTTTTATATTTCGGTTTTTTCGATTGAACAATCGTATTCTATGGACAAAAACAAGCAGATTGGTGTGTTCGAAGTTGAAAATTGGTCAATCTGTTCTGAAATTATGGCGATTTTAAAAATTCGAGATGTTTTTTTTTATATTTCGGTTTTTTCGATTGAACAATCGTATTCTATGGACAAAAACAAGCAGATTGGTGTGTTCGAAGTTGAAAATTGGTCAATCTGTTCTAAAATTATGGCGATTTGAAAAATTCGAGAAGTTTTTTTTTATATTTCGGTTTTTTCGATTGAACAATCGTATTCTATGGACAAAAACAAGCAGATTGGTGTGTTCGAAGTTGAAAATTGGTCAATCTGTTCTGAAATTATGGCGATTTGAAAAATTCGAGAAGTTTTTTTTTATATTTCGGTTTTTTCGATTGAACAATCGTATTCTATGGACGAAAACAAGCAGATTGGTGTGTTCGAAGTTGAAAATTGGTCAATCTGTTCTGAAATTATGGCGATTTGAAAAATTCGAGAAGTTTTTTTTTATATTGCGGTTTTTTCGATTGAACAATCGTATTCTATGGACGAAAACAAGCAGATTGGTGTGTTCGAAGTTGAAAATTGGTCAATCTGTTCTGAAATTATGGCGATTTGAAAAATTCGAGAAGTTTTTTTTTATATTTCGGTTTTTTCGATTGAACAATCGTATTCTATGGACAAAAACAAGCAGATTGGTGTGTTCGAAGTTGAAAATTGGTCAATCTGTTCTGAAATTATGGCGATTTGAAAAATTCGAGAAGTTTTTTTTTATATTTCGGTTTTTTCGATTGAACAATCGTATTCTATGGACAAAAACAAGCAGATTGGTGTGTTCGAAGTTGAAAATTGGTCAATCTGTTCTGAAATTATGGTGATTTGAAAAATTCGAGATGTTTTTTTTTATATTTCGGTTTTTTCGATTGAACAATCGTATTCTATGGACAAAAACAAGCAGATTGGTGTGTTCGAAGTTGAAAATTGGTCGATCTGTTCTGAAATTATGGCGATTTGAAAAATTCGAGAAGTTTTTTTTATATTTCGGTTTTTTCGATTGAACAATCGTATTCTATGGACAAAAACAAGCAGATTGGTGTGTTCGAAGTTGAAAATTGGTCAATCTGTTCTGAAATTATGGCGATTTTAAAAATTCGAGATGTTTTTTTTTATATTTCGGTTTTTTCGATTGAACAATCGTATTCTATGGACAAAAACAAGCAGATTGGTGTGTTCGAAGTTGAAAATTGGTCAATCTGTTCTAAAATTATGGCGATTTGAAAAATTCGAGAAGTTTTTTTTTATATTTCGGTTTTTTCGATTGAACAATCGTATTCTATGGACAAAAACAAGCAGATTGGTGTGTTCGAAGTTGAAAATTGGTCAATCTGTTCTGAAATTATGGCGATTTGAAAAATTCGAGAAGTTTTTTTTTATATTTCGGTTTTTTTGATTGAACAATCGTATTCTATGGACGAAAACAAGCAGATTGGTGTGTTCGAAGTTGAAAATTGGTCAATCTGTTCTGAAATTATGGCGATTTGAAAAATTCGAGAAGTTTTTTTTTATATTGCGGTTTTTTCGATTGAACAATCGTATTCTATGGACGAAAACAAGCAGATTGGTGTGTTCGAAGTTGAAAATTGGTCAATCTGTTCTGAAATTATGGCGATTTGAAAAATTCGAGAAGTTTTTTTTTATATTTCGGTTTTTTCGATTGAACAATCGTATTCTATGGACAAAAACAAGCAGATTGGTGTGTTCGAAGTTGAAAATTGGTCAATCTGTTCTGAAATTATGGCGATTTGAAAAATTCGAGATGTTTTTTTTTATATTTCGGTTTTTTCGATTGAACAATCGTATTCTATGGACAAAAACAAGCAGATTGGTGTGTTCGAAGTTGAAAATTGGTCACTCTGTTCTGAAATTATGGCGATTTGAAAAATTCGAGATGTTTTTTTTTTATATTTCGGTTTTTTCGATTGAACAATCGTATTCTATGGACAAAAACAAGCAGATTGGTGTGTTCGAAGTTGAAAATTGGTCAATCTGTTCTGAAATTATGGCGATTTGAAAAATTCGAGATGTTTTTTTTTATATTTCGTTTTTTTCGATTGAACAATCGTATTCTATGGACAAAAACAAGTAGATTGGTGTGTTCGAAGTTGAAAATTGGTCACTCTGTTCTGAAATTATGGCGATTTGAAAAATTCGAGAAGTTTTTTTTTATATTTCGGTTTTTTCGATTGAACAATCGTATTCTATGGACAAAAACAAGCAGATTGGTGTGTTCGAAGTTGAAAATTGGTCAATCTGTTCTAAAATTATGGCGATTTGAAAAATTCGAGAAGTTTTTTTTTATATTTCGGTTTTTTCGATTGAACAATCGTATTCTATGGACAAAAACAAGCAGATTGGTGTGTTCGAAGTTGAAAATTGGTCAATCTGTTCTGAAATTATGGCGATTTGAAAAATTCGAGATGTTTTTTTTTATATTTCGGTTTTTTCGATTGAACAATCGTATTCTATGGACAAAAACAAGCAGATTGGTGTGTTCGAAGTTGAAAATTGGTCAATCTGTTCTGAAATTATGGCGATTTGAAAAATTCGAGATGTTTTTTTTTATATTTTGGTTTTTTCGATTGAACAATCGTATTCTATGGACAAAAACAAGCAGATTGGTGTGTTCGAAGTTGAAAATTGGTCAATCTGTTCTGAAATTATGGCGATTTGAAAAATTCGAGATGTTTTTTTTTATATTTCGGTTTTTTCGATTGAACAATCGTATTCTATGGACAAAAACAAGCAGATTGGTGTGTTCGAAGTTGAAAATTGGTCAATCTGTTCTGAAATTATGGCGATTTGAAAAATTCGAGAAGTTTTTATTTATATTTCGGTTTTTTCGATTGAACAATCGTATTCTATGGACAAAAACAAGCAGATTGGTGTGTTCGAAGTTGAAAATTGGTCAATCTGTTCTGAAATTATGGTGATTTGAAAAATTCGAGATGTTTTTTTTTATATTTCGGTTTTTTCGATTGAACAATCGTATTCTATGGACAAAAACAAGCAGATTGGTGTGTTCGAAGTTGAAAATTGGTCAATCTGTTCTGAAATTATGGTGATTTGAAAAATTCGAGATGTTTTTTTTTATATTTCGGTTTTTTCGATTGAACAATCGTATTCTATGGACAAAAACAAGCAGATTGGTGTGTTCGAAGTTGAAAATTGGTCAATCTGTTCTGAAATTATGGCGATTTGAAAAATTCGAGATGTTTTTTTTTATATTTCGGTTTTTTCGATTGAGTATTCTATGGACAAAAACAAGCAGATTGGTGTGTTCGAAGTTGAAAATTGGTCAATCTGTTCTGAAATTATGGCGATTTGAAAAATTCGAGAAGTTTTTTTTTATATTTCGGTTTTTTCGATTGAACAATCGTATTCTATGGACAAAAACAAACAGATTGGTGTGTTCGAAGTTGAAAATTGGTCAATCTGTTCTGAAATTATGGCGATTTGAAAAATTCGAGAAGTTTTTTTTTATATTTCGGTTTTTTCGATTGAACAATCGTATTCTATGGACAAAAACAAGCAGATTGGTGTGTTCGAAGTTGAAAATTGGTCAATCTGTTCTGAAATTATGGTGATTTGAAAAATTCGAGATGTTTTTTTTTATATTTCGGTTTTTTCGATTGAACAATCGTATTCTATGGACAAAAACAAGCAGATTGGTGTGTTCGAAGTTGAAAATTGGTCGATCTGTTCTGAAATTATGGCGATTTGAAAAATTCGAGAAGTTTTTTTTTATATTTCGGTTTTTTCGATTGAACAATCGTATTCTATGGACAAAAACAAGCAGATTGGTGTGTTCGAAGTTGAAAATTGGTCAATCTGTTCTGAAATTATGGCGATTTTAAAAATTCGAGATGTTTTTTTTTATATTTCGGTTTTTTCGATTGAACAATCGTATTCTATGGACAAAAACAAGCAGATTGGTGTGTTCGAAGTTGAAAATTGGTCAATCTGTTCTAAAATTATGGCGATTTGAAAAATTCGAGAAGTTTTTTTTTATATTTCGGTTTTTTCGATTGAACAATCGTATTCTATGGACAAAAACAAGCAGATTGGTGTGTTCGAAGTTGAAAATTGGTCAATCTGTTCTGAAATTATGGCGATTTGAAAAATTCGAGAAGTTTTTTTTTATATTTCGGTTTTTTCGATTGAACAATCGTATTCTATGGACGAAAACAAGCAGATTGGTGTGTTCGAAGTTGAAAATTGGTCAATCTGTTCTGAAATTATGGCGATTTGAAAAATTCGAGAAGTTTTTTTTTATATTGCGGTTTTTTCGATTGAACAATCGTATTCTATGGACGAAAACAAGCAGATTGGTGTGTTCGAAGTTGAAAATTGGTCAATCTGTTCTGAAATTATGGCGATTTGAAAAATTCGAGAAGTTTTTTTTTTATATTTCGGTTTTTTCGATTGAACAATCGTATTCTATGGACAAAAACAAGCAGATTGGTGTGTTCGAAGTTGAAAATTGGTCAATCTGTTCTGAAATTATGGCGATTTGAAAAATTCGAGAAGTTTTTTTTTATATTTCGGTTTTTTCGATTGAACAATCGTATTCTATGGACAAAAACAAGCAGATTGGTGTGTTCGAAGTTGAAAATTGGTCAATCTGTTCTGAAATTATGGTGATTTGAAAAATTCGAGATGTTTTTTTTTATATTTCGGTTTTTTCGATTGAACAATCGTATTCTATGGACAAAAACAAGCAGATTGGTGTGTTCGAAGTTGAAAATTGGTCGATCTGTTCTGAAATTATGGCGATTTGAAAAATTCGAGAAGTTTTTTTTATATTTCGGTTTTTTCGATTGAACAATCGTATTCTATGGACAAAAACAAGCAGATTGGTGTGTTCGAAGTTGAAAATTGGTCAATCTGTTCTGAAATTATGGCGATTTTAAAAATTCGAGATGTTTTTTTTTATATTTCGGTTTTTTCGATTGAACAATCGTATTCTATGGACAAAAACAAGCAGATTGGTGTGTTCGAAGTTGAAAATTGGTCAATCTGTTCTGAAATTATGGCGATTTGAAAAATTCGAGAAGTTTTTATTTATATTTCGGTTTTTTCGATTGAACAATCGTATTCTATGGACAAAAACAAGCAGATTGGTGTGTTCGAAGTTGAAAATTGGTCAATCTGTTCTGAAATTATGGTGATTTGAAAAATTCGAGATGTTTTTTTTTATATTTCGGTTTTTTCGATTGAACAATCGTATTCTATGGACAAAAACAAGCAGATTGGTGTGTTCGAAGTTGAAAATTGGTCAATCTGTTCTGAAATTATGGCGATTTGAAAAATTCGAGATGTTTTTTTTTATATTTCGGTTTTTTCGATTGAGTATTCTATGGACAAAAACAAGCAGATTGGTGTGATCGAAGTTGAAAATTGGTCAATCTGTTCTGAAATTATGGCGATTTGAAAAATTCGAGAAGTTTTTTTTTATATTTCGGTTTTTTCGATTGAACAATCGTATTCTATGGACAAAAACAAACAGATTGGTGTGTTCGAAGTTGAAAATTGGTCAATCTGTTCTGAAATTATGGCGATTTGAAAAATTCGAGAAGTTTTTTTTTATATTTCGGTTTTTTCGATTGAACAATCGTATTCTATGGACAAAAACAAGCAGATTGGTGTGTTCGAAGTTGAAAATTGGTCAATCTGTTCTGAAATTATGGTGATTTGAAAAATTCGAGATGTTTTTTTTTATATTTCGGTTTTTTCGATTGAACAATCGTATTCTATGGACAAAAACAAGCAGATTGGTGTGTTCGAAGTTGAAAATTGGTCGATCTGTTCTGAAATTATGGCGATTTGAAAAATTCGAGAAGTTTTTTTTTATATTTCGGTTTTTTCGATTGAACAATCGTATTCTATGGACAAAAACAAGCAGATTGGTGTGTTCGAAGTTGAAAATTGGTCAATCTGTTCTGAAATTATGGCGATTTTAAAAATTCGAGATGTTTTTTTTTATATTTCGGTTTTTTCGATTGAACAATCGTATTCTATGGACAAAAACAAGCAGATTGGTGTGTTCGAAGTTGAAAATTGGTCAATCTGTTCTAAAATTATGGCGATTTGAAAAATTCGAGAAGTTTTTTTTTATATTTCGGTTTTTTCGATTGAACAATCGTATTCTATGGACAAAAACAAGCAGATTGGTGTGTTCGAAGTTGAAAATTGGTCAATCTGTTCTGAAATTATGGCGATTTGAAAAATTCGAGAAGTTTTTTTTTATATTTCGGTTTTTTCGATTGAACAATCGTATTCTATGGACGAAAACAAGCAGATTGGTGTGTTCGAAGTTGAAAATTGGTCAATCTGTTCTGAAATTATGGCGATTTGAAAAATTCGAGAAGTTTTTTTTTATATTGCGGTTTTTTCGATTGAACAATCGTATTCTATGGACGAAAACAAGCAGATTGGTGTGTTCGAAGTTGAAAATTGGTCAATCTGTTCTGAAATTATGGCGATTTGAAAAATTCGAGAAGTTTTTTTTTATATTTCGGTTTTTTCGATTGAACAATCGTATTCTATGGACAAAAACAAGCAGATTGGTGTGTTCGAAGTTGAAAATTGGTCAATCTGTTCTGAAATTATGGCGATTTGAAAAATTCGAGAAGTTTTTTTTTATATTTCGGTTTTTTCGATTGAACAATCGTATTCTATGGACAAAAACAAGCAGATTGGTGTGTTCGAAGTTGAAAATTGGTCAATCTGTTCTGAAATTATGGTGATTTGAAAAATTCGAGATGTTTTTTTTTATATTTCGGTTTTTTCGATTGAACAATCGTATTCTATGGACAAAAACAAGCAGATTGGTGTGTTCGAAGTTGAAAATTGGTCGATCTGTTCTGAAATTATGGCGATTTGAAAAATTCGAGAAGTTTTTTTTATATTTCGGTTTTTTCGATTGAACAATCGTATTCTATGGACAAAAACAAGCAGATTGGTGTGTTCGAAGTTGAAAATTGGTCAATCTGTTCTGAAATTATGGCGATTTTAAAAATTCGAGATGTTTTTTTTTATATTTCGGTTTTTTCGATTGAACAATCGTATTCTATGGACAAAAACAAGCAGATTGGTGTGTTCGAAGTTGAAAATTGGTCAATCTGTTCTAAAATTATGGCGATTTGAAAAATTCGAGAAGTTTTTTTTTATATTTCGGTTTTTTCGATTGAACAATCGTATTCTATGGACAAAAACAAGCAGATTGGTGTGTTCGAAGTTGAAAATTGGTCAATCTGTTCTGAAATTATGGCGATTTGAAAAATTCGAGAAGTTTTTTTTTATATTTCGGTTTTTTTGATTGAACAATCGTATTCTATGGACGAAAACAAGCAGATTGGTGTGTTCGAAGTTGAAAATTGGTCAATCTGTTCTGAAATTATGGCGATTTGAAAAATTCGAGAAGTTTTTTTTTATATTGCGGTTTTTTCGATTGAACAATCGTATTCTATGGACGAAAACAAGCAGATTGGTGTGTTCGAAGTTGAAAATTGGTCAATCTGTTCTGAAATTATGGCGATTTGAAAAATTCGAGAAGTTTTTTTTTATATTTCGGTTTTTTCGATTGAACAATCGTATTCTATGGACAAAAACAAGCAGATTGGTGTGTTCGAAGTTGAAAATTGGTCAATCTGTTCTGAAATTATGGCGATTTGAAAAATTCGAGATGTTTTTTTTTATATTTCGGTTTTTTCGATTGAACAATCGTATTCTATGGACAAAAACAAGCAGATTGGTGTGTTCGAAGTTGAAAATTGGTCACTCTGTTCTGAAATTATGGCGATTTGAAAAATTCGAGATGTTTTTTTTTTATATTTCGGTTTTTTCGATTGAACAATCGTATTCTATGGACAAAAACAAGCAGATTGGTGTGTTCGAAGTTGAAAATTGGTCAATCTGTTCTGAAATTATGGCGATTTGAAAAATTCGAGATGTTTTTTTTTATATTTCGTTTTTTTCGATTGAACAATCGTATTCTATGGACAAAAACAAGTAGATTGGTGTGTTCGAAGTTGAAAATTGGTCACTCTGTTCTGAAATTATGGCGATTTGAAAAATTCGAGAAGTTTTTTTTTATATTTCGGTTTTTTCGATTGAACAATCGTATTCTATGGACAAAAACAAGCAGATTGGTGTGTTCGAAGTTGAAAATTGGTCAATCTGTTCTAAAATTATGGCGATTTGAAAAATTCGAGAAGTTTTTTTTTATATTTCGGTTTTTTCGATTGAACAATCGTATTCTATGGACAAAAACAAGCAGATTGGTGTGTTCGAAGTTGAAAATTGGTCAATCTGTTCTGAAATTATGGCGATTTGAAAAATTCGAGAAGTTTTTTTTTATATTTCGGTTTTTTCGATTGAACAATCGTATTCTATGGACGAAAACAAGCAGATTGGTGTGTTCGAAGTTGAAAATTGGTCAATCTGTTCTGAAATTATGGTGATTTGAAAAATTCGAGATGTT
Source organism: Chrysomela aeneicollis (assembly GCA_029955515.1). Taxonomy (NCBI): domain Eukaryota; kingdom Metazoa; phylum Arthropoda; class Insecta; order Coleoptera; family Chrysomelidae; genus Chrysomela; species Chrysomela aeneicollis. The sequence goes on along the minus strand of JARUHQ010000018.1, from coordinate 14,559,932 downwards.
TTTTTTTATATTTCGGTTTTTTCGATTGAACAATCGTATTCTATGGACAAAAACAAGCAGATTGGTGTGTTCGAAGTTGAAAATTGGTCAATCTGTTCTGAAATTATGGCGATTTGAAAAATTCGAGATGTTTTTTTTTATATTTCGGTTTTTTCGATTGAGTATTCTATGGACAAAAACAAGCAGATTGGTGTGATCGAAGTTGAAAATTGGTCAATCTGTTCTGAAATTATGGCGATTTGAAAAATTCGAGAAGTTTTTTTTTATATTTCGGTTTTTTCGATTGAACAATCGTATTCTATGGACAAAAACAAACAGATTGGTGTGTTCGAAGTTGAAAATTGGTCAATCTGTTCTGAAATTATGGCGATTTGAAAAATTCGAGAAGTTTTTTTTTATATTTCGGTTTTTTCGATTGAACAATCGTATTCTATGGACAAAAACAAGCAGATTGGTGTGTTCGAAGTTGAAAATTGGTCAATCTGTTCTGAAATTATGGTGATTTGAAAAATTCGAGATGTTTTTTTTTATATTTCGGTTTTTTCGATTGAACAATCGTATTCTATGGACAAAAACAAGCAGATTGGTGTGTTCGAAGTTGAAAATTGGTCGATCTGTTCTGAAATTATGGCGATTTGAAAAATTCGAGAAGTTTTTTTTTATATTTCGGTTTTTTCGATTGAACAATCGTATTCTATGGACAAAAACAAGCAGATTGGTGTGTTCGAAGTTGAAAATTGGTCAATCTGTTCTGAAATTATGGCGATTTTAAAAATTCGAGATGTTTTTTTTTATATTTCGGTTTTTTCGATTGAACAATCGTATTCTATGGACAAAAACAAGCAGATTGGTGTGTTCGAAGTTGAAAATTGGTCAATCTGTTCTAAAATTATGGCGATTTGAAAAATTCGAGAAGTTTTTTTTTATATTTCGGTTTTTTCGATTGAACAATCGTATTCTATGGACAAAAACAAGCAGATTGGTGTGTTCGAAGTTGAAAATTGGTCAATCTGTTCTGAAATTATGGCGATTTGAAAAATTCGAGAAGTTTTTTTTTATATTTCGGTTTTTTCGATTGAACAATCGTATTCTATGGACGAAAACAAGCAGATTGGTGTGTTCGAAGTTGAAAATTGGTCAATCTGTTCTGAAATTATGGCGATTTGAAAAATTCGAGAAGTTTTTTTTTATATTGCGGTTTTTTCGATTGAACAATCGTATTCTATGGACGAAAACAAGCAGATTGGTGTGTTCGAAGTTGAAAATTGGTCAATCTGTTCTGAAATTATGGCGATTTGAAAAATTCGAGAAGTTTTTTTTTATATTTCGGTTTTTTCGATTGAACAATCGTATTCTATGGACAAAAACAAGCAGATTGGTGTGTTCGAAGTTGAAAATTGGTCAATCTGTTCTGAAATTATGGCGATTTGAAAAATTCGAGAAGTTTTTTTTTATATTTCGGTTTTTTCGATTGAACAATCGTATTCTATGGACAAAAACAAGCAGATTGGTGTGTTCGAAGTTGAAAATTGGTCAATCTGTTCTGAAATTATGGTGATTTGAAAAATTCGAGATGTTTTTTTTTATATTTCGGTTTTTTCGATTGAACAATCGTATTCTATGGACAAAAACAAGCAGATTGGTGTGTTCGAAGTTGAAAATTGGTCGATCTGTTCTGAAATTATGGCGATTTGAAAAATTCGAGAAGTTTTTTTTATATTTCGGTTTTTTCGATTGAACAATCGTATTCTATGGACAAAAACAAGCAGATTGGTGTGTTCGAAGTTGAAAATTGGTCAATCTGTTCTGAAATTATGGCGATTTTAAAAATTCGAGATGTTTTTTTTTATATTTCGGTTTTTTCGATTGAACAATCGTATTCTATGGACAAAAACAAGCAGATTGGTGTGTTCGAAGTTGAAAATTGGTCAATCTGTTCTAAAATTATGGCGATTTGAAAAATTCGAGAAGTTTTTTTTTATATTTCGGTTTTTTCGATTGAACAATCGTATTCTATGGACAAAAACAAGCAGATTGGTGTGTTCGAAGTTGAAAATTGGTCAATCTGTTCTGAAATTATGGCGATTTGAAAAATTCGAGAAGTTTTTTTTTATATTTCGGTTTTTTTGATTGAACAATCGTATTCTATGGACGAAAACAAGCAGATTGGTGTGTTCGAAGTTGAAAATTGGTCAATCTGTTCTGAAATTATGGCGATTTGAAAAATTCGAGAAGTTTTTTTTTATATTGCGGTTTTTTCGATTGAACAATCGTATTCTATGGACGAAAACAAGCAGATTGGTGTGTTCGAAGTTGAAAATTGGTCAATCTGTTCTGAAATTATGGCGATTTGAAAAATTCGAGAAGTTTTTTTTTATATTTCGGTTTTTTCGATTGAACAATCGTATTCTATGGACAAAAACAAGCAGATTGGTGTGTTCGAAGTTGAAAATTGGTCAATCTGTTCTGAAATTATGGCGATTTGAAAAATTCGAGATGTTTTTTTTTATATTTCGGTTTTTTCGATTGAACAATCGTATTCTATGGACAAAAACAAGCAGATTGGTGTGTTCGAAGTTGAAAATTGGTCACTCTGTTCTGAAATTATGGCGATTTGAAAAATTCGAGATGTTTTTTTTTTATATTTCGGTTTTTTCGATTGAACAATCGTATTCTATGGACAAAAACAAGCAGATTGGTGTGTTCGAAGTTGAAAATTGGTCAATCTGTTCTGAAATTATGGCGATTTGAAAAATTCGAGATGTTTTTTTTTATATTTCGTTTTTTTCGATTGAACAATCGTATTCTATGGACAAAAACAAGTAGATTGGTGTGTTCGAAGTTGAAAATTGGTCACTCTGTTCTGAAATTATGGCGATTTGAAAAATTCGAGAAGTTTTTTTTTATATTTCGGTTTTTTCGATTGAACAATCGTATTCTATGGACAAAAACAAGCAGATTGGTGTGTTCGAAGTTGAAAATTGGTCAATCTGTTCTAAAATTATGGCGATTTGAAAAATTCGAGAAGTTTTTTTTTATATTTCGGTTTTTTCGATTGAACAATCGTATTCTATGGACAAAAACAAGCAGATTGGTGTGTTCGAAGTTGAAAATTGGTCAATCTGTTCTGAAATTATGGCGATTTGAAAAATTCGAGAAGTTTTTTTTTATATTTCGGTTTTTTCGATTGAACAATCGTATTCTATGGACGAAAACAAGCAGATTGGTGTGTTCGAAGTTGAAAATTGGTCAATCTGTTCTGAAATTATGGCGATTTGAAAAATTCGAGAAGTTTTTTTTTATATTGCGGTTTTTTCGATTGAACAATCGTATTCTATGGACGAAAACAAGCAGATTGGTGTGTTCGAAGTTGAAAATTGGTCAATCTGTTCTGAAATTATGGCGATTTGAAAAATTCGAGAAGTTTTTTTTTATATTTCGGTTTTTTCGATTGAACAATCGTATTCTATGGACAAAAACAAGCAGATTGGTGTGTTCGAAGTTGAAAATTGGTCAATCTGTTCTGAAATTATGGCGATTTGAAAAATTCGAGAAGTTTTTTTTTATATTTCGGTTTTTTCGATTGAACAATCGTATTCTATGGACAAAAACAAGCAGATTGGTGTGTTCGAAGTTGAAAATTGGTCAATCTGTTCTGAAATTATGGTGATTTGAAAAATTCGAGATGTTTTTTTTTATATTTCGGTTTTTTCGATTGAACAATCGTATTCTATGGACAAAAACAAGCAGATTGGTGTGTTCGAAGTTGAAAATTGGTCGATCTGTTCTGAAATTATGGCGATTTGAAAAATTCGAGAAGTTTTTTTTATATTTCGGTTTTTTCGATCGAACAATCGTATTCTATGGACAAAAACTAGCAGATTGGTGTGTTCGAAGTTGAAAATTGGTCAATCTGTTCTGAAATTATGGCGATTTGAAAAATTCGAGAAGTTTTTTTTTATATTTCGGTTTTTTCGATTGAACAATCGTATTCTATGGACGAAAACAAGCAGATTGGTGTGTTCGAAGTTGAAAATTGGTCAATCTGTTCTGAAATTATGGCGATTTGAAAAATTCGAGAAGTTTTTTTTTATATTGCGGTTTTTTCGATTGAACAATCGTATTCTATGGACGAAAACAAGCAGATTGGTGTGTTCGAAGTTGAAAATTGGTCAATCTGTTCTGAAATTATGGCGATTTGAAAAATTCGAGAAGTTTTTTTTTATATTTCGGTTTTTTCGATTGAACAATCGTATTCTATGGACAAAAACAAGCAGATTGGTGTGTTCGAAGTTGAAAATTGGTCAATCTGTTCTGAAATTATGGCGATTTGAAAAATTCGAGATGTTTTTTTTTATATTTCGGTTTTTTCGATTGAACAATCGTATTCTATGGACAAAAACAAGCAGATTGGTGTGTTCGAAGTTGAAAATTGGTCACTCTGTTCTGAAATTATGGCGATTTGAAAAATTCGAGATGTTTTTTTTTTATATTTCGGTTTTTTCGATTGAACAATCGTATTCTATGGACAAAAACAAGCAGATTGGTGTGTTCGAAGTTGAAAATTGGTCAATCTGTTCTGAAATTATGGCGATTTGAAAAATTCGAGATGTTTTTTTTTATATTTCGTTTTTTTCGATTGAACAATCGTATTCTATGGACAAAAACAAGTAGATTGGTGTGTTCGAAGTTGAAAATTGGTCAATCTGTTCTGAAATTATGGCGATTTGAAAAATTCGAGAAGTTTTTTTTTATATTTCGGTTTTTTCGATTGAACAATCGTATTCTATGGACGAAAACAAGCAGATTGGTGTGTTCGAAGTTGAAAATTGGTCAGTCTGTTCTGAAATTATGGCGATTTGAAAAATTCGAGAAGTTTTTTTTTATATTTCGGTTTTTTCGATTGAACAATCGTATTCTATGGACAAAAACAAGCAGATTGGTGTGTTCGAAGTTGAAAATTGGTCAATCTGTTCTGAAATTATGGTGATTTGAAAAATTCGAGATGTTTTTTTTTATATTTCGGTTTTTTCGATTGAACAATCGTATTCTATGGACAAAAACAAGCAGATTGGTGTGTTCGAAGTTGAAAATTGGTCAATCTGTTCTGAAATTATGGCGATTTGAAAAATTCGAGAAGTTTTTTTTTATACTTCGGTTTTTTCGATTGAACAATCGTATTCTATGGACAAAAACAAGCAGATTGGTGTGTTCGAAGTTAAAAATTGGTCAATCTGTTCTGAAATTATGGCGATTTGAAAAATTCGAGATGTTTTTTTTTTATATTTCGGTTTTTTCGATTGAACAATCGTATTCTATGGACAAAAACAAGCAGATTGGTGTGTTCGAAGTTGAAAATTGGTCAATCTGTTCTGAAATTATGGCGATTTGAAAAATTCGAGATGTTTTTTTTTTATATTTCGGTTTTTTCGATTGAACAATCGTATTCTATGGACAAAAACAAGCAGATTGGTGTGTTCGAAGTTGAAAATTGGTCAATCTGTTCTGAAATTATGGCGATTTGAAAAATTCGAGATGTTTTTTTTTATATTTCGGTTTTTTCGATTGAACAATCGTATTCTATGGACAAAAACAAGCAGATTGGTGTGTTCGAAGTTGAAAATTGGTCAATCTGTTCTGAAATTATGGCGATTTGAAAAATTCGAGAAGTTTTTTTTTATATTTCGGTTTTTTCGATTGAACAATCGTATTCTATGGACAAAAACAAGCAGATTGGTGTGTTCGAAGTTGAAAATTGGTCAATCTGTTCTGAAATTATGGCGATTTGAAAAATTCGAGATGTTTGTTTTTATATTTCGGTTTTTTCGATTGAACAATCGTATTCTATGGACAAAAACAAGCAGATTGGTGTGTTCGAAGTTGAAAATTGGTCAATCTGTTCTGAAATTATGGTGATTTGAAAAGTTCGAGATGTTTTTTTTATATTTCGGTTTTTTCGATTGAACAATCGTATTCTATGGACAAAAACAAGCAGATTGGTGTGTTCGATGTTGAAAATTGGTCAATCTGTTCTGAAATTATGGCGATTTGAAAAATTCGAGATGTTTTTTTTCATATTTCGGTTTTTTCGATTGAACAATCGTATTCTATGGACAAAAACAAGCAGATTGGTGTGTTCGAAGTTGAAAATTGGTCAATCTGTTCTGAAATTATGGCGATTTGAAAAATTCGAGATGTTTTTTTTCATATTTCGGTTTTTTCGATTGAACAATCGTATTCTATGGACAAAAACAAGCAGATTGGTGTGTTCGAAGTTGAAAATTGGTCAATCTGTTCTGAAATTATGGCGATTTGAAAAATTCGAGATGTTTTTTTTTATATTTCGGTTTTTTCGATTGAACAATCGTATTCTATGGACAAAAACAAGCAGATTGGTGTGTTCGAAGTTGAAAATTGGTCAATCTGTTCTGAAATTAAGGTGATTTGAAAAATTCGAGATGTTTTTTTTTATATTTCGGTTTTTTCGATTGAACAATCGTATTCTATGGACAAAAACAAGCAGATTGGTGTGTTCGAAGTTGAAAATTGGTCAATCTGTTCTGAAATTATGGTGATTTGAAAAATTCGAGATGTTTTTTTTTATATTTCGGTTTTTTCGATTGAACAATCGTATTCTATGGACAAAAACAAGAAGATTGGTGTGTTCGAAGTTGAAAATTGGTCAATCTGTTCTGAAATTATGGCGATTTGAAAAATTCGAGATGTTTGTTTTTATATTTCGATTTTTTCGATTGAACAATCGTATTCTATGGACAAAAACAAGCAGATTGGTGTGTTCGAAGTTGAAAATTGGTCAATCTGTTCTGAAATTATGGTGATTTGAAAAATTCGAGATGTTTTTTTTTATATTTCGGTTTTTTCGATTGAACAATCGTATTCTATGGACAAAAACAAGCAGATTGGTGTGTTCGATGTTGAAAATTGGTCAATCTGTTCTGAAATTATGGCGATTTGAAAAATTCGAGATGTTTTTTTTCATATTTCGGTTTTTCCGATTGAACAATCGTATTCTATGGACAAAAACAAGCGAATTGGTGTGTTCGAAGTTGAAAATTGGTCAATCTGTTCTGAAATTATGGCGATTTGAAAAATTCGAGATGTTTTTTTTCATATTTCGGTTTTTTAGATTGAACAATCGTATTCTATGGACAAAAACAAGCAGATTGGTGTGTTCGAAGTTGAAAATTGGTCAATCTGTTCTGAAATTATGGCGATTTGAAAAATTCGAGATGTTTTTTTTTATATTTCGGTTTTTTCGATTGAACAATCGTATTCTATGGACAAAAACAAGCAGATTGGTGTGTTCGAAGTTGAAAATTGGTCAATCTGTTCTGAAATTATGGCGATTTGAAAAATTCGAGATGTTTTTTTTTATATTTCGGTTTTTTCGATTGAACAATCGTATTCTATGGACAAAAACAAGCAGATTGGTGTGTTCGAAGTTGAAAATTGGTCAATCTGTTCTGAAATTATGGCGATTTGAAAAATTCGAGAAGTTTTTTTTTATATTTCGGTTTTTTCGATTGAACAATCGTATTCTATGGACAAAAACAAGCAGATTGGTGTGTTCGAAGTTGAAAATTGGTCAATCTGTTCTGAAATTATGGTGATTTGAAAAATTCGAGATGTTTTTTTTTATACTTCGGTTTTTTCGATTGAACAATCGTATTCTATGGACAAGAACAAGCAGATTGGTGTGTTCGAAGTTGAAAATTGGTCAATCTGTTCTGAAATTATGGCGATTTGAAAAATTCGAGATGTTTTTTTTCATATTTCGGTTTTTTCGATTGAACAATCGTATTCTATGGACAAAAACAGGCAGATTGGTGTGTTCGAAGTTGAAAATTGGTCAATCTGTTCTGAAATTATGGCGATTTGAAAAATTCGAGATGTTTTTTTTCATATTTCGGTTTTTTCGATTGAACAATCGTATTCTATGGACAAAAACAAGCAGATTGGTGTGTTCGAAGTTGAAAATTGGTCAATCTGTTCTGAAATTATGGCGATTTGAAAAATTCGAGATGTTTGTTTTTATATTTCGGTTTTTTCGATTGAACAATCGTATTCTATGGACAAAAACAAGCAGATTGGTGTGTTCGAAGTTGAAAATTGGTCAATCTGTTCTGAAATTATGGTGATTTGAAAAATTCGAGATGTTTTTTTTATATTTCGGTTTTTTCGATTGAACAATCGTATTCTATGGACAAAAACAAGCAGATTGGTGTGTTCGATGTTGAAAATTGGTCAATCTGTTCTGAAATTATGGCGATTTGAAAAATTCGAGATGTTTTTTTTCATATTTCGGTTTTTTCGATTGAACAATCGTATTCTATGGACAAAAACAAGCGAATTGGTGTGTTCGAAGTTGAAAATTGGTCAATCTGTTCTGAAATTATGGCGATTTGAAAAATTCGAGGAGTTTTTGTTTTATATTTCGGTTTTTTTGATTGAACAATCGTATTCTATGGACAAAAACAAGCAGATTGGTGAGTTCGAAGTTGAAAATTGGTCAATCTGTTCTGAAATTATAGCGATTTGAAAAATTCGAGATGTTTTTTTTCATATTTCGGTTTTTTTGATTGAACAATCGTATTCTATGGACAAAAACAAGCAGATTGGTGTGTTCGAAGTTGAAAATTGGTCAATCTGTTCTGAAATTATGGCGATTTGAAAAATTCGAGAAGTTTTTTTTATATTTCGGTTTTTTCGATTGAACAATCGTATTCTATGGACAAAAACAAGCAGATTGGTGTGTTCGAAGTTGAAAATTGGTCAATCTGTTCTGAAATGATGGCGATTTGAAAAATTCGAGAAGTTTTTTTTTTTATATTTCGGTTTTTTCGATTGAACAATCGTATTCTATGGACAAAAACAAGCAGATTGGTGTGTTCGAAGTTGAAAATTGGTCAATCTGTTCTGAAATTATGGTGATTTGAAAAATTCGAGATATTTTTTATTATATTTCGGTTTTTTCGATTGAACAATCGTATTCTATGGACAAAAACAAGTAGATTGGTGTGTTCGAAGTTGAAAATTGGTCAATCTGTTCTGAAATTATGGCGATTTGAAAAATTCGAGATGTTTTTTTTTATATTTCGGTTTTTTCGATTGAACAATCGTATTCTATGGACAAAAACAAGCAGATTGGTGTGTTCGAAGTTGAAAATTGGTCAATCTGTTCTGAAATTATGGCGATTTGAAAAATTCGAGAAGTTTTTTTTTATATTTCGGTTTTTTCGATTGAACAATCGTATTCTATGGACAAAAACAAGCAGATTGGTGTGTTCGAAGTTGAAAATTGGTCAATCTGTTCTGAAATTATGGCGATTTGAAAAATTCGAGATGTTTTTTTTCATATTTCGGTTTTTTCGATTGAACAATCGTATTCTATGGACAAAAACAGGCAGATTGGTGTGTTCGAAGTTGAAAATTGGTCAATCTGTTCTGAAATTATGGCGATTTGAAAAATTCGAGATGTTTTTTTTCATATTTCGGTTTTTTCGATTGAACAATCGTATTCTATGGACAAAAACAAGCAGATTGGTGTGTTCGAAGTTGAAAATTGGTCAATCTGTTCTGAAATTATGGCGATTTGAAAAATTCGAGATGTTTGTTTTTATATTTCGGTTTTTTCGATTGAACAATCGTATTCTATGGACAAAAACAAGCAGATTGGTGTGTTCGAAGTTGAAAATTGGTCAATCTGTTCTGAAATTATGGTGATTTGAAAAATTCGAGATGTTTTTTTTATATTTCGGTTTTTTCGATTGAACAATCGTATTCTATGGACAAAAACAAGCAGATTGGTGTGTTCGATGTTGAAAATTGGTCAATCTGTTCTGAAATTATGGCGATTTGAAAAATTCGAGATGTTTTTTTTCATATTTCGGTTTTTTCGATTGAACAATCGTATTCTATGGACAAAAACAAGCGAATTGGTGTGTTCGAAGTTGAAAATTGGTCAATCTGTTCTGAAATTATGGCGATTTGAAAAATTCGAGGAGTTTTTGTTTTATATTTCGGTTTTTTTGATTGAACAATCGTATTCTATGGACAAAAACAAGCAGATTGGTGAGTTCGAAGTTGAAAATTGGTCAATCTGTTCTGAAATTATAGCGATTTGAAAAATTCGAGATGTTTTTTTTCATATTTCGGTTTTTTTGATTGAACAATCGTATTCTATGGACAAAAACAAGCAGATTGGTGTGTTCGAAGTTGAAAATTGGTCAATCTGTTCTGAAATTATGGCGATTTGAAAAATTCGAGAAGTTTTTTTTATATTTCGGTTTTTTCGATTGAACAATCGTATTCTATGGACAAAAACAAGCAGATTGGTGTGTTCGAAGTTGAAAATTGGTCAATCTGTTCTGAAATGATGGCGATTTGAAAAATTCGAGAAGTTTTTTTTTTTATATTTCGGTTTTTTCGATTGAACAATCGTATTCTATGGACAAAAACAAGCAGATTGGTGTGTTCGAAGTTGAAAATTGGTCAATCTGTTCTGAAATTATGGTGATTTGAAAAATTCGAGATATTTTTTATTATATTTCGGTTTTTTCGATTGAACAATCGTATTCTATGGACAAAAACAAGTAGATTGGTGTGTTCGAAGTTGAAAATTGGTCAATCTGTTCTGAAATTATGGCGATTTGAAAAATTCGAGATGTTTTTTTTTATATTTCGGTTTTTTCGATTGAACAATCGTATTCTATGGACAAAAACAAGCAGATTGGTGTGTTCGAAGTTGAAAATTGGTCAATCTGTTCTGAAATTATGACGATTTGAAAAATTCGAGAAGTTTTTTTTTATATTTCGGTTTTTTCGATTGAACAATCGTATTCTATGGACAAAAACAAGCAGATTGGTGTGTTCGAAGTTGAAAATTGGTCAATCTGTTCTGAAATTATGGCGATTTGAAAAATTCGAGATGTTTGTTTTTATATTTCGGTTTTTTCGATTGAACAATCGTATTCTATGGACAAAAACAAGCAGATTGGTGTGTTCGAAGTTGAAAATTGGTCAATCTGTTCTGAAATTATGGTGATTTGAAAAGTTCGAGATGTTTTTTTTATATTTCGGTTTTTTCGATTGAACAATCGTATTCTATGGACAAAAACAAGCAGATTGGTGTGTTCGATGTTGAAAATTGGTCAATCTGTTCTGAAATTATGGCGATTTGAAAAATTCGAGATGTTTTTTTTCATATTTCGGTTTTTTCGATTGAACAATCGTATTCTATGGACAAAAACAAGCAGATTGGTGTGTTCGAAGTTGAAAATTGGTCAATCTGTTCTGAAATTATGGCGATTTGAAAAATTCGAGATGTTTTTTTTCATATTTCGGTTTTTTCGATTGAACAATCGTATTCTATGGACAAAAACAAGCAGATTGGTGTGTTCGAAGTTGAAAATTGGTCAATCTGTTCTGAAATTATGGCGATTTGAAAAATTCGAGATGTTTTTTTTTATATTTCGGTTTTTTCGATTGAACAATCGTATTCTATGGACAAAAACAAGCAGATTGGTGTGTTCGAAGTTGAAAATTGGTCAATCTGTTCTGAAATTAAGGTGATTTGAAAAATTCGAGATGTTTTTTTTTATATTTCGGTTTTTTCGATTGAACAATCGTATTCTATGGACAAAAACAAGCAGATTGGTGTGTTCGAAGTTGAAAATTGGTCAATCTGTTCTGAAATTATGGTGATTTGAAAAATTCGAGATGTTTTTTTTTATATTTCGGTTTTTTCGATTGAACAATCGTATTCTATGGACAAAAACAAGAAGATTGGTGTGTTCAAAGTTGAAAATTGGTCAATCTGTTCTGAAATTATGGCGATTTGAAAAATTCGAGATGTTTGTTTTTATATTTCGATTTTTTCGATTGAACAATCGTATTCTATGGACAAAAACAAGCAGATTGGTGTGTTCGAAGTTGAAAATTGGTCAATCTGTTCTGAAATTATGGTGATTTGAAAAATTCGAGATGTTTTTTTTTATATTTCGGTTTTTTCGATTGAACAATCGTATTCTATGGACAAAAACAAGCAGATTGGTGTGTTCGATGTTGAAAATTGGTCAATCTGTTCTGAAATTATGGCGATTTGAAAAATTCGAGATGTTTTTTTTCATATTTCGGTTTTTCCGATTGAACAATCGTATTCTATGGACAAAAACAAGCGAATTGGTGTGTTCGAAGTTGAAAATTGGTCAATCTGTTCTGAAATTATGGCGATTTGAAAAATTCGAGATGTTTTTTTTCATATTTCGGTTTTTTAGATTGAACAATCGTATTCTATGGACAAAAACAAGCAGATTGGTGTGTTCGAAGTTGAAAATTGGTCAATCTGTTCTGAAATTATGGCGATTTGAAAAATTCGAGATGTTTTTTTTTATATTTCGGTTTTTTCGATTGAACAATCGTATTCTATGGACAAAAACAAGCAGATTGGTGTGTTCGAAGTTGAAAATTGGTCAATCTGTTCTGAAATTATGGCGATTTGAAAAATTCGAGATGTTTTTTTTTATATTTCGGTTTTTTCGATTGAACAATCGTATTCTATGGACAAAAACAAGCAGATTGGTGTGTTCGAAGTTGAAAATTGGTCAATCTGTTCTGAAATTATGGCGATTTGAAAAATTCGAGAAGTTTTTTTTTATATTTCGGTTTTTTCGATTGAACAATCGTATTCTATGGACAAAAACAAGCAGATTGGTGTGTTCGAAGTTGAAAATTGGTCAATCTGTTCTGAAATTATGGTGATTTGAAAAATTCGAGATGTTTTTTTTTATACTTCGGTTTTTTCGATTGAACAATCGTATTCTATGGACAAGAACAAGCAGATTGGTGTGTTCGAAGTTGAAAATTGGTCAATCTGTTCTGAAATTATGGCGATTTGAAAAATTCGAGATGTTTTTTTTCATATTTCGGTTTTTTCGATTGAACAATCGTATTCTATGGACAAAAACAGGCAGATTGGTGTGTTCGAAGTTGAAAATTGGTCAATCTGTTCTGAAATTATGGCGATTTGAAAAATTCGAGATGTTTTTTTTCATATTTCGGTTTTTTCGATTGAACAATCGTATTCTATGGACAAAAACAAGCAGATTGGTGTGTTCGAAGTTGAAAATTGGTCAATCTGTTCTGAAATTATGGCGATTTGAAAAATTCGAGATGTTTGTTTTTATATTTCGGTTTTTTCGATTGAACAATCGTATTCTATGGACAAAAACAAGCAGATTGGTGTGTTCGAAGTTGAAAATTGGTCAATCTGTTCTGAAATTATGGTGATTTGAAAAATTCGAGATGTTTTTTTTATATTTCGGTTTTTTCGATTGAACAATCGTATTCTATGGACAAAAACAAGCAGATTGGTGTGTTCGATGTTGAAAATTGGTCAATCTGTTCTGAAATTATGGCGATTTGAAAAATTCGAGATGTTTTTTTTCATATTTCGGTTTTTTCGATTGAACAATCGTATTCTATGGACAAAAACAAGCGAATTGGTGTGTTCGAAGTTGAAAATTGGTCAATCTGTTCTGAAATTATGGCGATTTGAAAAATTCGAGGAGTTTTTGTTTTATATTTCGGTTTTTTTGATTGAACAATCGTATTCTATGGACAAAAACAAGCAGATTGGTGAGTTCGAAGTTGAAAATTGGTCAATCTGTTCTGAAATTATAGCGATTTGAAAAATTCGAGATGTTTTTTTTCATATTTCGGTTTTTTTGATTGAACAATCGTATTCTATGGACAAAAACAAGCAGATTGGTGTGTTCGAAGTTGAAAATTGGTCAATCTGTTCTGAAATTATGGCGATTTGAAAAATTCGAGAAGTTTTTTTTATATTTCGGTTTTTTCGATTGAACAATCGTATTCTATGGACAAAAACAAGCAGATTGGTGTGTTCGAAGTTGAAAATTGGTCAATCTGTTCTGAAATGATGGCGATTTGAAAAATTCGAGAAGTTTTTTTTTTTATATTTCGGTTTTTTCGATTGAACAATCGTATTCTATGGACAAAAACAAGCAGATTGGTGTGTTCGAAGTTGAAAATTGGTCAATCTGTTCTGAAATTATGGTGATTTGAAAAATTCGAGATATTTTTTATTATATTTCGGTTTTTTCGATTGAACAATCGTATTCTATGGACAAAAACAAGTAGATTGGTGTGTTCGAAGTTGAAAATTGGTCAATCTGTTCTGAAATTATGGCGATTTGAAAAATTCGAGATGTTTTTTTTTATATTTCGGTTTTTTCGATTGAACAATCGTATTCTATGGACAAAAACAAGCAGATTGGTGTGTTCGAAGTTGAAAATTGGTCAATCTGTTCTGAAATTATGGCGATTTGAAAAATTCGAGAAGTTTTTTTTTATATTTCGGTTTTTTCGATTGAACAATCGTATTCTATGGACAAAAACAAGCAGATTGGTGTGTTCGAAGTTGAAAATTGGTCAATCTGTTCTGAAATTATGGCGATTTGAAAAATTCGAGATGTTTTTTTTCATATTTCGGTTTTTTCGATTGAACAATCGTATTCTATGGACAAAAACAGGCAGATTGGTGTGTTCGAAGTTGAAAATTGGTCAATCTGTTCTGAAATTATGGCGATTTGAAAAATTCGAGATGTTTTTTTTCATATTTCGGTTTTTTCGATTGAACAATCGTATTCTATGGACAAAAACAAGCAGATTGGTGTGTTCGAAGTTGAAAATTGGTCAATCTGTTCTGAAATTATGGCGATTTGAAAAATTCGAGATGTTTGTTTTTATATTTCGGTTTTTTCGATTGAACAATCGTATTCTATGGACAAAAACAAGCAGATTGGTGTGTTCGAAGTTGAAAATTGGTCAATCTGTTCTGAAATTATGGTGATTTGAAAAATTCGAGATGTTTTTTTTATATTTCGGTTTTTTCGATTGAACAATCGTATTCTATGGACAAAAACAAGCAGATTGGTGTGTTCGATGTTGAAAATTGGTCAATCTGTTCTGAAATTATGGCGATTTGAAAAATTCGAGATGTTTTTTTTCATATTTCGGTTTTTTCGATTGAACAATCGTATTCTATGGACAAAAACAAGCGAATTGGTGTGTTCGAAGTTGAAAATTGGTCAATCTGTTCTGAAATTATGGCGATTTGAAAAATTCGAGGAGTTTTTGTTTTATATTTCGGTTTTTTTGATTGAACAATCGTATTCTATGGACAAAAACAAGCAGATTGGTGAGTTCGAAGTTGAAAATTGGTCAATCTGTTCTGAAATTATAGCGATTTGAAAAATTCGAGATGTTTTTTTTCATATTTCGGTTTTTTTGATTGAACAATCGTATTCTATGGACAAAAACAAGCAGATTGGTGTGTTCGAAGTTGAAAATTGGTCAATCTGTTCTGAAATTATGGCGATTTGAAAAATTCGAGAAGTTTTTTTTATATTTCGGTTTTTTCGATTGAACAATCGTATTCTATGGACAAAAACAAGCAGATTGGTGTGTTCGAAGTTGAAAATTGGTCAATCTGTTCTGAAATGATGGCGATTTGAAAAATTCGAGAAGTTTTTTTTTTTATATTTCGGTTTTTTCGATTGAACAATCGTATTCTATGGACAAAAACAAGCAGATTGGTGTGTTCGAAGTTGAAAATTGGTCAATCTGTTCTGAAATTATGGTGATTTGAAAAATTCGAGATATTTTTTATTATATTTCGGTTTTTTCGATTGAACAATCGTATTCTATGGACAAAAACAAGTAGATTGGTGTGTTCGAAGTTGAAAATTGGTCAATCTGTTCTGAAATTATGGCGATTTGAAAAATTCGAGATGTTTTTTTTTATATTTCGGTTTTTTCGATTGAACAATCGTATTCTATGGACAAAAACAAGCAGATTGGTGTGTTCGAAGTTGAAAATTGGTCAATCTGTTCTGAAATTATGGCGATTTGAAAAATTCGAGAAGTTTTTTTTTATATTTCGGTTTTTTCGATTGAACAATCGTATTCTATGGACAAAAACAAGCAGATTGGTGTGTTCGAAGTTGAAAATTGGTCAATCTGTTCTGAAATTATGGCGATTTGAAAAATTCGAGAAGTTTTTTTTTATATTTCGGTTTTTTCGATTGAACAATCGTATTCTATGGACAAAAACAAGCAGATTGGTGTGTTCGAAGTTGAAAATTGGTCAATCTGTTCTGAAATTATGGTGATTTGAAAAATTCGAGATGTTTTTTTTTATATTTCGGTTTTTTCGATCGAACAATCGTATTCTATGGACAAAAACAAGCAGATTGGTGTGTTCGAAGTTGAAAATTGGTCAATCTGTTCTGAAATTATGGCGATTTGAAAAATTCGAGATGTTTTTTTTCATATTTCGGTTTTTTCGATTGAACAATCGTATTCTATGGACAAAAACAGGCAGATTGGTGTGTTCGAAGTTGAAAATTGGTCAATCTGTTCTGAAATTATGGTGATTTGAAAAATTCGAGATGTTTTTTTTATATTTCGGTTTTTTCGATTGAACAATCGTATTCTATGGACAAAAACAAGCAGATTGGTGTGTTCGAAGTTGAAAATTGGTCAATCTGTTCTGAAATTATGGCGATTTGAAAAATTCGAGAAGTTTTTTTTTATATTTCGGTTTTTTCGATTGAACAATCGTATTCTATGGACAAAAACAAGCAGATTGGTGTGTTCGAAGTTGAAAATTGGTCAATCTGTTCTGAAATTATGGCGATTTGAAAAATTCGAGAAGTTTTTTTTATATTTCGGTTTTTTCGATTGAACAATCGTATTCTATGGACAAAAACAAGCAGATTGGTGTGTTCGAAGTTGAAAATTGGTCAATCTTTTCTGAAATTATGGTGATTTGAAAAATTCGAGATGTTTTTTTTTATATTTCGGTTTTTTCGATTGAACAATCGTATTCTATGGACAAAAACAAGCAGATTGGTGTGTTCGAAGTTGAAAATTGGTCAATCTGTTCTGAAATTATGGTGATTTGAAAAATTCGAGATGTTTTTTTTTATATTTCGGTTTTTTCGATTGAACAATCGTATTCTATGGACAAAAACAAGCAGATTGGTGTGTTCGAAGTTGAAAATTGGTCAATCTGTTCTGAAATTATGGCGATTTGAAAAATTCGAGATGTTTTTTTTATATTTCGGTTTTTTCGATTGAACAATCGTGTTCTATGGACAAAAACAAGCAGATTGGTGTGTTCGAAGTTGAAAATTGGTCAATCTGTTCTGAAATTATGGCGATTTGAAAAATTCGAGAAGTTTTTTTTTTATATTTCGGTTTTTTCGATTGAACAATCGTATTCTATGGACAAAAACAAGCAGATTGGTGTGTTCGAAGTTGAAAATTGGTCAATCTGTTCTGAAATTATGGTGATTTAAAAAATTCGAGAAGTTTTTTTTTATATTTCGGTTTTTTCGATTGAACAATCGTATTCTATGGACAAAAAAAAGCAGATTGGTGTGTTCGAAGTTGAAAATTGGTCAATCTGTTCTGAAATTATGGTGATTTGAAAAATTCGAGATGTTTTTTTTTATATTTCGGTTTTTTCGATTGAACAATCGTATTCTATGGACAAAAACAAGCAGATTGGTGTGTTCGAAGTTGAAAATTGGTCAATCTGTTCTGAAATTATGGTGATTTGAAAAATTCGAGATGTTTTTTTTTTATATTTCGGTTTTTTCGATTGAACAATCGTATTCTATGGACAAAAACAAGCAGATTGGTGTGTTCGAAGTTGAAAATTGGTCAATCTGTTCTGAAATTATGGCGATTTGAAAAATTCGAGATGTTTGTTTTTATATTTCGGTTTTTTCGATTGAACAATCGTATTCTATGGACAAAAACAAGCAGATTGGTGTGTTCGAAGTTGAAAATTGGTCAATCTGTTCTGAAATTATGGTGATTTGAAAAATTCGAGATGTTTTTTTTTTATATTTCGGTTTTTTCGATTGAACAATCGTATTCTATGGACAAAAACAAGCAGATTGGTGTGTTCGATGTTGAAAATTGGTCAATCTGTTCTGAAATTATGGCGATTTGAAAAATTCGAGATGTTTTTTTTCATATTTCGGTTTTTTCGATTGAACAATCGTATTCTATGGACAAAAACAAGCGAATTGGTGTGTTCGAAGTTGAAAATTGGTTAATCTGTTCTGAAATTATATCGATTTGAAAAATTCGAGAAGTTTTTGTTTTATATTTCGGTTTTTTCGATTGAACAATCGTATTCTATGGACAAAAACAAGCAGATTGGTGTGTTCGAAGTTGAAAATTGGTCAATCTGTTCTGAAATTATGGCGATTTGAAAAATTCGAGATGTTTTTTTTCATATTTCGGTTTTTTCGATTGAACAATCGTATTCTATGGACTAAAACAAGCAGATTGGTGTGTTCGAAGTTGAAAATTGGTCAATCTGTTCTGAAATTATGGCGATTTGAAAAATTCGAGAAGTTTTTTTTTATATTTCGGTTTTTTCGATTGAACAATCGTATTCTATGGACAAAAACAAGCAGATTGGTGTGTTCGAAGTTGGAAGTTGGTCAATCTGTTCTGAAATTATGGCGATTTGAAAAATTCGAGAAGTTTTTTTTTATATTTCGGTTTTTTCGATTGAACAATCGTATTCTATGGACAAAAACAAGCAGATTGGTGTGTTCGAAGTTGAAAATTGGTCAATCTGTTCTGAAATTATGGTGATTTGAAAAATTCGAGATATTTTTTTTTATATTTCGGTTTTTTCGATTGAACAATCGTATTCTATGGACAAAAACAAGTAGATTGGTGTGTTCGAAGTTGAAAATTGGTCAATCTGTTCTGAAATTATGGCGATTTGAAAAATTCGAGATGTTTTTTTTTATATTTCGGTTTTTTCGATTGAACAATCGTATTCTATGGACGAAAACAAGCAGATTGGTGTGTTCGAAGTTGAAAATTGGTCAATCTGTTCTGAAATTATGGCGATTTGAAAAATTCGAGATGTTTTTTTTTATATTTCGGTTTTTTCGATTGAACAATCGTATTCTATGGACAAAAACAAGCAGATTGGTGTGTTCGAAGTTGAAAATTGGTCAATCTGTTCTGAAATGATGGCGATTTGAAAAATTCGAGAAGTTTTTTTTTTATATTTCGGTTTTTTCGATTGAACAATCGTATTCTATGGACAAAAACAAGCAGATTGGTGTGTTCGAAGTTGAAAATTGGTCAATCTGTTCTGAAATTATGGTGATTTGAAAAATTCGAGATATTTTTTATTATATTTCGGTTTTTTCGATTGAACAATCGTATTCTATGGACAAAAACAAGTAGATTGGTGTGTTCGAAGTTGAAAATTGGTCAATCTGTTCTGAAATTATGGCGATTTGAAAAATTCGAGATGTTTTTTTTTATATTTCGGTTTTTTCGATTGAACAATCGTATTCTATGGACAAAAACAAGCAGATTGGTGTGTTCGATGTTGAAAATTGGTCAATCTGTTCTGAAATTATGGCGATTTGAAAAATTCGAGATGTTTTTTTTCATATTTCGGTTTTTTCGATTGAACAATCGTATTCTATGGACAAAAACAAGCGAATTGGTGTGTTCGAAGTTGAAAATTGGTCAATCTGTTCTGAAATTATGGCAATTTGAAAAATTCGAGGAGTTTTTGTTTTATATTTCGGTTTTTTTGATTGAACAATCGTATTCTATGGACAAAAACAAGCAGATTGGTGAGTTCGAAGTTGAAAATTGGTCAATCTGTTCTGAAATTATAGCGATTTGAAAAATTCGAGATGTTTTTTTTCATATTTCGGTTTTTTTGATTGAACAATCGTATTCTATGGACAAAAACAAGCAGATTGGTGTGTTCGAAGTTGAAAATTGGTCAATCTGTTCTGAAATTATGGCGATTTGAAAAATTCGAGAAGTTTTTTTTATATTTCGGTTTTTTCGATTGAACAATCGTATTCTATGGACAAAAACAAGCAGATTGGTGTGTTCGAAGTTGAAAATTGGTCAATCTGTTCTGAAATGATGGCGATTTGAAAAATTCGAGAAGTTTTTTTTTTTATATTATTTCGGTTTTTTCGATTGAACAATCGTATTCTATGGACAAAAACAAGCAGATTGGTGTGTTCGAAGTTGAAAATTGGTCAATCTGTTCTGAAATTATGGTGATTTGAAAAATTCGAGATATTTTTTATTATATTTCGGTTTTTTCGATTGAACAATCGTATTCTATGGACAAAAACAAGTAGATTGGTGTGTTCGAAGTTGAAAATTGGTCAATCTGTTCTGAAATTATGGCGATTTGAAAAATTCGAGATGTTTTTTTTTATATTTCGGTTTTTTCGATTGAACAATCGTATTCTATGGACAAAAACAAGCAGATTGGTGTGTTCGAAGTTGAAAATTGGTCAATCTGTTCTGAAATTATGGCGATTTGAAAAATTCGAGAAGTTTTTTTTTATATTTCGGTTTTTTCGATTGAACAATCGTATTCTATGGACAAAAACAAGCAGATTGGTGTGTTCGAAGTTGAAAATTGGTCAATCTGTTCTGAAATTATGGCGATTTGAAAAATTCGAGATGTTTTTTTTCATATTTCGGTTTTTTCGATTGAACAATCGTATTCTATGGACAAAAACAGGCAGATTGGTGTGTTCGAAGTTGAAAATTGGTCAATCTGTTCTGAAATTATGGCGATTTGAAAAATTCGAGATGTTTTTTTTCATATTTCGGTTTTTTCGATTGAACAATCGTATTCTATGGACAAAAACAAGCAGATTGGTGTGTTCGAAGTTGAAAATTGGTCAATCTGTTCTGAAATTATGGCGATTTGAAAAATTCGAGATGTTTGTTTTTATATTTCGGTTTTTTCGATTGAACAATCGTATTCTATGGACAAAAACAAGCAGATTGGTGTGTTCGAAGTTGAAAATTGGTCAATCTGTTCTGAAATTATGGTGATTTGAAAAATTCGAGATGTTTTTTTTATATTTCGGTTTTTTCGATTGAACAATCGTATTCTATGGACAAAAACAAGCAGATTGGTGTGTTCGATGTTGAAAATTGGTCAATCTGTTCTGAAATTATGGCGATTTGAAAAATTCGAGATGTTTTTTTTCATATTTCGGTTTTTTCGATTGAACAATCGTATTCTATGGACAAAAACAAGCGAATTGGTGTGTTCGAAGTTGAAAATTGGTCAATCTGTTCTGAAATTATGGCGATTTGAAAAATTCGAGGAGTTTTTGTTTTATATTTCGGTTTTTTTGATTGAACAATCGTATTCTATGGACAAAAACAAGCAGATTGGTGAGTTCGAAGTTGAAAATTGGTCAATCTGTTCTGAAATTATAGCGATTTGAAAAATTCGAGATGTTTTTTTTCATATTTCGGTTTTTTTGATTGAACAATCGTATTCTATGGACAAAAACAAGCAGATTGGTGTGTTCGAAGTTGAAAATTGGTCAATCTGTTCTGAAATTATGGCGATTTGAAAAATTCGAGAAGTTTTTTTTATATTTCGGTTTTTTCGATTGAACAATCGTATTCTATGGACAAAAACAAGCAGATTGGTGTGTTCGAAGTTGAAAATTGGTCAATCTGTTCTGAAATGATGGCGATTTGAAAAATTCGAGAAGTTTTTTTTTTATATTTCGGTTTTTTCGATTGAACAATCGTATTCTATGGACAAAAACAAGCAGATTGGTGTGTTCGAAGTTGAAAATTGGTCAATCTGTTCTGAAATTATGGTGATTTGAAAAATTCGAGATATTTTTTATTATATTTCGGTTTTTTCGATTGAACAATCGTATTCTATGGACAAAAACAAGTAGATTGGTGTGTTCGAAGTTGAAAATTGGTCAATCTGTTCTGAAATTATGGCGATTTGAAAAATTCGAGATGTTTTTTTTATATTTCGGTTTTTTCGATTGAACAATCGTATTCTATGGACAAAAACAAGCAGATTGGTGTGTTCGATGTTGAAAATTGGTCAATCTGTTCTGAAATTATGGCGATTTGAAAAATTCGAGATGTTTTTTTTCATATTTCGGTTTTTTCGATTGAACAATCGTATTCTATGGACAAAAACAAGCAGATTGGTGTGTTCGAAGTTGAAAATTGGTCAATCTGTTCTGAAATTATGGTGATTTGAAAAATTCGAGATATTTTTTATTATATTTCGGTTTTTTCGATTGAACAATCGTATTCTATGGACAAAAACAAGTAGATTGGTGTGTTCGAAGTTGAAAATTGGTCAATCTGTTCTGAAATTATGGTGATTTGAAAAATTCGAGATGTTTTTTTTATATTTCGGTTTTTTCGATTGAACAATCGTATTCTATGGACAAAAACAAGCAGATTGGTGTGTTCGATGTTGAAAATTGGTCAATCTGTTCTGAAATTATGGCGATTTGAAAAATTCGAGATGTTTTTTTTCATATTTCGGTTTTTTCGATTGAACAATCGTATTCTATGGACAAAAACAAGCGAATTGGTGTGTTCGAAGTTGAAAATTGGTCAATCTGTTCTGAAATTATGGCGATTTGAAAAATTCGAGGAGTTTTTGTTTTATATTTCGGTTTTTTTGATTGAACAATCGTATTCTATGGACAAAAACAAGCAGATTGGTGAGTTCGAAGTTGAAAATTGGTCAATCTGTTCTGAAATTATAGCGATTTGAAAAATTCGAGATGTTTTTTTTCATATTTCGGTTTTTTTGATTGAACAATCGTATTCTATGGACAAAAACAAGCAGATTGGTGTGTTCGAAGTTGAAAATTGGTCAATCTGTTCTGAAATTATGGCGATTTGAAAAATTCGAGAAGTTTTTTTTATATTTCGGTTTTTTCGATTGAACAATCGTATTCTATGGACAAAAACAAGCAGATTGGTGTGTTCGAAGTTGAAAATTGGTCAATCTGTTCTGAAATGATGGCGATTTGAAAAATTCGAGAAGTTTTTTTTTTATATTTCGGTTTTTTCGATTGAACAATCGTATTCTATGGACAAAAACAAGCAGATTGGTGTGTTCGAAGTTGAAAATTGGTCAATCTGTTCTGAAATTATGGTGATTTGAAAAATTCGAGATATTTTTTATTATATTTCGGTTTTTTCGATTGAACAATCGTATTCTATGGACAAAAACAAGTAGATTGGTGTGTTCGAAGTTGAAAATTGGTCAATCTGTTCTGAAATTATGGCGATTTGAAAAATTCGAGATGTTTTTTTTTATATTTCGGTTTTTTCGATTGAACAATCGTATTCTATGGACAAAAACAAGCAGATTGGTGTGTTCGAAGTTGAAAATTGGTCAATCTGTTCTGAAATTATGGCGATTTGAAAAATTCGAGAAGTTTTTTTTTATATTTCGGTTTTTTCGATTGAACAATCGTATTCTATGGACAAAAACAAGCAGATTGGTGTGTTCGAAGTTGAAAATTGGTCAATCTGTTCTGAAATTATAGCGATTTGAAAAATTCGAGAAGTTTTTTTTTATATTTCGGTTTTTTCGATTGAACAATCGTATTCTATGGACAAAAACAAGCAGATTGGTGTGTTCGAAGTTGAAAATTGGTCAATCTGTTCTGAAATTATGGTGATTTGAAAAATTCGAGATGTTTTTTTTTATATTTCGGTTTTTTCGATCGAACAATCGTATTCTATGGACAAAAACAAGCAGATTGGTGTGTTCGAAGTTGAAAATTGGTCAATCTGTTCTGAAATTATGGCGATTTGAAAAATTCGAGATGTTTTTTTTCATATTTCGGTTTTTTCGATTGAACAATCGTATTCTATGGACAAAAACAGGCAGATTGGTGTGTTCGAAGTTGAAAATTGGTCAATCTGTTCTGAAATGATGGCGATTTGAAAAATTCGAGAAGTTTTTTTTTTATATTTCGGTTTTTTCGATTGAACAATCGTATTCTATGGACAAAAACAAGCAGATTGGTGTGTTCGAAGTTGAAAATTGGTCAATCTGTTCTGAAATTATGGTGATTTGAAAAATTCGAGATATTTTTTATTATATTTCGGTTTTTTCGATTGAACAATCGTATTCTATGGACAAAAACAAGTAGATTGGTGTGTTCGAAGTTGAAAATTGGTCAATCTGTTCTGAAATTATGGCGATTTGAAAAATTCGAGATGTTTTTTTTTATATTTCGGTTTTTTCGATTGAACAATCGTATTCTATGGACAAAAACAAGCAGATTGGTGTGTTCGATGTTGAAAATTGGTCAATCTGTTCTGAAATTATGGCGATTTGAAAAATTCGAGATGTTTTTTTTCATATTTCGGTTTTTTCGATTGAACAATCGTATTCTATGGACAAAAACAAGCGAATTGGTGTGTTCGAAGTTGAAAATTGGTCAATCTGTTCTGAAATTATGGCGATTTGAAAAATTCGAGGAGTTTTTGTTTTATATTTCGGTTTTTTTGATTGAACAATCGTATTCTATGGACAAAAACAAGCAGATTGGTGAGTTCGAAGTTGAAAATTGGTCAATCTGTTCTGAAATTATAGCGATTTGAAAAATTCGAGATGTTTTTTTTCATATTTCGGTTTTTTTGATTGAACAATCGTATTCTATGGACAAAAACAAGCAGATTGGTGTGTTCGAAGTTGAAAATTGGTCAATCTGTTCTGAAATTATGGCGATTTGAAAAATTCGAGAAGTTTTTTTTATATTTCGGTTTTTTCGATTGAACAATCGTATTCTATGGACAAAAACAAGCAGATTGGTGTGTTCGAAGTTGAAAATTGGTCAATCTGTTCTGAAATGATGGCGATTTGAAAAATTCGAGAAGTTTTTTTTTTTATATTATTTCGGTTTTTTCGATTGAACAATCGTATTCTATGGACAAAAACAAGCAGATTGGTGTGTTCGAAGTTGAAAATTGGTCAATCTGTTCTGAAATTATGGTGATTTGAAAAATTCGAGATATTTTTTATTATATTTCGGTTTTTTCGATTGAACAATCGTATTCTATGGACAAAAACAAGTAGATTGGTGTGTTCGAAGTTGAAAATTGGTCAATCTGTTCTGAAATTATGGCGATTTGAAAAATTCGAGATGTTTTTTTTTATATTTCGGTTTTTTCGATTGAACAATCGTATTCTATGGACAAAAACAAGCAGATTGGTGTGTTCGAAGTTGAAAATTGGTCAATCTGTTCTGAAATTATGGCGATTTGAAAAATTCGAGAAGTTTTTTTTTATATTTCGGTTTTTTCGATTGAACAATCGTATTCTATGGACAAAAACAAGCAGATTGGTGTGTTCGAAGTTGAAAATTGGTCAATCTGTTCTGAAATTATGGCGATTTGAAAAATTCGAGATGTTTTTTTTCATATTTCGGTTTTTTCGATTGAACAATCGTATTCTATGGACAAAAACAGGCAGATTGGTGTGTTCGAAGTTGAAAATTGGTCAATCTGTTCTGAAATTATGGCGATTTGAAAAATTCGAGATGTTTTTTTTCATATTTCGGTTTTTTCGATTGAACAATCGTATTCTATGGACAAAAACAAGCAGATTGGTGTGTTCGAAGTTGAAAATTGGTCAATCTGTTCTGAAATTATGGCGATTTGAAAAATTCGAGATGTTTGTTTTTATATTTCGGTTTTTTCGATTGAACAATCGTATTCTATGGACAAAAACAAGCAGATTGGTGTGTTCGAAGTTGAAAATTGGTCAATCTGTTCTGAAATTATGGTGATTTGAAAAATTCGAGATGTTTTTTTTATATTTCGGTTTTTTCGATTGAACAATCGTATTCTATGGACAAAAACAAGCAGATTGGTGTGTTCGATGTTGAAAATTGGTCAATCTGTTCTGAAATTATGGCGATTTGAAAAATTCGAGATGTTTTTTTTCATATTTCGGTTTTTTCGATTGAACAATCGTATTCTATGGACAAAAACAAGCGAATTGGTGTGTTCGAAGTTGAAAATTGGTCAATCTGTTCTGAAATTATGGCGATTTGAAAAATTCGAGGAGTTTTTGTTTTATATTTCGGTTTTTTTGATTGAACAATCGTATTCTATGGACAAAAACAAGCAGATTGGTGAGTTCGAAGTTGAAAATTGGTCAATCTGTTCTGAAATTATAGCGATTTGAAAAATTCGAGATGTTTTTTTTCATATTTCGGTTTTTTTGATTGAACAATCGTATTCTATGGACAAAAACAAGCAGATTGGTGTGTTCGAAGTTGAAAATTGGTCAATCTGTTCTGAAATTATGGCGATTTGAAAAATTCGAGAAGTTTTTTTTATATTTCGGTTTTTTCGATTGAACAATCGTATTCTATGGACAAAAACAAGCAGATTGGTGTGTTCGAAGTTGAAAATTGGTCAATCTGTTCTGAAATGATGGCGATTTGAAAAATTCGAGAAGTTTTTTTTTTATATTTCGGTTTTTTCGATTGAACAATCGTATTCTATGGACAAAAACAAGCAGATTGGTGTGTTCGAAGTTGAAAATTGGTCAATCTGTTCTGAAATTATGGTGATTTGAAAAATTCGAGATATTTTTTATTATATTTCGGTTTTTTCGATTGAACAATCGTATTCTATGGACAAAAACAAGTAGATTGGTGTGTTCGAAGTTGAAAATTGGTCAATCTGTTCTGAAATTATGGCGATTTGAAAAATTCGAGATGTTTTTTTTTATATTTCGGTTTTTTCGATTGAACAATCGTATTCTATGGACAAAAACAAGCAGATTGGTGTGTTCGAAGTTGAAAATTGGTCAATCTGTTCTGAAATTATGGCGATTTGAAAAATTCGAGAAGTTTTTTTTTATATTTCGGTTTTTTCGATTGAACAATCGTATTCTATGGACAAAAACAAGCAGATTGGTGTGTTCGAAGTTGAAAATTGGTCAATCTGTTCTGAAATTATGGCGATTTGAAAAATTCGAGAAGTTTTTTTTTATATTTCGGTTTTTTCGATTGAACAATCGTATTCTATGGACAAAAACAAGCAGATTGGTGTGTTCGAAGTTGAAAATTGGTCAATCTGTTCTGAAATTATGGTGATTTGAAAAATTCGAGATGTTTTTTTTTATATTTCGGTTTTTTCGATCGAACAATCGTATTCTATGGACAAAAACAAGCAGATTGGTGTGTTCGAAGTTGAAAATTGGTCAATCTGTTCTGAAATTATGGCGATTTGAAAAATTCGAGATGTTTTTTTTCATATTTCGGTTTTTTCGATTGAACAATCGTATTCTATGGACAAAAACAGGCAGATTGGTGTGTTCGAAGTTGAAAATTGGTCAATCTGTTCTGAAATTATGGTGATTTGAAAAATTCGAGATGTTTTTTTTATATTTCGGTTTTTTCGATTGAACAATCGTATTCTATGGACAAAAACAAGCAGATTGGTGTGTTCGAAGTTGAAAATTGGTCAATCTGTTCTGAAATTATGGCGATTTGAAAAATTCGAGAAGTTTTTTTTTATATTTCGGTTTTTTCGATTGAACAATCGTATTCTATGGACAAAAACAAGCAGATTGGTGTGTTCGAAGTTGAAAATTGGTCAATCTGTTCTGAAATTATGGCGATTTGAAAAATTCGAGAAGTTTTTTTTATATTTCGGTTTTTTCGATTGAACAATCGTATTCTATGGACAAAAACAAGCAGATTGGTGTGTTCGAAGTTGAAAATTGGTCAATCTGTTCTGAAATTATGGTGATTTGAAAAATTCGAGATGTTTTTTTTTATATTTCGGTTTTTTCGATTGAACAATCGTATTCTATGGACAAAAACAAGCAGATTGGTGTGTTCGAAGTTGAAAATTGGTCAATCTGTTCTGAAATTATGGTGATTTGAAAAATTCGAGATGTTTTTTTTTATATTTCGGTTTTTTCGATTGAACAATCGTATTCTATGGACAAAAACAAGCAGATTGGTGTGTTCGAAGTTGAAAATTGGTCAATCTGTTCTGAAATTATGGCGATTTGAAAAATTCGAGATGTTTTTTTTTATATTTCGGTTTTTTCGATTGAACAATCGTGTTCTATGGACAAAAACAAGCAGATTGGTGTGTTCGAAGTTGAAAATTGGTCAATCTGTTCTGAAATTATGGCGATTTGAAAAATTCGAGAAGTTTTTTTTTTATATTTCGGTTTTTTCGATTGAACAATCGTATTCTATGGACAAAAACAAGCAGATTGGTGTGTTCGAAGTTGAAAATTGGTCAATCTGTTCTGAAATTATGGTGATTTAAAAAATTCGAGAAGTTTTTTTTTATATTTCGGTTTTTTCGATTGAACAATCGTATTCTATGGACAAAAACAAGCAGATTGGTGTGTTCGAAGTTGAAAATTGGTCAATCTGTTCTGAAATTATGGTGATTTGAAAAATTCGAGATGTTTTTTTTTATATTTCGGTTTTTTCGATTGAACAATCGTATTCTATGGACAAAAACAAGCAGATTGGTGTGTTCGAAGTTGAAAATTGGTCAATCTGTTCTGAAATTATGGTGATTTGAAAAATTCGAGATGTTTTTTTTTTATATTTCGGTTTTTTCGATTGAACAATCGTATTCTATGGACAAAAACAAGCAGATTGGTGTGTTCGAAGTTGAAATTTGGTCAATCTGTTCTGAAATTATGGCGATTTGAAAAATTCGAGATGTTTGTTTTTATATTTCGGTTTTTTCGATTGAACAATCGTATTCTATGGACAAAAACAAGCAGATTGGTGTGTTCGAAGTTGAAAATTGGTCAATCTGTTCTGAAATTATGGTGATTTGAAAAATTCGAGATGTTTTTTTTTTATATTTCGGTTTTTTCGATTGAACAATCGTATTCTATGGACAAAAACAAGCAGATTGGTGTGTTCGATGTTGAAAATTGGTCAATCTGTTCTGAAATTATGGCGATTTGAAAAATTCGAGATGTTTTTTTTCATATTTCGGTTTTTTCGATTGAACAATCGTATTCTATGGACAAAAACAAGCGAATTGGTGTGTTCGAAGTTGAAAATTGGTTAATCTGTTCTGAAATTATATCGATTTGAAAAATTCGAGAAGTTTTTGTTTTATATTTCGGTTTTTTCGATTGAACAATCGTATTCTATGGACAAAAACAAGCAGATTGGTGTGTTCGAAGTTGAAAATTGGTCAATCTGTTCTGAAATTATGGCGATTTGAAAAATTCGAGATGTTTTTTTTCATATTTCGGTTTTTTCGATTGAACAATCGTATTCTATGGACTAAAACAAGCAGATTGGTGTGTTCGAAGTTGAAAATTGGTCAATCTGTTCTGAAATTATGGCGATTTGAAAAATTCGAGAAGTTTTTTTTTATATTTCGGTTTTTTCGATTGAACAATCGTATTCTATGGACAAAAACAAGCAGATTGGTGTGTTCGAAGTTGGAAGTTGGTCAATCTGTTCTGAAATTATGGCGATTTGAAAAATTCGAGAAGTTTTTTTTTATATTTCGGTTTTTTCGATTGAACAATCGTATTCTATGGACAAAAACAAGCAGATTGGTGTGTTCGAAGTTGAAAATTGGTCAATCTGTTCTGAAATTATGGTGATTTGAAAAATTCGAGATATTTTTTTTTATATTTCGGTTTTTTCGATTGAACAATCGTATTCTATGGACAAAAACAAGTAGATTGGTGTGTTCGAAGTTGAAAATTGGTCAATCTGTTCTGAAATTATGGCGATTTGAAAAATTCGAGATGTTTTTTTTTATATTTCGGTTTTTTCGATTGAACAATCGTATTCTATGGACGAAAACAAGCAGATTGGTGTGTTCGAAGTTGAAAATTGGTCAATCTGTTCTGAAATTATGGCGATTTGAAAAATTCGAGATGTTTTTTTTTATATTTCGGTTTTTTCGATTGAACAATCGTATTCTATGGACAAAAACAAGCAGATTGGTGTGTTCGAAGTTGAAAATTGGTCAATCTGTTCTGAAATTATGGCGATTTGAAAAATTCGAGAAGTTTTTTTTTATATTTCGGTTTTTTCGATTGAACAATCGTATTCTATGGACAAAAACAAGCAGATTGGTGTGTTCGAAGTTGAAAATTGGTCAATCTGTTCTGAAATTATGGCGATCTGAAAAATTCGAGAAGTTTTTTTTTATATTTCGGTTTTCTCGATTGAACAATCGTATTCTATGGACAAAAACAAGCAGATTGGTGTGTTCGAAGTTGAAAATTGGTCAATCTGTTCTGAAATTATGGTGATTTGAAAAATTCGAGATGTTTTTTTTTATATTTCGGTTTTTTCGATTGAACAATCGTATTCTATGGACAAAAACAAGCAGATTGGTGTGTTCGAAGTTGAAAATTGGTCAATCTGTTCTGAAATTATGGCGATTTGAAAAATTCGAGATGTTTTTTTTCATATTTCGGTTTTTTCGATTGAACAATCGTATTCTATGGACAAAAACAGGCAGATTGGTGTGTTCGAAGTTGAAAATTGGTCAATCTGTTCTGAAATTATGGCGATTTGAAAAATTCGAGATGTTTTTTTTTATATTTCGGTTTTTTCGATTGAACAATCGTATTCTATGGACAAAAACAAGCAGATTGGTGTGTTCGAAGTTGAAAATTGGTCAATCTGTTCTGAAATTATGGCGATTTGAAAAATTCGAGATGTTTTTTTTTATATTTCGGTTTTTTCGATTGAACAATCGTATTCTATGGACAAAAACAAGCAGATTGGTGTGTTCGAAGTTGAAAATTGGTCAATCTGTTCTGAAATTATGGCGATTTGAAAAATTCGAGATGTTTTTTTTTATATTTCGGTTTTTTCGATTGAACAATCGTATTCTATGGACAAAAACAAGCAGATTGGTGTGTTCGAAGTTGAAAATTGGTCAATCTGTTCTGAAATTATGGTGATTTGAAAAATTCGAGATGTTTTTTTTATATTTCGGTTTTTTCGATTGAACAATCGTATTCTATGGACAAAAACAAGCAGATTGGTGTGTTCGAAGTTGAAAATTGGTCAATCTGTTCTGAAATTATGGCGATTTGAAAAATTCGAGAAGTTTTTTTTTATATTTCGGTTTTTTCGATTGAACAATCGTATTCTATGGACAAAAACAAGCAGATTGGTGTGTTCGAAGTTGAAAATTGGTCAATCTGTTCTGAAATTATGGCGATTTGAAAAATTCGAGAAGTTTTTTTTTATATTTCGGTTTTTTCGATTGAACAATCGTATTCTATGGACAAAAACAAGCAGATTGGTGTGTTCGAAGTTGAAAATTGGTCAATCTGTTCTGAAATTATGGTGATTTGAAAAATTCGAGATGTTATTTTTTATATTTCGGTTTTTTCGATTGAACAATCGTATTCTATGGACAAAAACAAGCAGATTGGTGTGTTCGAAGTTGAAAATTGGTCAATCTGTTCTGAAATTATGGTGATTTGAAAAATTCGAGATGTTTTTTTTTATATTTCGGTTTTTTCGATTGAACAATCGTATTCTATGGACAAAAACAAGCAGATTGGTGTGTTCGAAGTTGAAAATTGGTCAATCTGTTCTGAAATTATGGCGATTTGAAAAATTCGAGATGTTTTTTTTTATATTTCGGTTTTTTCGATTGAACAATCGTATTCTATGGACAAAAACAAGCAGATTGGTGTGTTCGAAGTTGAAAATTGGTCAATCTGTTCTGAAATTATGGCGATTTGAAAAATTCGAGATGTTTTTTTTTATATTTCGGTTTTTTCGATTGAACAATCGTATTCTATGGACAAAAACAAGCAGATTGGTGTGTTCGAAGTTGAAAATTGGTCAATCTGTTCTGAAATTATGGCGATTTGAAAAATTCGAGAAGTTTTTTTTCATATTTCGGTTTTTTCGATTGAACAATCGTATTCTATGGACAAAAACAAGCAGATTGGTGTGTTCGAAGTTGAAAATTGGTCAATCTGTTCTGAAATTATGGCGATTTGAAAAATTCGAGAAGTTTTTTTTTATATTTCGGTTTATTCGATTGATTAATCGTATTCTATGGACAAAAACAAGCAGATTGGTGTGTTCGAAGTTGAAAATTGGTCAATCTGTTCTGAAATTATGGTGATTTGAAAAATTCGAGATGTTTTTTTTATATTTCGGTTTTTTCGATTGAACAATCGTATTCTATGGACAAAAACAAGCAGATTGGTGTGTTCGAAGTTGAAAATTGGTCAATCTGTTCTGAAATTATGGCGATTTGAAAAATTCGAGAAGTTTTTTTTTATATTTCGGTTTTTTCGATTGAACAATCGTATTCTATGGACAAAAACAAGCAGATTGGTGTGTTCGAAGTTGAAAATTGGTCAATCTGTTCTGAAATTATGGCGATTTGAAAAATTCGAGAAGTTTTTTTTTATATTTCGGTTTTTTCGATTGAACAATCGTATTCTATGGACAAAAACAAGCAGATTGGTGTGTTCGAAGTTGAAAATTGGTCAATCTGTTCTGAAATTATGGTGATTTGAAAAATTCGAGATGTTTTTTTTTATATTTCGGTTTTTTCGATTGAACAATCGTATTCTATGGACAAAAACAAGCAGATTGGTGTGTTCGAAGTTGAAAATTGGTCAATCTGTTCTGAAATTATGGTGATTTGAAAAATTCGAGATGTTTTTTTTTATATTTCGGTTTTTTCGATTGAACAATCGTATTCTATGGACAAAAACAAGCAGATTGGTGTGTTCGAAGTTGAAAATTGGTCAATCTGTTCTGAAATTATGGCGATTTGAAAAATTCGAGATGTTTTTTTTTATATTTCGGTTTTTTCGATTGAACAATCGTGTTCTATGGACAAAAACAAGCAGATTGGTGTGTTCGAAGTTGAAAATTGGTCAATCTGTTCTGAAATTATGGCGTTTTGAAAAATTCGAGAAGTTTTTTTTTATATTTCGGTTTTTTCGATTGAACAATCGTATTCTATGGACAAAAACAAGCAGATTGGTGTGTTCGAAGTTGAAAATTGGTCAATCTGTTCTGAAATTATGGTGATTTAAAAAATTCGAGATTTTTTTTTTATATTTCGGTTTTTTCGATTGAACAATCGTATTCTATGGACAAAAACAAGCAGATTGGTGTGTTCGAAGTTGAAAATTGGTCAATCTGTTCTGAAATTATGGTGATTTGAAAAATTCGAGATGTTTTTTTTTATATTTCGGTTTTTTCGATTGAACAATCGTATTCTATGGACAAAAACAAGCAGATTGGTGTGTTCGAAGTTGAAAATTGGTCAATCTGTTCTGAAATTATGGTGATTTGAAAAATTCGAGATGTTTTTTTTATATTTCGGTTTTTTCGATTGAACAATCGTATTCTATGGACAAAAACAAGCAGATTGGTGTGTTCGAAGTTGAAAATTGGTCAATCTGTTCTGAAATTATGGCGATTTGAAAAATTCGAGAAGTTTTTTTTTATATTTCGGTTTTTTCGATTGAACAATCGTATTCTATGGACAAAAACAAGCAGATTGGTGTGTTCGAAGTTGAAAATTGGTCAATCTGTTCTGAAATTATGGTGATTTGAAAAATTCGAGATGTTTTTTTTATATTTCGGTTTTTTCGATTGAACAATCGTATTCTATGGACAAAAACAAGCAGATTGGTGTGTTCGAAGTTGAAAATTGGTCAATCTGTTCTGAAATTATGGCGATTTGAAAAATTCGAGAAGTTTTTTTTTATATTTCGGTTTTTTCGATTGAACAATCGTATTCTATGGACAAAAACAAGCAGATTGGTGTGTTCGAAGTTGAAAATTGGTCAATCTGTTCTGAAATTATGGCGATTTGAAAAATTCGAGAAGTTTTTTTTTATATTTCGGTTTTTTCGATTGAACAATCGTATTCTATGGACAAAAACAAGCAGATTGGTGTGTTCGAAGTTGAAAATTGGTCAATCTGTTCTGAAATTATGGTGATTTGAAAAATTCGAGATGTTTTTTTTTATATTTCGGTTTTTTCGATTGAACAATCGTATTCTATGGACAAAAACAAGCAGATTGGTGTGTTCGAAGTTGAAAATTGGTCAATCTGTTCTGAAATTATGGTGATTTGAAAAATTCGAGATGTTTTTTTTTATATTTCGGTTTTTTCGATTGAACAATCGTATTCTATGGACAAAAACAAGCAGATTGGTGTGTTCGAAGTTGAAAATTGGTCAATCTGTTCTGAAATTATGGCGATTTGAAAAATTCGAGATGTTTTTTTTTATATTTCGGTTTTTTCGATTGAACAATCGTATTCTATGGACAAAAACAAGCAGATTGGTGTGTTCGAAGTTGAAAATTGGTCAATCTGTTCTGAAATTATGGCGATTTGAAAAATTCGAGATGTTTTTTTTTATATTTCGGTTTTTTCGATTGAACAATCGTATTCTATGGACAAAAACAAGCAGATTGGTGTGTTCGAAGTTGAAAATTGGTCAATCTGTTCTGAAATTATGGCGATTTGAAAAATTCGAGAAGTTTTTTTTCATATTTCGGTTTTTTCGATTGAACAATCGTATTCTATGGACAAAAACAAGCAGATTGGTGTGTTCGAAGTTGAAAATTGGTCAATCTGTTCTGAAATTATGGCGATTTGAAAAATTCGAGAAGTTTTTTTTTATATTTCGGTTTATTCGATTGATTAATCGTATTCTATGGACAAAAACAAGCAGATTGGTGTGTTCGAAGTTGAAAATTGGTCAATCTGTTCTGAAATTATGGTGATTTGAAAAATTCGAGATGTTTTTTTTATATTTCGGTTTTTTCGATTGAACAATCGTATTCTATGGACAAAAACAAGCAGATTGGTGTGTTCGAAGTTGAAAATTGGTCAATCTGTTCTGAAATTATGGCGATTTGAAAAATTCGAGAAGTTTTTTTTTATATTTCGGTTTTTTCGATTGAACAATCGTATTCTATGGACAAAAACAAGCAGATTGGTGTGTTCGAAGTTGAAAATTGGTCAATCTGTTCTGAAATTATGGCGATTTGAAAAATTCGAGAAGTTTTTTTTTATATTTCGGTTTTTTCGATTGAACAATCGTATTCTATGGACAAAAACAAGCAGATTGGTGTGTTCGAAGTTGAAAATTGGTCAATCTGTTCTGAAATTATGGTGATTTGAAAAATTCGAGATGTTTTTTTTTATATTTCGGTTTTTTCGATTGAACAATCGTATTCTATGGACAAAAACAAGCAGATTGGTGTGTTCGAAGTTGAAAATTGGTCAATCTGTTCTGAAATTATGGTGATTTGAAAAATTCGAGATGTTTTTTTTTATATTTCGGTTTTTTCGATTGAACAATCGTATTCTATGGACAAAAACAAGCAGATTGGTGTGTTCGAAGTTGAAAATTGGTCAATCTGTTCTGAAATTATGGCGATTTGAAAAATTCGAGATGTTTTTTTTTATATTTCGGTTTTTTCGATTGAACAATCGTGTTCTATGGACAAAAACAAGCAGATTGGTGTGTTCGAAGTTGAAAATTGGTCAATCTGTTCTGAAATTATGGCGATTTGAAAAATTCGAGAAGTTTTTTTTTATATTTCGGTTTTTTCGATTGAACAATCGTATTCTATGGACAAAAACAAGCAGATTGGTGTGTTCGAAGTTGAAAATTGGTCAATCTGTTCTGAAATTATGGTGATTTAAAAAATTCGAGATTTTTTTTTTATATTTCGGTTTTTTCGATTGAACAATCGTATTCTATGGACAAAAACAAGCAGATTGGTGTGTTCGAAGTTGAAAATTGGTCAATCTGTTCTGAAATTATGGTGATTTGAAAAATTCGAGATGTTTTTTTTTATATTTCGGTTTTTTCGATTGAACAATCGTATTCTATGGACAAAAACAAGCAGATTGGTGTGTTCGAAGTTGAAAATTGGTCAATCTGTTCTGAAATTATGGCGATTTGAAAAATTCGAGATGTTTGTTTTTATATTTCGGTTTTTTCGATTGAACAATCGTATTCTATGGACAAAAACAAGCAGATTGGTGTGTTCGAAGTTGAAAATTGGTCAATCTGTTCTGAAATTATGGTGATTTGAAAAATTCGAGATGTTTTTTTTTATATTTCGGTTTTTTCGATTGAACAATCGTATTCTATGGACAAAAACAAGCAGATTGGTGTGTTCGATGTTGAAAATTGGTCAATCTGTTCTGAAATTATGGCGATTTGAAAAATTCGAGATGTTTTTTTTCATATTTCGGTTTTTTCGATTGAACAATCGTATTCTATGGACAAAAACAAGCAGATTGGTGTGTTCGAAGTTGAAAATTGGTCAATCTGTTCTGAAATTATGGTGATTTGAAAAATTCGAGATGTTTTTTTTTATATTTCGGTTTTTTCGATTGAACAATCGTATTCTATGGACAAAAACAAGCAGATTGGTGTGTTCGAAGTTGAAAATTGGTCAATCTGTTCTGAAATTATGGCGATTTGAAAAATTCGAGATGTTTGTTTTTATATTTCGGTTTTTTCGATTGAACAATCGTATTCTATGGACAAAAACAAGCAGATTGGTGTGTTCGAAGTTGAAAATTGGTCAATCTGTTCTGAAATTATGGTGATTTGAAAAATTCGAGATGTTTTTTTTTATATTTCGGTTTTTTCGATTGAACAATCGTATTCTATGGACAAAAACAAGCAGATTGGTGTGTTCGAAGTTGAAAATTGGTCAATCTGTTCTGAAATTATGGTGATTTGAAAAATTCGAGATGTTTTTTTTTATATTTCGGTTTTTTCGATTGAACAATCGTATTCTATGGACAAAAACAAGCAGATTGGTGTGTTCGAAGTTGAAAATTGGTCAATCTGTTCTGAAATTATGGCGATTTGAAAAATTCGAGATGTTTGTTTTTATATTTCGGTTTTTTCGATTGAACAATCGTATTCTATGGACAAAAACAAGCAGATTGGTGTGTTCGAAGTTGAAAATTGGTCAATCTGTTCTGAAATTATGGTGATTTGAAAAATTCGAGATGTTTTTCTTTATATTTCGGTTTTTTCGATTGAACAATCGTAATCTATGGACAAAAACAAGCAGATTGGTGTGTTCGATGTTGAAAATTGGTCAATCTGTTCTGAAATTATGGTGATTTGAAAAATTCGAGATGTTTTTTTTCATATTTCGGTTTTTTCGATTGAACAATCTTATTCTATGGACAAAAACAAGCAGATTGGTGTGTTCGAAGTTGAAAATTGGTCAATCTGTTCTGAAATTATGGCGATTTGAAAAATTCGAGATGTTTGTTTTTATATTTCGGTTTTTTCGATTGAACAATCGTATTCTATGGACAAAAACAAGCAGATTGGTGTGTTCGAAGTTGAAAATTGGTCAATCTGTTCTGAAATTATGGCGATTTGAAAAATTCGAGATGTTTTTTTTCATATTTCGGTTTTTTCGATTGAACAATCGTATTCTATGGACAAAAACAAGCGAATTGGTGTGTTCGAAGTTGAAAATTGGTCAATCTGTTCTGAAATTATGGCGATTTGAAAAATTCGAGAAGTTTTGTTTTATATTTCGGTTTTTTCGATTGAACAATCGTATTCTATGGACAAAAACAAGCTGATTGGTGTGTTCGAAGTTGAAAATTGGTCAATCTGTTCTGAAATTATGGCGATTTGAAAAATTCGAGATGTTTTTTTTCATATTTCGGTTTTTTCGATTGAACAATCGTATTCTATGGACAAAAACAAGCAGATTAGTGTGTTCGAAGTTGAAAATTGGTCAATCTGTTCTGAAATTATGGCGATTTGAAAAATTCGAGAAGTTTTTTTTATATTTCGGTTTTTTCGATTGAACAATCGTATTCTATGGACAAAAACAAGCAGATTGGTGTGTTCGAAGTTGAAAATTGGTCAATCTGTTCTGAAATTATGGCGATTTGAAAAATTCGAGAAGTTTTTTTTTATATTTCGGTTTTTTCGATTGAACAATCGTATTCTATGGACAAAAACAAGCAGATTGGTGTGTTCGAAGTTGAAAATTGGTCAATCTGTTCTGAAATTATGGCGATTTGAAAAATTCGAGATGTTTTTTTTTATATTTCGGTTTTTTCGATTGAACAATCGTATTCTATGGACAAAAACAAGCAGATTGGTGTGTTCGAAGTTGAAAATTGGTCAATCTGTTCTGAAATTATGGCGATTTGAAAAATTCGAGATGTTTTTTTTTATATTTCGGTTTTTTCGATTGAACAATCGTATTCTATGGACAAAAACAAGCAGATTGGTGTGTTCGAAGTTGAAAATTGGTCAATCTGTTCTGAAATTATGGCGATTTGAAAAATTCGAGATGTTTTTTTTTATATTTCGGTTTTTTCGATTGAACAATCGTATTCTATGGACAAAAACAAGCAGATTGGTGTGTTCGAAGTTGAAAATTGGTCAATCTGTTCTGAAATTATGGTGATTTGAAAAATTCGAGATGTTTTTTTTATATTTCGGTTTTTTCGATTGAACAATCGTATTCTATGGACAAAAACAAGCAGATTGGTGTGTTCGAAGTTGA
This sequence comes from Chrysomela aeneicollis, assembly GCA_029955515.1. NCBI lineage: Eukaryota > Metazoa > Arthropoda > Insecta > Coleoptera > Chrysomelidae > Chrysomela > Chrysomela aeneicollis. Next base: position 14,521,437 of record JARUHQ010000018.1, on the reverse strand, counting down.
AAATTGGTCAATCTGTTCTGAAATTATGGCGATTTGAAAAATTCGAGAAGTTTTTTTTTATATTTCGGTTTTTTCGATTGAACAATCGTATTCTATGGACAAAAACAAGCAGATTGGTGTGTTCGAAGTTGAAAATTGGTCAATCTGTTCTGAAATTATGGCGATTTGAAAAATTCGAGAAGTTTTTTTTTATATTTCGGTTTTTTCGATTGAACAATCGTATTCTATGGACAAAAACAAGCAGATTGGTGTGTTCGAAGTTGAAAATTGGTCAATCTGTTCTGAAATTATGGTGATTTGAAAAATTCGAGATGTTATTTTTTATATTTCGGTTTTTTCGATTGAACAATCGTATTCTATGGACAAAAACAAGCAGATTGGTGTGTTCGAAGTTGAAAATTGGTCAATCTGTTCTGAAATTATGGTGATTTGAAAAATTCGAGATGTTTTTTTTTATATTTCGGTTTTTTCGATTGAACAATCGTATTCTATGGACAAAAACAAGCAGATTGGTGTGTTCGAAGTTGAAAATTGGTCAATCTGTTCTGAAATTATGGCGATTTGAAAAATTCGAGATGTTTTTTTTTATATTTCGGTTTTTTCGATTGAACAATCGTATTCTATGGACAAAAACAAGCAGATTGGTGTGTTCGAAGTTGAAAATTGGTCAATCTGTTCTGAAATTATGGCGATTTGAAAAATTCGAGATGTTTTTTTTTATATTTCGGTTTTTTCGATTGAACAATCGTATTCTATGGACAAAAACAAGCAGATTGGTGTGTTCGAAGTTGAAAATTGGTCAATCTGTTCTGAAATTATGGCGATTTGAAAAATTCGAGAAGTTTTTTTTCATATTTCGGTTTTTTCGATTGAACAATCGTATTCTATGGACAAAAACAAGCAGATTGGTGTGTTCGAAGTTGAAAATTGGTCAATCTGTTTTGAAATTATGGCGATTTGAAAAATTCGAGAAGTTTTTTTTTATATTTCGGTTTATTCGATTGATTAATCGTATTCTATGGACAAAAACAAGCAGATTGGTGTGTTCGAAGTTGAAAATTGGTCAATCTGTTCTGAAATTATGGTGATTTGAAAAATTCGAGATGTTTTTTTTATATTTCGGTTTTTTCGATTGAACAATCGTATTCTATGGACAAAAACAAGCAGATTGGTGTGTTCGAAGTTGAAAATTGGTCAATCTGTTCTGAAATTATGGCGATTTGAAAAATTCGAGAAGTTTTTTTTTATATTTCGGTTTTTTCGATTGAACAATCGTATTCTATGGACAAAAACAAGCAGATTGGTGTGTTCGAAGTTGAAAATTGGTCAATCTGTTCTGAAATTATGGCGATTTGAAAAATTCGAGAAGTTTTTTTTTATATTTCGGTTTTTTCGATTGAACAATCGTATTCTATGGACAAAAACAAGCAGATTGGTGTGTTCGAAGTTGAAAATTGGTCAATCTGTTCTGAAATTATGGTGATTTGAAAAATTCGAGATGTTTTTTTTTATATTTCGGTTTTTTCGATTGAACAATCGTATTCTATGGACAAAAACAAGCAGATTGGTGTGTTCGAAGTTGAAAATTGGTCAATCTGTTCTGAAATTATGGTGATTTGAAAAATTCGAGATGTTTTTTTTTATATTTCGGTTTTTTCGATTGAACAATCGTATTCTATGGACAAAAACAAGCAGATTGGTGTGTTCGAAGTTGAAAATTGGTCAATCTGTTCTGAAATTATGGCGATTTGAAAAATTCGAGATGTTTTTTTTTATATTTCGGTTTTTTCGATTGAACAATCGTGTTCTATGGACAAAAACAAGCAGATTGGTGTGTTCGAAGTTGAAAATTGGTCAATCTGTTCTGAAATTATGGCGTTTTGAAAAATTCGAGAAGTTTTTTTTTATATTTCGGTTTTTTCGATTGAACAATCGTATTCTATGGACAAAAACAAGCAGATTGGTGTGTTCGAAGTTGAAAATTGGTCAATCTGTTCTGAAATTATGGTGATTTAAAAAATTCGAGATTTTTTTTTTATATTTCGGTTTTTTCGATTGAACAATCGTATTCTATGGACAAAAACAAGCAGATTGGTGTGTTCGAAGTTGAAAATTGGTCAATCTGTTCTGAAATTATGGTGATTTGAAAAATTCGAGATGTTTTTTTTTATATTTCGGTTTTTTCGATTGAACAATCGTATTCTATGGACAAAAACAAGCAGATTGGTGTGTTCGAAGTTGAAAATTGGTCAATCTGTTCTGAAATTATGGTGATTTGAAAAATTCGAGATGTTTTTTTTATATTTCGGTTTTTTCGATTGAACAATCGTATTCTATGGACAAAAACAAGCAGATTGGTGTGTTCGAAGTTGAAAATTGGTCAATCTGTTCTGAAATTATGGCGATTTGAAAAATTCGAGAAGTTTTTTTTTATATTTCGGTTTTTTCGATTGAACAATCGTATTCTATGGACAAAAACAAGCAGATTGGTGTGTTCGAAGTTGAAAATTGGTCAATCTGTTCTGAAATTATGGTGATTTGAAAAATTCGAGATGTTTTTTTTATATTTCGGTTTTTTCGATTGAACAATCGTATTCTATGGACAAAAACAAGCAGATTGGTGTGTTCGAAGTTGAAAATTGGTCAATCTGTTCTGAAATTATGGCGATTTGAAAAATTCGAGAAGTTTTTTTTTATATTTCGGTTTTTTCGATTGAACAATCGTATTCTATGGACAAAAACAAGCAGATTGGTGTGTTCGAAGTTGAAAATTGGTCAATCTGTTCTGAAATTATGGCGATTTGAAAAATTCGAGAAGTTTTTTTTTATATTTCGGTTTTTTCGATTGAACAATCGTATTCTATGGACAAAAACAAGCAGATTGGTGTGTTCGAAGTTGAAAATTGGTCAATCTGTTCTGAAATTATGGTGATTTGAAAAATTCGAGATGTTTTTTTTTATATTTCGGTTTTTTCGATTGAACAATCGTATTCTATGGACAAAAACAAGCAGATTGGTGTGTTCGAAGTTGAAAATTGGTCAATCTGTTCTGAAATTATGGTGATTTGAAAAATTCGAGATGTTTTTTTTTATATTTCGGTTTTTTCGATTGAACAATCGTATTCTATGGACAAAAACAAGCAGATTGGTGTGTTCGAAGTTGAAAATTGGTCAATCTGTTCTGAAATTATGGCGATTTGAAAAATTCGAGATGTTTTTTTTTATATTTCGGTTTTTTCGATTGAACAATCGTATTCTATGGACAAAAACAAGCAGATTGGTGTGTTCGAAGTTGAAAATTGGTCAATCTGTTCTGAAATTATGGCGATTTGAAAAATTCGAGATGTTTTTTTTTATATTTCGGTTTTTTCGATTGAACAATCGTATTCTATGGACAAAAACAAGCAGATTGGTGTGTTCGAAGTTGAAAATTGGTCAATCTGTTCTGAAATTATGGCGATTTGAAAAATTCGAGAAGTTTTTTTTCATATTTCGGTTTTTTCGATTGAACAATCGTATTCTATGGACAAAAACAAGCAGATTGGTGTGTTCGAAGTTGAAAATTGGTCAATCTGTTCTGAAATTATGGCGATTTGAAAAATTCGAGAAGTTTTTTTTTATATTTCGGTTTATTCGATTGATTAATCGTATTCTATGGACAAAAACAAGCAGATTGGTGTGTTCGAAGTTGAAAATTGGTCAATCTGTTCTGAAATTATGGTGATTTGAAAAATTCGAGATGTTTTTTTTATATTTCGGTTTTTTCGATTGAACAATCGTATTCTATGGACAAAAACAAGCAGATTGGTGTGTTCGAAGTTGAAAATTGGTCAATCTGTTCTGAAATTATGGCGATTTGAAAAATTCGAGAAGTTTTTTTTTATATTTCGGTTTTTTCGATTGAACAATCGTATTCTATGGACAAAAACAAGCAGATTGGTGTGTTCGAAGTTGAAAATTGGTCAATCTGTTCTGAAATTATGGCGATTTGAAAAATTCGAGAAGTTTTTTTTTATATTTCGGTTTTTTCGATTGAATCGTATTCTATGGACAAAAACAAGCAGATTGGTGTGTTCGAAGTTGAAAATTGGTCAATCTGTTCTGAAATTATGGTGATTTGAAAAATTCGAGATGTTTTTTTTTATATTTCGGTTTTTTCGATTGAACAATCGTATTCTATGGACAAAAACAAGCAGATTGGTGTGTTCGAAGTTGAAAATTGGTCAATCTGTTCTGAAATTATGGTGATTTGAAAAATTCGAGATGTTTTTTTTTATATTTCGGTTTTTTCGATTGAACAATCGTATTCTATGGACAAAAACAAGCAGATTGGTGTGTTCGAAGTTGAAAATTGGTCAATCTGTTCTGAAATTATGGCGATTTGAAAAATTCGAGATGTTTTTTTTTATATTTCGGTTTTTTCGATTGAACAATCGTGTTCTATGGACAAAAACAAGCAGATTGGTGTGTTCGAAGTTGAAAATTGGTCAATCTGTTCTGAAATTATGGCGATTTGAAAAATTCGAGAAGTTTTTTTTTATATTTCGGTTTTTTCGATTGAACAATCGTATTCTATGGACAAAAACAAGCAGATTGGTGTGTTCGAAGTTGAAAATTGGTCAATCTGTTCTGAAATTATGGTGATTTAAAAAATTCGAGATTTTTTTTTTATATTTCGGTTTTTTCGATTGAACAATCGTATTCTATGGACAAAAACAAGCAGATTGGTGTGTTCGAAGTTGAAAATTGGTCAATCTGTTCTGAAATTATGGTGATTTGAAAAATTCGAGATGTTTTTTTTTATATTTCGGTTTTTTCGATTGAACAATCGTATTCTATGGACAAAAACAAGCAGATTGGTGTGTTCGAAGTTGAAAATTGGTCAATCTGTTCTGAAATTATGGCGATTTGAAAAATTCGAGATGTTTGTTTTTATATTTCGGTTTTTTCGATTGAACAATCGTATTCTATGGACAAAAACAAGCAGATTGGTGTGTTCGAAGTTGAAAATTGGTCAATCTGTTCTGAAATTATGGTGATTTGAAAAATTCGAGATGTTTTTTTTTATATTTCGGTTTTTTCGATTGAACAATCGTATTCTATGGACAAAAACAAGCAGATTGGTGTGTTCGATGTTGAAAATTGGTCAATCTGTTCTGAAATTATGGCGATTTGAAAAATTCGAGATGTTTTTTTTCATATTTCGGTTTTTTCGATTGAACAATCGTATTCTATGGACAAAAACAAGCAGATTGGTGTGTTCGAAGTTGAAAATTGGTCAATCTGTTCTGAAATTATGGTGATTTGAAAAATTCGAGATGTTTTTTTTTATATTTCGGTTTTTTCGATTGAACAATCGTATTCTATGGACAAAAACAAGCAGATTGGTGTGTTCGAAGTTGAAAATTGGTCAATCTGTTCTGAAATTATGGCGATTTGAAAAATTCGAGATGTTTGTTTTTATATTTCGGTTTTTTCGATTGAACAATCGTATTCTATGGACAAAAACAAGCAGATTGGTGTGTTCGAAGTTGAAAATTGGTCAATCTGTTCTGAAATTATGGTGATTTGAAAAATTCGAGATGTTTTTTTTTATATTTCGGTTTTTTCGATTGAACAATCGTATTCTATGGACAAAAACAAGCAGATTGGTGTGTTCGAAGTTGAAAATTGGTCAATCTGTTCTGAAATTATGGTGATTTGAAAAATTCGAGATGTTTTTTTTTATATTTCGGTTTTTTCGATTGAACAATCGTATTCTATGGACAAAAACAAGCAGATTGGTGTGTTCGAAGTTGAAAATTGGTCAATCTGTTCTGAAATTATGGCGATTTGAAAAATTCGAGATGTTTGTTTTTATATTTCGGTTTTTTCGATTGAACAATCGTATTCTATGGACAAAAACAAGCAGATTGGTGTGTTCGAAGTTGAAAATTGGTCAATCTGTTCTGAAATTATGGTGATTTGAAAAATTCGAGATGTTTTTCTTTATATTTCGGTTTTTTCGATTGAACAATCGTAATCTATGGACAAAAACAAGCAGATTGGTGTGTTCGATGTTGAAAATTGGTCAATCTGTTCTGAAATTATGGTGATTTGAAAAATTCGAGATGTTTTTTTTCATATTTCGGTTTTTTCGATTGAACAATCTTATTCTATGGACAAAAACAAGCAGATTGGTGTGTTCGAAGTTGAAAATTGGTCAATCTGTTCTGAAATTATGGCGATTTGAAAAATTCGAGATGTTTGTTTTTATATTTCGGTTTTTTCGATTGAACAATCGTATTCTATGGACAAAAACAAGCAGATTGGTGTGTTCGAAGTTGAAAATTGGTCAATCTGTTCTGAAATTATGGCGATTTGAAAAATTCGAGATGTTTTTTTTCATATTTCGGTTTTTTCGATTGAACAATCGTATTCTATGGACAAAAACAAGCGAATTGGTGTGTTCGAAGTTGAAAATTGGTCAATCTGTTCTGAAATTATGGCGATTTGAAAAATTCGAGAAGTTTTGTTTTATATTTCGGTTTTTTCGATTGAACAATCGTATTCTATGGACAAAAACAAGCTGATTGGTGTGTTCGAAGTTGAAAATTGGTCAATCTGTTCTGAAATTATGGCGATTTGAAAAATTCGAGATGTTTTTTTTCATATTTCGGTTTTTTCGATTGAACAATCGTATTCTATGGACAAAAACAAGCAGATTAGTGTGTTCGAAGTTGAAAATTGGTCAATCTGTTCTGAAATTATGGCGATTTGAAAAATTCGAGAAGTTTTTTTTATATTTCGGTTTTTTCGATTGAACAATCGTATTCTATGGACAAAAACAAGCAGATTGGTGTGTTCGAAGTTGAAAATTGGTCAATCTGTTCTGAAATTATGGCGATTTGAAAAATTCGAGAAGTTTTTTTTTATATTTCGGTTTTTTCGATTGAACAATCGTATTCTATGGACAAAAACAAGCAGATTGGTGTGTTCGAAGTTGAAAATTGGTCAATCTGTTCTGAAATTATGGCGATTTGAAAAATTCGAGATGTATTTTTTCATATTTCGGTTTTTTCGATTGAACAATCGTTTTCTATGGACAAAAACAAGCAGATTGGTGTGTTCGAAGTTGAAAATTGGTCAATCTGTTCTGAAATTATGGCGATTTGAAAAATTCGAAAAGTTTTTTTTATATTTCGGTTTTTTCGATTGAACAATCGTATTCTATGGACAAAAACAAGCAGATTGGTGTGTTCGAAGTTGAAAATTGGTCAATCTGTTCTGAAATTATGGCGATTTGAAAAATTCGAGATGTTTGTTTTTATATTTCGGTTTTTTCGATTGAACAATCGTATTCTATGGACAAAAACAAGCAGATTGGTGTGTTCGAAGTTGAAAATTGGTCAATCTGTTCTGAAATTATGGTGATTTGAAAAATTCGAGATGTTTTTTTTTATATTTCGGTTTTTTCGATTGAACAATCGTATTCTATGGACAAAAACAAGCAGATTGGTGTGTTCGATGTTGAAAATTGGTCAATCTGTTCTGAAATTATGGCGATTTGAAAAATTCGAGATGTTTTTTTTTCTTATTTCGGTTTTTTCGATTGAACAATCGTATTCTATGGACAAAAACAAGCAGATTGGTGTGTTCGAAGTTGAAAATTGGTCAATCTGTTCTGAAATTATGGTGATTTGAAAAATTCGAGATGTTTTTTTTTTATATTTCGGTTTTTTCGATTGAACAATCGTATTCTATGGACAAAAACAAGCAGATTGGTGTGTTCGAAGTTGAAAATTGGTCAATCTGTTCTGAAATTATGGCGATTTGAAAAATTCGAGATGTTTGTTTTTATATTTCGGTTTTTTCGATTGAACAATCGTATTCTATGGACAAAAACAAGCAGATTGGTGTGTTCGAAGTTGAAAATTGGTCAATCTGTTCTGAAATTATGGTGATTTGAAAAATTCGAGATGTTTTTTTTTATATTTCGGTTTTTTCGATTGAACAATCGTATTCTATGGACAAAAACAAGCAGATTGGTGTGTTCGATGTTGAAAATTGGTCAATCTGTTCTGAAATTATGGCGATTTGAAAAATTCGAGATGTTTTTTTTCATATTTCGGTTTTTTCGATTGAACAATCGTATTCTATGGACAAAAACAAGCGAATTGGTGTCTTCGAAGTTGAAAATTGGTCAATCCGTTCTGAAATTATGGCGATTTGAAAAATTCGAGAAGTTTTTTTTTATATTTCGGTTTTTTCGATTGAACAATCGTATTCTATGGACAAAAACAAGCAGATTGGTGTGTTCGAAGTTGAAAATTGGTCAATCTGTTCTGAAATTATGGCGATTTGAAAAATTCGAGATGTTTTTTTTCATATTTCGGTTTTTTCGATTGAACAATCGTATTCTATGGACAAAAACAAGCAGATTGGTGTGTTCGAAGTTGAAAATTGGTCAATCTGTTCTGAAATTATGGCGATTTGAAAAATTCGAGAAGTTTTTTTTATATTTCGGTTTTTTCGATTGAACAATCGTATTCTATGGACAAAAACAAGCAGATTGGTGTGTTCGAAGTTGAAAATTGGTCAATCTGTTCTGAAATTATGGCGATTTGAAAAATTCGAGAAGTTTTTTTTTATATTTCGGTTTTTTCGATTGAACAATCGTATTCTATGGACAAAAACAAGCAGATTGGTGTGTTCGAAGTTGAAAATTGGTCAATCTGTTCTGAAATTATGGTGATTTGAAAAATTCGAGATGTTTTTTTTATATTTCGGTTTTTTCGATTGAACAATCGTATTCTATGGACAAAAACAAGTAGATTGGTGTGTTCGAAGTTGAAAATTGGTCAATCTGTTCTGAAATTATGGCGATTTGAAAAATTCGAGATGTTTTTTTTTATATTTCGGTTTTTTCGATTGAACAATCGTATTCTATGGACAAAAACAAGCAGATTGGTGTGTTCGAAGTTGAAAATTGGTCAATCTGTTCTGAAATTATGGCAATTTGAAAAATTCGAGAAGTTTTTTTTTATATTTCGGTTTTTTCGATTGAACAATCGTATTCTATGGACAAAAACAGACAGATTGGTGTGTTCGAAGTTGAAAATTGGTCAATCTGTTCTGAAATTATGGCGATTTGAAAAATTCGAGATGTTTTTTTTCATATTTCGGTTTTTTCGATTGAACAATCGTATTCTATGGACAAAAACAAGCAGATTGGTGTGTTCGAAGTTGAAAATTGGTCAATCTGTTCTGAAATTATGGTGATTTGAAAAATTCGAGATGTTTTTTTTTATATTTCGGTTTTTTCGATTGAACAATCGTATTCTATGGACAAAAACAAGCAGATTGGTGTGTTCGAAGTTGAAAATTGGTCAATCTGTTCTGAAATTATGGTGATTTGAAAAATTCGAGATGTTTTTCTTTATATTTCGGTTTTTTCGATTGAACAATCGTATTCTATGGACAAAAACAAGCAGATTGGTGTGTTCGAAGTTGAAAATTGGTCAATCTGTTCTGAAATTATGGCGATTTGAAAAATTCGAGATGTTTGTTTTTATATTTCGGTTTTTTCGATCGAACAATCGTATTCTATGGACAAAAACAAGCAGATTGGTGTGTTCGAAGTTGAAAATTGGTCAATCTGTTCTGAAATTATGGTGATTTGAAAAATTCGAGATGTTTTTTTTATATTTCGGTTTTTTCGATTGAACAATCGTATTCTATGGACAAAAACAAGCAGATTGGTGTGTTCGATGTTGAAAATTGGTCAATCTGTTCTGAAATTATGGCGATTTGAAAAATTCGAGATGTTTTTTTTCATATTTCGGTTTTTTCGATTGAACAATCGTATTCTATGGACAAAAACAAGCGAATTGGTGTGTTCGAAGTTGAAAATTGGTCAATCTGTTCTGAAATTATGGCGATTTGAAAAATTCGAGATGTTTTTTTTCATATTTCGGTTTTTTCGATTGAACAATCGTATTCTATGGACAAAAACAAGCGAATTGGTGTGTTCGAATATGAAAATTGGTCAATCCGTTCTGAAATTATGGCGATTTGAAAAATTCGAGTAGTTTTTTTTTATATTTCGGATTTTTCGATTGAACAATCGTATTCTATGGACAAAAACAAGCAGATTGGTGTGTTCGAAGTTGAAAATTGGTCAATCTCTTCTGAAATTATGGCGATTTGAAAAATTCGAGATGTTTGTTTTTATATTTCGGTTTTTTCGATTGAACAATCGTATTCTATGGACAAAAACAAGCAGAGTGGTGTGTTCGAAGTTGAAAATTGGTCAATCTGTTCTGAAATTATGGTGATTTGAAACATTCGAGATGTTTTTTTTTATATTTCGGTTTTTTCGATTGAACAATCGTATTCTATGGACAAAAAAAAGCAGATTGGTGTGTTCGAAGTTGAAAATTTGTCAATCTGTTCTGAAATTATGGCGATTTGAAAAATTCGAGATGTTTCTTCTCATATTTCGGTTTTTTCGATTGAACAATCGTATTCTATGGACAAAAACAAGCAGATTGGTGTGTTCGAAGTTGAAAATTGGTCAATCTGTTCTGAAATTATGGTGATTTGAAAAATTCGAGATGTTTTTTTTTATATTTCGGTTTTTTCGATTGAACAATCGTATTCTATGGACAAAAACAAGCAGATTGGTGTGTTCGAAGTTGAAAATTGGTCAATCTGTTCTGAAATTATGGCGATTTGAAAAATTCGAGATGTTTGTTTTTATATTTCGGTTTTTTCGATTGAACAATCGTATTCTATGGACAAAAACAAGCAGATTGGTGTGTTCGAAGTTGAAAATTGGTCAATCTGTTCTGAAATTATGGTGATTTGAAAAATTCGAGATGTTTTTTTTTATATTTCGGTTTTTTCGATTGAACAATCGTATTCTATGGACAAAAACAAGCAGATTGGTGTGTTCGATGTTGAAAATTGGTCAATCTGTTCTGAAATTATGGCGATTTGAAAAATTCGAGATGTTTTTTTTCATATTTCGGTTTTTTCGATTGAACAATCGTATTCTATGGACAAAAACAAGCGAATTGGTGTGTTCGAAGTTGAAAATTGGTCAATCTGTTCTGAAATTATGGCGATTTGAAAAATTCGAGAAGTTTTTTTTTATATTTCGGTTTTTTCGATTGAACAATCGTATTCTATGGACAAAAACAAGCAGATTGGTGTGTTCGAAGTTGAAAATTGGTCAATCTGTTCTGAAATTATGGCGATTTGAAAAATTCGAGATGTTTTTTTTCATATTTCGGTTTTTTCGATTGAACAATCGTATTCTATGGACAAAAACAAGCAGATTGGTGTGTTCAAAGTTGAAAATTGGTCAATCTGTTCTGAAATTATGGCGATTTGAAAAATTCGAGAAGTTTTTTTTATATTTCGGTTTTTTCGATTGAACAATCGTATTCTATGGACAAAAACAAGCAGATTGGTGTGTTCGAAGTTGAAAATTGGTCAATCTGTTCTGAAATTATGGCGATTTGAAAAATTCGAGAAGTTTTTTTTTATATTTCGGTTTTTTCGATTGAACAATCGTATTCTATGGACAAAAACAAGCAAATTGGTGTGTTCGAAGTTGAAAATTGGTCAATCTGTTCTGAAATTATGGTGATTTGAAAAATTCGAGATGTTTTTTTTTATATTTCGGTTTTTTCGATTGAACAATCGTATTCTATGGACAAAAACAAGTAGATTGGTGTGTTCGAAGTTGAAAATTGGTCAATCTGTTCTGAAATTATGGCGATTTGAAAAATTCGAGATGTTTTTTTTTATATTTCGGTTTTTTCGATTGAACAATCGTATTCTATGGACAAAAACAAGCAGATTAGTGTGTTCGAAGTTGAAAATTGGTCAATCTGTTCTGAAATTATGGCGATTTGAAAAATTCGAGAAGTTTTTTTTTATATTTCGGTTTTTTCGATTGAACAATCGTATTCTATGGACAAAAACAGACAGATTGGTGTGTTCGAAGTTGAAAATTGGTCAATCTGTTCTGAAATTATGGCGATTTGAAAAATTCGAGATGTTTTTTTTCATATTTCGGTTTTTTCGATTGAACAATCGTATTCTATGGACAAAAACAAGCAGATTGGTGTGTTCGAAGTTGAAAATTGGTCAATCTGTTCTGAAATTATGGTGATTTGAAAAATTCGAGATGTTTTTTTTTATATTTCGGTTTTTCCGATTGAACAATCGTATTCTATGGACAAAAACAAGCAGATTGGTGTGTTCGAAGTTGAAAATTGGTCAATCTGTTCTGAAATTATGGTGATTTGAAAAATTCGAGATGTTTTTCTTTATATTTCGGTTTTTTCGATTGAACAATCGTATTCTATGGACAAAAACAAGCAGATTGGTGTGTTCGAAGTTGAAAATTGGTCAATCTGTTCTGAAATTATGGCGATTTGAAAAATTCGAGATGTTTGTTTTTATATTTCGGTTTTTTCGATCGAACAATCGTATTCTATGGACAAAAACAAGCAGATTGGTGTGTTCGAAGTTGAAAATTGGTCAATCTGTTCTGAAATTATGGTGATTTGAAAAATTCGAGATGTTTTTTTTATATTTCGGTTTTTTCGATTGAACAATCGTATTCTATGGACAAAAACAAGCAGATTGGTGTGTTCGATGTTGAAAATTGGTCAATCTGTTCTGAAATTATGGCGATTTGAAAAATTCGAGATGTTTTTTTTCATATTTCGGTTTTTTCGATTGAACAATCGTATTCTATGGACAAAAACAAGCGAATTGGTGTGTTCGAAGTTGAAAATTGGTCAATCTGTTCTGAAATTATGGCGATTTGAAAAATTCGAGATGTTTTTTTTCATATTTCGGTTTTTTCGATTGAACAATCGTATTCTATGGACAAAAACAAGCGAATTGGTGTGTTCGAAGTTGAAAATTGGTCAATCCGTTCTGAAATTATGGCGATTTGAAAAATTCGAGAAGTTTTTTTTTATATTTCGGATTTTTCGATTGAACAATCGTATTCTATGGACAAAAACAAGCAGATTGGTGTGTTCGAAGTTGAAAATTGGTCAATCTCTTCTGAAATTATGGCGATTTGAAAAATTCGAGATGTTTTTTTTTATATTGCGGTTTTTTCGATTGAACAATCGTATTCTATGGACGAAAACAAGCAGATTGGTGTGTTCGAAGTTGAAAATTGGTCAATCTGTTCTGAAATTATGGCGATTTGAAAAATTCGAGAAGTTTTTTTTTATATTTCGGTTTTTTCGATTGAACAATCGTATTCTATGGACAAAAACAAGCAGATTGGTGTGTTCGAAGTTGAAAATTGGTCAATCTGTTCTGAAATTATGGTGATTTGAAACATTCGAGATGTTTTTTTTATATTTCGGTTTTTTCGATTGAACAATCGTATTCTATGAACAAAAACAAGCAGATTGGTGTGTTCGAAGTTGAAAATTTGTCAATCTGTTCTGAAATTATGGCGATTTGAAAAATTCGAGATGTTTCTTCTCATATTTCGGTTTTTTCGATTGAACAATCGTATTCTATGGACAAAAACAAGCAGATTGGTGTGTTCGAAGTTGAAAATTGGTCAATCTGTTCTGAAATTATGGCGATTTGAAAAATTCGAGAAGTTTTTTTTTATATTTCGGTTTTTTCGATTGAACAATCGTATTCTATGGACAAAAACAAGCAGATTGGTGTGTTCGATGTTGAAAATTGGTCAATCTGTTCTGAAATTATGGCGATTTGAAAAATTCGAGATGTTTTTTTTCATATTTCGGTTTTTTCGATTGAACAATCGTATTCTATGGACAAAAACAAGCAGATTGGTGTGTTCGAAGTTGAAAATTGGTCAATCTGTTCTGAAATTATGGTGATTTGAAAAATTCGAGATGTTTTTTTTATATTTCGGTTTTTTCGATTGAACAATCGTATTCTATGGACAAAAACAAGCAGATTGGTGTGTTCGAAGTTGAAAATTGGTCAATCTGTTCTGAAATTATGGCGATTTGAAAAATTCGAGATGTTTTTTTTCATATTTCGGTTTTTTCGATTGAACAATCGTATTCTATGGACAAAAACAAGCAGATTGGTGTGTTCGAAGTTGAAAATTGGTCAATCTGTTCTGAAATTATGGTGATTTGAAAAATTCGAGATGTTTTTTTTTTATATTTCGGTTTTTTCGATTGAACAATCGTATTCTATGGACAAAAACAAGCAGATTGGTGTGTTCGAAGTTGAAAATTGGTCAATCTGTTCTGAAATTATGGCGATTTGAAAAATTCGAGATGTTTGTTTTTATATTTCGGTTTTTTCGATTGAACAATCGTATTCTATGGACAAAAACAAGCAGATTGGTGTGTTCGAAGTTGAAAATTGGTCAATCTGTTCTGAAATTATGGTGATTTGAAAAATTCGAGATGTTTTTTTTTATATTTCGGTTTTTTCGATTGAACAATCGTATTCTATGGACAAAAACAAGCAGATTGGTGTGTTCGAAGTTGAAAATTGGTCAATCTGTTCTGAAATTATGGTGATTTGAAAAATTCGAGATGTTTTTCTTTATATTTCGGTTTTTTCGATTGAACAATCGTATTCTATGGACAAAAACAAGCAGATTGGTGTGTTCGAAGTTGAAAATTGGTCAATCTGTTCTGAAATTATGGCGATTTGAAAAATTCGAGATGTTTGTTTTTATATTTCGGTTTTTTCGATCGAACAATCGTATTCTATGGACAAAAACAAGCAGATTGGTGTGTTCGATGTTGAAAATTGGTCAATCTGTTCTGAAATTATGGCGATTTGAAAAATTCGAGATGTTTTTTTTCATATTTCGGTTTTTTCGATTGAACAATCGTATTCTATGGACAAAAACAAGCGAATTGGTGTGTTCGAAGTTGAAAATTGGTCAATCTGTTCTGAAATTATGGCGATTTGAAAAATTCGAGATGTTTTTTTTCATATTTCGGTTTTTTCGATTGAACAATCGTATTCTATGGACAAAAACAAGCGAATTGGTGTGTTCGAAGTTGAAAATTGGTCAATCCGTTCTGAAATTATGGCGATTTGAAAAATTCGAGAAGTTTTTTTTTATATTTCGGATTTTTCGATTGAACAATCGTATTCTATGGACAAAAACAAGCAGATTGGTGTGTTCGAAGTTGGAAATTGGTCAATCTGTTCTGAAATTATGGCGATTTGAAAAATTCGAGATGTTTGTTTTTATATTTCGGTTTTTTCGATTGAACAATCGTATTCTATGGACAAAAACAAGCAGATTGGTGTGTTCGAAGTTGAAAATTGGTCAATCTGTTCTGAAATTATGGTGATTTGAAACATTCGAGATGTTTTTTTTTATATTTCGGTTTTTTCGATTGAACAATCGTATTCTATGGACAAAAACAAGCAGATTGGTGTGTTCGAAGTTGAAAATTTGTCAATCTGTTCTGAAATTATGGCGATTTGAAAAATTCGAGATGTTTCTTCTCATATTTCGGTTTTTTCGATTGAACAATCGTATTCTATGGACAAAAACAAGCAGATTGGTGTGTTCGAAGTTGAAAATTGGTCAATCTGTTCTGAAATTATGGCGATTTGAAAAATTCGAGAAGTTTTTTTTTATATTTCGGTTTTTTCGATTGAACAATCGTATTCTATGGACAAAAACAAGCAGATTGGTGTGTTCGATGTTGAAAATTGGTCAATCTGTTCTGAAATTATGGCGATTTGAAAAATTCGAGATGTTTTTTTTCATATTTCGGTTTTTTCGATTGAACAATCGTATTCTATGGACAAAAACAAGCAGATTGGTGTGTTCGAAGTTGAAAATTGGTCAATCTGTTCTGAAATTATGGTGATTTGAAAAATTCGAGATGTTTTTTTTATATTTCGGTTTTTTCGATTGAACAATCGTATTCTATGGACAAAAACAAGCAGATTGGTGTGTTCGAAGTTGAAAATTGGTCAATCTGTTCTGAAATTATGGCGATTTGAAAAATTCGAGATGTTTGTTTTTATATTTCGGTTTTTTCGATTGAACAATCGTATTCTATGGACAAAAACAAGCAGATTGGTGTGTTCGAAGTTGAAAATTGGTCAATCTGTTCTGAAATTATGGTGATTTGAAAAATTCGAGATGTTTTTTTTTATATTTCGATTTTTTTGATTGAACAATCGTATTCTATGGACAAAAACAAGCAGATTGGTGTGTTCGATGTTGAAAATTGGTCAATCTGTTCTGAAATTATGGCGATTTGAAAAATTCGAGATGTTTTTTTTCATATTTCGGTTTTTTCGATTGAACAATCGTATTCTATGGACAAAAACAAGCGAATTGGTGTGTTCGAAGTTGAAAATTGGTCAATCTGTTCTGAAATTATGGCGATTTGAAAAATTCGAGATGTTTGTTTTTATATTTCGGTTTTTTCGATTGAACAATCGTATTCTATGGACAAAAACAAGCAGATTGGTGTGTTCGAAGTTGAAAATTGGTCAATCTGTTCTGAAATTATGGTGATTTGAAAAATTCGAGAAGTTTTTTTTCATATTTCGATTTTTTCGATTGAACAATCGTATTCTATGGACAAAAACAAGCAGATTGGTGTGTTCGATGTTGAAAATTGGTCAATCTGTTCTGAAATTATGGCGATTTGAAAAATTCGAGATGTTTTTTTTCATATTTCGGTTTTTTCGATTGAACAATCGTATTCTATGGACAAAAACAAGCGAATTGGTGTGTTCGAAGTTGAAAATTGGTCAATCTGTTCTGAAATTATGGCGATTTGAAAAATTCGAGATGTTTTTTTTCATAATTCGGTTTTTTCGATTGAACAATCGTATTCTATGGACAAAAACAAGCAGATTGGTGTGTTCGAAGTTGAAAATTGGTCAATCTGTTCTGAAATTATGGCGATTTGAAAAATTCGAGAAGTTTTTTTTATATTTCGGTTTTTTCGATTGAACAATCGTATTCTATGGACAAAAACAAGCAGATTGGTGTGTTCGAAGTTGAAAATTGGTCAATCTGTTCTGAAATTATGGCGATTTGAAAAATTCGAGAAGTTTTTTTTTATATTTCGGTTTTTTTGATTGAACAATCGTATTCTATGGACAAAAACAAGCAGATTGGTGTGTTCGAAGTTGAAAATTGGTCAATCTGTTCTGAAATTATGGCGATTTGAAAAATTCGAGATGTTTTTTTTTATATTTCGGTTTTTTCGATTGAACAATCGTATTCTAAGGACAAAAACAAGCAGATTGGTGTGTTCGAAGCTGAAAATTGGTCAAACTGTTCTGAAATTATGGTGATTTGAAAAATTCGAGATGTTTTTTTTTATATTTCGGTTTTTTCGATTGAACAATCGTATTCTATGGACAAAAACAAGCAGATTGGTGTGTTCGAAGTTGAAAATTGGTCAATCTGTTCTGAAATTATGGCGATTTGAAAAATTCGAGAAGTTTTTTTTTATATTTCGGTTTTTTTGATTGAACAATCGTATTCTATGGACAAAAACAAGCAGATTGGTGTGTTCGAAGTTGAAAATTGGTCAATCTGTTCTGAAATTATGGCGATTTGAAAAATTCGAGATGTTTTTTTTTATATTTCGGTTTTTTCGATTGAACAATCGTATTCTAAGGACAAAAACAAGCAGATTGGTGTGTTCGAAGTTGAAAATTGGTCAAACTGTTCTGAAATTATGGTGATTTGAAAAATTCGAGATGTTTTTTTTTATATTTCGGTTTTTTCGATTGAACAATCGTATTCTATGGACAAAAACAAGCAGATTGGTGTGTTCGAAGTTGAAAATTGGTCAATCTGTTCTGAAATTATGGTGATTTGAAAAATTCGAGATGTTTTTTTTTATATTTCGGTTTTTTTGATTGAACAATCGTATTCTATGGACAAAAACAAGCAGATTGGTGTGTTCGAAGTTGAAAATTGGTCAATCTGTTCTGAAATTATGGTGATTTGAAAAATTCGAGATGTTTTTTTTTATATTTCGGTTTTTTCGATTGAACAATCGTATTCTAAGGACAAAAATAAGCAGATTGGTGTGTTCGAAGTTGAAAATTGGTCAATCTGTTCTGAAATTATGGTGATTTGAAAAATTCGAGATGTTTTTTTTTATATTTCGGTTTTTTCGATTGAACAATCGTATTCTATGGACAAAAACAAGCAGATTGGTGTGTTCGAAGTTGAAAATTGGTCAATCTGTTCTGAAATTATGGTGATTTGAAAAATTCGAGATGTTTTTTTTTATATTTCGGTTTTTTCGATTGAACAATCGTATTCTAAGGACAAAAACAAGCAGATTGGTGTGTTCGAAGTTGAAAATTGGTCAATCTGTTCTGAAATTATGGTGATTTGAAAAATTCGAGATGTTTTTTTTTATATTTCGGTTTTTTCGATTGAACAATCGTATTCTATGGACAAAAACAAGCAGATTGGTGTGTTCGAAGTTGAAAATTGGTCAATCTGTTCTGAAATTATGGTGATTTGAAACATTCGAGATGTTTTTTTTTATATTTCGGTTTTTTCGATTGAACAATCGTATTCTATGGACAAAAACAAGCAGATTGGTGTGTTCGAAGTTGAAAATTGGTCAATCTGTTCTGAAATTATGGCGATTTGAAAAATTCGAGATGTTTGTTTTTATATTTCGGTTTTTTCGATCGAACAATCGTATTCTATGGACAAAAACAAGCAGATTGGTGTGTTCGAAGTTGAAAATTGGTCAATCTGTTCTGAAATTATGGCGATTTGAAAAATTCAAGATGTTTTTTTTTATATTTCGGTTTTTTCGATTGAACAATCGTATTCTATGGACAAAAACAAGCAGATTGGTGTGTTCGAAGTTGAAAATTGGTCAATCTGTTCTGAAATTATGGCGATTTGAAAAATTCGAGATGTTTTTTTTATATTTCGGTTTTTTCGATTGAACAATCGTATTCTATGGACAAAAACAAGCAGATTGGTGTGTTCGAAGTTGAAAATTGGTCAATCTGTTCTGAAATTATGGTGATTTGAAAAATTCGAGATGTTTTTTTTATATTTCGGTTTTTTCGATTGAACAATCGTATTCTATGGACAAAAACAAGCAGATTGGTGTGTTCGAAGTTGAAAATTGGTCAATCTGTTCTGAAATTATGGCGATTTGAAAAATTCGAGATGTTTGTTTTTATATTTCGGTTTTTTCGATTGAACAATCGTATTCTATGGACAAAAACAAGCAGTTTGGTGTGTTCGAAGTTGAAAATTGGTCAATCTGTTCTGAAATTATGGTGATTTGAAAAATTCGAGATGTTTTTTTTATATTTCGGTTTTTTCGATTGAACAATCGTATTATATGGACAAAAACAAGCAGATTGGTGTGTTCGATGTTGAAAATTGGTCAATCTGTTCTGAAATTATGGCGATTTGAAAAATTCGAGATGTTTTTTTTCATATTTCGGTTTTTTCGATTGAACAATCGTATTCTATGGACAAAAACAAGCGAATTGGTGTGTTCGAAGTTGAAAATTGGTCAATCTGTTCTGAAATTATGGCGATTTGAAAAATTCGAGATGTTTTTTTTCATATTTCGGTTTTTTCGATTGAACAATCGTATTCTATGGACAAAAACAAGCAGATTGGTGTGTTCGATGTTGAAAATTGGTCAATCTGTTCTGAAATTATGGCGATTTGAAAAATTCGAGATGTTTTTTTTCATATTTCGGTTTTTTCGATTGAACAATCGTATTCTATGGACAAAAACAAGCGAATTGGTGTGTTCGAAGTTGAAAATTGGTCAATCTGTTCTGAAATTATGGTGATTTGAAAAATTCGAGATGTTTTTTTTTATATTTCGGTTTTTTCGATTGAACAATCGTATTCTATGGACAAAAACAAGCAGATTGGTGTGTTCGAAGTTGAAAATTGGTCAATCTGTTCTGAAATTATGGTGATTTGAAAAATTCGAGATGTTTTTCTTTATATTTTGGTTTTTTCGATTGAACAATCGTATTCTATGGACAAAAACAAGCAGATTGGTGTGTTCGAAGTTGAAAATTGGTCAATCTGTTCTGAAATTATGGCGATTTGAAAAATTCGAGATGTTTGTTTTTATATTTCGGTTTTTTCGATCGAACAATCGTATTCTATGGACAAAAACAAGCAGATTGGTGTGTTCGAAGTTGAAAATTGGTCAATCTGTTCTGAAATTATGGTGATTTGAAAAATTCGAGATGTTTTTTTTATATTTCGGTTTTTTCGATTGAACAATCGTATTCTATGGACAAAAACAAGCAGATTGGTGTGTTCGATGTTGAAAATTGGTCAATCTGTTCTGAAATTATGGCGATTTGAAAAATTCGAGATGTTTTTTTTCATATTTCGGTTTTTTCGATTGAACAATCGTATTCTATGGACAAAAACAAGCGAATTGGTGTGTTCGAAGTTGAAAATTGGTCAATCTGTTCTGAAATTATGGCGATTTGAAAAATTCGAGATGTTTTTTTTCATATTTCGGTTTTTTCGATTGAACAATCGTATTCTATGGACAAAAACAAGCGAATTGGTGTGTTCGAAGTTGAAAATTGGTCAATCCGTTCTGAAATTATGGCGATTTGAAAAATTCGAGAAGTTTTTTTTTATATTTCGGATTTTTCGATTGAACAATCGTATTCTATGGACAAAAACAAGCAGATTGGTGTGTTCGAAGTTGAAAATTGGTCAATCTGTTCTGAAATTATGGCGATTTGAAAAATTCGAGATGTTTGTTTTTATATTTCGGTTTTTTCGATTGAACAATCGTATTCTATGGACAAAAACAAGCAGATTGGTGTGTTCGAAGTTGAAAATTGGTCAATCTGTTCTGAAATTATGGTGATTTGAAACATTCGAGATGTTTTTTTTTATATTTCGGTTTTTTCGATTGAACAATCGTATTCTATGGACAAAAACAAGCAGATTGGTGTGTTCGAAGTTGAAAATTTGTCAATCTGTTCTGAAATTATGGCGATTTGAAAAATTCGAGATGTTTCTTCTCATATTTCGGTTTTTTCGATTGAACAATCGTATTCTATGGACAAAAACAAGCAGATTGGTGTGTTCGAAGTTGAAAATTGGTCAATCTGTTCTGAAATTATGGCGATTTGAAAAATTCGAGAAGTTTTTTTTTATATTTCGGTTTTTTCGATTGAACAATCGTATTCTATGGACAAAAACAAGCAGATTGGTGTGTTCGATGTTGAAAATTGGTCAATCTGTTCTGAAATTATGGCGATTTGAAAAATTCGAGATGTTTTTTTTCATATTTCGGTTTTTTCGATTGAACAATCGTATTCTATGGACAAAAACAAGCAGATTGGTGTGTTCGAAGTTGAAAATTGGTCAATCTGTTCTGAAATTATGGTGATTTGAAAAATTCGAGATGTTTTTTTTATATTTCGGTTTTTTCGATTGAACAATCGTATTCTATGGACAAAAACAAGCAGATTGGTGTGTTCGAAGTTGAAAATTGGTCAATCTGTTCTGAAATTATGGCGATTTGAAAAATTCGAGATGTTTGTTTTTATATTTCGGTTTTTTCGATTGAACAATCGTATTCTAAGGACAAAAACAAGCAGATTGGTGTGTTCGAAGTTGAAAATTGGTCAATCTGTTCTGAAATTATGGTGATTTGAAAAATTCGAGATGTTTTTTTTATATTTCGGTTTTTTCGATTGAACAATCGTATTCTATGGACAAAAACAAGCAGATTGGTGTGTTCGAAGTTGAAAATTGGTCAATCTGTTCTGAAATTATGGTGATTTGAAAAATTCGAGATGTTTTTTTTTATATTTCGGTTTTTTCGATTGAACAATCGTATTCTAAGGACAAAAACAAGCAGATTGGTGTGTTCGAAGTTGAAAATTGGTCAATCTGTTCTGAAATTATGGTGATTTGAAAAATTCGAGAAGTTTTTTTTTATATTTCGGTTTTTTCGATTGAACAATCGTATTCTATGGACAAAAACAAGCAGATTGGTGTGTTCGAAGTTGAAAATTGGTCAATCTGTTCTGAAATTATGGTGATTTGAAAAATTCGAGAAGTTTTTTTTTTATATTTCGGTTTTTTCGATTGAACAATCGTATTCTATGGACAAAAATAAGCAGATTGGTGTGTTCGAAGTTGAAAATTGGTCAATCTGTTCTGAAATTATGGTGATTTGAAAAATTCGAGATGTTTTTTTTTATATTTCGGTTTTTTCGATTGAACAATCGTATTCTAAGGACAAAAATAAGCAGATTGGTGTGTTCGAAGTTGAAAATTGGTCAATCTGTTCTGAAATTATGGCGAATTGAAAAATTCGAGAAGTTTTTTTTTTATATTTCGGTTTTTTCGATTGAACAATCGTATTCTATGGACAAAAACAAGCAGATTGGTGTGTTCGAAGTTGAAAATTGGTCAATCTGTTCTGAAATTATAGCGATTTGAAAAATTCGAGATGTTTTTTTTTATATTTCGGTTTTTTCGATTGAACAATCGTATTCTATGGACAAAAACAAGCAGATTGGTGTGTTCGAAGTTGAAAATTGGTCAATCTGTTCTGAAATTATGGCGATTTGAAAAATTCGAGATGTTTTTTTTTATATTTCGGTTTTTTCGATTGAACAATCGTATTCTTTGGACAAAAACAAGCAGATTGGTTTGATCGAAGTTGAAAATTGGTCAATCTGTTCTGAAATTATAGCGATTTGAAAAATTCGAGATGTTTTTTTTTATATTTCGGTTTTTTCGATTGAACAATCGTATTCTATGGACAAAAACAAGCAGATTGGTGTGTTCGAAGTTGAAAATTGGTCAATCTGTTCTGAAATTATGGTGATTTGAAAAATTCGAGAAGTTTTTTTTTATATTTCGGTTTTTTTGATTGAACAATCGTATTCTATGGACAAAAACAAGCAGATTGGTGTGTTCGAAGTTGAAAATTGGTCAATCTGTTCTGAAATTATGGTGATTTGAAAAATTCGAGATGTTTTTTTTTATATTTCGGTTTTTTCGATTGAACAATCGTATTCTAAGGACAAAAATAAGCAGATTGGTGTGTTCGAAGTTGAAAATTGGTCAATCTGTTCTGAAATTATGGTGATTTGAAAAATTCGAGATGTTTTTTTTTATATTTCGGTTTTTTCGATTGAACAATCGTATTCTATGGACAAAAACAAGCAGATTGGTGTGTTCGAAGTTGAAAATTGGTCAATCTGTTCTGAAATTATGGTGATTTGAAAAATTCGAGATGTTTTTTTTTTATATTTCGGTTTTTTCGATTGAACAATCGTATTCTATGGACAAAAACAAGCAGATTGGTGTGTTCGAAGTTGAAAATTGGTCAATCTGTTCTGAAATTATGGCGATTTGAAAAATTCGAGATGTTTTTTTTTATATTTCGGTTTTTTCGATTGAACAATCGTATTCTATGGACAAAAACAAGCAGATTGGTGTGTTCGAAGTTGAAAATTGGTCAATCTGTTCTGAAATTATGGCGAATTGAAAAATTCGAGAAGTTTTTTTTTATATTTCGGTTTTTTCGATTGAACAATCGTATTCTATGGACAAAAACAAGCAGATTGGTGTGTTCGAAGTTGAAAATTGGTCAATCTGTTCTGAAATTATGGCGATTTGAAAAATTCGAGATGTTTGTTTTTATATTTCGGTTTTTTCGATTGAACAATCGTATTCTAAGGACAAAAACAAGCAGATTGGTGTGTTCGAAGTTGAAAATTGGTCAATCTGTTCTGAAATTATGGTGATTTGAAAAATTCGAGATGTTTTTTTTTATATTTCGGTTTTTTCGATTGAACAATCGTATTCTATGGACAAAAACAAGCAGATTGGTGTGTTCGAAGTTGAAAATTGGTCAATCTGTTCTGAAATTATGGTGATTTGAAAAATTCGAGATGTTTTTTTTTATATTTCGGTTTTTTCGATTGAACAATCGTATTCTAAGGACAAAAACAAGCAGATTGGTGTGTTCGAAGTTGAAAATTGGTCAATCTGTTCTGAAATTATGGTGATTTGAAAAATTCGAGAAGTTTTTTTTTATATTTCGGTTTTTTCGATTGAACAATCGTATTCTATGGACAAAAACAAGCAGATTGGTGTGTTCGAAGTTGAAAATTGGTCAATCTGTTCTGAAATTATGGTGATTTGAAAAATTCGAGAAGTTTTTTTTTTATATTTCGGTTTTTTCGATTGAACAATCGTATTCTATGGACAAAAATAAGCAGATTGGTGTGTTCGAAGTTGAAAATTGGTCAATCTGTTCTGAAATTATGGTGATTTGAAAAATTCGAGATGTTTTTTTTTATATTTCGGTTTTTTCGATTGAACAATCGTATTCTAAGGACAAAAATAAGCAGATTGGTGTGTTCGAAGTTGAAAATTGGTCAATCTGTTCTGAAATTATGGCGAATTGAAAAATTCGAGAAGTTTTTTTTTTATATTTCGGTTTTTTCGATTGAACAATCGTATTCTATGGACAAAAACAAGCAGATTGGTGTGTTCGAAGTTGAAAATTGGTCAATCTGTTCTGAAATTATAGCGATTTGAAAAATTCGAGATGTTTTTTTTTATATTTCGGTTTTTTCGATTGAACAATCGTATTCTATGGACAAAAACAAGCAGATTGGTGTGTTCGAAGTTGAAAATTGGTCAATCTGTTCTGAAATTATGGCGATTTGAAAAATTCGAGATGTTTTTTTTTATATTTCGGTTTTTTCGATTGAACAATCGTATTCTTTGGACAAAAACAAGCAGATTGGTTTGATCGAAGTTGAAAATTGGTCAATCTGTTCTGAAATTATAGCGATTTGAAAAATTCGAGATGTTTTTTTTTTATATTTCGGTTTTTTCGATTGAACAATCGTATTCTATGGACAAAAACAAGCAGATTGGTGTGTTCGAAGTTGAAAATTGGTCAATCTGTTCTGAAATTATGGTGATTTGAAAAATTCGAGAAGTTTTTTTTTATATTTCGGTTTTTTTGATTGAACAATCGTATTCTATGGACAAAAACAAGCAGATTGGTGTGTTCGAAGTTGAAAATTGGTCAATCTGTTCTGAAATTATGGTGATTTGAAAAATTCGAGATGTTTTTTTTTATATTTCGGTTTTTTCGATTGAACAATCGTATTCTAAGGACAAAAATAAGCAGATTGGTGTGTTCGAAGTTGAAAATTGGTCAATCTGTTCTGAAATTATGGTGATTTGAAAAATTCGAGATGTTTTTTTTTATATTTCGGTTTTTTCGATTGAACAATCGTATTCTATGGACAAAAACAAGCAGATTGGTGTGTTCGAAGTTGAAAATTGGTCAATCTGTTCTGAAATTATGGTGATTTGAAAAATTCGAGATGTTTTTTTTTTATATTTCGGTTTTTTCGATTGAACAATCGTATTCTATGGACAAAAACAAGCAGATTGGTGTGTTCGAAGTTGAAAATTGGTCAATCTGTTCTGAAATTATGGCGATTTGAAAAATTCGAGATGTTTTTTTTATATTTCGGTTTTTTTGATTGAACAATCGTATTCTATGGACAAAAACAAGCAGATTGGTGTGTTCGAAGTTGAAAATTGGTCAATCGGTTCTGAAATTATGGCGATTTGAAAAATTCGAGATGTTTTTTTTTATATTTCGGTTTTTTCGATTGAACAATCGTATTCTATGGACAAAAACAAGCAGATTGGTGTGTTCGAAGTTGAAAATTGGTCAATCTGTTCTGAAATTATGGCGAATTGAAAAATTCGAGAAGTTTTTTTTTATATTTCGGTTTTTTCGATTGAACAATCGTATTCTATGGACAAAAACAAGCAGATTGGTGTGTTCGAAGTTGAAAATTGGTCAATCTGTTCTGAAATTATAGCGATTTGAAAAATTCGAGATGTTTTTTTTTTATATTTCGGATTTTTCGATTGAACAATCGTATTCTATGGACAAAAACAAGCAGATTGGTGTGTTCGAAGTTGAAAATTGGTCAATCTGTTCTGAAATTATGGCGATTTGAAAAATTCGAGATGTTTTTTTTTTATATTTCGGTTTTTTCGATTGAACAATCGTATTCTATGGACAAAAACAAGCAGATTGGTGTGTTCGAAGTTGAAAATTGGTCAATCTGTTCTGAAATTATGGCGATTTGAAAAATTCGAGATGTTTTTTTTTATATTTCGGTTTTTTCGATTGAACAATCGTATTCTATGGACAAAAACAAGCAGATTGGTGTGTTCGAAGTTGAAAATTGGTCAATCTGTTCTGAAATTATGGCGATTTGAAAAATTCGAGAAGTTTTTTTTTATATTTCGGTTTTTTCAATTGAACAATCGTATTCTATGGACAAAAACAAGCAGATTGGTGTGTTCGAAGTTGAAAATTGGTCAATCTGTTCTGAAATTATGGCGAATTGAAAAATTCGAGAAGTTTTTTTTTTATATTTCGGTTTTTTCGATTGAACAATCGTATTCTATGGACAAAAACAAGCAGATTGGTGTGTTCGAAGTTGAAAATTGGTCAATCTGTTCTGAAATTATGGCGATTTGAAAAATTCGAGATGTTTTTTTTTATATTTCGGTTTTTTCGATTGAACAATCGTATTCTATGGACAAAAACAAGCAGATTGGTGTGTTCGAAGTTGAAAATTGGTCAATCTGTTCTGAAATTATGGCGATTTGAAAAATTCGAGCAGTTTTTTTTTATATTTCGGTTTTTTCGATTGAACAATCGTATTCTATGGACAAAAACAAGCAGATTGGTGTGTTCGAAGTTGAAAATTGGTCAATCTGTTCTGAAATTATAACGATTTGAAAAATTCGAGATGTTTTTTATTTATATTTCGGTTTTTTCGATTGAACAATCGTATTCTATGGACAAAAACAAGCAGATTGGTGTGTTCGAAGTTGAAAATTGGTCAATCTGTTCTGAAATTATGGCGATTTGAAAAATTCGAGAAGTTTTTTTTTATATTTCGGTTTTTTCGATTGAACAATCGTATTCTATGGACAAAAACAAGCAGATTGGTGTGTTCGAAGTTGAAAATTGGTCAATCTGTTCTGAAATTATGGCGATTTGAAAAATTCGAGAAGTTTTTTTTTATATTTCGGTTTTTTCGATTGAACAATCGTATTCTATGGACAAAAACAAGCAGATTGGTGTGTTCGAAGTTGAAAATTGGTCAATCTGTTCTGAAATTATGGCGATTTGAAAAATTCGAGAAGTTTTTTTTTATATTTCGGTTTTTTCAATGGAACAATCGTATTCTATGGACAAAAACAAGCAGATTGGTGTGTTCGAAGTTGAAAATTGGTCAATCTGTTCTGAAATTATGGCGAATTGAAAAATTCGAGAAGTTTTTTTTTATATTCCGGTTTTTTCGATTGAACAATCGTATTCTATGGACAAAAACAAGCAGATTGGTGTGTTCGAAGTTGAAAATTGGTCAATCTGTTCTGAAATTATGGCGATTTGAAAAATTCGAGATGTTTTTTTTATATTTCGGTTTTTTCGATTGAACAATCGTATTCTTTGGACAAAAACAAGCAGATTGGTGTGTTCGAAGTTGAAAATTGGTCAATCTGTTCTGAAATTATAGCGATTTGAAAAATTCGAGATGTTTTTTTTATATTTCGGTTTTTTAGATTGAACAATCGTATTCAATGGACAAAAACAAGCAGATTGGTGTGTTCGAAGTTGAAAATTGGTCAATCTGTTCTGAAATTATGGCGATTTGAAAAATTCGAGATGTTTTTTTTTATATTTCGGTTTTTTCGATTGAACAATCGTATTCTATGGACAAAAACAAGCAGATTGGTGTGTTCGAAGTTGAAAATTGGTCAATCTGTTCTGAAATTATAGCGATTTGAAAAATTCGAGATGTTTTTTTTTATATTTCGGTTTTTTCGATTGAACAATCGTATTCTATGGACAAAAACAAGCAGATTGGTGTGTTCGAAGTTGAAAATTGGTCAATCTGTTCTGAAATTATGGCGATTTGAAAAATTCGAGATGTTTTTTTTTATATTTCGGTTTTTTCGATTGAACAATCGTATTCTATGAACAAAAACAAGCAGATTGGTGTGTTCGAAGTTGAAAATT
The DNA here is from genome assembly GCA_029955515.1 of Chrysomela aeneicollis. Lineage (NCBI taxonomy): Eukaryota > Metazoa > Arthropoda > Insecta > Coleoptera > Chrysomelidae > Chrysomela > Chrysomela aeneicollis. Next base: position 14,493,331 of record JARUHQ010000018.1, on the reverse strand, counting down.
GGTCAATCTGTTCTGAAATTATGGCGATTTGAAAAATTCGAGAAGTTTTTTTTTATATTTCGGTTTTTTCGATTGAACAATCGTATTCTATGGACAAAAACAAGCAGATTGGTGTGTTCGAAGTTGAAAATTGGTCAATCTGTTCTGAAATTATAGCGATTTGAAAAATTCGAGATGTTTTTTTTTATATTTCGGTTTTTTCGATTGAACAATCGTATTCTATGGACAAAAACAAGCAGATTGGTGTGTTCGAAGTTGAAAATTGGTCAATCTGTTCTGAAATTATGGCGATTTGAAAAATTCGAGATGTTTTTTTTTATATTTCGGTTTTTTCGATTGAACAATCGTATTCTATGGACAAAAACAAGCAGATTGGTGTGTTCGAAGTTGAAAATTGGTCAATCTGTTCTGAAATTATGGCGATTTGAAAAATTCGAGATGTTTTTTTTTATATTTCGGTTTTTTCGATTGAACAATCGTATTCTATGGACAAAAACAAGCAGATTGGTGTGTTCGAAGTTGAAAATTGGTCAATCGGTTCTGAAATTATGGCGATTTGAAAAATTCGAGATGTTTTTTTTTATATTTCGGTTTTTTCGATTGAACAATCGTATTCTATGGACAAAAACAAGCAGATTGGTGTGTTCGAAGTTGAAAATTGGTCAATCTGTTCTGAAATTATGGCGATTTGAAAAATTCGAGATGTTTTTTTTTATATTTCGGTTTTTTCGATTGAACAATCGTATTCTATGGACAAAAACAAGCAGATTGGTGTGTTCGAAGTTGAAAATTGGTCAATCTGTTCTGAAATTATGGCGATTTGAAAAATTCGAGAAGTTTTTTTTTATATTTCGGTTTTTTCAATTGAACAATCGTATTCTATGGACAAAAACAAGCAGATTGGTGTGTTCGAAGTTGAAAATTGGTCAATCTGTTCTGAAATTATGACGAATTGAAAAATTCGAGAAGTTTTTTTTTTATATTTCGGTTTTATCGATTGACCAATCGTATTCTATGGACAAAAACAAGCAGATTGGTGTGTTCGAAGTTGAAAATTGGTCAATCTGTTCTGAAATTATAGCGATTTGAAAAATTCGAGATGTTTTTTTTTATATTTCGGTTTTTTCGATTGAACAATCGTATTCTATGGACAAAAACAAGCAGATTGGTGTGTTCGAAGTTGAAAATTGGTCAATCTGTTCTGAAATTATAGCGATTTGAAAAATTCGAGATGTTTTTTTTTATATTTCGGTTTTTTCGATTGAACAATCGTATTCTATGGACAAAAACAAGCAGATTGGTGTGTTCGAAGTTGAAAATTGGTCAATCTGTTCTGAAATTATGGCGATTTGAAAAATTCGAGATGTTTTTTTTTTATATTTCGGTTTTTTCGATTGAACAATCGTATTCTATGGACAAAAACAAGCAGATTGGTGTGTTCGAAGTTGAAAATTGGTCAATCGGTTCTGAAATTATGGCGATTTGAAAAATTCGAGATGTTTTTTTTTATATTTCGGTTTTTTCGATTGAACAATCGTATTCTATGGACAAAAACAAGCAGATTGGTGTGTTCGAAGTTGAAAATTGGTCAATCTGTTCTGAAATTATGGCGATTTGAAAAATTCGAGAAGTTTTTTTTTATATTTCGGTTTTTTCAATTGAACAATCGTATTCTATGGACAAAAACAAGCAGATTGGTGTGTTCGAAGTTGAAAATTGGTCAATCTGTTCTGAAATTATGGCGATTTGAAAAATTCGAGTAGTTTTTTTTTATATTTCGGTTTTTTCAATTGAACAATCGTATTCTATGGAGAAAAACAAGCAGATTGGTGTGTTCGAAGTTGAAAATTGGTCAATCTGTTCTGAAATTATGGCGAATTGAAAAATTCGAGAAGTTTTTTTTTTTATATTTCGGTTTTTTCGATTGAACAATCGTATTCTATGGACAAAAACAAGCAGATTGGTGTGTTCGAAGTTGAAAATTGGTCAATCTGTTCTGAAATTATAGCGATTTGAAAAATTCGAGATGTTTTTTTTTATATTTCGGTTTTTTCGATTGAACAATCGTATTCTATGGACAAAAACAAGCAGATTGGTGTGTTCGAAGTTGAAAATTGGTCAATCTGTTCTGAAATTATAGCGATTTGAAAAATTCGAGATGTTTTTTTTTATATTTCGGTTTTTTCGATTGAACAATCGTATTCTATGGACAAAAACAAGCAGATTGGTGTGTTCGAAGTTGAAAATTGGTCAATCTGTTCTGAAATTATGGCGATTTGAAAAATTCGAGATGTTTTTTTTTATATTTCGGTTTTTTCGATTGAACAATCGTATTCTATGGACAAAAACAAGCAGATTGGTGTGTTCGAAGTTGAAAATTGGTCAATCTGTTCTGAAATTATGGCGATTTGAAAAATTCGAGATGTTTTTTTTTTATATTTCGGTTTTTTCGATTGAACAATCGTATTCTATGGACAAAAACAAGCAGATTGGTGTGTTCGAAGTTGAAAATTGGTCAATCGGTTCTGAAATTATGGCGATTTGAAAAATTCGAGATGTTTTTTTTTATATTTCGGTTTTTTCGATTGAACAATCGTATTCTATGGACAAAAACAAGCAGATTGGTGTGTTCGAAGTTGAAAATTGGTCAATCTGTTCTGAAATTATGGCGATTTGAAAAATTCGAGATGTTTTTTTTTATATTTCGGTTTTTTCAATTGAACAATCGTATTCTATGGACAAAAACAAGCAGATTGGTGTGTTCGAAGTTGAAAATTGGTCAATCTGTTCTGAAATTATGGCGAATTGAAAAATTCGAGAAGTTTTTTTTTTATATTTCGGTTTTTTCGATTGAACAATCGTATTCTATGGACAAAAACAAGCAGATTGGTGTGTTCGAAGTTGAAAATTGGTCAATCTGTTCTGAAATTATAGCGATTTGAAAAATTCGAGATGTTTTTTTTTATATTTCGGTTTTTTCGATTGAACAATCGTATTCTATGGACAAAAACAAGCAGATTGGTGTGTTCGAAGTTGAAAATTGGTCAATCTGTTCTGAAATTATAGCGATTTGAAAAATTCGAGATGTTTTTTTTTATATTTCGGTTTTTTCGATTGAACAATCGTATTCTATGGACAAAAACAAGCAGATTGGTGTGTTCGAAGTTGAAAATTGGTCAATCTGTTCTGAAATTATGGCGATTTGAAAAATTCGAGATGTTTTTTTTTATATTTCGGTTTTTTCGATTGAACAATCGTATTCTATGGACAAAAACAAGCAGATTGGTGTGTTCGAAGTTGAAAATTGGTCAATCGGTTCTGAAATTATGGCGATTTGAAAAATTCGAGATGTTTTTTTTTATATTTCGGTTTTTTCGATTGAACAATCGTATTCTATGGACAAAAACAAGCAGATTGGTGTGTTCGAAGTTGAAAATTGGTCAATCTGTTCTGAAATTATGGCGATTTGAAAAATTCGAGAAGTTTTTTTTTATATTTCGGTTTTTTCAATTGAACAATCGTATTCTATGGACAAAAACAAGCAGATTGGTGTGTTCGAAGTTGAAAATTGGTCAATCTGTTCTGAAATTATGGCGAATTGAAAAATTCGAGAAGTTTTTTTTTTATATTTCGGTTTTTTCGATTGAACAATCGTATTCTATGGACAAAAACAAGCAGATTGGTGTGTTCGAAGTTGAAAATTGGTCAATCTGTTCTGAAATTATAGCGATTTGAAAAATTCGAGATGTTTTTTTTTTATATTTCGGTTTTTTCGATTGAACAATCGTATTCTATGGACAAAAACAAGCAGATTGGTGTGTTCGAAGTTGAAAATTGGTCAATCTGTTCTGAAATTATAGCGATTTGAAAAATTCGAGATGTTTTTTTTTATATTTCGGTTTTTTCGATTGAACAATCGTATTCTATGGACAAAAACAAGCAGATTGGTGTGTTCGAAGTTGAAAATTGGTCAATCTGTTCTGAAATTATGGCGATTTGAAAAATTCGAGATGTTTTTTTTTATATTTCGGTTTTTTCGATTGAACAATCGTATTCTATGGACAAAAACAAGCAGATTGGTGTGTTCGAAGTTGAAAATTGGTCAATCTGTTCTGAAATTATGGCGATTTGAAAAATTCGAGATGTTTTTTTTTATATTTCGGTTTTTTCGATTGAACAATCGTATTCTATGGACAAAAACAAGCAGATTGGTGTGTTCGAAGTTGATAATTGGTCAATCTGTTCTGAAATCATGGCGATTTGAAAAATTCGAGATGTTTTTTTTTATATTTCGGTTTTTTCAATTGAACAATCGTATTCTATGGACAAAAACAAGCAGATTGGTGTGTTCGAAGTTGAAAATTGGTCAATCTGTTCTGAAATTATGGCGAATTGAAAAATTCGAGAAGTTTTTTTTTTATATTTCGGTTTTTTCGATTGAACAATCGTATTCTATGGACAAAAACAAGCAGATTGGTGTGTTCGAAGTTGAAAATTGGTCAATCTGTTCTGAAATTATAGCGATTTGAAAAATTCGAGATGTTTTTTTTTATATTTCGGTTTTTTCGATTGAACAATCGTATTCTATGGACAAAAACAAGCAGATTGGTGTGTTCGAAGTTGAAAATTGGTCAATCTGTTCTGAAATTATAGCGATTTGAAAAATTCGAGATGTTTTTTTTTATATTTCGGTTTTTTCGATTGAACAATCGTATTCTATGGACAAAAACAAGCAGATTGGTGTGTTCGAAGTTGAAAATTGGTCAATCTGTTCTGAAATTATGGCGATTTGAAAAATTCGAGATGTTTTTTTTTATATTTCGGTTTTTTCGATTGAACAATCGTATTCTATGGACAAAAACAAGCAGATTGGTGTGTTCGAAGTTGAAAATTGGTCAATCGGTTCTGAAATTATGGCGATTTGAAAAATTCGAGATGTTTTTTTTTATATTTCGGTTTTTTCGATTGAACAATCGTATTCTATGGACAAAAACAAGCAGATTGGTGTGTTCGAAGTTGAAAATTGGTCAATCTGTTCTGAAATTATGGCGATTTGAAAAATTCGAGAAGTTTTTTTTTATATTTCGGTTTTTTCAATTGAACAATCGTATTCTATGGACAAAAACAAGCAGATTGGTGTGTTCGAAGTTGAAAATTGGTCAATCTGTTCTGAAATTATGGCGAATTGAAAAATTCGAGAAGTTTTTTTTTTATATTTCGGTTTTTTCGATTGAACAATCGTATTCTATGGACAAAAACAAGCAGATTGGTGTGTTCGAAGTTGAAAATTGGTCAATCTGTTCTGAAATTATAGCGATTTGAAAAATTCGAGATGTTTTTTTTTTATATTTCGGTTTTTTCGATTGAACAATCGTATTCTATGGACAAAAACAAGCAGATTGGTGTGTTCGAAGTTGAAAATTGGTCAATCTGTTCTGAAATTATAGCGATTTGAAAAATTCGAGATGTTTTTTTTTATATTTCGGTTTTTTCGATTGAACAATCGTATTCTATGGACAAAAACAAGCAGATTGGTGTGTTCGAAGTTGAAAATTGGTCAATCTGTTCTGAAATTATGGCGATTTGAAAAATTCGAGATGTTTTTTTTTATATTTCGGTTTTTTCGATTGAACAATCGTATTCTATGGACAAAAACAAGCAGATTGGTGTGTTCGAAGTTGAAAATTGGTCAATCTGTTCTGAAATTATGGCGATTTGAAAAATTCGAGATGTTTTTTTTTATATTTCGGTTTTTTCGATTGAACAATCGTATTCTATGGACAAAAACAAGCAGATTGGTGTGTTCGAAGTTGATAATTGGTCAATCTGTTCTGAAATCATGGCGATTTGAAAAATTCGAGATGTTTTTTTTTATATTTCGGTTTTTTCGATTGAACAATCGTATTCTATGGACAAAAACAAGCAGATTGGTGTGTTCGAAGTTGAAAATTGGTCAATCTGTTCTGAAATTATGGCGATTTGAAAAATTCGAGATGTTTTTTTTTATATTTCGGTTTTTTTGATTGAACAATCGTATTCTATGGACAAAAACAAGCAGATTGGTGTGTTCGATGTTGAAAATTGGTCAATCGGTTCTGAAATTATGGCGATTTGAAAAATTCGAGATGTTTTTTTTTATATTTCGGTTTTTTCGATTGAACAATCGTATTCTGTGGACAAAAACAAGCAGATTGGTGTGTTCGAAGTTGAAAATTGGTCAATCTGTTCTGAAATTATGGCGATTTGAAAAATTCGAGATGTTTTTTTTTATATTTCGGTTTTTTCGATTGAACAATCGTGTTCTATGGACAAAAACAAGCAGATTGGTGTGTTCGAAGTTGAAAATTGGTCAATCTGTTCTGAAATTATGGCGATTTGAAAAATTCGAGATGTTTTTTTTATATTTCGGTTTTTTTGATTGAACAATCGTATTCTATGGACAAAAACAAGCAGATTGGTGTGTTCGAAGTTGAAAATTGGTCAATCTGTTCTGAAATTATGGCGATTTGAAAAATTCGAGATGTTTTTTTTTATATTTCGGTTTTTTCGATTGAACAATCGTATTCTATGGACAAAAACAAGCAGATTGGTGTGTTCGAAGTTGAAAATTGGTCAATCTGTTCTGAAATTATGGCGATTTGAAAAATTCGAGAAGTTTTTTTTTATATTTCGGTTTTTTCGATTGAACAATCGTATTCTATGGACAAAAACAAGCAGATTGGTGTGTTCGAAGTTGAAAATTGGTCAATCTGTTCTGAAATTATGGCGATTTGAAAAATTCGAGATGTTTTTTTTTATATTTCGGTTATTTCGATTGAACAATCGTATTCTATGGACAAAAACAAGCAGATTGGTGTGTTCGAAGTTGAAAATTGGTCAATCTGTTCTGAAATTATGGCGATTTGAAAAATTCGAGATGTTTTTTTTATATTTCGGTTTTTTCGATTGAACAATCGTATTCAATGGACAAAAACAAGCAGATTGGTGTGTTCGAAGTTGAAAATTGGTCAATCTGTTCTGAAATTATGGCGATTTGAAAAATTCGAGATGTTTTTTTTTATATTTCTGTTTTTTCGATTGAACAATCGTATTCTATGGACAAAAACAAGCAGATTGGTGTGTTCGAAGTTGAAAATTGGTCAATCTGTTCTGAAATTATGGCGATTTGAAAAATTCGAGATGTTTTTTTTTATATTTCGGTTTTTTCGATTGAACAATCGTATTCTATGGACAAAAACAAGCAGATTGGTGTGTTCGAAGTTGAAAATTGGTCAATCTGTTCTGAAATTATGGCGATTTGAAAAATTCGAGATGTTTTTTTTTTATTTCGGTTTTTTCGATTGAACAATCGAATTCTATGGACAAAAACAAGCAGATTGGTGTGTTCGAAGTTGAAAATTGGTCAATCTGTTCTGAAATTATAGCGATTTGAAAAATTCGAGATGTTTTTTTTTATATTTCGGTATTTTCGATTGAACAGTCGTATTCTATGGACAAAAACAAGCAGATTGGTGTGTTCGAAGTTGAAAATTGGTCAATCTGTTCTGAAATTATGGCGATTTGAAAAATTCGAGATGTTTTTTTTTATATTTCGGTTTTTTCGATTGAACAATCGTATTCTATGGACAAAAACAAGCAGATTGGTGTGTTCGAAGTTGAAAATTGGTCAATCTGTTCTGAAATGATGGCGATTTGAAAAATTCGAGATGTTTTTTTTTATATTTCGGTTTTTTCGATTGAACAATCGTATTCTATGGACAAAAACAAGCAGATTGGTGTGTTCGAAGTTGAAAATTGGTCAATCTGTTCTGAAATTATGGCGATTTGAAAAATTCGAGATGTTTTTTTTTATATTTCGGTTTTTTCGATTGAACAATCGTATTCTATGGACAAAAACAAGCAGATTGGTGTGTTCGAAGTTGAAAATTGGTCAATCTGTTCTGAAATGATGGCGATTTGAAAAATTCGAGATGTTTTTTTTTATATTTCGGTATTTTCGATTGAACAATCGTATTCTATAGACAAAAACAAGCAGATTAGTGTGTTCGAAGTTGAAAATTGGTCAATCTGTTCTGAAATTATGGCGATTTGAAAAATTCGAGATGTTTTTTTTTTATTTCGGTTTTTTCGATTGAACAATCGAATTCTATGGACAAAAACAAGCAGATTGGTGTGTTCGAAGTTGAAAATTGGTCAATCTGTTCTGAAATTATGGCGATTTGAAAAATTCGAGATGTTTTTTTTTATATTTCGGTATTTTCGATTGAACAGTCGTATTCTATGGACAAAAACAAGCAGATTGGTGTGTTCGAAGTTGAAAATTGGTCAATCTGTTCTGAAATTATGGCGATTTGAAAAATTCGAGATGTTTTTTTTTATATTTCGGTTTTTTCGATTGAACAATCGTATTCTATGGACAAAAACAAGCAGATTGGTGTGTTCGAAGTTGAAAATTGGTCAATCTGTTCTGAAATGATGGCGATTTGAAAAATTCGAGATGTTTTTTTTTATATTTCGGTTTTTTCGATTGAACAATCGTATTCTATGGACAAAAACAAGCAGATTGGTGTGTTCGAAGTTGAAAATTGGTCAATCTGTTCTGAAATTATGGCGATTTGAAAAATTCGAGATGTTTTTTTTTATATTTCGGTTTTTTCGATTGAACAATCGTATTCTATGGACAAAAACAAGCAGATTGGTGTGTTCGAAGTTGAAAATTGGTCAATCTGTTCTGAAATGATGGCGATTTGAAAAATTCGAGATGTTTTTTTTTATATTTCGGTATTTTCGATTGAACAATCGTATTCTATAGACAAAAACAAGCAGATTAGTGTGTTCGAAGTTGAAAATTGGTCAATCTGTTCTGAAATTATGGCGATTTGAAAAATTCGAGATGTTTTTTTTTATATTTCGGTATTTTCGATTGAACAATCGTATTCTATGGACAAAAACAAGCAGATTGGTGTGTTCGAAGTTGAAAATTGGTCAATCTGTTCTGAAATTATGGCGATTTGAAAAATTCGAGATGTTTTTTTTTATATTTCGGTTTTTTCGATTGAACAATCGTATTCTATGGACAAAAACAAGCAGATTGGTGTGTTCGAAGTTGAAAATTGGTCAATCGGTTCTGAAATTATGGCGATTTGAAAAATTCGAGATGTTTTTTTTTATATTTCGGTTTTTTCGATTGAACAATCGTATTCTATGGACAAAAACAAGCAGATTGGTGTGTTCGAAGTTGAAAATTGGTCAATCTGTTCTGAAATTATGGCGATTTGAAAAATTCGAGATGTTTTTTTTTATATTTCGGTTTTTTCGATTGAACAATCGTATTCTATGGACAAAAACAAGCAGATTGGTGTGTTCGAAGTTGAAAATTGGTCAATCTGTTCTGAAATGATGGCGATTTGAAAAATTCGAGATGTTTTTTTTTATATTTCGGTTTTTTCGATTGAACAATCGTATTCTATGGACAAAAACAAGCAGATTGGTGTGTTCGAAGTTGAAAATTGGTCAATCTGTTCTGAAATTATGGCGATTTGAAAAATTCGAGATGTTTTTTTTTATATTTCGGTTTTTTCGATTGAACAATCGTATTCTATGGACAAAAACAAGCAGATTGGTGTGTTCGAAGTTGAAAATTGGTCAATCTGTTCTGAAATGATGGCGATTTGAAAAATTCGAGATGTTTTTTTTTATATTTCGGTATTTTCGATTGAACAATCGTATTCTATAGACAAAAACAAGCAGATTAGTGTGTTCGAAGTTGAAAATTGGTCAATCTGTTCTGAAATTATGGCGATTTGAAAAATTCGAGATGTTTTTTTTTATATTTCGGTATTTTCGATTGAACAATCGTATTCTATGGACAAAAACAAGCAGATTGGTGTGTTCGAAGTTGAAAATTGGTCAATCTGTTCTGAAATTATGGCGATTTGAAAAATTCGAGATGTTTTTTTTTATATTTCGGTTTTTTCGATTGAACAATCGTATTCTATGGACAAAAACAAGCAGATTGGTGTGTTCGAAGTTGAAAATTGGTCAATCGGTTCTGAAATTATGGCGATTTGAAAAATTCGAGATGTTTTTTTTTATATTTCGGTTTTTTCGATTGAACAATCGTATTCTATGGACAAAAACAAGCAGATTGGTGTGTTCGAAGTTGAAAATTGGTCAATCTGTTCTGAAATTATGGCGATTTGAAAAATTCGAGAAGTTTTTTTTTATATTTCGGTTTTTTCAATTGAACAATCGTATTCTATGGACAAAAACAAGCAGATTGGTGTGTTCGAAGTTGAAAATTGGTCAATCTGTTCTGAAATTATGGCGATTTGAAAAATTCGAGAAGTTTTTTTTTATATTTCGGTTTTTTCGATTGAACAATCGTATTCTATGGACAAAAACAAGCAGATTGGTGTGTTCGAAGTTGAAAATTGGTCAATCTGTTCTGAAATTATAGCGATTTGAAAAATTCGAGATGTTTTTTTTTTATATTTCGGTTTTTTCGATTGAACAATCGTATTCTATGGACAAAAACAAGCAGATTGGTGTGTTCGAAGTTGAAAATTGGTCAATCTGTTCTGAAATTATAGCGATTTGAAAAATTCGAGATGTTTTTTTTTATATTTCGGTTTTTTCGATTGAACAATCGTATTCTATGGACAAAAACAAGCAGATTGGTGTGTTCGAAGTTGAAAATTGGTCAATCTGTTCTGAAATTATGGCGATTTGAAAAATTCGAGATGTTTTTTTTTATATTTCGGTTTTTTCGATTGAACAATCGTATTCTATGGACAAAAACAAGCAGATTGGTGTGTTCGAAGTTGAAAATTGGTCAATCTGTTCTGAAATGATGGCGATTTGAAAAATTCGAGATGTTTTTTTTTATATTTCGGTTTTTTCGATTGAACAATCGTATTCTATGGACAAAAACAAGCAGATTGGTGTGTTCGAAGTTGAAAATTGGTCAATCTGTTCTGAAATTATGGCGATTTGAAAAATTCGAGATGTTTTTTTTTATATTTCGGTTTTTTCGATTGAACAATCGTATTCTATGGACAAAAACAAGCAGATTGGTGTGTTCGAAGTTGAAAATTGGTCAATCTGTTCTGAAATGATGGCGATTTGAAAAATTCGAGATGTTTTTTTTTATATTTCGGTATTTTCGATTGAACAATCGTATTCTATAGACAAAAACAAGCAGATTAGTGTGTTCGAAGTTGAAAATTGGTCAATCTGTTCTGAAATTATGGCGATTTGAAAAATTCGAGATGTTTTTTTTTATATTTCGGTATTTTCGATTGAACAATCGTATTCTATGGACAAAAACAAGCAGATTGGTGTGTTCGAAGTTGAAAATTGGTCAATCTGTTCTGAAATTATGGCGATTTGAAAAATTCGAGATGTTTTTTTTTATATTTCGGTTTTTTCGATTGAACAATCGTATTCTATGGACAAAAACAAGCAGATTGGTGTGTTCGAAGTTGAAAATTGGTCAATCGGTTCTGAAATTATGGCGATTTGAAAAATTCGAGATGTTTTTTTTTATATTTCGGTTTTTTCGATTGAACAATCGTATTCTATGGACAAAAACAAGCAGATTGGTGTGTTCGAAGTTGAAAATTGGTCAATCTGTTCTGAAATTATGGCGATTTGAAAAATTCGAGAAGTTTTTTTTTATATTTCGGTTTTTTCAATTGAACAATCGTATTCTATGGACAAAAACAAGCAGATTGGTGTGTTCGAAGTTGAAAATTGATCAATCTGTTCTGAAATTATGGCGAATTGAAAAATTCGAGAAGTTTTTTTTTTATATTTCGGTTTTTTCGATTGAACAATCGTATTCTATGGACAAAAACAAGCAGATTGGTGTGTTCGAAGTTGAAAATTGGTCAATCTGTTCTGAAATTATAGCGATTTGAAAAATTCGAGATGTTTTTTTTTTATATTTCGGTTTTTTCGATTGAACAATCGTATTCTATGGACAAAAACAAGCAGATTGGTGTGTTCGAAGTTGAAAATTGGTCAATCTGTTCTGAAATTATAGCGATTTGAAAAATTCGAGATGTTTTTTTTTATATTTCGGTTTTTTCGATTGAACAATCGTATTCTATGGACAAAAACAAGCAGATTGGTGTGTTCGAAGTTGAAAATTGGTCAATCTGTTCTGAAATTATGGCGATTTGAAAAATTCGAGATGTTTTTTTTTATATTTCGGTTTTTTCGATTGAACAATCGTATTCTATGGACAAAAACAAGCAGATTGGTGTGTTCGAAGTTGAAAATTGGTCAATCTGTTCTGAAATTATGGCGATTTGAAAAATTCGAGATGTTTTTTTTTATATTTCGGTTTTTTCGATTGAACAATCGTATTCTATGGACAAAAACAAGCAGATTGGTGTGTTCGAAGTTGATAATTGGTCAATCTGTTCTGAAATCATGGCGATTTGAAAAATTCGAGATGTTTTTTTTTATATTTCGGTTTTTTCGATTGAACAATCGTATTCTATGGACAAAAACAAGCAGATTGGTGTGTTCGAAGTTGAAAATTGGTCAATCTGTTCTGAAATTATGGCGATTTGAAAAATTCGAGATGTTTTTTTTATATTTCGGTTTTTTTGATTGAACAATCGTATTCTATGGACAAAAACAAGCAGATTGGTGTGTTCGATGTTGAAAATTGGTCAATCGGTTCTGAAATTATGGCGATTTGAAAAATTCGAGATGTTTTTTTTTATATTTCGGTTTTTTCGATTGAACAATCGTATTCTGTGGACAAAAACAAGCAGATTGGTGTGTTCGAAGTTGAAAATTGGTCAATCTGTTCTGAAATTATGGCGATTTGAAAAATTCGAGATGTTTTTTTTTATATTTCGGTTTTTTCGATTGAACAATCGTGTTCTATGGACAAAAACAAGCAGATTGGTGTGTTCGAAGTTGAAAATTGGTCAATCTGTTCTGAAATTATGGCGATTTGAAAAATTCGAGATGTTTTTTTTATATTTCGGTTTTTTTGATTGAACAATCGTATTCTATGGACAAAAACAAGCAGATTGGTGTGTTCGAAGTTGAAAATTGGTCAATCTGTTCTGAAATTATGGCGATTTGAAAAATTCGAGATGTTTTTTTTTATATTTCGGTTTTTTCGATTGAACAATCGTATTCTATGGACAAAAACAAGCAGATTGGTGTGTTCGAAGTTGAAAATTGGTCAATCTGTTCTGAAATTATGGCGATTTGAAAAATTCGAGAAGTTTTTTTTTATATTTCGGTTTTTTCGATTGAACAATCGTATTCTATGGACAAAAACAAGCAGATTGGTGTGTTCGAAGTTGAAAATTGGTCAATCTGTTCTGAAATTATGGCGATTTGAAAAATTCGAGATGTTTTTTTTTATATTTCGGTTATTTCGATTGAACAATCGTATTCTATGGACAAAAACAAGCAGATTGGTGTGTTCGAAGTTGAAAATTGGTCAATCTGTTCTGAAATTATGGCGATTTGAAAAATTCGAGATGTTTTTTTTTTATATTTCGGTTTTTTCGATTGAACAATCGTATTCAATGGACAAAAACAAGCAGATTGGTGTGTTCGAAGTTGAAAATTGGTCAATCTGTTCTGAAATTATGGCGATTTGAAAAATTCGAGATGTTTTTTTTTATATTTCTGTTTTTTCGATTGATCAATCGTATTCTATGGACAAAAACAAGCAGATTGGTGTGTTCGAAGTTGAAAATTGGTCAATCTGTTCTGAAATTATGGCGATTTGAAAAATTCGAGATGTTTTTTTTTATATTTCGGTTTTTTCGATTGAACAATCGTATTCTATGGACAAAAACAAGCAGATTGGTGTGTTCGAAGTTGAAAATTGGTCAATCTGTTCTGAAATTATGGCGATTTGAAAAATTCGAGATGTTTTTTTTTTATTTCGGTTTTTTCGATTGAACAATCGAATTCTATGGACAAAAACAAGCAGATTGGTGTATTCGAAGTTGAAAATTGGTCAATCTGTTCTGAAATTATGGCGATTTGAAAAATTCGAGATGTTTTTTTTTATATTTCGGTATTTTCGATTGAACAGTCGTATTCTATGGACAAAAACAAGCAGATTGGTGTGTTCGAAGTTGAAAATTGGTCAATCTGTTCTGAAATTATGGCGATTTGAAAAATTCGAGATGTTTTTTTTTATATTTCGGTTTTTTCGATTGAACAATCGTATTCTATGGACAAAAACAAGCAGATTGGTGTGTTCGAAGTTGAAAATTGGTCAATCTGTTCTGAAATGATGGCGATTTGAAAAATTCGAGATGTTTTTTTTTATATTTCGGTTTTTTCGATTGAACAATCGTATTCTATGGACAAAAACAAGCAGATTGGTGTGTTCGAAGTTGAAAATTGGTCAATCTGTTCTGAAATTATGGCGATTTGAAAAATTCGAGATGTTTTTTTTTATATTTCGGTTTTTTCGATTGAACAATCGTATTCTATGGACAAAAACAAGCAGATTGGTGTGTTCGAAGTTGAAAATTGGTCAATCTGTTCTGAAATGATGGCGATTTGAAAAATTCGAGATGTTTTTTTTTATATTTCGGTATTTTCGATTGAACAATCGTATTCTATAGACAAAAACAAGCAGATTAGTGTGTTCGAAGTTGAAAATTGGTCAATCTGTTCTGAAATTATGGCGATTTGAAAAATTTGAGATGTTTTTTTTTATATTTCGGTATTTTCGATTGAACAATCGTATTCTATGGACAAAAACAAGCAGATTGGTGTGTTCGAAGTTGAAAATTGGTCAATCTGTTCTGAAATTATGGCGATTTGAAAAATTCGAGATGTTTTTTTTCATATTTCGGTTTTTTCGATTGAACAATCGTATTCTATGGACAAAAACAAGCAGATTGGTGTGTTCGAAGTTGAAAATTGGTCAATCTGTTCTGAAATTATGGCGATTTGAAAAATTCGAGATGTTTTTTTTTATATTTCGGTTTTTTCGATTGAACAATCGTATTCTATGGACAAAAACAAGCAGATTGGTGTGTTCGAAGTTGAAAATTGGTCAATCTGTTCTGAAATTATGGCGATTTGAAAAATTCGAGAAGTTTTTTTTTATATTTCGGTTTTTTCGATTGAACAATCGTATTCTATGGACAAAAACAAGCAGATTGGTGTGTTCGAAGTTGAAAATTGGTCAATCTGTTCTGAAATTATGGCGATTTGAAAAATTCGAGATGTTTTTTTTTATATTTCCGTTATTTCGATTGAACAATCGTATTCTATGGACAAAAACAAGCAGATTGGTGTGTTCGAAGTTGAAAATTGGTCAATCTGTTCTGAAATTATGGCGATTTGAAAAATTCGAGATGTTTTTTTTATATTTCGGTTTTTTCGATTGAACAATCGTATTCTATGGACAAAAACAAGCAGATTGGTGTGTTCGAAGTTGAAAATTGGTCAATCTGTTCTGAAATTATGGCGATTTGAAAAATTCGAGATGTTTTTTTTTATATTTCTGTTTTTTCGATTGAACAATCGTATTCTATGGACAAAAACAAGCAGATTGGTGTGTTCGAAGTTGAAAATTGGTCAATCTGTTCTGAAATTATGGCGATTTGAAAAATTCGAGATGTTTTTTTTTATATTTCGGTTTTTTCGATTGAACAATCGTATTCTATGGACAAAAACAAGCAGATTGGTGTGTTCGAAGTTGAAAATTGGTCAATCTGTTCTGAAATTATGGCGATTTGAAAAATTCGAGATGTTTTTTTTTATTTCGGTTTTTTCGATTGAACAATCGAATTCTATGGACAAAAACAAGCAGATTGGTGTGTTCGAAGTTGAAAATTGGTCAATCTGTTCTGAAATTATGGCGATTTGAAAAATTCGAGATGTTTTTTTTTATATTTCGGTATTTTCGATTGAACAGTCGTATTCTATGGACAAAAACAAGCAGATTGGTGTGTTCGAAGTTGAAAATTGGTCAATCTGTTCTGAAATTATGGCGATTTGAAAAATTCGAGAAGTTTTTTTTTATATTTCGGTTTTTTCGATTGAACAATCGTATTCTATGGACAAAAACAAGCAGATTGGTGTGTTCGAAGTTGAAAATTGGTCAATCTGTTCTGAAATTATGGCGATTTGAAAAATTCGAGATGTTTTTTTTTATATTTCGGTTTTTTCGATTGAACAATCGTATTCTATGGACAAAAACAAGCAGATTGGTGTGTTCGAAGTTGAAAATTGGTCAATCTGTTCTGAAATGACGGCGATTTGAAAAATTCGAGATGTTTTTTTTTATATTTCGGTATTTTCGATTGAACAATCGTATTCTATAGACAAAAACAAGCAGATTAGTGTGTTCGAAGTTGAAAATTGGTCAATCTGTTCTGAAATTATGGCGATTTGAAAAATTCGAGATGTTTTTTTTTATATTTCGGTATTTTCGATTGAACAATCGTATTCTATGGACAAAAACAAGCAGATTGGTGTGTTCGAAGTTGAAAATTGGTCAATCTGTTCTGAAATTATGGCAATTTGAAAAATTCGAGATGTTTTTTTTCATATTTCGGTTTTTTCGATTGAACAATCGTATTCTATGGACAAAAACAAGCAGATTGGTGTGTTCGAAGTTGAAAATTGGTCAATCTGTTCTGAAATCATGGCGATTTGAAAAATTCGAGATGTTTTTTTTTTATATTTCGGTTTTTTCGATTGAACAATCGTATTCTATGGACAAAAACAAGCAGATTGGTGTGTTCGAAGTTGAAAATTGGTCAATCTGTTCTGAAATTATGGCAATTTGAAAAATTCGAGATGTTTTTTTTCATATTTCGGTTTTTTCGATTGAACAATCGTATTCTATGGAAAAAAACAAGCAGATTGGTGTGTTCGAAGTTGAAAATTGGTCAATCTGTTCTGAAATCATGGCGATTTGAAAAATTCGAGATGTTTTTTTTTTATATTTCGGTTTTTTCGATTGAACAATCGTATTCTATGGACAAAAACAAGCAGATTGGTGTGTTCGAAGTTGAAAATTGGTCAATCTGTTCTGAAATTATGGCGATTTAAAAAATTCGAGATGTTTTTTTTTATATTTCGGTTTTTTCGATTGAACAATCGTATTCTAGGGACAAAAACAAGCAGATTGGTGTGTTCGAAGTTGAAAATTGGTCAATCTGTTCTGAAATTATGGCGATTTGAAAAATTCGAGATGTTTTTTTTTTATATTTCGGTTTTTTCGATTGAACAATCGTATTCTATGGACAAAAACAAGCAGATTGGTGTGTTCGAAGTTGAAAATTGGTCAATCTGTTCTGAAATTATGGCGATTTGAAAAATTCGAGATGTTTTTTTTTATATTTCGGTATTTTCGATTGAACAATCGTATTCTATGGACAAAAACAAGCAGATTGGTGTGTTCGAAGTTGAAAATTGGTCAATCTGTTCTGAAATTATGGCGATTTGAAAAATTCGAGATGTTTTTTTTTTATATTTCGGTTTTTTCGATTGAACAATCGTATTCTATGGACAAAAACAAGGAGATTGGTGTGTTCGAAGTTGAAAATTGGTCAATCTGTTCTGAAATTATGGCGATTTTAAAAATTCGAGATGTTTTTTTTATATTTCGGTTTTTTCGATTGAACAATCGTATTCCATGGACAAAAACAAGCAGATTGGTGTGTTCGAAGTTGAAAATTGGTCAATCTGTTCTGAAATTATGGCGATTTGAAAAATTCGAGATGTTTTTTTTTTATATTTCGGTTTTTTCGATTGAACAATCGTATTCTATGGACAAAAACAAGCAGATTGGTGTGTTCGAAGTTGAAAATTGGTCAATCTGTTCTGAAATTATGGCGATTTGAAAAATTCGAGATGTTTTTTTTTATATTTCGGTTTTTTCGATTGAACAATCGTATTCTATGGACAAAAACAAGCAGATTGGTGTGTTCGAAGTTGAAAATTGGTCAATCTGTTCTGAAATTATGGCGATTTGAAAAATTCGGTATTTTTTTTTTTTATATTTCGGTTTTTTCGATTGAACAATCGTATTCTATGGACAAAAACAAGTAGATTGGTGTGTTCGAAGTTGAAAATTGGTCAATCTGTTCTGAAATTATGGCGATTTGAAAAATTCGAGATGTTTTTTTTTTATATTTCGGTTTTTTCGATTGAACAATCGTATTCTATGGACAAAAACAAGCAGATTGGTGTGTTCGAAGTTGAAAATTGGTCAATCTGTTCTGAAATTATGGCGATTTGAAAAATTCGAGATGTTTTTTTTTATATTTCGGTTTTTTCGATTGAACAATCGTATTCTATGGACAAAAACAAGCAGATTGTTGTGTTCGAAGTTGAAAATTGGTCAATCTGTTCTGAAACTATGGCGATTTGAAAAATTCGAGATGTTTTTTTTTATATTTCGGTTTTTTCGATTGAACAATCGTATTCTATGGACAAAAACAAGCAGATTGGTGTGTTCGAAGTTGAAAATTGGTCAATCTGTTCTGAAATTATGGCGATTTGAAAAATTCAAGATGTTTTTTTTTATATTTCGGTTTTTTCGATTGAACAATCGTATTCTATGGACAAAAACAAGCAGATTGGTGTGTTCGAAGTTGAAAATTGGTCAATCTGTTCTGAAATGATGGCGATTTGAAAAATTCGAGATGTTTTTTTTTATATTTCTGTTTTTTCGATTGAACAATCGTATTCTATGGACAAAAACAAGCAGATTGGTGTGTTCGAAGTTGAAAATTGGTCAATCTGTTCTGAAATTATGGCGATTTGAAAAATTCGAGATGTTT
This sequence comes from Chrysomela aeneicollis, assembly GCA_029955515.1. Lineage (NCBI taxonomy): Eukaryota > Metazoa > Arthropoda > Insecta > Coleoptera > Chrysomelidae > Chrysomela > Chrysomela aeneicollis. The sequence continues at coordinate 14,474,528 of JARUHQ010000018.1, read as the reverse complement.
TTTTTTATATTTCGGTTTTTTCGATTGAACAATCGTATTCTATGGACAAAAACAAGCAGATTGGTGTGTTCGAAGTTGAAAATTGGTCAATCTGTTCTGAAATTATGGCGATTTGAAAAATTCGAGATGTTTTTTTTTATATTTTGGTTTTTTCGATTGAACAATCGTATTCTATGGACAAAAACAAGCAGATTGGTGTGTTCGAAGTTGAAAATTGGTCAATCTGTTCTGAAATTATGGCGATTTTAAAAATTCGAGATGTTTTTTTTTATATTTCGGTTTTTTCGATTGAACAATCGTATTCTATGGACAAAAACAAGCAGATTGGTGTGTTCGAAGTTGAAAATTGGTCAATCTGTTCTGAAATTATGGCGATTTGAAAAATTCGAGATGTTTTTTTTTATATTTCGGTTTTTTCGATTGAACAATCGTATTCTATGGACAAAAACAAGCAGATTGGTGTGTTCGAAGTTGAAAATTGGTCAATCTGTTCTGAAATTATGGCGATTTGAAAAATTCGAGACGTTTTTTTTATATTTCGGTTTTTTCGATTGAACAATCGTATTCTATGGACAAAAACAAGCAGATTGGTGTGTTCGAAGTTGAAAATTGGTCAATCTGTTCTGAAATTATGGCGATTTGAAAAATTCGAGATGTTTTTTTTTATATTTCGGTTTTTTCGATTGAACAATCGTATTCTATGTGTTCGAAGTTGAAAATTGGTCAATCTGTTCTGAAATTATGGCGATTTGAAAAATTCGAGATGTTTTTTTTTATATTTCGGTTTTTTCGATTGAACAATCGTATTCTATGGACAAAAACAAGCAGATTGGTGTGTTCGAAGTTGATAATTGGTCAATCTGTTCTGAAATTATGGCGATTTGAAAAATTCGAGATGTTTTTTTTATATTTCGGTTTTTTCGATTGAACAATCGTATTCTATGGACAAAAACAAGCAGATTGGTGTGTTCGAAGTTGAAAATTGGTCAATCTGTTCTGAAATTATGGCGATTTGAAAAATTCGAGATGTTTTTTTTTTTATATTTCGGTTTTTTCGATTGAACAATCGTATTCTATGGACAAAAACAAGTAGATTGGTGTGTTCGAAGTTGAAAATTGGTCAATCTGTTCTGAAATTATGACGATTTGAAAAATTCGAGATGTTTTTTTTTTATATTTCGGTTTTTTCGATTGAACAATCGTATTCTATGGAGAAAAACAAGCAGATCGGTGTGTTCGAAGTTGAAAATTGGTCAATCTGTTCTGAAATTATGGCGATTTGAAAAATTCGAGATGTTTTTTTCAATATTTCGGTTTTTTCGATTGAACAATCGTATTCTAGGGACAAAAACAAGCAGATTGGTGTGTTCGAAGTTGAAAATTGGTCAATCTGTTCTGAAATTATGGCGATTTGAAAAATTCGAGATGTTTTTTTTTTATATTTCGGTTTTTTCGATTGAACAATCGTATTCTATGGACAAAAACAAGCAGATTGGTGTGTTCGAAGTTGAAAATTGGTCAATCTGTTCTGAAATTATGGCGATTTGAAAAATTCGAGATGTTTTTTTTTATATTTCGGTATTTTCGATTGAACAATCGTATTCTATGGACAAAAACAAGCAGATTGGTGTGTTCGAAGTTGAAAATTGGTCAATCTGTTCTGAAATTATGGCGATTTGAAAAATTCGAGATGTTTTTTTTTTTATATTTCGGTTTTTTCGATTGAACAATCGTATTCTATGGACAAAAACAAGGAGATTGGTGTGTTCGAAGTTGAAAATTGGTCAATCTGTTCTGAAATTATGGCGATTTTAAAAATTCGAGATGTTTTTTTTATATTTCGGTTTTTTCGATTGAACAATCGTATTCCATGGACAAAAACAAGCAGATTGGTGTGTTCGAAGTTGAAAATTGGTCAATCTGTTCTGAAATTATGGCGATTTGAAAAATTCGAGATGTTTTTTTTTTATATTTCGGTTTTTTCGATTGAACAATCGTATTCTATGGACAAAAACAAGCAGATTGGTGTGTTCGAAGTTGAAAATTGGTCAATCTGTTCTGAAATTATGGCGATTTGAAAAATTCGAGATGTTTTTTTTTATATTTCGGTTTTTTCGATTGAACAATCGTATTCTATGGACAAAAACAAGCAGATTGGTGTGTTCGAAGTTGAAAATTGGTCAATCTGTTCTGAAATTATGGCGATTTGAAAAATTCGGTATTTTTTTTTTTTTTATATTTCGGTTTTTTCGATTGAACAATCGTATTCTATGGACAAAAACAAGTAGATTGGTGTGTTCGAAGTTGAAAATTGGTCAATCTGTTCTGAAATTATGGCGATTTGAAAAATTCGAGATGTTTTTTTTTTATATTTCGGTTTTTTCGATTGAACAATCGTATTCTATGGACAAAAACAAGCAGATTGGTGTGTTCGAAGTTGAAAATTGGTCAATCTGTTCTGAAATTATGGCGATTTGAAAAATTCGAGATGTTTTTTTTTATATTTCGGTTTTTTCGATTGAACAATCGTATTCTATGGACAAAAACAAGCAGATTGTTGTGTTCGAAGTTGAAAATTGGTCAATCTGTTCTGAAACTATGGCGATTTGAAAAATTCGAGATGTTTTTTTTTATATTTCGGTTTTTTCGATTGAACAATCGTATTCTATGGACAAAAACAAGCAGATTGGTGTGTTCGAAGTTGAAAATTGGTCAATCTGTTCTGAAATTATGGCGATTTGAAAAATTCAAGATGTTTTTTTTTATATTTCGGTTTTTTCGATTGAACAATCGTATTCTATGGACAAAAACAAGCAGATTGGTGTGTTCGAAGTTGATAATTGGTCAATCTGTTCTGAAATTATGGCGATTTGAAAAATTCGAGATGTTTTTTCTTATATTTCGGTTTTTTCGATTGAACAATCGTATTCTATGGACAAAAACAAGCAGATTGGTGTGTTCGAAGTTGAAAATTGGTCAATCTGTTCTGAAATTATGGCGATTTGAAAAATTCGAGATGTTTTTTTTTATATTTCGGTTTTTTCGATTGAACAATCGTATTCTATGGACAAAAACAAGCAGATTGGTGTGTTCGAAGTTGAAAATTGGTCAATCTGTTCTGAAATTATGGCGATTTGAAAAATTCGAGATGTTTTTTTTTATATTTCGGTTTTTTCGATTGAACAATCGTATTCTATGGACAAAAACAAGTAGATTGGTGTGTTCGAAGTTGAAAATTGGTCAATCTGTTCTGAAATTATGACGATTTGAAAAATTCGAGATGTTTTTTTTTATATTTCGGTTTTTTCGATTGAACAATCGTATTCTATGGACAAAAACAAGCAGATTGGTGTGTTCGAAGTTGAAAATTGGTCAATCTGTTCTGAAATTATGGCGATTTGAAAAATTCGAGATGTTTTTTTTTTATATTTAGGTTTTTTCGATTGAACAATCGTATTCTATGGACAAAAACAAGCAGATTGGTGTGTTCGAAGTTGAAAATTGGTCAATCTGTTCTGAAATTATGGCGATTTGAAAAATTCGAGATGTTTTTTTTTTATATTTCGGTTTTTTCGATTGAACAATCGTATTCTATGGACAAAAACAAGCAGATTGGTGTGTTCGAAGTTGAAAATTGGTCAATCTGTTCTGAAATTATGGCGATTTGAAGAATTCGAGATGTTTTTTTTTATATTTCGGTTTTTTCGATTGAACAATCGTATTCTATGGACAAAAACAAGCAGATTGGTGTGTTCGAAGTTGAAAATTGGTCAATCTGTTCTGAAATTATGGCGATTTGAAAAATTCGAGATGTTTTTTTTTTATATTTCGGTTTTTTCGATTGAACAATCGTATTCTATGGACAAAAACAAGCAGATTGGTGTGTTCGAAGTTGAAAATTGGTCAATCTGTTCTGAAATTATGGCGATTTTAAAAATTCGAGATGTTTTTTTTTATATTTCGGTTTTTTCGATTGAACAATCGTATTCTATGGACAAAAACAAGCAGATTGGTGTGTTCGAAGTTGGAAATTGGTCAATCTGTTCTGAAATTATGGCGATTTGAAAAATTCGAGATGTTTTTTTTTATATTTCGGTTTTTTCGATTGAACAATCGTATTCTATGGACAAAAACAAGCAGATTGGTGTGTTCGAAGTTGAAAATTGGTCAATCTGTTCTGAAATTATGGCGATTTGAAAAATTCGAGACGTTTTTTTTATATTTCGGTTTTTTCGATTGAACAATCGTATTCTATGGACAAAAACAAGCAGATTGGTGTGTTCGAAGTTGAAAATTGGTCAATCTGTTCTGAAATTATGGCGATTTGAAAAATTCGAGATGTTTTTTTTTATATTTCGGTTTTTTCGATTGAACAATCGTATTCTATGTGTTCGAAGTTGAAAATTGGTCAATCTGTTCTGAAATTATGGCGATTTGAAAAATTCGAGATGTTTTTTTTTATATTTCGGTTTTTTCGATTGAACAATCGTATTCTATGGACAAAAACAAGCAGATTGGTGTGTTCGAAGTTGATAATTGGTCAATCTGTTCTGAAATTATGGCGATTTGAAAAATTCGAGATGTTTTTTTTATATTTCGGTTTTTTCGATTGAACAATCGTATTCTATGGACAAAAACAAGCAGATTGGTGTGTTCGAAGTTGAAAATTGGTCAATCTGTTCTGAAATTATGGCGATTTGAAAAATTCGAGATGTTTTTTTTTTTATATTTCGGTTTTTTCGATTGAACAATCGTATTCTATGGACAAAAACAAGTAGATTGGTGTGTTCGAAGTTGAAAATTGGTCAATCTGTTCTGAAATTATGGCGATTTGAAAAATTCGAGATGTTTTTTTTTATATTTCGGTTTTTTCGATTGAACAATCGTATTCTATGGACAAAAACAAGTAGATTGGTGTGTTCGAAGTTGAAAATTGGTCAATCTGTTCTGAAATTATGACGATTTGAAAAATTCGAGATGTTTTTTTTTTATATTTCGGTTTTTTCGATTGATCAATCGTATTCTATGGAGAAAAACAAGCAGATCGGTGTGTTCGAAGTTGAAAATTGGTCAATCTGTTCTGAAATTATGGCGATTTGAAAAATTCGAGATGTTTTTTTTTTATATTTCGGTTTTTTCGATTGAACAATCGTATTCTATGGACAAAAACAAGTAGATTGGTTTGTTCGAAGTTGAAAATTGGTCAATCTGTTCTGAAATTATGGCGATTTGAAAAATTCGAGATGTTTTTTTTTATATTTCGGTTTTTTCGATTGAACAATCGTATTCTATGGACAAAAACAAGCAGATTGGTGTGTTCGAAGTTGAAAATTGGTCAATCTGTTCTGAAATTATGGCGATTTGAAAAATTCGAGATGTTTTTTTTATATTTCGGTTTTTTCGATTGAACAATCGTATTCTATGGACAAAAACAAGTAGATTGGTGTGTTCGAAGTTGAAAATTGGTCAATCTGTTCTGAAATTATGACGATTTGAAAAATTCGAGATGTTTTTTTTTTATATTTCGGTTTTTTCGATTGAACAATCGTATTCTATGGACAAAAACAAGCAGATTGGTGTGTTCGAAGTTGAAAATTGAACAATCTGTTCTGAAATTATGGCGATTTGAAAAAGTCGAGATGTTTTTTTTTATATTTCGGTTTTTTCGATTGAACAATCGTATTCTATGGACAAAAACAAGTAGATTGGTGTGTTCGAAGTTGAAAATTGGTCAATCTGTTCTGAAATTATGGCGATTTGAAAAATTCGAGATGTTTTTTTTTATATTTCGGTTTTTTCGATTGAACAATCGTATTCTATGGACAAAAACAAGCAGATTGGTGTGTTCGAAGTTGAAAATTGGTCAATCTGTTCTGAAATTATGGCGATTTGAAAAATTCGAGATGTTTTTTTTTATATTTCGGTTTTTTCGATTGAACAATCGTATTCTATTGACAAAAACAAGCAGATTGGTGTGTTCGAAGTTGAAAATTGGTCAATCTGTTCTGAAATTATGGCGATTTGAAAAATTCGAGATGTTTTTTTTTATATTTCGGTTTTTTCGATTGAACAATCGTATTCTATGGACAAAAACAAGCAGATTGGTGTGTTCGAAGTTGAAAATTGGTCAATCTGTTCTGAAATTATGGCGATTTTAAAAATTCGAGATGTTTTTTTTTATATTTCGGTTTTTTCGATTGAACAATCGTATTCCATGGACAAAAACAAGCAGATTGGTGTGTTCGAAGTTGAAAATTGTTCAATCTGTTCTGAAATTATGGCGATTTGAAAAATTCGAGATGTGTTTTTTTTATATTTCGGTTATTTCGATTGAACAATCGTATTCTATGGACAAAAACAAGTAGATTGGTGTGTTCGAAGTTGAAAATTGGTCAATCTGTTCTGAATTTATGGCGATTTGAAAAATTCGAGATGTTTTTTTTATATTTCGGTTTTTTCGATTGAACAATCGTATTCTATGGACAAAAACAAGCAGATTGGTGTGTTCGAAGTTGAAAATTGGTCAATCTGTTCTGAAATTATGGCGATTTGAAAAATTCGAGATGTTTTTTTTTATATTTCGGTTTTTTCGATTGAACAATCGTATTCTATGGACAAAAACAAGCAGATTGGTGTGTTCGAAGTTGAAAATTGGTCAATCTGTTCTGAAATTATGGTGATTTGAAAAATTCGAGATGTTTTTTTTTATATTTCGGTTTTTTCGATTGAACAATCGTATTCTATGGACAAAAACATGCAGATTGGTGTGTTCGAAGTTGAAAATTGGTCAATCTGTTCTGAAATTATGGCGAATTGAAAAATTCGAGATGTTTTTTTTTATATTTCGGTTTTTTCGATTGAACAATCGTATTCTATGGACAAAAACAAGCAGATTGGTGTGTTCGAAGTTGATAATTGGTCAATCTGTTCTGAAATTATGGCGATTTGAAAAATTCGAGATGTTTTTTTTTATATTTCGGTTTTTTCGATTGAACAATCGTATTCTATGGACAAAAACAAGCAGATTGGTGTGTTCGAAGTTGAAAATTGGTCAATCTGTTCTGAAATTATGGCGATTTGAAAAATTCGAGATGTTTTTTTTTATATTTCGATTTTTTCGATTGAACAATCGTATTCTATGGACAAAAACAAGCAGATTGGTGTGTTCGAAGTTGAAAATTGGTCAATCTGTTCTGAAATTATGGCGATTTGAAAAATTCGAGATGTTTTTTTTTATATTTCGGTTTTTTCGATTGAACAATCGTATTCTATGGACAAAAACAAGCAGATTGGTGTGTTCGAAGTTGAAAATTGGTCAATCTGTTCTGAAATTATGGCGATTTGAAAAATTCGAGATGTTTTTTTTTTATATTTCGGTATTTTCGATTGAACAATCGTATTCTATGGACAAAAACAAGCAGATTGGTGTGTTCGAAGTTGAAAATTGGTCAATCTGTTCTGAAATTATGGCGATTTGAAAAATTCGAGATGTTTTTTTTATATTTCGGTTTTTTCGATTGACCAATCGTATTCTATGGACAAAAACAAGCAGATTGGTGTGTTCGAAGTTGAAAATTGGTCAATCTGTTCTGAAATTATGGCGATTTTAAAAATTCGAGATGTTTTTTTTATATTTCGGTTTTTTCGATTGAACAATCGTATTCCATGGACAAAAACAAGCAGATTGGTGTGTTCGAAGTTGAAAATTGGTCAATCTGTTCTGAAATTATGGCGATTTGAAAAATTCGAGATGTTTTTTTTTTATATTTCGGTTTTTTCGATTGAACAATCGTATTCTATGGACAAAAACAAGTAGATTGGTGTGTTCGAAGTTGAAAATTGGTCAATCTGTTCTGAAATTATGGCGATTTGAAAAATTCGAGATGTTTTTTTTTATATTTCGTATTCTATGGACAAAAACAAGCAGATTGGTGTGTTCGAAGTTGAAAATTGGTCAATCTGTTCTGAAATTATGGCGATTTGAAAAATTCGAGATGTTTTTTTTTATATTTCGGTTTTTTCGATTGAACAATCGTATTCTATGGACAAAAACAAGCAGATTGGTGTGTTCGAAGTTGAAAATTGGTCAATCTGTTCTGAAATTATGGCGATTTGAAAAATTCGAGATGTTTTTTTTTATATTTCGGTTTTTTCGATTGAACAATCGTATTCTATGGACAAAAACAAGCAGATTGGTGTGTTCGAAGTTGAAAATTGGTCAATCTGTTCTGAAATTATGGCGATTTGAAAAATTCGAGATGTTTTTTTTTATATTTCGGTTTTTTCAATTGAACAATCGTATTCTATGGACAAAAACAAGCAGATTGGTGTGTTCGAAGTTGAAAATTGGTCAATCTGTTCTGAAATTATGGCGATTTGAAAAATTCGAGATGTTTTTTTTATATTTCGGTTTTTTCGATTGAACAATCGTATTCTATGGACAAAAACAAGCAGATTGGTGTGTTCGAAGTTGAAAATTGGTCAATCTGTTCTGAAATTATGGCGATTTGAAAAATTCGAGATGTTTTTTTTTATATTTCGATTTTTTCGATTGAACAATCGTATTCTATGGACAAAAACAAGCAGATTGGTGTGTTCGAAGTTGAAAATTGGTCAATCTGTTCTGAAATTATGGCGATTTGAAAAATTCGAGATGTTTTTTTTTTATATTTCGGTTTTTTCGATTGAACAATCGTATTCTATGGACAAAAACAAGTAGATTGGTGTGTTCGAAGTTGAAAATTGGTCAATCTGTTCTGAAATTATGGCGATTTGAAAAATTCGAGATGTTTTTTTTTATATTTCGGTTTTTTCGATTGAACAATCGTATTCTATGGACAAAAACAAGCAGATTGGTGTGTTCGAAGTTGAAAATTGGTCAATCTGTTCTGAAATTATGGCGATTTGAAAAATTCGAGATGTTTTTTTTTATATTTCGGTTTTTTCGATTGAACAATCGTATTCTATGGACAAAAACAAGCAGATTGGTGTGTTCGAAGTTGAAAATTGGTCAATCTGTTCTGAAATTATGGCGATTTGAAAAATTCGAGATGTTTTTTTTTATATTTCGGTTTTTTCGATTGAACAATCGTATTCTATGGACAAAAACAAGCAGATTGGTGTGTTCGAAGTTGAAAATTGGTCAATCTGTTCTGAAATTATGGCGATTTTAAAAATTCGAGATGTTTTTTTTTATATTTCGGTTTTTTCGATTGAACAATCGTATTCCATGGACAAAAACAAGCAGATTGGTGTGTTCGAAGTTGAAAATTGGTCAATCTGTTCTGAAATTATGGCGATTTGAAAAATTCGAGATGTTTTTTTTTTTATATTTAGGTTTTTTCGATTGAACAATCGTATTCTTTGGACAAAAACAAGTAGATTGGTGTGTTCGAAGTTAAAAATTGGTCAATCTGTTCTGAAATTATGGCGATTTGAAAAATTCGAGATGTTTTTTTTATATTTCGGTTTTTTCGATTGAACAATCGTATTCTATGGACAAAAACAAGCAGATTGGTGTGTTCGAAGTTGAAAATTGGTCAATCTGTTCTGAAATTATGGCGATTTGAAAAATTCGAGATGTTTTTTTTGTATTTCGGTTTTTTCGATTGAACAATCGTATTCTATGGACAAAAACAAGCAGATTGGTGTGTTCGAAGTTGAAAATTGGTCAATCTGTTCTGAAATTATGGCGATTTGAAAAATTCGAGATTTTTTTTTTATATTTCGGTTTTTTCGATTGAACAATCGTATTCTATGGACAAAAACAAGCAGATTGGTGTGTTCGAAGTTGAAAATTGGTCAATCTGTTCTGAAATTATGGCGATTTGAAAAATTCGAGATGTTTTTTTTTTATATTTCGGTTTTTTCGATTGAACAATCGTATTCTATGGAGAAAAACAAGCAGATTGGTGTGTTCGAAGTTGAAAATTGGTCAATCTGTTCTGAAATTATGGCGATTTGAAAAATTCGAGATGTTTTTTTTTTATATTTCGGTTTTTTCGATTGAACAATCGTATTCTATGGACAAAAACAAGTAGATTGGTGTGTTCGAAGTTGAAAATTGGTCAATCTGTTCTGAAATTATGGCGATTTGAAAAATTCGAGATGTTTTTTTTTATATTTCGGTTTTTTCGATTGAACAATCGTATTCTATGGACAAAAACAAGTAGATTGATGTGTTCGAAGTTGAAAATTGGTCAATCTGTTCTGAAATTATGACGATTTGAAAAATTCGAGATGTTTTTTTTTTATATTTCGGTTTTTTCGATTGAACAATCGTATTCTATGGACAAAAACAAGCAGATTGGTGTGTTCAAAGTTGAAAATTGAACAATCTGTTCTGAAATTATGGCGATTTGAAAAAGTCGAGATGTTTTTTTTTATATTTCGGTTTTTTCGATTGAACAATCGTATTCTATGGACAAAAACAAGTAGATTGGTGTGTTCGAAGTTGAAAATTGGTCAATCTGTTCTGAAATTATGGCGATTTGAAAAATTCGAGATGTTTTCTTTTTATATTTCGGTTTTTTCGATTGAACAATCGTATTCTATGGACAAAAACAAGCAGATTGGTGTGTTCGAAGTTGAAAATTGGTCAATCTGTTCTGAAATTATGGCGATTTGAAAAATTCGAGATGTTTTTTTTTTTATATTTCGGTTTTTTCGATTGAACAATCGTATTCTATGGACAAAAACAAGCAGATTGGTGTGTTCGAAGTTGAAAATTGGTCAATCTGTTCTGAAATTATGGCGATTTGAAAAATTCGAGATGTTTTTTTTTATATTTCGGTTTTTTCGATTGAACAATCGTATTCTATGGACAAAAACAAGCAGATTGGTGTGTTCGAAGTTGAAAATTGGTCAATCTGTTCTGAAATTATGGCGATTTGAAAAATTCGAGATGTTTTTTTTTATATTTCGGTTTTTTCGATTGAACAATCGTATTCTATGGACAAAAACAAGCAGATTAGTGTGTTCGAAGTTGAAAATTGGTCAATCTGTTCTGAAATTATGGCGATTTTAAAAATTCGAGATGTTTTTTTTTATATTTCTGTTTTTTCGATTGAACAATCGTATTCCATGGACAAAAACAAGCAGATTGGTGTGTTCGAAGTTGAAAATTGGTCAATCTGTTCTGAAATTATGGCGATTTGAAAAATTCGAGATGTTTTTTTTTTATATTTCGGTTTTTTCGATTGAACAATCGTATTCTATGGACAAAAACAAGTAGATTGGTGTGTTCGAAGTTGAAAATTGGTCAATCTGTTCTGAAATTATGGCGATTTGAAAAATTCGAGATGTTTTTTTTTTATATTTCGGTTTTTTCGATTGAACAATCGTATTCTATGGATAAAAACAAGCAGATTGGTGTGTTCGAAGTTGAAAATTGGTCAATCTGTTCTGAAATTATGGCGATGTGAAAAATTCGAGATGTTTTTTTTTATATTTCGGTTTTTTCGATTGAACAATCGTATTCTATGGACAAAAACAAGCAGATTGGTGTGTTCGAAGTTGAAAATTGGTCAATCTGTTCTGAAATTATGGCGATTTGAAAAATTCGAGATGTTTTTTTTTATATTTCGGTTTTTTCGATTGAACAATCGTATTCTATGGACAAAAACAAGCAGATTGGTGTGTTCGAAGTTGATAATTGGTCAATCTGTTCTGAAATTATGGCGATTTGAAAAATTCGAGATGTTTTTTTTTATATTTCGGTTTTTTCGATTGAACAATCGTATTCTATGGACAAAAACAAGCAGATTGGTGTGTTCGAAGTTGAAAATTGGTCAATCTGTTCTGAAATTATGGCGATTTGAAAAATTCGAGATGTTTTTTTTTATATTTCGGTTTTTTCGATTGAACAATCGTATTCTATGGACAAAACCAAGCAGATTGGTGTGTTCGAAGTTGAAAATTGGTCAATCTGTTCTGAAATTATGGCGATTTGAAAAATTCGAGATGTTTTTTTTTTTATATTTCGGTTTTTTCGATTGAACAATCGTATTCTATGGACAAAAACAAGTAGATTGGTGTGTTCGAAGTTGAAAATTGGTCAATCTGTTCTGAAATTATGGCGATTTGAAAAATTCGAGATGTTTTTTTTTATATTTCGGTTTTTTCGATTGAACAATCGTATTCTATGGACAAAAACAAGCAGGTTGAAAATTGGTCAATCTGTTCTGAAATTATGGCGATTTGAAAAATTCGAGATGTTTTTTTTTATATTTCGGTTTTTTCGATTGAACAATCGTATTCTATGGACAAAAACAAGCAGATTGGTGTGTTCGAAGTTGAACATTGGTCAATCTGTTCAGAAATTATGGCGATTTGAAAAATTCGAGATTTTTTTTTATATTTCGGTTTTTTCGATTGAACAATCGTATTCTATGGACAAAAACAAGCAGATTGGTGTGTTCGAAGTTGAAAATTAGTCAATCTGTTCTGAAATTATGGCGATTTGAAAAATTCGAGATGTTTTTTTTTATATTTCGGTTTTTTCGATTGAACAATCGTATTCTATGGACAAAAACAAGCAGATTGGTGTGTTCGAAGTTGATAATTGGTCAATCTGTTCTGAAATTATGGCGATTTGAAAAATTCGAGATGTTTTTTTTTATATTTCGGTTTTTTCGATTGAACAATCGTATTCTATGGACAAAAACAAGCAGATTGGTGTGTTCGAAGTTGAAAATTGGTCAATCTGTTCTGAAACTATGGCGATTTGAAAAATTCGAGATGTTTTTTTTTTATATTTCGGTTTTTTCGATTGAACAATCGTATTCTATGGACAAAAACAATCAGATTGGTGTGTTCGAAGTTGAAAATTGGTCAATCTGTTCTGAAATTATGGCGATTTGAAAAATTCGAGATGTTTTTTTTTATATTTCGGTTTTTTCGATTGAACAATCGTATTCTATGGACAAAAACAAGTAGATTGGTGTGTTCGAAGTTGAAAATTGGTCAATCTGTTCTGAAATTATGACGATTTGAAAAATTCGAGATGTTTTTTCTTTTATATTTCGGTTTTTTCGATTGAACAATCGTATTCTATGGACAAAAACAAGCAGATTGGTGTGTTCGAAGTTGAAAATTGGTCAATCTGTTCTGAAATTATGGCGATTTGAAAAATTCGAGATGTTTTTTTTTATATTTCGGTTTTTTCGATTGAACAATCGTATTCTATGGACAAAAACAAGCAGATTGGTGTGTTCGAAGTTGAAAATTGGTCAATCTGTTCTGAAATTATGGCGATTTGAAAAATTCGAGATGTTTTTTTTTATATTTCGGTTTTTTCGATTGAACAATCGTATTCTATGGACAAAAACAAGCAGATTGGTGTGTTCGAAGTTGAAAATTGGTCAATCTGTTCTGAAATTATGGCGATTTGAAAAATTCGAGATGTTTTTTTTTATATTTCGGTTTTTTCGATTGAACAATCGTATTCTATGGACAAAAACAAGCAGATTGGTGTGTTCGAAGTTGAAAATTGGTCAATCTGTTCTGAAATTATGGCGATTTTAAAAATTCGAGATGTTTTTTTTTATATTTCGGTTTTTTCGATTGAACAATCGTATTCCATGGACAAAAACAAGCAGATTGGTGTGTTCGAAGTTGAAAATTGGTCAATCTGTTCTGAAATTATGGCGATTTGAAAAATTCGAGATGTTTTTTTTTTATATTTAGGTTTTTTCGATTGAACAATCGTATTCTTTGGACAAAAACAAGTAGATTGGTGTGTTCGAAGTTAAAAATTGGTCAATCTGTTCTGAAATTATGGCGATTTGAAAAATTCGAGATGTTTTTTTTATATTTCGGTTTTTTCGATTGAACAATCGTATTCTATGGACAAAAACAAGCAGATTGGTGTGTTCGAAGTTGAAAATTGGTCAATCTGTTCTGAAATTATGGCGATTTGAAAAATTCGAGATGTTTTTTTTGTATTTCGGTTTTTTCGATTGAACAATCGTATTCTATGGACAAAAACAAGCAGATTGGTGTGTTCGAAGTTGAAAATTGGTCAATCTGTTCTGAAATTATGGCGATTTGAAAAATTCGAGATTTTTTTTTATATTTCGGTTTTTTCGATTGAACAATCGTATTCTATGGACAAAAACAAGCAGATTGGTGTGTTCGAAGTTGAAAATTGGTCAATCTGTTCTGAAATTATGGCGATTTGAAAAATTCGAGATGTTTTTTTTTTATATTTCGGTTTTTTCGATTGAACAATCGTATTCTATGGAGAAAAACAAGCAGATTGGTGTGTTCGAAGTTGAAAATTGGTCAATCTGTTCTGAAATTATGGCGATTTGAAAAATTCGAGATGTTTTTTTTTTATATTTCGGTTTTTTCGATTGAACAATCGTATTCTATGGACAAAAACAAGTAGATTGGTGTGTTCGAAGTTGAAAATTGGTCAATCTGTTCTGAAATTATGGCGATTTGAAAAATTCGAGATGTTTTTTTTTATATTTCGGTTTTTTCGATTGAACAATCGTATTCTATGGACAAAAACAAGTAGATTGATGTGTTCGAAGTTGAAAATTGGTCAATCTGTTCTGAAATTATGACGATTTGAAAAATTCGAGATGTTTTTTTTTATATTTCGGTTTTTTCGATTGAACAATCGTATTCTATGGACAAAAACAAGCAGATTGGTGTGTTCAAAGTTGAAAATTGAACAATCTGTTCTGAAATTATGGCGATTTGAAAAAGTCGAGATGTTTTTTTTTATATTTCGGTTTTTTCGATTGAACAATCGTATTCTATTGACAAAAACAAGCAGATTGGTGTGTTCGAAGTTGAAAATTGGTCAATCTGTTCTGAAATTATGGCGATTTGAAAAATTCGAGATGTTTTTTTTTATATTTCGGTTTTTTCGATTGAACAATCGTATTCTATGGACAAAAACAAGCAGATTGGTGTGTTCGAAGTTGAAAATTGGTCAATCTGTTCTGAAATTATGGCGATTTTAAAAATTCGAGATGTTTTTTTTTATATTTCGGTTTTTTCGATTGAACAATCGTATTCCATGGACAAAAACAAGCAGATTGGTGTGTTCGAAGTTGAAAATTGTTCAATCTGTTCTGAAATTATGGCGATTTGAAAAATTCGAGATGTGTTTTTTTTATATTTCGGTTATTTCGATTGAACAATCGTATTCTATGGACAAAAACAAGTAGATTGGTGTGTTCGAAGTTGAAAATTGGTCAATCTGTTCTGAATTTATGGCGATTTGAAAAATTCGAGATGTTTTTTTTATATTTCGGTTTTTTCGATTGAACAATCGTATTCTATGGACAAAAACAAGCAGATTGGTGTGTTCGAAGTTGAAAATTGGTCAATCTGTTCTGAAATTATGGCGATTTGAAAAATTCGAGATGTTTTTTTTTATATTTCGGTTTTTTCGATTGAACAATCGTATTCTATGGACAAAAACAAGCAGATTGGTGTGTTCGAAGTTGAAAATTGGTCAATCTGTTCTGAAATTATGGTGATTTGAAAAATTCGAGATGTTTTTTTTTATATTTCGGTTTTTTCGATTGAACAATCGTATTCTATGGACAAAAACATGCAGATTGGTGTGTTCGAAGTTGAAAATTGGTCAATCTGTTCTGAAATTATGGCGAATTGAAAAATTCGAGATGTTTTTTTTTATATTTCGGTTTTTTCGATTGAACAATCGTATTCTATGGACAAAAACAAGCAGATTGGTGTGTTCGAAGTTGATAATTGGTCAATCTGTTCTGAAATTATGGCGATTTGAAAAATTCGAGATGTTTTTTTTTATATTTCGGTTTTTTCGATTGAACAATCGTATTCTATGGACAAAAACAAGCAGATTGGTGTGTTCGAAGTTGAAAATTGGTCAATCTGTTCTGAAATTATGGCGATTTGAAAAATTCGAGATGTTTTTTTTTATATTTCGATTTTTTCGATTGAACAATCGTATTCTATGGACAAAAACAAGCAGATTGGTGTGTTCGAAGTTGAAAATTGGTCAATCTGTTCTGAAATTATGGCGATTTGAAAAATTCGAGATGTTTTTTTTTATATTTCGGTTTTTTCGATTGAACAATCGTATTCTATGGACAAAAACAAGCAGATTGGTGTGTTCGAAGTTGAAAATTGGTCAATCTGTTCTGAAATTATGGCGATTTGAAAAATTCGAGATGTTTTTTTTTTATATTTCGGTATTTTCGATTGAACAATCGTATTCTATGGACAAAAACAAGCAGATTGGTGTGTTCGAAGTTGAAAATTGGTCAATCTGTTCTGAAATTATGGCGATTTGAAAAATTCGAGATGTTTTTTTTTATATTTCGGTTTTTTCGATTGACCAATCGTATTCTATGGACAAAAACAAGCAGATTGGTGTGTTCGAAGTTGAAAATTGGTCAATCTGTTCTGAAATTATGGCGATTTTAAAAATTCGAGATGTTTTTTTTATATTTCGGTTTTTTCGATTGAACAATCGTATTCCATGGACAAAAACAAGCAGATTGGTGTGTTCGAAGTTGAAAATTGGTCAATCTGTTCTGAAATTATGGCGATTTGAAAAATTCGAGATGTTTTTTTTTTATATTTCGGTTTTTTCGATTGAACAATCGTATTCTATGGACAAAAACAAGTAGATTGGTGTGTTCGAAGTTGAAAATTGGTCAATCTGTTCTGAAATTATGGCGATTTGAAAAATTCGAGATGTTTTTTTTTATATTTCGTATTCTATGGACAAAAACAAGCAGATTGGTGTGTTCGAAGTTGAAAATTGGTCAATCTGTTCTGAAATTATGGCGATTTGAAAAATTCGAGATGTTTTTTTTTATATTTCGGTTTTTTCGATTGAACAATCGTATTCTATGGACAAAAACAAGCAGATTGGTGTGTTCGAAGTTGAAAATTGGTCAATCTGTTCTGAAATTATGGCGATTTGAAAAATTCGAGATGTTTTTTTTTATATTTCGGTTTTTTCGATTGAACAATCGTATTCTATGGACAAAAACAAGCAGATTGGTGTGTTCGAAGTTGAAAATTGGTCAATCTGTTCTGAAATTATGGCGATTTGAAAAATTCGAGATGTTTTTTTTTATATTTCGGTTTTTTCAATTGAACAATCGTATTCTATGGACAAAAACAAGCAGATTGGTGTGTTCGAAGTTGAAAATTGGTCAATCTGTTCTGAAATTATGGCGATTTGAAAAATTCGAGATGTTTTTTTTATATTTCGGTTTTTTCGATTGAACAATCGTATTCTATGGACAAAAACAAGCAGATTGGTGTGTTCGAAGTTGAAAATTGGTCAATCTGTTCTGAAATTATGGCGATTTGAAAAATTCGAGATGTTTTTTTTTATATTTCGATTTTTTCGATTGAACAATCGTATTCTATGGACAAAAACAAGCAGATTGGTGTGTTCGAAGTTGAAAATTGGTCAATCTGTTCTGAAATTATGGCGATTTGAAAAATTCGAGATGTTTTTTTTTTATATTTCGGTTTTTTCGATTGAACAATCGTATTCTATGGACAAAAACAAGTAGATTGGTGTGTTCGAAGTTGAAAATTGGTCAATCTGTTCTGAAATTATGGCGATTTGAAAAATTCGAGATGTTTTTTTTTATATTTCGGTTTTTTCGATTGAACAATCGTATTCTATGGACAAAAACAAGCAGATTGGTGTGTTCGAAGTTGAAAATTGGTCAATCTGTTCTGAAATTATGGCGATTTGAAAAATTCGAGATGTTTTTTTTTATATTTCGGTTTTTTCGATTGAACAATCGTATTCTATGGACAAAAACAAGCAGATTGGTGTGTTCGAAGTTGAAAATTGGTCAATCTGTTCTGAAATTATGGCGATTTGAAAAATTCGAGATGTTTTTTTTTATATTTCGGTTTTTTCGATTGAACAATCGTATTCTATGGACAAAAACAAGCAGATTGGTGTGTTCGAAGTTGAAAATTGGTCAATCTGTTCTGAAATTATGGCGATTTTAAAAATTCGAGATGTTTTTTTTTATATTTCGGTTTTTTCGATTGAACAATCGTATTCCATGGACAAAAACAAGCAGATTGGTGTGTTCGAAGTTGAAAATTGGTCAATCTGTTCTGAAATTATGGCGATTTGAAAAATTCGAGATGTTTTTTTTTTTATATTTAGGTTTTTTCGATTGAACAATCGTATTCTTTGGACAAAAACAAGTAGATTGGTGTGTTCGAAGTTAAAAATTGGTCAATCTGTTCTGAAATTATGGCGATTTGAAAAATTCGAGATGTTTTTTTTATATTTCGGTTTTTTCGATTGAACAATCGTATTCTATGGACAAAAACAAGCAGATTGGTGTGTTCGAAGTTGAAAATTGGTCAATCTGTTCTGAAATTATGGCGATTTGAAAAATTCGAGATGTTTTTTTTGTATTTCGGTTTTTTCGATTGAACAATCGTATTCTATGGACAAAAACAAGCAGATTGGTGTGTTCGAAGTTGAAAATTGGTCAATCTGTTCTGAAATTATGGCGATTTGAAAAATTCGAGATTTTTTTTTTATATTTCGGTTTTTTCGATTGAACAATCGTATTCTATGGACAAAAACAAGCAGATTGGTGTGTTCGAAGTTGAAAATTGGTCAATCTGTTCTGAAATTATGGCGATTTGAAAAATTCGAGATGTTTTTTTTTTATATTTCGGTTTTTTCGATTGAACAATCGTATTCTATGGAGAAAAACAAGCAGATTGGTGTGTTCGAAGTTGAAAATTGGTCAATCTGTTCTGAAATTATGGCGATTTGAAAAATTCGAGATGTTTTTTTTTTATATTTCGGTTTTTTCGATTGAACAATCGTATTCTATGGACAAAAACAAGTAGATTGGTGTGTTCGAAGTTGAAAATTGGTCAATCTGTTCTGAAATTATGGCGATTTGAAAAATTCGAGATGTTTTTTTTTATATTTCGGTTTTTTCGATTGAACAATCGTATTCTATGGACAAAAACAAGTAGATTGATGTGTTCGAAGTTGAAAATTGGTCAATCTGTTCTGAAATTATGACGATTTGAAAAATTCGAGATGTTTTTTTTTTATATTTCGGTTTTTTCGATTGAACAATCGTATTCTATGGACAAAAACAAGCAGATTGGTGTGTTCAAAGTTGAAAATTGAACAATCTGTTCTGAAATTATGGCGATTTGAAAAAGTCGAGATGTTTTTTTTTATATTTCGGTTTTTTCGATTGAACAATCGTATTCTATGGACAAAAACAAGTAGATTGGTGTGTTCGAAGTTGAAAATTGGTCAATCTGTTCTGAAATTATGGCGATTTGAAAAATTCGAGATGTTTTCTTTTTATATTTCGGTTTTTTCGATTGAACAATCGTATTCTATGGACAAAAACAAGCAGATTGGTGTGTTCGAAGTTGAAAATTGGTCAATCTGTTCTGAAATTATGGCGATTTGAAAAATTCGAGATGTTTTTTTTTTTATATTTCGGTTTTTTCGATTGAACAATCGTATTCTATGGACAAAAACAAGCAGATTGGTGTGTTCGAAGTTGAAAATTGGTCAATCTGTTCTGAAATTATGGCGATTTGAAAAATTCGAGATGTTTTTTTTTATATTTCGGTTTTTTCGATTGAACAATCGTATTCTATGGACAAAAACAAGCAGATTGGTGTGTTCGAAGTTGAAAATTGGTCAATCTGTTCTGAAATTATGGCGATTTGAAAAATTCGAGATGTTTTTTTTTATATTTCGGTTTTTTCGATTGAACAATCGTATTCTATGGACAAAAACAAGCAGATTAGTGTGTTCGAAGTTGAAAATTGGTCAATCTGTTCTGAAATTATGGCGATTTTAAAAATTCGAGATGTTTTTTTTTATATTTCTGTTTTTTCGATTGAACAATCGTATTCCATGGACAAAAACAAGCAGATTGGTGTGTTCGAAGTTGAAAATTGGTCAATCTGTTCTGAAATTATGGCGATTTGAAAAATTCGAGATGTTTTTTTTTTATATTTCGGTTTTTTCGATTGAACAATCGTATTCTATGGACAAAAACAAGTAGATTGGTGTGTTCGAAGTTGAAAATTGGTCAATCTGTTCTGAAATTATGGCGATTTGAAAAATTCGAGATGTTTTTTTTTTATATTTCGGTTTTTTCGATTGAACAATCGTATTCTATGGATAAAAACAAGCAGATTGGTGTGTTCGAAGTTGAAAATTGGTCAATCTGTTCTGAAATTATGGCGATGTGAAAAATTCGAGATGTTTTTTTTTATATTTCGGTTTTTTCGATTGAACAATCGTATTCTATGGACAAAAACAAGCAGATTGGTGTGTTCGAAGTTGAAAATTGGTCAATCTGTTCTGAAATTATGGCGATTTGAAAAATTCGAGATGTTTTTTTTTATATTTCGGTTTTTTCGATTGAACAATCGTATTCTATGGACAAAAACAAGCAGATTGGTGTGTTCGAAGTTGATAATTGGTCAATCTGTTCTGAAATTATGGCGATTTGAAAAATTCGAGATGTTTTTTTTTATATTTCGGTTTTTTCGATTGAACAATCGTATTCTATGGACAAAAACAAGCAGATTGGTGTGTTCGAAGTTGAAAATTGGTCAATCTGTTCTGAAATTATGGCGATTTGAAAAATTCGAGATGTTTTTTTTTATATTTCGGTTTTTTCGATTGAACAATCGTATTCTATGGACAAAACCAAGCAGATTGGTGTGTTCGAAGTTGAAAATTGGTCAATCTGTTCTGAAATTATGGCGATTTGAAAAATTCGAGATGTTTTTTTTTTTATATTTCGGTTTTTTCGATTGAACAATCGTATTCTATGGACAAAAACAAGTAGATTGGTGTGTTCGAAGTTGAAAATTGGTCAATCTGTTCTGAAATTATGGCGATTTGAAAAATTCGAGATGTTTTTTTTTATATTTCGGTTTTTTCGATTGAACAATCGTATTCTATGGACAAAAACAAGCAGGTTGAAAATTGGTCAATCTGTTCTGAAATTATGGCGATTTGAAAAATTCGAGATGTTTTTTTTTATATTTCGGTTTTTTCGATTGAACAATCGTATTCTATGGACAAAAACAAGCAGATTGGTGTGTTCGAAGTTGAACATTGGTCAATCTGTTCAGAAATTATGGCGATTTGAAAAATTCGAGATGTTTTTTTTTATATTTCGGTTTTTTCGATTGAACAATCGTATTCTATGGACAAAAACAAGCAGATTGGTGTGTTCGAAGTTGAAAATTAGTCAATCTGTTCTGAAATTATGGCGATTTGAAAAATTCGAGATGTTTTTTTTTATATTTCGGTTTTTTCGATTGAACAATCGTATTCTATGGACAAAAACAAGCAGATTGGTGTGTTCGAAGTTGATAATTGGTCAATCTGTTCTGAAATTATGGCGATTTGAAAAATTCGAGATGTTTTTTTTTATATTTCGGTTTTTTCGATTGAACAATCGTATTCTATGGACAAAAACAAGCAGATTGGTGTGTTCGAAGTTGAAAATTGGTCAATCTGTTCTGAAACTATGGCGATTTGAAAAATTCGAGATGTTTTTTTTTTATATTTCGGTTTTTTCGATTGAACAATCGTATTCTATGGACAAAAACAATCAGATTGGTGTGTTCGAAGTTGAAAATTGGTCAATCTGTTCTGAAATTATGGCGATTTGAAAAATTCGAGATGTTTTTTTTTATATTTCGGTTTTTTCGATTGAACAATCGTATTCTATGGACAAAAACAAGTAGATTGGTGTGTTCGAAGTTGAAAATTGGTCAATCTGTTCTGAAATTATGACGATTTGAAAAATTCGAGATGTTTTTTCTTTTATATTTCGGTTTTTTCGATTGAACAATCGTATTCTATGGACAAAAACAAGCAGATTGGTGTGTTCGAAGTTGAAAATTGGTCAATCTGTTCTGAAATTATGGCGATTTGAAAAATTCGA
Source organism: Chrysomela aeneicollis (assembly GCA_029955515.1). Taxonomy (NCBI): domain Eukaryota; kingdom Metazoa; phylum Arthropoda; class Insecta; order Coleoptera; family Chrysomelidae; genus Chrysomela; species Chrysomela aeneicollis. The sequence goes on along the minus strand of JARUHQ010000018.1, from coordinate 14,452,572 downwards.
GATGTTTTTTTTTATATTTCGGTTTTTTCGATTGAACAATCGTATTCTATGGACAAAAACAAGCAGATTGGTGTGTTCGAAGTTGAAAATTGGTCAATCTGTTCTGAAATTATGGCGATTTGAAAAATTCGAGATGTTTTTTTTTATATTTCGGTTTTTTCGATTGAACAATCGTATTCTATGGACAAAAACAAGCAGATTGGTGTGTTCGAAGTTGAAAATTGGTCAATCTGTTCTGAAATTATGGCGATTTGAAAAATTCGAGATGTTTTTTTTTATATTTCGGTTTTTTCGATTGAACAATCGTATTCTATGGACAAAAACAAGCAGATTGGTGTGTTCGAAGTTGAAAATTGGTCAATCTGTTCTGAAATTATGGCGATTTTAAAAATTCGAGATGTTTTTTTTTATATTTCGGTTTTTTCGATTGAACAATCGTATTCCATGGACAAAAACAAGCAGATTGGTGTGTTCGAAGTTGAAAATTGGTCAATCTGTTCTGAAATTATGGCGATTTGAAAAATTCGAGATGTTTTTTTTTTATATTTAGGTTTTTTCGATTGAACAATCGTATTCTTTGGACAAAAACAAGTAGATTGGTGTGTTCGAAGTTAAAAATTGGTCAATCTGTTCTGAAATTATGGCGATTTGAAAAATTCGAGATGTTTTTTTTATATTTCGGTTTTTTCGATTGAACAATCGTATTCTATGGACAAAAACAAGCAGATTGGTGTGTTCGAAGTTGAAAATTGGTCAATCTGTTCTGAAATTATGGCGATTTGAAAAATTCGAGATGTTTTTTTTGTATTTCGGTTTTTTCGATTGAACAATCGTATTCTATGGACAAAAACAAGCAGATTGGTGTGTTCGAAGTTGAAAATTGGTCAATCTGTTCTGAAATTATGGCGATTTGAAAAATTCGAGATTTTTTTTTATATTTCGGTTTTTTCGATTGAACAATCGTATTCTATGGACAAAAACAAGCAGATTGGTGTGTTCGAAGTTGAAAATTGGTCAATCTGTTCTGAAATTATGGCGATTTGAAAAATTCGAGATGTTTTTTTTTTATATTTCGGTTTTTTCGATTGAACAATCGTATTCTATGGAGAAAAACAAGCAGATTGGTGTGTTCGAAGTTGAAAATTGGTCAATCTGTTCTGAAATTATGGCGATTTGAAAAATTCGAGATGTTTTTTTTTTATATTTCGGTTTTTTCGATTGAACAATCGTATTCTATGGACAAAAACAAGTAGATTGGTGTGTTCGAAGTTGAAAATTGGTCAATCTGTTCTGAAATTATGGCGATTTGAAAAATTCGAGATGTTTTTTTTTATATTTCGGTTTTTTCGATTGAACAATCGTATTCTATGGACAAAAACAAGTAGATTGATGTGTTCGAAGTTGAAAATTGGTCAATCTGTTCTGAAATTATGACGATTTGAAAAATTCGAGATGTTTTTTTTTATATTTCGGTTTTTTCGATTGAACAATCGTATTCTATGGACAAAAACAAGCAGATTGGTGTGTTCAAAGTTGAAAATTGAACAATCTGTTCTGAAATTATGGCGATTTGAAAAAGTCGAGATGTTTTTTTTTTATATTTCGGTTTTTTCGATTGAACAATCGTATTCTATGGACAAAAACAAGTAGATTGGTGTGTTCGAAGTTGAAAATTGGTCAATCTGTTCTGAAATTATGGCGATTTGAAAAATTCGAGATGTTTTCTTTTTATATTTCGGTTTTTTCGATTGAACAATCGTATTCTATGGACAAAAACAAGCAGATTGGTGTGTTCGAAGTTGAAAATTGGTCAATCTGTTCTGAAATTATGGCGATTTGAAAAATTCGAGATGTTTTTTTTTTATATTTCGGTTTTTTCGATTGAACAATCGTATTCTATGGACAAAAACAAGCAGATTGGTGTGTTCGAAGTTGAAAATTGGTCAATCTGTTCTGAAATTATGGCGATTTGAAAAATTCGAGATGTTTTTTTTTATATTTCGGTTTTTTCGATTGAACAATCGTATTCTATGGACAAAAACAAGCAGATTGGTGTGTTCGAAGTTGAAAATTGGTCAATCTGTTCTGAAATTATGGCGATTTGAAAAATTCGAGATGTTTTTTTTTATATTTCGGTTTTTTCGATTGAACAATCGTATTCTATGGACAAAAACAAGCAGATTAGTGTGTTCGAAGTTGAAAATTGGTCAATCTGTTCTGAAATTATGGCGATTTTAAAAATTCGAGATGTTTTTTTTTATATTTCTGTTTTTTCGATTGAACAATCGTATTCCATGGACAAAAACAAGCAGATTGGTGTGTTCGAAGTTGAAAATTGGTCAATCTGTTCTGAAATTATGGCGATTTGAAAAATTCGAGATGTTTTTTTTTTATATTTCGGTTTTTTCGATTGAACAATCGTATTCTGTGGACAAAAACAAGTAGATTGGTGTGTTCGAAGTTGAAAATTGGTCAATCTGTTCTGAAATTATGGCGATTTGAAAAATTCGAGATGTTTTTTTTTTATATTTCGGTTTTTTCGATTGAACAATCGTATTCTATGGACAAAAACAAGCAGATTGGTGTGTTCGAAGTTGAAAATTGGTCAATCTGTTCTGAAATTATGGCGATGTGAAAAATTCGAGATGTTTTTTTTTATATTTCGGTTTTTTCGATTGAACAATCGTATTCTATGGACAAAAACAAGCAGATTGGTGTGTTCGAAGTTGAAAATTGGTCAATCTGTTCTGAAATTATGGCGATTTGAAAAATTCGAGATGTTTTTTTTTATATTTCGGTTTTTTCGATTGAACAATCGTATTCTATGGACATAAACAAGCAGATTGGTGTGTTCGAAGTTGAAAATTGGTCAATCTGTTCTGAAATTATGGCGATTTGAAAAATTCGAGATGTTTTTTTTTATATTTCGGTTTTTTCGATTGAACAATCGTATTCTATGGACAAAAACAAGCAGATTGGTGTGTTCGAAGTTGATAATTGGTCAATCTGTTCTGAAATTATGGCGATTTGAAAAATTCGAGATGTTTTTTTTTATATTTCGGTTTTTTCGATTGAACAATCGTATTCTATGGACGAAAACAAGCAGATTGGTGTGTTCGAAGTTGAAAATTGGTCAATCTGTTCTGAAATTATGGCGATTTGAAAAATTCGAGATGTTTTTTTTTATATTTCGGTTTTTTCGATTGAACAATCGTATTCTATGGACAAAACCAAGCAGATTGGTGTGTTCGAAGTTGAAAATTGGTCAATCTGTTCTGAAATTATGGCGATTTGAAAAATTCGAGATGTTTTTTTTTTTATATTTCGGTTTTTTCGATTGAACAATCGTATTCTATGGACAAAAACAAGTAGATTGGTGTGTTCGAAGTTGAAAATTGGTCAATCTGTTCTGAAATTATGGCGATTTGAAAAATTCAAGATGTTTTTTTTTATATTTCGGTTTTTTCGATTGAACAATCGTATTCTATGGACAAAAACAAGCAGATTGGTGTGTTCGAAGTTGAAAATTGGTCAATCTGTTCTGAAATTATGGCGATTTGAAAAATTCGAGATGTTTTTTTTTATATTTCGGTTTTTTCGATTGAAAAATCGTATTCTATGGACAAAAACAAGCAGATTGGTGTGTTCGAAGTTGAAAATTGGTCAATCTGTTCAGAAATTATGGCGATTTGAAAAATTCGAGATGTTTTTTTTTATATTTCGGTTTTTTCGATTGAACAATCGTATTCTATGGAGAAAAACAAGCAGATTGGTGTGTTCGAAGTTAAAAATTGGTCAATCTGTTCTGAAATTATGGCGATTTGAAAAATTCGGGATGTTTTTTTTTATATTTCGGTTTTTTCGATTGAACAATCGTGATCTATGGACAAAAACAAGTAGATTGGTGTGTTCGAAGTTGAAAATTGGTCAATCTGTTCTGAAATTATGGCGATTTGAAAAATTCGAGATGTTTTTTTTATAGTTCGGTTTTTTCGATTGAACAATCGTATTCTATGGACAAAAACAAGCAGATTGGTGTGTTCGAAGTTGAAAATTGGTCAATCTGTTCTGAAATTATGGCGATTTGAAAAATTCGAGATGTTTTTTTTTATATTTCGGTTTTTTCGATTGAACAGTCGTATTTTATGGACAAAAACAAGTAGATTGGTGTGTTCGAAGTTGAAAATTGGTCAATCTGTTCTGAAATTATGACGATTTGAAAAATTCGAGATGTTTTTTTTTTATATTTCGGTTTTTTCGATTGAACAATCGTATTCTATGGACAAAAACAAGCAGATTGGTGTGTTCGAAGTTGAAAATTGAACAATCTGTTCTGAAATTATGGCGATTTGAAAAAGTCGAGATGTTTTTTTTTATATTTCGGTTTTTTCGATTGAACAATCGTATTCTATGGACAAAAACAAGTAGATTGGTGTGTTCGAAGTTGAAAATTGGTCAATCTGTTCTGAAATTATGGCGATTTGAAAAATTCGAGATGTTTTTTTTTATATTTCGGTTTTTTCGATTGAACAATCGTATTCTATGGACAAAAACAAGCAGATTGGTGTGTTCGAAGTTGAAAATTGGTGAATCTGTTCTGAAATTATGGCGATTTGAAAAATTCGAGATGTTTTTTTTTTATATTTCGGTTTTTTCGATTGAACAATCGTATTCTATGGACAAAATCAAGCAGATTGGTGTGTTCGAAGTTGAAAATTGGTCAATCTGTTCTGAAATTATGGCGATTTTAAAAATTCGAGATGTTTTTTTTTATATTTCGGTTTTTTCGATTGAACAATCGTATTCCATGGACAAAAACAAGCAGATTGGTGTGTTCGAAGTTGAAAATTGGTCAATCTGTTCTGAAATTATGGCGATTTGAAAAATTCGAGATGTTTTTTTTATATTTCGGTTTTTTCGATTGAACAATCGTATTCTATGGACAAAAACAAGTAGATTGGTGTGTTCGAAGTTGAAAATTGGTCAATCTGTTCTGAAATTATGGCGATTTGAAAAATTCGAGATGTTTTTTTTTATATTTCGGTTTTTTCGATTGAACAATCGTATTCTATGGACAAAAACAAGCAGATTGGTGTGTTCGAAGTTGAAAATTGGTCAATCTGTTCTGAAATTATGGCGATTTGAAAAATTCGAGATGTTTTTTTTTAAATTTCGGTTTTTTCGATTGAACAATCGTATTCTATGGACAAAAACAAGCAGATTGGTGTGTTCGAAGTTGAAAATTGGTCAATCTGTTCTGAAATTATGGCGATTTGAAAAATTCGAGATGTTTTTTTTTATATTTCGGTTTTTTCGATTGAACAATCGTATTCTATGGACAAAAACAAGCAGATTGGTGTGTTCGAAGTTGATAATTGGTCAATCTGTTCTGAAATTATGGCGATTTGAAAAATTCGAGATGTTTTTTTTATATTTCGGTTTTTTCGATTGAACAATCGTATTCTATGGACAAAAACAAGCAGATTGGTGTGTTCGAAGTTGAAAATTGGTCAATCTGTTCTGAAATTATGGCGATTTGAAAAATTCGAGATGTTTTTTTTTTTTTATATTTCGGTTTTTTCGATTGAACAATCGTATTCTATGGACAAAACCAAGCAGATTGGTGTGTTCGAAGTTGACAATTGGTCAATCTTTTCTGAAATTATGGCGATTTGAAAAATTCGAGATGTTTTTTTTTTTTTATATTTCGGTTTTTTCGATTGAACAATCGTATTCTATGGACAAAAACAAGTAGATTGGTGTGTTCGAAGTTGAAAATTGGTCAATCTGTTCTGAAATTATGACGATTTGAAAAATTCGAGATGTTTTTTTTTTATATATCGGTTTTTTCGATTGAACAATCGTATTCTATGGACAAAAACAAGCAGATTGGTGTGTTCGAAGTTGAAAATTGGTCAATCTGTTCTGAAATTATGGCGATTTGAAAAATTCGAGATGTTTTTTTTTTATATTTCGGTTTTTTCGATTGAACAATCGTATTCTATGGACAAAAACAAGTAGATTGGTGTGTTCGAAGTTGAAAATTGGTCAATCTGTTCTGAAATTATGGCGATTTGAAAAATTCGAGATGTTTTTTTTTTATTTCGGTTTTTTCGATTGAACAATCGTATTCTATGGACAAAAACAAGCAGATTGGTGTGTTCGAAGTTGAAAATTGGTCAATCTGTTCTGAAATTATGGCGATTTGAAAAATTCGAGATGTTTTTTTTTTTATATTTCGGTTTTTTCGATTGAACAATCGTATTCTATGGACAAAAACAAGCAGATTGGTGTGTTCGAAGTTGAAAATTGGTCAATCTGTTCTGAAATTATGGCGATTTGAAAAATTCGAGATGTTTTTTTTTATATTTCGGTTTTTTTGATTGAACAATCGTATTCTATGGACAAAAACAAGCAGATTGGTGTGTTCGAAGTTGAAAATTGGTCAATCTGTTCTGAAATTATGGCGATTTGAAAAGTTCGAGATGTTTTTTTTTATATTTCGGTTTTTTCGATTGAACAATCGTATTCTATGGACAAAAACAAGCAGATTGGTGTGTTCGAAGTTGATAATTGGTCAATCCGTTCTGAAATTATGGCGATTTGAAAAATTCGAGATGTTTTTTTTATATTTCGGTATTTTCGATTGAACAATCGTATTCTATGGACAAAAACAAGCAGATTGGTGTGTTCGAAGTTGAAAATTGGTCAATCTGTTCTGAAATTATAGCGATTTGAAAAATTCGAGATGTTTTTTTTATATTTCGGTTTTTTCGATTGAACAATCGTATTCTATGGACAAAAACAAGCAGATTGGTGTGTTCGAAGTTGAAAATTGGTCAATCTGTTCTGAAATTATGGCGATTTGAAAAATTCGAGATGTTTTTTTTATATTTCGGTTTTTTCGATTGAACAATCGTATTCTATGGACAAAAACAAGTAGATTGGTGTGTTCGAAGTTGAAAATTGGTCAATCTGTTCTGAAATTATGACGATTTGAAAAATTCGAGATGTTTTTTTTTATATTTCGGTTTTTTCGATTGAACAATCGTATTCTATGGACAAAAACAAGCAGATTGGTGTGTTCGAAGTTGAAAATTGGTCAATCTGTTCTGAAATTATGGCGATTTGAAAAATTCGAGATGTTTTTTTTATATTTCGGTTTTTTCGATTGAACAATCGTATTCTATGGACAAAAACAAGCAGATTGGTGTGTTCGAAGTTGAAAATTGGTCAATCTGTTCTGAAATTATGGCGATTTGAAAAATTCGAGATGTTTTTTTTTATATTTCGGTTTTTTCGATTGAACAATCGTATTCTATGGACAAAAACAAGCAGATTGGTGTGTTCGAACTTGAAAATTGGTCAATCTGTTCTGAAATTATGGCGATTTGAAAAATTCGAGATGTTTTTTTTTATATTTCGGTTTTTTCGATTGAACAATCGTATTCCATGGACGAAAACAAGCAGATTGGTGTGTTCGAAGTTGAAAATTGGTCAATCTGTTCTGAAATTATGACGATTTGAAAAATTCGAGATGTTTTTTTTTATATTTCGGTTTTTTCGATTGAACAATCGTATTCTATGGACAAAAACAAGTAGATTGGTGTGTTCGAAGTTGAAAATTGGTCAATCTGTTCTGAAATTATGACGATTTGAAAAATTCGAGATGTTTTTTTTTTATATTTCGGTTTTTTCGATTGAACAATCGTATTCTATGGACAAAAACAAGCAGATTGGTGTGTTCGAAGTTGAAAATTGGTCAATCTGTTCTGAAATTATGGCGATTTGAAAAATTCGAGATGTTTTTTTTTATATTTCGGTTTTTTCGATTGAACAATCGTATTCTATGGACAAAAACAAGTAGATTGGTGTGTTCGAAGTTGAAAATTGGTCAATCTGTTCTGAAATTATGGCGATTTGAAAAATTCGAGATGTTTTTTTTTTATATTTCGGTTTTTTCGATTGAACAATCGTATTCTATGGACAAAAACAAGCAGATTGGTGTGTTCGAAGTTGAAAATTGGTCAATCTGTTCTGAAATTATGGCGATTTGAAAAATTCGAGATGTTTTTTTTTTATATTTCGGTTTTTTCGATTGAACAATCGTATTCTATGGACAAAAACAAGCAGATTGGTGTGTTCGAAGTTGAAAATTGGTCAATCTGTTCTGAAATTATGGCGATTTGAAAAATTCGAGATGTTTTTTTTTATATTTCGGTTTTTTTCGATTGAACAATCGTATTCTATGGACAAAAACAAGCAGATTGGTGTGTTCGAAGTTGAAAATTGGTCAATCTGTTCTGAAATTATGGCGATTTGAAAAATTCGAGATGTTTTTTTTTATATTTCGGTTTTTTCGATTGAACAATCGTATTCTATGGACAAAAACAAGCAGATTGGTGTGTTCGAAGTTGAAAATTGGTCAATCTGTTTTGAAATTATGACGATTTGAAAAATTCGAGATGTTTTTTTTTATATTTCGGTTTTTTCGATTGAACAATCGTATTCTATGGACAAAAACAAGCAGATTGGTGTGTTCGAAGTTGAAAATTGGTCAATCTGTTCTGAAATTATAGCGATTTGAAAAATTCGAGATGTTTTTTTTTTATATTTCGGTTTTTTCGATTGAACAATCGTATTCTATGGACAAAAACAAGCAGATTGATGTGTTCGAAGTTGAAAATTGGTCAATCTGTTCTGAAATTATGGCGATTTGAAAAATTCGAGATGTTTTTTTTTATATTTCGGTTTTTTCGATTGAACAATCGTATTCTATGGACAAAAACAAGCAGATTGGTGTGTTCGAAGTTGAAAATTGGTCAATCTGTTCTGAAATTATGGCGATTTGAAAAATTCGAGATGTTTTTTTTTATATTTCGGTTTTTTCGATTGAACAATCGTATTCTATGGACAAAAACAAGCAGATTGGTGTGTTCGAAGTTGAAATTTGGTCAATCTGTTCTGAAATTATGGCGATTTGAAAAATTCGAGATGTTTTTTTTTATATTTCGGTTTTTTCGATTGAACAATCGTATTCTATGGACAAAAACAAGCAGATTGGTGTGTTCGAAGTTGAAAATTGGTCAATCTGTTCTGAAATTATGGCGATTTGAAAAATTCGAGATGTTTTTTTTTATATTTCGGTTTTTTCGATTGAACAATCGTATTCTATGGACAAAAACAAGCAGATTGGTGTGTTCGAAGTTGAAAATTGGTCAATCTGTTCTGAAATTATGGCGATTTGAAAAATTCGAGATGTTTTTTTTTATATTTCGGTTTTTTCGATTGAACAATCGTATTCTATGGACAAAAACAAGCAGATTGGTGTGTTCGAAGTTGAAAATTGGTCAATCTGTTCTGAAATTATGGCGATTTGAAAAATTCGAGATGTTTTTTTTTATATCTCGGTTTTTTCGATTGAACAATCGTATTCTATGGACAAAAACAAGCAGATTGGTGTGTTCGAAGTTGAAAATTGGTCAATCTGTTCTGAAATTATGGCGATTTGAAAAATTCGAGATGTTTTTTTTATATTTCGGTTTTTTCGATTGAACAATCGTATTCTATGGACAAAAACAAGCAGATTGGTGTGTTCGAAGTTGAAAATTGGTCAATCTGTTCTGAAATTATGGCGATTTGAAAAATTCGAGATGTTTTTTTTTATATTTCGGTTTTTTCGATTGAACAATCGTATTCTATGGACAAAAACAAGCAGATTGGTGTGTTCGAAGTTGAAAATTGGTCAATCTGTTTTGAAATTATGACGATTTGAAAAATTCGAGATGTTTTTTTTTATATTTCGGTTTTTTCGATTGAACAATCGTATTCTATGGACAAAAACAAGCAGATTGGTGTGTTCGAAGTTGAAAATTGGTCAATCTGTTCTGAAATTATAGCGATTTGAAAAATTCGAGATGTTTTTTTTTTATATTTCGGTTTTTTCGATTGAACAATCGTATTCTATGGACAAAAACAAGCAGATTGGTGTGTTCGAAGTTGAAAATTGGTCAATCTGTTCTGAAATTATAGCGATTTGAAAAATTCGAGATGTTTTTTTTTATATTTCGGTTTTTTCGATTGAACAATCGTATTCTATGGACAAAAACAAGCAGATTGGTGTGTTCGAAGTTGAAAATTGGTCAATCTGTTCTGAAATTATGGCGATTTGAAAAATTCGAGATGTTTTTTTTTATATTTCGGTTTTTTCGATTGAACAATCGTATTCTATGGACAAAAACAAGCAGATTGGTGTGTTCGAAGTTGAAAATTGGTCAATCTGTTCTGAAATTATGGCGATTTGAAAAATTCGAGATGTTTTTTTTTATATTTCGGTTTTTTCGATTGAACAATCGTATTCTATGGACAAAAACAAGCAGATTGGTGTGTTCGAAGTTGAAAATTGGTCAATCTGTTCTGAAATTATGGCGATTTGAAAAATTCGAGATGTTTTTTTTTATATTTCGGTTTTTTCGATTGAACAATCGTATTCTATGGGCAAAAACAAGCAGATTGGTGTGTTCGAAGTTGAAAATTGGTCAATCTGTTCTGAAATTATGGCGATTTGAAAAATTCGAGATGTTTTTTTTTATATTTCGGTTTTTTCGATTGAACAATCGTATTCTATGGACAAAAACAAGCAGATTGGTGTGTTCGAAGTTGAAAATTGGTCAATCTGTTCTGAAATTATGGCGATTTGAAAAATTCGAGATGTTTTTTCTTATATTTCGGTTTTTTCGATTGAACAATCGTATTCTATGGACAAAAACAAGTAGATTGGTGTGTTCGAAGTTGAAAATTGGTCAATCTGTTCTGAAATTATGGCGATTTGAAAAATTCGAGATGTTTTTTTTTATATTTCGGTTTTTTCGATTGAACAATCGTATTCTATGGACAAAAACAAGTAGATTGGTGTGTTCGAAGTTGAAAATTGGTCAATCTGTTCTGAAGTTATGGCGATTTGAAAAATTCGAGATGTTTTTTTTTATATTTCGGTTTTTTCGATTGAACAATCGTATTCTATGGACAAAAACAAGCAGATTGGTGTGTTCGAAGTTGAAAATTGGTCAATCTGTTCTGAAATTATGGCGATTTGAAAAATTCGAGATGTTTTTTTTTATATTTCGGTTTTTTCGATTGAACAATCGTATTCTATGGACAAAAACAAGCAGATTGGTGTGTTCGAAGTTGAAAATTGGTCAATCTGTTCTGAAATTATGGCGATTTGAAAAATTCGAGATGTTTTTTTTATATTTTGGTTTTTTCGATTGAACAATCGTATTCTATGGACAAAAACAAGCAGATTGGTGTGTTCGAAGTTGAAAATTGGTCAATCTGTTCTGAAATTATGGCGATTTGAAAAATTCGAGATGTTTTTTTTTATATTTCGGTTTTTTCGATTGAACAATCGTATTCTATGGACAAAAACAAGCAGATTGGTGTGTTCGAAGTTGAAAATTGGTCAATCTGTTCTGAAATTATGGCGATTTGAAAAATTCGAGATGTTTTTTTTTTATATTTCGGTTTTTTCGATTGAACAATCGTATTCTATGGACAAAAACAAGTAGATTGGTGTGTTCGAAGTTGAAAATTGGTCAATCTGTTCTGAAATTATGGCGATTTGAAAAATTCGAGATGTTTTTTTTTTATATTTCGGTTTTTTCGATTGAACAATCGTATTCTATGGACAAAAACAAGTAGATTGGTGTGTTCGAAGTTGAAAATTGGTCAATCTGTTCTGAAATTATGGCGATTTGAAAAATTCGAGATGTTTTTTTTTATATTTCGGTTTTTTCGATTGAACAATCGTATTCTATGGACAAAAACAAGCAGATTGGTGTGTTCGAAGTTGAAAATTGGTCAATCTGTTCTGAAATTATGGCGATTTGAAAAATTCGAGATGTTTTTTTTTATATCTCGGTTTTTTCGATTGAACAATCGTATTCTATGGACAAAAACAAGCAGATTGGTGTGTTCGAAGTTGAAAATTGGTCAATCTGTTCTGAAATTATGGCGATTTGAAAAATTCAAGATGTTTTTTTTATATTTCGGTTTTTTCGATTGAACAATCGTATTCTATGGACAAAAACAAGCAGATTGGTGTGTTCGAAGTTGAAAATTGGTCAATCTGTTCTGAAATTATGGCGATTTGAAAAATTCGAGATGTTTTTTTTTATATTTCGGTTTTTTCGATTGAACAATCGTATTCTATGGACAAAAACAAGCAGATTGGTGTGTTCGAAGTTGAAAATTGGTCAATCTGTTTTGAAATTATGACGATTTGAAAAATTCGAGATGTTTTTTTTTATATTTCGGTTTTTTCGATTGAACAATCGTATTCTATGGACAAAAACAAGCAGATTGGTGTGTTCGAAGTTGAAAATTGGTCAATCTGTTCTGAAATTATAGCGATTTGAAAAATTCGAGATGTTTTTTTTTTATATTTCGGTTTTTTCGATTGAACAATCGTATTCTATGGACAAAAACAAGCAGATTGGTGTGTTCGAAGTTGAAAATTGGTCAATCTGTTCTGAAATTATAGCGATTTGAAAAATTCGAGATGTTTTTTTTTATATTTCGGTTTTTTCGATTGAACAATCGTATTCTATGGACAAAAACAAGCAGATTGGTGTGTTCGAAGTTGAAAATTGGTCATTCTGTTCTGAAATTATGGCGATTTGAAAAATTCGAGATGTTTTTTTTTATATTTCGGTTTTTTCGATTGAACAATCGTATTCTATGGACAAAAACAAGCAGATTGGTGTGTTCGAAGTTGAAAATTGGTCAATCTGTTCTGAAATTATGGCGATTTGAAAAATTCGAGATGTTTTTTTTTATATTTCGGTTTTTTCGATTGAACAATCGTATTCTATGGACAAAAACAAGCAGATTGGTGTGTTCGAAGTTGAAAATTGGTCAATCTGTTCTGAAATTATGGCGATTTGAAAAATTCGAGATGTTTTTTTTTATATTTCGGTTTTTTCGATTGAACAATCGTATTCTATGGGCAAAAACAAGCAGATTGGTGTGTTCGAAGTTGAAAATTGGTCAATCTGTTCTGAAATTATGGCGATTTGAAAAATTCGAGATGTTTTTTTTTATATTTCGGTTTTTTCGATTGAACAATCGTATTCTATGGACAAAAACAAGCAGATTGGTGTGTTCGAAGTTGAAAATTGGTCAATCTGTTCTGAAATTATGGCGATTTGAAAAATTCGAGATGTTTTTTCTTATATTTCGGTTTTTTCGATTGAACAATCGTATTCTATGGACAAAAACAAGTAGATTGGTGTGTTCGAAGTTGAAAATTGGTCAATCTGTTCTGAAATTATGGCGATTTGAAAAATTCGAGATGTTTTTTTTTTATATTTCGGTTTTTTCGATTGAACAATCGTATTCTATGGACAAAAACAAGTAGATTGGTGTGTTCGAAGTTGAAAATTGGTCAATCTGTTCTGAAGTTATGGCGATTTGAAAAATTCGAGATGTTTTTTTTTATATTTCGGTTTTTTCGATTGAACAATCGTATTCTATGGACAAAAACAAGCAGATTGGTGTGTTCGAAGTTGAAAATTGGTCAATCTGTTCTGAAATTATGGCGATTTGAAAAATTCGAGATGTTTTTTTTTATATTTCGGTTTTTTCGATTGAACAATCGTATTCTATGGACAAAAACAAGCAGATTGGTGTGTTCGAAGTTGAAAATTGGTCAATCTGTTCTGAAATTATGGCGATTTGAAAAATTCGAGATGTTTTTTTTATATTTTGGTTTTTTCGATTGAACAATCGTATTCTATGGACAAAAACAAGCAGATTGGTGTGTTCGAAGTTGAAAATTGGTCAATCTGTTCTGAAATTATGGCGATTTGAAAAATTCGAGATGTTTTTTTTTTTATATTTCGGTTTTTTCGATTGAACAATCGTATTCTATGGACAAAAACAAGCAGATTGGTGTGTTCGAAGTTGAAAATTGGTCAATCTGTTTTGAAATTATGACGATTTGAAAAATTCGAGATGTTTTTTTTTATATTTCGGTTTTTTCGATTGAACAATCGTATTCTATGGACAAAAACAAGCAGATTGGTGTGTTCGAAGTTGAAAATTGGTCAATCTGTTCTGAAATTATTGCGATTTGAAAAATTCGAGATGTTTTTTTTTTTATATTTCGGTTTTTTCGATTGAACAATCGTATTCTATGGACAAAAACAAGCAGATTGGTGTGTTCGAAGTTGAAAATTGGTCAATCTGTTCTGAAATTATGGCGATTTGAAAAATTCGAGATGTTTTTTTTTATATTTCGGTTTTTTCGATTGAACAATCGTATTCTATGGACAAAAACAAGCAGATTGGTGTGTTCGAAGTTGAAAATTGGTCAATCTGTTCTGAAATTATGGCGATTTGAAAAATTCGAGATGTTTTTTTTTATATTTCGGTTTTTTCGATTGAACAATCGTATTCTATGGACAAAAACAAGTAGATTGGTGTGTTCGAAGTTGAAAATTGGTCAATCTGTTCTGAAATTATGACGATTTGAAAAATTCGAGATGTTTTTTTTTTTATATTTCGGTTTTTTCGATTGAACAATCGTATTCTATGGACAAAAACAAGCAGATTGGTGTGTTCGAAGTTGAAAATTGGTCAATCTGTTCTGAAATTATGGCGATTTGAAAAATTCGAGATTTTTCTTTTTTATATTTCGGTTTTTTCGATTGAACAATCGTATTCTATGGACAAAAACAAGTAGATTGGTGTGTTCGAAGTTGAAAATTGGTCAATCTGTTCTGAAATTATGGCGATTTGAAAAATTCGAGATGTTTTTTTTTATATTTCGGTTTTTTCGATTGAACAATCGTATTCTATGGACAAAAACAAGCAGATTGGTGTGTTCGAAGTTGAAAATTGGTCAATCTGTTCTGAAATTATAGCGATTTGAAAAATTCGAGATGTTTTTTTTTTATATTTCGGTTTTTTCGATTGAACAATCGTATTCTATGGACAAAAACAAGCAGATTGGTGTGTTCGAAGTTGAAAATTGGTCAATCTGTTCTGAAATTATGGCGATTTGAAAAATTCGAGATGTTTTTTTTTATATTTCGGTTTTTTCGATTGAACAATCGTATTCTATGGACAAAAACAAGCAGATTGGTGTGTTCGAAGTTGAAAATTGGTCAATCTGTTCTGAAATTATAGCGATTTGAAAAATTCGAGATGTTTTTTCTTATGTTTCGGTTTTTTCGATTGAACAATCGTATTCTATGGACAAAAACAAGCAGATTGGTGTGTTCGAAGTTGAAAATTGGTCAATCTGTTCTGAAATTATGGCGATTTTAAAAATTCGAGATGTTTTTTTTTATATTTCGGTTTTTTCGATTGAACAATCGTATTCCATGGACAAAAACAAGCAGATTGGTGTGTTCGAAGTTGAAAATTGGTCAATCTGTTCTGAAATTATGGCGATTTGAAAAATTCGAGATGTTTTTTCTTATATTTCGGTTTTTTCGATTGAACAATCGTATTCTATGGACAAAAACAAGTAGATTGGTGTGTTCGTAGTTGAAAATTGGTCAATCTGTTCTGAAATTATGGCGATTTGAAAAATTCGAGATGTTTTTTTTTATATTTCGGTTTTTTTGATTGAACAATCGTATTCTATGGACAAAAACAAGCAGATTGGTGTGTTCGAAGTTGAAAATTGGTCAATCTGTTCTGAAATTATAGCGATTTGAAAAATTCGAGATGTTTTTTTTATATTTCGGTTTTTTCGATTGAACAATCGTATTCTATGGACAAAAACAAGCAGATTGGTGTGTTCGAAGTTGAAAATTGGTCAATCTGTTCTGAAATTATGGCGATTTGAAAAATTCGAGATGTTTTTTTTTTATATTTCGGTTTTTTTCGATTGAACAATCGTATTCTATAAACAAAAACAAGCAGATTGGTGTGTTCGAAGTTGAAAATTGGTCAATCTGTTCTGAAATTATGGCGATTTGAAAAATTCGAGATGTTTTTTTTTATATTTCGGTTTTTTCGATTGAACAATCGTATTCTATGGACAAAAACAAGCAGATTGGTGTGTTCGAAGTTGAAAATTGGTCAATCTGTTCTGAAATTATAGCGATTTGAAAAATTCGAGATGTTTTTTTTTTATATTTCGGTTTTTTCGATTGAACAATCGTATTCTATGGACAAAAACAAGCAGATTGGTGTGTTCGAAGTTGAAAATTGGTCAATCTGTTCTGAAATTATAGCGATTTGAAAAATTCGAGATGTTTTTTTTTATATTTCGGTTTTTTCGATTGAACAATCGTATTCTATGGACAAAAACAAGTAGATTGGTGTGTTCGAAGTTGAAAATTGGTCAATCTGTTCTGAAATTATGGCGATTTGAAAAATTCGAGATGTTTTTTTTTATATTTCGGTTTTTTCGATTGAACAATCGTATTCTATGGACAAAAACAAGCAGATTGGTGTGTTCGAAGTTGAAAATTGGTCAATCTGTTCTGAAATTATAGCGATTTGAAAAATTCGAGATGTTTTTTTTTATATTTCGGTTTTTTCGATTGAACAATCGTATTCTATGGACAAAAACAAGCAGATTGGTGTGTTCGAAGTTGAAAATTGGTCAATCTGTTCTGAAATTATGGCGATTTGAAAAATTCGAGATGTTTTTTTTTTATATTTCGGTTTTTTCGATTGAACAATCGTATTCTATGGACAAAAACAAGCAGATTGGTGTGTTCGAAGTTGAAAATTGGTCAATCTGTTCTGAAATTATAGCGATTTGAAAAATTCGAGATGTTTTTTCTTATATTTCGGTTTTTTCGATTGAACAATCGTATTCTATGGACAAAAACAAGCAGATTGGTGTGTTCGAAGTTGAAAATTGGTCAATCTGTTCTGAAATTATGGCGATTTTAAAAATTCGAGATGTTTTTTTTTATATTTCGGTTTTTTCGATTGAACAATCGTATTCCATGGACAAAAACAAGCAGATTGGTGTGTTCGAAGTTGAAAATTGGTCAATCTGTTCTGAAATTATGGCGATTTGAAAAATTCGAGATGTTTTTTTTTTATATTTCGGTTTTTTCGATTGAACAATCGTATTCTATGGACAAAAACAAGTAGATTGGTGTGTTCGTAGTTGAAAATTGGTCAATCTGTTCTGAAATTATGGCGATTTGAAAAATTCGAGATGTTTTTTTTTATATTTCGGTTTTTTTGATTGAACAATCGTATTTTATGGACAAAAACAAGCAGATTGGTGTGTTCGAAATTGAAAATTGGTCAATCTGTTCTGAAATTATAGCGATTTGAAAAATTCGAGATGTTTTTTTTGTATTTCGGTTTTTTCGATTGAACAATCGTATTCTATGGACAAAAACAAGCAGATTGAAGTGTTCGAAGTTGAAAATTGGTCAATCTGTTCTGAAATTATGGCGATTTGAAAAATTCGAGATGTTTTTTTTTTATATTTCGGTTTTTTCGATTGAACAATCGTATTCTATGGACAAAAACAAGCAGATTGGTGTGTTCGAAGTTGAAAATTGGTCAATCTGTTCTGAAATTATGGCGATTTGAAAAATTCGAGATGTTTTTTTTTATATTTCGGTTTTTTCGATTGAACAATCGTATTCTATGGACAAAAACAAGCAGATTGGTGTGTTCGAAGTTGAAAATTGGTCAATCTGTTCTGAAATTATAGCGATTTGAAAAATTCGAGATGATTTTTTTTTATATTTCGGTTTTTTCGATTGAACAATCGTATTCTATGGACAAAAACAAGCAGATTGGTGTGTTCGAAGTTGAAAATTGGTCAATCTGTTCTGAAATTATAGCGATTTAAAAAATTCGAGATGTTTTTTTTTATATTTCGGTTTTTTCGATTGAACAATCGTATTCTATGGACAAAAACAAGCAGATTGGTGTGTTCGAAGTTGAAAATTGGTCAATCTGTTCTGAAATTATAGCGATTTGAAAAATTCGAGATGTTTTTTTTTATATTTCGGTTTTTTCGATTGAACAATCGTATTCTATGGACAAAAACAAGCAGATTGGTGTGTTCGAAGTTGAAAATTGGTCAATCTGTTCTGAAATTATAGCGATTTGAAAAATTCGAGATGTTTTTTTTTATATTTCGGTTTTTTCGATTGAACAATCGTATTCTATGGACAAAAACAAGCAGATTGGTGTGTTCGAAGTTGAAAATTGGTCAATCTGTTCTGAAATTATGGCGATTTGAAAAATTCGAGATGTTTTTTTTTATATTTCGGTTTTTTCGATTGAACAATCGTATTCTATGGACAAAAACAAGCAGATTGGTGTGTTAGAAGTTGAAAATTGGTCAATCTGTTCTGAAATTATGGCGATTTTAAAAATTCGAGATGTTTTTTTTTATATTTCGGTTTTTTCGATTGAACAATCGTATTCCATGGACAAAAACAAGCAGATTGGTGTGTTCGAAGTTGAAAATTGGTCAATCTGTTCTGAAATTATGGCGATTTGAAAAATTCGAGATGTTTTTTTTTTATATTTCGGTTTTTTCGATTGAACAATCGTATTCTATGGACAAAAACAAGTAGATTTGTGTGTTCGAAGTTGAAAATTGGTCAATCTGTTCTGAAATTATGGCGATTTGAAAAATTCGAGATGTTTTTTTTTATATTTCGGTTTTTTCGATTGAACAATCGTATTCTATGGACAAAAACAAGTAGATTGGTGTGTTCGAAGTTGAAAATTGGTCAATCTGTTCTGAAATTATAGCGATTTGAAAAATTCGAGATGTTTTTTTTTATATTTCGGTTTTTTCGATTGAACAATCGTAATCTATGGACAAAAACAAGCAGATTGGTGTGTTCGAAGTTGAAAATTGGTCAATCTGTTCTGAAATTATGGCGATTTGAAAAATTCGAGATGTTTTTTTTTTATATTTCGGTTTTTTCGATTGAACAATCGTATTCTATGGACAAAAACAAGCAGATTGGTGTGTTCGAAGTTGAAAATTGGTCAATCTGTTCTGAAATTATGGCGATTTGAAAAATTCGAGATGTTTTTTTTTTATATTTCGGTTTTTTCGATTGAACAATCGTATTCTATGGACAAAAACAAGCAGATTGGTGTGTTCGGAGTTGAAAATTGGTCAATCTGTTCTGAAATTATAGCGATTTGAAAAATTCGAGATGTTTTTTTTTATATTTCGGTTTTTTCGATTGAACAATCGTATTCTATGGACAAAAACAAGCAGATTGGTGTGTTCGAAGTTGAAAATTGGTCAATCTGTTCTGAAATTATGGCGATTTGAAAAATTCGAGATGTTTTTTTTTCATATTTCGGTTTTTTCGATTGAACAATCGTATTCTATGGACAAAAACAAGCAGATTGGTGTGTTCGAAGTTGAAAATTGGTCAATCTGTTCTGAAATTATAGCGATTTGAAAAATTCGAGATGTTTTTTTTTATATTTCGGTTTTTTCGATTGAACAATCGTATTTTATGGACAAAAACAAGCAGATTGGTGTGTTCGAAGTTGAAAATTGGTCAATCTGTTCTGAAATTATAGCGATTTGAAAAATTCGAGATGTTTTTTTTATATTTCGGTTTTTTCGATTGAACAATCGTAATCTATGGACAAAAACAAGCAGATTGGTGTGTTCGAAGTTGAAAATTGGTCAATCTGTTCTGAAATTATGGCGATTTGAAAAATTCGAGATGTTTTTTTTTTATATTTCGGTTTTTTCGATTGAACAATCGTATTCTATGGACAAAAACAAGCAGATTGGTGTGTTCGAAGTTGAAAATTGGTCAATCTGTTCTGAAATTATGGCGATTTGAAAAATTCGAGATGTTTTTTTTTATATTTCGGTTTTTTCGATTGAACAATCGTATTCTATGGACAAAAACAAGCAGATTGGTGTGTTCGGAGTTGAAAATTGGTCAATCTGTTCTGAAATTATAGCGATTTGAAAAATTCGAGATGTTTCTTTTTTATATTTCGGTTTTTTCGATTGAACAATCGTATTCTATGGACAAAAACAAGCAGATTGGTGTGTTCGAAGTTGAAAATTGGTCAATCTGTTCTGAAATTATGGCGATTTGAAAAATTCGAGATGTTTTTTTTATATTTCGGTTTTTTCGATTGAACAATCGTATTCTATGGACAAAAACAAGCAGATTGGTGTGTTCGAAGTTGAAAATTGGTCAATCTGTTCTGAAATTATAGCGATTTGAAAAATTCGAGATGTTTTTTTTTATATTTCGGTTTTTTCGATTGAACAATCGTATTTTATGGACAAAAACAAGCAGATTGGTGTGTTCGAAGTTGAAAATTGGTCAATCTGTTCTGAAATTATAGCGATTTGAAAAATTCGAGATGTTTTTTTTTATATTTCGGTTTTTTCGATTGAACAATCGTATTCTATGGACAAAAACAAGCAGATTGGTGTGTTCGAAGTTGAAAATTGGTCAATCTGTTCTGAAATTATAGCGATTTGAAAAATTCGAGATGTTTTTTTTTTATATTTCGGTTTTTTCGATTGAACAATCGTATTCTATGGACAAAAACAAGCAGATTGGTGTGTTCGAAGTTGAAAATTGGTCAATCTGTTCTGAAATTATAGCGATTTGAAAAATTCGAGATGTTTTTTTTTTATATTTCGGTTTTTTCGATTGAACAATCGTATTCTATGGACAAAAACAAGCAGATTGGTGTGTTCGAAGTTGAAAATTGGTCAATCTGTTCTGAAATTATAGCGATTTGAAAAATTCGAGATGTTTTTTTTTATATTTCGGTTTTTTCGATTGAACAATCGTATTCTATGGACAAAAACAAGCAGATTGGTGTGTTCGAAGTTGAAAATTGGTCAATCTGTTCTGAAATTATAGCGATTTGAAAAATTCGAGATGTTTTTTTTATATTTCGGTTTTTTCGATTGAACAATCGTATTCTATGGACTTTAAAAACAAGCAGATTGGTGTGTTCGAAGTTGAAAATTGGTCAATCTGTTCTGAAATTATAGCGATTTGAAAAATTCGAGATGTTTTTTTTTATATTTCGGTTTTTTCGATTGAACAATCGTATTCTATGGACAAAAACAAGCAGATTGGTGTGTTCGAAGTTGAAAATTGGTCAATCTGTTCTGAAATTATGGCGATTTGAAAAATTCGAGATGTTTTTTTTTATATTTCGGTTTTTTCGATTGAACAATCGTATTCTATGGACAAAAACAAGCAGATTGATGTGTTCGAAGTTGAAAATTGGTCAATCTGTTCTGAAATTATAGCGATTTGAAAAATTCGAGATGTTTTTTTTTATATTTCGGTTTTTTCGATTGAACAATCGTATTCTATGGACAAAAACAAGCAGATTGGTGTGTTCGAAGTTGAAAATTGGTCAATCTGTTCTGAAATTATGGCGATTTGAAAAATTCGAGATGTTTTTTTTTTATATTTCGGTTTTTTCGATTGAACAATCGTATTCTATGGACAAAAACAAGCAGATTGGTGTGTTCGAAGTTGAAAATTGGTCAATCTGTTCTGAAATTATAGCGATTTGAAAAATTCGAGATGTTTTTTTTTTATATTTCGGTTTTTTCGATTGAACAATCGTATTCTATGGACAAAAACAAGCAGATTGGTGTGTTCGAAGTTGAAAATTGGTCAATCTGTTCTGAAATTATGGCGATTTGAAAAATTCGAGATGTTTTTTTTTATATTTCGGTTTTTTCGATTGAACAATCGTATTCTATGGACAAAAACAAGCAGATTGGTGTGTTCGAAGTTGAAAATTGGTCAATCTGTTCTGAAATTATGGCGATTTGAAAAATTCGAGATGTTTTTTTTATATTTCGGTTTTTTCGATTGAACAATCGTATTCTATGGACAAAAACAAGTAGATTGGTGTGTTCGAAGTTGAAAATTGGTCAATCTGTTCTGAAATTATGACGATTTGAAAAATTCGAGATGTTTTTTTTTATATTTCGGTTTTTTCGATTGAACAATCGTATTCTATGGACAAAAACAAGCAGATTGGTGTGTTCGAAGTTGAAAATTGGTCAATCTGTTCTGAAATTATGGCGATTTGAAAAATTCGAGATGTTTTTTTTTTTATATTTCGGTTTTTTCGATTGAACTCGTATTCTATGGACAAAAACAAGTAGATTGGTGTGTTCGAAGTTGAAAATTGGTCAATCTGTTCTGAAATTATGGCGATTTGAAAAATTCGAGATGTTTTTTTTTATATTTCGGTTTTTTCGATTGAACAATCGTATTCTATGGACAAAAACAAGCAGATTGGTGTGTTCGAAGTTGAAAATTGGTCAATCTGTTCTGAAATTATGGCGATTTGAAAAATTCGAGATGTTTTTTTTTTATATTTCGGTTTTTTCGATTGAACAATCGTATTCTATGGACAAAAACAAGCAGATTGGTGTGTTCGAAGTTGAAAATTGGTCAATCTGTTCTGAAATTATGGCGATTTGAAAAATTCGAGATGTTTTTTTTTATATTTCGGTTTTTTCGATTGAACAATCGTATTCTATGGACAAAAACAAGCAGATTGGTGTGTTCGAAGTTGAAAATTGGTCAATCTGTTTTGAAATTATGACGATTTGAAAAATTCGAGATGTTTTTTTTTATATTTCGGTTTTTTCGATTGAACAATCGTATTCTATGGACAAAAACAAGCAGATTGGTGTGTTCGAAGTTGAAAATTGGTCAATCTGTTCTGAAATTATAGCGATTTGAAAAATTCGAGATGTTTTTTTTTATATTTCGGTTTTTTCGATTGAACAATCGTATTCTATGGACAAAAACAAGCAGATTGGTGTGTTCGAAGTTGAAAATTGGTCAATCTGTTCTGAAATTATAGCGATTTGAAAAATTCGAGATGTTTTTTTTATATTTCGGTTTTTTCGATTGAACAATCGTATTCTATGGACAAAAACAAGCAGATTGGTGTGTTCGAAGTTGAAAATTGGTCAATCTGTTCTGAAATTATAGCGATTTGAAAAATTCGAGATGTTTTTTTTTATATTTCGGTTTTTTCGATTGAACAATCGTATTCTATGGACAAAAACAAGCAGATTGGTGTGTTCGAAGTTGAAAATTGGTCAATCTGTTCTGAAATTATGGCGATTTGAAAAATTCGAGATGTTTTTTTTTATATTTCGGTTTTTTCGATTGAACAATCGTATTCTATGGACAAAAACAAGCAGATTGATGTGTTCGAAGTTGAAAATTGGTCAATCTGTTCTGAAATTATAGCGATTTGAAAAATTCGAGATGTTTTTTTTTATATTTCGGTTTTTTCGATTGAACAATCGTATTCTATGGACAAAAACAAGCAGATTGGTGTGTTCGAAGTTGAAAATTGGTCAATCTGTTCTGAAATTATGGCGATTTGAAAAATTCGAGATGTTTTTTTTTTATATTTCGGTTTTTTCGATTGAACAATCGTATTCTATGGACAAAAACAAGCAGATTGGTGTGTTCGAAGTTGAAAATTGGTCAATCTGTTCTGAAATTATAGCGATTTGAAAAATTCGAGATGTTTTTTTTTTATATTTCGGTTTTTTCGATTGAACAATCGTATTCTATGGACAAAAACAAGCAGATTGGTGTGTTCGAAGTTGAAAATTGGTCAATCTGTTCTGAAATTATGGCGATTTGAAAAATTCGAGATGTTTTTTTTTATATTTCGGTTTTTTCGATTGAACAATCGTATTCTATGGACAAAAACAAGCAGATTGGTGTGTTCGAAGTTGAAAATTGGTCAATCTGTTCTGAAATTATGGCGATTTGAAAAATTCGAGATGTTTTTTTTATATTTCGGTTTTTTCGATTGAACAATCGTATTCTATGGACAAAAACAAGTAGATTGGTGTGTTCGAAGTTGAAAATTGGTCAATCTGTTCTGAAATTATGACGATTTGAAAAATTCGAGATGTTTTTTTTTATATTTCGGTTTTTTCGATTGAACAATCGTATTCTATGGACAAAAACAAGCAGATTGGTGTGTTCGAAGTTGAAAATTGGTCAATCTGTTCTGAAATTATGGCGATTTGAAAAATTCGAGATGTTTTTTTTTTTATATTTCGGTTTTTTCGATTGAACTCGTATTCTATGGACAAAAACAAGTAGATTGGTGTGTTCGAAGTTGAAAATTGGTCAATCTGTTCTGAAATTATGGCGATTTGAAATATTCGAGATGTTTTTTTTTATATTTCGGTTTTTTCGATTGAACAATCGTATTCTATGGACAAAAACAAGCAGATTGGTGTGTTCGAAGTTGAAAATTGGTCAATCTGTTCTGAAATTATGGCGATTTGAAAAATTCGAGATGTTTTTTTTTTATATTTCGGTTTTTTCGATTGAACAATCGTATTCTATGGACAAAAACAAGCAGATTGGTGTGTTCGAAGTTGAAAATTGGTCAATCTGTTCTGAAATTATGGCGATTTGAAAAATTCGAGATGTTTTTTTTTATATTTCGGTTTTTTCGATTGAACAATCGTATTCTATGGACAAAAACAAGCAGATTGGTGTGTTCGAAGTTGAAAATTGGTCAATCTGTTTTGAAATTATGACGATTTGAAAAATTCGAGATGTTTTTTTTTATATTTCGGTTTTTTCGATTGAACAATCGTATTCTATGGACAAAAACAAGCAGATTGGTGTGTTCGAAGTTGAAAATTGGTCAATCTGTTCAGAAATTATGGCGATTTGAAAAATTCGAGATGTTTTTTTTTTATATTTCGGTTTTTTCGATTGAACAATCGTATTCTATGGACAAAAACAAGCAGATTGGTGTGTTCGAAGTTGAAAATTGGTCAATCTGTTCTGAAATTATAGCGATTTGAAAAATTCGAGATGTTTTTTCTTATATTTCGGTTTTTTCGATTGAACAATCGTATTCTATGGACAAAAACAAGCAGATTGGTGTGTTCGAAGTTGAAAATTGGTCAATCTGTTCTGAAATTATGGCGATTTAAAAAATTCGAGATGTTTTTTTTTATATTTCGGTTTTTTCGATTGAACAATCGTATTCCATGGACAAAAACAAGCAGATTGGTGTGTTCGAAGTTGAAAATTGGTCAATCTGTTCTGAAATTATGGCGATTTGAAAAATTCGAGATGTTTTTTTTTTTATATTTCGGTTTTTTCGATTGAACTCGTATTCTATGGACAAAAACAAGTAGATTGGTGTGTTCGAAGTTGAAAATTGGTCAATCTGTTCTGAAATTATGGCGATTTGAAATATTCGAGATGTTTTTTTTTATATTTCGGTTTTTTCGATTGAACAATCGTATTCTATGGACAAAAACAAGCAGATTGGTGTGTTCGAAGTTGAAAATTGGTCAATCTGTTCTGAAATTATGGCGATTTGAAAAATTCGAGATGTTTTTTTTTTATATTTCGGTTTTTTCGATTGAACAATCGTATTCTATGGACAAAAACAAGCAGATTGGTGTGTTCGAAGTTGAAAATTGGTCAATCTGTTCTGAAATTATGGCGATTTGAAAAATTCGAGATGTTTTTTTTTATATTTCGGTTTTTTCGATTGAACAATCGTATTCTATGGACAAAAACAAGCAGATTGGTGTGTTCGAAGTTGAAAATTGGTCAATCTGTTTTGAAATTATGACGATTTGAAAAATTCGAGATGTTTTTTTTTATATTTCGGTTTTTTCGATTGAACAATCGTATTCTATGGACAAAAACAAGCAGATTGGTGTGTTCGAAGTTGAAAATTGGTCAATCTGTTCAGAAATTATGGCGATTTGAAAAATTCGAGATGTTTTTTTTTTATATTTCGGTTTTTTCGATTGAACAATCGTATTCTATGGACAAAAACAAGCAGATTGGTGTGTTCGAAGTTGAAAATTGGTCAATCTGTTCTGAAATTATAGCGATTTGAAAAATTCGAGATGTTTTTTCTTATATTTCGGTTTTTTCGATTGAACAATCGTATTCTATGGACAAAAACAAGCAGATTGGTGTGTTCGAAGTTGAAAATTGGTCAATCTGTTCTGAAATTATGGCGATTTAAAAAATTCGAGATGTTTTTTTTTATATTTCGGTTTTTTCGATTGAACAATCGTATTCCATGGACAAAAACAAGCAGATTGGTGTGTTCGAAGTTGAAAATTGGTCAATCTGTTCTGAAATTATGGCGATTTGAAAAATTCGAGATGTTTTTTTTTTATATTTCGGTTTTTTCGATTGAACAATCGTATTCTATGGACAAAAACAAGTAGATTGGTGTGTTCGAAGTTGAAAATTGGTCAATCTGTTCTGAAATTATAACGATTTGAAAAATTCGAGATGTTTTTTTTTATATTTCGGTTTTTTCGATTGAACAATCGTATTCTATGGACAAAAACAAGCAGATTGGTGTGTTCGAAGTTGAAAATTGGTCAATCTGTTCTGAAATTATAGCGATTTGAAAAATTCGAGATGTTTTTTTTTATATTTCGGTTTTTTCGATTGAACAATCGTATTCTATGGACAAAAACAAGCGGATTGGTGTGTTCGAAGTTGAAAATTGGTCAATCTGTTCTGAAATTATAGCGATTTGAAAAATTCGAGATGTTTTTTTTTATATTTCGGTTTTTTCGATTGAACAATCGTATTCTATGGACAAAAACAAGCAGATTGGTGTGTTCGAAGTTGAAAATTGGTCAATCTGTTCTGAAATTATGGCGATTTGAAAAATTCGAGA
This sequence comes from Chrysomela aeneicollis, assembly GCA_029955515.1. Classification (NCBI taxonomy): domain Eukaryota; kingdom Metazoa; phylum Arthropoda; class Insecta; order Coleoptera; family Chrysomelidae; genus Chrysomela; species Chrysomela aeneicollis. Next base: position 14,425,860 of record JARUHQ010000018.1, on the reverse strand, counting down.
TTTTTTTTTTTATATTTCGGTTTTTTCGATTGAACAATCGTATTCTATGGACAAAAACAAGCAGATTGGTGTGTTCGAAGTTGAAAATTGGTCAATCTGTTCTGAAATTATAGCGATTTGAAAAATTCGAGATGTTTTTTTTTTATATTTCGGTTTTTTCGATTGAACAATCGTATTCTATGGACAAAAACAAGCAGATTGGTGTGTTGGAAGATGAAAATTGGTCAATCTGTTCTGAAATTATAGCGATTTGAAAAATTCGAGATGTTTTTTTTTATATTTCGGTTTTTTCGATTGAACAATCGTATTCTATGGACAAAAACAAGCAGATTGGTTTGTTCGAAGTTGAAAATTGGTCAATCTGTTCTGAAATTATGGCGATTTGAAAAATTCGAGATGTTTTTTTTTTATATTTCGGTTTTTTCGATTGAACAATCGTATTCTATGGACAAAATCAAGCAGATTGATGTGTTCGAAGTTGAAAATTGGTCAATCTGTTCTGAAAATATGGCGATTTGAAAAATTCGAGATGTTTTTTTTTTATATTTCGGTTTTTTCGATTGAACAATCGTATTCTATGGACAAAAACAAGCAGATTGGTGTGTTCGAAGTTGAAAATTGGTCAATCTGTTCTGAAATTATAGCGATTTGAAAAATTCGAGATGTTTTTTTTTATATTTCGGTTTTTTCGATTGAACAATCGTATTCTATGGACAAAAACAAGCAGATTGGTGTGTTCGAAGTTGAAAATTGGTCAATCTGTTCTGAAATTATGGCGATTTGAAAAATTCGAGATTTTTTTTTTTATATTTCGGTTTTTTCGATTGAACAATCGTATTCTATGGACAAAAACAAGCAGATTGGTGTGTTCGAAGTTGAAAATTGGTCAATCTGTTCTGAAATTATAGCGATTTGAAAAATTCGAGATGTTTTTTTTTATATTTCGGTTTTTTCGATTGAACAATCGTATTCTATGGACAAAAACAAGCAGGTTGGTGTGTTCGAAGTTGAAAATTGGTCAATCTGTTCTGAAATTATAGCGATTTGAAAAATTCGAGATTTTTTTTTATATTTCGGTTTTTTCGATTGAACAATCGTATTCTATGGACAAAAACAAGCAGATTGGTGTGTTCGAAGTTGAAAATTGGTCAATCTGTTCTGAAATTATGGCGATTTGAAAAATTCGAGATGTTTTTTTTTATATTTCGGTTTTTTCGATTGAACTATCGTATTCTATGGACAAAAACAAGCAGATTGGTGTGTTCGAAGTTGAAAATTGGTCAATCTGTTCTGAAATTATAGCGATTTGAAAAATTCGAGATGTTTTTTTTTATATTTCGGTTTTTTCGATTGAACAATCGTATTCTATGGACAAAAACAAGCAGATTGGTTTGTTCGAAGTTGAAAATTGGTCAATCTGTTCTGAAATTATGGCGATTTGAAAAATTCGAGATGTTTTTTTTTTATATTTCGGTTTTTTCGATTGAACAATCGTATTCTATGGACAAAATCAAGCAGATTGATGTGTTCGAAGTTGAAAATTGGTCAATCTGTTCTGAAATTATGGCGAATTGAAAAATTCGAGAAGTTTGTTTTTATATTTCGGTTTTTTCGATTGAACAGTCGTATTCTATGGACAAAAACAAGCAGATTGGTGTGTTCGAAGTTGAAAATTGGTCAATCTGTTCTGAAAATATGGCGATTTGAAAAATTCGAGATGTTTTTTTTTTATATTCCGGTTTTTTCGATTGAACAATCGTATTCTATGGACAAAAACAAGCAGATTGGTGTGTTCGAAGTTGAAAATTGGTCAATCTGTTCTGAAATTATAGCGATTTGAAAAATTCGAGATGTTTTTTTTTATATTTCGGTTTTTTCGATTGAACAATCGTATTCTATGGACAAAAACAAGCAGATTGGTGTGTTCGAAGTTGAAAATTGGTCAATCTGTTCTGAAATTATGGCGAATTGAAAAATTCGAGATGTTTTTTTTTTATATTTCGGTTTTTTCGATTGAACAATCGTATTCTATGGACAAAAACAAGCAGATTGGTGTGTTCGAAGTTGAAAATTGGTCAATCTGTTCTGAAATTATGGCGATTTGAAAAATTCGAGATGTTTTTTTTATATTTCGGTTTTTTCGATTGAACAATCGTATTCTATGGACAAAAACAAGCAGATTGGTGTGTTCGGAGTTGAAAATTGGTCAATCTGTTCTGAAATTATAGCGATTTGAAAAATTCGAGATGTTTTTTTTTATATTTCGGTTTTTTCGATTGAACAATCGTATTCTATGGACAAAAACAAGCAGATTGGTGTGTTCGAAGTTGAAAATTGGTCAATCTGTTCTGAAATTATGGCGATTTGAAAAATTCGAGATGTTTTTTTTTCATATTTCGGTTTTTTCGATTGAACAATCGTATTCTATGGACAAAAACAAGCAGATTGGTGTGTTCGAAGTTGAAAATTGGTCAATCTGTTCTGAAATTATAGCGATTTGAAAAATTCGAGATGTTTTTTTTTATATTTCGGTTTTTTCGATTGAACAATCGTATTTTATGGACAAAAACAAGCAGATTGGTGTGTTCGAAGTTGAAAATTGGTCAATCTGTTCTGAAATTATAGCGATTTGAAAAATTCGAGATGTTTTTTTATATTTCGGTTTTTTCGATTGAACAATCGTAATCTATGGACAAAAACAAGCAGATTGGTGTGTTCGAAGTTGAAAATTGGTCAATCTGTTCTGAAATTATGGCGATTTGAAAAATTCGAGATGTTTTTTTTTATATTTCGGTTTTTTCGATTGAACAATCGTATTCTATGGACAAAAACAAGCAGATTGGTGTGTTCGAAGTTGAAAATTGGTCAATCTGTTCTGAAATTATGGCGATTTGAAAAATTCGAGATGTTTCTTTTTTATATTTCGGTTTTTTCGATTGAACAATCGTATTCTATGGACAAAAACAAGCAGATTGGTGTGTTCGAAGTTGAAAATTGGTCAATCTGTTCTGAAATTATAGCGATTTGAAAAATTCGAGATGTTTTTTTTTATATTTCGGTTTTTTCGATTGAACAATCGTATTTTATGGACAAAAACAAGCAGATTGGTGTGTTCGAAGTTGAAAATTGGTCAATCTGTTCTGAAATTATAGCGATTTGAAAAATTCGAGATGTTTTTTTTTATATTTCGGTTTTTTCGATTGAACAATCGTATTCTATGGACAAAAACAAGCAGATTGGTGTGTTCGAAGTTGAAAATTGGTCAATCTGTTCTGAAATTATAGCGATTTGAAAAATTCGAGATGTTTTTTTTTTATATTTCGGTTTTTTCGATTGAACAATCGTATTCTATGGACAAAAACAAGCAGATTGGTGTGTTCGAAGTTGAAAATTGGTCAATCTGTTCTGAAATTATAGCGATTTGAAAAATTCGAGATGTTTTTTTTTATATTTCGGTTTTTTCGATTGAACAATCGTATTCTATGGACAAAAACAAGCAGATTGGTGTGTTCGAAGTTGAAAATTGGTCAATCTGTTCTGAAATTATAGCGATTTGAAAAATTCGAGATGTTTTTTTTTATATTTCGGTTTTTTCGATTGAACAATCGTATTCTATGGACAAAAACAAGCAGATTGGTGTGTTCGAAGTTGAAAATTGGTCAATCTGTTCTGAAATTATAGCGATTTGAAAAATTCGAGATGTTTTTTTTATATTTCGGTTTTTTCGATTGAACAATCGTATTCTATGGACAAAAACAAGCAGATTGGTGTGTTCGAAGTTGAAAATTGGTCAATCTGTTCTGAAATTATAGCGATTTGAAAAATTCGAGATGTTTTTTTTTATATTTCGGTTTTTTCGATTGAACAATCGTATTCTATGGACAAAAACAAGCAGATTGGTGTGTTCGAAGTTGAAAATTGGTCAATCTGTTCTGAAATTATGGCGATTTGAAAAATTCGAGATGTTTTTTTTTATATTTCGGTTTTTTCGATTGAACAATCGTATTCTATGGACAAAAACAAGCAGATTGATGTGTTCGAAGTTGAAAATTGGTCAATCTGTTCTGAAATTATAGCGATTTGAAAAATTCGAGATGTTTTTTTTTATATTTCGGTTTTTTCGATTGAACAATCGTATTCTATGGACAAAAACAAGCAGATTGGTGTGTTCGAAGTTGAAAATTGGTCAATCTGTTCTGAAATTATGGCGATTTGAAAAATTCGAGATGTTTTTTTTTTATATTTCGGTTTTTTCGATTGAACAATCGTATTCTATGGACAAAAACAAGCAGATTGGTGTGTTCGAAGTTGAAAATTGGTCAATCTGTTCTGAAATTATAGCGATTTGAAAAATTCGAGATGTTTTTTTTTTATATTTCGGTTTTTTCGATTGAACAATCGTATTCTATGGACAAAAACAAGCAGATTGGTGTGTTCGAAGTTGAAAATTGGTCAATCTGTTCTGAAATTATGGCGATTTGAAAAATTCGAGATGTTTTTTTTTATATTTCGGTTTTTTCGATTGAACAATCGTATTCTATGGACAAAAACAAGCAGATTGGTGTGTTCGAAGTTGAAAATTGGTCAATCTGTTCTGAAATTATGGCGATTTGAAAAATTCGAGATGTTTTTTTTATATTTCGGTTTTTTCGATTGAACAATCGTATTCTATGGACAAAAACAAGTAGATTGGTGTGTTCGAAGTTGAAAATTGGTCAATCTGTTCTGAAATTATGACGATTTGAAAAATTCGAGATGTTTTTTTTTATATTTCGGTTTTTTCGATTGAACAATCGTATTCTATGGACAAAAACAAGCAGATTGGTGTGTTCGAAGTTGAAAATTGGTCAATCTGTTCTGAAATTATGGCGATTTGAAAAATTCGAGATGTTTTTTTTTTTATATTTCGGTTTTTTCGATTGAACTCGTATTCTATGGACAAAAACAAGTAGATTGGTGTGTTCGAAGTTGAAAATTGGTCAATCTGTTCTGAAATTATGGCGATTTGAAAAATTCGAGATGTTTTTTTTTATATTTCGGTTTTTTCGATTGAACAATCGTATTCTATGGACAAAAACAAGCAGATTGGTGTGTTCGAAGTTGAAAATTGGTCAATCTGTTCTGAAATTATGGCGATTTGAAAAATTCGAGATGTTTTTTTTTTATATTTCGGTTTTTTCGATTGAACAATCGTATTCTATGGACAAAAACAAGCAGATTGGTGTGTTCGAAGTTGAAAATTGGTCAATCTGTTCTGAAATTATGGCGATTTGAAAAATTCGAGATGTTTTTTTTTATATTTCGGTTTTTTCGATTGAACAATCGTATTCTATGGACAAAAACAAGCAGATTGGTGTGTTCGAAGTTGAAAATTGGTCAATCTGTTTTGAAATTATGACGATTTGAAAAATTCGAGATGTTTTTTTTTATATTTCGGTTTTTTCGATTGAACAATCGTATTCTATGGACAAAAACAAGCAGATTGGTGTGTTCGAAGTTGAAAATTGGTCAATCTGTTCTGAAATTATAGCGATTTGAAAAATTCGAGATGTTTTTTTTTATATTTCGGTTTTTTCGATTGAACAATCGTATTCTATGGACAAAAACAAGCAGATTGGTGTGTTCGAAGTTGAAAATTGGTCAATCTGTTCTGAAATTATAGCGATTTGAAAAATTCGAGATGTTTTTTTTATATTTCGGTTTTTTCGATTGAACAATCGTATTCTATGGACAAAAACAAGCAGATTGGTGTGTTCGAAGTTGAAAATTGGTCAATCTGTTCTGAAATTATAGCGATTTGAAAAATTCGAGATGTTTTTTTTTATATTTCGGTTTTTTCGATTGAACAATCGTATTCTATGGACAAAAACAAGCAGATTGGTGTGTTCGAAGTTGAAAATTGGTCAATCTGTTCTGAAATTATGGCGATTTGAAAAATTCGAGATGTTTTTTTTTATATTTCGGTTTTTTCGATTGAACAATCGTATTCTATGGACAAAAACAAGCAGATTGATGTGTTCGAAGTTGAAAATTGGTCAATCTGTTCTGAAATTATAGCGATTTGAAAAATTCGAGATGTTTTTTTTTATATTTCGGTTTTTTCGATTGAACAATCGTATTCTATGGACAAAAACAAGCAGATTGGTGTGTTCGAAGTTGAAAATTGGTCAATCTGTTCTGAAATTATGGCGACTTGAAAAATTCGAGATGTTTTTTTTTTATATTTCGGTTTTTTCGATTGAACAATCGTATTCTATGGACAAAAACAAGCAGATTGGTGTGTTCGAAGTTGAAAATTGGTCAATCTGTTCTGAAATTATAGCGATTTGAAAAATTCGAGATGTTTTTTTTTTATATTTCGGTTTTTTCGATTGAACAATCGTATTCTATGGACAAAAACAAGCAGATTGGTGTGTTCGAAGTTGAAAATTGGTCAATCTGTTCTGAAATTATGGCGATTTGAAAAATTCGAGATGTTTTTTTTTATATTTCGGTTTTTTCGATTGAACAATCGTATTCTATGGACAAAAACAAGCAGATTGGTGTGTTCGAAGTTGAAAATTGGTCAATCTGTTCTGAAATTATGGCGATTTGAAAAATTCGAGATGTTTTTTTTATATTTCGGTTTTTTCGATTGAACAATCGTATTCTATGGACAAAAACAAGTAGATTGGTGTGTTCGAAGTTGAAAATTGGTCAATCTGTTCTGAAATTATGACGATTTGAAAAATTCGAGATGTTTTTTTTTATATTTCGGTTTTTTCGATTGAACAATCGTATTCTATGGACAAAAACAAGCAGATTGGTGTGTTCGAAGTTGAAAATTGGTCAATCTGTTCTGAAATTATGGCGATTTGAAAAATTCGAGATGTTTTTTTTTTTATATTTCGGTTTTTTCGATTGAACTCGTATTCTATGGACAAAAACAAGTAGATTGGTGTGTTCGAAGTTGAAAATTGGTCAATCTGTTCTGAAATTATGGCGATTTGAAAAATTCGAGATGTTTTTTTTTATATTTCGGTTTTTTCGATTGAACAATCGTATTCTATGGACAAAAACAAGCAGATTGGTGTGTTCGAAGTTGAAAATTGGTCAATCTGTTCTGAAATTATGGCGATTTGAAAAATTCGAGATGTTTTTTTTTTATATTTCGGTTTTTTCGATTGAACAATCGTATTCTATGGACAAAAACAAGCAGATTGGTGTGTTCGAAGTTGAAAATTGGTCAATCTGTTCTGAAATTATGGCGATTTGAAAAATTCGAGATGTTTTTTTTTATATTTCGGTTTTTTCGATTGAACAATCGTATTCTATGGACAAAAACAAGCAGATTGGTGTGTTCGAAGTTGAAAATTGGTCAATCTGTTTTGAAATTATGACGATTTGAAAAATTCGAGATGTTTTTTTTTATATTTCGGTTTTTTCGATTGAACAATCGTATTCTATGGACAAAAACAAGCAGATTGGTGTGTTCGAAGTTGAAAATTGGTCAATCTGTTCAGAAATTATGGCGATTTGAAAAATTCGAGATGTTTTTTTTTTATATTTCGGTTTTTTCGATTGAACAATCGTATTCTATGGACAAAAACAAGCAGATTGGTGTGTTCGAAGTTGAAAATTGGTCAATCTGTTCTGAAATTATAGCGATTTGAAAAATTCGAGATGTTTTTTCTTATATTTCGGTTTTTTCGATTGAACAATCGTATTCTATGGACAAAAACAAGCAGATTGGTGTGTTCGAAGTTGAAAATTGGTCAATCTGTTCTGAAATTATGGCGATTTGAAAAATTCGAGATGTTTTTTTTTATATTTCGGTTTTTTCGATTGAACTATCGTATTCTATGGACAAAAACAAGCAGATTGGTGTGTTCGAAGTTGAAAATTGGTCAATCTGTTCTGAAATTATAGCGATTTGAAAAATTCGAGATGTTTTTTTTTATATTTCGGTTTTTTCGATTGAACAATCGTATTCTATGGACAAAAACAAGCAGATTGGTTTGTTCGAAGTTGAAAATTGGTCAATCTGTTCTGAAATTATGGCGATTTGAAAAATTCGAGATGTTTTTTTTTTATATTTCGGTTTTTTCGATTGAACAATCGTATTCTATGGACAAAATCAAGCAGATTGATGTGTTCGAAGTTGAAAATTGGTCAATCTGTTCTGAAATTATGGCGAATTGAAAAATTCGAGAAGTTTGTTTTTATATTTCGGTTTTTTCGATTGAACAGTCGTATTCTATGGACAAAAACAAGCAGATTGGTGTGTTCGAAGTTGAAAATTGGTCAATCTGTTCTGAAAATATGGCGATTTGAAAAATTCGAGATGTTTTTTTTTTATATTCCGGTTTTTTCGATTGAACAATCGTATTCTATGGACAAAAACAAGCAGATTGGTGTGTTCGAAGTTGAAAATTGGTCAATCTGTTCTGAAATTATAGCGATTTGAAAAATTCGAGATGTTTTTTTTTATATTTCGGTTTTTTCGATTGAACAATCGTATTCTATGGACAAAAACAAGCAGATTGGTGTGTTCGAAGTTGAAAATTGGTCAATCTGTTCTGAAATTATGGCGAATTGAAAAATTCGAGATGTTTTTTTTTTATATTTCGGTTTTTTCGATTGAACAATCGTATTCTATGGACAAAAACAAGCAGATTGGTGTGTTCGAAGTTGAAAATTGGTCAATCTGTTCTGAAATTATGGCGATTTGAAAAATTCGAGATGTTTTTTTTATATTTCGGTTTTTTCGATTGAACAATCGTATTCTATGGACAAAAACAAGCAGATTGGTGTGTTCGGAGTTGAAAATTGGTCAATCTGTTCTGAAATTATAGCGATTTGAAAAATTCGAGATGTTTTTTTTTATATTTCGGTTTTTTCGATTGAACAATCGTATTCTATGGACAAAAACAAGCAGATTGGTGTGTTCGAAGTTGAAAATTGGTCAATCTGTTCTGAAATTATGGCGATTTGAAAAATTCGAGATGTTTTTTTTTCATATTTCGGTTTTTTCGATTGAACAATCGTATTCTATGGACAAAAACAAGCAGATTGGTGTGTTCGAAGTTGAAAATTGGTCAATCTGTTCTGAAATTATAGCGATTTGAAAAATTCGAGATGTTTTTTTTTATATTTCGGTTTTTTCGATTGAACAATCGTATTTTATGGACAAAAACAAGCAGATTGGTGTGTTCGAAGTTGAAAATTGGTCAATCTGTTCTGAAATTATAGCGATTTGAAAAATTCGAGATGTTTTTTTATATTTCGGTTTTTTCGATTGAACAATCGTAATCTATGGACAAAAACAAGCAGATTGGTGTGTTCGAAGTTGAAAATTGGTCAATCTGTTCTGAAATTATGGCGATTTGAAAAATTCGAGATGTTTTTTTTTATATTTCGGTTTTTTCGATTGAACAATCGTATTCTATGGACAAAAACAAGCAGATTGGTGTGTTCGAAGTTGAAAATTGGTCAATCTGTTCTGAAATTATGGCGATTTGAAAAATTCGAGATGTTTCTTTTTTATATTTCGGTTTTTTCGATTGAACAATCGTATTCTATGGACAAAAACAAGCAGATTGGTGTGTTCGAAGTTGAAAATTGGTCAATCTGTTCTGAAATTATAGCGATTTGAAAAATTCGAGATGTTTTTTTTTATATTTCGGTTTTTTCGATTGAACAATCGTATTTTATGGACAAAAACAAGCAGATTGGTGTGTTCGAAGTTGAAAATTGGTCAATCTGTTCTGAAATTATAGCGATTTGAAAAATTCGAGATGTTTTTTTTTATATTTCGGTTTTTTCGATTGAACAATCGTATTCTATGGACAAAAACAAGCAGATTGGTGTGTTCGAAGTTGAAAATTGGTCAATCTGTTCTGAAATTATAGCGATTTGAAAAATTCGAGATGTTTTTTTTTTATATTTCGGTTTTTTCGATTGAACAATCGTATTCTATGGACAAAAACAAGCAGATTGGTGTGTTCGAAGTTGAAAATTGGTCAATCTGTTCTGAAATTATAGCGATTTGAAAAATTCGAGATGTTTTTTTTTATATTTCGGTTTTTTCGATTGAACAATCGTATTCTATGGACAAAAACAAGCAGATTGGTGTGTTCGAAGTTGAAAATTGGTCAATCTGTTCTGAAATTATAGCGATTTGAAAAATTCGAGATGTTTTTTTTTATATTTCGGTTTTTTCGATTGAACAATCGTATTCTATGGACAAAAACAAGCAGATTGGTGTGTTCGAAGTTGAAAATTGGTCAATCTGTTCTGAAATTATAGCGATTTGAAAAATTCGAGATGTTTTTTTTATATTTCGGTTTTTTCGATTGAACAATCGTATTCTATGGACAAAAACAAGCAGATTGGTGTGTTCGAAGTTGAAAATTGGTCAATCTGTTCTGAAATTATAGCGATTTGAAAAATTCGAGATGTTTTTTTTTATATTTCGGTTTTTTCGATTGAACAATCGTATTCTATGGACAAAAACAAGCAGATTGGTGTGTTCGAAGTTGAAAATTGGTCAATCTGTTCTGAAATTATGGCGATTTGAAAAATTCGAGATGTTTTTTTTTATATTTCGGTTTTTTCGATTGAACAATCGTATTCTATGGACAAAAACAAGCAGATTGATGTGTTCGAAGTTGAAAATTGGTCAATCTGTTCTGAAATTATAGCGATTTGAAAAATTCGAGATGTTTTTTTTTATATTTCGGTTTTTTCGATTGAACAATCGTATTCTATGGACAAAAACAAGCAGATTGGTGTGTTCGAAGTTGAAAATTGGTCAATCTGTTCTGAAATTATGGCGATTTGAAAAATTCGAGATGTTTTTTTTTTATATTTCGGTTTTTTCGATTGAACAATCGTATTCTATGGACAAAAACAAGCAGATTGGTGTGTTCGAAGTTGAAAATTGGTCAATCTGTTCTGAAATTATAGCGATTTGAAAAATTCGAGATGTTTTTTTTTTATATTTCGGTTTTTTCGATTGAACAATCGTATTCTATGGACAAAAACAAGCAGATTGGTGTGTTCGAAGTTGAAAATTGGTCAATCTGTTCTGAAATTATGGCGATTTGAAAAATTCGAGATGTTTTTTTTTATATTTCGGTTTTTTCGATTGAACAATCGTATTCTATGGACAAAAACAAGCAGATTGGTGTGTTCGAAGTTGAAAATTGGTCAATCTGTTCTGAAATTATGGCGATTTGAAAAATTCGAGATGTTTTTTTTATATTTCGGTTTTTTCGATTGAACAATCGTATTCTATGGACAAAAACAAGTAGATTGGTGTGTTCGAAGTTGAAAATTGGTCAATCTGTTCTGAAATTATGACGATTTGAAAAATTCGAGATGTTTTTTTTTATATTTCGGTTTTTTCGATTGAACAATCGTATTCTATGGACAAAAACAAGCAGATTGGTGTGTTCGAAGTTGAAAATTGGTCAATCTGTTCTGAAATTATGGCGATTTGAAAAATTCGAGATGTTTTTTTTTTTATATTTCGGTTTTTTCGATTGAACTCGTATTCTATGGACAAAAACAAGTAGATTGGTGTGTTCGAAGTTGAAAATTGGTCAATCTGTTCTGAAATTATGGCGATTTGAAAAATTCGAGATGTTTTTTTTTATATTTCGGTTTTTTCGATTGAACAATCGTATTCTATGGACAAAAACAAGCAGATTGGTGTGTTCGAAGTTGAAAATTGGTCAATCTGTTCTGAAATTATGGCGATTTGAAAAATTCGAGATGTTTTTTTTTTATATTTCGGTTTTTTCGATTGAACAATCGTATTCTATGGACAAAAACAAGCAGATTGGTGTGTTCGAAGTTGAAAATTGGTCAATCTGTTCTGAAATTATGGCGATTTGAAAAATTCGAGATGTTTTTTTTTATATTTCGGTTTTTTCGATTGAACAATCGTATTCTATGGACAAAAACAAGCAGATTGGTGTGTTCGAAGTTGAAAATTGGTCAATCTGTTTTGAAATTATGACGATTTGAAAAATTCGAGATGTTTTTTTTTATATTTCGGTTTTTTCGATTGAACAATCGTATTCTATGGACAAAAACAAGCAGATTGGTGTGTTCGAAGTTGAAAATTGGTCAATCTGTTCTGAAATTATAGCGATTTGAAAAATTCGAGATGTTTTTTTTTATATTTCGGTTTTTTCGATTGAACAATCGTATTCTATGGACAAAAACAAGCAGATTGGTGTGTTCGAAGTTGAAAATTGGTCAATCTGTTCTGAAATTATAGCGATTTGAAAAATTCGAGATGTTTTTTTTATATTTCGGTTTTTTCGATTGAACAATCGTATTCTATGGACAAAAACAAGCAGATTGGTGTGTTCGAAGTTGAAAATTGGTCAATCTGTTCTGAAATTATAGCGATTTGAAAAATTCGAGATGTTTTTTTTTATATTTCGGTTTTTTCGATTGAACAATCGTATTCTATGGACAAAAACAAGCAGATTGGTGTGTTCGAAGTTGAAAATTGGTCAATCTGTTCTGAAATTATGGCGATTTGAAAAATTCGAGATGTTTTTTTTTATATTTCGGTTTTTTCGATTGAACAATCGTATTCTATGGACAAAAACAAGCAGATTGATGTGTTCGAAGTTGAAAATTGGTCAATCTGTTCTGAAATTATAGCGATTTGAAAAATTCGAGATGTTTTTTTTTATATTTCGGTTTTTTCGATTGAACAATCGTATTCTATGGACAAAAACAAGCAGATTGGTGTGTTCGAAGTTGAAAATTGGTCAATCTGTTCTGAAATTATGGCGACTTGAAAAATTCGAGATGTTTTTTTTTTATATTTCGGTTTTTTCGATTGAACAATCGTATTCTATGGACAAAAACAAGCAGATTGGTGTGTTCGAAGTTGAAAATTGGTCAATCTGTTCTGAAATTATAGCGATTTGAAAAATTCGAGATGTTTTTTTTTTATATTTCGGTTTTTTCGATTGAACAATCGTATTCTATGGACAAAAACAAGCAGATTGGTGTGTTCGAAGTTGAAAATTGGTCAATCTGTTCTGAAATTATGGCGATTTGAAAAATTCGAGATGTTTTTTTTTATATTTCGGTTTTTTCGATTGAACAATCGTATTCTATGGACAAAAACAAGCAGATTGGTGTGTTCGAAGTTGAAAATTGGTCAATCTGTTCTGAAATTATGGCGATTTGAAAAATTCGAGATGTTTTTTTTATATTTCGGTTTTTTCGATTGAACAATCGTATTCTATGGACAAAAACAAGTAGATTGGTGTGTTCGAAGTTGAAAATTGGTCAATCTGTTCTGAAATTATGACGATTTGAAAAATTCGAGATGTTTTTTTTTATATTTCGGTTTTTTCGATTGAACAATCGTATTCTATGGACAAAAACAAGCAGATTGGTGTGTTCGAAGTTGAAAATTGGTCAATCTGTTCTGAAATTATGGCGATTTGAAAAATTCGAGATGTTTTTTTTTTTATATTTCGGTTTTTTCGATTGAACTCGTATTCTATGGACAAAAACAAGTAGATTGGTGTGTTCGAAGTTGAAAATTGGTCAATCTGTTCTGAAATTATGGCGATTTGAAAAATTCGAGATGTTTTTTTTTATATTTCGGTTTTTTCGATTGAACAATCGTATTCTATGGACAAAAACAAGCAGATTGGTGTGTTCGAAGTTGAAAATTGGTCAATCTGTTCTGAAATTATGGCGATTTGAAAAATTCGAGATGTTTTTTTTTTATATTTCGGTTTTTTCGATTGAACAATCGTATTCTATGGACAAAAACAAGCAGATTGGTGTGTTCGAAGTTGAAAATTGGTCAATCTGTTCTGAAATTATGGCGATTTGAAAAATTCGAGATGTTTTTTTTTATATTTCGGTTTTTTCGATTGAACAATCGTATTCTATGGACAAAAACAAGCAGATTGGTGTGTTCGAAGTTGAAAATTGGTCAATCTGTTTTGAAATTATGACGATTTGAAAAATTCGAGATGTTTTTTTTTATATTTCGGTTTTTTCGATTGAACAATCGTATTCTATGGACAAAAACAAGCAGATTGGTGTGTTCGAAGTTGAAAATTGGTCAATCTGTTCAGAAATTATGGCGATTTGAAAAATTCGAGATGTTTTTTTTTTATATTTCGGTTTTTTCGATTGAACAATCGTATTCTATGGACAAAAACAAGCAGATTGGTGTGTTCGAAGTTGAAAATTGGTCAATCTGTTCTGAAATTATAGCGATTTGAAAAATTCGAGATGTTTTTTCTTATATTTCGGTTTTTTCGATTGAACAATCGTATTCTATGGACAAAAACAAGCAGATTGGTGTGTTCGAAGTTGAAAATTGGTCAATCTGTTCTGAAATTATGGCGATTTAAAAAATTCGAGATGTTTTTTTTTATATTTCGGTTTTTTCGATTGAACAATCGTATTCCATGGACAAAAACAAGCAGATTGGTGTGTTCGAAGTTGAAAATTGGTCAATCTGTTCTGAAATTATGGCGATTTGAAAAATTCGAGATGTTTTTTTTTATATTTCGGTTTTTTCGATTGAACAATCGTATTCTATGGACAAAAACAAGTAGATTGGTGTGTTCGAAGTTGAAAATTGGTCAATCTGTTCTGAAATTATAACGATTTGAAAAATTCGAGATGTTTTTTTTTATATTTCGGTTTTTTCGATTGAACAATCGTATTCTATGGACAAAAACAAGCAGATTGGTGTGTTCGAAGTTGAAAATTGGTCAATCTGTTCTGAAATTATAGCGATTTGAAAAATTCGAGATGTTTTTTTTTATATTTCGGTTTTTTCGATTGAACAATCGTATTCTATGGACAAAAACAAGCGGATTGGTGTGTTCGAAGTTGAAAATTGGTCAATCTGTTCTGAAATTATAGCGATTTGAAAAATTCGAGATGTTTTTTTTTATATTTCGGTTTTTTCGATTGAACAATCGTATTCTATGGACAAAAACAAGCAGATTGGTGTGTTCGAAGTTGAAAATTGGTCAATCTGTTCTGAAATTATGGCGATTTGAAAAATTCGAGATTTTTTTTTTTATATTTCGGTTTTTTCGATTGAACAATCGTATTCTATGGACAAAAACAAGCAGATTGGTGTGTTCGAAGTTGAAAATTGGTCAATCTGTTCTGAAATTATAGCGATTTGAAAAATTCGAGATGTTTTTTTTTTATATTTCGGTTTTTTCGATTGAACAATCGTATTCTATGGACAAAAACAAGCAGATTGGTGTGTTCGAAGTTGAAAATTGGTCAATCTGTTCTGAAATTATAGCGATTTGAAAAATTCGAGATGTTTTTTTTATATTTCGGTTTTTTCGATTGAACAATCGTATTCTATGGACAAAAACAAGCAGATTGGTGTGTTCGAAGTTGAAAATTGGTCAATCTGTTCTGAAATTATGGCGATTTGAAAAATTCGAGATGTTTTTTTTATATTTCGGTTTTTTCGATTGAACAATCGTATTCTATGGACAAAAACAAGCAGATTGGTGTGTTGGAAGTTGAAAATTGGTCAATCTGTTCTGAAATTATAGCGATTTGAAAAATTCGAGATGTTTTTTTTTATATTTCGGTTTTTTCGATTGAACAATCGTATTCTATGGACAAAAACAAGCAGATTGGTTTGTTCGAAGTTGAAAATTGGTCAATCTGTTCTGAAATTATGGCGATTTGAAAAATTCGAGATGTTTTTTTTTTATATTTCGGTTTTTTCGATTGAACAATCGTATTCTATGGACAAAATCAAGCAGATTGATGTGTTCGAAGTTGAAAATTGGTCAATCTGTTCTGAAAATATGGCGATTTGAAAAATTCGAGATGTTTTTTTTTTATATTTCGGTTTTTTCGATTGAACAATCGTATTCTATGGACAAAAACAAGCAGATTGGTGTGTTCGAAGTTGAAAATTGGTCAATCTGTTCTGAAATTATAGCGATTTGAAAAATTCGAGATGTTTTTTTTTATATTTCGGTTTTTTCGATTGAACAATCGTATTCTATGGACAAAAACAAGCAGATTGGTGTGTTCGAAGTTGAAAATTGGTCAATCTGTTCTGAAATTATGGCGATTTGAAAAATTCGAGATTTTTTTTTTATATTTCGGTTTTTTCGATTGAACAATCGTATTCTATGGACAAAAACAAGCAGATTGGTGTGTTCGAAGTTGAAAATTGGTCAATCTGTTCTGAAATTATAGCGATTTGAAAAATTCGAGATGTTTTTTTTTATATTTCGGTTTTTTCGATTGAACAATCGTATTCTATGGACAAAAACAAGCAGGTTGGTGTGTTCGAAGTTGAAAATTGGTCAATCTGTTCTGAAATTATAGCGATTTGAAAAATTCGAGATTTTTTTTTATATTTCGGTTTTTTCGATTGAACAATCGTATTCTATGGACAAAAACAAGCAGATTGGTGTGTTCGAAGTTGAAAATTGGTCAATCTGTTCTGAAATTATGGCGATTTGAAAAATTCGAGATGTTTTTTTTTATATTTCGGTTTTTTCGATTGAACTATCGTATTCTATGGACAAAAACAAGCAGATTGGTGTGTTCGAAGTTGAAAATTGGTCAATCTGTTCTGAAATTATAGCGATTTGAAAAATTCGAGATGTTTTTTTTTATATTTCGGTTTTTTCGATTGAACAATCGTATTCTATGGACAAAAACAAGCAGATTGGTTTGTTCGAAGTTGAAAATTGGTCAATCTGTTCTGAAATTATGGCGATTTGAAAAATTCGAGATGTTTTTTTTTATATTTCGGTTTTTTCGATTGAACAATCGTATTCTATGGACAAAATCAAGCAGATTGATGTGTTCGAAGTTGAAAATTGGTCAATCTGTTCTGAAATTATGGCGAATTGAAAAATTCGAGAAGTTTGTTTTTATATTTCGGTTTTTTCGATTGAACAGTCGTATTCTATGGACAAAAACAAGCAGATTGGTGTGTTCGAAGTTGAAAATTGGTCAATCTGTTCTGAAAATATGGCGATTTGAAAAATTCGAGATGTTTTTTTTTATATTTCGGTTTTTTCGATTGAACAATCGTATTCTATGGACAAAAACAAGCAGATTGGTGTGTTCGAAGTTGAAAATTGGTCAATCTGTTCTGAAATTATAGCGATTTGAAAAATTCGAGATGTTTTTTTTTATATTTCGGTTTTTTCGATTGAACAATCGTATTCTATGGACAAAAACAAGCAGATTGGTGTGTTCGAAGTTGAAAATTGGTCAATCTGTTCTGAAATTATGGCGAATTGAAAAATTCGAGAAGTTTGTTTTTATATTTCGGTTTTTTCGATTGAACAATCGTATTCTTTGGACAAAAACAAGCAGATTGGTGTGTTCGAAGTTGAAAATTGGTCAATCTGTTCTGAAATTATGGCGATTTGAAAAATTCGAGATGTTTTTTTTTATATTTCGGTTTTTTCGATTGAACAATCGTATTCTATGGACAAAAACAAGCAGATTGGTGTGTTCGAAGTTGAAAATTGGTCAATCTGTTCTGAAATTATAGCGATTTGAAAAATTCGAGATGTTTTTTTTTATATTTCGGTTTTTTTGATTGAACAATCGTATTCTATGGACAAAAACAAGCAGATTGGTGTGTTAGAAGTTAAAAATTGGTCAATCTGTTCTGAAATTATAGCGATTTGAAAAATTCGAGATGTTTTTTTTTATATTTCGGTTTTTCGATTGAACAATCGTATTCTATGGACAAAAACAAGCAGATTGGTGTGTTCGAAGTTGAAAATTGGTCAATCTGTTCTGAAATTATGGCGATTTGAAAAATTCGAGATGTTTTTTTTTTATATTTCGGTTTTTTCGATTGAACAATCGTATTCTATGGACAAAAACAAGCAGATTGGTGTGTTCGAAGTTGAAAATTGGTCAATCTGTTCTGAAATTATGGCGATTTGAAAAATTCGAGATGTTTTTTTTTTATATTTCGGTTTTTTCGATTGAACAATCGTATTCTATGGACAAAAACAAGCAGATTGATGTGTTCGAAGTTGAAAATTGGTCAATCTGTTCTGAAATTATGGCGAATTGAAAAATTCGAGAAGTTTGTTTTTATATTTCGGTTTTTTCGATTGAACAATCGTATTCTATGGACAAAAACAAGCAGATTGGTGTGTTCGAAGTTGAAAATTGGTCAATCTGTTCTGAAATTATGGCGATTTGAAAAATTCGAGATGTTTTTTTTTTTATATTTCGGTTTTTTCGATTGAACAATCGTATTCTATGGACAAAAACAAGCAGATTGGTGTGTTCGAAGTTGAAAATTGGTCAATCTGTTCTGAAATTATAGCGATTTGAAAAATTCGAGATGTTTTTTTTTTATATTTCGGTTTTTTCGATTGAACAATCAAATTCTATGGACAAAAACAAGCAGATTGGTGTGTTCGAAGTTGAAAATTGGTCAATCTGTTCTGAAATTATGGCGATTTGAAAAATTCGAGATGTTTTTTTTTTATATTTCGGTTTTTTCGATTGAACAATCGTATTCTATGGACAAAAACAAGCAGATTGGTGTGTTCGAAGTTGAAAATTGGTCAATCTGTTCTGAAATTATGGCGATTTGAAAAATTCGAGATGTTTTTTTTTTATATTTCGGTTTTTTCGATTGAACAATCGTATTCTATGGACAAAAACAAGCAGATTGGTGTGTTCGAAGTTGAAAATTGGTCAATCTGTTCTGAAATTATAGCGATTTGAAAAATTCGAGATGTTTTTTTTTATATTTCGGTTTTTTCGATTGAACAATCGTATTCTATGGACAAAAACAAGCAGATTGGTGTGTTCGAAGTTGAAAATTGGTCAATCTGTTCTGAAATTATGGCGATTTGAAAAATTCGAGATGTTTTTTTTTATATTTCGGTTTTTTCGATTGAACAATCGTATTCTATGGACAAAAACAAGCAGATTGATGTGTTCGAAGTTGAAAATTGGTCAATCTGTTCTGAAATTATGGCGAATTGAAAAATTCGAGAAGTTTGTTTTTATATTTCGGTTTTTTCGATTGAACAATCGTATTCTATGGACAAAAACAAGCAGATTGGTGTGTTCGAAGTTGAAAATTGGTCAATCTGTTCTGAAATTATGGCGATTTGAAAAATTCGAGATGTTTTTTTTTTATATATATTTCGGTTTTTTAGATTGAACAATCGTATTCTATGGACAAAAACAAGCAGATTGGTGTGTTCGAAGTTGAAAATTGGTCAATCTGTTCTGAAATTATAGCGATTTGAAAAATTCGAGATGTTTTTTTTTTATATTTCGGTTTTTTCGATTGAACAATCATATTCTATGGACAAAAACAAGCAGATTGGTGTGTTCGAAGTTGAAAATTGGTCAATCTGTTCTGAAATTATAGCGATTTGAAAAATTCGAGATGTTTTTTTTTATATTTCGGTTTTTTCGATTGAACAATCGTATTCTATGGACAAAAACAAGCAGATTGGTATGTTCGAAGTTGAAAATTGGTCAATCTGTTCTGAAATTATGGCGATTTGAAAAATTCGAGATGTTTTTTTTTATATTTCGGTTTTTTCGATTGAACAATCGTATTCTATGGACAAAATCAAGCAGATTGATGTGTTCGAAGTTGAAAATTGGTCAATCTGTTCTGAAATTATGGCGAATTGAAAAATTCGAGAAGTTTGTTTTTATATTTCGGTTTTTTCGATTGAACAATCGTATTCTATGGACAAAAACAAGCAGATTGGTGTGTTCGAAGTTGAAAATTGGTCAATCTGTTCTGAAATTATGGCGATTTGAAAAATTCGAGATTTTTTTTTTTTTAATATTTCGGTTTTTTCGATTGAACAATCGTATTCTATGGACAAAAACAAGCAGATTGGTGTGTTCGAAGTTGAAAATTGGTCAATCTGTTCTGAAATTATAGCGATTTGAAAAATTCGAGATGTTTTTTTTTATATTTCGGTTTTTTCGATTGAACAATCGTATTCTATGGACAAAAACAAGCAGATTGGTGTGTTCGAAGTTGAAAATTGGTCAATCTGTTCTGAAATTATGGCGATTTGAAAAATTCGAGATGTTTTTTTTTTATATTTCGGTTTTTTCGATTGAACAATCGTATTCTATGGACAAAAACAAGCAGATTGGTGTGTTCGAAGTTGAAAATTGGTCAATCTGTTCTGAAATTATAGCGATTTGAAAAATTCGAGATGTTTTTTTCGATTGTACAATCGTATTCTATGGACAAAAACAAGCAGATTGGTGTGTTCGAAGTTGAAAATTGGTCAATCTGTTCTGAAATTATAGCGATTTGAAAAATTCGAGATGTTTTTTTTATATTTCGGTTTTTTCGATTGAACAATCGTATTCTATGGACAAAAACAAGCAGATTGGTGTGTTCGAAGTTGAAAATTGGTCAATCTGTTCTGAAATTATGGCGATTTGAAAAATTCGAGATGTTTTTCTTTATATTTCGGTTTTTTCGATTGAACAATCGTATTCTATGGACAAAAACAAGCAGATTGGTGTGTTCGAAGTTGAAAATTGGTCAATCTGTTCTGAAATTATAGCGATTTGAAAAATTCGAGATGTTTTTTTTTATATTTCGGTTTTTTCGATTGAACAATCGTATTCTATGGACAAAAATAAGCAGATTGGTGTGTTCAAAGTTGAAAATTGGTCAATCTGTTCTGAAATTATGGCGATTTGAAAAATTCGAGATGTTTTTTTTTTATATTTCGGTTTTTTCGATTGAACAATCGTATTCTATGGACAAAAACAAGCAGATTGATGTGTTCGAAGTTGAAAATTGGTCAATCTGTTCTGAAATTATGGCGAATTTCGGTTTTTTCGATTGAACAATCGTATTCTATGGACAAAAACAAGCAGATTGGTGTGTTCGAAGTTGAAAATTGGTCAATCTGTTCTGAAATTATGGCGATTTGAAAAATTCGAGATGTTTTTTTTTTATATTTCGGTTTTTTCGATTGAACAATCGTATTCTATGGACAAAAACAAGCAGATTGGTGTGTTCGAAGTTGAAAATTGGTCAATCTGTTCTGAAATTATGGCGATTTGAAAAATTCGAGATGTTTATTTTTATATTTCGGTTTTTTCGATTGAACAATCGTATTCTATGGACAAAAACAAGCAGATTGGTGTGTTCGAAGTTGAAAATTGGTCAATCTGTTCTGAAATTATAGCGATTTGAAAAATTCGAGATGTTTTTTTTTATATTTCGGTTTTTTCGATTGGACAATCGTATTCTATGGACAAAAACAAGCAGATTGGTGTGTTCGAAGTTGAAAATTGGTCAATCTGTTCTGAAATTATAGCGATTTGAAAAATTCGAGATGTTTTTTTCATATTTCGGTTTTTTCGATTGAACAATCGTATTCTATGGACAAAAACAAGCAGATTGGTGTGTTCGAAGTTGAAAATTGGTCAATCTGTTCTGAAATTATGGCGATTTGAAAAATTCGAGATGTTTTTTTTTATATTTCGGTTTTTTCGATCGAACAATCGTATTCTATGGACAAAAACAAGCAGATTGGTGTGTTCGAAGTTGAAAATTGGTCAATCTGTTCTGAAATTATAGCGATTTGAAAAATTCGAGATGTTTTTTTTTTATATTTCGGTTTTTTCGATTGAACAATCAAATTCTATGGACAAAAACAAGCAGATTGGTGTGTTCGAAGTTGAAAATTGGTCAATCTGTTCTGAAATTATGGCGATTTGAAAAATTCGAGATGTTTTTTTTTTATATTTCGGTTTTTTCGATTGAACAATCGTATTCTATGGACAAAAACAAGCAGATTGGTGTGTTCGAAGTTGAAAATTGGTCAATCTGTTCTGAAATTATGGCGATTTGAAAAATTCGAGATGTTTTTTTTTATATTTCGGTTTTTTCGATTGAACAATCGTATTCTATGGACAAAAACAAGCAGATTGGTGTGTTCGAAGTTGAAAATTGGTCAATCTGTTCTGAAATTATAGCGATTTGAAAAATTCGAGATGTTTTTTTTTATATTTCGGTTTTTTCGATTGAACAATCGTATTCTATGGACAAAAACAAGCAGATTGGTGTGTTCGAAGTTGAAAATTGGTCAATCTGTTCTGAAATTATGGCGATTTAAAAAATTCGAGATGTTTTTTTTTTTATATTTCGGTTTTTTCGATTGAACAATCGTATTCTATGGACAAAAACAAGCAGATTGATGTGTTCGAAGTTGAAAATTGGTCAATCTGTTCTGAAATTATGGCGAATTGAAAAATTCGAGAAATTTGTTTTTATATTTCGGTTTTTTCGATTGAACAATCGTATTCTATGGACAAAAACAAGCAGATTGGTGTGTTCGAAGTTGAAAATTGGTCAATCTGTTCTGAAATTATGGCGATTTGAAAAATTCGAGATGTTTTTTTTTTATATATTTTTCGGTTTTTTCGATTGAACAATCGTATTCTATGGACAAAAACAAGCAGATTGGTGTGTTCGAAGTTGAAAATTGGTCAATCTGTTCTGAAATTATAGCGATTTGAAAAATTCGAGATGTTTTTTTTTATATTTCGGTTTTTTCGATTGAACAATCGTATTCTATGGACAAAAACAAGCAGATTGGTGTGTTCGAAGTTGAAAATTGGTCAATCTGTTCTGAAATTATAGCGATTTGAAAAATTCGAGATGTTTTTTTTTATATTTCGGTTTTTTCGATTGAACAATCGTATTCTATGGACAAAAACAAGCAGATTGGTGTGTTCGAAGTTGAAAATTGGTCAATCTGTTCTGAAATTATGGCGATTTGAAAAATTCGAGATGTTTTTTTTTTATATTTCGGTTTTTTCGATTGAACAATCGTATTCTATGGACAAAAACAAGCAGATTGGTGTGTTCGAAGTTGAAAATTGGTCAATCTGTTCTGAAATTATGGCGATTTGAAAAATTCGAGATGTTTTTTTTTATATTTCGGTTTTTTCGATTGAACAATCGTATTCTATGGACAAAAACAAGCAGATTGATGTGTTCGAAGTTGAAAATTGGTCAATCTGTTCTGAAATTATGGCGAATTGAAAAATTCGAGAAGTTTGTTTATATATTTCGGTTTTTTCGATTGAACAATCGTATTCTATGGACAAAAACAAGCAGATTGGTGTGTTCGAAGTTGAAAATTGGTCAATCTGTTCTGAAATTATGGCGATTTGAAAAATTCGAGATTTTTTTTTTTTAATATTTCGGTTTTTTCGATTGAACAATCGTATTCTATGGACAAAAACAAGCAGATTGGTGTGTTCGAAGTTGAAAATTGGTCAATCTGTTCTGAAATTATAGCGATTTGAAAAATTCGAGATGTTTTTTTTTATATTTCGGTTTTTTCGATTGAACAATCGTATTCTATGGACAAAAACAAGCAGATTGGTGTGTTCGAAGTTGAAAATTGGTCAATCTGTTCTGAAATTATAGCGATTTGAAAAATTCGAGATGTTTTTTTTATATTTCGGTTTTTTCGATTGAACAATCGTATTCTATGGACAAAAACAAGCAGATTGGTGTGTTCGAAGTTGAAAATTGGTCAATCTGTTCTGAAATTATGGCGATTTGAAAAATTCGAGATGTTTTTTTTTTTATATTTCGGTTTTTTCGATTGAACAATCGTATTCTATGGACAAAAACAAGCAGATTGGTGTGTTCGAAGTTGAAAATTGGTCAATCTGTTCTGAAATTATAGCGATTTGAAAAATTCGAGATGTTTTTTTTTATATTTCGGTTTTTTCGATTGGACAATCGTATTCTATGGACAAAAACAAGCAGATTGGTGTGTTCGAAGTTGAAAATTGGTCAATCTGTTCTGAAATTATAGCGATTTGAAAAATTCGAGATGTTTTTTTTTATATTTCGGTTTTTTCGATTGGACAATCGTATTCTATGGACAAAAACAAGCAGATTGGTGTGTTCGAAGTTGAAAATTGGTCAATCTGTTCTGAAATTATGGCGATTTGAAAAATTCGAGATGTTTTTTTTTATATTTCGGTTTTTTCGATTGAACAATCGTATTCTATGGACAAAAACAAGCAGATTGGTGTGTTCGAAGTTGAAAATTGGTCAATCTGTTCTGAAATTATAGCGATTTGAAAAATTCGAGATGTTTTTTTTTATATTTCGGTTTTTTCGATTGAACAATCGTATTCTATGGACAAAAATAAGCAGATTGGTGTGTTCGAAGTTGAAAATTGGTCAATCTGTTCTGAAATTATGGCGATTTGAAAAATTCGAGATGTTTTTTTTTTATATTTCGGTTTTTTCGATTGAACAATCGTATTCTATGGACAAAAACAAGCAGATTGATGTGTTCGAAGTTGAAAATTGGTCAATCTGTTCTGAAATTATGGCGAATTGAAAAATTCGAGAAGTTTGTTTTTATATTTCGGTTTTTTCGATTGAACAATCGTATTCTATGGACAAAAACAAGCAGATTGGTGTGTTCGAAGTTGAAAATTGGTCAATCTGTTCTGAAATTATGGCGATTTGAAAAATTCGAGATGTTTTTTTTTTTATATTTCGGTTTTTTCGATTGAACAATCGTATTTTATGGACAAAAACAAGCAGATTGGTGTGTTCGAAGTTGAAAATTGGTCAATCTGTTCTGAAATTATGGCGATTTGAAGAATTCGAGATGTTTTTTTTTATATTTCGGTTTTTTCGATTGAACAATCGTATTCTATGGACAAAAACAAGCAGATTGGTGTGTTCGAAGTTGAAAATTGGTCAATCTGTTCTGAAATTATGGCGATTTGAAAAATTCGAGATGTTTTTTTTTATATTTCGGTTTTTTCGATTGAACAATCGTATTCTATGGACAAAAACAAGCAGATTGGTGTGTTCGAAGTTGAAAATTGGTCAATCTGTTCTGAAATTATGGCGATTTTAAAAATTCGAGATGTTTTTTCTTATATTTCGGTTTTTTCGATTGAACAATCGTATTCTATGGACAAAAACAAGCAGATTGATGTGTTCGAAGTTGAAAATTGGTCAATCTGTTCTGAAATTATGGCGAATTGAAAAATTCGAGAAGTTTGTTTTTATATTTCGGTTTTTTCGATTGAACAATCGTATTCTATGGACAAAAACAAGCAGATTGGTGTGTTCGAAGTTGAAAATTGGTCAATCTGTTCTGAAATTATGGCGATTTGAAAAATTCGAGATGTTTTTTTTTTTTAATATTTCGGTTTTTTCGATTGAACAATCGTATTCTATGGACAAAAACAAGCAGATTGGTGTGTTCGAAGTTGAAAATTGGTCAATCTGTTCTGAAATTATAGCGATTTGAAAAATTCGAGATGTTTTTTTTTATATTTCGGTTTTTTCGATTGAACAATCGTATTCTATGGACAAAAACAAGCAGATTGGTGTGTTCGAAGTTGAAAATTGGTCAATCTGTTCTGAAATTATAGCGATTTGAAAAATTCGAGATGTTTTTTTTATATTTCGGTTTTTTCGATTGAACAATCGTATTCTATGGACAAAAACAAGCAGATTGGTGTGTTCGAAGTTGAAAATTGGTCAATCTGTTCTGAAATTATGGCGATTTGAAAAATTCGAGATGTTTTTTTTTTATATTTCGGTTTTTTCGATTGAACAATCGTATTCTATGGACAAAAACAAGCAGATTGGTGTGTTCGAAGTTGAAAATTGGTCAATCTGTTCTGAAATTATAGCGATTTGAAAAATTCGAGATGTTTTTTTTTATATTTCGGTTTTTTCGATTGAACAATCGTATTCTATGGACAAAAACAAGCAGATTGATGTGTTCGAAGTTGAAAATTGGTCAATCTGTTCTGAAATTATGGCGAATTGAAAAATTCGAGAAGTTTGTTTTTATATTTCGGTTTTTTCGATTGAACAATCGTATTCTATGGACAAAAACAAGCAGATTGGTGTGTTCGAAGTTGAAAATTGGTCAATCTGTTCTGAAATTATGGCGATTTGAAAAATTCGAGATGTTTTTTTTTTTATATTTCGGTTTTTTCGATTGAACAATCGTATTCTATGGACAAAAACAAGCAGATTGGTGTGTTCGAAGTTGAAAATTGGTCAATCTGTTCTGAAATTATGGCGATTTGAAAAATTCGAGATGTTTTTTTTTATATTTCGGTTTTTTCGATTGAACAATCGTATTCTATGGACAAAAACAAGCAGATTGGTGTGTTCGAAGTTGAAAATTGGTCAATCTGTTCTGAAATTATGGCGATTTGAAAAATTCGAGATGTTTTTTTTTATATTTCGGTTTTTTCGATTGAACAATCGTATTCTATGGACAAAAACAAGCAGATTGGTGTGTTCGAAGTTGAAAATTGGTCAATCTGTTCTGAAATTATGGCGAATTGAAAAATTCGAGAAGTTTGTTTTTATATTTCGGTTTTTTCGATTGAACAATCGTATTCTATGGACAAAAACAAGCAGATTGGTGTGTTCGAAGTTGAAAATTGGTCAATCTGTTCTGAAATTATGGCGATTTGAAAAATTCGAGATGTTTTTTTTTTTAATATTTCGGTTTTTTCGATTGAACAATCGTATTCTATGGACAAAAACAAGCAGATTGGTGTGTTCGAAGTTGAAAATTGGTCAATCTGTTCTGAAATTATAGCGATTTGAAAAATTCGAGATGTTTTTTTTTATATTTCGGTTTTTTCGATTGAACAATCGTATTCTATGGACAAAAACAAGCAGATTGGTGTGTTCGAAGTTGAAAATTGGTCAATCTGTTCTGAAATTATAGCGATTTGAAAAATTCGAGATGTTTTTTTTATATTTCGGTTTTTTCGATTGAACAATCGTATTCTATGGACAAAAACAAGCAGATTGGTGTGTTCGAAGTTGAAAATTGGTCAATCTGTTCTGAAATTATGGCGATTTGAAAAATTCGAGATGTTTTTTTTTTATATTTCGGTTTTTTCGATTGAACAATCGTATTCTATGGACAAAAACAAGCAGATTGGTGTGTTCGAAGTTGAAAATTGGTCAATCTGTTCTGAAATTATAGCGATTTGAAAAATTCGAGATGTTTTTTTTTATATTTCGGTTTTTTCGATTGAACAATCGTATTCTATGGACAAAAACAAGCAGATTGGTGTGTTCGAAGTTGAAAATTGGTCAATCTGTTCTGAAATTATAGCGATTTGAAAAATTCGAGATGTTTTTTTTATATTTCGGTTTTTTCGATTGAACAATCGTATTCTATGGACAAAAACAAGCAGATTGGTGTGTTCGAAGTTGAAAATTGGACAATCTGTTCTGAAATTATGGCGATTTGAAAAATTCGAGATGTTTTTTTTTATATTTCGGTTTTTTCGATTAAACAATCGTATTCTATGGACAAAAACAAGCAGATTGGTGTGTTCGAAACTGAAAAATTGGTCAATCTGTTCTGAAATTATAGCGATTTGAAAAATTCGAGATGTTTTTTTTTATATTTCGGTTTTTTCGATTGAACAATCGTATTCTATGGACAAAAATAAGCAGATTGGTGTGTTCGAAGTTGAAAATTGGTCAATCTGTTCTGAAATTATGGCGATTTGAAAAATTCGAGATGTTTTTTTTTTATATTTCGGTTTTTTCGATTGAACAATCGTATTCTATGGACAAAAACAAGCAGATTGATGTGTTCGAAGTTGAAAATTGGTCAATCTGTTCTGAAATTATGACGAATTGAAAAATTCGAGAAGTTTGTTTTTATATTTCGGTTTTTTCGATTGAACAATCGTATTCTATGGACAAAAACAAGCAGATTGGTGTGTTCGAAGTTGAAAATTGGTCAATCTGTTCTAAAATTATGGCGATTTGAAAAATTCGAGATGTTTTTTTTTAATTTCGGTTTTTTCGATTGAACAATCGTATTCTATGGACAAAAACAAGCAGATTGGTGTGTTCGAAGTTGAAAATTGGTCAATCTGTTCTGAAATTATGGCGATTTGAAAATTCGAGATGTTTTTTTTTATATTTCGGTTTTTTCGATTGAACAATCGTATTCTATGGACAAAAACAAGCAGATTGGTGTGTTCGAAGTTGAAAATTGGTCAATCTGTTCTGAAATTATGGCGATTTGAAAAATTCGAGATGTTTTTTTTTATATTTCGGTTTTTTCGATTGAACAATCGTATTCTATGGACAAAAACAAGCAGATTGGTGTGTTCGAAGTTGAAAATTGGTCAATCTGTTCTGAAATTATGGCGATTTTAAAAATTCGAGATGTTTTTTTTTATATATCGGTTTTTTCGATTGAACAATCGTATTCCATGGACAAAAACAAGCAGATTGGTGTGTTCGAAGTTGATAATTGGTCAATCTGTTCTGAAATTATGGCGATTTGAAAAATTTGAGATGTTTTTTTTTATATTTCGGTTTTTTCGATTGAACAATCGTATTCTATGGATAAAAACAAGTAGATTGGTGTGTTCGAAGTTGAAAATTGGTCAATCTGTTCTGAAATTATGGCGATTCGAAAAATTCGAGATGTTTTTTTTTATATTTCGGTTTTTTCGATTGAACAATCGTATTCTATGGACAAAAACAAGCAGATTGGTGTGTTCGAAGTTGAAAATTGGTCAATCTGTTCTGAAATTATAGCGATTTGAAAAATTCGAGATGTTTTTTTTTATATTTCGGTTTTTTCGATTGAACAATCGTATTCTATGGACAAAAACAAGCAGATTGGTGTGTTCGAAGTTGAAAATTGGTCAATCTGTTCTGAAATTATGGCGATTTGAAAAATTCGAGATGTTTTTTTTTATATTTCGGTTTTTTCGATTGAACAATCGTATTCTATGGACAAAAACAAGCAGATTGGTGTGTTCGAAGTTGAAAATTGGTCAATCTGTTCTGAAATTATAGCGATTTGAAAAATTCGAGATGTTTTTTTTTATATTTCGGTTTTTTCGATTGAACAATCGTATTCTATGGACAAAAACAAGCAGATTGGTGTGTTCGGAGTTGAAAATTGGTCAATCTGTTCTGAAATTATAGCGATTTGAAAAATTCGAGATGTTTTTTTTTATATTTCGGTTTTTTCGATTGAACAATCGTATTCTATGGACAAAAACAAGCAGATTGGTGTGTTCGAAGTTGAAAATTGGTCAATCTGTTCTGATCGAGATGTTTTTTTTTTATATTTCGGTTTTTTCGATTGAACAATCGTATTCTATGGACAAAAACAAGCAGATTGGTGTGTTCGAAGTTGAAAATTGGTCAATCTGTTCTGAAATTATGGCGATTTGAAAAATTCGAGATGTTTTTTTTTATATTTCGGTTTTTTCGATTGAACAATCGTATTCTATGGACAAAAACAAGCAGATTGGTGTGTTCGAAGTTGAAAATTGGTCAATCTGTTCTGAAATTATGGCGATTTGAAAAATTCGAGATGTTTTTTTTTATATTTCGGTTTTTTCGATTGAACAATCGTATTCTATGGACAAAAACAAGCAGATTGGTGTGTTCGAAGTTGAAAATTGGTCAATCTGTTCTGAAATTATAGCGATTTGAAAAATTCGAGATGTTTTTTTTTATATTTCGGTTTTTTCGATTGAACAATCGTATTCTATGGACAAAAACAAGCAGATTGGTGTGTTCGAAGTTGAAAATTGGTCAATCTGTTCTGAAATTATAGCGATTTGAAAAATTCGAGATGTTTTTTTTTATATTTCGGTTTTTTCGATTGAACAATCGTATTCTATGGACAAAAACAAGCGGATTGGTGTACTCGAAGTTGAAAATTGGTCAATCTGTTCTGAAATTATAGCGATTTGAAAAATTCGAGATGTTTTTTTTTATATTTCGGTTTTTTCGAAGATTGGTGTGTTCGGAGTTGAAAATTGGTCAATCTGTTCTGAAATTATAGCGATTTGAAAAATTCGAGATGTTTTTTTTTATATTTCGGTTTTTTCGATTGAACAATCGTATTCTATGGACAAAAACAAGCAGATTGGTTTGTTCGAAGTTGAAAATTGGTCAATCTGTTCTGAAATTATGGCGATTTGAAAAATTCGAGATGTTTTTTTTTTATATTTCGGTTTTTTCGATTGAACAATCGTATTCTATGGACAAAATCAAGCAGATTGATGTGTTCGAAGTTGAAAATTGGTCAATCTGTTCTGAAATTATGGCGAATTGAAAAATTCGAGAAGTTTGTTTTTATATTTCGGTTTTTTCGATTGAACAATCGTATTCTATGGACAAAAACAAGCAGATTGGTGTGTTCGAAGTTGAAAATTGGTCTATCTGTTCTGAAAATATGGCGATTTGAAAAATTCGAGATGTTTTTTTTTTTTATATTTCGGTTTTTTCGATTGAACAATCGTATTCTATGGACAAAAACAAGCAGATTGGTGTGTTCGAAGTTGAAAATTGGTCAATCTGTTCTGAAATTATAGCGATTTGAAAAATTCGAGATGTTTTTTTTTTTATATTTCGGTTTTTTCGATTGAACAATCGTATTCTATGGACAAAAACAAGCAGATTGGTGTGTTCGAAGTTGAAAATTGGTCAATCTGTTCTGAAATTATGGCGATTTGAAAAATTTGAGATGTTTTTTTTTATATTTCGGTTTTTTCGATTGAACAATCGTATTCTATGGACAAAAACAAGTAGATTGGTGTGTTCGAAGTTGAAAATTGGTCAATCTGTTCTGAAATTATGGCGATTCGAAAAATTCGAGATGTTTTTTTTTATATTTCGGTTTTTTCGATTGAACAATCGTATTCTATGGACAAAAACAAGCAGATTGGTGTGTTCGAAGTTGAAAATTGGTCAATCTGTTCTGAAATTATAGCGATTTGAAAAATTCGAGATGTTTTTTTTTATATTTCGGTTTTTTCGATTGAACAATCGTATTCTATGGACAAAAACAAGCAGATTGGTGTGTTCGAAGTTGAAAATTGGTCAATCTGTTCTGAAATTATGGCGATTTGAAAAATTCGAGATGTTTTTTTTTATATTTCGGTTTTTTCGATTGAACAATCGTATTCTATGGACAAAAACAAGCAGATTGGTGTGTTCGAAGTTGAAAATTGGTCAATCTGTTCTGAAATTATAGCGATTTGAAAAATTCGAGATGTTTTTTTTTTATATTTCGGTTTTTTCGATTGAACAATCGTATTCTATGGACAAAAACAAGCAGATTGGTGTGTTCGGAGTTGAAAATTGGTCAATCTGTTCTGAAATTATAGCGATTTGAAAAATTCGAGATGTTTTTTTTTATATTTCGGTTTTTTCGATTGAACAATCGTATTCTATGGACAAAAACAAGCAGATTGGTGTGTTCGAAGTTGAAAATTGGTCAATCTGTTCTGATCGAGATGTTTTTTTTTTATATTTCGGTTTTTTCGATTGAACAATCGTATTCTATGGACAAAAACAAGCAGATTGGTGTGTTCGAAGTTGAAAATTGGTCAATCTGTTCTGAAATTATGGCGATTTGAAAAATTCGAGATGTTTTTTTTTATATTTCGGTTTTTTCGATTGAACAATCGTATTCTATGGACAAAAACAAGCAGATTGGTGTGTTCGAAGTTGAAAATTGGTCAATCTGTTCTGAAATTATGGCGATTTGAAAAATTCGAGATGTTTTTTTTTTATATTTCGGTTTTTTCGATTGAACAATCGTATTCTATGGACAAAAACAAGCAGATTGGTGTGTTCGAAGTTGAAAATTGGTCAATCTGTTCTGAAATTATAGCGATTTGAAAAATTCGAGATGTTTTTTTTTATATTTCGGTTTTTTCGATTGAACAATCGTATTCTATGGACAAAAACAAGCAGATTGGTGTGTTCGAAGTTGAAAATTGGTCAATCTGTTCTGAAATTATAGCGATTTGAAAAATTCGAGATGTTTTTTTTTATATTTCGGTTTTTTCGATTGAACAATCGT
The DNA here is from genome assembly GCA_029955515.1 of Chrysomela aeneicollis. Lineage (NCBI taxonomy): Eukaryota > Metazoa > Arthropoda > Insecta > Coleoptera > Chrysomelidae > Chrysomela > Chrysomela aeneicollis. Next base: position 14,393,935 of record JARUHQ010000018.1, on the reverse strand, counting down.
ATTCTATGGACAAAAACAAGCGGATTGGTGTACTCGAAGTTGAAAATTGGTCAATCTGTTCTGAAATTATAGCGATTTGAAAAATTCGAGATGTTTTTTTTTATATTTCGGTTTTTTCGAAGATTGGTGTGTTCGGAGTTGAAAATTGGTCAATCTGTTCTGAAATTATAGCGATTTGAAAAATTCGAGATGTTTTTTTTTATATTTCGGTTTTTTCGATTGAACAATCGTATTCTATGGACAAAAACAAGCAGATTGGTTTGTTCGAAGTTGAAAATTGGTCAATCTGTTCTGAAATTATGGCGATTTGAAAAATTCGAGATGTTTTTTTTTTATATTTCGGTTTTTTCGATTGAACAATCGTATTCTATGGACAAAATCAAGCAGATTGATGTGTTCGAAGTTGAAAATTGGTCAATCTGTTCTGAAATTATGGCGAATTGAAAAATTCGAGAAGTTTGTTTTTATATTTCGGTTTTTTCGATTGAACAATCGTATTCTATGGACAAAAACAAGCAGATTGGTGTGTTCGAAGTTGAAAATTGGTCTATCTGTTCTGAAAATATGGCGATTTGAAAAATTCGAGATGTTTTTTTTTTTTATATTTCGGTTTTTTCGATTGAACAATCGTATTCTATGGACAAAAACAAGCAGATTGGTGTGTTCGAAGTTGAAAATTGGTCAATCTGTTCTGAAATTATAGCGATTTGAAAAATTCGAGATGTTTTTTTTTTTATATTTCGGTTTTTTCGATTGAACAATCGTATTCTATGGACAAAAACAAGCAGATTGGTGTGTTCGAAGTTGAAAATTGGTCAATCTGTTCTGAAATTATAGCGATTTGAAAAATTCGAGATGTTTTTTTTTATATTTCGGTTTTTTCGATCGAACAATCGTATTCTATGGACAAAAACAAGCAGATTGGTGTGTTCGAAGTTGAAAATTGGTCAATCTGTTCTGAAATTATGGCGATTTGAAAAATTCGAGATGTTTTTTTTTATATTTCGGTTTTTTCGATTGAACAATCGTATTCTATGGACAAAAACAAGCAGATTGATGTGTTCGAAGTTGAAAATTGGTCAATCTGTTCTGAAATTACGGCGAATTGAAAAATTCGAGAAGTTTGTTTTTATATTTCGGTTTTTTCGATTGAACAATCGTATTCTTTGGACAAAAACAAGCAGATTGGTGTGTTCGAAGTTGAAAATTGGTCAATCTGTTCTGAAATTATGGCGATTTGAAAAATTCGAGATGTTTTTTTTTATATTTCGGTTTTTTCGATTGAACAATCGTATTCTATGGAAAAAACCGAAATATAAAAACAAACTTCTCGAATTTTTCAATTCGCCATAATTTCAGAACAGATTGACCAATTTTCAACTTCGAACACATCAATCTGCTTGATTTTGTCCATAGAATACGATTGTTCAATCGAAAAAACCGAAATATAAAAAAAAAACATCTCGAATTTTTCAAATCGCCATAATTTCAGAACAGATTGACCAATTTTCAACTTCGAACAAACCAATCTGCTTGTTTTTGTCCATAGAATACGATTGTTCAATCGAAAAAACCGAAATATAAAAAAAAACATCTCGAATTTTTCAAATCGCTATAATTTCAGAACAGATTGACCAATTTTCAACTCCGAACACACCAATCTGCTTGTTTTTGTCCATAGAATACGATTGTTCAATCGAAAAAACCGAAATATAAAAAAAAACATCTCGAATTTTTCAATTCGCCATAATTTCAGAACAGATTGACCAATTTTCAACTTCGAACACACCAATCTGCTTGTTTTTGTCCATAGAATACGATTGTTGAATCGAAAAAACCGAAATATAAAAAAAACATCTCGAATTTTTCAAATCGCTATAATTTCAGAACAGATTGACCAATTTTCAACTTCGAACACACCAATCTGCTTGTTTTTGTCCATAGAATACGATTGTTCAATCGAAAAAACCGAAATATAAAAAAAAACGTCTCGAATTTTTCAAATCGCTATAATTTCAGAACAGATTGACCAATTTTCAACTTCGAACACACCAATCTGCTTGTTTTTGTCCATAGAATACGATTGTTCAATCGAAAAAACCGAAATATAAAAAAAAAAATCTCGAATTTTTCAAATCGCCATAATTTCAGAACAGATTGACCAATTTTCAACTTCGAACACACCAATCTGCTTGTTTTTGTCCATAGAATACGATTGTTCAATCGAAAAAACCGAAATATAAAAAAAAACATCTCGAATTTTTCAAATCGCTATAATTTCAGAACAGATTGACCAATTTTCAACTTCGAGTACACCAATCCGCTTGTTTTTGTCCATAGAATACGATTGTTCAATCGAAAAAACCGAAATATAAAAAAAAACATCTCGAATTTTTCAAATCGCTATAATTTCAGAACAGATTGACCAATTTTCAACTTCGAACACACCAATCTGCTTGTTTTTGTCCATAGAATACGATTGTTCAATCGAAAAAACCGAAATATAAAAAAAAACATCTCGAATTTTTCAAATCGCTATAATTTCAGAACAGATTGACCAATTTTCAACTTCGAACACACCAATCTGCTTGTTTTTGTCCATAGAATACGATTGTTCAATCGAAAAAACCGAAATATAAAAAAAAACATCTCGAATTTTTCAAATCGCCATAATTTCAGAACAGATTGACCAATTTTCAACTTCGAACACACCAATCTGCTTGTTTTTGTCCATAGAATACGATTGTTCAATCGAAAAAACCGAAATATAAAAAAAAACATCTCGAATTTTTCAAATCGCCATAATTTCAGAACAGATTGACCAATTTTCAACTTCGAACACACCAATCTGCTTGTTTTTGTCCATAGAATACGATTGTTCAATCGAAAAAACCGAAATATAAAAAAAAAACATCTCGAATTTTTCAAAATCTGTTCTGAAATTATGGCGATTTGAAAAATTCGAGATGTTTTTTTTTACATTTCGGTTTTTTCGATTGAACAATCGTATTCTATGGACAAAAACAAGCAGATTGGTGTGTTCGAAGTTGAAAATTGGTCAATCTGTTCTGAAATTATGGCGATCTGAAAAATTCGAGATGTTTTTTTTTTATATTTCGGTTTTTTCGATTGAACAATCGTATTCTATGGACAAAAACAAGCAGATTGGTGTGTTCGAAGTTGAAAATTGGTCAAGCTGTTCTGAAATTATGGCGATTTGAAAAATTCGAGATGTTTTTTTTCATATTTCGGTTTTTTCGATTGAACAATCGTATTCTATGGACAAAAACAAGCAGATTGGTGTGTTCGAAGTTGAAAATTGGTCAATCTGTTCTGAAATTATGGCGATTTGAAAAATTCGAGATGTTTTTTTTTATATTTCGGTTTTTTCGATTGAACAATCGTATTCTATGGACAAAAACAAGCAGATTGGTGTGTTCGAAGTTGAAAATTGGTCAATCTGTTCTGAAATTATAGCGATTTGAAAAATTCGAGATGTTTTTTTTTTACATTTCGGTTTTTTCGATTGAACAATCGTATTCTATGGACAAAAACAAGCAGATTGGTGTGTTCGAAGTTGAAAATTGGTCAATCTGTTCTGAAATTATGGCGATTTGAAAAATTCGAGATGTTTTTTTTTATATTTCGGTTTTTTCGATTGAACAATCGTATTCTATGGACAAAAACAAGCAGATTGGTGTGTTCGAAGTTGAAAATTGGTCAATCTGTTCTGAAATTATGGCGATTTGAAAAATTCGAGATGTTTTTTTTTATATTTCGGTTTTTTCGATTGAACAATCGTATTCTATGGACAAAAACAAGCAGATTGGTGTGTTCGAAGTTGAAAATTGGTCAATCTGTTCTGAAATTATGGCGATTTGAAAAATTCGAGATGTTTTTTTTTATATTTCGGTTTTTTCGATTGAACAATCGTATTCTATGGACAAAAACAAGCAGATTGATGTGTTCGAAGTTGAAAATTGGTCAATCTGTTCTGAAATTATGGCGAATTGAAAAATTCGAGAGGTTTGTTTTTATATTTCGGTTTTTTCGATTGAACAATCGTATTCTATGGACAAAAACAAGCAGATTGGTGTGTTCGAAGTTGAAAATTGGTCAATCTGTTCTGAAATTATAGCGATTTGAAAAATTCGAGATGTTTTTTTTTTATATTTCGGTTTTTTCGATTGAACAATCGTATTCTATGGACAAAAACAAGCAGATTGGTGTGTTCGAAGTTGAAAATTGGCCAATCTGTTCTGAAATTATGGCGATTTGAAAAATTCGAGATGTTTTTTTTATATTTCGGTTTTTTCGATTGAACAATCGTATTCTATGTACAAAAACAAGCATATTGGTGTGTTCGAAGTTGAAAATTGGTCAATCTGTTCTGAAATTATAGCGATTTGAAAAATTCGAGATGTTTTTTTTTATATTTCGGTTTTTTCGATTGAACAATCGTATTCTATGGACAAAAACAAGCAGATTGGTGTGTTCGAAGTTGAAAATTGGTCAATCTGTTCTGAAATTATGGCGATTTGAAAAATTCGAGATGTTTTTTTTTATATTTCGGTTTTTTCGATTGAACAATCGTATTCTATGGACAAAAACAAGCAGATTGATGTGTTCGAAGTTGAAAATTGGTCAATCTGTTCTGAAATTATGGCGATTTGAAAAATTGGAGATGTTTTTTTTTTATATTTCGGTTTTTTCGATTGAACAATCGTATTCTATGGACAAAAACAAGCAGATTGGTGTGTTCGAAGTTGAAAATTGGTCAATCTGTTCTGAAATTATGGCGATTTGAAAAATTCGAGATGTTTTTTTTTATATTTCGGTTTTTTCGATTGAACAATCGTATTCTATGGACAAAAACAAGCAGATTGGTGTGTTCGAAGTTGAAAATTGGTCAATCTGTTCTGAAATTATAGCGATTTGAAAAATTCGAGATGTTTTTTTTTTACATTTCGGTTTTTTCGATTGAACAATCGTATTCTATGGACAAAAACAAGCAGATTGGTGTGTTCGAAGTTGAAAATTGGTCAATCTGTTCTGAAATTATGGCGATTTGAAAAATTCGAGATGTTTTTTTTTATATTTCGGTTTTTTCGATTGAACAATCGTATTCTATGGACAAAAACAAGCAGATTGGTGTGTTCGAAGTTGAAAATTGGTCAATCTGTTCTGAAATTATGGCGATTTGAAAAATTCGAGATGTTTTTTTTTATATTTCGGTTTTTTCGATTGAACAATCGTATTCTATGGACAAAAACAAGCAGATTGGTGTGTTCGAAGTTGAAAATTGGTCAATCTGTTCTGAAATTATGGCGATTTGAAAAATTCGAGATGTTTTTTTTTATATTTCGGTTTTTTCGATTGAACAATCGTATTCTATGGACAAAAACAAGCAGATTGATGTGTTCGAAGTTGAAAATTGGTCAATCTGTTCTGAAATTATGGCGAATTGAAAAATTCGAGAGGTTTGTTTTTATATTTCGGTTTTTTCGATTGAACAATCGTATTCTATGGACAAAAACAAGCAGATTGGTGTGTTCGAAGTTGAAAATTGGTCAATCTGTTCTGAAATTATAGCGATTTGAAAAATTCGAGATGTTTTTTTTTTATATTTCGGTTTTTTCGATTGAACAATCGTATTCTATGGACAAAAACAAGCAGATTGGTGTGTTCGAAGTTGAAAATTGGCCAATCTGTTCTGAAATTATGGCGATTTGAAAAATTCGAGATGTTTTTTTTATATTTCGGTTTTTTCGATTGAACAATCGTATTCTATGTACAAAAACAAGCATATTGGTGTGTTCGAAGTTGAAAATTGGTCAATCTGTTCTGAAATTATAGCGATTTGAAAAATTCGAGATGTTTTTTTTTATATTTCGGTTTTTTCGATTGAACAATCGTATTCTATGGACAAAAACAAGCAGATTGGTGTGTTCGAAGTTGAAAATTGGTCAATCTGTTCTGAAATTATGGCGATTTGAAAAATTCGAGATGTTTTTTTTTATATTTCGGTTTTTTCGATTGAACAATCGTATTCTATGGACAAAAACAAGCAGATTGATGTGTTCGAAGTTGAAAATTGGTCAATCTGTTCTGAAATTATGGCGATTTGAAAAATTGGAGATGTTTTTTTTTTACATTTCGGTTTTTTCGATATGGACAAAAACAAGCAGATTGGTGTGTTCGAAGTTGAAAATTGGTCAATCTGTTCTGAAATTATGGCGATTTGAAAAATTCGAGATGTTTTTTTTTATATTTCGGTTTTTTCGATTGAACAATCGTATTCTATGGACAAAAACAAGCAGATTGGTGTGTTCGAAGTTGAAAATTGGTCAATCTGTTCTGAAATTATGGCGATTTGAAAAATTCGAGATGTTTTTTTTTTATATTTCGGTTTTTTCGATTGAACAATCGTATTCTATGGACAAAAACAAGCAGATTGGTGTGTTCGAAGTTGAAAATTGGTCAATCTGTTCTGAAATTATGGCGATTTGAAAAATTCGAGAAGTTTTTTTTTATATTTCGGTTTTTTCGATTGAACAATCGTATTCTATGGACAAAAACAGGCAGATTGGTGTGTTCGAAGTTGAAAATTGGTCAATCTGTTCTGAAATTATGGCGATTTGAAAAATTCGAGAAGTTTTTTTTTATATTTCGGTTTTTTCGATTGAACAATCGTATTCTATGGACAAAAACAAGCAGATTGGTGTGTTCGAAGTTGAAAATTGGTCAATCTGTTCTGAAATTATGGCGATTTGAAAAATTCGAGAAGTTTTTTTTTATATTTCGGTTTTTTCGATTGAACAATCGTATTCTATGGACAATAACAAGCAGATTGGTGTGTTCGAAGTTGAAAATTGGTCAATCTGTTCTGAAATTATGGCGATTTGAAAAATTCGAGATGTTTTTTTTTACATTTCGGTTTTTTCGATTGAACAATCGTATTCTATGGACAAAAACAAGCAGATTGGTGTGTTCGAAGTTGAAAATTGGTCAATCTGTTCTGAAATTATGGCGATCTGAAAAATTCGAGATGTTTTTTTTTATATTTCGGTTTTTTCGATTGAACAATCGTATTCTATGGACAAAAACAAGCAGATTGGTGTGTTCGAAGTTGAAAATTGGTCAAGCTGTTCTGAAATTATGGCGATTTGAAAAATTCGTGATGTTTTTTTTCATATTTCGGTTTTTTCGATTGAACAATCGTATTCTATGGACAAAAACAAGCAGATTGGTGTGTTCGAAGTTGAAAATTGGTCAATCTGTTCTGAAATTATGGCGATTTGAAAAATTCGAGAAGTTTTTTTTTATATTTCAGTTTTTTCGATTGAACAATCGTATTCTATGGACAAAAACAAGCAGATTGGTGTGTTCGAAGTTGAAAATTGGTCAATCTGTTCTGAAATTATGGCGATTTGAAAAATTCGAGATGTTTTTTTTTATATTTCGGTTTTTTCGATTGAACAATCGTATTCTATGGACAAAAACAAGCAGATTGATGTGTTCGAAGTTGAAAATTGGTCAATCTGTTCTGAAATTATGGCGATTTGAAAAATTCGAGATGTTTTTTTTTTACATTTCGGTTTTTTCGATTGAACAATCGTATCCTATGGACAAAAACAAGCAGATTGGTGTGTTCGAAGTTGAAAATTGGTCAATCTGTTCTGAAATTATGGCGATTTGAAAAATTCGAGATGTTTTTTTTTTACATTTCGGTTTTTTCGATTGAACAATCGTATTCTATGGACAAAAACAAGCAGATTGGTGTGTTCGAAGTTGAAAATTGGTCAATCTGTTCTGAAATTATGGCGATTTGAAAAATTCGAGATGTTTTTTTTTATATTTCGGTTTTTTCGATTGAACAATCGTATTCTATGGACAAAAACAAGCAGATTGGTGTGTTCGAAGTTGAAAATTGGTCAATCTGTTCTGAAATTATGGCGATTTGAAAAATTCGAGATGTTTTTTTTTATATTTCGGTTTTTTTGATTGAACAATCGTATTCTATGGACAAAAACAAGCAGATTGATGTGTTCGAAGTTGAAAATTGGTCAATCTGTTCTGAAATTATGGCGATTTGAAAAATTCGAGATGTTTTTTTTTTACATTTCGGTTTTTTCGATTGAACAATCGTATTCTATGGACAAAAACAAGCAGATTGGTGTGTTCGAAGTTGAAAATCGGTCAATCTGTTCTGAAATTATGGCGATTTGAAAAATTCGAGATGTTTTTTTTTATATTTCGGTTTTTTCGATTGAACAATCGTATTCTATGGACAAAAACAAGCAGATTGGTGTGTTCGAAGTTGAAAATTGGTCAATCTGTTCTGAAATTATGGCGATTTGAAAAATTCGAGATGTTTTTTTTTTATATTTCGGTTTTTTCGATTGAACAATCGTATTCTATGGACAAAAACAAGCAGATTGGTGTGTTCGAAGTTGAAAATTGGTCAATCTGTTCTGAAATTATAGCGATTTGAAAAATTCGAGAAGTTTTTTTTTATATTTCGGTTTTTTCGATTGAACAATCGTATTCTATGGACAAAAACAGGCAGATTGGTGTGTTCGAAGTTGAAAATTGGTCAATCTGTTCTGAAATTATGGCGATTTGAAAAATTCGAGAAGTTTTTTTTTATATTTCGGTTTTTTCGATTGAACAATCGTATTCTATGGACAAAAACAAGCAGATTGGTGTGTTCGAAGTTGAAAATTGGTCAATCTGTTCTGAAATTATGGCGATTTGAAAAATTCGAGAAGTTTTTTTTCACATTTCGGTTTTTTCGATTGAACAATCGTATTCTATGGACAATAACAAGCAGATTGGTGTGTTCGAAGTTGAAAATTGGTCAATCTGTTCTGAAATTATGGCGATTTGAAAAATTCGAGATGTTTTTTTTTTATATTTCGGTTTTTTCGATTGAACAATCGTATTCTATGGACAAAAACAAGCAGATTGGTGTGTTCGAAGTTGAAAATTGGTCAAGCTGTTCTGAAATTATGGCGATTTGAAAAATTCGAGATGTTTTTTTTTATATTTCGGTTTTTTCGATTGAACAATCGTATTCTATGGACAATAACAAGCAGATTGGTGTGTTCGAAGTTGAAAATTGGTCAATCTGTTCTGAAATTATGGCGATTTGAAAAATTCGAGATGTTTTTTTTTACATTTCGGTTTTTTCGATTGAACAATCGTATTCTATGGACAAAAACAAGCAGATTGGTGTGTTCGAAGTTGAAAATTGGTCAATCTGTTCTGAAATTATGGCGATCTGAAAAATTCGAGATGTTTTTTTTTTATATTTCGGTTTTTTCGATTGAACAATCGTATTCTATGGACAAAAACAAGCAGATTGGTGTGTTCGAAGTTGAAAATTGGTCAAGCTGTCCTGAAATTATGGCGATTTGAAAAATTCGAGATGTTTTTTTTCATATTTCGGTTTTTTCGATTGAACAATCGTATTCTATGGACAAAAACAAGCAGATTGGTGTGTTCGAAGTTGAAAATTGGTCAATCTGTTCTGAAATTATGGCGATTTGAAAAATTCGAGAAGTTTTTTTTTATATTTCAGTTTTTTCGATTGAACAATCGTATTCTATGGACAAAAACAAGCAGATTGGTGTGTTCGAAGTTGAAAATTGGTCAATCTGTTCTGAAATTATGGCGATTTGAAAAATTCGAGATGTTTTTTTTTTATATTTCGGTTTTTTCGATTGAACAATCGTATTCTATGGACAAAAACAAGCAGATTGATGTGTTCGAAGTTGAAAATTGGTCAATCTGTTCTGAAATTATGGCGATTTGAAAAATTCGAGATGTTTTTTTTTTTACATTTCGGTTTTTTCGATTGAACAATCGTATTCTATGGACAAAAACAAGCAGATTGGTGTGTTCGAAGTTGAAAATTGGTCAATCTGTTCTGAAATTATGGCGATTTGAAAAATTCGAGATGTTTTTTTTTATATTTCGGTTTTTTCGATTGAACAATCGTATTCTATGGACAAAAACAAGCAGATTGGTGTGTTCGAAGTTGAAAATTGGTCAATCTGTTCTGAAATTATGGCGATTTGAAAAATTCGAGATGTTTTTTTTTACATTTCGGTTTTTTCGATTGAACAATCGTATTCTATGGACAAAAACAAGCAGATTGGTGTGTTCGAAGTTGAAAATTGGTCAATCTGTTCTGAAATTATGGCGATTTGAAAAATTCGAGATGTTTTTTTTTTATATTTCGGTTTTTTCGATTGAACAATCGTATTCTATGGACAAAAACAAGCAGATTGGTGTGTTCGAAGTTGAAAATTGGTCAATCTGTTCTGAAATTATGGCGATTTGAAAAATTCGAGATGTTTTTTTTTATATTTCGGTTTTTTCGATTGAACAATCGTATTCTATGGACAAAAACAAGCAGATTGATGTGTTCGAAGTTGAAAATTGGTCAATCTGTTCTGAAATTATGGCGATTTGAAAAATTCGAGATGTTTTTTTTTTACATTTCGGTTTTTTCGATTGAACAATCGTATCCTATGGACAAAAACAAGCAGATTGGTGTGTTCGAAGTTGAAAATTGGTCAATCTGTTCTGAAATTATGGCGATTTGAAAAATTCGAGATGTTTTTTTTTACATTTCGGTTTTTTCGATTGAACAATCGTATTCTATGGACAAAAACAAGCAGATTGGTGTGTTCGAAGTTGAAAATTGGTCAATCTGTTCTGAAATTATGGCGATTTGAAAAATTCGAGATGTTTTTTTTTATATTTCGGTTTTTTCGATTGAACAATCGTATTCTATGGACAAAAACAAGCAGATTGGTGTGTTCGAAGTTGAAAATTGGTCAATCTGTTCTGAAATTATGGCGATTTGAAAAATTCGAGATGTTTTTTTTTATATTTCGGTTTTTTTGATTGAACAATCGTATTCTATGGACAAAAACAAGCAGATTGATGTGTTCGAAGTTGAAAATTGGTCAATCTGTTCTGAAATTATGGCGATTTGAAAAATTCGAGATGTTTTTTTTTTACATTTCGGTTTTTTCGATTGAACAATCGTATTCTATGGACAAAAACAAGCAGATTGGTGTGTTCGAAGTTGAAAATTGGTCAATCTGTTCTGAAATTATGGCGATTTGAAAAATTCGAGATGTTTTTTTTTATATTTCGGTTTTTTCGATTGAACAATCGTATTCTATGGACAAAAACAAGCAGATTGGTGTGTTCGAAGTTGAAAATTGGTCAATCTGTTCTGAAATTATGGCGATTTGAAAAATTCGAGATGTTTTTTTTTTATATTTCGGTTTTTTCGATTGAACAATCGTATTCTATGGACAAAAACAAGCAGATTGGTGTGTTCGAAGTTGAAAATTGGTCAATCTGTTCTGAAATTATAGCGATTTGAAAAATTCGAGAAGTTTTTTTTTATATTTCGGTTTTTTCGATTGAACAATCGTATTCTATGGACAAAAACAGGCAGATTGGTGTGTTCGAAGTTGAAAATTGGTCAATCTGTTCTGAAATTATGGCGATTTGAAAAATTCGAGAAGTTTTTTTTTATATTTCGGTTTTTTCGATTGAACAATCGTATTCTATGGACAAAAACAAGCAAATTGGTGTGTTCGAAGTTGAAAATTGGTCAATCTGTTCTGAAATTATGGCGATTTGAAAAATTCGAGAAGTTTTTTTTCACATTTCGGTTTTTTCGATTGAACAATCGTATTCTATGGACAATAACAAGCAGATTGGTGTGTTCGAAGTTGAAAATTGGTCAATCTGTTCTGAAATTATGGCGATTTGAAAAATTCGAGATGTTTTTTTTTTATATTTCGGTTTTTTCGATTGAACAATCGTATTCTATGGACAAAAACAAGCAGATTGGTGTGTTCGAAGTTGAAAATTGGTCAAGCTGTTCTGAAATTATGGCGATTTGAAAAATTCGAGATGTTTTTTTTTATATTTCGGTTTTTTCGATTGAACAATCGTATTCTATGGACAATAACAAGCAGATTGGTGTGTTCGAAGTTGAAAATTGGTCAATCTGTTCTGAAATTATGGCGATTTGAAAAATTCGAGATGTTTTTTTTTACATTTCGGTTTTTTCGATTGAACAATCGTATTCTATGGACAAAAACAAGCAGATTGGTGTGTTCGAAGTTGAAAATTGGTCAATCTGTTCTGAAATTATGGCGATCTGAAAAATTCGAGATGTTTTTTTTTTATATTTCGGTTTTTTCGATTGAACAATCGTATTCTATGGACAAAAACAAGCAGATTGGTGTGTTCGAAGTTGAAAATTGGTCAAGCTGTTCTGAAATTATGGCGATTTGAAAAATTCGAGATGTTTTTTTTCATATTTCGGTTTTTTCGATTGAACAATCGTATTCTATGGACAAAAACAAGCAGATTGGTGTGTTCGAAGTTGAAAATTGGTCAATCTGTTCTGAAATTATGGCGATTTGAAAAATTCGAGAAGTTTTTTTTTATATTTCAGTTTTTTCGATTGAACAATCGTATTCTATGGACAAAAACAAGCAGATTGGTGTGTTCGAAGTTGAAAATTGGTCAATCTGTTCTGAAATTATGGCGATTTGAAAAATTCGAGATGTTTTTTTTTTATATTTCGGTTTTTTCGATTGAACAATCGTATTCTATGGACAAAAACAAGCAGATTGATGTGTTCGAAGTTGAAAATTGGTCAATCTGTTCTGAAATTATGGCGATTTGAAAAATTCGAGATGTTTTTTTTTACATTTCGGTTTTTTCGATTGAACAATCGTATTCTATGGACAAAAACAAGCAGATTGGTGTGTTCGAAGTTGAAAATTGGTCAATCTGTTCTGAAATTATGGCGATTTGAAAAATTCGAGATGTTTTTTTTTATATTTCGGTTTTTTCGATTGAACAATCGTATTCTATGGACAAAAACAAGCAGATTGGTGTGTTCGAAGTTGAAAATTGGTCAATCTGTTCTGAAATTATGGCGATTTGAAAAATTCAAGATGTTTTTTTTTACATTTCGGTTTTTTCGATTGAACAATCGTATTCTATGGACAAAAACAAGCAGATTGGTGTGTTCGAAGTTGAAAATTGGTCAATCTGTTCTGAAATTATGGCGATTTGAAAAATTCGAGATGTTTTTTTTTATATTTCGGTTTTTTCGATTGAACAATCGTATTCTATGGACAAAAACAAGCAGATTGGTGTGTTCGAAGTTGAAAATTGGTCAATCTGTTCTGAAATTATGGCGATTTGAAAAATTCGAGATGTTTTTTTTTATATTTCGGTTTTTTCGATTGAACAATCGTATTCTATGGACAAAAACAAGCAGATTGATGTGTTCGAAGTTGAAAATTGGTCAATCTGTTCTGAAATTATGGCGATTTGAAAAATTCGAGAAGTTTTTTTTTATATTTCGGTTTTTTCGATTGAACAATCGTATTCTATGGACAATAACAAGCAGATTGGTGTGTTCGAAGTTGAAAATTGGTCAATCTGTTCTGAAATTATGGCGATTTGAAAAATTCGAGATGTTTTTTTTTTTACATTTCGGTTTTTTCGATTGAACAATCGTATTCTATGGACAAAAACAAGCAGATTGGTGTGTTCGAAGTTGAAAATTGGTCAATCTGTTCTGAAATTATGGCGATCTGAAAAATTCGAGATGTTTTTTTTTTTATATTTCGGTTTTTTCGATTGAACAATCGTATTCTATGGACAAAAACAAGCAGATTGGTGTGTTCGAAGTTGAAAATTGGTCAAGCTGTTCTGAAATTATGGCGATTTGAAAAATTCGAGATGTTTTTTTTCATATTTCGGTTTTTTCGATTGAACAATCGTATTCTATGGACAAAAACAAGCAGATTGGTGTGTTCGAAGTTGAAAATTGGTCAATCTGTTCTGAAATTATGGCGATTTGAAAAATTCGAGAAGTTTTTTTTTATATTTCAGTTTTTTCGATTGAACAATCGTATTCTATGGACAAAAACAAGCAGATTGGTGTGTTCGAAGTTGAAAATTGGTCAATCTGTTCTGAAATTATGGCGATTTGAAAAATTCGAGATGTTTTTTTTTATATTTCGGTTTTTTCGATTGAACAATCGTATTCTATGGACAAAAACAAGCAGATTGATGTGTTCGAAGTTGAAAATTGGTCAATCTGTTCTGAAATTATGGCGATTTGAAAAATTCGAGATGTTTTTTTTTTATATTTCGGTTTTTTCGATTGAACAATCGTATTCTATGGACAAAAACAAGCAGATTGGTGTGTTCGAAGTTGAAAATTGGTCAATATGTTCTGAAATTATGGCGATTTGAAAAATTCGAGAAGTTTTTTTTTATATTTCGGTTTTTTCGATTGAACAATCGTATTCTATGGACAATAACAAGCAGATTGGTGTGTTCGAAGTTGAAAATTGGTCAATCTGTTCTGAAATTATGGCGATTTGAAAAATTCGAGATGTTTTTTTTTACATTTCGGTTTTTTCGATTGAACAATCGTATTCTATGGACAAAAACAAGCAGATTGGTGTGTTCGAAGTTGAAAATTGGTCAATCTGTTCTGAAATTATGGCGATCTGAAAAATTCGAGATGTTTTTTTTTTATATTTCGGTTTTTTCGATTGAACAATCGTATTCTATGGACAAAAACAAGCAGATTGGTGTGTTCGAAGTTGAAAATTGGTCAAGCTGTTCTGAAATTATGGCGATTTGAAAAATTCGAGATGTTTTTTTTCATATTTCGGTTTTTTCGATTGAACAATCGTATTCTATGGACAAAAACAAGCAGATTGGTGTGTTCGAAGTTGAAAATTGGTCAATCTGTTCTGAAATTATGGCGATTTGAAAAATTCGAGAAGTTTTTTTTTATATTTCAGTTTTTTCGATTGAACAATCGTATTCTATGGATAAAAACAAGCAGATTGGTGTGTTCGAAGTTGAAAATTGGTCAATCTGTTCTGAAATTATGGCGATTTGAAAAATTCGAGATGTTTTTTTTTATATTTCGGTTTTTTCGATTGAACAATCGTATTCTATGGACAAAAACAAGCAGATTGATGTGTTCGAAGTTGAAAATTGGTCAATCTGTTCTGAAATTATGGCGATTTGAAAAATTCGAGATGTTTTTTTTTACATTTCGGTTTTTTCGATTGAACAATCGTATTCTATGGACAAAAACAAGCAGATTGGTGTGTTCGAAGTTGAAAATTGGTCAATCTGTTCTGAAATTATGGCGATTTGAAAAATTCGAGATGTTTTTTTTTACATTTTGGTTTTTTCGATTGAACAATCGTATTCTATGGACAAAAACAAGCAGATTGGTGTGTTCGAAGTTGAAAATTGGTCAATCTGTTCTGAAATTATGGCGATTTGAAAAATTCGAGATGTTTTTTTTTATATTTCGGTTTTTTCGATTGAACAATCGTATTCTATGGACAAAAACAAGCAGATTGGTGTGTTCGAAGTTGAAAATTGGTCAATCTGTTCTGAAATTATGGCGATTTGAAAAATTCGAGATGTTTTTTTTTATATTTCGGTTTTTTCGATTGAACAATCGTATTCTATGGACAAAAACAAGCAGATTGGTGTGTTCGAAGTTGAAAATTGGTCAATCTGTTCTGAAATTATGGCGATTTGAAAAATTCGAGATGTTTTTTTTTATATTTCGGTTTTTTCGATTGAACAATCGTATTCTATGGACAAAAACAAGCAGATTGATGTGTTCGAAGTTGAAAATTGGTCAATCTGTTCTGAAATTATGGCGAATTGAAAAATTCGAGAGGTTTGTTTTTATATTTCGGTTTTTTCGATTGAACAATCGTATTCTATGGACAAAAACAAGCAGATTGGTGTGTTCGAAGTTGAAAATTGGTCAATCTGTTCTGAAATTATAGCGATTTGAAAAATTCGAGATGTTTTTTTTTATATTTCGGTTTTTTCGATTGAACAATCGTATTCTATGGACAAAAACAAGCAGATTGATGTGTTCGAAGTTGAAAATTGGTCAATCTGTTCTGAAATTATGGCGATTTGAAAAATTCGAGATGTTTTTTTTTACATTTCGGTTTTTTCGATTGAACAATCGTATTCTATGGACAAAAACAAGCAGATTGGTGTGTTCGAAGTTGAAAATTGGTCAATCTGTTCTGAAATTATGGCGATTTGAAAAATTCGAGATGTTTTTTTTTACATTTTGGTTTTTTCGATTGAACAATCGTATTCTATGGACAAAAACAAGCAGATTGGTGTGTTCGAAGTTGAAAATTGGTCAATCTGTTCTGAAATTATGGCGATTTGAAAAATTCGAGATGTTTTTTTTTATATTTCGGTTTTTTCGATTGAACAATCGTATTCTATGGACAAAAACAAGCAGATTGGTGTGTTCGAAGTTGAAAATTGGTCAATCTGTTCTGAAATTATGGCGATTTGAAAAATTCGAGATGTTTTTTTTTATATTTCGGTTTTTTCGATTGAACAATCGTATTCTATGGACAAAAACAAGCAGATTGGTGTGTTCGAAGTTGAAAATTGGTCAATCTGTTCTGAAATTATGGCGATTTGAAAAATTCGAGATGTTTTTTTTTATATTTCGGTTTTTTCGATTGAACAATCGTATTCTATGGACAAAAACAAGCAGATTGATGTGTTCGAAGTTGAAAATTGGTCAATCTGTTCTGAAATTATGGCGAATTGAAAAATTCGAGAGGTTTGTTTTTATATTTCGGTTTTTTCGATTGAACAATCGTATTCTATGGACAAAAACAAGCAGATTGGTGTGTTCGAAGTTGAAAATTGGTCAATCTGTTCTGAAATTATAGCGATTTGAAAAATTCGAGATGTTTTTTTTTATATTTCGGTTTTTTCGATTGAACAATCGTATTCTATGGACAAAAACAAGCAGATTGGTGTGTTCGAAGTTGAAAATTGGCCAATCTGTTCTGAAATTATGGCGATTTGAAAAATTCGAGATGTTTTTTTTATATTTCGGTTTTTTCGATTGAACAATCGTATTCTATGTACAAAAACAAGCAGATTGGTGTGTTCGAAGTTGAAAATTGGTCAATCTGTTCTGAAATTATAGCGATTTGAAAAATTCGAGATGTTTTTTTTTATATTTCGGTTTTTTCGATTGAACAATCGTATTCTATGGACAAAAACAAGCAGATTGGTGTGTTCGAAGTTGAAAATTGGTCAATCTGTTCTGAAATTATGGCGATTTGAAAAATTCGAGATGTTTTTTTTTATATTTCGGTTTTTTCGATTGAACAATCGTATTCTATGGACAAAAACAAGCAGATTGATGTGTTCGAAGTTGAAAATTGGTCAATCTGTTCTGAAATTATGGCGATTTGAAAAATTGGAGATGTTTTTTTTTTACATTTCGGTTTTTTCGATTGAACAATCGTATTCTATGGACAAAAACAAGCAGATTGGTGTGTTCGAAGTTGAAAATTGGTCAATCTGTTCTGAAATTATGGCGATTTGAAAAATTCGAGATGTTTTTTTTTATATTTCGGTTTTTTCGATTGAACAATCGTATTCTATGGACAAAAACAAGCAGATTGGTGTGTTCGAAGTTGAAAATTGGTCAATCTGTTCTGAAATTATGGCGATTTGAAAAATTCGAGATGTTTTTTTTTTATATTTCGGTTTTTTCGATTGAACAATCGTATTCTATGGACAAAAACAAGCAGATTGGTGTGTTCGAAGTTGAAAATTGGTCAATCTGTTCTGAAATTATGGCGATTTGAAAAATTCGAGAAGTTTTTTTTTATATTTCGGTTTTTTCGATTGAACAATCGTATTCTATGGACAAAAACAGGCAGATTGGTGTGTTCGAAGTTGAAAATTGGTCAATCTGTTCTGAAATTATGGCGATTTGAAAAATTCGAGAAGTTTTTTTTTATATTTCGGTTTTTTCGATTGAACAATCGTATTCTATGGACAAAAACAAGCAGATTGGTGTGTTCGAAGTTGAAAATTGGTCAATCTGTTCTGAAATTATGGCGATTTGAAAAATTCGAGAAGTTTTTTTTTATATTTCGGTTTTTTCGATTGAACAATCGTATTCTATGGACAATAACAAGCAGATTGGTGTGTTCGAAGTTGAAAATTGGTCAATCTGTTCTGAAATTATGGCGATTTGAAAAATTCGAGATGTTTTTTTTTACATTTCGGTTTTTTCGATTGAACAATCGTATTCTATGGACAAAAACAAGCAGATTGGTGTGTTCGAAGTTGAAAATTGGTCAATCTGTTCTGAAATTATGGCGATCTGAAAAATTCGAGATGTTTTTTTTTATATTTCGGTTTTTTCGATTGAACAATCGTATTCTATGGACAAAAACAAGCAGATTGGTGTGTTCGAAGTTGAAAATTGGTCAAGCTGTTCTGAAATTATGGCGATTTGAAAAATTCGTGATGTTTTTTTTCATATTTCGGTTTTTTCGATTGAACAATCGTATTCTATGGACAAAAACAAGCAGATTGGTGTGTTCGAAGTTGAAAATTGGTCAATCTGTTCTGAAATTATGGCGATTTGAAAAATTCGAGAAGTTTTTTTTTATATTTCAGTTTTTTCGATTGAACAATCGTATTCTATGGACAAAAACAAGCAGATTGGTGTGTTCGAAGTTGAAAATTGGTCAATCTGTTCTGAAATTATGGCGATTTGAAAAATTCGAGATGTTTTTTTTTATATTTCGGTTTTTTCGATTGAACAATCGTATTCTATGGACAAAAACAAGCAGATTGATGTGTTCGAAGTTGAAAATTGGTCAATCTGTTCTGAAATTATGGCGATTTGAAAAATTCGAGATGTTTTTTTTTTACATTTCGGTTTTTTCGATTGAACAATCGTATCCTATGGACAAAAACAAGCAGATTGGTGTGTTCGAAGTTGAAAATTGGTCAATCTGTTCTGAAATTATGGCGATTTGAAAAATTCGAGATGTTTTTTTTTACATTCCGGTTTTTTCGATTGAACAATCGTATTCTATGGACAAAAACAAGCAGATTGGTGTGTTCGAAGTTGAAAATTGGTCAATCTGTTCTGAAATTATGGCGATTTGAAAAATTCGAGATGTTTTTTTTTATATTTCGGTTTTTTCGATTGAACAATCGTATTCTATGGACAAAAACAAGCAGATTGGTGTGTTCGAAGTTGAAAATTGGTCAATCTGTTCTGAAATTATGGCGATTTGAAAAATTCGAGATGTTTTTTTTTATATTTCGGTTTTTTCGATTGAACAATCGTATTCTATGGACAAAAACAAGCAGATTGATGTGTTCGAAGTTGAAAATTGGTCAATCTGTTCTGAAATTATGGCGATTTGAAAAATTCGAGATGTTTTTTTTTTACATTTCGGTTTTTTCGATTGAACAATCGTATTCTATGGACAAAAACAAGCAGATTGGTGTGTTCGAAGTTGAAAATTGGTCAATCTGTTCTGAAATTATGGCGATTTGAAAAATTCGAGATGTTTTTTTTTATATTTCGGTTTTTTCGATTGAACAATCGTATTCTATGGACAAAAACAAGCAGATTGGTGTTTTCGAAGTTGAAAATTGGTCAATCTGTTCTGAAATTATGGCGATTTGAAAAATTCGAGATGTTTTTTTTTTATATTTCGGTTTTTTCGGTTGAACAATCGTATTCTATGGACAAAAACAAGCAGATTGGTGTGTTCGAAGTTGAAAATTGGTCAATCTGTTCTGAAATTATAGCGATTTGAAAAATTCGAGAAGTTTTTTTTTATATTTCGGTTTTTTCGATTGAACAATCGTATTCTATGGACAAAAACAGGCAGATTGGTGTGTTCGAAGTTGAAAATTGGTCAATCTGTTCTGAAATTATGGCGATTTGAAAAATTCGAGAAGTTTTTTTTTATATTTCGGTTTTTTCGATTGAACAATCGTATTCTATGGACAAAAACAAGCAGATTGGTGTGTTCGAAGTTGAAAATTGGTCAATCTGTTCTGAAATTATGGCGATTTGAAAAATTCGAGAAGTTTTTTTTCACATTTCGGTTTTTTCGATTGAACAATCGTATTCTATGGACAATAACAAGCAGATTGGTGTGTTCGAAGTTGAAAATTGGTCAATCTGTTCTGAAATTATGGCGATTTGAAAAATTCGAGATGTTTTTTTTTATATTTCGGTTTTTTCGATTGAACAATCGTATTCTATGGACAAAAACAAGCAGATTGGTGTGTTCGAAGTTGAAAATTGGTCAAGCTGTTCTGAAATTATGGCGATTTGAAAAATTCGAGATGTTTTTTTTTATATTTCGGTTTTTTCGATTGAACAATCGTATTCTATGGACAAAAACAAGCAGATTGGTGTGTTCGAAGTTGAAAATTGGTCAATCTGTTCTGAAATTATGGCGATTTGAAAAATTCGAGAAGTTTTTTTTTATATTTCAGTTTTTTCGATTGAACAATCGTATTCTATGGACAAAAACAAGCAGATTGGTGTGTTCGAAGTTGAAAATTGGTCAATCTGTTCTGAAATTATGGCGATTTGAAAAATTCGAGATGTTTTTTTTTATATTTCGGTTTTTTCGATTGAACAATCGTATTCTATGGACAAAAACAAGCAGATTGATGTGTTCGAAGTTGAAAATTGGTCAATCTGTTCTGAAATTATGGCGATTTGAAAAATTCGAGATGTTTTTTTTTTATATTTCGGTTTTTTCGATTGAACAATCGTATTCTATGGACAAAAACAAGCAGATTGGTGTGTTCGAAGTTGAAAATTAGTCAATCTGTTCTGAAATTATGGCGATTTGAAAAATTCGAGAAGTTTTTTTTTATATTTCGGTTTTTTCGATTGAACAATCGTATTCTATGGACAATAACAAGCAGATTGGTGTGTTCGAAGTTGAAAATTGGTCAATCTGTTCTGAAATTATGGCGATTTGAAAAATTCGAGATGTTTTTTTTTTACATTTCGGTTTTTTCGATTGAACAATCGTATTCTATGGACAAAAACAAGCAGATTGGTGTGTTCGAAGTTGAAAATTGGTCAATCTGTTCTGAAATTATGGCGATCTGAAAAATTCGAGATGTTTTTTTTTATATTTCGGTTTTTTCGATTGAACAATCGTATTCTATGGACAAAAACAAGCAGATTGGTGTGTTCGAAGTTGAAAATTGGTCAAGCTGTTCTGAAATTATGGCGATTTGAAAAATTCGAGATGTTTTTTTTCATATTTCGGTTTTTTCGATTGAACAATCGTATTCTATGGACAAAAACAAGCAGATTGGTGTGTTCGAAGTTGAAAATTGGTCAATCTGTTCTGAAATTATGGCGATTTGAAAAATTCGAGATGTTTTTTTTTATATTTCGGTTTTTTCGATTGAACAATCGTATTCTATGGACAAAAACAAGCTGATTGATGTGTTCGAAGTTGAAAATTGGTCAATCTGTTCTGAAATTATGGCGATTTGAAAAATTCGAGATGTTTTTTTTTACATTTCGGTTTTTTCGATTGAACAATCGTATTCTATGGACAAAAACAAGCAGATTGGTGTGTTCGAAGTTGAAAATTGGTCAATCTGTTCTGAAATTATGGCGATTTGAAAAATTCGAGATGTTTTTTTTTACATTTCGGTTTTTTCGATTGAACAATCGTATTCTATGGACAAAAACAAGCAGATTGGTGTGTTCGAAGTTGAAAATTGGTCAATCTGTTCTGAAATTATGGCGATTTGAAAAATTCGAGATGTTTTTTTTTATATTTCGGTTTTTTCGATTGAACAATCGTATTCTATGGACAAAAACAAGCAGATTGGTGTGTTCGAAGTTGAAAATTGGTCAATCTGTTCTGAAATTATGGCGATTTGAAAAATTCGAGATGTTTTTTCTTATATTTCGGTTTTTTCGATTGAACAATCGTATTCTATGGACAAAAACAAGCAGATTGATGTGTTCGAAGTTGAAAATTGGTCAATCTGTTCTGAAATTATGGCGATTTGAAAAATTCGAGATGTTTTTTTTTACATTTCGGTTTTTTCGATTGAACAATCGTATTCTATGGACAAAAACAAGCAGATTGGTGTGTTCGAAGTTGAAAATTGGTCAATCTGTTCTGAAATTATGGCGATTTGAAAAATTCGAGATGTTTTTTTTTATATTTCGGTTTTTTCGATTGAACAATCGTATTCTATGGACAAAAACAAGCAGATTGGTGTGTTCGAAGTTGAAAATTGGTCAATCTGTTCTGAAATTATGGCGATTTGAAAAATTCGAGATAATTTTTTTTTATATTTCGGTTTTTTCGATTGAACAATCGTATTCTATGGACAAAAACAAGCAGATTGGTGTGTTCGAAGTTGAAAATTGGTCAATCTGTTCTGAAATTATAGCGATTTGAAAAATTCGAGAAGTTTTTTTTTATATTTCGGTTTTTTCGATTGAACAATCGTATTCTATGGACAAAAACAAGCAGATTGGTGTGTTCGAAGTTGAAAATTGGTCAATCTGTTCTGAAATTATGGCGATTAGAAAAATTCGAGATGTTTTTTTTTTATATTTCGGTTTTTTCGATTGAACAATCGTATTCTATGGACAAAAACAAGCAGATTGGTGTGTTCGAAGTTGAAAATTGGTCAATCTGTTCTGAAATTATGGCGATTTGAAAAATTCGAGAAGTTTTTTTTTATATTTCGGTTTTTTCGATTGAACAATCGTATTCTATGGACAAAAACAGGCAGATTGGTGTGTTCGAAGTTGAAAATTGGTCAATCTGTTCTGAAATTATGGCGATTTGAAAAATTCGAGAAGTCTTTTTTTATATTTCGGTTTTTTCGATTGAACAATCGTATTCTATGGACAAAAACAAGCAGATTGGTGTGTTCGAAGTTGAAAATTGGTCAATCTGTTCTGAAATTATGGCGATTTGAAAAATTCGAGAAGTTTTTCTTTATATTTCGGTTTTTTCGATTGAACAATCGTATTCTATGGACAAAAACAAGCAGATTGGTGTGTTCGAAGTTGAAAATTGGTCAATCTGTTCTGAAATTATGGCGATTTGAAAAATTCGAGATGTTTTTTTTACATTTCGGTTTTTTCGATTGAACAATCGTATTCTATGGACAAAAACAAGCAGATTGGTGTGTTCGAAGTTGAAAATTGGTCAATCTGTTCTGAAATTATGGCGATCTGAAAAATTCGAGATGTTTTTTTTTATATTTCGGTTTTTTCGATTGAACAATCGTATTCTATGGACAAAAACAAGCAGATTGGTGTGTTCGAAGTTGAAAATTGGTCAAGCTGTTCTGAAATTATGGCGATTTGAAAAATTCGAGATGTTTTTTTTCATATTTCGGTTTTTTCGATTGAACAATCGTATTCTATGGACAAAAACAAGCAGATTGGTGTGTTCGAAGTTGAAAATTGGTCAATCTGTTCTGAAATTATGGCGATTTGAAAAATTCGAGATGTTTTTTTTTACATTTCGGTTTTTTCGATTGAACAATCGTATTCTATGGACAAAAACAAGCAGATTGGTGTGTTCGAAGTTGAAAATTGGTCAATCTGTTCTGAAATTATGGCGATTTGAAAAATTCGAGAAAGTTTTTTTTATATTTCAGTTTTTTCGATTGAACAATCGTATTCTATGGACAAAAACAAGCAGATTGGTGTGTTCGAAGTTGAAAATTGGTCAATCTGTTCTGAAATTATGGCGATTTGAAAAATTCGAGATGTTTTTTTTTATATTTCGGTTTTTTCGATTGAACAATCGTATTCTATGGACAAAAACAAGCAGATTGGTGTGTTCGAAGTTGAAAACTGGTCAATCTGTTCTGAAATTATGGCGATTTGAAAAATTCGAGAAGTTTTTTTTTATATTTCTCTTTTTTCGATTGAACAATCGTATTCTATGGACAAAAACAAGCAGATTGGTGTGTTCGAAGTTAAAAATTGGTCAATCTGTTCTGAAATTATGGCGATTTGAAAAATTCGAGAAGTTTTTTTTTATATTTCGGTTTTTTCGATTGAACAATCGTATTCTATGGACAAAAACAAGCAGATTGGTGTGTTCGAAGTTGAAAATTGGTCAATCTGTTCTGAAATTATGGCGATTTGAAAAATTCGAGAAGTTTTTTTTTATATTTCGGTTTTTTCGATTGAACAATCGTATTCTATGGACAAAAACAAGCAGATTGGTGTGTTCGAAGTTGAAAATTGGTCAATCTGTTCTGAAATTATGGCGATTTGAAAAATTCGAGAAGTTTTTTTTTATATTTCGGTTTTTTCGATTGAACAATCGTATTCTATGGACAAAAACAAGCAGATTGGTGTGTTCGAAAATGAAAATTGGTCAATCTGTTCTGAAATTATGGCGATTTGAAAAATTCGAGAAGTTTTTTTTTATATTTCGGTTTTTTCGATTGAACAATCTTATTCTATGGACAAAAACAAGCAGATTGGTGTGTTCGAAGTTGAAAATTGGTCAATCTGTTCTGAAATTATGGCGATTTGAAAAATTCGAGAAGTTTTTTTTTATATTTCGGTTTTTTCGATTGAACAATCGTATTCTATGGACAAAAACAAGCAGATTGGTATGTTCGAAGTTGAAAATTGGTCAATCTGTTCTGAAATTATGGCGAATTGAAAAATTCGAGATGTTTGTTTTTATATTTCGGTTTTTTCGATTGAACAATCGTATTCTATGGACAAAAACAAGCAGATTGGTATGTTCGAAGTTGAAAATTGGTCAATCTGTTCTGAAATTATGGCGAATTGAAAAATTCGAGATGTTTTTTTTTATATTTCGGTTTTTTCGATTGAACAATCGTATTCTATGGACAAAAACAAGCAGATTGGTGTGTTCGAAGTTGAAAATTGGTCAATCTGTTCTGAAATTATGGCGATTTGAAAAATTCGAGATGTTTTTTTTTATATTTCGGTTTTTTCGATTGAACAATCGTATTCTATGGACAAAAACAAGCAGATTGGTGTGTTCAAAGTTGAAAATTGGTCAATCTGTTCTGAAATTATAGCGATTTGAAAAATTCGAGATGTTTTTTTTTATATTTCGGTTTTTTCGATTGAACAATCGTATTCTATGGACAAAAACAAGCCGATTGGTTTGTTCGAAGTTGAAAATTGGTCAATCTGTTCTGAAATTATGGCGATTTGAAAAATTCGAGATGTTTTTTTTTTATATTTCGGTTTTTTCGATTGAACAATCGTATTCTATGGACAAAAACAAGCAGATTGGTGTGTTCGAAGATGAAAATTGGTCAATCTGTTCTGAAATTATAGCGATTTGAAAAATTCGAGATGTTTTTTTTTATATTTCGGTTTTTTCGATTGAACAATCGTATTCTATGGACAAAAACAAGCAGATTGGTGTGTTCGAAGTTGAAAATTGGTCAATCTGTTCTGAAATTATGGCGATTTGAAAAATTCGAGGTGTTTTTTTTTATATTTCGGTTTTTTCGATTGAACAATCGTATTCTATGGACAAAAACAAGCAGATTGATGTGTTCGAAGTTGAAAATTGGTCAATCTGTTCTGAAATTATGGCGAATTGAAAAATTCGAGAAGTTTGTTTTTATATTTCGGTTTTTTCGATTGAACAATCGTATTCTATGGACAAAAACAAGCAGATTGGTGTGTTCGAAGTTGAAAATTGGTCAATCTGTTCTGAAATTATAGCGATTTGAAAAATTCGAGATGTTTTTTTTTATATTTCGGTTTTTTCGATTGAACAATCGTATTCTATGGACAAAAACAAGCAGATTGGTGTGTTCGAAGTTGAAAATTGGTCAATCTGTTCTGAAATTATGGCGATTTGAAAAATTCGAGATGTTTTTTTTATATTTCGGTTTTTTCGATTGAACAATCGTATTCTATGTACAAAAACAAGCAGATTGGTGTGTTCGAAGTTGAAAATTGGTCAATCTGTTCTGAAATTATAGCGATTTGAAAAATTCGAGATGTTTTTTTTATATTTCGGTTTTTTCAATTGAACAATCGTATTCTATGGACAAAAACAAGCAGATTGGTGTGTTCGAAGTTGAAAATTGGTCAATCTGTTCTGAAATTATGGCGATTTGAAAAATTCGAGATGTTTTTTTTATATTTCGGTTTTTTCGATTGAACAATCGTATTCTATGTACAAAAACAAGCAGATTGGTGTGTTCGAAGTTGAAAATTGGTCAATCTGTTCTGAAATTATGGCGATTTGAAAAATTCGAGAAGTTTTTTTTTATATTTCAGTTTTTTCGATTGAACAATCGTATTCTATGGACAAAAACAAGCCGATTGGTTTGTTCGAAGTTGAAAATTGGTCAATCTGTTCTGAAATTATGGCGATTTGAAAAATTCGAGATGTTTTTTTTTATATTTCGGTTTTTTCGATTGAACAATCGTATTCTATGGACAAAAACAAGCAGATTGATGTGTTCGAAAATGAAAATTGGTCAATCTGTTCTGAAATTATGACGATTTGAAAAATTCGAGATGTTTTTTTTTACATTTCGGTTTTTTCGATTGAACAATCGTATCCTATGGACAAAAACAAGCAGATTGGTGTGTTCGAAGTTGAAAATTGGTCAATCTGTTCTGAAATTATGGCGATTTGAAAAATTCGAGATGTTTTTTTTCATATTTCGGTTTTTTCGATTGAACAATCGTATTCTATGGACAAAAACAAGCAGATTGGTGTGTTCGAAGTTGAAAATTGGTCAATCTGTTCTGAAATTATGGCGATTTGAAAAATTCGAGATGTTTTTTTTTATATTTCGGTTTTTTCGATTGAACAATCGTATTCTATGGACAAAAACAAGCAGATTGGTGTGTTCGAAGTTGAAAATTGGTCAATCTGTTCTGAAATTATGGCGATTTGAAAAATTCGAGATGTTTTATTTTATATTTCGGTTTTTTCGATTGAACAATCGTATTCTATGGACAAAAACAAGCAGATTGATGTGTTCGAAGTTGAAAATTGGTCAATCTGTTCTGAAATTATGGCGAATTGAAAAATTCGAGGAGTTTGTTTTTATATTTCGGTTTTTTCGATTGAACAATCGTATTCTATGGACAAAAACAAGCAGATTGGTGTGTTCAAAGTTGAAAATTGGTCAATCTGTTCTGAAATTATAGCGATTTGAAAAATTCGAGATGTTTTTTTTTATATTTCGGTTTTTTCGATTGAACAATCGTATTCTATGGACAAAAACAAGCCGATTGGTTTGTTCGAAGTTGAAAATTGGTCAATCTGTTCTGAAATTATGGCGATTTGAAAAATTCGAGATGTTTTTTTTTTATATTTCGGTTTTTTCGATTGAACAATCGTATTCTATGGACAAAAACAAGCAGATTGGTGTGTTCGAAGATGAAAATTGGTCAATCTGTTCTGAAATTATGGCGATTTGAAAAATTCTAGATGTTTTTTTTTATATTTCGGTTTTTTCGATTGAACAATCGTATTCTATGGACAAAAACAAGCAGATTGGTGTGTTCGAAGTTGAAAATTGGTCAATCTGTTCTGAAATTATGGCGATTTGAAAAATTCGAGATGTTTTTTTTTATATTTCGGTTTTTTCGATTGAACAATCGTATTCTATGGACAAAAACAAGCAGATTGATGTGTTCGAAGTTGAAAATTGGTCAATCTGTTCTGAAATTATGGCGAATTGAAAAATTCGAGAAGTTTGTTTTTATATTTCGGTTTTTTCGATTGAACAATCGTATTCTATGGACAAAAACAAGCAGATTGGTGTGTTCGAAGTTGAAAATTGGTCAATCTGTTCTGAAATTATAGCGATTTGAAAAATTCGAGATGTTTTTTTTTATATTTCGGTTTTTTCGATTGAACAATCGTATTCTATGGACAAAAACAAGAAGATTGGTGTGTTCGAAGTTGAAAATTGGTCAATCTGTTCTGAAATTATGGCGATTTGAAAAATTCGAGATGTTTTTTTTATATTTCGGTTTTTTCGATTGAACAATCGTATTCTATGTACAAAAACAAGCAGATTGGTGTGTTCGAAGTTGAAAATTGGTCAATCTGTTCTGAAATTATGGCGATTTGAAAAATTCGAGAAGTTTTTTTTTATATTTCAGTTTTTTCGATTGAACAATCGTATTCTATGGACAAAAACAAGCCGATTGGTTTGTTCGAAGTTGAAAATTGGTCAATCTGTTCTGAAATTATGGCGATTTGAAAAATTCGAGATGTTTTTTTTTATATTTCGGTTTTTTCGATTGAACAATCGTATTCTATGGACAAAAACAAGCAGATTGATGTGTTCGAAAATGAAAATTGGTCAATCTGTTCTGAAATTATGGCGATTTGAAAAATTCGAGATGTTTTTTTTTACATTTCGGTTTTTTCGATTGAACAATCGTATCCTATGGACAAAAACAAGCAGATTGGTGTGTTCGAAGTTGAAAATTGGTCAATCTGTTCTGAAATTATGGCGATTTGAAAAATTCGAGATGTTTTTTTTCATATTTCGGTTTTTTCGATTGAACAATCGTATTCTATGGACAAAAACAAGCAGATTGGTGTGTTCGAAGTTGAAAATTGGTCAATCTGTTCTGAAATTATGGCGATTTGAAAAATTCGAGATGTTTTTTTTTATATTTCGGTTTTTTCGATTGAACAATCGTATTCTATGGACAAAAACAAGCAGATTGGTGTGTTCGAAGTTGAAAATTGGTCAATCTGTTCTGAAATTATGGCGATTTGAAAAATTCGAGATGTTTTATTTTATATTTCGGTTTTTTCGATTGAACAATCGTATTCTATGGACAAAAACAAGCAGATTGATGTGTTCGAAGTTGAAAATTGGTCAATCTGTTCTGAAATTATGGCGAATTGAAAAATTCGAGGAGTTTGTTTTTATATTTCGGTTTTTTCGATTGAACAATCGTATACTATGGACAAAAACAAGCCGATTGGTTTGTTCGAAGTTGAAAATTGGTCAATCTGTTCTGAAATTATGGCGATTTGAAAAATTCGAGATGTTTTTTTTTATATATTTCGGTTTTTTCGATTGAACAATCGTATTCTATGGACAAAAACAAGCAGATTGGTGTGTTCGAAGATGAAAATTGGTCAATCTGTTCTGAAATTATGGCGATTTGAAAAATTCGAGATGTTTTTTTTTATATTTCGGTTTTTTCGATTGAACAATCGTATTCTATGGACAAAAACAAGCAGATTGGTGTGTTCGAAGATGAAAATTGGTCAATCTGTTCTGAAATTATAGCGATTTGAAAAATTCGAGATGTTTTTTTTTATATTTCGGTTTTTTCGATTGAACAATCGTATTCTATGGACAAAAACAAGCCGATTGGTTTGTTCGAAGTTGAAAATTGGTCAATCTGTTCTGAAATTATGGCGATTTGAAAAATTCGAGATGTTTTTTTTTTTATATTTCGGTTTTTTCGATTGAACAATCGTATTCTATGGACAAAAACAAGCAGATTGGTGTGTTCGAAGATGAAAATTGGTCAATCTGTTCTGAAATTATGGCGATTTGAAAAATTCGAGATGTTTTTTTTTATATTTCGGTTTTTTCGATTGAACAATCGTATTCTATGGACAAAAACAAGCAGATTGGTGTGTTCGAAGTTGAAAATTGGTCAATCTGTTCTGAAATTATGGCGATTTGAAAAATTCGAGATGTTTTTTTTTATATTTCGGTTTTTTCGATTGAACAATCGTATTCTATGGACAAAAACAAGCAGATTGATGTGTTCGAAGTTGAAAATTGGTCAATCTGTTCTGAAATTATGGCGAATTGAAAAATTCGAGAAGTTTGTTTTTATATTTCGGTTTTTTCGATTGAACAATCGTATTCTATGGACAAAAACAAGCAGATTGGTGTGTTCGAAGTTGAAAATTGGTCAATCTGTTCTGAAATTATAGCGATTTGAAAAATTCGAGATGTTTTTTTTTATATTTCGGTTTTTTCGATTGAACAATCGTATTCTATGGACAAAAACAAGCAGATTGGTGTGTTCGAAGTTGAAAATTGGCCAATCTGTTCTGAAATTATGGCGATTTGAAAAATTCGAGATGTTTTTTTTATATTTCGGTTTTTTCGATTGAACAATCGT
This sequence comes from Chrysomela aeneicollis, assembly GCA_029955515.1. NCBI lineage: Eukaryota > Metazoa > Arthropoda > Insecta > Coleoptera > Chrysomelidae > Chrysomela > Chrysomela aeneicollis. The sequence goes on along the minus strand of JARUHQ010000018.1, from coordinate 14,363,847 downwards.
ATTCTATGTACAAAAACAAGCAGATTGGTGTGTTCGAAGTTGAAAATTGGTCAATCTGTTCTGAAATTATAGCGATTTGAAAAATTCGAGATGTTTTTTTTTATATTTCGGTTTTTTCGATTGAACAATCGTATTCTATGGACAAAAACAAGCAGATTGGTGTGTTCGAAGTTGAAAATTGGTCAATCTGTTCTGAAATTATGGCGATTTGAAAAATTCGAGATGTTTTTTTTTTATATTTCGGTTTTTTCGATTGAACAATCGTATTCTATGGACAAAAACAAGCAGATTGGTGTGTTCGAAGATGAAAATTGGTCAATCTGTTCTGAAATTATGGCGATTTGAAAAATTCGAGATGTTTTTTTTTATATTTCGGTTTTTTCGATTGAACAATCGTATTCTATGGACAAAAACAAGCAGATTGGTGTGTTCGAAGTTGAAAATTGGTCAATCTGTTCTGAAATTATGGCGATTTGAAAAATTCGAGATGTTTTTTTTATATTTCGGTTTTTTCGATTGAACAATCGTATTCTATGTACAAAAACAAGCAGATTGGTGTGTTCGAAGTTGAAAATTGGTCAATCTGTTCTGAAATTATAGCGATTTGAAAAATTCGAGATGTTTTTTTTTATATTTCGGTTTTTTCGATTGAACAATCGTATTCTATGGACAAAAACAAGCAGATTGGTGTGTTCGAAGTTGAAAATTGGTCAATCTGTTCTGAAATTATGGCGATTTGAAAAATTCGAGATGTTTTTTTTAATATTTCGGTTTTTTCGATTGAACAATCGTATTCTATGTACAAAAACAAGCAGATTGGTGTGTTCGAAGTTGAAAATTGGTCAATCTGTTCTGAAATTATAGCGATTTGAAAAATTCGAGATGTTTTTTTTTATATTTCGGTTTTTTCGATTGAACAATCGTATTCTATGGACAAAAACAAGCAGATTGGTGTGTTCGAAGTTGAAAATTGGTCAATCTGTTCTGAAATTATGGCGATTTGAAAAATTCGAGATGTTTATTTTTATATTTCGGTTTTTTCGATTGAACAATCGTATTCTATGGACAAAAACAAGCAGATTGATGTGTTCGAAGTTGAAAATTGGTCAATCTGTTCTGAAATTATGGCGATTTGAAAAATTCGAGATGTTTTTTTTTTTACATTTCGGTTTTTTCGATTGAACAATCGTATTCTATGGACAAAAACAAGCAGATTGGTGTGTTCGAAGTTGAAAATTGGTCAATCTGTTCTGAAATTATGGCGATTTGAAAAATTCGAGATGTTTTTTTTTATATTTCGGTTTTTTCGATTGAACAATCGTATTCTATGGACAAAAACAAGCAGATTGGTGTGTTCGAAGTTGAAAATTGGTCAATCTGTTCTGAAATTATGGCGATTTGAAAAATTCGAGAAGTTTTTTTTTATATTTCGGTTTTTTCGATTGAACAATCGTATTCTATGGACAAAAACAAGCAGATTGGTGTGTTCGAAGTTGAAAATTGGTCAATCTGTTCTGAAATTATGGCGATTTGAAAAATTCGAGATGTTTTTTTTTATATTTCGGTTTTTTCGATTGAACAATCGTATTCTATGGACAAAAACAAGCAGATTGGTGTGTTCGAAGTTGAAAATTGGTCAAGCTGTTCTGAAATTATGGCGATTTGAAAAATTCGAGATGTTTTTTTTCATATTTCGGTTTTTTCGATTGAACAATCGTATTCTATGGACAAAAACAAGCAGATTGGTGTGTTCGAAGTTGAAAATTGGTCAATCTGTTCTGAAATTATGGCGATTTGAAAAATTCGAGAAGTTTTTTTTTATATTTCAGTTTTTTCGATTGAACAATCGTATTCTATGGACAAAAACAAGCAGATTGGTGTGTTCGAAGTTGAAAATTGGTCAATCTGTTCTGAAATTATGGCGATTTGAAAAATTCGAGATGTTTTTTTTTATATTTCGGTTTTTTCGATTGAACAATCGTATTCTATGGACAAAAACAAGCAGATTGGTGTGTTCAAAGTTGAAAATTGGTCAATCTGTTCTGAAATTATAGCGATTTGAAAAATTCGAGATGTTTTTTTTTATATTTCGGTTTTTTCGATTGAACAATCGTATTCTATGGACAAAAACAAGCCGATTGGTTTGTTCGAAGTTGAAAATTGGTCAATCTGTTCTGAAATTATGGCGATTTGAAAAATTCGAGATGTTTTTTTTTTTATATTTCGGTTTTTTCGATTGAACAATCGTATTCTATGGACAAAAACAAGCAGATTGGTGTGTTCGAAGATGAAAATTGGTCAATCTGTTCTGAAATTATGGCGATTTGAAAAATTCGAGATGTTTTTTTTATATTTCGGTTTTTTCGATTGAACAATCGTATTCTATGGACAAAAACAAGCAGATTGGTGTGTTCGAAGTTGAAAATTGGTCAATCTGTTCTGAAATTATGGCGATTTGAAAAATTCGAGATGTTTTTTTTTATATTTCGGTTTTTTCGATTGAACAATCGTATTCTATGGACAAAAACAAGCAGATTGATGTGTTCGAAGTTGAAAATTGGTCAATCTGTTCTGAAATTATGGCGAATTGAAAAATTCGAGAAGTTTGTTTTTATATTTCGGTTTTTTCGATTGAACAATCGTATTCTATGGACAAAAACAAGCAGATTGGTGTGTTCGAAGTTGAAAATTGGTCAATCTGTTCTGAAATTATAGCGATTTGAAAAATTCGAGATGTTTTTTTTTATATTTCGGTTTTTTCGATTGAACAATCGTATTCTATGGACAAAAACAAGCAGATTGGTGTGTTCGAAGTTGAAAATTGGCCAATCTGTTCTGAAATTATGGCGATTTGAAAAATTCGAGATGTTTTTTTTATATTTCGGTTTTTTCGATTGAACAATCGTATTCTATGTACAAAAACAAGCAGATTGGTGTGTTCGAAGTTGAAAATTGGTCAATCTGTTCTGAAATTATAGCGATTTGAAAAATTCGAGATGTTTTTTTTTATATTTCGGTTTTTTCGATTGAACAATCGTATTCTATGGACAAAAACAAGCAGATTGGTGTGTTCGAAGTTGAAAATTGGTCAATCTGTTCTGAAATTATGGCGATTTGAAAAATTCGAGATGTTTTTTTTTTTATATTTCGGTTTTTTCGATTGAACAATCGTATTCTATGGACAAAAACAAGCAGATTGGTGTGTTCGAAGATGAAAATTGGTCAATCTGTTCTGAAATTATGGCGATTTGAAAAATTCGAGATGTTTTTTTTTATATTTCGGTTTTTTCGATTGAACAATCGTATTCTATGGACAAAAACAAGCAGATTGGTGTGTTCGAAGTTGAAAATTGGTCAATCTGTTCTGAAATTATGGCGATTTGAAAAATTCGAGATGTTTTTTTTATATTTCGGTTTTTTCGATTGAACAATCGTATTCTATGTACAAAAACAAGCAGATTGGTGTGTTCGAAGTTGAAAATTGGTCAATCTGTTCTGAAATTATAGCGATTTGAAAAATTCGAGATGTTTTTTTTTATATTTCGGTTTTTTCGATTGAACAATCGTATTCTATGGACAAAAACAAGCAGATTGGTGTGTTCGAAGTTGAAAATTGGTCAATCTGTTCTGAAATTATGGCGATTTGAAAAATTCGAGATGTTTTTTTTAATATTTCGGTTTTTTCGATTGAACAATCGTATTCTATGTACAAAAACAAGCAGATTGGTGTGTTCGAAGTTGAAAATTGGTCAATCTGTTCTGAAATTATAGCGATTTGAAAAATTCGAGATGTTTTTTTTTATATTTCGGTTTTTTCGATTGAACAATCGTATTCTATGGACAAAAACAAGCAGATTGGTGTGTTCGAAGTTGAAAATTGGTCAATCTGTTCTGAAATTATGGCGATTTGAAAAATTCGAGATGTTTATTTTTATATTTCGGTTTTTTCGATTGAACAATCGTATTCTATGGACAAAAACAAGCAGATTGATGTGTTCGAAGTTGAAAATTGGTCAATCTGTTCTGAAATTATGGCGATTTGAAAAATTCGAGATGTTTTTTTTTTACATTTCGGTTTTTTCGATTGAACAATCGTATTCTATGGACAAAAACAAGCAGATTGGTGTGTTCGAAGTTGAAAATTGGTCAATCTGTTCTGAAATTATGGCGATTTGAAAAATTCGAGATGTTTTTTTTTATATTTCGGTTTTTTCGATTGAACAATCGTATTCTATGGACAAAAACAAGCAGATTGGTGTGTTCGAAGTTGAAAATTGGTCAATCTGTTCTGAAATTATGGCGATTTGAAAAATTCGAGAAGTTTTTTTTTATATTTCGGTTTTTTCGATTGAACAATCGTATTCTATGGACAAAAACAAGCAGATTGGTGTGTTCGAAGTTGAAAATTGGTCAATCTGTTCTGAAATTATGGCGATTTGAAAAATTCGAGATGTTTTTTTTTATATTTCGGTTTTTTCGATTGAACAATCGTATTCTATGGACAAAAACAAGCAGATTGGTGTGTTCGAAGTTGAAAATTGGTCAAGCTGTTCTGAAATTATGGCGATTTGAAAAATTCGAGATGTTTTTTTTCATATTTCGGTTTTTTCGATTGAACAATCGTATTCTATGGACAAAAACAAGCAGATTGGTGTGTTCGAAGTTGAAAATTGGTCAATCTGTTCTGAAATTATGGCGATTTGAAAAATTCGAGAAGTTTTTTTTTATATTTCAGTTTTTTCGATTGAACAATCGTATTCTATGGACAAAAACAAGCAGATTGGTGTGTTCGAAGTTGAAAATTGGTCAATCTGTTCTGAAATTATGGCGATTTGAAAAATTCGAGATGTTTTTTTTTATATTTCGGTTTTTTCGATTGAACAATCGTATTCTATGGACAAAAACAAGCAGATTGATGTGTTCGAAGTTGAAAATTGGTCAATCTGTTCTGAAATTATGGCGATTTGAAAAATTCGAGATGTTTTTTTTTTACATTTCGGTTTTTTCGATTGAACAATCGTATTCTATGGACAAAAACAAGCAGATTGGTGTGTTCGAAGTTGAAAATTGGTCAATCTGTTCTGAAATTATGGCGATTTGAAAAATTCGAGATGTTTTTTTTTACATTTCGGTTTTTTCGATTGAACAATCGTATTCTATGGACAAAAACAAGCAGATTGGTGTGTTCGAAGTTGAAAATTGGTCAATCTGTTCTGAAATTATGGCGATTTGAAAAATTCGAGATGTTTTTTTTTATATTTCGGTTTTTTCGATTGAACAATAGTATTCTATGGACAAAAACAAGCAGATTGGTGTGTTCGAAGTTGAAAATTGGTCAATCTGTTCTGAAATTATGGCGATTTGAAAAATTCGAGATGTTTTTTTTTATATTTCGGTTTTTTCGATTGAACAATCGTATTCTATGGACAAAAAAAACAGGCAGATTGATGTGTTCGAAGTTGAAAATTGGTCAATCTGTTCTGAAATTATGGCGATTTGAAAAATTCGAGATGTTTTTTTTTTACATTTCGGTTTTTTCGATTGAACAATCGTATTCTATGGACAAAAACAAGCAGATTGGTGTGTTCGAAGTTGAAAATTGGTCAATCTGTTCTGAAATTATGGCGATTTGAAAAATTCGAGATGTTTTTTTTTATATTTTGGTTTTTTCGATTGAACAATCGTATTCTATGGACAAAAACAAGCAGATTGGTGTGTTCGAAGTTGAAAATTGGTCAATCTGTTCTGAAATTATGGCGATTTGAAAAATTCGAGATGTTTTTTTTTTTTATTTCGGTTTTTTCGATTGAACAATCGTATTCTATGGACAAAAACAAGCAGATTGGTGTGTTCGAAGTTGAAAATTGGTCAATCTGTTCTGAAATTATAGCGATTTGAAAAATTCGAGAAGTTTTTTTTATATTTCGGTTTTTTCGATTGAACAATCGTATTCTATGGTCAAAAACAGGCAGATTGGTGTGTTCGAAGTTGAAAATTGGTCAATCTGTTCTGAAATTATGGCGATTTGAAAAATTCGAGAAGTTTTTTTTTATATTTCGGTTTTTTCGATTGAACAATCGTATTCTATGGACAAAAACAAGCAGATTGATGTGTTCGAAGTTGAAAATTGGTCAATCTGTTCTGAAATTATGGCGAATTGAAAAATTCGAGAAGTTTGTTTTTATATTTCGGTTTTTTCGATTGAACAATCGTATTCTATGGACAAAAACAAGCAGATTGGTGTGTTCGAAGTTGAAAATTGGTCAATCTGTTCTGAAATTATAGCGATTTGAAAAATTCGAGATGTTTTTTTTTATATTTCGGTTTTTTCGATTGAACAATCGTATTCTATGGACAAAAACAAGCAGATTGGTGTGTTCGAAGTTGAAAATTGGTCAATCTGTTCTGAAATTATGGCGATTTGAAAAATTCGAGATGTTTTTTTTATATTTCGGTTTTTTCGATTGAACAATCGTATTCTATGTACAAAAACAAGCAGATTGGTGTGTTCGAAGTTGAAAATTGGTCAATCTGTTCTGAAATTATAGCGATTTGAAAAATTCGAGATGTTTTTTTTTATATTTCGGTTTTTTCGATTGAACAATCGTATTCTATGGACAAAAACAAGCAGATTGATGTGTTCGAAGTTGAAAATTGGTCAATCTGTTCTGAAATTATGGCGAATTGAAAAATTCGAGAGGTTTGTTTTTATATTTCGGTTTTTTCGATTGAACAATCGTATTCTATGGACAAAAACAAGCAGATTGGTGTGTTCGAAGTTGAAAATTGGTCAATCTGTTCTGAAATTATAGCGATTTGAAAAATTCGAGATGTTTTTTTTTATATTTCGGTTTTTTCGATTGAACAATCGTATTCTATGGACAAAAACAAGCAGATTGGTGTGTTCGAAGTTGAAAATTGGTCAATCTGTTCTGAAATTATGGCGATTTGAAAAATTCGAGATGTTTTTTTTAATATTTCGGTTTTTTCGATTGAACAATCGTATTCTATGTACAAAAACAAGCAGATTGGTGTGTTCGAAGTTGAAAATTGGTCAATCTGTTCTGAAATTATAGCGATTTGAAAAATTCGAGATGTTTTTTTTTATATTTCGGTTTTTTCGATTGAACAATCGTATTCTATGGACAAAAACAAGCAGATTGGTGTGTTCGAAGTTGAAAATTGGTCAATCTGTTCTGAAATTATGGCGATTTGAAAAATTCGAGATGTTTATTTTTATATTTCGGTTTTTTCGATTGAACAATCGTATTCTATGGACAAAAACAAGCAGATTGATGTGTTCGAAGTTGAAAATTGGTCAATCTGTTCTGAAATTATGGCGATTTGAAAAATTCGAGATGTTTTTTTTTACATTTCGGTTTTTTCGATTGAACAATCGTATTCTATGGACAAAAACAAGCAGATTGGTGTGTTCGAAGTTGAAAATTGGTCAATCTGTTCTGAAATTATGGCGATTTGAAAAATTCGAGATGTTTTTTTTTATATTTCGGTTTTTTCGATTGAACAATCGTATTCTATGGACAAAAACAAGCAGATTGGTGTGTTCGAAGTTGAAAATTGGTCAATCTGTTCTGAAATTATGGCGATTTGAAAAATTCGAGAAGTTTTTTTTTATATTTCGGTTTTTTCGATTGAACAATCGTATTCTATGGACAAAAACAAGCAGATTGGTGTGTTCGAAGTTGAAAATTGGTCAATCTGTTCTGAAATTATGGCGATTTGAAAAATTCGAGATGTTTTTTTTTATATTTCGGTTTTTTCGATTGAACAATCGTATTCTATGGACAAAAACAAGCAGATTGGTGTGTTCGAAGTTGAAAATTGGTCAAGCTGTTCTGAAATTATGGCGATTTGAAAAATTCGAGATGTTTTTTTTCATATTTCGGTTTTTTCGATTGAACAATCGTATTCTATGAACAAAAACAAGCAGATTGGTGTGTTCGAAGTTGAAAATTGGTCAATCTGTTCTGAAATTATGGCGATTTGAAAAATTCGAGAAGTTTTTTTTTATATTTCAGTTTTTTCGATTGAACAATCGTATTCTATGGACAAAAACAAGCAGATTGGTGTGTTCGAAGTTGAAAATTGGTCAATCTGTTCTGAAATTATGGCGATTTGAAAAATTCGAGATGTTTTTTTTTATATTTCGGTTTTTTCGATTGAACAATCGTATTCTATGGACAAAAACAAGCAGATTGATGTGTTCGAAGTTGAAAATTGGTCAATCTGTTCTGAAATTATGGCGATTTGAAAAATTCGAGATGTTTTTTTTTTACATTTCGGTTTTTTCGATTGAACAATCGTATTCTATGGACAAAAACAAGCAGATTGGTGTGTTCGAAGTTGAAAATTGGTCAATCTGTTCTGAAATTATGGCGATTTGAAAAATTCGAGATGTTTTTTTTTACATTTCGGTTTTTTCGATTGAACAATCGTATTCTATGGACAAAAACAAGCAGATTGGTGTGTTCGAAGTTGAAAATTGGTCAATCTGTTCTGAAATTATGGCGATTTGAAAAATTCGAGATGTTTTTTTTTATATTTCGGTTTTTTCGATTGAACAATAGTATTCTATGGACAAAAACAAGCAGATTGGTGTGTTCGAAGTTGAAAATTGGTCAAGCTGTTCTGAAATTATGGCGATTTGAAAAATTCGAGATGTTTTTTTTTATATTTCGGTTTTTTCGATTGAACAATCGTATTCTATGGACAAAAAAAACAGGCAGATTGATGTGTTCGAAGTTGAAAATTGGTCAATCTGTTCTGAAATTATGGCGATTTGAAAAATTCGAGATGTTTTTTTTTTTACATTTCGGTTTTTTCGATTGAACAATCGTATTCTATGGACAAAAACAAGCAGATTGGTGTGTTCGAAGTTGAAAATTGGTCAATCTGTTCTGAAATTATGGCGATTTGAAAAATTCGAGATGTTTTTTTTTATATTTTGGTTTTTTCGATTGAACAATCGTATTCTATGGACAAAAACAAGCAGATTGGTGTGTTCGAAGTTGAAAATTGGTCAATCTGTTCTGAAATTATGGCGATTTGAAAAATTCGAGATGTTTTTTTTTTTTATTTCGGTTTTTTCGATTGAACAATCGTATTCTATGGACAAAAACAAGCAGATTGGTGTGTTCGAAGTTGAAAATTGGTCAATCTGTTCTGAAATTATAGCGATTTGAAAAATTCGAGAAGTTTTTTTTATATTTCGGTTTTTTCGATTGAACAATCGTATTCTATGGTCAAAAACAGGCAGATTGGTGTGTTCGAAGTTGAAAATTGGTCAATCTGTTCTGAAATTATGGCGATTTGAAAAATTCGAGAAGTTTTTTTTTATATTTCGGTTTTTTCGATTGAACAATCGTATTCTATGGACAAAAACAAGCAGATTGATGTGTTCGAAGTTGAAAATTGGTCAATCTGTTCTGAAATTATGGCGAATTGAAAAATTCGAGAAGTTTGTTTTTATATTTCGGTTTTTTCGATTGAACAATCGTATTCTATGGACAAAAACAAGCAGATTGGTGTGTTCGAAGTTGAAAATTGGTCAATCTGTTCTGAAATTATAGCGATTTGAAAAATTCGAGATGTTTTTTTTTATATTTCGGTTTTTTCGATTGAACAATCGTATTCTATGGACAAAAACAAGCAGATTGGTGTGTTCGAAGTTGAAAATTGGTCAATCTGTTCTGAAATTATGGCGATTTGAAAAATTCGAGATGTTTTTTTTATATTTCGGTTTTTTCGATTGAACAATCGTATTCTATGTACAAAAACAAGCAGATTGGTGTGTTCGAAGTTGAAAATTGGTCAATCTGTTCTGAAATTATAGCGATTTGAAAAATTCGAGATGTTTTTTTTTATATTTCGGTTTTTTCGATTGAACAATCGTATTCTATGGACAAAAACAAGCAGATTGATGTGTTCGAAGTTGAAAATTGGTCAATCTGTTCTGAAATTATGGCGAATTGAAAAATTCGAGAGGTTTGTTTTTATATTTCGGTTTTTTCGATTGAACAATCGTATTCTATGGACAAAAACAAGCAGATTGGTGTGTTCGAAGTTGAAAATTGGTCAATCTGTTCTGAAATTATAGCGATTTGAAAAATTCGAGATGTTTTTTTTTATATTTCGGTTTTTTCGATTGAACAATCGTATTCTATGGACAAAAACAAGCAGATTGATGTGTTCGAAGTTGAAAATTGGTCAATCTGTTCTGAAATTATGGCGAATTGAAAAATTCGAGAAGTTTGTTTTTATATTTCGGTTTTTTCGATTGAACAATCGTATTCTATGGACAAAAACAAGCAGATTGGTGTGTTCGAAGTTGAAAATTGGTCAATCTGTTCTGAAATTATAGCGATTTGAAAAATTCGAGATGTTTTTTTTTATATTTCGGTTTTTTCGATTGAACAATCGTATTCTATGGACAAAAACAAGAAGATTGGTGTGTTCGAAGTTGAAAATTGGTCAATCTGTTCTGAAATTATGGCGATTTGAAAAATTCGAGATGTTTTTTTTATATTTCGGTTTTTTCGATTGAACAATCGTATTCTATGTACAAAAACAAGCAGATTGGTGTGTTCGAAGTTGAAAATTGGTCAATCTGTTCTGAAATTATAGCGATTTGAAAAATTCGAGATGTTTTTTTTTATATTTCGGTTTTTTCGATTGAACAATCGTATTCTATGGACAAAAACAAGCAGATTGGTGTGTTCGAAGTTGAAAATTGGTCAATCTGTTCTGAAATTATGGCGATTTGAAAAATTCGAGATGTTTTTTTTAATATTTCGGTTTTTTCGATTGAACAATCGTATTCTATGTACAAAAACAAGCAGATTGGTGTGTTCGAAGTTGAAAATTGGTCAATCTGTTCTGAAATTATAGCGATTTGAAAAATTCGAGATGTTTTTTTTTATATTTCGGTTTTTTCGATTGAACAATCGTATTCTATGGACAAAAACAAGCAGATTGGTGTGTTCGAAGTTGAAAATTGGTCAATCTGTTCTGAAATTATGGCGATTTGAAAAATTCGAGATGTTTATTTTTATATTTCGGTTTTTTCGATTGAACAATCGTATTCTATGGACAAAAACAAGCAGATTGATGTGTTCGAAGTTGAAAATTGGTCAATCTGTTCTGAAATTATGGCGATTTGAAAAATTCGAGATGTTTTTTTTTTACATTTCGGTTTTTTCGATTGAACAATCGTATTCTATGGACAAAAACAAGCAGATTGGTGTGTTCGAAGTTGAAAATTGGTCAATCTGTTCTGAAATTATGGCGATTTGAAAAATTCGAGATGTTTTTTTTTATATTTCGGTTTTTTCGATTGAACAATCGTATTCTATGGACAAAAACAAGCAGATTGGTGTGTTCGAAGTTGAAAATTGGTCAATCTGTTCTGAAATTATGGCGATTTGAAAAATTCGAGAAGTTTTTTTTTATATTTCGGTTTTTTCGATTGAACAATCGTATTCTATGGACAAAAACAAGCAGATTGGTGTGTTCGAAGTTGAAAATTGGTCAATCTGTTCTGAAATTATGGCGATTTGAAAAATTCGAGATGTTTTTTTTTATATTTCGGTTTTTTCGATTGAACAATCGTATTCTATGGACAAAAACAAGCAGATTGGTGTGTTCGAAGTTGAAAATTGGTCAAGCTGTTCTGAAATTATGGCGATTTGAAAAATTCGAGATGTTTTTTTTCATATTTCGGTATTTTCGATTGAACAATCGTATTCTATGGACAAAAACAAGCAGATTGGTGTGTTCGAAGTTGAAAATTGGTCAATCTGTTCTGAAATTATGGCGATTTGAAAAATTCGAGAAGTTTTTTTTTATATTTCAGTTTTTTCGATTGAACAATCGTATTCTATGGACAAAAACAAGCAGATTGGTGTGTTCGAAGTTGAAAATTGGTCAATCTGTTCTGAAATTATGGCGATTTGAAAAATTCGAGATGTTTTTTTTTATATTTCGGTTTTTTCGATTGAACAATCGTATTCTATGGACAAAAACAAGCAGATTGATGTGTTCGAAGTTGAAAATTGGTCAATCTGTTCTGAAATTATGGCGATTTGAAAAATTCGAGATGTTTTTTTTTTTACATTTCGGTTTTTTCGATTGAACAATCGTATTCTATGGACAAAAACAAGCAGATTGGTGTGTTCGAAGTTGAAAATTGGTCAATCTGTTCTGAAATTATGGCGATTTGAAAAATTCGAGATGTTTTTTTTTACATTTCGGTTTTTTCGATTGAACAATCGTATTCTATGGACAAAAACAAGCAGATTGGTGTGTTCGAAGTTGAAAATTTGTCAATCTGTTCTGAAATTATGGCGATTTGAAAAATTCGAGATGTTTTTTTTTATATTTCGGTTTTTTCGATTGAACAATAGTATTCTATGGACAAAAACAAGCAGATTGGTGTGTTCGAAGTTGAAAATTGGTCAATCTGTTCTGAAATTATGGCGATTTGAAAAATTCGAGATGTTTTTTTTTATATTTCGGTTTTTTCGATTGAACAATCGTATTCTATGGACAAAAAAAACAGGCAGATTGATGTGTTCGAAGTTGAAAATTGGTCAATCTGTTCTGAAATTATGGCGATTTGAAAAATTCGAGATGTTTTTTTTTTACATTTCGGTTTTTTCGATTGAACAATCGTATTCTATGGACAAAAACAAGCAGATTGGTGTGTTCGAAGTTGAAAATTGGTCAATCTGTTCTGAAATTATGGCGATTTGAAAAATTCGAGATGTTTTTTTTTATATTTTGGTTTTTTCGATTGAACAATCGTATTCTATGGACAAAAACAAGCAGATTGGTGTGTTCGAAGTTGAAAATTGGTCAATCTGTTCTGAAATTATGGCGATTTGAAAAATTCGAGATGTTTTTTTTTTTATTTCGGTTTTTTCGATTGAACAATCGTATTCTATGGACAAAAACAAGCAGATTGGTGTGTTCGAAGTTGAAAATTGGTCAATCTGTTCTGAAATTATAGCGATTTGAAAAATTCGAGAAGTTTTTTTTATATTTCGGTTTTTTCGATTGAACAATCGTATTCTATGGTCAAAAACAGGCAGATTGGTGTGTTCGAAGTTGAAAATTGGTCAATCTGTTCTGAAATTATGGCGATTTGAAAAATTCGAGAAGTTTTTTTTTATATTTCGGTTTTTTCGATTGAACAATCGTATTCTATGGACAAAAACAAGCAGATTGATGTGTTCGAAGTTGAAAATTGGTCAATCTGTTCTGAAATTATGGCGAATTGAAAAATTCGAGAAGTTTGTTTTTATATTTCGGTTTTTTCGATTGAACAATCGTATTCTATGGACAAAAACAAGCAGATTGGTGTGTTCGAAGTTGAAAATTGGTCAATCTGTTCTGAAATTATAGCGATTTGAAAAATTCGAGATGTTTTTTTTTATATTTCGGTTTTTTCGATTGAACAATCGTATTCTATGGACAAAAACAAGCAGATTGGTGTGTTCGAAGTTGAAAATTGGTCAATCTGTTCTGAAATTATGGCGATTTGAAAAATTCGAGATGTTTTTTTTATATTTCGGTTTTTTCGATTGAACAATCGTATTCTATGTACAAAAACAAGCAGATTGGTGTGTTCGAAGTTGAAAATTGGTCAATCTGTTCTGAAATTATAGCGATTTGAAAAATTCGAGATGTTTTTTTTTATATTTCGGTTTTTTCGATTGAACAATCGTATTCTATGGACAAAAACAAGCAGATTGATGTGTTCGAAGTTGAAAATTGGTCAATCTGTTCTGAAATTATGGCGAATTGAAAAATTCGAGAGGTTTGTTTTTATATTTCGGTTTTTTCGATTGAACAATCGTATTCTATGGACAAAAACAAGCAGATTGGTGTGTTCGAAGTTGAAAATTGGTCAATCTGTTCTGAAATTATAGCGATTTGAAAAATTCGAGATGTTTTTTTTTATATTTCGGTTTTTTCGATTGAACAATCGTATTCTATGGACAAAAACAAGCAGATTGGTGTGTTCGAAGTTGAAAATTGGTCAATCTGTTCTGAAATTATGGCGATTTGAAAAATTCGAGATGTTTTTCTTATATTTCGGTTTTTTCGATTGAACAATCGTATTCTATGTACAAAAACAAGCAGATTGGTGTGTTCGAAGTTGAAAATTGGTCAATCTGTTCTGAAATTATGGCGATTTGAAAAATTCGAGATGTTTTTTTTTATATTTCGGTTTTTTCGATTGAACAATCGTATTCTATGGACAAAAACAAGCAGATTGGTGTGTTCGAAGTTGAAAATTGGTCAATCTGTTCTGAAATTATAGCGATTTGAAAAATTCGAGAAGTTTTTTTTTATATTTCGGTTTTTTCGATTGAACAATCGTATTCTATGGACAAAAACAGGCAGATTGGTGTGTTCGAAGTTGAAAATTGGTCAATCTGTTCTGAAATTATGGCGATTTGAAAAATTCGAGAAGTTTTTTTATATTTCGGTTTTTTCGATTGAACAATCGTATTCTATGGACAAAAACAAGCAGATTGATGTGTTCGAAGTTGAAAATTGGTCAATCTGTTCTGAAATTATGGCGAATTGAAAAATTCGAGAAGTTTGTTTTTATATTTCGGTTTTTTCGATTGAACAATCGTATTCTATGGACAAAAACAAGCAGATTGGTGTGTTCGAAGTTGAAAATTGGTCAATCTGTTCTGAAATTATAGCGATTTGAAAAATTCGAGATGTTTTTTTTTATATTTCGGTTTTTTCGATTGAACAATCGTATTCTATGGACAAAAACAAGCAGATTGGTGTGTTCGAAGTTGAAAATTGGTCAATCTGTTCTGAAATGATGGCGATTTGAAAAATTCGAGATGTTTTTTTTATATTTCGGTTTTTTCGATTGAACAATCGTATTCTATGGACAAAAACAAGCAGATTGGTGTGTTCGAAGTTGAAAATTGGTCAATCTGTTCTGAAATTATAGCGATTTGAAAAATTCGAGATGTTTTATTTATATTTCGGTTTTTTCGATTGAACAATCGTATTCTATGTACAAAAACAAGCAGATTGGTGTGTTCGAAGTTGAAAATTGGTCAATCTGTTCTGAAATTATAGCGATTTGAAAAATTCGAGATGTTTTTTTTTATATTTCGGTTTTTTCGATTGAACAATCGTATTCTATGGACAAAAACAAGCAGATTGGTGTGTTCGAAGTTGAAAATTGGTCAATCTGTTCTGAAATTATGGCGATTTGAAAAATTCGAGATGTTTTTTTTTATATTTCGGTTTTTTCGATTGAACAATCGTATTCTATGGACAAAAACAAGCAGATTGATGTGTTCGAAGTTGAAAATTGGTCAATCTGTTCTGAAATTATGGCGATTTGAAAAATTCGAGATGTTTTTTTTTTACATTTCGGTTTTTTCGATTGAACAATCGTATTCTATGGACAAAAACAAGCAGATTGGTGTGTTCGAAGTTGAAAATTGGTCAATCTGTTCTGAAATTATGGCGATTTGAAAAATTCGAGAAGTTTTTTTTTATATTTCGGTTTTTTCGATTGAACAATCGTATTCTATGGACAAAAACAAGCAGATTGGTGTGTTCGGAGTTGAAAATTGGTCAATCTGTTCTGAAATTATGGCGATTTGAAAAATTCGAGAAGTTTTTTTTTATATTTCGGTTTTTTCGATTGAACAATCGTATTCTATGGACAAAAACAAGCAGATTGGTGTGTTCGAAGTTGAAAATTGGTCAATCTGTTCTGAAATTATAGCGATTTGAAAAATTCGAGATGTTTTTTTTTATATTTCGGTTTTTTCGATTGAACAATCGTATTCTATGGACAAAAACAAGCAGATTGGTGTGTTCGAAGTTGAAAATTGGTCAATCTGTTCTGAAATTATGGCGAATTGAAAAATTCGAGAAGTTTGTTTTTATATTTCGGTTTTTTCGATTGAACAATCGTATTCTTTGGACAAAAACAAGCAGATTGGTGTGTTCGAAGTTGAAAATTGGTCAATCTGTTCTGAAATTATGGCGATTTGAAAAATTCGAGATGTTTTTTTTTATATTTCGGTTTTTTCGATTGAACAATCGTATTCTATGGACAAAAACAAGCATATTGGTGTGTTCGAAGTTGAAAATTGGTCAATCTGTTCTGAAATTATAGCGATTTGAAAAATTCGAGATGTTTTTTTTTATATTTCGGTTTTTTTGATTGAACAATCGTATTCTATGGACAAAAACAAGCAGATTGGTGTGTTAGAAGTTAAAAATTGGTCAATCTGTTCTGAAATTATAGCGATTTGAAAAATTCGAGATGTTTTTTTTTATATTTCGGTTTTTCGATTGAACAATCGTATTCTATGGACAAAAACAAGCAGATTGGTGTGTTCGAAGTTGAAAATTGGTCAATCTGTTCTGAAATTATGGCGATTTGAAAAATTCGAGATGTTTTTTTTTTATATTTCGGTTTTTTCGATTGAACAATCGTATTCTATGGACAAAAACAAGCAGATTGGTGTGTTCGAAGTTGAAAATTGGTCAATCTGTTCTGAAATTATGGCGATTTGAAAAATTCGAGATGTTTTTTTTTTATATTTCGGTTTTTTCGATTGAACAATCGTATTCTATGGACAAAAACAAGCAGATTGATGTGTTCGAAGTTGAAAATTGGTCAATCTGTTCTGAAATTATGGCGAATTGAAAAATTCGAGAAGTTTGTTTTTATATTTCGGTTTTTTCGATTGAACAATCGTATTCTATGGACAAAAACAAGCAGATTGGTGTGTTCGAAGTTGAAAATTGGTCAATCTGTTCTGAAATTATGGCGATTTGAAAAATTCGAGATGTTTTTTTTTTTATATTTCGGTTTTTTCGATTGAACAATCGTATTCTATGGACAAAAACAAGCAGATTGGTGTGTTCGAAGTTGAAAATTGGTCAATCTGTTCTGAAATTATGGCGAATTGAAAAATTCGAGAAGTTTGTTTTTATATTTCGGTTTTTTCGATTGAACAATCGTATTCTATGGACAAAAACAAGCAGATTGGTGTGTTCGAAGTTGAAAATTGGTCAATCTGTTCTGAAATTATAGCGATTTGAAAAATTCGAGATGTTTTTTTTTATATTTCGGTTTTTTCGATTGAACAATCGTATTCTATGGACAAAAACAAGCAGATTGGTGTGTTCGAAGTTGAAAATTGGTCAATCTGTTCTGAAATTATGGCGATTTGAAAAATTCGAGATGTTTTTTTTATATTTCGGTTTTTTCGATTGAACAATCGTATTCTATGGACAAAAACAAGCAGATTGGTGTGTTCGAAGTTGAAAATTGGTCAATCTGTTCTGAAATTATAGCGATTTGAAAAATTCGAGATGTTTTTTTTATATTTCGGTTTTTTCGATTGAACAATCGTATTCTATGTACAAAAACAAGCAGATTGGTGTGTTCGAAGTTGAAAATTGGTCAATCTGTTCTGAAATTATAGCGATTTGAAAAATTCGAGATGTTTTTTTTTATATTTCGGTTTTTTCGATTGAACAATCGTATTCTATGGACAAAAACAAGCAGATTGATGTGTTCGAAGTTGAAAATTGGTCAATCTGTTCTGAAATTATGGCGATTTGAAAAATTCGAGATGTTTTTTTTTACATTTCGGTTTTTTCGATTGAACAATCGTATTCTATGGACAAAAACAAGCAGATTGGTGTGTTCGAAGTTGAAAATTGGTCAATCTGTTCTGAAATTATGGCGATTTGAAAAATTCGAGATGTTTTTTTTTATATTTCGGTTTTTTCGATTGAACAATCGTATTCTATGGACAAAAACAAGCAGATTGGTGTGTTCGAAGTTGAAAATTGGTCAATCTGTTCTGAAATTATGGCGATTTGAAAAATTCGAGATGTTTTTTTTTATATTTCGGTTTTTTCGATTGAATAATCGTATTCTATGGACAAAAACAAGCAGATTGGTGTGTTCGGAGTTGAAAATTGGTCAATCTGTTCTGGAATTATGGCGATTTGAAAAATTCGAGAAGTTTTTTTTTATATTTCGGTTTTTTCGATTGAACAATCGTATTCTATGGACAAAAACAGGCAGATTGGTGTGTTCGAAGTTGAAAATTGGTCAATCTGTTCTGAAATTATGGCGATTTGAAAAATTCGAGAAGTTTTTTTTTATATTTCGGTTTTTTCGATTGAACAATCGTATTCTATGGACAAAAACAAGCAGATTGGTGTGTTCGAAGTTGAAAATTGGTCAATCTGTTCTGAAATTATGGCGATTTGAAAAATTCGAGAAGTTTTTTTTTATATTTCGGTTTTTTCGATTGAACAATCGTATTCTATGGACAATAACAAGCAGATTGGTGTGTTCGAAGTTGAAAATTGGTCAATCTGTTCTGAAATTATGGCGATTTGAAAAATTCGAGATGTTTTTTTTTACATTTCGGTTTTTTCGATTGAACAATCGTATTCTATGGACAAAAACAAGCAGATTGGTGTGTTCGAAGTTGAAAATTGGTCAATCTGTTCTGAAATTATGGCGATCTGAAAAATTCGAGATGTTTTTTTTTTTATATTTCGGTTTTTTCGATTGAACAATCGTATTCTATGGACAAAAACAAGCAGAAGTTGAAAATTGGTCAAGCTGTTCTGAAATTATGGCGATTTGAAAAATTCGAGATGTTTTTTTTCATATTTCGGTTTTTTCGATTGAACAATCGTATTCTATGGACAAAAACAAGCAGATTGGTGTGTTCGAAGTTGAAAATTGGTCAATCTGTTCTGAAATTATGGCGATTTGAAAAATTCGAGAAGTTTTTTTTTATATTTCAGTTTTTTCGATTGAACAATCGTATTCTATGGACAAAAACAAGCAGATTGGTGTGTTCGAAGTTGAAAATTGGTCAATCTGTTCTGAAATTATGGCGATTTGAAAAATTCGAGATGTTTTTTTTTATATTTCGGTTTTTTCGATTGAACAATCGTATTCTATGGACAAAAACAAGCAGATTGATGTGTTCGAAGTTGAAAATTGGTCAATCTGTTCTGAAATTATGGCGATTTGAAAAATTCGAGATGTTTTTTTTTTACATTTCGGTTTTTTCGATTGAACAATCGTATTCTATGGACAAAAACAAGCAGATTGGTGTGTTCGAAGTTGAAAATTGGTCAATCTGTTCTGAAATTATGGCGATTTGAAAAATTCGAGATGTTTTTTTTCACATTTCGGTTTTTTCGATTGAACAATCGTATTCTATGGACAAAAACAAGCAGATTGGTGTGTTCGAAGTTGAAAATTGGTCAATCTGTTCTGAAATTATGGCGATTTGAAAAATTCGAGATGTTTTTTTTTATATTTCGGTTTTTTCGATTGAACAATCGTATTCTATGGACAAAAACAAGCAGATTGGTGTGTTCGAAGTTGAAAATTGGTCAATCTGTTCTGAAATTATGGCGATTTGAAAAATTCGAGATGTTTTTTTTTATATTTCGGTTTTTTCGATTGAACAATCGTATTCTATGGACAAAAAAAACAGGCAGATTGATGTGTTCGAAGTTGAAAATTGGTCAATCTGTTCTGAAATTATGGCGATTTGAAAAATTCGAGATGTTTTTTTTTTACATTTCGGTTTTTTCGATTGAACAATCGTATTCTATGGACAAAAACAAGCAGATTGGTGTGTTCGAAGTTGAAAATTGGTCAATCTGTTCTGAAATTATGGCGATTTGAAAAATTCGAGATGTTTTTTTTTATATTTCGGTTTTTTCGATTGAACAATCGTATTCTATGGACAAAAACAAGCAGATTGGTGTGTTCGAAGTTGAAAATTGGTCAATCTGTTCTGAAATTATGGCGATTTGAAAAATTCGAGATGTTTTTTTTTTATATTTCGGTTTTTTCGATTGAACAATCGTATTCTATGGACAAAAACAAGCAGATTGGTGTGTTCGAAGTTGAAAATTGGTCAATCTGTTCTGAAATTATAGCGATTTGAAAAATTCGAGAAGTTTTTTTTATATTTCGGTTTTTTCGATTGAACAATCGTATTCTATGGTCAAAAACAGGCAGATTGGTGTGTTCGAAGTTGAAAATTGGTCAATCTGTTCTGAAATTATGGCGAATTGAAAAATTCGAGAAGTTTGTTTTTATATTTCGGTTTTTTCGATTGAACAATCGTATTCTATGGACAAAAACAAGCAGATTGGTGTGTTCGAAGTTGAAAATTGGTCAATCTGTTCTGAAATTATAGCGATTTGAAAAATTCGAGATGTTTTTTTTTATATTTCGGTTTTTTCGATTGAACAATCGTATTCTATGGACAAAAACAAGCAGATTGGTGTGTTCGAAGTTGAAAATTGGTCAATCTGTTCTGAAATTATGGCGATTTGAAAAATTCGAGATGTTTTTTTTATATTTCGGTTTTTTCGATTGAACAATCGTATTCTATGTACAAAAACAAGCAGATTGGTGTGTTCGAAGTTGAAAATTGGTCAATCTGTTCTGAAATTATAGCGATTTGAAAAATTCGAGATGTTTTTTTTTATATTTCGGTTTTTTCGATTGAACAATCGTATTCTATGGACAAAAACAAGCAGATTGATGTGTTCGAAGTTGAAAAATGGTCAATCTGTTCTGAAATTATGGCGAATTGAAAAATTCGAGAAGTTTGTTTTTATATTTCGGTTTTTTCGATTGAACAATCGTATTCTATGGACAAAAACAAGCAGATTGGTGTGTTCGAAGTTGAAAATTGGTCAATCTGTTCTGAAATTATAGCGATTTGAAAAATTCGAGATGTTTTTTATTTATATTTCGGTTTTTTCGATTGAACAATCGTATTCTATGGACAAAAACAAGCAGATTGGTGTGTTCGAAGTTGAAAATTGGTCAATCTGTTCTGAAATTATGGCGATTTGAAAAATTCGAGATGTTTTTTTTATATTTCGGTTTTTTCGATTGAACAATCGTATTCTATGTACAAAAACAAGCAGATTGGTGTGTTCGAAGTTGAAAATTGGTCAATCTGTTCTGAAATTATAGCGATTTGAAAAATTCGAGATGTTTTTTTTATATTTCGGTTTTTTCGATTGAACAATCGTATTCTATGGACGAAAACAAGCAGATTGGTGTGTTCGAAGTTGAAAATTGGTCAATCTGTTCTGAAATTATGGCGATTTGAAAAATTCGAGATGTTTTTTTTTATATTTCGGTTTTTTCGATTGAACAATCGTATTCTATGGACAAAAACAAGCAGATTGATGTGTTCGAAGTTGAAAATTGGTCAATCTGTTCTGAAATTATGGCGAATTGAAAAATTCGAGAGGTTTGTTTTTATATTTCGGTTTTTTCGATTGAACAATCGTATTCTATGGACAAAAACAAGCAGATTGGTGTGTTCGAAGTTGAAAATTGGTCAATCTGTTCTGAAATTATAGCGATTTGAAAAATTCGAGATGTTTTTTTTTATATTTCGGTTTTTTCGATTGAACAATCGTATTCTATGGACAAAAACAAGCAGATTGGTGTGTTCGAAGTTGAAAATTGGTCAATCTGTTCTGAAATTATGGCGATTTGAAAAATTCGAGATGTTTTTCTTATATTTCGGTTTTTTCGATTGAACAATCGTATTCTATGTACAAAAACAAGCAGATTGGTGTGTTCGAAGTTGAAAATTGGTCAATCTGTTCTGAAATTATAGCGATTTGAAAAATTCGAGATGTTTGTTTTTATATTTCGGTTTTTTCGATTGAACAATCGTATTCTATGGACAAAAACAAGCAGATTGGTGTGTTCGAAGTTGAAAATTGGTCAATCTGTTCTGAAATTATGGCGATTTGAAAAATTCGAGATGTTTTTTTTTATATTTCGGTTTTTTCGATTGAACAATCGTATTCTATGGACAAAAACAAGCAGATTGATGTGTTCGAAGTTGAAAATTGGTCAATCTGTTCTGAAATTATGGCGATTTGAAAAATTCGAGATGTTTTTTTTTACATTTCGGTTTTTTCGATTGAACAATCGTATTCTATGGACAAAAACAAGCAGATTGGTGTGTTCGAAGTTGAAAATTGGTCAATCTGTTCTGAAACTATGGCGATTTGAAAAATTCGAGATGTTTTTTTTTATATTTCGGTTTTTTCGATTGAACAATCGTATTCTATGGACAAAAACAAGCAGATTGGTGTGTTCGAAGTTGAAAATTGGTCAATCTGTTCTGAAATTATGGCGATTTGAAAAATTCGAGATGTTTTTTTTTTATATTTCGGTTTTTTCGATTGAACAATCGTATTCTATGGACAAAAACAAGCAGATTGGTGTGTTCGAAGTTGAAAATTGGTCAATCTGTTCTGAAATTATGGCGATTTGAAAAATTCGAGAAGTTTTTTTTTATATTTCGGTTTTTTCGATTGAACAATCGTATTCTATGGACAAAAACAGGCAGATTGGTGTGTTCGAAGTTGAAAATTGGTCAATCTGTTCTGAAATTATGGCGATTTAAAAAATTCGAGAAGTTTTTTTTTATATTTCGGTTTTTTCGATTGAACAATCGTATTCTATGGACAAAAACAAGCAGATTGGTGTGTTCGAAGTTGAAAATTGGTCAATCTGTTCTGAAATTATGGCGATTTGAAAAATTCGAGAAGTTTTTTTTTATATTTCGGTTTTTTCGATTGAACAATCGTATTCTATGGACAATAACAAGCAGATTGGTGTGTTCGAAGTTGAAAATTGGTCAATCTGTTCTGAAATTATGGCGATTTGAAAAATTCGAGATGTTTTTTTTTTACATTTCGGTTTTTTCGATTGAACAATCGTATTCTATGGACAAAAACAAGCAGATTGGTGTGTTCGAAGTTGAAAATTGGTCAATCTGTTCTGAAATTATGGCGATTTGAAAAATTCGAGATGTTTTTTTTTATATTTCGGTTTTTTCGATTGAACAATCGTATTCTATGGACAAAAACAAGCAGATTGGTGTGTTCGAAGTTGAAAATTGGTCAATCTGTTCTGAAATTATGGCGATTTGAAAAATTCGAGATGTTTTTTTTTTATATTTCGGTTTTTTCGATTGAACAATCGTATTCTATGGACAAAAACAAGCAGATTGGTGTGTTCGAAGTTGAAAATTGGTCAATCTGTTCTGAAATTATAGCGATTTGAAAAATTCGAGAAGTTTTTTTTTATATTTCGGTTTTTTCGATTGAACAATCGTATTCTATGGACAAAAACAGGCAGATTGGTGTGTTCGAAGTTGAAAATTGGTCAATCTGTTCTGAAATTATGGCGATTTGAAAAATTCGAGAAGTTTGTTTTTATATTTCGGTTTTTTCGATTGAACAATCGTATTCTATGGACAAAAACAAGCAGATTGGTGTGTTCGAAGTTGAAAATTGGTCTATCTGTTCTGAAATTATAGCGATTTGAAAAATTCGAGATGTTTTTCTTTATATTTCGGTTTTTTCGATTGAACAATCGTATTCTATGTACAAAAACAAGCAGATTGGTGTGTTCGAAGTTGAAAATTGGTCAATCTGTTCTGAAATTATAGCGATTTGAAAAATTCGAGATGTTTTTTTTATATTTCGGTTTTTTCGATTGAACAATCGTATTCTATGGACGAAAACAAGCAGATTGGTGTGTTCGAAGTTGAAAATTGGTCAATCTGTTCTGAAATTATGGCGATTTGAAAAATTCGAGATGTTTTTCTTATATTTCGGTTTTTTCGATTGAACAATCGTATTCTATGTACAAAAACAAGCAGATTGGTGTGTTCGAAGTTGAAAATTGGTCAATCTGTTCTGAAATTATAGCGATTTGAAAAATTCGAGATGTTTTTTTTTATATTTCGGTTTTTTCGATTGAACAATCGTATTCTATGGACAAAAACAAGCAGATTGGTGTGTTCGAAGTTGAAAATTGGTCAATCTGTTCTGAAATTATGGCGATTTGAAAAATTCGAGATGTTTTTTTTTATATTTCGGTTTTTTCGATTGAACAATCGTATTCTATGGACAAAAACAAGCAGATTGGTGTGTTCGAAGTTGAAAATTGGTCAATCTGTTCTGAAATTATGGCGATTTGAAAAATTCGAGATGTTTTTTTTTATATTTCGGTTTTTTCGATTGAACAATCGTATTCTATGGACAAAAACAAGCAGATTGGTGTGTTCGAAGTTGAAAATTGGTCAATCTGTTCTGAAATTATGGCGATTTGAAAAATTCGAGATGTTTTTTTTTATATTTCGGTTTTTTCGATTGAACAATCGTATTCTATGGACAAAAACAAGCAGATTGGTGTGTTCGAAGTTGAAAATTGGTCAATCTGTTCTGAAATTATGGCGATTTGAAAAATTCGAGAAGTTTTTTTTTATATTTCGGTTTTTTCGATTGAACAATCGTATTCTATGGACAAAAACAGGCAGATTGGTGTGTTCGAAGTTGAAAATTGGTCAATCTGTTCTGAAATTATGGCGATTTGAAAAATTCGAGAAGTTTTTTTTTATATTTCGGTTTTTTCGATTGAACAATCGTATTCTATGGACAAAAACAAGCAGATTGGTGTGTTCGAAGTTGAAAATTGGTCAATCTGTTCTGAAATTATGGCGATTTGAAAAATTCGAGAAGTTTTTTTTTATATTTCGGTTTTTTCGATTGAACAATCGTATTCTATGGACAATAACAAGCAGATTGGTGTGTTCGAAGTTGAAAATTGGTCAATCTGTTCTGAAATTATGGCGATTTGAAAAATTCGAGATGTTTTTTTTTACATTTCGGTTTTTTCGATTGAACAATCGTATTCTATGGACAAAAACAAGCAGATTGGTGTGTTCGAAGTTGAAAATTGGTCAATCTGTTCTGAAATTATGGCGATTTGAAAAATTCGAGATGTTTTTTTTTATATTTCGGTTTTTTCGATTGAACAATCGTATTCTATGGACAAAAACAAGCAGATTGATGTGTTCGAAGTTGAAAATTGGTCAATCTGTTCTGAAATTATGGCGATTTGAAAAATTCGAGATGTTTTTTTTTTACATTTCGGTTTTTTCGATTGAACAATCGTATTCTATGGACAAAAACAAGCAGATTGGTGTGTTCGAAGTTGAAAATTGGTCAATCTGTTCTGAAATTATAGCGATTTGAAAAATTCGAGATGTTTTTTTTTACATTTCGGTTTTTTCGATTGAACAATCGTATTCTATGGACAAAAACAAGCAGATTGGTGTGTTCGAAGTTGAAAATTGGTCAATCTGTTCTGAAATTATGGCGATTTGAAAAATTCGAGATGTTTTTTTTTATATTTCGTTTTTTTCGATTGAACAATCGTATTCTATGGACAAAAACAAGCAGATTGGTGTGTTCGAAGTTGAAAATTGGTCAATCTGTTCTGAAATTATGGCGATTTGAAAAATTCGAGATGTTTTTTTTTATATTTCGGTTTTTTCGATTGAACAATCGTATTCTATGGACAAAAACAAGCAGATTGGTGTGTTCGAAGTTGAAAATTGGTCAATCTGTTCTGAAATTATGGCGATTTGAAAAATTCGAGATGTTTTTTTTACATTTCGGTTTTTTCGATTGAACAATCGTATTCTATGGACAAAAACAAGCAGATTGGTGTGTTCGAAGTTGAAAATTGGTCAATCTGTTCTGAAATTATGGCGATTTGAAAAATTCGAGATGTTTTTTTTTATATTTCGGTTTTTTCGATTGAACAATCGTATTCTATGGACAAAAACAAGCAGATTGATGTGTTCGAAGTTGAAAATTGGTCAATCTGTTCTGAAATTATGGCGATTTGAAAAATTCGAGATGTTTTTTTTTTACATTTCGGTTTTTTCGATTGAACAATCGTATTCTATGGACAAAAACAAGCAGATTGGTGTGTTCGAAGTTGAAAATTGGTCAATCTGTTCTGAAATTATGGCGATTTGAAAAATTCGAGATGTTTTTTTTTACATTTCGGTTTTTTCGATTGAACAATCGTATTCTATGGACAAAAACAAGCAGATTGGTGTGTTCGAAGTTGAAAATTGGTCAATCTGTTCTGAAATTATGGCGATTTGAAAAATTCGAGAAAGTTTTTTTTATATTTCAGTTTTTTCGATTGAACAATCGTATTCTATGGACAAAAACAAGCAGATTGGTGTGTTCGAAGTTGAAAATTGGTCAATCTGTTCTGAAATTATGGCGATTTGAAAAATTCGAGATGTTTTTTTTTATATTTCGGTTTTTTCGATTGAACAATCGTATTCTATGGACAAAAACAAGCAGATTGGTGTGTTCGAAGTTGAAAATTGGTCAATCTGTTCTGAAATTATGGCGATTTGAAAAATTCTAGAAGTTTTTTTTTTATATTTCGTTTTTTTCGATTGAACAATCGTATTCTATGGACAAAAACAAGCAGATTGGTGTGTTCGAAGTTAAAAATTGGTCAATCTGTTCTGAAATTATGGCGATTTGAAAAATTCGAGAAGTTTTTTTTTATATTTCGGTTTTTTCGATTGAACAATCGTATTCTATGGACAAAAACAAGCAGATTGGTGTGTTCGAAGTTGAAAATTGGTCAATCTGTTCTGAAATTATGGCGATTTGAAAAATTCGAGAAGTTTTTTTTTATATTTCGGTTTTTTCGATTGAACAATCGTATTCTATGGACAAAAACAAGCAGATTGGTGTGTTCGAAGTTGAAAATTGGTCAATCTGTTCTGAAATTATGGCGATTTGAAAAATTCGAGAAGTTTTTTTTTATATTTCGGTTTTTTCGATTGAACAATCGTATTCTATGGACAAAAACAAGCAGATTGGTGTGTTCGAAGTTGAAAATTGGTCAATCTGTTCTGAAATTATGGCGATTTGAAAAATTCGAGAAGTTTTTTTTTATATTTCGGTTTTTTCGATTGAACAATCGTATTCTATGGACAAAAACAAGCAGATTGGTGTGTTCGAAGTTGAAAATTGGTCAATCTGTTCTGAAATTATGGCGATTTGAAAAATTCGAGAAGTTTTTTTTTATATTTCGGTTTTTTCGATTGAACAATCGTATTCTATGGACAAAAACAAGCAGATTGGTGTGTTCGAAGTTGCAAATTGGTCAATCTGTTCTGAAATTATGGCGATTTGAAAAATTCGGGAAGTTT
The DNA here is from genome assembly GCA_029955515.1 of Chrysomela aeneicollis. Lineage (NCBI taxonomy): Eukaryota > Metazoa > Arthropoda > Insecta > Coleoptera > Chrysomelidae > Chrysomela > Chrysomela aeneicollis. The sequence continues at coordinate 14,336,683 of JARUHQ010000018.1, read as the reverse complement.
TTTTTTATATCTCGGTTTTTTCGATTGAACAATCGTATTCTATGGACAAAAACAAGCAGATTGGTGTGTTCGAAGTTGAAAATTGGTCAATCTGTTCTGAAATTATGGCGATTTGAAAAATTCGAGAAGTTTTTTTTTATATTGCGGTTTTTTCGATTGAACAATCGTATTCTATGGACAAAAACAAGCAGATTGGTGTGTTCGAAGTTGAAAATTGGTCAATCTGTTCTGAAATTATGGCGACTTGAAAAATTCGAGAAGTTTTTTTTTATATTTCGGTTTTTTCGATTGAACAATCGTATTCTATGGACAAAAACAAGCAGATTGGTGTGTTCGAAGTTGAAAATTGGTCAATCTGTTCTGAAATTATGGCGATTTGAAAAATTCGAGATGTTTTTTTTTTATATTTCGGTTTTTTCGATTGAACAATCGTATTCTATGGACAAAAACAAGCAGATTGATGTGTTCGAAGTTGCAAATTGGTCAATCTGTTCTGAAATTATGGCGATTTGAAAAATTCGGGAAGTTTTTTTTTATATTTCGGTTTTTTCGATTGAACAATCGTATTCTATGGACAAAAACAAGCAGATTGGTGTGTTCGAAGTTGAAAATTGGTCAATCTGTTCTGAAATTATGGCGATTTGAAAAATTCGAGATGTTTTTTTTTGTATTTCGGTTTTTTCGATTGAACAATCGTATTCTATGGACAAAAACAAGCAGATTGATGTGTTCGAAGTTGAAAATTGGTCAATCTGTTCTGAAATTATGGCGATTTGAAAAATTCGAGATGTTTTTTTTTCACATTTCGGTTTTTTCGATTGAACAATCGTATTCTATGGACAAAAACAAGCAGATTGGTGTGTTCGAAGTTGAAAATTGGTCAATCTGTTCTGAAATTATGGCGATTTGAACAATTCGAGATGTTTTTTTTTATATTTCGGTTTTTTCGATTGAACAATCGTATTCTATGGACAAAAACAAGCAGATTGATGTGTTCGAAGTTGAAAATTGGTCAATCTGTTCTGAAATGATGGCGATTTGAAAAATTCGAGATGTTTTTTTTTTACATTTCGGTTTTTTCGATTGAACAATCGTATTCTATGGACAAAAACAAGCAGATTGGTGTGTTCGAAGTTGAAAATTGGTCAATCTGTTCTGAAATTATGGCGATTTGAAAAATTCGAGATGTTTTTTTTTATATTTCGGTTTTTTCGATTGAACAATCGTATTCTATGGACAAAAACAAGCAGATTGGTGTGTTCGAAGTTGAAAATTGGTCAATCTGTTCTGAAATTATGGCGATTTGAAAAATTCGAGATGTTTTTTTTTTATATTTCGGTTTTTTCGATTGAACAATCGTATTCTATGGACAAAAACAAGCAGATTGATGTGTTCGAAGTTGCAAATTGGTCAATCTGTTCTGAAATTATGGCGATTTGAAAAATTCGGGAAGTTTTTTTTTATATTTCGGTTTTTTCGATTGAACAATCGTATTCTATGGACAAAAACAAGCAGATTGGTGTGTTCGAAGTTGAAAATTGGTCAATCTGTTCTGAAATTATGGCGATTTGAAAAATTCGAGATGTTTTTTTTTATATTTCGGTTTTTTCGATTGAACAATCGTATTCTATGGACAAAAACAAGCAGATTGATGTGTTCGAAGTTGAAAATTGGTCAATCTGTTCTGAAATTATGGCGATTTGAAAAATTCGAGATGTTTTTTTTTTACATTTCGGTTTTTTCGATTGAACAATCGTATTCTATGGACAAAAACAAGCAGATTGGTGTGTTCGAAGTTGAAAATTGGTCAATCTGTTCTGAAATTATGGCGATTTGAACAATTCGAGATGTTTTTTTTTATATTTCGGTTTTTTCGATTGAACAATCGTATTCTATGGACAAAAACAAGCAGATTGATGTGTTCGAAGTTGAAAATTGGTCAATCTGTTCTGAAATTATGGCGATTTGAAAAATTCGAGATGTTTTTTTTTTACATTTCGGTTTTTTCGATTGAACAATCGTATTCTATGGACAAAAACAAGCAGATTGGTGTGTTCGAAGTTGAAAATTGGTCAATCTGTTCTGAAATTATGGCGATTTGAAAAATTCGAGATGTTTTTTTTTTATATTTCGGTTTTTTCGATTGAACAATCGTATTCTATGGACAAAAACAAGCAGATTGATGTGTTCGAAGTTGAAAATTGGTCAATCTGTTCTGAAATTATGGCGACTTGAAAAATTCGAGAAGTTTTTTTTTATATTTCGGTTTTTTCGATTGAACAATCGTATTCTATGGACAAAAACAAGCAGATTGGTGTGTTCGAAGTTGAAAATTGGTCAATCTGTTCTGAAATTATGGCGATTTGAAAAATTCGAGATGTTTTTTTTTTATATTTCGGTTTTTTCGATTGAACAATCGTATTCTATGGACAAAAACAAGCAGATTGATGTGTTCGAAGTTGCAAATTGGTCAATCTGTTCTGAAATTATGGCGATTTGAAAAATTCGGGAAGTTTTTTTTTATATTTCGGTTTTTTCGATTGAACAATCGTATTCTATGGACAAAAACAAGCAGATTGGTGTGTTCGAAGTTGAAAATTGGTCAATCTGTTCTGAAATTATGGCGATTTGAAAAATTCGAGATGTTTTTTTTTATATTTCGGTTTTTTCGATTGAACAATCGTATTCTATGGACAAAAACAAGCAGATTGATGTGTTCGAAGTTGAAAATTGGTCAATCTGTTCTGAAATTATGGCGATTTGAAAAATTCGAGATGTTTTTTTTTTACATTTCGGTTTTTTCGATTGAACAATCGTATTCTATGGACAAAAACAAGCAGATTGGTGTGTTCGAAGTTGAAAATTGGTCAATCTGTTCTGAAATTATGGCGATTTGAAAAATTCGAGATGTTTTTTTTTATATTTCGGTTTTTTCGATTGAACAATCGTATTCTATGGACAAAAACAAGCAGATTGATGTGTTCGAAGTTGAAAATTGGTCAATCTGTTCTGAAATTATGGCGATTTGAAAAATTCGAGATGTTTTTTTTTTACATTTCGGTTTTTTCGATTGAACAATCGTATTCTATGGACAAAAACAAGCAGATTGGTGTGTTCGAAGTTGAAAATTGGTCAATCTGTTCTGAAATTATGGCGATTTGAAAAATTCGAGATGTTTTTTTTTATATTTCGGTTTTTTCGATTGAACAATCGTATTCTATGGACAAAAACAAGCAGATTGATGTGTTCGAAGTTGAAAATTGGTCAATCTGTTCTGAAATTATGGCGATTTGAAAAATTCGAGATGTTTTTTTTTTATATTTCTGTTTTTTCGATTGAACAATCGTATTCTATGGACAAAAACAAGCAGATTGGTGTGTTCGAAGTTGAAAATTGGTCAATCTGTTCTGAAATTATGGCGATTAGAAAAATTCGAGATGTTTTTTTTTATATTTCGGTTTTTTCGATTGAACAATCGTATTCTATGGACAAAAACAAGCAGATTGGTGTGTTCGAAGTTGAAAATTGGTCAATCTGTTCTGAAATTATGGCGATTTGAAAAATTCGAGAAGTTTTTTTTTATATTTCGGTTTTTTCGATTGAACAATCGTATTGTATGGACAAAAACAGGCAGATTGGTGTGTTCGAAGTTGAAAATTGGTCAATCTGTTCTGAAATTATGGCGATTTGAAAAATTCGAGAAGTTTTTTTTTATATTTCGGTTTTTTCGATTGAACAATCGTATTCTATGGACAAAAACAATCAGATTGGTGTGTTCGAAGTTGAAAATTGGTCAATCTGTTCTGAAATTATGGCGATTTGAAAAATTCGAGAAGTTTTTCTTTATATTTCGGTTTTTTCGATTGAACAATCGTATTCTATGGACAAAAACAAGCAGATTGGTGTGTTCGAAGTTGAAAATTGGTCAATCTGTTCTGAAATTATGGCGATTTGAAAAATTCGAGATGTTTTTTTTCATATTTCGGTTTTTTCGATTGAACAATCGTATTCTATGGACAAAAACAAGCAGATTGGTGTGTTCGAAGTTGAAAATTGGTCAATCTGTTCTGAAATTATGGCGATTTGAAAAATTCGAGAAGTTTTTTTTTATATTTCGGTTTTTTCGATTGAACACTCGTATTCTATGGACAAAAACAGGCAGATTGGTGTGTTCGAAGTTGAAAATTGGTGAATCTGTTCTGAAATTATGGCGATTTGAAAAATTCGAGAAGTTTTTTTTTATACAGACATACAGACATACAGACATACAGACATACAGACATACAGACATACAGACATACAGACATACAGACATACAGACATACAGACATACAGACATACAGACATACAGACATACAGACATACAGACATACAGACATACAGACATACAGACATACAGACATACAGACATACAGACATACAGACATACAGACATACAGACATACAGACATACAGACATACAGACATACAGACATACAGACATACAGACATACAGACATACAGACATACAGACATACAGACATACAGACATACAGACATACAGACATACAGACATACAGACATACAGACATACAGACATACAGACATACAGACATACAGACATACAGACATACAGACATACAGACATACAGACATACAGACATACAGACATACAGACATACAGACATACAGACATACAGACATACAGACATACAGACATACAGACATACAGACATACAGACATACAGACATACAGACATACAGACATACAGACATACAGACATACAGACATACAGACATACAGACATACAGACATACAGACATACAGACATACAGACATACAGACATACAGACATACAGACATACAGACATACAGACATACAGACATACAGACATACAGACATACAGACATACAGACAGACATACAGACATACAGAAATTCAGTAAAATGTTTTGATTACGTTTTAAAGAGGGGTGAATTTTTGTGAAAATAACAGTTCATTCTGCAAAAAAACAGCATCAAAAACAAGTGTTTAAAAGTACGTGCGATATTTTAGGTAATAGAAGGAGGAATTTTGTTTGCTTCTAATGACACAAATTTGAGATATCAAATGTGCAGCATTTTTTAAACAAAATGGCGCCATATCTTCGAAAATATATGAGATCGCCGCAATTTGACTTCAAATTCGTGATCAGGAGGCCAAAATACGTAAGTTCCACCAAACATTTTTTTGTTAACTCATAGGAGTGCGATAAACGAAGATTCACCCTCAAGTCTACCTATGAGACTACTATTATAGGGTCAGTTCTTTTTTGCTGTTCGTCTGTCGATTTTTCTCACCGATGACTGAACAGCTTGGAAGTTTGTTACAAAAATGCCTTAAACTTTTCAAAAATCTTTAGATATGTTCATGAACATATGGCGCTATCTACGATGATTTTCTATATTCAACTCCCAGTCTATCGATTTTCAGAAAATATGTCAACTGATGATATTTCCAGAAAGATCATATCGTAATGTGAATAATCTAAGAAGGTACCTACAACACTTGCCGAAACTTGTGATTTCAAAATGTATAGTGCTTTGCAGATTCCTTTGGTCAAAATACACAGATACAAAAAATGGGGCCATTGATTCGAGGCTGCTGTTTTTCTGTAAGATTTACCCCATCAGAGGTCATGTGATGGGCCTTTTTGATTGGACTGGTTTCGAGTGTTGAGCAGTTTATTCACGTAAACTTGGTATAGGTATCCGTATTTCGATCGAGGCATTACCTGTACAATATTACGAGTTTGGGTGTGTGATGTTGCGAGTGCGTGTGTATATTCTAGATGCTATCTCGGCAAAGATTTCTGAACGTTCGGGGCGGACTCGGTATGTTTTAGTACCACGCAGAGATGAAGAATGGTGGAGTTTTTCGATTATGACGTTAGACACGGCCGCACCGACGTTATTTTATCTCTTCCTTGGGGCCTAAGGCGACCTTTCAACTGTGCCTTCGTTGGTTGGTTGGTGCAGCTAAGATGCGTGGAGAGTGATGCTGGATGGACCAACGCTCTCGATTTTATATCCGTTGTAGCTACAAACACTGTGCACGTGGTGTATTTCTCATTAATTTAGTATCACTATAGGTATAATATTGATGTAGGAAACTTGGGACCTATTATAGGGAACACGAAACTAGTTGATTCAGTGTGGATGACTTGTGAATGTAAACGGTGGTGTTCTTTCTGTTTTCGTTCATAATATATTATTTCAACTATGTAATTATTCGTAATTATTCGTTGGTTTGTTTTCTGTAGTCGCGTAGGTAAAGATAACAATCAATTCTGGTTATTCCATAGTTTCAAATTGAATACCATAAATGGAACATTCAACATATTTGGAAAGATAACACATTTTTTTATCGGAAAACTTCGCCATTTTTGATAATGCGCATTCACCTTTAATGAAGTTTGCTAATCGGTAAAGAAATGTTTCAACAATTTTCTATTCGAAAATAACAAAGACTGCAGAATACTTATTATTCCTAATATTATGTAATTACCAGCGTAGATTATATAATCAAGGGTATACATCATTGAAAGATGATTTTGTGACGAGTTTAACAATTAATTTGTAACTTTGGATTTTAGTCAAGGTGGATATAGATTTGCTGGAACGAGTCCCATTAAAAGGCACTAGAAATATTTGTAGACTTTTGCCTACTTGATTTTGTTGAATTTCAATTAGTTTCAAACACTAGAGTAATACTTCCACGACTTCATATGGATGGCGCCACGTCTGGTGATTCCGCATGATAAATATTAATTTTCACAATTTCTCCGTTATTTAGATTTTTTGGTATTCATATGTCGAGCCAAACCCACAATCATAAATGAATCTGTCACTTGAACACGAAACCAAACTATACGGATATGAATAGAGAACTGAATTATCGATATTGATGTCAAATGCGATATTAACGCCATCTCCAAACGATTAGTGAAATATTACCGGTGTTATGATCTTCGCTAAACCAGTCTATACAGGTTTTGACAGAAAACAATAATTGAAGAATCGTTTCACCATTCTATATCCACCTTTGACACAGTGTTTATTATAATATATGACAATTTGAATCAAAATTCGACAATATTTACTGAAGCAAGAGTTCAAAATTTTGGTTTTTGTCGGTTTTCGCAAAATTTTCAACTTCCTCAAAATGCTATTTTTTGTTTATGAAATAAATGAATGTACTCTCACAGAGTTGAATTTCCATCATTTTTGTCTTTGCTTGACTTGGCTCAGATGATTCAATTTGTATAGTTGAATGTATAATCATCCTTCGGTCTGTTTCTTTTCTTCTTGACTTTGAAGATTCCTTAACGATTTGAATTAGAAACTTGTTCTCATTCCTAAAATTCTTGGTTGATATAGGTAGGTACATCTCTAATGTAATGTAATGATAATTTTTCAAAAAAACATCGTAATTTGTACAACCGTAGATACATTCCAAAAACCTTTCATTTCACATCGATGACAACTATTCCATCAGGGCTGATTTTCCAAAGGGCATCAACATCTCTCCCGGCCCTGGACCACAGCGCTGCCTCCATGCATAATATGAAGGACGGTCAGAGCGCGAAGAAGTCGATCCGATTCGAATCGGCAGATGCGGTCCAGATAGAGACATCAACGAGCAGTGAGACGCGATGATTCGCGACGACAGGTAACAAATCAGCTGAGACGAAGGGGCAGAACCGAACCGTGCACCTGCCCGATCATGTGACCAATCCGCGTGAGGGGTGGGGGGGCAGTGGGTCCGCCCATCGAGGATGTTGGGGGGAACGCTGTCACCGCCAGGGCCGGATTAACCCTATCGGGGTCCCTATAGGCAGTGCAATTCTCGAGGCCCCTTTCCTCTTTACCGTTTTCTTACTTTTCAAAATATATTTTTTCTATTACTAAAGTCGAGTCGATCAGATCGACTCCTGCTTTTTGCTATCATTGAATGAAATGATTTTGATCACAAACATATTTTCATAACCAAAGAAAATATGTTTGTGAAGTATAGGTACAATTTAAGTTGAAATAGCAACTTTTTAGATACAAAATCGTTTAAAAATCATCTTGGAAGTTGACCTTTTTCAACACATCATTTTCAATCGCCATTATCGACAATGAATTTAAACGGTTCTGTGATATTGTTGAACGTACATTTGGAAAAGTTGATTGTACCATATTATCAAAAATCTATGAAAACGATGTTATCTGTCCCCGCATCCATCATTTTTTCTATGGTGATATTACCGGATGTTAATAATCAGAAATGTCCCGAATGAAACGTTTTTTTCTTGGTGCGTTCAACATCGACTATGCCCCCGTGGGCCCCTAGTTGGTGCGGGGCCCCTATAGGCATTTGCCTAATCCGCCTTATGGACAATCCGGCCCTGGTTACCGCTGGCGGATGTGCCATTTATCAACAGCCACTGGAGTCTATAGTAAAAAATGAACATTATCTACGTCAGTCAAATCAACGCAACACTGATTAATTTTTGGATAAATATAGATATATTTACCAGAGACCTATCATTGCCTCCTGCATTAAAAAAAAACGATTCACCCTGTCGTGGGTATTTAAGAGCTAGACAACCGCCCGTCCGCATCCTCCAAGGTAGAGATGTTATCTATAGCTAGCCCATTACCATTCACCGCATATATTCAAATGAGCAATGGAACATCAGAAGTGATGTCAAGTGCCTCTATTCGCGCGTGTTCCGTACCCGGATTAGCATACGCGGGAATGCATCTGGAATAACTAGTCTTCGAGTAAGGCCCTTGGGGTTTCAACGAAGACGTTGATGACACAATCGAATCGATGGCAGCCGGTTAACTGACGGCTCGCAGATTGAGCCGTTGGCTTTCATAAGCCTCGTTCGAATCTCAGAAAGACAATAAGCGATTATTAAAAAGACTTCACGCCAGGCTCGAATAATAACGTGTAATTATTTATATTGTTACGATATTTGACCGTGGGTTCGATAATTTCAAACACACTGTATAATACTCGAAATAAAACGTAGAAAACTGCCTCACATCATATTCGCCAGGCTATAAAAAAACGTCTTATTTGTAGATACATATTACCTATAGGCGAAGATTATAGGTAATATCTTTATCTGTTTCAAAATGTCACAGCGTGGTTACATCTTAAGAGAGAGGGAGGGGGTCATAGAACCCGAAAAAGCTTTCGAAATGGATATTTAACACCTCTACCAATATTGTCGAATATATAGAATATCTTTCAAATTGATGCGCGAAAATGAATCTAGGTAGAAAATCTATTTCTATGATATTTCCAAAACCAGTGTTCATGCGTGTTATGTGCTATAGATCGTGAAAAAATAAAAGAAAACTGATAATGTTCTGTGGTCGTTAACCAACGACAATGTTTTCTGTTAACGAGATTTAAAAAAATACATTTTTTCAAAACATATGCAGTTTCGAATCCTTTCGATCAATATTTCGTCTAAATCCCGTGTCTACGTTCAACCACGTGTTAACTCTCGAAAATTCAACAATATATGTATAGGTGATTATCTATGAAATAGGCAAAAGAATTAGTGAAGTAATCCATTTTCACGCTTTTCGAGTTCTCAGCTCGGTTCCCAGTGTTAAAAGTCCTCTTTGTCAATGCCAAGGTAGCCGCGTCTAAAATGCTTTCAAAACACAATAGATATCTGTTCGTTTTCTAACGAATCGGCTCGTTTCTACATGCCCCGGGCAGGCTCATAGATCCTCCAAACATTTTTGTTACCGAAAACAGGTAGGTACCTATATATGATCGATGAATGATGAATGTGGATGGCTTGCTTAGCTCTTTCATGTCCATGATTTCCTGTACGAGAGCTACAAGAGTTGCAATAAGTTGGAAGAATTCATTGCAAAATTATCCAGATGGTGAATCAACAGGTTTGGCGTATAGCAACAGGTGTCGAAATCAGTGAATCAACAGTTGATTTGATCAACAGGTTCTGCGACAAATAAATCAAAAAATCTGAACTTCCAGTTGGTTTTGTATAGTCTTTGATGGTATTGTTCAAGTTCAACGAGTCGGCCACTCGAGATAACAAATGACCTCTCGTAAAATTCGAAGCCTCCGTCGGGCATCTTAAAGTCGTGCATGCACACACAAACCTAATAATCACAATTTTAAAAACGATCTATTTAGCGAGCCGGGCCATTAAAAGCTAGTCAAAGTGTCGTTATGTTCGTTTTTCAACTCTGTTCCCGAGCTCATTGCCTACTGCTAGAGTGGGTGTTAATTACAGATGGGCATAGAGATTCCATGCACGGAAAACTAAAATAATTGCTTCATATCGAGTGCGCACGAAACAAGTTGAGTGATTATATCTTTGTAGCAAGATTACAAACCGCTCAATCTTTGACACTCTAAATTTTTTTTCTGAAACTTTTCAATATTTCTAGAAATATTTCAAGAAATATTCAATCATAATTATTGTGTAATCAACATGTTTTCCAAGATAATGAATCAACCGGTTTTTCGAGATAATGAATCAACAGGTTTCCAAAATAATGAATCAACAGGTTTTTAGAGATAATGAATCAAAAGGTTTCCAAGATAATGAATCAACAGGTTTTTTGAGATAATAAATCAACAGGTTTCCAAAATAATGAATCAACAGGTTTTTCGAGATAATGAATCAAAAGGTTTCCAAGATAATGAATCAACCGGTTTTTCGAGATAATAAATCAACAGGTTTCCAAAATAATGAATCAACAGGTTTTTCGAGATAATGAGTCATCAATCAGTAAGGATCAACAACAAATCCTGATGTGTTGATATTGACGAATAAATACGACCTGAACTTTGTGTAAATTTTTGTTCGACTTCTAATTGCCGATATATACCCCGAAACCATCAACTCGCATTTCACAGTATGAAACCTCACATTATCTAAACAAAGGGACCGTAACGAATGAAGTTGTCAGAGTCATCAATAGATGGACAAAAGAGGGCCGACCGTCCGTAACAATTGAACGTGTCCCGCTAGCTAGACAGGCACATCCTCGTTTTCATACGAAAGCCGTAAAATACGAAAATAAATTTGTGTCCAGTAACAGTTTGAGGTCTATACCGAGAAAAAGATTTCTTCGACTTTCGGATATTGTTAAACAAACTGGTTGGCTGCTAAACGGGAATAAGTTGTATAGGAATTTTCGAGTTCGACTATTATTCGGGTCGAATTGGGACGAAATAGACATCTGACTAGGCTATAAAATTTCAAACTAATGGAGACGTTTGCCTTCGGATTGTTTAGACTTTAGACCCCAGGATTTTTAAGTGATATTACAAATTCCTCGAGATATTCATGAAAATATATGTCATCATTGCTCTAATCTTATAATTCCTGAGATTTCATTAATAGGTATTTGGTCGACATACGCTTAATCAATTCTGATTGCCATATAAACAGGGCCGGATTAACCCTATCGGGGCCCCTAGGCAATGCAATTATCGGGGCCCCTTTCCTTAACAGTTTTCTTATTTTTCAAAATATATGTTTTCTATTACAAAAGTCGAGTTGATCAGATCGACTCCTGCTTTTTGCTTTTATTGAAAATATTTTCACAACCAAAGAAAATATTTTTGTGAAGTAGGTACAATATAAGTTCAAATAGCAATTCTTCTAACTTTAGTCGTTGAAATCATCTTGGAAGTTGACCTTTTTGGCATTTGATATCATCGGACTTCTATATATTTGCAATGCTATCATTACATTTGGAAAAGTTGATTGTACCATATTATCAAAAATCAATCCAAACGATGTTATCTGTCCCCACATCCATCATTCTTTCTATATGGTGATATTACCGAATGAAACGTGCCCCGTGGGCCCCTAGTCGGAGTGGGTCCCCTAGGCAGTTGCCTAATCCGCCTTATGAATAATCTGGCCCTGCTTATAAATTACCAACTTCGAATATAGAAAAATAATGAATTTCACGTTCTTCGTGAAAAACATTTGCTGCATTTGTACAAAATGTTTTGGAATGAGATTTGAGATTTCATTCAATAATTTCAATCAAAACATGTACGATTTTCAACATTCATCATTTGAGTCATAAATTGAAAATAACCTTGTTAATAATTTTATCCGTATACCTGTTTACTAACTTTGAGATGCGCGAAGATGAACAGAAAGGTCTTCTATTTTATAAAGATAATGTAGGTATTCACAGTATATGAATCGTTGCATGTACTGCGAGTGAATATATGTTCTACGTGGCATTTTCCAGGAAAGTAGTTGTTTTATGCGCGTGGTCTACTAGTCATTCAAGCTGTGTTTGATATTTTGAAGTATAACAGACGTGATATGTTTGAAACCAAAAAATAATTAATCTAGCGACTTTCGCGAAATAAAAAAATATCTTTCAACATACATTTACATTGTCGGGATTCTCGCCATCACTAATTTTTCCGCACATAATCCCCGCGGACAATAAATTCCATTGGGTAGAAGTAACGAGACCTCATTATTTCGAAAATTTACGATCATTACCTGTGCAGACAGAACTTTTAACGTCTTTGTTTACTCACGGTCTGTCGGTATAAATTTGCTGTCAGACACCCGGCCATGTTGGCCGTCGATAAATCACCCTGTGGAGCGACAATGGAGCACTGTGTTGAATTCCGCACTCGTTTCAAGGTGGGTATATCTATGCTGTCCGCCGAATATACAGATGAAAGGAAGATCACTCGAAATTAGACTTTCTCTGAATTATAAAAGTCGATATACCTATCTGAAGTAAGGGCAGATTTATGGGGGAAGGTAACGGAAAAATTATTACCCTCAGTATGAGATTTTCCTTACTGGAAAAGAGTTGCAAGAAGCATTATCAACTATCATTGAAAATCAAATGCATGCATGATATATTTTGGGATCGGAAGTATTTATCAAATTTTATAAACTCAAAATTGAGGAAGAGTTATTCAATTATGGTATTCTATTGAAAATAATTATGTTTTACTTTCGTATGATGAAAAGATTCAAGATTCAAATAGCCTCGATTAAATCAGCATTAATATTTTTCGTGAGAATATTAAAAAATATTATGAATACCCTTGTGGTATTATTACGAAGTATCAAAATGAGCAGAAATTCTGCTTGTGATCTATAAATACAGGGTGCTTCGCGCTGGATAACGCATTAGAAGTATAGTTTATGAAAAACGGAGATACAGGTTATTTTGAAAATCTGTAAGCCTCTCTATATCTATATTTTCATAGGTACAGATTTGTCACTCGCATCAGAAGCAGTGGCTAAGTCAACTATTTAGCAAAATCATTATTTTGACATATAATATGATGTTTATTCTTATAGATTCTGATTCTGCATTCAATACTTGTCAACTTTCCTCGATAATTTCAAATGCCTTCCCACAAAAGATCCATTCAGGTGCAATATAGTTTTTCATTCCTTTGTTTGGCACCATAGAAAATTGCTAAAATGCTCCTACCTTAGTCTTTTCATTCGACGACATCATCATCAGTTGATACCTGTTCGTGGGCCTATATTCTTTTAGCCTAGTTCTCGCTATGAGACCGATCAATTCTCCGAACCTATCACCGCAACATCACCTGCAAATTAGCCCGAAGGATACGCGTCCATCGACAACGGCATGACAATGAGAGGGGTGACGCAGGGTTCCGTTCCGGGACCCCTCCGAACGATATTATCACCATAGTTGCGAGAACACAGTTCTAATTATTATAGGTTAGATTTGGTCACCTGTTCATTTTTCAGCTATACGAAATTTGCATTTGGACTTTGCATCACATCAAAGATTCTTGATGGTGTATATAGGCACATTAATTAATTGTTGATTATCATAAAGAACGACGGCAGGTTTATGAACTGAACTTATTACTAGTATTTAAAAATATGGATATTCATCACCTTGGTATAGAGAAGATTATCACTTTTTGTACCTATAAATTATAAATTTGCTAGTAATTTGGTACATGGCACCTTGATAATTATATTATTTATTTCTGACCGGCATATAAGCTTATATCGTCATAGTTACGATATCAATAAAGTGGGTCATAACTCCCTTGGGATGTTAGAGATGCTATAATTCCCTTTACAAAGAAGTATATTTGCAACAATCTAGCATCAACCAAATTACTGATTCAAATTTACCTGTATGATGATTAATTGAAACATTTATTCCGTTAAAATCGGTCAGAAATAAAATTAATTATGTACCACGGGAATTAATACACTTTAATAACCTCAGGCAAGCCTCACGCAATCTTTGCCATGGGTAATTAAGGCCCTTATAATTCCCTTGTTACATAAATTACTATTACTACCATGGTGTAATATAAAATAACTTTGCTACCGTGCACAGAGGAAAATAATTTGCCAAAGTGAAGATACGTACAACAAATAAATCGAGGTGTTCGGAAATGTGTTCTGAACGAATTAGGGGCAACGAGGAAGTAGACTGCCTTGCCGAAGAGGCAAAAACGCAATTTTCCGGCCCAGATCCCTTCTGTTAACTCTCCAAGAACCAATTGAAATAAGAGGTTCGACTCTTGAAAACATATGAAATGATAAGCAAAAAGGCTAGTGAGCATTTCGCCAAGGAAAGCTTGACAGCTACTCCAGTTGAAGAAAAAAGACTTGAAACTGGTAACAGGACTCCTCACTGGACACTGCCCTCTGAGGTATCATCTCAAAAAGATGGGTAAAACAGTTGCCGCTACTGAAACTGATGTAGAAACATTGCTTCGCGAATGCCAAGCGCTTTTCTGCAAGAGGCTAAAGTTCCTGAAAGGGACCTTCTTAAATCCTTCCAATGTCAGGAATACAGGAATTTGGCTCCAAGGAAACTGATAAACTTTGCAGGAAGTCTCGGAATCCCGAGCCTCGAATAGATTAAAGGTTATATGCCCAAAAGATCTGATGTGTCGAGGTGCTTGAGAGGCTGCAAAGCCTTCACGTTTACCCCTACAATCTATAATCTACCAATCTACCAGTCCCCCACGCGACTCGGTTTTTTCAAACTAATTATTGGGAACCGTCGGGGAGGCAGTCGTTATGAAGTTATTTATGATTTGATTGGGCGGATGTTATCATAGTGATGTTAATAGCTTTGGAAGAATTCTTTCGATATACACGTTATGGTAGGTGGGATTCTATCTTGGTGTGACTCAATCGATTTTAACTGTATCCTTAAATTAAATAGGCGCGGATCATGAGACAAAGCCACGCTTTTCCAAGAAACAAATAATGAAGACCTTGGACTCGAGGATCATTTTAGTATAAGACCGGGCAGACTTAGGATCCGTAAGCAAGCTCTATCAACTTCTTTTTCGAATAAGCTCATGCCATCACAACAAGTAGACAATTAGGGGCACCTTGCTTCTAATAAATGCGAATGCCGTAAAACCCTGGCATTCGCAAAAAGAGAAGTGATTCGTTTCGGTGAGTTAGCGACCTTCTAAACGGTGGTCAAAAAGTCTTAAATGGTCCGACAGAGGAGACCTTTGAGTAACCTAATACCTATTCGCAGGATCAGATTCCTGCTATATCGAATCAATTCGATGACAGCGTTCAATCGAGAAGTCGATTAATTCTCCTCGAGTCATCAACAACTGAATGTTGAACAAAATCGATCAGAGTTTGGTAAAAAATATTGCCTACCAAATATCATGCTATACTTACAACAAAAACAGAATTGCTCCAGTATATAGAGCTATCGAATTATGGTTTGTAAATAACCTCAGAGAAAATAATCTGACGCGGGGTTGAATGTGGGGGTCTTGTTAGATATTTCAGATCTCCATTCACAAAAAACGAGAAAAAAATGCTTGTTATATGGATGAAAGCTCTTCTTTATTTTTTTATTTTCAGCTAATTTAGGTGTAATATTAGTGGATACTATAAGCTATAACAACAATAATAATGATGGTCACGTGTAAATGGCTGGCATTTGCTCTGCTTCTTTTTTTTTGAACGAGATTGAAGCAATAATTATTTTTCCCCAAAACTAGGAACGACTGATCAATACTGTTTTGCAAATGTTTGACAAATCGTCAAATTCAGACTATATACATCGGCGAAAAACGCGTATCAGATGGCGCCGAGAGGAAAAAAATTCTCTGTATTATCTTGCGGCGATACGCTATTTCAAATTACCAAACTCATCCAGCGGTAATCTTGATACAAAACCTTTTTTACTAGGCGTGAAATTAGTTGAGAACAAGTACGCAGGACTGTTTTTGTAGTGAAGAAGACAACCAAGTACCACACAATGAAAGGAAATTGTTTACGTCCAATAAATTGTTTTTGAATGTATGCTAAACTAAATAGGCTGTCAGTAGCTTATTCTTCTCTCGGAATCAAAGAGGCTGTGATGAACGTTTTATGGCGAATTTGTAGGAAATCAAGAAAAACCACATCAAGGATATTGATGATTTACACCAATATATTAATTAGCATATAATAATCGATTATTTCTGGAAATCTGAAAATGTTCTAACCTGAAATAGTATATTATGATACAAGTTGTATAAGACGATATTTTGTCGCACGCGTTGTTTGGAGTACGACGAGCCAAGCGGGGAGTGCTCCAAGTGAACAAGTGCGACAACGTGTCTTATAAAACGTGTGTCATATGCAATTTTTTCTATTTTGAATTGATTTGAAGGAAAAAATTGAATTTAATATCGATAATTTAGAGAAACATCTTCGATTGGCAACAATGATGACATTGAAATAATTAAAATCTGACGCACAAGCGTAAAGCCCAGTTTACAGTTGACCGATTTTGATTATTGCAATACCAGCGGTGAGAAATTCAATGTTGTTTTTATTTTTTTTTTGTCAATTTAAATCAAATTACATTCTGAATTGAAATTTACCAATTAAAACATTGAGTTTTTCACTGCCAATATCACCAAAACCAAAATCGCTCAGAAGTATACTGATGGGCCTAACTCTTCTGACTTTTATTTGACGTTCGATTGTACCAATCTCCGAATAATAAAAAATGCGTTTGCGTTGACGTCATTACACATCAACCAAAATAGAAAAAGTATGTTTATTCGAATTTTGACCCGAACAAGAGCCGTCGCAACTGAATTATGACGTTAATCTGTCATCTTCATTGGCGTTTTTTATGTACAGAAGGTGACACTGTACCTGCCGCTTTATGACCGCGGTCACACTTTTTCATCGAGATGGTGGATACCAAGATATTTCTGGCCCATCATCAGGTGGTTTCCCAGAAGAATCTTCTTCGGCCTATCGTCTTTCCAATTAAAAAATAAAAAAGCCACAACGACTGATATCGGACGGGGATCGGAAATTTTATTGCCTGATGCCTGATGGGCCTGAAAGGTCCGTGCGAAGGAAATTTCGTAGTGATGGATATCATGTTTCGAATGGGTTTTCGTCTATTTATTGCTATTTCTAGTCGTTCATCGCCAGTTAGATAGGGTATATTTGTATTTGCCTCCAACGATATTTTCATTCGACAAAAATGCCATGTTTGTGTAGAACGCCTCAAATCTTAATATATTAGGTACCAAAAACGGCACTGTCCAGATCTTATACCAATAATAATTATTAATTGTTCGATAATAGATATAATTATATATGATTTGTTTGTTGTTTGATCTAGAGATTGTATAATGAATATGATTTCAAATTGAAAAACGAAATTTGAAAAACGTATCTAATGGGAGTGTGGTCCAGAACCGCCTCCGACTGATACTTTCTATAAAGTACTGGTTAACTTGATATATCGTAATTTTATTCGTGAATTATAAAAAATGCTCCTTTGAGATTACTTCATTATAGATGCGCTTCTTGGTAATCTCTTTATAATACGTAATTACTACCTTTGGTAATTAGAAATGCGAGATAGTACGATAGAGAGTTTCTCGATCCCAGTTTATTCAAATTTTATATGCGGTCGACTTGATGAAAGCGAGGAAGATGGATTTTTTTAGGTCAATAAAAATAATTTTGTCCTGATGGGAACTAATAAATTACCCTCGGAATCTTGTTTTCAGCATAAAATGTTTCTTCAGATTATAATTATATTTATTTTTCCACAAAAACATACTACGAAGGAATATATTAGATGAAAACAACAAAAATGTTCGGTTCATACTTTTTGCAGATGAAGGTAAATTTACCATAAAAAAAATTTGAATTTTAGTAATTAGATACGTTGTTACTAAATTTGGTTTATTAGCCACGCACAAGAATTCTTGATGAAAATAGTTATAAGGTACCTAATACCTACAAGATCAAAATTTGAAATTATCTTCATAGCTTTTGAACACAATATGAAGATTTTTTGATGAATTCTTTCATTCAGAAATTTAATAAGGCTCCTTGTATTAATTCACTCATATAAAATTAATGAATACCGTATAGCTACCAAAAAATCTTTATCATTTCTGGAATATTCGAATAAACTACTATAACAAAGGGTAATAAAATTAACATAACTTCACATTTAATATCATCACAGTATCTTTGTAATAGCGGTAATGGACTGTAATTAAATATTTCTGTGGCGTTTCGAATAGCGATTAAAGCGTAGGCAACATCGTGTACATTATCATTATTTTAATTGCGTAATGACTTCATTATTGAAGCTGAAGAAATGCAGGGTATCATAGAACATCATCGAGAGGGGGAAAAGTGGATCCGAAATATACGCCATTACTGATTATCTTTTTCCTTCTTGGAAATCTGACAGCGGCAGCATTTTTTGCCTTCTAAATGATAATTCCAGTTCAAGTTACTGTCTTGACACATCAGGCGACTGAAATTACCTTGTCTGTAACAGTAAACTGACAGCAGCTCATGATGGAGCGACAGAGACAGTAATTTATTTCGAAAAAAAAAACGAGAGGTGCTAAACTTAATGCCTGTGAAAATTGAAATTCTTCATCTACAGCTTTATGTAAATCTACAGATTTACATGTTTCTCGGAAACACTTTACCTAGTTATTAAACCTTTTTTTAACGATTATTATACAAGAAGAACTCGGGGACTTTTTACCACACGATGCAAATGAGAAATTGATGACATTTATAACAGAGTGTGTCATCTGTGAGATGTCAAAGAGAAAAACAACACTTTTTAAGACCATGAGATAACCTGAAATCTATAGGTGAAATGATACCATCTATGAGGGTAAAACAGTGATAATCAGTGACAGGTCCTAGTTTCGTATCTACAGCTCATCCCACTCACATTTTTTTTCTTTCTAACGTATACCTGTGGCGTTGAAGGTCCATAGATTCGGTCTCTAAATCAAAGATGCGAATCAATGAAGCCGCCTCTGCCGGCGTATAGTTGAAAATTTGGCAAAGTGTGCACTGTAATTTGCGACTTTTTGCCTCGGCAAGTTGTTTGTTTTACCTGAACGGAAAATGACAGGTAAGTTACGGACGGAGTGTTTTTGGGACTAATTGGGGTGATAATCCCAGATTTCATGGACCCGAGAATGGTGATTTAAGGATGGGTGAGAAATAATCCACTATAGAGATAACAGTCCTGAAATTTATCGCAATCATTTGCTATATCATTGTTTTTTGTACTTCCGAAATGCATTAACTCTGCTAGACTATCAGATCTCCATTTCCAATTCTAATCAAATCTTCATTAACAGAATTACCTTGCACCTCTGACTTCAGTGGATGATTTTCCTTTTGTTATATTGTTGTTTATAGGAAGGAAAATATTGCGACACTTTTCCTATAATCAAGACGATTATAACCCATTATCAACTCAATTTTCTCCTTTGCATGATAATCCATGCATGAAAAACTCCTGGAATTTTGAAAAAATCTAGCTTCTAGCAGCTTCCTATATAAAGTACCAACAACCAACGTCTATAATCATGCCGCGTTCTCTTCTAAATGAAACATTAAAATTTAAATTGCACGTCATATGAAATGGCCCTTATCTGCGATGCAAATTGACGAGAATACGTTATATAATTCAAACATATCGCATTTCAAAATTATATGGTATCGAAAAGCACAGACTCGGTACTAATTGATATGCCAAGATGGTCAGAATGAAGTAGACGGTCGGCACCCAAAGAAAAAAAAAACAATAAAAAACACCATCTCATCGGCTGTGAAGAGATTGGGTTAGGTTCCGTATACACTGCTCGAATAAACGAGTAGGTATTTACTCGAAAATAGGTTTGTGTTCCTCAAGGTTATGATCTGGGCCCTATGCTATTTGCCATTTACCATTGTTATGTCAGATTTATATCAGTGCCAATAAGTATTACACAAAAATAGTTGAAAATTATCTGACCAATGCATTATTCAGCTTACATTTGCTCTGATCTCGTTGCGATCATCGATCATGTGAAACGCATAATTAAATTTTTTTGGTTCCTCAAGGATATGGTTTAGGCCCTATGTTGCTCGCTCTTAAGTTAGAGCAACCTTGACTGCGAAATAATTTCGCGATGGGAATATTTCCTGTCAAAGAATCACTCGCCAAGCTTTTTGTAATACCTTGATAAAAACGTATGAATGTATTGACAGCTCTATTATCGGTTTGGCGCTTTCAGGGTGGACAATCAAAGTGCACACAAAAACAGGTCTATTCCCCAATGAATATCATCTAACGCGCATATCGCTGTTACCAACAATAGACGTAGGTCGATGGTAATAGACTGGGCAGGTACCGACGCGACCCCTATGATACGATGCGTTCCACTCACCAGAAAAAAAAAACATAACTCATCGGAATCAAGGTTATTAACAATCGAGCCCTAGGGAACGATGATGGCCCTTCCTCACAGGTACTCGAATTTCTCAGCTGATGCCAATGATGAGACAACCAGCAGCTCTTCCATGTTTTTTTTGGTTCATATAAAAATAATATGGTCACTAGTGTCCACTTATATGTGAATGAGACTCTTCCGAGAAGAGGGAAACGTGTGCAACGTGCTAGACCTAGGAGATTAGAAGTAGCTTCTGCAATTCCGCCAAGGCGCAAGATGTGTGTATAATGCGAGAGAAATAGTGTTACCACGACCGCCTAATGTCTTAATAACTTCATTTATATGTTCAAGGTCAAGACGGTCTGCTCTTCGCGGTCCCAGCTAGCGTGTTCAAACAGCCTCGTATACACTGCTCGTCAAGAATGTACCTCATATTTGTAGGCATAAAAAAGATTCCTGTTGAGCTCTCCGATTTCGTAAATGCAGAAGAAGCACCAACCTGACAGTTATCTAGACCGAATCTAGATAGTATCCAGGTGCCTCCGCGTTTGATTCGGTAGCTACAAACCATGACAAAGTGTTTTAGGGAGTGAACTGTGAACTACGTATCTCTTGGAACGAAAACCAAGTTGATGAGAAGAAGTTTTTGTTAAGGACCCCACCTGATTATCCCAAGAGAAAAAGCATGAATTTTGAGGACTTCAGACGAACATTTGTTCCTGTCATTGACTCATAACTATAACAATGAAAAACCGCTGTCAGCTGACTGGTTATAAGATAAGATCCCAATTTCTTGAAGCCTCTAGATGCAAAGTCTTGGATGGAACAGAAACAGGGAGGTCACTACTATCACCTCTACATCGTTGATGTGGACTAACAAGAAAAATATCAGGTCACCAGCTAGTATCGCAACATACCAAAATACCGATTCAAAATACTCAAGAGGATAAAGCTCTGGTGATTTAGGTAGGCTATCTCAGTATGGAGCAGGCAAATTCAAGCCATTCTTTAGTGAAACTATCTTGTCTTCCTCACCAAATTATCTACTATTCGACGAACCTAGGTGGATACTGACGAATCCCCAATTAAAAGTGTCGAAACGATGCCGCGTCCTAACCAAACAAAAATTCTCTACATCCTGAACGTTAATGAAGTCATTTTCCAGCAAACTAAACAGGTTTCGTATTCTCTTCGCTCTGTGAACCACAACACCACGAGCTCACGAATACCGGGTCAAGATGGTCGGACTGAAGTAGGTCCCCAGGAATTTTGATGCAGGTTCTTGGTCCCTCTGATGCGCCCAGGGGCGTATCTGAGAGAAGGGCGCCCCGCGAAAATACTGATTTGACTTGGAAAAATTCAGAAAGAATAAAGAAAATACAACTGTATATTGTTGCTCATTGGAGTTTCTAACTGACATTTCGATGAGTGGATAAATTAAATTTTCATAGGTGTGTTCTCAAAACGGTCGTGACTGATTGTATTAATTGTTTAAAATTTTCCTTAAAAATGTGCCCTCAAAACCAAATTCATTAGTTTCTATTTGAAATTTTGATGAGTTCAAATATGAAGAAAGGGATGTTTTTTTACAAAATGAACTGAGGCTTTTATAAAAATTACCATTCGATAATTTTCCAGTTTTCAGAATTATTGTGTTGTCATAAGATGAAATTTATTTCATTGAGAAAAATTATACGAGAAAATAAGAAAACCAACCAACTTGTTATCAATAAATATCTCCTCATTTGAGTTTCTGATAAAAATTTAGATCATTTTGGAAATTGGATATTTAAAAATTATGTTTTCATTCAGATAATTTCGAAACGGTTTCATTTGCATTGCCATTCAATAATTAATAATTAAGTTTTAAACAAAACAAAATCACTTTTAGCAAGTATATTATACACTATTTTTTCTAAAAACATTGCGGATCAAATTTTGTCTAAAACTTCGGCGGATAACATTTCCATCTGCCCTGGTAGAAGCTTTACGAAAATAAATTCTGTTACATCTACCAATGAGACTGGCCGTCATGAAGTTTCTTATTATAATAATTGTAGTTTCACTAATTGTACGTTTAATTGAATTAACACTTCATACTGAATTATGTTTTTATGTTTTCTCATACAAAATAAATTTACTTTTAACGTTGTTTCTTCCTACGTCGACGTCATAAAACTGTCAACATAAGCGCTTTTGTTACACCACATTCTTGACATTCGTGTAGGCATGTGGTTTCAAATATCAATGAAATTGTTTGTGTAAACGAAGAAAATTCAGTAATTCACATCAGGAATTTTCGAAAAACTATGGAAATAGACAGTTATATCGAATCGAAACCACCTGAAATGATTGAAGCCGCTCGCGTAGGAAAAAAAATGTACAAAACTCGTTGGAAAATGCATTTCACTGTCCACAATGATCATCATCATAAACTTTTGCATAAGATCGTCGACGGAAGCACAAGAGACTTGCTCAAAACAATACAACGATATAACATTAAACATTCTGAAAAAAATTCGCTCATTTGATTCGTTGCGCCCCTGCAAACATCTTCTTTTTTTTACACAGTGTAGAGGTCAAACACTGGCGAGATGCACTTCTTCTTTCTTTCTTCGGGTCCATCGAGAGTGTTTTCGGTTGGCCCGGGTGGAATTATATCAATCGTCGTTTCGGTTTATCGTACTGGGAGAATTTAAATGAGACAATAAAGAACAGGACGACCTAAAAACAGTCGAAATAAACACCCACTATGATTGGTAACCATCAACGATAAAAAAACTGGATGGTATATCTACATAAAATTAAATAAATAAGGTAGATAATAAATGTATCACTCGAACAAAATTTGGATTAACCATTCATCATCAAATGGAGATCACATTCTATATCCAAAAAAAAGTTGCGAATTTTTTGTGGAAGCTTTTATTTTAATTTGACGAAAAAAGTGGAAAATGAAATTGATTGATATTATGGAATTAATTGATGGTTGTGTGATGAAAGTTTTTACGGTGCGAAAGCATATTGAAAAAAGTAATTTTCCGTTGAAAAAAAATGCTGCCAACCTGCAAGCGAAATCGAACTTTAGATGTATTTTCTTTAATGTTCAACTTTTCACTTCAGATTTTGAAACTTCTTGTCTACGAATTTCCAGAAACAGTGATTGCGATTCTTTATTTAGTTGAAAAAAAGTAGAGAAGTAGAAAACATTAAATTTTTTATAGACTGATAAAATGGAAAATTATGGGTAATTTTGCACTTATCGTGCGATCTATATTTTGATCTATGAACATTTTTATTGGTACTTACGTATTTTGACCTGAAAAACACAAATTTCATAATATTATCGTGAACATATCTCTAGTTTTGAAGATAATCGATGCCAATGTTCAAAAATTTCACCTTCTTTGTATGGCAAGTTTTAGGCAAGTATTGTATCTTCTTAGATCCCAGGACACATTACATGCATTTACCATGGTTAATTATGATTTATGTCTAAAAAAACATCATAAATATGACATTCTTCTGTGATTTTCCTATTATATCACTACAACTAGGCAAAATAAACAAAGGCCATTTTGAAATTTTCTGTCAAAAAGAAAAATAGGTATCAGTTAAAGAAGATGAAATTTCAAACTTTGTCATCGATTATCTCGAAAACAAGAGATATGTTCACAATAATATTATGAAATTTGTGTTTTAAAGGTCGAAATACTCAAGTACCAACAAAAATTTTCATCAAAATATAGATCACATGATAAATGCAAAATCACCAAATTATGAAATAAAGCTCAGACGTGAAATTTGAAGGAAAATATCTTCAAATACAAACCTATTTTAGTAGAAAACCAAAATTGACAAGTTTTTGTAACGTCATTTCGAAGCTGATTTTCAATTGTTTCCATAATTAACTGACAATAATAATTGTGAGAAGAAATTGCTGGCGAAAAAAAAAACATGATAATTCAGAAAATACCCTCATGAATATTTTTTGTGTTACGACTCTGGTACCTCGAGTGGAAGATTCTTCTCGATAACTTCATCAAAGGTTGTGGGAGAGAGACGCAAGACGCCTCACGTTAGCGAGAGGGAAAAAGACGCCTATCTAGAGGCTACCACGGACACTCCAAGGCACCGCTCATAATTTCGTAAATTAACGTTTTTTGTGAGTGTGTTTCAAATAATAACAAGGCGTCATCAAACATCTGGTTAGAAAAATAACAGCTATCACGACACGGTCAGAAATTCCTCAAAGCCGATTTTGATGGGTTCATTTTCGTTTACCCAAAACTAGGATGGGCAATTATCATATCGAAAAAGAATAAATGAGTTGGTAATGATAGGACCGGAAGCTGTTGAAAAATAAGAGAACTGAATCATCATATATAAAGAAACTGATGAAAAAGAAATTAGGTACTCTTTGTCATCCCCCTATGATGAAAAAATCTTTTTCCGATTTCGGTTTTTTGATTAAAGGAACGGATTGATTCTACGAGAACAAAAATTATATCCGAAGTTAAAAATCGGTCTATCCATTCGGAAGTTTTGGGCGATTTGAAAAATGCGAAAAAGTTCCTTTATTTATTCTCTTCGAGGAAAACATTTTTGTTCGATTGGAGAACTGGATTCTATAAGGAAGTTAAAAATAGGTCTATCCGTTTTCATTAAGAAGTTATGGAGATTTATAAGGCGATTTGAAATAATCGTAAAAGTTCGTTTTCAAAATGATGGATGCGGGGACAGATAACATCGTTCGGATTGATTTTTGATAATATGGTACAATCAACTTTTCCAAATGTACGTTCAACAATATCACAGAACCGTTTAAATTCATTGTCGCAATAATGGCGATTGAAAATGATGCGTTGAAAAAGGTCAACTTCCAAGATGATTTTAACGATTTTGTATCTAAAAAGTTACAAGAATTGTTATTTGAACTTATATTGTACCTACTTCACAAAAACATTTCCTTTGGTTGTGAAAATATGTTTGTGATCAAAATCATTTCATTCAATGAAAGCAGGAAGGAAAGGGGCCCCGAGAATTACCTTGCCTAGGGGCCCCGATAGGGTTAACCCGGCCCTGGTTGAAATTCAATTGATTCAAATCAAGGATTTTTTGGCTGAAACAATTGAAAAGTAGCACCATCAGGACCCCTCGAACGGCCCAACCTCACCGCCGCCGCTGCCCCAACAAGAGCTCTCAGAGAGAGAGAGAGAGAGAGAGAAATGATCCGTTCCCTCCTCACAGCATCGGCTAGGCCCCTCCCCTCTTCCCGCCACCGCCCCTCTCCCACACTCGTTAGTTGAGTTGTAAGACCTGCCTGTCACCCGAACGATCGCCTGCCTAGCCAGCCTAGCCCCTGGCCTATAGTTAGTTAGTCCGACGCAGACGGCGTTGCTCCGAGTACGAATACCCGAGGAGTGCCCTGTGTTGTAGTAGTGTTTTGTTTTGTTTACGTCGTCGTCGCGACTTTGACATGCCAATGGCAGCTGCTCGCTCGGCACCGGCCACCGAGCTCACCTGATTCGGCACCTAGTGACTGGTCGGTGATGTGATTCTATAGTGGGACCTTATAGCATGCCCGAGAAGGAGGCGGACTTTCAGACCGCCATGTCTGCGGGTCTTCCGATGCAATTCCCGTCGGCTTTTGCGGCTTTTCATGCTCCTTTGCCTGTTGATCAGAGGACTCACGATGGCAGATATGTGTGGGACCACAGGTTGCAGCCTCCGGCAGGAGCCTTTCATCCTCCGGCGCCTTCAAGGTGAGAAATCAAACACCTATACCTGCGCCTACCTAGTTTGAATCTGGTGTTGTTGAATGAGGTTCCAGAGGTGGAATTCGTTTTGAAATGCTCGCCTTTTCCTAACCAAATGTTCAAATGGATGTGATGGTTGGCTTACAGGCTATAGAGGATGTGAAAAAAAGGTCACCTGGACCTGGGATCGTATTAAGACTCTATAGGTTCGCAAGATGCATGCTATAGGCAAAAAAAGTGTTTTCTGGCCTTAGCTCTTTAAGTGTCATGCGAAGCACTACTCGGGTGACTATCGTTGAGAGTCCGAAGGATTGAAATCTAGGTACCAACAATGTTCGGTTGGTCAGTGATCACCACGGGATTTGAACTCGGGTCCTCTATAGGGTATAGGCTATAAGCCAGCGATTCAACGCACTCGACCACCAGTCCAGATCAGTTGGTCCAGATTTTTCATAAGAATTTTCACGACTAGCACCGGATGCTACAGTTCCGTTTCAAATTACACACTTTGGTGTTAGAACACTGACAGTGCTCGTGTTCCTAGAAACTTTGCTGATGAATAAGTAGAAAACTGAATTTCGGTCTAATATCTTGACATCAACAGAAACTTGAGATTTTCAATCAGGTAGCAACAGTTTCTTACTTCTACTTGCTTGAACGAATAGATAATCTAATATTATCTTCTGCTATCATAATCTGAGAATATCTGACGATGCTTTAACCAAAGGTTATCGATTAGTATTTGCTTTAATCTTCAATCCACGTAGTATTTTACGTGATTTCCTGATTGATAACAGTTTGGAAGATATCAGATGAAGTAGATACCAACTTATTTGATATTCTGTTAAACTTCCTTGGAACTTGGGCACCCTCTTTTGGTTTCTTTGGAAAAAGGACCTACCTTTTCGTATAGTAGGATGTTGTGATTGAGGATTCTTCAGACCACTAAACTTCGCCTAGGTAATACTCCGAGCTAAATGTACCTACTCAGTAAACAGGAAAATTACCGAAATAATCTAGCAAAACCCGATGTAATAGTAATTTACGTAACAAGTCCGGAAAATACTGTTTTTTGGATGAGTGGACAAAATTCTAGGACGAGCGTAGCGAGTCCTGGAAGTCTGCGAGTCCAAAAAAACTGTTTTCGGGCGTGTTGCGTACACAATTTTTTCGGCAACCGTGTAGAATAACAAATCAAAGAAACACATTTCTTTCAAAAATTGAAATGTTAGCTAATTTTATGTCAGATATGGTAATGATCAACTGCATTTATCAAAACCATACTACCAAGATTTTCATATTTACAATGACAACAACGATGTGATTCTTCCCGGCCTAGTCCGGGAAGTACGTACTTCCCGGACTAGGCCGGAAAAATGCCACTTTCTCAAAAAAAAATCGTCTGGAAAGTACGTACTTTCCGGACGGTTGCCGAAAAAATCCTTTTGCACCCAAAGATGTACTACCAAACTTTATTCTGAAATTTGCATACTATTTTGTAAACTTTAATAAATTCCTAATGCTGTATAAGGCCCAGCTTGTACAGTGAAGTTATTGAAGCTACCTCAAACCTTTGATGATCGTTATAAAAAAATGCAACTTTTTCCATCTCCCAAGCCGAGAATCGGGAATTTGAAGAATCTCTTGGTTATACTTACCAAAACAACTAGAAATCTGGGTTTTTTGGTCCCTTAGTAGTTACCTACCTACTTTATGAATTTCATGCAGATAAATTTCCAACCCTTCCAAATATCTAATAAAAAAATAGTCAGCTTTTTATATAACAGGGCTAAGACAGGCAGTTGACGGCAATAGTATTTTGTAAACTTTAAAAAAATGCTGAAGTAGCTGATTGTTGGTGAATACGCAAATTGCAATGCCGCCCAATATTTGAATGTTTTTTTTTTTAAATTGCAATGCATGTTTGGCAATGAATTACTGTGCAACCAAAACTCTTTCGGTCCTCCAACTCTTCCGGCTTAGCCGCCTCTGCTTATAGATACAGATAACCGATGACTCGGAACTATGTTAAACGTCAAAGAGCCTGTGTCGCAGCGAATGAAGACAGATTTCGATGTCAGTGTTGGCTCATTTATCAGTCAGATTGTGTTGTCAATAAGCATTTCGTCTCGATGATGCCGAGGCCAGAGGCTTTCTTCTTCTCCGTTCCGTATACCCACACCGTGATTGGGCTGGTTTTTGTCTTTGTATTGTCTGTCAGACGGGAACTCGTGTTCGTCCGTTTGGACGAAATGTTTCTCTTCGTCTTTGCATGAGTTATATGATTTCATTTGGGGAAGGTCTTTGACGTCTTGAAGTGACCATTTCCGGTTAGGTTTTCGTTGTTTCGGTGGTAGGAGGCTGTCAGAAAGAGGAAGTTTGTTTATTTTCTACCCTCAGTTGAATGTCGGACAAATTTTAGAAATGATAATTTCGCCTTAGATTTTTCCATATGTCGGAGATATCCGAGGCCACTTTTATGGGCCTTAGAAATGGGTTCTCCGTACAGGATTCCTCTTTATTACTGTTTAGACTGCAATCAAGTTTCAAGACTAGCTATCGAGTTTATGATTCAATTAGGTTTTTCCTAATCATCCCGAGTTACTGGGGTAGATTGACATTTGGGGTACACATGGTACTGGTACGTAGCCACATGATGGAGGGGTAGATAGAAAACGCTCTCCAGTCTCCCCTGCTGATGGCGTGTGGATTCGTTATGTCAACTTATCACTTTGGCTGTTCGGGATAACGTCCACAAATGAAGAAACTATACGCGATCGCATATTGTTGTTTCTTTTATCTATTCGACACATATAATGCTTCAACCTGTTTCGAGAGACTATAGAGAATAAACATGTTATTATTCCATTCATTGATATGGTACGAGACATGATGGTATGATAAAAAATTCCATATTGAAAGCAATATGTCGGAATGAAATATTATCGAAACGCAAGTCTAATACCATATATCAATTCTTTGCTTGAAAATCAAAGTCTTTTGAGGCTCCCATTCCAAATTATTTTCTGCATTTTTGGTAACTTGACAACAGCTCGAAATATTGATTTTTTTCATCATCTAGAATTCTCAAGTCTCCAATTCAAAAAACACACCTTGACGAACCTATTGTGCATACCTACTCGATATGGTGAGGGCTTTTAACTAGTTAGCGACACGGTATCAAAACGAAACTCAAATATAATCCCAATAAACGCCTCCATGGATCGAGACCATAAAAACCACGTTATTATGAGTTTTAGCTCCTCGGAGCGAAAAAAACGAAAAAAAAAAATGTCCAGCGGCCGATAGTCATAAAAGCGGGCAAACATTTGACTAGTTATATAGAGATGTAAATTGACTGGCTCTCGCAGAGTGTTAATACGTGTGTTTGTAGAACTCGATTCCATAATAGAGCAGCATTCCTGGATGCAGAGAAGCTGCGGGAGATCAGACCGAATATTTTTAAATTGAGAGTGACTACTCTAACAATATACATCTCAATACCTCAAACTCGACCTCAAATAACTGTTATCGGACTTGTTTTCGAGGAATGAACAAGGTCCGTTTGATGCTTGAAACGAAAAATTTACAATAATTGTGAGCGAGATTGTGAGTTTATTTAACACAAGTGTGGAAGATCAAAAAAAAAACATCTACTACGATTTCAAAATTATTGTTATTAACCTCGATATTAACACCTCACAACAGTACAGGAAACCAGCAATTGAGGTTTCGTTTTGAAAATCTTCCTGTGCATGTTTATGGGATACCGGTCGTTCGTGTTGGTAGTCACTACCGCCTTAAATGATTTCGCGGTCAACAGCGTGAGACTGAAAACGACTTTTCATGTAATCAAGATGTATTTATGTGCGATCTCATAATACGATCTAATCAAGACAATTACCAGACCAGCATTGAAAAACGACAATAATAATAATAAAATGTCAGTTTTTTACTCCTAATATAACGTAACGAGCCGATACGTTCGTATAAACTTGAACCTGTACGATAAAAAAATTATATCGCTGGATTGAAAAGAAAGGTGTTCCACAAATCAGACATTCAAAATGACTTATTCGATTTGGTAGGTGTTTTAATATAACATTATACTTTCCGTAATTACTATACCAGAGCTGGTCGTAGAGGTTTTATAATCGAATTGCTGCGTGGGTCTGTGACAATCCAACATAAATAATGGAGGTATACTTATAAAAGGTTAGGCTGAATCAACAACTACAATATATGTGGTGCTAGCATTATTGTCTGTATCATGTTTTTCGATAATTGCATCACAATGAACTACTAAAAAAATTATTCCAAGTATTTACTGATTGAGACCATCATTGATGAAACACGAGGTTGAACATGAAGAAACCAAATCAAACACAATCTAGTGTTATTTCTTTCACGATTCAAGGAATAAGAGCTGAAATTAGAGTTGGGTACCTATTGAAATCGAATAAGGCAGAGTTATAATTAATTTCCATGGGAACGTTTTCGAAATCCCATCATTATTTCTACATGGGCAAAGTTAAATTTCAGATAATCTTCAACATTCTGGTTCCTCGTCATTTTCCCGGGCATATAATAGCTTGGTAATACTAACGATGATCATCAACAATACAACTGGAAGTACAAGTAATCCCATTACTGTGTTCGCCAACATTCGAAAGCCATTGTTGGTACCTGATTTAGCCATATTTGTTGCCACAGTGAATAGAATCGCCCGTCGAAAGCCTAGCTGACCGTAGAGGGTGGTTTTAGGGCAGGAATGGACTCGCCCTATTTGATAAGAACCAACACCGTATATCACCGAGAAGAGTTTGGAAAAGTGTGTTTAGAAAAAGCCGAAACGGTCGAGAGGATGTGGATCGAGAAAACTTTAATGCTGATACTCGCCAAAAGCATATAGAAATGAAAAATACGTCTCATTCTGATGGGTCCACCAACCTGAATCCTGCCCTGATTAGGAACAAGAGAAATTGCTGAGCCCTGAATTTAGGACCTGTCCAGAGGACACAAAAGGCATCATGATTTCTTCGAAACCCGAAAGATTTTAGACGATGCTTCAATGTTACAGCACGCTGACATTTCCAGGAAAAAACGATTGTTGAGATGTATTCATTCTATTCCATTGTATGTTCCAATGCTTGGGCCTGCCGTATCTTTAACGACGTCGTTATACGTATTATGTTTGTTATTTATTTTCCTTCTACAAATCCGAAGAGTAAATCCTACAAATTGCAGAAAATCCGCATACAAACCCTGTTTATTTATTCACGGTAAACGGCATGTTTGCTTTGAAGAGAGGCTTCCACTTCCTCTTTAGAGAAGTATTCATTTATGGGTTTCTTCTCGATATCAGATCTCTTACGCCTGAGATTATAATGCTTTACATGGTAAAACATAAATTCAAGTCAATTGAATTACCCAAATTAATTTAGAAATGTATAAATAAACATTCGAATTTATTTCGAAAACATTTTATTTGTATTATTTCAAGTCAGTAGAAAGTCAAACAAAATAAATGTGAATTGCAGATGTTACCATATGTCTTCGTATAATGTATAGCATCTTCCTGATATATTTTGGAGAATTGTGTGGAAATACCTACAATACCTACTTCCAAAAGTTGTATATACTGTTTTCTTTTCTTTTCGTAATGTCACCCCTCCCTCAAAACCTGCCCATGCCCAAGATGTCGCATTTCGGTTGAAATATTCGAAACAGTTTGAAGAATGCGTAGGTTCAAATTACCATGTTTACTAAATCTTTCTGTATTCCGGCACTGAAACAAGTCATCTCACGGGAACTGTGAGAAGAACCACACTCTCTTCGTCAGAGGCTGCAGTGTCAGATATCTAGAATAATGTATCGGGCATTCAGAAAGGGATTAGGACTTCCTAGAAAAAATCGTTGACTTTGATGGTCTGGTATTCAGTCTCAGTGCACTACATCGGGATACTTCACAGACAGGAAATCGTAAACTTTGCGATTTCTGATATTTTTTATGGACCTGCATCTGTAACTCATAAGATTATCGCTATAGTGAGCTACATTTTATCTTGTTCCCTCTGATGTAATTATGTAGTTTCACATACATGATATATCAGTATATTATTCTATAATCTTTCGATACTACACAAGGTTTAGTTCGAGGGGTTGACCACATGGGAATTCCGGTGGACAATTGATAGGAATTCCGGGGAATTCCAGGAGAATTCCGGGGAATTACTTTCTTTTTTACGCCAGAATAAATACGAAATGTTCAAGAAAATCTGATAAATTCTCACTAAAAATGTTAAATAAATTATTAAATGTAGATAATACTCGCCATTCTGGGGGAATTACGGGGGAATCCGAATATATCATCTGATGGTATTTTTCTATTTTATTCCCTAATCGCCATAACTTTCGAACGGATGGACCAATTTTCAACTTCGCGTATACCAATCTGCTTATTTTTTTCCATAGGATCCGTTTCTCCAATCGAAAAAATCGAAATAAAAAAAAATCATCATAGAAAAAATGTAGCAAATCGCCATAACTTTCGAACGGATGGACCAATTTTCACTTTCGCTCGTACCAATCTGCTTATTTTTTCCATAGAATCCGTTTCTCCAATCGAAAAAATCGAAATCAAAAAAAAATTTTTTTCATCATAGAAAAAATTAAGCAAATCGCCATAACTTTCGAACGGATGGACCAATTTTCAACTTCGCTCATACCAATCTGCTTATTTTTTTCCATAGAATCCGTTTCTCCAATCGAAAAATCGAAATCGAAAAAAAAATTTTTCTTCATCATAGAAAAAATTAAGCAAATCGCCATAACTTTCGAACGGATGGACCAATTTTCAACTTCGCGTATACCAATCTGCTTATTTTTTTCCATAGGATCCGTTTCTCCAATCGAAAAAATCGAAATAAAAAAAAATCATCATAGAAAAAATGTAGCAAATCGCCATAACTTTCGAACGGATGGACCAATTTTCACTTTCGCTCGTACCAATCTGCTTATTTTTTCCATAGAATCCGTTTCTCCAATCGAAAAAATCGAAATCAAAAAAAAATTTTTTTCATCATAGAAAAAATTAAGCAAATCGCCATAACTTTCGAACGGATGGACCAATTTTCAACTTCGCTCATACCAATCTGCTTATTTTTTTCCATAGAATCCGTTTCTCCAATCGAAAAATCGAAATCGAAAAAAAAATTTTTCTTCATCATAGAAAAAATTAAGCAAATCGCCATAACTTTCGAACGGATGGACCAATTTTCAATTTCGATCATACCAATCTGCTTTTTTTTGCCATAGAATCCGTTTCTCCAACCGAGAAAATCGAAATAAAAAAAAACTTTTTTTCATCATAGAAAAAATGTACCAAATCGCTTTCGAACGGATGGACCAATTTTCAACTTCGCTCATATATACCAATCTGCTTATTTTTTTCCATAGAATCCGTTTCTCCAATCGAAAAAATCGAAATCAGAAAAAACTTTTTTTCATCATAGAAAAAATGTAGCAAATCGCCTTAACTTCCGAACGGATGGACCAATTTTCAACTTCGCTCATACCAATCTGCTTATTTTTTTCTCCGTAATTCCCCGGGAATTCCGAGAATTATCTACATTTAGTTTCAAAATTCCATCGTTATTTGTTCAAATCTCGGTTCAAATTGACATATATTTCTTCCGGAGGAATTCCAGGGGCATTCCGGGGAATTTTAAGAGAATTCTGGCTTATAGGAATTCCAGTGTACACATTTGCTCCTATAGTGGTCAACCCCTCGGTTTAGTTCTAACCGAGTTCCGAGGTGTTAACCAACAAAATTTTACATCATGTAGTGTTAGTTTGGTATCATTTGATATCACGTGGTTCAACACATAAGTATGGTCAAAATTTTAAAACGACCAATCCATGGCTTAATACGTTAAACCCGAGGTTAAACATCCCGGATCTACCAAACAACAACAACCTAGAGACCTCGCTAGAGACCGTATCTAGATATGATTGAGAATATAGTAATCATCAAATATTAATATCTCACTAGATGGAATAAAGTGGCAGGATAAAGACAAGCAAATAGTCTAGTTGGACAAGAAATACCTGAAAATAGGTATATCTGATAGGTTGAGGTGTTATAGAGACTGCATGTCCTTCACGTCTACCCCTACAATCTAATCTAATTATCAAATACATAAAAAAATGTATACTACTTTACAGAATAATATCTCAATAAATTGTTGGGCGTAACTATAGCAAACCGCGCCGAGTTACTTGACAATAATCTGATAATCCCGTGTCGTGTTAACGTCCCCCCATCACAAAAAAAAACCCTGTTTATAATAATCCCATCCGAATTATAATCCATAATTCGATGGATAGCCTCCGGTAGTCGCAAGAAAAAAGGTGGCTCGCATCAAGCATATAAAGGCTCTCGAGATAGTCCTAACAGATGGCCCGTCAACCAACTACAGAATGCACGCATACGTCGCGGTGAGATTATCACATTAGATTTAAGAAGCCGTCCGATACTTTGAAAAATGACACTGGCGTTATTATTAATTGCTCCTATAGCTAAACGGCTCGAGTACGTTTGTATATAGTCGAATGTGACTGCATCGAAATCCCGACATGTTTGTACCTGGAATTGTTCAGACACTTTTTGTAATTTCATTTCGATATGGCATAAAGTTTCTGAAGGCCTAATCGAAATCGATTCCTGATCTGGCTATTATTTGTAATGGGAAGAAGCATCGCGAATCGGGTATGCAGTTTAATGATTGAGAAAAGCGGATTTTATCAAGTTCATGACAACGTATAAAACCCACGGGTATATTGATACGGCTAGCCTCGGTCGATCACTTTTGTTGTTGACATAACATGCCACTTCTGGCCATATCAATCATAAACCGAGAAGCTTGAGCTCAGTTTACCTTGACTCAACGGATAATGCCCAGCGAATTCCGTAATTACCACGACCCGTTGACATCTCTTGTTTTTTAAATAGAAATCAAAGAACTTGGACCGAGTCGACTTATTTATGGACCATAAGATTTCAACTGGCGACATGTGGATTAAAACGTATTCAAATTTACGCGCACCCGATGAAATGTCGGTGAAGTGTTGATCAGCGTATTATAAATTCCTCGCCGAATCGACTGGTCAACAGTGGTGATGGCCCCCGATGATGCTCACCTGAAGTGAACGGTCGGGGCATAATTAAAGAAGGAATACTGTCGCCGGACAGACAATAGACCCATTGTTGAGGCATTCCCTGCTTATTATGTCCAAATTGTCAATCGAGGTGGACTAGCAAAAAATACGTGAGCCGAACTCGGGGAATATAGGAGAGGAATCCAACGAGTAGACATCTCAGTGACGTACTGAAATGGTCCATCAAATAATATGAAGACATTGGTTACCATTACAGGGTGTTCTGTAATAATAACTCGGAAACTGAAATATACAGTGTCACACATAAAGTTCGAGACATATGGAAGTTTTTTTTTATTGATAGGTATAAAGAAAATTTGACTTCGCAGTTGGTTTGTGCTTAAAAAATGATTGAAATACAGCATCTTTCCTTTTTCCATGTGCTACTCTAAACCTGTCAAATTTGACATTTTTTTCGAAAATCCTCAACAAAAAAATGCCAGAGAAAAAAGTTGATAAGTTTCCAATTTTATACATTTGTTCTAAATTTGGACTCTCTACTGTCACTTCGACTTTTTTCGATTTTTTTTAATTTTTCATCTTTGGTTCTATCCATTCGAACGAAACATGATTCAAATTCCATAATTTTGATGAATATGAGACTTCGATATCATATCTTGCCCAGGGCATACCAACATTGGCCTGTTAC
Source organism: Chrysomela aeneicollis (assembly GCA_029955515.1). Classification (NCBI taxonomy): domain Eukaryota; kingdom Metazoa; phylum Arthropoda; class Insecta; order Coleoptera; family Chrysomelidae; genus Chrysomela; species Chrysomela aeneicollis. The sequence continues at coordinate 14,300,291 of JARUHQ010000018.1, read as the reverse complement.
CAGAAAAAAAATGCATCTCCAGAAATTCGTTTTAGTTGTTGCAAAGTTCATCTAGTTTTTTCATTTCATTGTTAAACTGATGTGGATTTTCAATGCATGGACGTTAATATGTTAGTAATCGAATAAACGAATTTGATTATTTTTCTGACCAATAATTCAGTTACAAACAAACCCGAAATATCATACTTTTCTGTAAACTAAACAATGACCTAGAGTTTCATAACTATTCAAAAGACTTTCGTTCTAGACATGATATAAAATTTCGTGATTTTAAACAATACAAGACTAATGCAACACCTCGGGATGAAAATAGTAGGTACTGATCAAATCGAAAGAAAACCTAGTAGTAGTCGAAGTGACAGTAGAGAGTCCAAATTTGGAACAAATGTATAAAATTGAAAACTGATCAACTTTTTTCTCTGGCATTTTTCGAAATTTCCAAAAAAAAAAACACTGATTTTTTGAGGATTTTCGATAAAAATTTCAAATTTGACAGGTTTAGAATAGCACATGAAAAAAGTAAAGATACTGTATTATACTCATTTTTTAAGCACAAACTAACTGCGAAGTCAAATTTTCTTTATATCTAGTAATAAAAAAAAACTTCCATATGTCGCGAACTTTATGTGTGACACTGTATATATGAAAAGGGTTAGTAGGAGAAAGTTTCATAGTAGGTTAGGATGACATTGGTCAAACAGCAGAGCACATTTCCATCAGACACAAGGAACATATTGTAACAATAATTAGGTATAATTCCTAATACTTTTTATTGAAGTAGAAATGACTGTAAGTACAATTTCTTGACTTATTATATTTTTTACCATGTGACATTCAAATATATATAAAGGGTTGTATATAACACACATTAAACGCCACTGTATCCGGCGAAGGGGCAAAAAACGTAGGCGGATATTCTGAAGGGGGAAGAAAAGAGAGGTAATAATTGATTGGATGTACGCGAACCGCCAGATTCGGCGGTACGTCTCGAGACCGTCCTCCCTTTCGGGTGAAATTCGTTCGTGCCTTCGATTGATTTTGTGTGTAAAACTCTCGAAACGATCGTCAAATTCTCACGTCCGATTGCACACAACCAATTAAGCGAAATCCCACGAAAAAATGCCAGTGGCCGCATACCGAAAACGGACAATAATTAACCTATAAGAAGCGAACGGACGTTATCCAAATGGTTTTTGCTCGCATTGCGACAAAGTGTAATTGCTCGTGTTTTCGGGTCATTAACGGCCTAAATATTCGAGCAGCGTAATTGGGGCCTAATTGGTTCGTACTAGAAAAGTGCAATTTCTTTTGTCAACTTTTGTGACTCAATTGCCATCATCATGTGCAATCGTTGTCGTACTTGATTTGTTATAACTTTCCAAAAAAATAGCTCTGGAGTTTTTTTATGTCTAAATATCGACTTCTCCCATCAGCTGGTTCGCGAGTGATAAATTGAAAAATGAAATAAAAAAAGTATGATCGCAGCGTTCCGGCAGAAAGAAATATCGAAGACTTAAAGTCGATGACGGTGTTTACCATAAACCATATTTCAAGGCGAGAGACGCCAATTCCAACGATAAATTTTCCGTACAGAGATTAAACTATCCAAACTGTTGCGGTGACTCTCGAGTCGTTTTATCAAAGTTGCATATTTCACTGCAAGCTCGATACCGAGGAACGCCCAGTGGGGTGTCTATGGAAGTTCATCAGAAGAGAAAACACCTAATAATTCAAGGATACAACACTCTGCGGACAATCGGTTCTGATTCACGAAACACTCGTGTAGCACTTTGAAGAAATGAATTTTGTAAATAAATCAATTTCTATATGTGCTTGATGCACTTTATATTCTCCTCTGATGCTACCCATGGCGCGATAAAGTGGTACTTCACTTACTAGAATTGCATTCGAAGACAGATCACAAACGGACTTTGTCGACGTTAGTGAAGCCTCTAGAGAAAAAATAAAACCCCACTTGGACAATTTCGTTCTTTGGCGAACCAGTCTGTTGGCCAGCCAATGTTGTTGACCTGATGCGAATCGAACCAGAGAAAGAAAACAAACGACTCGGAGGGCATTAAAATACCGAAATACCGAGCGTGGTCGTCGATTTGTTACCATTCCACATCCGATGTCTTTATAAGAGCGAAAACTGTGGCTGAATAAGAGTATACATTATGGCCAGATCTACAAGTGAACTCGTCAAAGACGTCTTTGCGGCGTTGTACAATGTAATAAGAGAGACAGCTGATTATTTTCTTGCTTAAAACGATCTGAATAATCATTCTATAGATTTTGAAACGATATGATGAAAAGATTAATTTGAGCCACTCTGTCTGCTTTAATAATAATTATTAAAGCAGACAGAGTTAACTGATGGTAACTGCGACTTCGCCAAGAGTTATTCCTTAACGGCGCGACGCGCGGCGATTGACTTCTAACAAAAAAGAAACGGGGCAGAGCCATATCTGTATGGTGTTTTTGAGTTTTTCCGATGATAATTTGTTCCTCGCCAACCAACGAAAGTAAAAACAAATCAATGCATTATTCCTGCCTCGAACTCGCTATTAAGTCTATGACTTCTTCTTATACAAAACACGGAATTAGTTCGCAAGCATAATAATCCCATAACTCCGCAAAAAGAATCAGTTCTTCAATAGTTGCCCTAATAAGTAGAGATTCGACAAACGAGAACAAGCAAAATCTAGTAGAACGACTTTTTTCAGATCTCGGTCGCGATCGAGCCATCGGAATAAATTGTTATATTCTGGTCTCGAGCACAAAGTACGAGCTGACGTATATTCATACTCCTCAATTCCCTCTCTTCAGTCACTATATTCGTAGGAATATGTTAGCATTGTTAGCTATGCTATTATGGACCATTCAAGATCAATTAGTAGGTGAAATAAAAATATACGTCTTTATAGGTGCTCAGAAAAAAAATGAGAAGCCTAGAGCAATGATGTTGGATTCATCTATCTAGTGAAAGGCTAGCAATCTTGTTACCTTTGCAATGTCATTATTCGGGATAACAACCTGAAAGTGCAATATTGACGAAACCATTTCGAGTACTATCGGACAGATACGCCGCTGGCCGCCATTACTGCCTCATGGCGGCGGTACCATGAAGATATACCGGCAAGAATGCGGGCCTGTCTCGAAAATAATCGTCGTACACACACACACACACACACACACGTACGTCAATCGAGAGATAAAATACGACTCGGCCGTCGCAAATACGTCTACTCAGCCGGTACGGTTGTTCTCGTTTTTACCGGCCGGCACGCTGTCATACGTCAGCCGGGGCGGTAAACTTGACCGCTGAAACTCGCGGACCAGCTACGGCTGTCAGCTGTCAGTTTTCGGAGAAGCAACAAGTGCCCGAAAAGCCGCAGCGCAAATTATTTTGTGAGCGTTTCATGAAAGTTTAGGCTGAACTCTAATGAGCGTTAATTCTGAAAAATTAGGGTTTCGCTATAGACCAAGTCCAAGACTGATCAGTCTTGGTCTCGAAAAATAGTATTGGTCCTGGTATTGGTCTTGATGTTTCAAGACCAAGACGAGACTGGCTCAATCTTGGTCTTGATAGTGTTGGTCTTCTATGTTGGTATCTATGTTTTCAATAAATAAATATGTTATCTACCTTATATGCGAGCTTCTATGTGAGAGTCTAATAGGTATGCTTCAATATATAGGATGATTTATTTAAAATAAAATATCGTTGCCAAGTTGAGCTGGAAGTGACAACAACGCAGTATCGAAAATATTTCCTAAAATTTCAATTTCAAACCAAATAATTTTTGTATTAATTTTGTTTCATCTTCAATAGTATAGGCGAGGTATCTGCGATCTTACAGTAAACACCTATTTGTTGTAAAATGTTAAACTGCAACAATGAATTTGAAAAATGTATTTTCGATTTCGAGTGAACAAAATTTAAAAACTTATACCATATGAAATATAAATAATTGCAATGAAATGTCAACACATTTTCCCATCAGATTTTTCTTGATATTGAGTAAATTTGATTTCCTTGTTTTTCTTTCGAGACCAAGACCAAGACTCTTGAGACAAAGTCTTGGTATCGAAAGTCAAGTCTTGATCTTGAGAAGATTCATTATGTCTTGGTCTTGTATCAAGACTAAGACAAGACTAGTCTCTTGGTCTCGCGAATCCCTATGAAATATTGTAATTGATTTCTTAGCTGCGAGTTTTTCTCTATTTTATTGTAGTGAAAGTGGAGCTTGAGAATTTAATTCGAGGCAAGGCAATTGGGGCAACGAGGTTATTCAAAAACGGAAAAGCATACTCCAGGCGAGATAATGATATAAAGTTATTCTACACCGAAATTATTCCTCCATGAATCACTTCCACATAATAAGCCGTACATCAAAATGTCATGTTTAACAGATAAATAATTTATCCCACGTGTACCATCTCTATGAGAATTTAAATCTTCAGTAATTGTTGGTTTCAAGTATAAGCTTCGGGAACATAATGATTGTCTATTGGAGGACGTGAACCCGTATCATGAAATTTGATAATGGAGCATCGAATATGGTATTGTGAAATACAAGAGGTTTCGTAGAGTCTTTTGTTCTCCGTGTGCTATTGAGGAGGCCATTGTTTTGATTGTCAAAGACACACACAACATGCACTGAGAGGGTCTGCATTTAACACAAACAGTTTTCAATCGATTTTCAATTCACATGATGATTATGAAAAACTTTGGTGATATCGCAGTTGATTGAACTAAAATGTATATATCTGTTTGTTAGAATGTTCACATCATGTTACAATAATCACGCTGATCCCGATGATAACCCCTATTGAAATGGATACAAATTCCAATAACATATTTTTCAATTTAGTTACGACCTCACCAAAGTACTTGTAATGACAGTGCCAAAGAATAATTAAGAAAGATTATTCAATCAGAACTGATCGGCCAATCTACAAGTGAAGTCAATTCAATACGAGACTATATGGAAATATTAAGCATCCTGCAATTGATTCAAGAATACCCGCATAAATCAATTGCGCTTAGCGAGTAGAGAGACGCAAAAGCACCTAATGAAACTGCTACTTGTGTTGTAAAATAAATAAATTCCGGTTTGTGTACAATACGAGTAAACTTTGTTTAACTTGATTCAATATTTATATTTGCGGTCGAATTTTCTTTGACAAGTCACACCAGCTATCTGGAGATTAGGTGCTTAACGCTATTTGTTTATGTTTATTTTCGTTGATACAGAAGCAGGGGGTGCCAAATCCCATCAGAAAAAATTTGAAAACTGAATTTGGTGTCGAGTCGAGGAGAGAGACGGAGTAGTTAACATTCTTCATCGTTATCTTTTTTGGAATTATTGTCGGTCATTAAAATGAAATTAGTGCCATTAAATTCGAGGACAGAAGCTTTCCACTGAACGATTTCGACGTCTTCATAGCTCAATAACAGCTTCATTGTCTCACTTAACTTTTCATTTAGATGCAAATCTTTTTTTCACGTCGCTTGAACCGGCTGTGTGGCCGTATTACTATTCATTGCATGTTGGCGAAATTAAAGATGGATTTATGCAGATTTTATAATAATGAATTAGTGGATATTTTTCGACGTAATGATACTTCATCGATGCGTTGTCATTAAGTTATCAATTTTGATTGCTCAGACCACGAGAGAATTTTAATATTCTCATATATTGGTAGCCAAATAAACTGCTCAACGGTAGATAGAGGATATAATATTATGTGGTGATGATTTTTAATTGACGCCGGTAATACAATTTTGCAGCATCACTAAAATATTATGCAAGCAATCGGTTTTCAATTGGAGTAGCCTTGAAATTTGAAACGCTTTATCAAATAGGGTGAAACCAATTGGATTCTTTGAAGTAGAACTCTTCATCTTCATATTCTGGTTACAAAGAAATTATTGATTTTTTTATTTTATTTAAAAAATCAACAATCACTTGTCCATTCAATTAACTCAATGGGTTCCAATTTTTGAGTCAATTGAATTTTGTAAGTATTTCTTAAGAAAACTGTAGAATGATTTCGTTTTAAAAACAGTTCCATGCGAAAATATAACCATTTTAGTCCAAGGAAAAATATTGCTTGGGGAGTGAAAAAAAACTTAGCGGAATATAATAATAACATTAAAATGGGAATCGAGCAGCAATGTGCCTCGAGCTTTCTTTCCACCGAACTCGGTAAATTACTGTTTCACAGGAAAGAGTAAAACTAATAAGTATAAGTCGTCAAGACAGCTTATAAATAATTGAGTAAACTGAAGCATACATAATAATTCACTGTGCAGCAGAACGTACTTTGTAGGTAACATAATACTCAAGTAATTTATTTAACCGCCTGATTAATTCTGAGTAGAATATTCGGTTTCACCGAGTTTCACGAGCGGTATTTTCAGTTGCGCCAATTACTCCTATACGGGGTGTCTCGATTTGCTCCAGAATCCAACTAGTAGGGCCTCGAAATATTTCGTGTGACCAGCCAGCAAGAATGCCCGATTCGAACCCTCCAGATATTTTTCTTTCAAAGGATAGCCTAATATTTGAAATGGGGCTAGTTGAGGCAAAATGGTGAACCTTGCCGATAGGCTTACACTGGTCTGATGATGGTGACATCCCGTATCTATAGCCTAGCCCCCGGAAAAAAAATAGCAACGCCACCGTATACAGAAGAAATCGATATGCAAGATTTTAATGAAACCTCATTAAAAAGCTCGTCCGAGAGTAAAGAAACGCGCGTCAACCATCATGATTGATGCGAGAATATACGAGGAGAACTGATTCTTAAGCCATTAACGCCACTCTCATCTCGGGCGGTGCTTAATGACTTCTTGAGTTGCGTACTAGAACCCCCGATCAACTAGAGCTAACGAAGATCTTATTCCGAAAAAGGCACCTACTGGGTGCTAAATGACCATAACCCAGAACGTTGAACTCGATATTTAGTGTCATGGGAAAATATTTATTAAGTATTCAGGGTTTTTCGACGAAAAGTTATTCTTGATAAAAGTTTATGCATCCCCTAAAACTGAAAATGCACCAACAAAATACAGTAAAACACACGTAATGTACGAGGAGCCTTCAAATATTTGATTTTGAGACGAGAGTAAAGTACTCTTATTTTGAAAAATCTCGGGAAATGTTTAGAAAAAATGTTCAGCATCAAAAAATACATCTAGTTTTGAAGTCATGGCCATCTAAGTGAAGTTTTATTTTTTTACCCATTTTTTTAAATGGGGACTACGAAAAAAATAATTTGCTAAAACGATAAATAGACAGCATCCTGTATACGACGGTTTATTTTAAAAGCTTGTAATATTACAAATTACACAACTATGGTGTTAACCACTGTCAATTTTTCTGAGGAGTGAAATAATTTTCAAATTTTTTGGTGCAAAGTTATCTTTATTTTTTGTTAACACCGAAAATTACTCAAAATTATACAGTTTTGTAACAAGAACTCAATATTCAATAATATCAAATCACAAAACATCAAAATAAAATAGGTATTTCGGAACAAACTCATTGATTTTTTGGAGATTTTCTTGTCCAAAATAAGGCTCCTCGTACATTACGTGTGTTTTACTGTATTTTGTTGGTGCATGTTTAGTTTTAGGGAATGCACGAACTTTTATCAAGAATAACTTTTCGTCGAAAAACCCTTAATAAATAAGTTTCCCATATGGTGCATACTTTGGGGATGACATTGTATAAGGGAAGTGGCGTTGTTTTTGGAAATCATTTTATTTCGACTGACACTCGTAACAATTTTTTTAGGGATAGATAAGAGATCTGAGCATCAGCTACTCCAACATTTTTTGAGACTTTTTCGTTAACAATCAAAGTTGATGTCAGATAACATTTTCTCAATTTACAATCACTTGAATTCATTGCACAATATCAGAAGTAATACTAAAACTCGCAGTTTGTTCAACTTTGATATTCAACAAATAATGAAATGTCATCAGCAATGTAAGCAAATAAATGATGACAATACCAATTTTTTCACAAAAAATGCACTAGCGCATATATACTATACGAAAAATACCTATAGTGCGTTCTCATGGACAAAAAACGAATTGATTTCAACTTTGTTTTTTCATGATGGCATGAGTGCATTATTGTCAAATTAACTGTAATGCTCGAAAGTCTGAGAGCTGCAAGAATTCGAGAACATAGTAGAAGCCGTCTTTTTTATTTTCTCGTATTTTTTGTTCAATCGCGTCATCAGAGCTTGCCTGTAAAATTTTACGATTGGCGTTGAGACAATCAAGTCGCTTCTTCTCAGCGCTAGCCTTCTTGATGCGACTTTAACAGCGCCGATTGCGCTGAGATTACGTCCACTTTTTACGATGTTTACCTGGACTCTGAATAAAACTGTTCGCCAACAGCACTCAGGATCGTTTCAGGCAACTGTTTCTTATATTACTCTCGAGTGTTATTTCACTGCAATAATTGCTTCTACCAGCTATAGAATGGGGGACTGGGTGGAAAGAGAAACAAGTGACTGTACCCAAAAGATAGTGCTTTGAACACTTACTCGAACATGAAGCATGGAATCAAGTACTATCCAAATTCATAAACTTTCACTGCATGTTCCATTGATTACATGGGCCAATTGAATTGTGTAACAGTTTATTTCAATCTCAACAACATCTTGATTGGAATTGTTTGTGCTTGTAGAGGAAATAGCTTCTTTTATACGTTCATAACGAGCATAAATCATTTAATTATTCCACATTCTTAGAAAGCGTTGATATCCATTTCTAGGGTCAAAAGTCGAGAATAATGAGAGACTATTAACTATACAATACTCGTAAAAATGGTTTTTTTACTGTTATCATCTCGATTATCACATCATATAAAAAATTGAATATGTTCTGGGATCGCTAGCAACTACCAAGGACCTGGAATTAGTTGAAACTTCAAGAGCAGCTTACGATTGCGAAAGCTCATGCCAAAAAAAATGTATGGATGTGTTTTTCAATATCCATTCGAGCCTGCTGTGTAATCATCTGACCACGAAAAACACGCATCTATATCTATTAGCCTCGATCAAAGAGCCGACAGAAAGAAACTAGTTCCGAGGCTGATTGGGACTATACGTCTTCGTCCGGATTGCTCCCAACGGCGGATCATCTCCTAATCTGATTATGAAAAGCTGCCTTATTTATTATACTTATAACTCCATTCGATATCTTTGGGGGATAATTGCCGTCCACGGTTTCACTTCAGAAACAAAATGTTTTTTTTAAATGTATATATTATTAGCGGTGTGTCCTTTCAGATGAAAGTATTTATCATGTTGATTTGTAGGGATTCCAATGCGAGATTGGGAAGATAACATCGACCGGCCCCATATAGAGTTTCTATGATTTATTCATAAGATGCGGATATTTCTCAAGTAATATTAAGAGAACAATGTCCTGCCATCAGACTAGCCAGGACATTTTTTTTTTGGCGAATGGAAGTCCTTGTAATTTGCTGAACACTAATCTTTATAACTGAATAATAACTTACAGAGCCTAATTTCCAGTTGCTATAGTCTGATTCACAGTTTCAATTGTCAATGAGCAACGAAGAAAAAACAACATTTTAGAATTTCAGTAAACCGCGTAATGAATGTTTTTCTGAAAAGGCATCAGGAAGGTAGATAACAATCTGTTACACATCCCAACAACTTTATGAAACTGAAATATTCGAAATTATGTTCGCAACAGTTACCAACGAATTCATTACATCGCAAGGTGTGTTGATCATTCCTTTTTAGAAATGAAACTTGAAACTTCTGGTTTTTGCTAACGATCGCATATGCATTATTGATGAAACTTATCCTATATAATGCATTGCAACAGGAAATCATGCGCAGTTTGTTAACAAGAAATCTCGCTCGGAAAAAACTTGCACACTGTCCAGTCTAATGAGTGAAGTGACAATTTCACGAATATGGGAGATATCAATACATTATCAACTTTGACAACATACATTTTGAGGAAAAACGAGGTTTTGTTGGTTGAGCTTAGCACTTCCAAATAATCGGACGACGGTGAATTCTTGAGTGTCAAATAAAGTTATTGTAACACCGTTCACGATGGCAACGAAGATGATAAAATCAGTGTTCGCGCGGATTCCAGGAAATAATCAACTCCAATTTTATTGCTGATTTTAATTAAGCACCAGCTTAATAAGCGACTCCAAGTAGAATCACACCCAAATCCGGCAAACCGCCCGGCCATTTTTACAGTTAATTGCATGCTCAGAGTGCAGCTATCTCGTCATCTTCATAAACGGGAATGAAGACATTAATAATGGTTAATGCAACTCATGTCCGATCTGGATAAGGGGGGGTACCCCAAGGACCCATGGTGGGACCGTTCTCTCCCGACAAGCACATGAATATAGAGAGATCAGCGGGAAACGAGAACGATCGCTGACTTGCTATCCCGGCATCAAACAATAGCCAATTTGATGGCCGAGAGAGAGCAATCAGCGGTAACAAGTTATTTTGAAAGGGTCCCGCTAACAAAAAAGGGCAAGCAACCAACCAGACGAATCCTAACCTATACGGTCCCCGCATGAATAATACATGTTGCGGAATGCAGAGAAAAAAGCACTCGTCGGATAAGGCCATTGTTATGGCCTTTGTTTCTTCCAGCGAGATGCAACAAAAACACAACATTCTGATGTGGTTCAGATGAAGTTATATGTATTTCAACGATTAGAACGGTCCAGTGAAGACTCGTGAAGCTCACCAGTGTCGATGTTGAATTGAAATACATAGTTTTGGTGATGCTCTTATTGAAAAAAAATAACTCCCTTCCATCAGGGGTCTTGGAGATATCACCAAGCTTTTAGTCGCTTCTTGCGCAGCATAGATTTTTTTTAATGATTGCAAACTTCTCTGAATCCATACTCATGGTTTCATTTCATTACCATAAAGTCAGGATCGGATTGCCCTTGACATAATTTCATGTATAAACTTCTGTATTCGTATAGAACCTCTTCACTTTGGTCTCTTCCAGAGAATGTCTTCCCAAAAAACTGCAACCAGACGACTTTCAGAGATTTCAGATTTACCGATTTTGATTTTCAAACTACTCTAAAGTGATTCCAAAAATATGCTTCTGAAGATGGAAAAAGGCTTTTTGAACACTATTTTCTTACAGTTTTTCCCGCATGCGCCGCAACTGTATCATACTGGCAGTCGTTAAAGCCAACGTCTGATGGCTTCTGTTCCGAATAAGCTCAGAGTTCAAAACAAAGCCAATTATAGCGAGTGTATTTAATTACTGGCCAGCCTAAAAACACGACAGCTCTGTCAGATTTATTATCGACTTACAAACGATCGCAATCCAGGGTCGGACTGCCCATTTCTCGTAAAACAAAAAACGATTTAACGACTAGTTGCTGCGGAGATTAATTGAAGAGGAACTACAAAGTTAGTACGAAGAAGGCATAAATACCTCGAAGAATCATATAAAGACTACTGATGGGTGTTAAAATTTTCGCAGGTGGCCGGATATACATTTAGAAGCTTTGAACTTGCACTATAATAAGTCACCATACCATATATTTACAGTGGCATTAAATTTAAAAACATTTTGAATTTTAACAACGTATGAAAGTGTGCAGAGTTATCTACGTCAACCAGCTCATTTTGTTACAACGATTTATGAATTCGTACCCTTAGACCCGTTCTCATATCCATATAGCGGTTCACATATAGACTTCGATTAGTAGTTGCAATCACCTTATTACTACCAGAAAGAGCTTGCAAAGTTGAGACTTTTCAAATGAACCAAAAACAGCACCTCTGCTTTGAAAGGAAGAAGCACTGATACGTATTGGAAAAACTTGTAGACCGTTTGAGAAGGTAGTAATATTTCCACGACTTGAATGAAGATGGCGGTGAGATCGATTTTCTTGGCAGATTTCTGTGGTTCCAATCTGACAGGCGTAAATTGATATGACATTGAAACACTATATTTTCAATGAATCTTGAATAATCATCAATATTTTTACTATTTTCAGTATTTTTTCTTCTAGAAGTGATGACACTGACAGAAGCACAGTTTCTGTTTTACCGACACAAGGTATGGCGCCATCTATGTTAATTTCAGGAAATATGACTACGGTATGAAATCAAGTAGGCAAAAGTCTACAGTTTATTCTAGTACTTGTTGATATGGAGCTGTTTTACCATCTTATATCCACCTTGAACATATCCAATGTGTATGGACACCAAAAGCATGAAATGATATAATATGAATTTGTTTGAGGGTTGTCGAGAGGGTTGTTCAAGAAAACTGCTGAAAACGGTTACAATTATGGCGCCCGCGTCGTAACATAATAACATACAACCTCTTTTATGAACACCAAAAGCATCTATATTGCTTTGAGAGAACGACATCCAGAAATGAATATCCACTAATACGCTTTGTTTGACTCGGAATTGTTCAAGAAACGGTTCAGATTATTGTCACTCGGGCTTAAAATTTTGGCGCCCAAGCCGTGACAAAATTTTTTCAGCGATTTTTTTTAATAAATATTTCTTTCCAAAATGCGAACGGTTATAAGTGAGACATGTTGAATGTGGAAGAGTGAACCTACTGGTTGAATTCTGTACCACCTCATGGTGCGCCATATACCTTCTCGCCGAAAATCCTTCTCCGATTGCCTCGTCGAGTTAGCAACCCTGCGGCACCCCGCGACGTCCGTAAGTTATGTCGGATAGATTTCACAGCCACCATAAATCCCCCCCCAGATACCATCTCTGACCTCGAGAGGAGCAGAAAGAGAGGCAACGAATGCATACCTATAGTAGGTACCAACATTGTACGCCCACGTCCAGCTAGACAACTAAATCAGTTAGTTGGAGATATGAGTCGCGATATGAGTGCTGCCGTGTTGCTTTGGATGCCGTTTAGAGGCACGATTTGATGCTTTGTCAGACACTCGGACATTTGGTATACGATCTTTTTGTATTATTTCAACTTCGCCAACATCGCATTGTTCCGAGGAAGCTGATGCAATAAAGCGTTAGAATCCAGATTGATTTCGTTTTAATCAACAGAGGAGATTTTTTTTTCCTTTTCTCCCTCTGTGATGAGATGGTGTCTGATGCAAGGATTATGACGCGCTAATAATTTGAAAATTTTCTCTCTTCCTTTAATAAAGGAGTATGGTTTAACACTGGGAATTTTTTGACGTTTATTGGTTGAATTATATAGTGGGCCGGTAGCGGCTGACTATGAAAACTGTCAGTTAGTGATGATGATCAAATTCGTGTCCTACGATAATTGTACATCTTGATTAACGGAACTCACGGTAAATATATAATAAAATAAGACTCAATCCCGCGTCAAAGTTGTATTTTATTTTACTGTTCATACACAGCCGTACGGTCACTAACCACTTGTATGCTTGCCTGGCGTCTTAGACCAATGAGAAACGAAGTCGAACCTTCCCTATTTCTACAACTCACACACTTCAATAATATTTCGGTGAGAAATTTTCTTACCGAATACCACCAAAGCTTCAATTGAAAACTGTATTATTTTTCTCTAACGCAAATATTTTGTAGAAAATTCTGCCTCGTCTCCCTCGGGAAAATTTTCCACATATTCGTGTTATCGAAAAAATTTCAAGTAATGATTGAAGCTCTATACTGGTATTATAAGTGAAAATATTCAGAAGAGAAACTATGTGAATAATCCCAGGTAGATTGAAGAAATGCTTTCAGATAGAAGCATGCAAATGAAGGGTTTCAGTTGGTATAAAAAAGATCGGGGATACTTTGTGTTTGAAATGGTTTCAGTAAGTCATTGTCAATTAGAAGAAATGTTTATGATCTAGAGATGTCGTTGAATGTGTATTCAGGAAGTTTCGGGTATAGTAAGAAGAAATTCTAGGTGAAATGATTGGTTGTTATTATTAGTTGTCCTATCCTAACCTAACCCGTACAAGTTTACTCCGTGAAACTTCTGAGGGTTGCTAGGGCAACTAGGATAGTGGTTAGGAAAAAAAAAGTATCTAGTGTGAGAAATTCTGAGTAGACTGAGCAGATTATTTGAATGAATTCTATTAATTATTTATAGAAGTATATGGTATACTTTGAGAAAGCGCCAATGATAGCCTAACACTCACTATACTTGGCAAAAAAGGAATGAAATCCTCTTCAAAGTAGCGTTCTTCATACTCTTTACCATGTATTATAATATGATTTATGGTCTCCTTCGTGACCTGATGCAACTCTGAAAAAACCTCATGGTATAGGGATTTAATCACTTAATAAATAATTCAAGCAGCGCCCTGGGCGAATTTTCGAAGAGAAAAAAAAAGAGCGAGAGACAGCCCAAAAGATAGGTTGGCATTTTGCTTTACGACACGTGTGCAATTATGTTGAGAAAGGTGATGGCAATGACGATGTCTTCTTTGTCTGATGACAATATGTATGGTGATGAACATCACATCATTTATATGTGCTGGGAAAACTACACGTCTCATCTGAAACATGTCTTGAAGATTGTTTTAAAACATGCATCAGTTCGAGTCGCCAACTGATGGTGTGCATAATGAGGTCCGGGTAGGCAACAATCAATCATCCTAATCTACCACATTTTCTTCTCCGATGTCAGATGTCATCATCGCAGAGCATTCCATAGCTGATAACTTTCGTACTAATTGACCAGTCAGATCGCATGGTATCATCAATAAATCCATTCCCGGTCGTTCATCCTCAATGCTGCCGCAAACCATGTAATCGATGGGCATATGGGCTAGGATAGGAATTTCATGATTGGTTTCGTGCATTCATGCATGTTTCCCAATCGGAAATCGACATCAGCAATAACCTTTATTGGGAAAATCACGTGAGGTCCATTGCCAAAAGTGCATCACAAAAACTTGGTTTTCTGTTGCGAGCCAAGAGCTATTTCACTCCCAGTCAGTTGCTTATGAAATATAAGGCACAGATCCGACCTGTCCTGGAATACTGTTCTCTTATTTGGAGTGCGGCACCTAAACATATCCTGAAACTATTGGCTTCTGTCCAAAAAAGGGCAATTCGTCTCGTCGGTGATGCCTCGCTTACAAATTCGCTCACTTCTCTGGAACACCGTAGAAAAGTTGGCGATTTATCTCTATTTTATATATATTTTCATGGGACTTGCTCTTTTGAAATATCAACAATCGTTCCTACATTAACAGTCTCTTCGAGATTAACCCGTCAAGTTCAGTCTTCACACCCCTTCGTGGTCACTTTAGAGATCTGATGCAGAACGTCCATATCCAAAGACTCATTCATCCAACGAACATTGAGACTTTGGAACTCATTGCCTAGGGAGGTGTTCCCCGAGGCATACGATCTCCAGAAATTTAAGAAGAACACCAACTTCTACCTTCTTTCCCTTGGTTCTCACGATGTTCTCTGAACATTACAGGATATCTCTTTTCGTGAGAACCAGAACATAAAAAAATACTCGTATCACGATTTTTTCTATAGTATAGGTCAATTTTTCCGATATCCCTCGTAAGTGCGCCACTGGTGGCGCAGGAAAATGTAAATATCGCAACATGGTTAAATTTAAAATACGAGGTTCGTGCCGCATGTGTGAATTTTAATTCTTTACTGCCCCAAGTTTGTTTATGTTGTGTTGTGATTTCGCATTGTTAGCCTAACGCTACGTATTCGCGTCTTGCCTTTTGTCCCTTCGCGGCTACGTCGTTACTCGAGATTATGTCTTTCAGAACAACGCTCGGCAATCATTGTTTCACCTACAGGGTGTTTGCTTATTCGTTGCTGCACACATCAGATGTGTTCTCCTGAGACAGAATTTCTGGATGGGATTATTTGAAATGACTCACTCTTGGACACCACTAACGGATTCTAAAGAAGATAAAGTAGTCCTCGGCTCGGTTCCCTTTTTTTTATATATTTTCAGGAAGCGCTAATGGTCCGTACGAGCATCTCTGCCAAAAATAATAATTCTCGAAAGGTCTTCCATCAAATTCTGACGGCTTTGTGATGAAACGGTCATTTTTAGATCTGGTTTTAGTAGGTTCCGCAAGAGTTGTACACGTGTAAAGATTAAATTATGATAGGATCATTCAGGGTGATTCAGAACATTTCTTTATAGACAAATGAAAAGTTTTCCTTGAGCTGCTGTATTATTCAGAAGATGAAAGTGTATAATTATTTGTATTTGTAAACATCACGACATGAATTTTATCTGTGTCATCAGCATGAAATAGTAACGCAGTAATTGAGTTGATTCAAATAATGTGATGAAATATTGAGATCATTGACAAATTCTAGTAATGAATTAGTACATTATGATACAAGTGCTCCAAGGGAACAAGTGCGACAAGGTGTCTAATTAAACGTGTGTCATAAATTTTTTTCTATTTTGCAACAATTTGAAGTACTTCATTAAAAAAAATTCAAATATCGATAAATAACAGAAACATCTTCGATTTGTAACAATGATGACATTGAAATGTTTGAAATCTGACGCACAAGCGTAAAACGAACTATACTGTTGAACGATTTTGGTTTTTGCTATACCTACCAGAGGTGAAAAATGCAATGTTGTTATTGTTTTTATTGGTCAATTTGAATCAATTCGTCCCGCTTCAACGTCTCATCCTGTACATGGCCGTGAATTACGATGAGATCATTAACAAAGGCGTTTGTCAGTGAGATGTTAAAAGTAGTATTCCTTTGGGCCTAGATCGAGTAGCTGATCATTTATTATTCGTCGTAAGTCTTTCCTCGGCAAAAAAATAGCATTAAATAAATGCAGATGAATCGGCTTTTCGAAATAATCCACTGGACTACGTGATAAATTTCGAAATGGTCGCATTATGACAGTCCACAAGGTTTTGTTATGTTAATTCAAATGTTGTTGTCGCAACTCAGGGTGTACCTTATAAGGCAAGTTATATGATCATCCAAATATATTATTAAACTGCTTGGGCACATAGTACATATCTATACGTGAGTAAAGATTATTGCGAGCTTTTTATGTTTAAAAAATGAATAGTTGATGCGATAGAACTTCAGTGACAATGTCTTCATTTAAACTGGAGTGTATATCGAGTGGATTGAGATCTGGTGGCCTTGGCGTTCGAGTTTGGTGAACTTTTTCGTTCATTTCTAATTCGGACGAGCTCGAAAGAGGAGAACCACTTTTAGTGATTTATAACCGAATATTCAGGCATAATCTCATGCAAATGTTGTTGTTATATCGTAGTATAATATGATAATCGTTTATACGTTAGAAGAGAAGGGCTTTAATGAGACCAAACATGTTATTTAATAGACTACATGCCAGCGCCGGTGGAATTATAGCTGAAAATTATACATACGTCAATAATTCATCTCGAGGTGATTGCTGCTATTTTCTTGATGAGATTGGGCTGCACCACCAGCACACATCATCGTTACATCTATGAATATTCAGTTTTGTCAAAGGTCAAGCAAAGAAGTATACTTTCAGCAGGCTACAGAGCTATGAAACTACTCGTGTATACCTATATAATTATAGTTTCTACAACCACTATCGAATTCCTCATTGATAGACCATACGGAAAGATTGGCTGTTCCAAATATATTTCATACCGACTGAGAAGAGAAATCTTATCTGATAAATAAGAGATATAGGGCCGTCGCATTCCCTCCAATCGAACAACCACATAATCAGATATAAAATATGCGAGGCACTGCACAAAATGCATAGATTATTGTTGCAACAATCCATAATAAATCACGCTACGATCGCAGGAATGGTCGCTCGGCCAGAACGTTTTTCCTGAAACAAACGGATTCGTTCGCGAACGCATATTCCAATATTGTCTGTCGCCGGATATCTCAGCCATCTTGATTGGAATAACAAATCTTAGCTGCTTCCTCCTATAATAAGAATTACGTATTCCTAACGGCGAGGCTACAACTTTTTTCATCATCCTCGATCTAAATAGAAACAAAGTTCAATGCGACCATATCAAGTTTGCAGTAATCTGTTCCAGCATAAAAATTGAAAAGCTGATAGGTCAGCCTACTATAGTCCATTTTAGTTAAGAATACAGCGTTGAAGAGATTGGGAAGGTTTTTCCTCGCTTCTCATTGGTCTAGAAGCCAGACAAGTTTACACAATGTTAAATATTGCGACATCACAACAATGGAAGTGGTTAGTTGACCGACGGCCGTGTAAAAACAGGGAAATAAAATCCAAAGTTGACGAGATTGAATGTTAAAGTCTTATTTCTATTTACCGTGAGTTTTTTTAATCGATAGGTATGATTTCAATAATCGCCGGACAAAAATTTGATTCTCACCGCTACGGTTCACCAGCTACCGAATATATTATGACCATTTCGAAAAATTATGGTAATAACCTGTGATTATCAACAATTTAGTTCACCATTATGGCAAAGAACCCAGAACCAGGTCCTGATGCAATCTGCATGAGTATACATATAGTGCCAGCGCCAGAAAGAGTCATTGTGGTAAACATGTACGAAGTGTGTTTCTCAGACATAATAGAACAGGAAAACTCAGTGTTGAGTTTGCAGCAGCTGAGGTAGCTTTTCGGAATCAATCATGTGGAAAGTTATCGCTGAGATGCAGGCTGAAGGCACTGTTGCATCCCAAGGTAAAAGCTAATCCAAAGGGATACTTCTGCAAGCATTGGATGAAGCTGAGAACAAGCTATTCTTGCAACAGTTCACGCTTTTGTCCATAGAAATGAAATACCAACATTGTGATTATTGTTATTATATATAATGTAAGAAATACATGAATTCAACTGAATATTTTATTTTCATGGATAATGCTCAATACCATTTATTAGAAGAAACCAACCAAGCATATCAAACATATCAAAAGAAATAAGATCATGGAATGGCATATCAAATTATAATTTTATATAGTGGTTTCATCATTTTTTGTGTGTAATATTGAAACTACTATTGATTTACTATTTCGAGGAAAACATTTCCACCTCTACCATTTTCATATTTTGTCCTTTGAAGCATAATCAGTCGAGTAAAATGAATAATGATTTGAGTTTCTATTTAAAATTCCATACTCAACATAACATCAGATTGAATATCCTTGGAATACGTCAACGAATTATTGTCCACTTATATGTGCTTCTTGAAATTCCATAATAAAATTATTTTTGCAGATTTGTTAATTCACTTAGAAATCAATGATTAAAGGCATCTTTGCAGAATCCTGCAGAATATACCCTAGCTACATAAATATTCAATTATTGATTCATCACTAAACATTTTCATATTTCTGAAATATTTGAATTTGGCGGGTTTTGCTAGTGTAAACCAGGCTACGACTAACGTGGCTCGCCGATTTATTAGGCTCCATTTGTAACAACACTGTCGACGGTAAAGTCAAACACGACCGATTAGGAGGAAAAATATAGATCAGCTCCATTCGGACGATATCAGCGCCACTTAACAACAAACAAGCATAGCCACTTAAGCCAGTTCCCATCAATTAACAACGGCCCGACCCGTCCGAAATTATATCGATAACTCAATGACACCTAGTCACCACCGAGAATTTGATAACCGACGACGAGAAATGACCTCAGTTTCCTTGGAAAATCACCAGCAGGGCGTTGCAGACAGAGACGAAGATTGAATAACCTCGGAACTTATTTATAGTGCCACTGATAATGTGAACGTATGGAAATTGTGTTTGAAAGAATTGAGTCTTTGAACTAAATTGACTCAGATGTTTGCTCAATTCCTCTGATTGCACCCTTGGGGTTTGGTTTGAGTACTAAAATCAGCAGTCTATACTGTTTCTAATTTTTTCTGACTCAGTCACTGCAGGACATTCGCAAAATATGTTGACAATCTGGCATCAAAGATACCCTGTATATACAGTATCCGTCATGAAGTTGGCTATACATATGGGAAAAAAATGTTGTTGAAATTTCTGGAAAACCCTAAATTTCCTGCAAGGTGGATATAGGATGGTGAAACAGCTTCCTATTAACAAGCACTAGAATAAACTGTAGACCTTTGCCTACTTGATTTCATACCGTAGTAATGTTTCCTGAAATTAACAGAGATTGCGACATACCTGGTGACGGTAGAACAGAAACTGATGTGCTTCTGTCATACTTTTATCAGTTTCATTTGTTCTATATGAAAAATGACTGAGAAGAGTCAAAATACCAATATTCATTCCAGATTTAAAGAAAATATATTGTTTAATGTCGTTTCAAGTTACGTCTGTCAGATGCGAACCACAGAAATACGTAAGCAACAGAAATCTTCTTCGATAATCGATCTTACCGCCATCTTCATTCAAGTAGCTGAAATATTAGTACCTTCTCAAACGGTCTACAAGTTTTTCGCAGAAACAATTGAAGAGCTGTTTCACCATACTATATCCACCTTGATTTCCTGCAAAATGTCTATTTCATTTCAAATTTCAATAAATATTTGATTAGATTTGACTCAATAATTCACTATGTGTTTCAGGTTATTGAAGCTGTTTTCAGATAAAATAAGAATGTATGTTTCTTAGTGAGAGTAAAATAATAAAATGATGGTATTTTTTATTTTTGTTCAAGTCTGTGTCTTTATTGTTATAGTGGGGTCTTCGTTTGATACCAATCACATTTTATCGAAAAAATTTTTCGATATTTTGTCAATTTGAATCATTTTTCTGCACCACACTTTTTTGTGAATTCTCGCCAAATCAGAGGTGACACATTTTATAGTTGTAAAACGAACCGCCATTAGATTGTTTCAGAAATATCATTGACACATTTTTTTCAAGTGTAGCTAACTTTATAACGGATGTTAGTGAGAAAAGGGTGGATTCACAATATACTGGTTACCACTTCCTGGTTCTTCCGTAGATCTTCAAGTTGGTACTAATGGGTGAGGCTTATTTATTACTCAAGTGCCAATTATTTTGTTCCTATTTCGATACGAACAATTTATTGAATATGATTATACCATAATTTGAGGGTCTTTGGTCGTTTTATTCTATCCTATCGCTGTCGATTCCTATCGTATTGAAGAAAGAGCAAATGATTGCCTTCAATTATTATGGCCTGAGCAAAAATGAAATATCTCTTAGCTCACAGGAGGTGAGCAGTTTTTCAATTTCTCATCGAATTGTGCCTATTAATATTTTTCGGGAGTGCGATATAATAATACTGGTTCACCAGATCGAGAACTGGTACAACGAGAGAGCACTAATTGAAGATGGAGACAAAAAGTTGGCTGCGAGATAGCGGCGTACATGTGTTCTTAAGCATTCACTGCGTTGTGGCGACGTTTTTAGAACGACGAGCGGCTTCTTTGTGTGTAGACGACAGAGAAAAGAATGGAATGAAGATGGTTTCGTCGACGATTGCGGCCAGTTCTGTTTGCCAACAAGAAAATAATTGATTCATCAGTGGTATCGCGATCAATGTTGAACCACAAAGCGCCCAAGGATAACAGAGCAATGATGGCGTTTCATCACGAGGGAAAAAAAAATGGACATTTCATAACTATCGTTGGAGCATCGTTGACAGTCGGTCGATAAACATGAAGAACAGTGAAAACGAAGATCCGCAAGTCTAGAGCCTCAGAATCAAAGGGTAGCCATCTATGATGTATCACACTTGTGTGTTTAATGTTAGAAAAGTTGAATTAATAGAAAAAATAGAAAATATCGAGTTAATTCGAGATCTATCACGCTGCTTATAATTCCAGATATGTTCACTAAAAGTGACAAAAATGATGTGAAACTCAATAACAAAGGTGCTAGAGTGCCACTTTACTACAAAATAAAAGTCATTGCTGCTCTCCGTTGAGTTGCCTCCTGTATTGAATTGATTGTACGATTTTTTTTGCAACTCATGCAGCGTCACTGATTGTTCTGAAATGAACTGAATTGTTCAAGTAGTAGTCTTCTTACTGTGAAATTGGCAGTTCTGATTTTCTAACATCAAGCACTGAGAACGGGACCACAGACATTGTGACAGCCGCTTCCCTTACTTGGCTGGCACGTGTCGAATTTCGAAAGCAACAATGTACACATCGTAGGTGCATGTTAATCATTTTTTTCTTCGACATTAGACGAGATCAAAATAACAGTTGAACTAAACATTTTATTTTATCAAATAATAAGTGGTAATTCTGACAGCCCTACTTGACTCTGATGATAAATCTTCCACAATAAAATCGAGATTACACGTCAGCTCGCGAATTTAATGTGCAGATAGACTTGCGTACAAATTATGTCTACTATCACAATGAATAATCTAGAAACATTGATGCTGCATCATAGATTTTACTTCATATTTTCCATTTTATTTATTTTTTGTTATTTCGACTTCTCCATCATCAAACATACAAGTGTGATTTATAAATGAATTGATAATTTCATGATCTATCCCATGGTGTGAAAATCCAACATGGCTGCCATTGAAAATAACAAAGTTGGCTTCGATATCTTCGAATCCAGTGTGTCTAGATAGAAGTAACTATACCAAATTTCAAAATTCTAGCAGCAATAGTTGATAAGTTATCGACAATTTTCATTTTTTGCAGGATATTTCAGGAACTACGTAAGATATTCTCGATTTCTCTTGATATTCGAGATGGCCATTAAATTGCGCATATTTTTCGTAATTTAACCTAGTTCGTATCTCTCCCCGTTTCAGATTTGACAATAGTGCTGTATACCATGAACCAACACCAAACCATAATAATTGTAAGAGAACAAGTCACGATATAATACAAAACTTATATCTTCCAAATTTGACATTTCTATAAGCAATTATCGACTCGAAACACAACAATTTGAGTACCTAGCTCTTGGTCTTTCTGGTATCAAAACCAAGCAGATATGGCACTTTTGTACGAAGATCCAAAGTGGGCTTCTCCCAATCATTGCGGAAATGTTTTTCTCAAATCGATCATATACACATAACATATCGTAAATGGGCATCAGAGTATACTAAACCTTGGTGGACAACCCGTTTTGGATTTTGGCAACTTGCCATTTGCGGTGACGCAATTTAATCGAGTACCCCCAATTTGGTTTGGATTTCTTGTCGACTTCTTCGAACGGTACGTACCGCTCATATTGATCAGTATAATCCCGCCAAATCGATTACCATGACCATGAAATTATTGACGTTGACACGCGATACGAATGTTTAGACATACCTGATGCGACATTGGCGTATTTGGTATTGTTATCGAGCTCAACTGACCAAACTCGGACCAAATAGCTTAGTTATCCTGTCGCATTTACGAAAGATTTGAATTTTGCGCCATTTGTGCCAATGCAAATCAAAGCAGTATGACATAATTGACAGAGACCACTCAAGATTATCAAAAATGGAGGGCTACACGTGAGAATTGTATAGGAATAGATATAGAATCATATCTGGATGATATTTTTTGTTATACTTCGTTGAAAATTATAACATAAGACACAAAAGAAATGTGGAATATTTTTACTTTCACAGTTGTAGGAATGAAAAAACTTGGAACTACTAGAGTAATGATATTAAAAATCAAAAGAAAGGGCTCATTATCTACCACATCGTCTATCTCTTCGACACGCATCAAAGATCCCAAACACTAAAATTGCTTCTGGTAGCAGATATTGTTCATCTGGAGCTTCACATAAAAATTTTGTTACTTGTTCTGCTGTCAAAACTTTGGACTTTTTTCAGAAAAGCAATAGTTTTTGGGTGGTTATTGATGTCATTATCTTTCCAAACATCTCTTTAGCATTGAGAATCGACTCCATAACGTGGAAGATTTCATAGATTTAACTTTTTCGACAAAATAAACTAGAAGAATATCGTCACTTACAGTTTTGATTTTGTTCAGATTTCTCTTCATTCTGTGAAAAGTTGATATTCATGTTTATATCTCGACTTAGATTTTACTGGTAATAGATTCGCGGTCGCTTGTGCCGTTTGCTCTAGGATATTATCGGGAATTTCGGGATTTTCTTCTGAATTCATTTTATTGGTATATATAAATTTGATTGACAGAGAATAAACCAATGCTGACAATACAGTGTTTGGCATATATGATTTGTTTCTATGATGGTTATTTTAACGGTGCCCTAGCCCGAAAAAGCCCAAATATTACTAATATAGATGAAAATGAAGTGATTTCAAAGAATTACAATAAAAATAGTATTCCGATTTCTTAACAACTGTTTAGCACGAGCAGCAGAGCGACGAGTGCAGGAAATGCACTTTCCAGCGAATTTTCTGAACTATTTTTCCTACGACAAGAAATATTTTTATTTTTTTCAACTATCATCCCTTGTCGCCAGTAGGTGATTCCGCAACCAGGAATACACCAATGCGTATTGGCATCGACATATAATTTGGTGCGTTATCTCAAATGTAACAAGTTGAATTTTTTGTGATCTTACTCTTTGATAACAAGTTGTGGATGATGTCACCCCCTGCCATCAACATTAGAAATGTAGTAGACACAGTTCCAGGCTGAGTTATATCAAAGTGAAGTTGAGGTTATGTCTCATTGACACATTGAAATTACCTCCTATTTACAATCCGAAAAAAGGTAGAAAATCCAATAAATATGAATGTGACAGTGTGCTTATCGACGTTTTCATACGTGGTCATAAAAAAACATCACAACCTGTTTTCTATCACAATTGCTTCCTGCCTGAAATTTGGGACACATTTTATAAAATATCGCCACACAGAAAAAGAGCGGAGCAATTTGTAATTGCGGCTAAATAAAGCCAGGTCGATTAAGACATTAGGTTATTTATTTCTCGGTATGAATAAGGCTCTGAATCAAAACACTCATTATATCAGATGATGTTGGGATAGCTCTCGGCAAGCCAACGATGTCGAAGAACAAGTTATTAGGCTGATATCTGGTCAGCGATCGGGAAGGTAAAAGATTCTTTCTCGCATGTTTGCTTCCAATATTCCTTATCGAAAAACCATCAAGTTTTATGATATCCCTAGCTTAAGAAGACATTTTAGTTGGTTATCAAGTTGTTCATAAAAATCTCCTTCATTCATTTCAATTATTAAATGGAATCCATTGCTTTTTAGCCAAATAAGGCAAATTATTGGTGCATGATACGAATTAGTTTTTCATTCACCATTACGTTATTCGAACGGGTGAATTTCAATCAATCATTATCTCCCTTTCATATCTCCTGCAAACATTCTTTCGAGATCATTAACTGTTCAATTAGACACATACCTTCATTTTATTAAAACTCGGACTGCCATAAACATACACATATGTCCTTACGTGAGGAAATAATAAATATTAATACACTGATCGAAATAATTATTCAAGTTAATTTATTAGCGAATCGCACTTCGAGATCAGAAACAATCAATTACTGGGACTAGAGCATGATATCCAGACGGCTTTTTTTCGAACGCTTTGTTTGCAATAAACATACAAATGGTTATTTTATGCATAAAGCTCGGGCCTGCAGATAAACCTACGTTAGCGTTACACTCTACTTGGCTCGCCATTGTTGTTCACAGACCTCGCAGTGGCGTTTTTCACCTTTTCAAAACAATCACTTTTATACAGGGTAAATCGAATAGAGGATTTTTCGTTGTTAGCCTGCCAAATGACATCATTGACGATGTAGAAAAATACTTCTCGAAGATTACCTACGTGTTGTTTTACGCAAAACTCATCAGTACGTCACTGATTACTATATAACTAATTAACTGATTGAGAGAATGTTTGTTAGTAAACAGAAATTGACAGAAACTTCATTGGGATTGGGTCCATTAATATTGTGTCTAATTGATCAATTGCTCAATATTTCTTGATGGATTTTCAATGTTTTGCTTTCCTATCACGATGTGGCAATTGCTTCGGTTTTGCAATCGCACGTCATAATTTATTTTATGCACGACCGGGCGTAATATAACACTTTACCGCCCGCCGTGCGTAAAATGGCACTTTACCGCCCGCCGGACAATAAATTATTAATTATTCGCATCCTCAGCTGCTTTACTGATTTTTGGTGGGGTACAATTCACATGCACTTTCTTTGTCACTGGAATGCATTTCGTAATGACTTTTGTCTGTATTGACAGCAAATATGGCTACTACTAGCCTATTTATTCACCCATTATCAGTCTGGAACATGAGCAAATTGTAAATCCTTATTAACTCCCTTATTATAAGAGTTAGAGAATGAAAAGTAAAAACACTCTCAGGTAATGCGTTTTCGAGAGGAACTTCATGGGCGTAGCCAAATTTATTTCAAAGGGGTATAAAAGGTATTTAAAAACTGTTGTTGTTGTTGTTGTTGTTGTATGTATTTCAGGCTATTACTTACACGCTTACGGTCCATAAAAGCCCTTGATACATAAATAACTATTGTGAACGCTTACTTGTTTAGCCCAAACTATATCTTTTTTTTTTTACTTTCCAGGTGAGTACAGTTGACCTTATACTGCAAGAAGGACTTGTATGATGATCCTCGAACAGTGAGTACGAATGAATTCATCAATATGCATGCCTAATTGAATGTAAATAGCTAAATCTCGGTATTACAACAATACCATATAATGGGATGATATCCATTGCAAAAAATGCTTAACAAAAACTCGGTTAATCGTTCAGTGCCAAGAGCCACTTCACACCTTAACAGCTTCTCATGATCTACAAAGCACAGACTACATAGACCTGTCATGGAATATTGTTCACATGTTTGGAGTTCAGCTCCCAAACATACACCGAGGCTCTTGGAATCTTTTCAGATGAGAGCTGTTCGCGTATGGTTGGTGATCCTTCACTGACGAACTCATTGAGCTCTCTGATGGGACATCTCAGAAAAGTTGGCACGAGCGATTCCGAGCAGGCTAAATTGTGGAAAACACTTCCTAGAGAGGTTTTCCTGATACTCATAACCTCTAAACTCAAAGGTTTTTCTCTCGTGCAGTCATATGATGAAAGAACTAATCAATCCTATTCAGGCCCGGGAAAAATCCAAATTGCAGGTGGCTGATAGATAGCGTGCCTGCTCTCGTTCATCTCGTTGTCGGACGATTTTTCATCCGACACGCAAATAAGACAGACTTGTCGTAAGAATCGCCACCGGATATTGGCCGGCCATCCATAGATGTGCTCCCAGTGTTAGAGTGCTAACCAAACCGACGCGCCTCCTAGCGGCCATGGTTTTAGGTAGGAGATTGCTCTATTCGAGGCGAGCCTGTCGTGAGTCAAGTTGACTTAAACACTTATTTAAGGGTATACATTCGGAATGAGGCGATGTCCAGGGCCGTACTTTGAGGATGAATTGGAAATATTTCAGCCACAAGATGGCTCACTCTGGTGCTCAGAGCCATCCTTGGGTCTTTCGGTGTGATGAATTGTATTTGTCTTAAGTCGAATTCCATCAGATGAATTTAGAACGTGATATAGATCACATCTGATGATTGTATCCAAATCAGGGTACAGAGCATTGGACAGTTCGAACATCAAAATTAAATTGTAGGTTTTTATTTTACTCTTCCAGTGGAAGTTTCCACAAATCGACCTGTCCTAGAATTTATCTGAAATGCTTTCAACAAAGCTGGCAAAAGCTAGACTGCAAAAAGAGAGAGAGCATGACTTTTGAAAGCCTAACTACCTGAAACGTTCTTCTCAAATAATGTTGAAGTCATACACTTTATGCTGTTTTCTCATCTAGAGTCCCTGTGTCATCTAGAGAAGCTAAAGATACTGTTAACGAAGATTTTACTGGGAATTTTGAAATGGAGATCTGAAAATTTTGTTGACTTCAATGCAACTAAAACTTTTGCCTGTATTTTCTAAAAGAAAGCGGCACTCCCAATGCCTAATGTGATGGTTTTAGGTATACCCAAAACATACTCTGAGGCTCCTGAATTCTATTTAAAGAAGTTCTTCGTCTCGCGCTCATTGAAGAAAATTATATTTTCCATCAAAGTGCGAAATGATTGTGATGTGCATGGGTTTCCATTTCCGAGTCAGTCCCTGTCCGGCAAGTAAAATCGTGTATCGAATCGAAGCCGAAAGGCTCCATCATCATCATCGTCGTCCTCTTCCAAAAACAACAACGACGAAATGAGCGTTGGGGCTCTCGCAGCAGAGCGAAATGAAGTATGAGAAAAGAAAATTACCGCAATTACTGGTTTCGGGATCGGGCCTCGCACCGCCCATATAACAACAGCCCATCGAGAAGATATCTCTTCTCTCCTCCAGATATATCCAAACGTATGTACGTATACGTACGAAGAAATATAAGCCCTGCCGCTCTTTCATATCTCAATTACCGAGGGACAGGAGGACCGATGATGGTGGTTCGGGCATGATCGGACACCTTCGGGTGCAATCGGTCACGAACGAATTGACAAGTTCAGCCAGCATTGAGAGAGAAAATATATGTCTGCCCCAATGATCTAATAATAATAGTATATCAATTGATCATTGGTCTGCCCTAGTGTTGTCTTTGTCATCAAGATTGCAACTTGAAATAATGAAAATGCTTTGATTGGAACGTAAAAAAAGACTAATATCACAATTATAATGTGTTTAGAATTATTCAACAATTATTGTAAGATCACAATGCTCACAAAATACTGGAATTAATAATCGGACTAACGAAATGACTACAAGAAAAACAAACTAATTATATACAGGTTATATAAGTATTCTTATTTTTTAGTCCCAATTATTGTGATATTATTCATATTAAGTTGCAATCTTGATGACAAAGACAACACTAGGGCAGACATATTTTTTCTCTCTCAACGATGGCTGAACTTGTCAATTTTGCGTCGATTCTATCAATCTTGACTCTTGAGTGAAAACACCAAGGTTTACCGCCAAATTGTAGCAAGATGCATATCCGGGATTGGTCTCTAGGTCGACGCTAGATCCGGTATCCAGGTAATTTGTTTTGTAGGTCCGCGGGGGGTTGAAAGTACTAAGCCATTGATTGGTCGTTTTAATTGTTGACCATACAAATGTGACCATAGTACCTACTTTCTTGCAGACCCCTCTTGACCTAAAAATTACTACAGGAAGATCTATGCCTATAATGCGTTAATCAGGTACGTAATCCTAGTATTATCGTTTATAAAATTATGAGTTCGACGCGAGTATAAACTGGATTGGTAGCTATCCTGAAGATAGTGGAAGCTAGGGTTGCCACCCGTCCTGCATTTCGCAGGACGTCCTGAATTTGAGGTACTTTGTCCTGCGTCCTGTCGAGATCACTTGCAGGACGCCAAATGTCCTGAATTTTATAATACGAGAATTACAAGATATACAGGTTCAAGTACCCAAATGACTAAGTTAGGTTGGGGTTATTCCTATTTTTTGGTCTAGTCTGTTTATTTTGACTGTATCAGTTTGAAATGATTATTTAGATAAATAAAATTGTGGAAATCATCCATTTTTCAAAGTGGTCCAGGAGTTTTCCTTACTTGATAATTTAGTTGTTCAATATACATATGATTTGGTTGTCCGATATTTGAAAAAAATCTATTTTGGTTGTATAATGAAGCCATTATGATACACAAATGTGTATCGAAATAGCCTCTGTTTCTATACGCATTTTTTATTATTCGGAGATTGGTACAATCGAATACTGTCAAATGAAAGTCAGAAGAGTTAGGCACAGCTTATTTCCGAGCGATTTTGGATTTGGTGATACTGGAAGTGAAGCTCATGTTTTTGTTGGTAAATATTAATTTAAAGTGTGTGATTTGATTTGACCAATAAAAACAATAACAACATTGCATTTTCCATCGCTGGTATCTCAAAAATCAAAATCGCTCGACAGTAAACTGGGCTTTACGCTTGTGCGTCAGATTTTAAATATTTCTATCATTGTAACCAATCGAAGATGTTCCTGTTATTTATCAATATCAAATCCATTCTTTTTTGGATGAAAATACTTCAAATTAATGGAAAATAGAAAACAGTATAAATGACACGTTTTATCGCTTTGCTCGTCGTACTCCAAACAACGCGTGCGACAAAATAGTGTCTTATAAAACTTGATAATATACTTTTATTGAAATTATATTGTCCTGATTTTTCTTCTTGAAATTGGAGCTATTTCTATCCAGAAACATCTTTTCTGTCTGTAGTCAAAATCTGGCAACGTCGTCTTTTGAAGGTGCAAAAGTAGCAATGAGAAAATATTCTTTATATTTTTCGATAACGACTGAACCAACGCCAGAAATACCGAAATAAAAACGAAAATTGTAAAATCAATTAATCAACTATGGCGCATCATTTCCTAAAGCGTCGAGATTCGAATAGATCAGTAATTGAGGTGGCCCCAGAACGGTACCTCGAGGAACGCCGAAAGTGTTCAAAGCATCGCGTCGTATTCTTGCGACCATCGATAAATAACCTCGGCATTACAATTTCATTCCGAACGTCAGGTCTGATTACTAATTAAAAAATTCCGTTGTAGGACCTCACCAATAATGACCGGTGACTTTCATATTCTCCTGATGTTATTATTCAAAGTTGTCAAAACTCGGAGATAATTTGAATCTCTACAGGCAGCTGTTCGATCATATTTTTCATAATAAATCATTGCGGGAATAATGTTTTTATCATTATAGTCCAGTCAATGCATTTTATCAGATGGCATAGCTAACTTAATGAAGGGTTAATTAAATGTCCAAATGATTATTTAGAGTGATTTTCATTATTTATTTTCAAAACTGTACTGTAGACGCTATAGAGATTTATCTTTTTTTCCAAGTTCAGTATACTTTGGTTGCCTAGTCTATCAATAAATTATCAGTTGCTTTTTTTATTCGTGGAATGAACGACTCGATTTTCACTTTTAGCAATTAGCTTTAATATGGGACGCCCATTTTTCGAGATATCTTCATTTCGTGGTGAAAAAAACTCGGGTCGTTACGGTGGTAACTCAATTCCTCAAAGTTGCTAGCAAAAAAAAGTTAATTAAAGTGGTATCAAATTGCGTTGTTGAATTATTCATAGCTAACGATTTATGAACAACTACTGGTCACTAAAACAACCGGTTCTTAAACTCCTACATATAATTTCCCATGGTAATGTCTCGATTAAAACTAGATTAATGAAAACAATATTTTGTGGCATGATGAAAAATGAACACAATTTTATGTAGTTACAGGCTTTCCATGAAAGCATCTTCTGAAAATTAATATCAACTCAAAGTTTTCTTAATGTATATAGTTTTTGAAAAATGTAGGTCATTGCATGAAAACAGGAACAGGTTTTCGAATCTTCATTGGACTGACAACAATCCCCATGGCCCTAAACAATTTTAGCGGACTCATTCGCTAAAACGAATACTTGCCATCTGATAGCCCGAAGATGGCGGGCTAACTGGTTGCCGAACGGCAAGATTAATAGGTTATTCTCTTCTTCTTCTTCTTCTCTTCGTTTTTTTTTTTTGCCTCGGCTTAGAACAACCAGCTGTCTGGCACTATTTATGTGTCCATTCCAATGAAAATTCCGTTTCGAGGAACATCGTTCTTTTGTTTAAAATTTGCATCGGCGCGAGGAACCCTATATACACAGAGTGACCAAACTAGTTGGCCGCGATCTGCTCCTTGCGGAACACCGTCGATTGCTTCTGGGACGTTCGCGGTGTGTTTTTTTATCGTTTTCAATTTGCGCGACAGGTGTGGTTGCGAAGAAACCCTATATTAAAATTGTATCAAAATTCAATTTATTCTCAGCTCTCGAGCGGTCTTTGTTTTCTTGACGAATTTATTAGACACTGGTTGCTATCAGTCTGTAACACGAACAGGGCTTAATGATGTTGATTTTTTGCTTCTCGGAATACCCTGAGATGATTATGTTACAAACAACTCGGATGGAGATATTTTTCGAGGTAATTTAGTTTTTATGGGATTTGGGGCGACCCACATCCAAAACGAAATTAAAAAATATATACATATATACCTTCCTACCTGTTGTTGCTCTCTTGTTTGCAATTCTTTTCAGGGGGTTGGTTGAGAAATTACACCGTGCAATGTCTCTGCTAATGAAGGTAGCCCGACAACTTTAAATTATAATTTGATTCGTTCGCTGTAAATTGCCAAGTAAATTGATTAAATGCGCTTTTTTTGTCGATAATCATTGGCAGTCCTTATCGAGATCTGACGATTTCATCCATTTACGGTGCTCTTTGAATGTCAACTACCAGCATTGACTTCGCAATTTTTTATTCGATTAAAACAAAATGAATGGTTCAGAAAACACTAAACTGGTAATGATGTAAATGTTTTTCATAAACAACCTATAATGAATAATGAATCTGTTTTGAAATAGGAGTATGTTTTATTGCCCTGTAGGATTGAAATGTGTATAAAATACTCCTCCAATGATATTTTCAACTTGTTTTCAATTGACTAGCCCGATACTTCAGATGAAAATCCATTGTAATAATAATTATTGTTTTATTAGTTAGTCTAATCGTTCTGTTATTATATCTACAATTTAACACTTGTATCAAAATATCCGTCTAGAAAGCTACGACCGAGGCTATACCTCAACAAATGTCAATAATAATTTCTGATTGTCATCGAATGTAGGCATGGCCAATATAAGTTTCAATTTTTCAGAATTTTTTCAAGAACCTTGCTATATAGTAATGAAGTATTCTGACGAGCGGAATCTTCAGAAAGGCAATTTCGACCATTGAGTCATTATCTTCAAATTACGCGGTTATCCGATAGCATTTTCGTGTCCCACTATGCGATAATTTTTTTCCGGTAGCCTGATCCTTTAGCAAAAAATTAACAACCGCCCATTACGTCCTAATCCCGAGCAAACTGATTACAGAAAAAAAAACGCGATCCGAGAGACCCAGGCAGGCATCGAAGCAGGTATGACAATCAACCCACTCAGTGGCGTACCAAAAGAGAAATAACAATAATCAATTCAGCAATTGATACTTTGATGTGCTTGGGTACTAGTGAAAAACACTTTTGATTTGTCACACCATTGTCGTTCTAGATGGAAACCAAGTAGGCTGGAACTATAATATTGTCTGTTCACTCAAGACCCAAACGTCTGCCAAGTAGAGGTCGCTACTTTTTTATAGAAGTCGTTCGATGTTGATTTGTTTTAGTTTTTTCTCTGTCCGCGACCCAATTTCAGATTGCAGTTATGTTCTTCTTTTTTTTTGACTTCACATATTGTATGTAACTATCATAATCTGACATAATTTTACTTTTTATACAAATTTCTACTCGAAAAGATTCGATAACAGTTTTTAGGAACAATAATAAGGCATATTCCAAGGAAAATTTATGGAGGTACTCACGTATTTTGGCCTCCCAGAACAAGAATCCGAAACGCTTGTTTCGTAAATATACACCCACCATTTGACATCTTAAAATTCTCCTACTAAATATACAAAATGCGTCCTTCTTTTAATGAAAACACCACACACGCTCACATTTACCTATCTTCAACACTTTTCAGCGAAAGAATTCAATATTTTTCAAAAAATGTACCGTTCTTCGGAAACAGTAGACTTTGATCTGTCAACTTGACACTGTCACAAAGTTCAGCTCCAGTTTGGCTCCAGTCAAGGTGGATATAGGATGGTGAAACAGCTCTTCAATTGTTTCTGCGAAAAACATGTAGACCGTTTGAGAAGGTACTAATATTTCCACGACTCGAATGAAGATGGCGGTGAGTTCGATTATCGAAGAAGATTTCTGTTGCTCATGTATTTCTGTGGTTCGCATCTGTCAGACATGACTTGAAACGACATTAAAACAATAAATTTTCGATAAATCTGGAATGAATATTGGTATTTTGACTCTTCTCAGTCATTTTTCATATAGAACAGATGAAACTGATGAAAAGATGACAGATGCACAGTTTCTGTTTTACCGACACAAGGTATGTCGCCATCTCTGATAACTTCAGGAAATATTACTACGGTATGAAATCAAGTAGGCAAAGGTCTACAGTTTATTCTATAGTGCTTGTTAATAGGAAGCTGTTTCACCATCCTATATCCACCTTGGCTCCAGTCATGCTCGGTTCTCGATGGGTTTCGTAAATTTTTTTAATTTTTTCAAATATACTAGTTTATTCTGCTGAAATATATTTTAAAACAAGTGAATGTGAGTGTGTGTGGTGTTTAAGATCAAAGAAGGACTAATTTTTGTGTGCTTTCTTCAGTGGTCATACTATGCGTGCATGGAGCAAATATAAAACTCAACGTAAGTGATTAAAATTATATTAACTTGTACATTCGATATGCCAATACATTATTCACTTGCCTCGCATTTGAATTTCTCACGATGTTTTTTCTGTTTCCTGATTCCCTGATCAATGAATCAATGATATCAAACAATTCTGTGCTTGAAACAGGAGATTCGCTGTGCTAAAAGAAGCGCGTAATTCAAAATGTAAATAAAAACGATAGGTTGTGTCCAGTATGACATTTCAAGTTCAAAATAGTTCACGGTTATTATGAGAAGATGTCTCTGCCTTTTAAGGAGAAAGTGACGTCATTATTTCCAGTGAACAGACAATATTATACCTTCTACTAGGTGTTCATTTAGATCGATCGACAATGGTCACACAATATGGAAATTGCCAATCAGACTTTCGACACACTGTATATTGTCAACATTCGTAAAGCCATCGTGGGGCAAACATAAAAAGTCAAATACGCCACTGACGTAAATAATCAACTTCCCAATCATCTTCGTGCGCTGGCCGTGGGTAATTATGGCCCTTTGTTGGTCGCTCGGAATCGATATAGTCATAAAGGTATTTGGGGAGATAGAGTTATTGTTGGTGGGTGGGCAATGTTGCCACGTCTGTTCTCTTCGCGCAATATGGGATTCTTTGGTCCAGTCCAGTGAATAATGTTGATCTTGAGATTGATAGTTTTTGATAGATATTATCTATGCCGAGTTTAATATATAAATTGTTGATGGAATTATACGAAAACGTCACGTAGTATAGTCGAAAAACGACGTTTCTTGAAAAATCGGTTAAAGTCGTCAAAAAACCTGACCAAATACACTTTTTTTGATGGCGTTTTTCGACGGATGTGCATCTTTGACTTGTTATTTTTTAATACGTTAAAGGTGACTTCATCAAAAAACACAAAAAAGATTTATCACGTCTTGAGATCTAAGACTCATCACGTTAGACAGATGGAATGTGGAAAAAGTATTATTGACGTTATCAAAACATTCAAGATTTTACCCTTAGAAGTTGAGTAGATGACCCAATTTCAACTTAAGAAATGAGTTTTAAATGGCTTTGAATGAAAATAGGTTCTGCGCATGTTTTGTGATCGCAATTAATCAAAATTACTGTGATTTTATGGACAATTTTGAAAATAGAAATAATTTGATTGCTGCTGATTAGGATTCTTAATGGATTCGTGTTTGTGCTATGGGTACTATTACTCTAACAAGTCATATTCTGATTGCGGCTTCTGGAATTTATTTATTGGAAAAAAACAACGAAACAGAAATTCGAAATAGCACCAATAAATAGGCATAGGAAAACTCTGTTCCAGTTCAATCCAGTTCTTTTTTTATTTTAATCTAAGT
The DNA here is from genome assembly GCA_029955515.1 of Chrysomela aeneicollis. NCBI lineage: Eukaryota > Metazoa > Arthropoda > Insecta > Coleoptera > Chrysomelidae > Chrysomela > Chrysomela aeneicollis. The sequence goes on along the minus strand of JARUHQ010000018.1, from coordinate 14,264,662 downwards.
CAGTCAGTCAGAGTATTTTTATAATATATTACATAATCCACTATCGTGTCTCAATTCTCAAGTGATAAATCAAAATTCCGAAATTGGAAAAGTGCTCAAGACAAGCCAGAACACGTATAGTAATACTAGTATAGTATACTTCCCAAGTTAGGGAAAGACGTTTGACGTTTCACCTCAAAAATCAAGGCGAATCTAAGAGTTGATTGAGCATTGATTCGGATTGACATAAATCGACAACTCGCAATTCGAATCGAAGAAGTCGCAGAAGAGGAAGAAGAATAAGAACGTAGAAACGTCCCGGGCCATCATAATAATCCATCCTGCCACCCGACCCGATCATTAGTCCTGTCGATCGCAAGGCGCACGTTCAACTCGGCCATCTTGCCTTTCTTGCCTCAAGCGACGATCCTCCACAACAACAACAACAACAACATCAACACACACACACACAACAACCACATCTTCCACGGCTCAATCATCCTCCGCTGCCTCTTCCGCGGATCGTGAGACGCGCCGAGAATAAGACATTCTGCGCGGAGATTGGTCTATCGGCATGGGTGGTCGGTCGTCCTCTTCTTCTTCTTCTTATTCTTCCTCTTCTTCTTCATCATCTTCTCCCTCGTTCATGGCCTGCTCAGTCCGGCCCGAGACAGCTCACTCGACGCGCGATTCCTATCTTGTTGTCGTCGTCGTCATGGCAACCACCGGTACGCGGCCGAACGACGCCTGGCGTCGGCACTAGCACCCCCCAAACGCGAAAGGCACCTGTTGCCCGACAACCTGTTGATTACCCGCGCACTCGATTCGATTGGTCAGTGATTGTGAACGTCAGCGTGAACGTTTGCTATTGTGAACGTTTGCTATTGTGAACAGTCGGTGCGGTTTTGTGAACAGCTCCTCGAGGACTTTTGAAGACACTTAACCACATTTTCAACTACTGGTGATATTGTGAACAGTAAACAGAGTGCCACTGTTCAAATGGCACTTTGTGTTATGATGACACTACACGGACTCAAAGTGCTTAGACAGTATGTGAGAATAATTATAACTCCTGCACTTCATGATAATATGGATTGATCAATCAGAATATTGTAGCTCACGGTGATCCGTTGTGTCGAGGGTGTGATAAATTCCGACTTGTGAGTCAGAAGCAGTGTACGTTTTTACGTGAAACTCAAGAAACTGAAAGTTGTTGGGTTAGACCCATCATACGTCTGTGATTTCTTAATTATAGTGCCATATTAGTGCAATATTCGAATCTGTGATATTCAGTTGATCGTAGCAGTAATTTCTAGTCCTTTACATAATATAGTAACGGTCTAAATTATAAACTCAACACCTAACACCAAAAGGTGAGTCGAGTCCAAGCAAGAATTATTTACATCAATAATATATCAACCAAATTTGGATCCCGACCTGGTAAATCAATTATCACTCTGAATAAATAGAGTACTGAAAAGTACCGGTTATAGTTGCGTACTCAATTTCATCATAATTAGTTATACGCGAGGTTATACGTTATTATTGGCGAATTTTGTTCACCCTGTATTATGGTGCCTTCTCCATGTTGTGTCCGAGCTTTTATTGTTGCGACCTTTTTTTTATACAGTCTTGTAACTGTCGACTTACAGCGGTCTCTTTGGATACAGGAAGCTTTTATACCTGCACTTTTTCTGGGATTATTGAGGTATACCAATTTTGTGGAGGAATGTCTCAGCTTTAACAAGAAAATGAAATGCTGTATAACGCTAATGGTATTCAAAATACCTGTGCAGGTGAAAAAAGTTTGGGTCAATTAGTGAGGAAGAACAAGTTTTCGGTGCAATTAGAAGGTAAATATTTCAGATAGCTGTGCCCCTAAAGTGGCAGTTGAGGCCATTTTGATCGTTGGATGAGGACTGATAAAATATCATTTCGAGCCACTTTTCTTGAAGCCTTTCGAAGAATCACGCCTATCGACTTTCAAGAATTTCAATAACGAAACGGACTTTATTACCAAATATTGCTAAAGTGTCTGATGTCAATTTGCCAGACGTGATAAAAGAGAAAAAACCGAAGAGAAAACGAATATGGCTTGGTGCTGGACAACTTCATGAACAAGTAATCTGAACGAAACGCATATGAAGCTGCGGAATCGTCAAGAACGAAATTATTATTAATGACAATAATTTATATTCACTCCGGGGGGTAATTATCACAAAAACCTGTTGAATATCTCAATTAACAATTTTACGACCATTTAATTGAAGATAATTAAGACCATGCCCCAGTATCGCAACATAATTCTGAAGGAAGTTCGTTGTTGTTTCTCTTTTTTCTATTTATTCTAATTTGACTATTTTTGTTGAATTTTATACAGTGTGTTAAATTCAAAAGTTGCCAGGAAACCTCGTTACGTCAAATTTTTATTTGTGATAGGTCTTCAAAAATGCTTTTCAGGAATTCTAATTTTTGTCAGAAATACTATTTTCTTGGGCCCACATTTCGAATAGAATGAAACAGCGAGTTGTCAAAGGCAAGACATAAAATGGGCAATAAAAACAACTTTGCCTTTTGACATAAATTACCGCCCAATTAGTAATTTCAGAAAGACTTTATATATTTGAATCTTGATGTGCGAGTGTCTAGAAATATTTTTATCTAGAGATCAAGTGTTAAACGAAATTTATAGTCTGACAGACTAGGTTTGGTTTCATTCGAACTTGTCAAATAAAAATAATTTATTTTTCCAACCTCTACTCAGGATGGTTTACTAACGGAGATACTTATTAGATGAAAGCAGCTGCGTCACAGAAGGGCTAACATCGAAATAAAACATTTAGATGGTAAGACAGGTCAACTAAAACTAGGAAAAACAACGATCTGATCATCTGATTGAAAAACTGATTTGAAATCAACAAAACTTGAATGAGCTGGTAGACGAAATATCCACTTCATATTCCGAATCAAATTATTTGTTGATCATAAGTAGCTCTGCTTTCAAAATAAATATTGATAATGTTCATACAACAAACATACATTTTTCTTCGTGTATTCAAGTATCAGATATGTATTCGTTGTTTTTGGTTGTGTACAAAAACGGTATTTATGACGATGCCTTTGTTGTGACGCCACTGTGTCTGAGACGTTGAATGCCTTCTAGATTCGAGATTAGGAATGGAATAATTATAAATTTAAATAAAACTCTATAGAGGCAAGATCGGGTATCTCATACCTCCAAGGGGCAGGCTAGAACTTACTATGATAAACGACTATATTATACCTAGACAGGAGAAAACCGGATTTAGTAACTTCATCATCGTTTAGCTGGCACTCGCTCTTTTTTGTACACGAAAATCATTATACAGGGCGAGAATTTCTCGCAAAACAGAAAAAAATATACCTATGCCTACCAGATTGATATTGTAGGAAATTTGAGATCCCTTGCCTTGCTAGAAAATGGTAGTGTTCAAACCAGAAATTGTTTTTACCTTGGTCTGCACTTTCTGTATTTTCAATAAAAGATTATTGACAAACCTTTCAGAAATCTCTTTATATATTGTCAAACTTTTTCTACTGTAACTGATGCACAGCTAACTCATTCATCACACAAAATAATATTCATCACACAAAATAATATTGAAACATAACAGGTAGACAGCTTTTTCTTTTAATTATATTGATATTTGGTACTGAACTTTTATCGCATGTTACTTCATTTAAAAAAATAAATATATACTGATATGCAATCATACGATGCCGCGTGAATCATCAATATTTTTAAAGGGGACCAAATGATAGTGTCTAAGGAGACTCCAGAAAAACAATCCAGAGAGTCCAAGTCTGGAAACCTCGATGCCTATCCAGCGGATACTTCACAATATTCAAGTATACCAAACTAAAATGGGATGGAATATCAACTTGTATAATTGATTTGAACATTTTCCATCAATAACAGTCGTTAATACCTATACGATCCCTAGAAATGATTCAATGAAATATTTTCTAATGATGTGCCAAAGTGGAAAAAAAACTTTTGGATAAAAAGTACCACCTCGAGTACCACCAAAAGGCTGTCAACGTTCTTCTCGATGCCAGTCGCAATCCTATATGAATCGGCAATTTGTTTACCAGCCGTTCAAGATCGAATAAATATTTATGACTCGATGAATATCGTCTTCACAAAAATCGTCCCTCAGCCATCATCTCGAGTCGTTGGCCCTAGTCAATCAAAGACAGACTCTCTGAATCGAGATATGAATGAGTCAATCAACGACAATGTCAGTCGAGCTGGATGTTTATTTGATGAAGAACTCGAAACGACTGTCGACTGTCATTACACACAAATGAATGAATAGATTTATTCCCAATTAATCACGTTTTGGCTCTCGCAGCTAGCTGAAAATTATCATACAGTATATCTATAGTTATTCTATATGCTAATAGGAGGTGAAGCGTGTGGAATGATTTATTAATGCTGTTAAATTTGTCATTGGAAATCGCTCTGTGGAAACATTGCTTCACGAATATGTGTTCCTGTCCAACGCATAATAATTTTGTGAGAATGATCGATGAATCTGGAATTAGTAACGGATTAAAACAAACGTATGACAGTTTTTGATAAGTGGTCATTACTATATTTCAGTCCAGCTCTCTCAGACTGAAAGTGTGGAATTTTATATTGGGTCTCACCACCAATAACATTGAGGGGGTTGGAATCAGCCATCAATGTTGATGGTATGTTAAAAATCAACATAACGAGGACAAGATGATCTTGATGTGTGTTTGCGAGGCGACAATTTCTCACCATTATTTTCTTTTTGGTGGCAAAATAGATATATTTACATAAAGTACGCTTTTCAGCGATAAACGCCCAAGTAATTGGCAATGACCACAATGTACGGTGTCGTGGAGCCGTGCTAATCGAGGCTGCAATCTCGAAATTAAATATTCATGAATGGACTTAACACACGAGATCCAGTTGTTGCTGATCTCATTTTCCTTTTATATTGCTGAAATAAACGGACACTACACGAACACAACTTCTCTTTGTTACAAGTTTCGTTGCACCTTTGAGCATAAAGTCGCAGAATTGAGAGAAATCAAGGCTCGGTACACTGAAACTACATTAGATCACTTGTTCATTTCAGTTTGGTTTAGCTATATACCTACCACAATAGTAATTTACGTAACAAGTCCGGAAAATACTGTTTTTTTGGATGAGCGTACGAGTCCTGGAAGAATTTTTTCGGCAACCGTGTAGAATAACAAATCAAAGAAACATATTTCTTTATTAGAACAAAATTTCGAACATTTCAATTCTTATTTATATTAATATTTATATTAAAATTAGAACAATTGTTAATATTGAAGGGATTCAATTTGTTTGAAATGCTTGGTATATTTAAGTGCCTTTTGTTGAAGTCAGAACAAGAAGGTAAAGTTTCCGTTTCACATTGATTGTTTTCATCTGATAATTTTTGAATGTTAGCTAATTTTATGTCAGATAGCTGTCAGTCGTTATTTTGCTGCTATGGTAATGATCAACTGATGCATTTATCAAAACCATACTACCAAGATTTTCATATTTACAATGACAACAACGATGTGATTCTTCCCGGCCTAGTCCGGGAAGTACGTACTTCCCGGACTAGGCCGGAAAAATGCCACTTTCTCAAAAAAAAATCGTCTGGAAAGTACGTACTTTTCGGACGGTTGCCGAAAAAAGATATTTTGTAATGTTAGTCTCATATCATAACCATTAAAATTCACAAATCAACGTTGTGTACTAATATTGATGGAGGCATGTAACACCGATTTGGTCTGATATTTATACGATTCAATGTTCGTAACTTTGCAAAACATTCTCCATTAAAGGAAGCAGTTTCCGTTATTGGCATATAAACTGTTGCAGAATAAAAAACTGACTTATTTATAGGTGTTTTTGTATCGCGATGTTGTATTTCCTGGATAACCTATTTTCTGACACATCTTGCCCACAGTCTTTAATCGAATAATTGGCACATGAATGCTTCCTCGATTTCAAAGAAAAATCATCTTGAATACCCATAACGCCTATATAGATGAAAGTGAAACAGATAGAAAATAAAAACCGTGACATGGCAATAAAACATCGCTTCAGTGTTGAGTAAACATTAATCTTTATTAACTGTGCTTGAATCATATTCAACTGCAATCTAGTTTGAATGTTGCAAGTCACTGACACTGATGCGGAGATTGTGAGAACAATAATTATCAGGACACATCAAAAATGCCATTTCTGGGAACGGACGCCCTAATGCCTAATAAGGCACTTTCTAGACTACCTGCCTCTCTGACGCGAAAGCCCTATTTATCATCTTATTCGTCTTCAATACATTTCGTCTTTGTTGAGCCTTGGCCAAAGTCTGGGAATGAAAAGGAGAAAAAGATGCCCCCTATACAAAAATGAACTGAACTCGGTTTCTTGAAAATTCATTTGGACCTCTCGCGATTATATCGGCGATTTTCACATAATAAATCATAGACAGCTATGCGTGGGCAGCTACATCATAGTACCAGATTGTTACGTCGAGGCTCGCTGACACTTTCAAAATTAATTGCGGCATTGAACGCGAATCCGCGATTGCCTTTTTGTCATCGTTATATCCGTCGCACTTGTCATTTTGCCATTTTATTAGCGCCAACAACAGACTAGGATTTTTATAGTCCATTGTTACAATTTTTATGTGTTATTTATTCCGGTCTTTATAGTATCGTGAGCTTCAGTATGTGAATTCAGAATGTTTCCTAAATTCAACCCTATAAAAGAAACAAAGTTTCAGTCGAGGGGTTGACCACTAGGAGAAAATGTGTACACTGGAATTCCTATAAGCCGGAATTTCCCTGGAATTCACCGGAATTTCCCTGGAATTCCCCGGAATTCCTCCGGAAGAAATATGCCAATTTGAACCGAGATTTGAACAAATAACGATGGAATTGTGAGACTATAAATGTAGATAATACTCGGAATTCCCCCGGAATTCCGAGTAAGTTGAAAATTGGTCCATCCGTTCGAAAGTTATGGCGATTTGCTTCATTTTTTCTATGATCAAAAAAAGTAGTTTTATTTGATTTCGACATTTTCGATTGGAGAAACGGATTCTATGGAAAAAAATAAGCAGATTGGTATGAGCGAAGTTGAAAATTGGTCCATCTGTTCGAAAGTTATGGCGATTTTCCTTCTTACGGATTCAGATCTTGGAAAAAGGAGGGAATAAAATAGATATATTCGGATTCCCCCGTAATTACCCCGGAAATCTGAGTATTATCTACATTTAGTTTCAAAATTCCATCGTTATTTGTTCAAATCTCGTTTCAAATTGACATATTTCTTCCGGAGGAAATCCGGTGAAATATGAAATATTTAGGAACATCACACACAAAATCATTCGGGATTCCCGAGGGGATTTCTGAGTTCAAGATAAACTTCAGACCTAGCTCCAGAGTGATGTCACTAAATATTACAGAATCTGAATAATACCGAATTATATTGATAGCCAAATTTCGAAATTTGTCATCAGTAAGGCTATAGACTGTATCAATAATGAATAGGTCCCACCCTATATTTCTGTAATCGTTCCAGCTAGACCCCAAGTATGATAATAAAATCAGATTTCCAGACAGAATCTGAAAAAGCAATAAATTATAGGGTGTTCCGAAAGAAACAAGATAATGATATGCCACAATTTTTGGATCATCCTTCCTGTACATTTCAAAATAATTTTAAAATATATCCTTCATATACAAACTACTAAAGTTACAAAATCACAGAGTCAGCAGAAATTGTTTTTTTTTTTTTAAAGACGGGAATGAACTTGAGGAAAATTTATCAGATTTTCTTGAACATTTCGTATTTTTTCTGGCGTAAAAAAGAAAGGAATTCCCCGGAATTCCTATCAATTGTACACCGGAATTCCCATGTGGTCATCCCCTCGGTTTCAGTGATGCTTGTGTTTGGAAATCGATGTTCGTATTTACTTCATAGAAACTGACCGAAATCGTCCTTTTATATCGCAATCCAAGTCAAGTTGAATTGAAAACAAATTTACTTCATACCGAATACATTTGAATCCGAGAACTAAATGATATTTTGATCTCTTAGCGTGTAAAACTCGTTTACTTCCATCGTAACTTTGTCGCCATCAGAAAAGATGGCAGGCAATTTGTGCAGAATTAAACTTCCAGACAAACGTACGGTAGCTCATATAGTATGCAAAGTCTTCACAGAACAGGGCAAAGGTTGGGAATCTGATAACAATTCACACTTCTTAGTTGACAAAGTGTCGTTTCAACCGCACCACGTAGGTGTCATTCTTATTATTTACACAGTAGGCGTAGCATTTACATTACAAAAACACGTGCTGGGGAAGAGGAAATAGATGATAAAAGTGAGAAAAAATTCTAGACAATAATCGTATCTGTTTGAAGTTTGCTATGTTCTGTTTTGCTTCTTGAGGTTCTAGAATATTTTTTTCCAGCGATTATAGCTATCCGATTTTTGGCATTGATATGGTTTATACCTTTTCCTTTGAATTTGATTATTACTTACTGTGTCTGATGATGGCTGTTGAGCCGAAACTATAGTTACACCCACTTGTTCATTATTTTATTATATTGTGTGGTCGACCGACTTTGAGTTTTTCATTTGATTGGATTATATATGAGTTTTCCAAAAGGTTCTTTGAGTTTTACCCAAAAAGGGCCGAATAATATCACATCCAGTATGAACAAAGAACAAAAATCGCTAAACCTGAAAGTACACATATAATAATAACCATTGATTAACGTCGTGTAATTCAAATATACAGAGTGTCCCAGATATATAGATTGAATATTATCACTTTTTGAAAAATTGTTACAGATGTTGGTTTCGCGTATTTTCAATGACAAAATTGATTATTTCAATTCCGAAACCTCGTCCGAAACTTTTGATCATTTTTCTCACCCTGTAAGTGCAAATAACAAGATCGAGGACCACTACCATCAGTGGTGGGACCACAGCAAACAATCTTATCTCTCGAGTACGATCTACATCGAAGCCTATAACTCGGTATTCATGAGTTCTTATCATCGAAATCGCCATAAAAAATCTCAATAACCTCGAATATGGGAAAACTGACGGATATATAATTTCACTGAACGCAAAATATACACGGCCTCGAACAATAATTCTGACGATGGTTGGCTAGTTGTAGGATTGAACCCATCAAAACTGTATCGAATCATAATGAAATTACCATCGAACCCAAACGCCGATATGATAGGAGAATCTACTTTGACATGAAATTTACCTATTCCGAAAATAGTCAACATCTAGGATATCATCATCACAAACGGTTTTTTTCTCATATAGTTATATAATGTTCATTGACATTCAACCATAAAAATATCTGTAGAAATGGTAGATTTTGAGTTCAATCATAAGGATTTTGAGACTTCCATTTCTGTTGTAGCCATGATTAGAGCCGTCTTCGCGAAATTAGCGCATAACACAAAATACAATTTTTAAAACTAGATTTCAAAACATTTTTCAAGATCTGAAAGTACAGGGTTATGGGTTTTCTTCCCGAAATTCGAGCTTCTCGGTAAACGCTTTAATATCACAGAACATTTCTGTAAATTTTTTATACAGGGTATATAGGGGTGATAGAACGTCTCAAGAAAATGATAAATGTTTCTATAAACATATGTCCAAAACTCTATTTTTTCCGAGTTACAGGGTGTTGAAATTTCGAGTTTTGTTATAATTTTTTCCTTATAGATTTTTCAGTTTTTAATCCAAGTACTTTGTACTTGTTCTGTAAAAAGTGTTACTCGAAACCAATGAGATTTGAACAAATGTTTATGGGAACTTTTTTTTCCTTCATGTGTACCTACCCAAAAGGAATTACAGAAACCATTCCTAATTTTTTTCTAAATGACACGGTGAAACCCCTGAAAAAATGTATTCCTCTAGATTCTCTGTTTTGACATATTCTTGTAGAAAATTTCAGCACTTTTTTGGAACGCCTTATCACCCCAAGAAGTGTGTCCTATACATATAAACACCCTGGAAGTCAGTTGTGGTAAATTGAATTCATTCAATATCTCTGCAACTGCAATGTCTACAAGAAATCTTTCAGCCAAGTTGGTTTTTTTTCAGGAATAGGTTCATCGCGTTGTTTAAAGAATTCAATCAGGGCGGTTGCTGATCATTGAAACGTTTTATTAGGTACTAGATCTGAATTTCATCGGTCAGTGTATAATTTTCCTCATAATTTCTTTTTTTATTTTTTATTTTTGATCCATAATTTAAACATCATCAGCCCAAAAATGCAAAAATATTTCAAAGCCCGCTGACTTGTTGCCATATAATTTCAAATAAGTACATCCTGATGCTTGTAGCTTGCACTGCTGGCTGCTCGCATCTGATTCTGATATCTCTTCGACGAACGGCCAATTAAGGTTGTACTTTCGCGTTAGATTATTCCGGTAAGCTCACGTGACCGTTGGTGTTAATAAGGCTTATCTGAGAAGGCTCTGAATGTGCTCGCTAGCACACTCGATTTAGAGTCGAAGATGTCGCCTGCGAGCCTGCTGAGTTATTGGAGCGGACTATAAGCAGCAGATTTAATTGAAACATTAGTGGAAGTTGATGGAATCGTCGATATAGTCAGGATAAATCTTTGCTCGGTATATAGGGATGGGACAGAGCTTATGGAAAACCATTCGTCAAGCCAACAGAATAATGGCGAGATTCCATTTCAATATTCGTTCTAGTATTTTCAATTTGAGGTTAAAATGTCCTGATTCCTTGAATGTTTGTCGTCCTATATGCCCTAAAAGTAGCTACATATTTCCGTTTTTTTGTAGGTATAACTCGACTTTTGACTCTGAATCAAGATTTTTTTTTTAAGTTCTGGTTCTCACGAAAAGAGATATCCTCTCGGATATCCTGTAATGTTCAGAGAACATCGTGAGAACCAAGGTAGGAGTTGGTGTTCTTCTTATATTTCTGGAGATCGTATGCCTCGGGGAACACCTCCTTAGGCAATGATTTCCAAAGTCTCGATGTTCGTTGGATGAACGAGTATTTGGAAAGGGACGTTCTGCAGGTCTCTAAAGTGACCACGAAGGGGTGTGAAGACTGAACTTGACGGGTTAATCTCGAAGAGACTGCTAATGTAGGAACGATTGTTGATATTTCAGAAGAGCATGGCCCATGAAAATATCTATAAAATAGAGATAAATCGCCAACTTTAGGCATCACCTACGAGACGAATTGCCCTTTTTTGGACAGAATCCAATAGAACAGTATTCCAGGACAGGTCGGATCTGTGCCTTATAGACGAGGGGCAAACATATCTTTAAATATGGTGTACATCTTGAATTTTTAAGTACTTAAATACTTGTAATTATTTTAAATACCTGTTAATTATTTTTTCAGTCTTTTAAGTACGTCTTCATTATCTCAATTACATTTCAAATACTTTCTAAATCCTTTAAGTACTTTTTCATTATTTTAAAATTTTTTTAAGTGCTTTAATTACATCTACAGTACATTAAATACATTTTTGAATCTTTTAAATATATCAGATGCACGTTGAAATATCAGATATCGGCTCCGATGTCGGTTAGGATTTTTACCCGTCCGCGTCCCGACGGCTTGTGATGATTCTTCCATGACTGATAATTTTTTTTACTTTTCAGTTCATGCGAGAAAAAACGTGTTTTTTGTACCATAGTTGTTTACTTCTGAAGAATAATCATAAAAATCATTATTATATTATTACACCAGTATTATTGCTGTTTGTTAATACTTTCTGTCATTTTAAATTTTGAAAGGCATAGGAAAGCCTCTGAAAATATTTTTACTGCTACCCTGTTGCCAGATCTAGTGTTACTAAACCAACTTTGAATTTTCAAAACAAACACCATATTATTACATTATAATATTGGATTTTCGGATTATACAAAATATTCTGAATATATTTGCCTCGGATATAGCATATCTCTCTCTGTTATCGACATGAATTTTCAATTTTCGACATTAAAAAATGTAAAAATTTTCCTCGAATGTTTCTGGTCAGTTAGATACCTACTGAAATCCTATAAATTTTGACGCATATTGCATTATTAAATAAACTTGAAGAAGTCGATTTTTTTATACGGCACTATGATATGCTATACCAAATATTCTCAGAATCTTGAATTATTCAGCTACTTATTCATAATAAGGAAAAATCAATATTGATTTATATTCCAGGAGGTATTTTGATTCCTTAATAAATATCATTAAATAGTTCTTAAGTTGTTGAAATAGATTTGAATTCTTGTTAATTCCTCTATTTATTATCAAATACTGCTGTATTACCACTATTACCCTCAACCCTTTCGCTGCGGCTGACGTAATATGACGCAAATTATTTGTGGTCCCGTGGTGCGACTGATGTATATTTTCTGACGTATGTTTCGAAAATCTACTCATGACTTCTAAATATTCTCAATTCTTTCAAGTATATATTAAATACTTCTAAATACTTGCTGATTATTTTAAGTAATCACAAATAGCTTTTAAATACCTTAATTACAAGTATTTTAAATATGGTGTACGCTTTTTTGCCCCTCGCTTATAGATCATAAGCAGCTGAAATACATTAATTTCCAATACATTTAAAAACATTTTAATACCATGTGTTGTTTTTTTTTCAGTGTCGGTGGTACTCCAGGAGGTCTACTTCTTGGAAGGGAACTTCATCCAGCTTACCGATTGCCTCCCCACATGGAGTATCTTTATTCCCTTCAACATTCCACCAGCAACTCCATTCATGGTAAGACATACATATTATTTACACCAAGTTGTGGGGTAGATGAGTTAAAACTTATTGATGAACCATCAGCCTTCGAGTTCACCCGATTTCACTCTTCTGGATATTGGGTTATGTTGAAAATCGAGTTCTTCCAACACGTCCTAATAATATAGGAACTTTACAGCGAAGAATGATTTTTGTGGTGAAATGTCTTCTAATTTCATCATGATGGAGTAATAAGAAGGTCAAGGTGAGAAGATATCAGACAAATGATTCATCAATTCTGTCGATGAGATCAGAAAAAATTCACCTTTTCAGTACCTATTTTTTGTCATTCATAACTACGTAAGTAAAAAATCGTCCGCCCTGTACAAATCTCATCTGTCTGCCTGTTTCCGAACCAAATTCTATTGTGATTCACATCGAGTACACGTGAAAGAAAACATTCGTTCTGACAGTCGTCTCATACTGGAAGTCCATTTATATTTATAGACGTTTTAATGATTTATTTTCGCATGGGATTTGTTTATTTACTTTGCTATATACCGATTCGGTCGGTTTATTTACGAAGCCTGCTATGTTTATTTATCCGAAGGCTTCGTGTCTTATGTTAATGCAATCTTTCCTGTGATGGACAGAGCAAGATTACCAACGTGCACAATTGTAGGTAGATAATACATCTTTCTTCACGTCACATTGTTCCTTGTTGTAACATTTTATTAGGAACGATACCTCAATCGATATACTGGGCGATAAACCGAACATTAAATAATAATAACATTTATTCAGTAAATAGGACATTCCTAATAATACATTAACAATTACATGTAATAAATTCCTTAATTTTATTCTAATCATGGTAGGTAAATTCCAAATTATGCTACGATAGATATATCAAGATACTAATATATACAGTAAAAATTTAGTTGAAAGTTCAGTTACACCTGTTGAAAAATATATTGCAATAACTTAGATTTGAAATCTTTTAGGGATGAAGCAGATTTTATTGAGCAAGGTAATTTATTGTATGTATCAAAACCCTTGAAGAAGACTGAGTTCATGCTGCTTTTGTTACTAGTTCTGTTTATATGTATGTCAGTCTTGTTTCGAGTGTTGTGTTGATGTATATCACTGTTGAAACTTATGGATTGTTTGAGATATGTTGCTGCTATGCATCTATAAGGGCCAAATCGGGTCAATTTGAAGGCTATACGATAATTATTATACTATCTACTGTCTGGACTTTTAAATTACTTTTATATGAGCAAATTCTGACAAATCGCTTGACGTTTTTCTCACTGAAGTCGTGCCAGACTCACCGTGTATACAAGAATTATTAATGGCTTTCATGATCCGTCTACAACCACACTCGATTTACACTGTTTCCCTCGCCCCAATCATCTCATTTCTCATGCTAATCTGTCAACATCAAGCTAGCGTCTTCCAGCCATCACTTGTTATGTTCTCCTTTTTTTTTCCATCCTCGCCTGCCGTAATGAAAAACTTTTGAATCCCAATTAGATAGTGGGTACGGCGGAAGCATCGTTCTCTGAATAGATGAGGCGTATTTTTCTTGCCAGGTGCAATTAGGACCTTGTCATGTCGTTTTTATTTTTTTAGAGGGAATAGAGCGCCTGTAATGACATGGTTTATGACGAGTTTTTGATAGCAATGCCCTGCAAACTGACTATATGAGTTGCGCCATGTTTTGCACAGCTTTCATACACATGGTCTACACTCGGCCTTATTCTATTTTTTATAAAAAAAAGTATGAAAAGGTCAGAATTATTCAGCATATATTATGCGCGAATATTCAAAAGCTAATTGATTTGAAATATTTTTCATTCAGAACATTGAATAAATAAAATATACTCTTAAAAAATTCTGATACGATTTCAGTTAACCCAATCTATTTTTTAAGTGCTTCACGATGAATAATCTGTCGAACATATTAAATGGACAGTATTTTTTCACTGGATTCATAATTTTATTGACAGAAATGCGCAATTTCAAAAAATCTTTATACAATACAATACATTATTCAAATTCGAGTCTGGTTAAATGGGGCCAAAGTAGCATTTTTCAGCGGTTAATCATATGGATGAAAAAAATCTGACCTAGCTTCTTCAGTTCTGGAGTTATACAGGAAAAATTTTGAAAAATGTTGAAATTTTACTGGTAATAGTTAATATTTCCAAAACACTCTGTAATTCAGATGGAAATACTACGTCAATATGAAACATGACTCTTGGCATTCAAAAAAATGCAATAAAAATACAGGTTCGTATTTGAAAATTAAAAGTTGAGGGTAGCCCAATTTATACGACACCTTGTAGGTATATAATTTTTATTCAGATATTTGGAAAGGCTACAAGAAGTTGCTGTGGCAAAGTGGCAAAATTTGAGAAAAAATATTTGTAAAATAAAAAGATATAGGCAAAAGAATTTCGAAATTTTCAATTTTTCCTGAATAACTCCAGAACCGAAGAAGCTAGGTCAGATTTTTTTCATCGATATAATTAACCCCTGAAATACGCTCCTTTGCCCCCATTTAACCAACCCTCTATCTCTTACCGCTATCGAAATCCCCATGCATAGACTCGAATTTGAATAGCCCTGTATAAACTAAGGTGAAAATAAAAATGATTTCGCAGAATTTCGGATATAAAGTATTCTGAATTTTTCGAACATCGATTCAATATTTTGATCAGAACGAAACTTTGCCCCTATTTGAGTCACAGCCAAAGTAAAGGGTATTTTTTGAAATAACAGGAAAAACAATGATAACTAAAATAATCTTATACTTTCAAAAATGTTTCGAAATTCAATATTTTTTTCCAAAATTGTTCTCTGAAATTTAAGAATTGTCTATCTATTTCTAAAAATGTGACGTCATCTGGTGATGTAACTGCAAATTCAGAAAAAAAAGTAGTTGTTATATTTGTTGTTATATGAGATTTCGTTAGTCTACCTACACTTTTTATTTCTGTAATTTTCTTTCGCTTTGGCGTATGTATTGAAAATAATCCGGGTTATCTAGATGCATCATCTCTCGACATAATCATTCCGAATGGACAATTTATTGCTCAATTAACATATTGATTGTTTACTTGCACCGAGATATGTGTAAACCTACATTCTAGGTTACTTAATATTGTAATTTATTAAAATTATTCGTTTATGGAGCGAATAAGGTCGATAAAGTATTTATTTTACGATGTTGGTAACCATGTTTGGAGCCAAGCTGAGAGAACGGACTCTTCCATTTTATTAGATATTAAAATATCGAACGAAAAGGCTGTAAAAATGACATGGCGACGTTTATGACGGAGACGTTTTATCAATAAACAATAAACGTGTAAGGATATAAAAGCGTTCTTTATCTTTATATAACAGCGTGTGGATTTTTAGAGTCGTTTGCATTTTTTCACCACTAGCCGACAGACATTGAAACGTTCATCCAAATTTATACTCAACATAGACAGGGTTCCTTCCTAGTATATGTGATAAAATAAACCAAAAACGGACAAACAGCTCCTTTTCCAGAAAATAAATGTACAACTACGAAAAACAGGAGTTCCATACCTATATGCAATATGAAATAATGACTGCGGCTCGTTATATCATACAAAATCGCAAAAATGAACATTTTTGAAACACATTGTACATATTTTCAATATAACTTTTTGTGTATTTATACAGGGTCACTCACGGTCGATGGTACCTTGGACGTTTACGGAGAACGGGACGTAGGATTATTCTGAAAATTTGGTTTATTGATGGGTAATCAGTTTTGTTCTATCGATCTAAAATACTTTCAGCGTTGCTGCGTTGCCGCTTCTATATCGAAAAGTAGCAACAACTTTCAAATGCAACACCCTGTATTTTATTTCATTTTTAGATTCTTCATGAAGAGCTGATTTCGTCGATCTATCATACTTGGGGTATAGCGCGAAATATTACAGAGATATAGGGTGTGAAAAATGGAGATTTTTCAAATTTAGGAATTTTTTGTGCCGAAACTATTCATTGTTGCTCAAAACGGCTTACATGTCCCTATCTCAACTTTCCATTTACTATCGATTGATATTTAATTGAAACAAATACGGGTGGTTCAAAATTTTGAGTTTTGCATCACCCTCTATTTGTTTCTATTAAATGTCAGTAGATAGTAAATGAAAAGTTGAGATAGGTACATGTGAGCCGTTATGAGCAGAAATGATTAGTTTCGACACAAAAAATTCCTAAAGTTGAAAAATCTCGATTTTTCACACCCTATATCTCTGTAATCTTTCTCGCTATTCCCCAAGTATGATAGATCGACGAAATCAGCTCTTCAGCAAGAATCTAAAAATGAAATAAAATACAGGGTGTTCCATTTGAAATAACAAAGTTGTTGCTACTTTTTGATAGAAGCGGCAACGCAGCAACGCTGAAAGTATTTTAGATCGATAGAACAAAACTGATTACCCAATAAACCAAATTTTCAGAATAATCCAACGTCCCGTTCTTCGTAAACGTCCAAGGTACCATCGACCGTGAGTGACCCTATATTGTTACATGAACATATCAAAATTTCTCGAGGCAATTGGCATATGCTTATTATTATTCAATAATTTCACCCCCCATGAAAATTATTCTAACGCCGTTCATGTATGCATTTAACATTTTATGACTTGAGTAGTCGATGGACTTAAAAAGTGGGATATAAAATTAATAAAATGAAATTCCTTACTAATTGAGTTTTTAGCATCTGACCATTTGACCACTCAAAAATCCAAAATATCTTAATAGGATACTACTTACCTTGAAATCCCAACTACCTAAATGAATAAACAGGTATTTCCGAGTATACTTCAACATTTTGAACATTATTTCTACCTAAATAAAAACTATAAAGTTCCAAACTTGAGAAATTTCCTCTTGTATGGCAAATTGCGCAGTGGATTAGATTCATGAAAAAAACTTGGGAGTATAATCAATGGAATTTGTATTAAGACTAGTATTTTCATTAATTTTGATCGGTGATTAAGAACTACTCCACAATTTTTTGTTGATGGTGGAAATAAAATAATCTCATAATCATGAAATTGCCTAATACTCTACCTAATCAATGTATAAAGATCTGACAGATATAATAAAAAAAATTTAATCTTGATGGAAACTCACCCATCACAGTTCCGGGTTCTCCAACATCTGAAAATAATATTTATCTCTATCATTTTCCTGCGGTAAGAAAAAAACTATTGGCAAAACTTTTGTTTGAGAGTGCTATTAGGTAGGCATTTCGATTTAAGTTTTGAGATAAATAGAATTTGCAATTTATCTCTCAAATAGGTATATAGTAACATGTGAAAGTTGTATGGAATCTATTTATATAAAACGTGTAGAGGTAAAATGATAATCTAAACTTACCATGCCTGGTCCCTGCCAAAATCTATATCCATCTACACTTGCACTAGTATTTATTGTTGTATCATTCAAAGGAGAGGCCAGATATTATTTTTTCAATCGACACTACCTTTTTCAAATCTACTTTTGTATATATTTGCAGCAAAGGTAACCCATTTTTCATAAATGTTTCCACTAATTAAATTAAATTATCAATTTGAATTCAGGAAATTGTTATCATAAATCATTTACCAACCCTACCTACCACCAGACAAATAATATACCATTATTCCAGAACTTTTTAGAAGGTCACATGAACTTCTCTACCAATATTAATTTGGTAGGTAGGTACCTAGGTTATCGTAAATATTGTGAAAAATCTGGCCCTTCCGAGAAAAACACAAACACGTTCTGCATCGCTGTATATACGTTTATACGGATCGAAAAACAATTTAATTTAAAATTTTTATTTCTCGTCATCCCTTCGGCGGCCATCTTAGCATGACCAACAAGTCACACGAAGCTGTGGCCCAAGATGATCTATGAAACACACACATAGTTTTTACCGAAATGATTCCCGAATTATATTTTTATCACCAGCACACAGTACGCACTTTGTTTTTCTTTATAACGATTACATCACGACCTTTTAAGAGGAAAAAACCGGTTAATTTAAATCGCAAACTTGTATTATAACGATCGTACCACCCCGCGCAGTCGATGCAGAAAGAAAGAATTGCAATTAATAATGGACTCTTCCGCTTCACTCAGAAGGTGAAAAGCCGGAGGTGCGCAGAAAAAACTGCCAGCGGCCAATCACAGTTATCCAAAACCTCCTTGATTCTAAACATCTAGAAAACTCCACTAACACAGATCAAAAAACCGTGAACAAGGTCAATGAGGTCATATACTCAGAAAAAACATGCATTGAACAATTGCTTTAAGATCTTCTGCGAATGTTGCTGAGATTTCATGAATTACATTCTTCATGCTGGAATACTGTTGATCACAAGAAACTATAAAGAATATATCATGTTTCGGAGAAAATCTGAAAAAACAACGTGAATTTTGTCGTCGCTGTGATGCGAGAACATGACAGTCACGAATGACACTTGGAAATTGGCTAAGGGGGTGTATACAGATCCAAGAGAACTGAACATTCAATAAAGCTTGTATCTGATTGATGATGATGAAATGCTATTACGTTTATTTTCAATGTGCTTTCATAGGAGTATAACTGTTATTTTCTTTTTGCGTGTTCACAAGCCTGTTTATTCAGATTGTATATATTTAGGTACACGTATATTGACCAGAGTAAAATTTGATCCCTAATCCCTACCAAAGTTTACTACTGACAATTCAATATTTTCTGAAACAATTACTTTCGGATGAAGACTAGCATTATTCTTTATTTGGTAACTATAATTAACTATGTAGGTAGGTATTTGCATAAATGATTAGCAGTGGCAGTGGCTACGCCTACATGATGACAGATGGATGCCATAATATTGGTAAGCACATAAAAGGAATAATATTTGTGCAATAAGTACGAGACGTAGACAAGACGTTTCTTGGTGAGGATTTTGATAGTATACTGTCTTTCCAAACATGATAATTTTAGCGTTTTTGATAAAGGGTGTTTTTTGGCAACCGCTGATACTTACTATATTTCTCGACAACAAAATAATCTCCCAAGCATTCACGGCATGCAGTCAACGATGCAATGCCTCCTCCACGTTATTTTGAGTTTATCTAAATTGCTTCGGTACTTATAACCACGTGAGAGTTAATTTTAAACATCTGCATATCGACAAGAGCATACGTCATATGCCATCAGCGTCGAATTGCGATGTATATTTTCACAATTGGGCCATTGTCGACGAGTCAATCTTCCGAATTCGACGAATGCATGATAATCTTCAATCGGAGTGCCTCAGGGACGTGCTTCGCGCCCCTTGAAAATAACAGGTTGAGTTGGCGTGATAGGTGCGCAATTTACTTGTCTCCGTTTGGGAAAGGGGTTGTGACTGTTTTTCAACAAACTGTCATTGATCTCAACTGTTACGAAATCACAATAATTGGCGCCAAGCTGATGACCCGAGAACGTTGCCATTGATATCGAGCGCTGGCTGAGTGCTAAGTACGTCTGGGTTATTTTCGTTGGGGATAAAAATGCTCGGGTTATGACTGCTGCTCGTTGAGAAATACAATGCTGGCGTGCTGTAAAATATCCACATAAACCGGCGGTGAAGGCAGGCCGAATCGGAAAAAGCTGCCCGAAATAGATTTATTCACTTCGATATTTCACTCTCCAACCAGATGCATCCAGCGGTTCATGCATGTGTTCACTTCCAACCCGTAAAACATCCATTTCCATCTCCTGCCTCGATTTTATGGGCTACCAAGGAGACTTGTGAAGTGGTCAAACGGAAAACAGAAAGCAGACTATGTCTGGGCCTGCCTTTGATCTGTACGGACGCAGAGGATCATTTTTTATCCGGAGACAGAGTCCAAAGTTATGTGCTTGGATTCCTGATTTTACGTTTGTTTATTTATGTGAAGGCTCTTTATTGTCGCGGCATTCTCGAAAGGTTTCACCAAATATGGTTTTGAAACATAACGCTTCTTCAGCTTTTCCTTTTCAGAAAATATAGTTTGTTATCAATTCAAAATTTGTTCATGTTCAGTTTGATTCAACGGGCAGCGAGTCAGCGACTGCGTTGCCCTCTATTGGAAGCTACGAGACCCCGTCACTGCATTATTTCAGTGTTTAGTCTCTCGTTACCTAGGTGGCGCTACTGTGACCATTTCGAATTTATTATGAAGTTTCGGCACGTGGTTTTTTGGGAAGTGGTGAAATTAAACACATGCAAAAAAGGTAGGTTTTATTGTTGATCAGAACATCTAAATTGAAAGAGATTCTAGAGCGTGATCAAGTGTTGTAGGTTTTATACATTTACTTTTTACACTTGTTGTAGGTATAAATAACTATTAAATGATAAAATAATATGCTTCTGCAGCTCATAAATCCGCGCCTTTATCGCATTACTAACACGTAAACGTAACGCAATGTTTAGTTCTCGTTAACGCCTCTCGCTGCCGGATGTTGGGGGTTGTTTTTTTCTTCTTGTCGTTTTTGGTTGTACGCCTCTCGCTGTTTTCCTCCAAACGGCACGGACTCGTAAAACAATCTTTTGTTTTTCAACGTTATTTTTCTCGTTTTCTAGAGCACGATCCGATTACAACGGGCCTTATTGTTTCTGTTCCATGCCGGATATCCTTCTTTAGAACGTTTATATCTAGATTTTATTAGGTACTTATAGAGATCAAATTGATAGTTGGACCGTTGCAGCATAGTTACGCCAGTGATTTGAGTACCAGAGTTTGACTTGTCACTTGTCAATGGGTAGGATCGTTGGTATGAGCATAGATGGTTTTAGGGGGAGCCACTGGAGATCCTTTTCATAATATGTCAATGATGTTTGATCAATTGTCTCTACCAGCAAGCCGACTTTTTCTATGCATTCTATTATTATTCCAGGGTTGGGCCTGAGTCCGGAATATCTCAGCGCTAGAGGGTTGACCGAGCTACATCCCTCTTCCACCCTGGCTAGTTCGGAGTTCCCGTTCAGTATAGACGGTAAGATTGTCATTATTTTTGCTTTAACATAACCTATGTATAGAGGTATTGAATATATTCAGAAAAAAAAGGTTAGATATAATTTTTGAAATAATATTCTTGAAAGAGGTTTATTCATGCTGTTTTTCCTGTGGATATTTTCGAGTGCAACATTCAATATTTTTTTGAAATATCGCAAAAAACGAACATTTATGACTTTTGATTTCAAGATAAACTAATCATACCGAGAATCATATTTACTAGACATTTCTTACTAAGACATAATTCATTCAATCACTTTTTCATGAAAAATTTCATCACTCCTAACATTTTTATATTTTGTTTCATTGCCCTAAGAGCTACAAAAATATCCGGAATTTGTATTTTATTTAGTGTAATCTCAACTCAGAAGTCTTGGTCCAAAATCATCTCTCAGATTACAAGCCACATTTTGGTTCCGACCTGTCTAGCTTCAATTGAAATATCAAAAATCTCGAACACTAATATATATTTTTTTACATTACCTCGTCTTCGAACTCATCTCAGAATATTCGTGTTCTCGAAAAAATTGTCATTAATAATTGAAGCCTCGATTTGAGTTCCAGTGGTATTATAAGTTAGAATTCGAATATGGAATCGTTTTTTTTTATAATCTCAAACATAACAAAGAAACATTGTTGAAATTAACATTTTGAGATATTTTTTTTTTAATTCTCTGTGAAAAACAATATGAATTATGCCTTTACGAGAAATGTCTTGTATTATTAGCTTATCAATCAAATTTAAAAATAAGAATTTTTGTTTTTTGCGATATCTATACAAGTTGTTCCAAATTTCTTTTCAGATTGTTATTCATGTGGCATTTGAAAAATGTTAAGGCTTCATAAGTAAACACCGTTTTAGCGAATCCTCAAAAAAAAATCAAAGCTTTTTTATGGATTAGGTTAGGTGTTTGCAAGGAATGAGTTTTGTCTCGAAAACCAAGCAGAAAAAAAAATTCAAGTCCAAGAATGTTGAATTTTCAATTATTGTTCATTTGTTCCAGGCTCTCGACTAAACAGCCCCCGACCGGCCAGCATCCGTGCATCTCGTAAACGCGCCCTCTCCTCCTCTCCCTACTCGGACTCGTTCGACATCAACTCCATGATTCGCTTTTCCCCCAACTCGCTCGCCTCCATCGTGAACGGTTCGCGTTCATCAAGCGCTAGCGGCTCCTACGGCCATCTATCGGCCGGCGCCCTAAGCCCGGCCCTGGGCATGCACCCGGTGCACCTGGCGCACCTGATGCGTGGTGCGGGGGCGCTGTTGCCGTTGCCGCCCTCGGCTGCCGGCCCCCAGCCGCATGCGCCGCCCCCACCACCGCCACCGCCCCACCACTCTGTGTACGCGCTCGGACATCGGGCGGTGCATGTCGCACACGGTATCTCCAAGACTGATGTGAGTCACAACACTTTTATTTGCGAGAATCTCGAAAATATGACTTTTATTTGCGCGGAATTCTTACTTTTATCTCGGAATTCCTACTTTTTTCTTGATATTGCAACTAAAATTCTCTTATTTCATCTCGCAAATCCGACTTTTATCGCGGAATTCTTACTTTTATCTCGGAATTCCTACTTTTTTCTTGACATTGAAACTAAAATTCTCTTATTTCATCTCGCAAATCCGACTTCTATCGCGGAATTCTTACTTTTATCTCGGAATTCTTACTTTTATCTCGGAATTCTTTCTTTTATCTCGAAAATCCTACTCTTCTCAAAATTACAACTGAAAAACTCGACTTTCATCTCGGAAATCCTACTTTTATCGCGGAATTCTGAATTTTATCTCGAAAATCCTACCCTTATCTCGAAAAAGCAACTAAAAATATCAACTTTTATCACTGAAATCCTTTTTTTATCGCGGAATTCTGACTTTTATCGCGGAATTTCTACTTTTATCTCGATAATACAACTAAAATTCTCGACTTTCATCTCGCAAATCCGACTTTTATCGCGGAATTCTTACTTTTATCTCGGAATTCCTACTTTTTTCTTGATATTGCAACTAAAATTCTCTTATTTCATCTCGCAAATCCGACTTTTATCGCGGAATTCTTACTTTTATCTCGGAATTCCTACTTTTTTCTTGACATTGAAACTAAAATTCTCTCATTTCATCTCGCAAATCCGACTTTTATCGCAGAATTCTTACTTTTATCTCGGAATTCTTACTTTTATCTCGGAATTCTTTCTTTCATCTCGAAAATCCTACTCTTTTCTCAAAATTACAACTGAAAAACTCGACTTTTATCTCGGAAATCCTACTTTTATCGCGGAATTCTGAATTTTATCTCGAAAATCCTACCCTTATCTCGAAAAAGCAACTAAAAATATCAACTTTTATCACTGAAATCCTTTTTTTATCGCGGAATTCTGACTTTTATCGCGGAATTTCTACTTTTATCTCGATAATACAACTAAAATTCTCGACTTTCATCTCGCAAATCCGACTTTTATCGCGGAATTCTTACTTTTATCGCGGAATTCTTACTTTTATCTTGAAAATTCTACTCTTATCTCGAAAAAACAACCAAAAATCTCGACTTTTATCTCTGAAATCCTACTTTTATCGCGGAATACTGACTTTTATCGCGGAATTTCTACTTTTATCTCGAAATTACAACTAAAAATCTCGACTTTTATCTCGGAAATCATCTTTTTATCGCAGAATTCTTACCTTTATCGCGGAATTTCTACTTTTATCTCGAAATTACAACTTGAAATATCGACTTTTATCTCGGAAATCCTACTTTTATCGCGGAATTCTTACTTTTATCTCGAAAATCCTACTCTTTTCTCGAAATTACAACTGAAAATCTCGACTTCTATCTCGGAAATCCTACTTTCATGGCGGAATTCTACTTTTATATCGGGATTTTTGACTTCCCGTCTCGGATTTCCAAATTTCATATCGGAATTTCGACTCTTATCCCGGAATTCCTACTCTCATGTCGAAATTACAACTTTTAAATCGAAATTCCTACTTTTATCTCGGAATACCAACTTTGATCTCGTTGTTGAAAATCCGTATTCCCCCTTTCAGATTTTAAGTGACAGAAAAAAGTCTGAAACAAGTACAATGACGCAATTCGACGGCGACTCGGCGTCATCGAGGAAGTCTCGAGTGAAGAAAGAGCCGTCCTTGAATTTGTGCGGTCCCAATAATGACCCCCACAACGACGCCACCGATCTCAAAGACGAACCGGGAGACTTCATAGAGACCAACTGTCATTGGAAGGACTGCACCACCGAGTTTGCCACCCAAGAGGAATTGGTTAAGGTACTTATTGCGAACTACTAAATTCGATTTCCACTTGTTGCTCGGCAAAAGTGTTGCCAACCGTATTGCTACCAACGTTAGAAATCAAAATTCAACCACTTGTTGCACACGTGATGGTGAAAAATAATGTATCGTATCTTTCCAGCACATCAACAATGACCACATACATGCGAACAAGAAGTCGTTCGTGTGTCGGTGGGAGGGATGTTCGAGAGCAGAAAAACCATTCAAGGCCCAGTACATGTTGGTGGTTCACATGAGGAGGCATACAGGGGAGAAGCCTCACAAGTGCACGGTATGCGACAAAAAAATTATCTCGATGTGCGAATCCCCGTTAATTTGTTTTTGTTTTTTCTCCAGTTCGAAGGTTGCGCCAAAGCTTATTCCAGGCTGGAAAACCTCAAAACTCATCTGAGATCACACACTGGCGAAAAACCGTACACCTGCGAATATCCTGGGTGTGCTAAAGCTTTCAGCAACGCTTCGGACAGGGCGAAGCATCAAAACAGGACGCACAGCAACGAGGTAAATATCACACGAGCACTTGTAGCAGATTTGTGATTTTAATGATATTCTTTTGTGATTGCTCTCTTTAGTCGGATATTTGTAAGTAAACTGTCGCTTTAGCTAGTAATCACGAGGAATCGACGGGGTGCCTCACGGTTCAATACTAGGCCTCATAGACATAAACCAGATAGCACAAGACGTTCCCATTTTAGGTCCCCTTTTGGTCCTCAGAACCTTTTTAAAATAATGTTCATCGAAGTGGATCGAAATTATTGACTTTAGTGATTTCTGCATGACATCACCTAAAATATTTCTTATGATTATTCTCTCTTCACGCGAAAGTGAAGCCAGTTTTGGAAAAATAAAAAGACTGTCTGCCTTGTTTATGATGAATTGTGCGCATGCGCGGGTTTTGACGAGTTGAAATCCACTGACGTTTTCAGAATTTCATAGGTTAGGTATGTTTGTTAACTCAAATTATGTAAAAGAGCGTTGATATAGTTATTGATGTACTTACTGATTGTTTACAGAAGTGATTAGTGAGTGATAACAGTGATTGATCAAAAATTAGCCCACGAATCTTGTTCCGATGACTTTATCGTCACAGGTTTCTATGCAAATCGCAAGTATCAATGTGTAGATCACATCCATTTCTGCATCTATCATCAACTATTATCCAAAACCGTCCAACAATCCATCGATGAATGAATATTTGAAAAATGGGTAATTCTTCCGTTAGGTGGCGATGTCTTTTTTTTTCAAAATTTTTGGTCTTACTTACGTATTTTGGCCTCCTGATCACGAATCTGAAAACCAAATTGTGCGGAAACCAATACTTTTCGAGATATTCGCAAAATAAAGTCATTATAACCCTATTATTTAGCAACACTTATTCAGTGATTCAACCTTTATCATCCTTCTTTAATTGTTGTTTGAAGAGCTATATACCTTCCTTATTAACTATAAAGTAATATTTCATGAGAAACGGCATTCTATTTATTAATTTAACCATTTATTTCAAAATTATTATCAATGCTCATATTAACATCTTCCATGACAAAAGGTGACATTGGTGACAAACCTCAGCACAAATTTTCTCGTGGAGCATTCACTATTTGTTTCTATCTACTTTGTGACGAAAAGAAGGACAGATATATATTGAATGAGATTTCCCTCGCGTGAACGGATGACCACTGGCAACATTGCCAGTGTTGTCTCTGTTGACAGCTATCATGGCCGTTATTTAAAAAACTACATAAATATTTAAGGCAATATCAAATTTTAGCAATCTCGTTTTGTTTTTCTGATAACTGAATTATAATGAATATGGTATCTATTTTCCGCGAGCACGTACACCGAGTTTCGTGTACAACAGACAAGCCAGTGATGAGCAGTTGAACTGAAGGTTTTATTTTGCGAATATCTCGAAAAGTATTGGTTTCCGCACAATTTGGTTTTCAGATTCGTGATCAGGATGCCAAAATACGTAAGTAAGGCCAAAAATTTTGAAAAAAAAGAAATCGCCACCTAACGGAAGAATTACCGAAAAATGTATGTCATGATAAAATAAATCTTCGAATTGAAGGTTACGTCGTGACACATTTGATTTATTTTTAATAACCATCATACGACGTTTGTCACTCATTAGAAAGCTACTCTCCTCCATGATGAAAACGAATGTCCATTCTTAATTCAAACTTGCGCATGCGCATATTAGCGATTTGTCCCGCAGACTGTCATTTGTTTTATTTCTCGACTTCAGCTCTGGTATCCATCATGTTACCTATATAGTTATTATTAGATATTATTTAAAACAGTATCCTGACGCTCACAACATTCTGAGAATAATAATAACAATTAAAAACCTAACGTTTACTTTTTGAGTACATCTTCTGGACCAACTTGTGCCATCTGGCAAACCCCCATATCGCTCACCTAAACTAAAAACTCTTTCGCTGATTTTCCAGAAGCCCTACGTCTGCAAAGCCCCAGGCTGCACAAAGCGCTACACAGACCCGAGTTCTTTGCGCAAACACGTCAAAACCGTGCACGGCGCCGAATTCTACGCCAGCAAGAAGCACAAGGGGGCCGAACAGGGACCAGACGATGGCCCAGCGGGCCTGGATGCGAGCCCCCGCAGCGAAGACCTGCACAGCCACAAGACGGCCAGCCTGAGCAGTCCCAGCATCAAGTCAGAGTCGGACTTGAATTCGCCGGGGCATCAGCAACAGGGCAGCCCGCTTGGGGCCACTCAACTGGCAGGTGAGAAGTCTTTGACACTCTTTTAGGAAGATTTCATTTTTCAGTTAAAGAGTTATCAAAGTTCATCATCATGAACATTGTCGCGCTCTCTTCATCATCAGTTTACAAATCGTGCCACTTACTACTTTATTTATCTAATCATGTTCAGACTCCGGATGTCGCACCCACATTTATACACTTCCCCAAGAATTTAACGCTTTACCAAGAAATAAACAAAAATTTAAAATGATATTTTTACCCAAACTACTTTTTTTTTCTTTGAATAACAAGTAACTCATTCTTCCCACAATATTGGTACACTACTTGACAAGTTCAGCCAGCGTTGAGAGAGAAAAAAATGCCTGCCCTATTGTTGTCCTATTTGTCATCAAGATTGCAACTTAAAATAATGAAAAGGCCATGATTAGGACTAAAAAAGAAGAAGACATATATAACCTGTATATAATTGGTTTGTTTTTCTTGTAGTAATTTCGTTATTCCGATTATTTCGAATATTTTGTGAGCATTGTAAGCTTACAATACTTGTGGAATAATGCCAAACACATTATAATTGTGATATCAGTCTTCTTCTCTTTTTTTAAGTCCCAATAATAACATTTTCATAATTTTAAGTTGCAATCTTGATGGCAATGACAACACTAAGGGCAGACATATTTTTTCTCTCTCAACGCTGGCTGAACTTGTCAATTGTTTTCCGATAGAAATTTATTTTTTTATGAATACCGTTTATGAAAACTGTTGCAATATCAGGTTAAAATTGAATTCAAACTATAGACTCTTTTTTTACATTTTGTTTTTTTATTCACATCTTTTATCCTTCTTATTACACGAAAAACAACGTTTCATAAGAAAACATGATATTATTGAAAATTATTACAAGAAAAGTGTATACAAAATGTAAGAAAACAATTCAGAAACGAGTATTTCCACCTCTGGCACAAATATCTTATTGACAAAGTATGTCCAAACTCAAAATCAGAGACCTCCTTTTGGTCCAAAACTTCCCATATTTGAATAAGTCTCTGACGTATCTACGTCTTCTGAGGTGTTCACGTTATTTTCCTCTTTAAATCTGCTGCCAAGAGTGTCACAAAGATTCTCTATGGGATTCAAGTTCGGGCTTAGAGCTGGATTTACTAGGATGAAGAATCTGGGTTTAATTCAATTAAATGGCAAATCCAAAACGGTCACACAATCTAAATACTTCTACTTCTATGCGAGATTCAAGGTGAAAAAAAAAACTGTGTAATACATTCTGAATCATAGGTCAGAATCATCAAAAGAACTGGTAGCACAATGACCAAATAAAATTCGGAAAAAGGTATTCGGAATATGGGTCCTAGTCGGATTTTTATGTAACTTCCAAATATGTTTTTAAACATACTATAACTTTTGAAATACTCTATTTTGGGTAATTTTTCGAGGAAGGAAAATTTTTCTGTTGAAAATAAGACAGAAAATGTGAAGACCTTCAAAATGATCAGCGGGCGATGAAATAAAAACAACAAACTAATCCACCACCCCCGTATTCTCCATCAGGCCAAGGCGGCTTCGGCGACGACCTCCCCTCCGAAGTGGGCGGCGGGCTGCAGGGCGTGGGCGGCGACGAGCCGCCCTGGGCGTACGACGCCGAAGACCTCGAAATCGACGAGCTGCCGGTGGTGCTGCGTGCCATGGTGGGGCTGGGGGGCGAGGGAAGGGGCGGCGGCGGCGGCGTCGCGGCGGTGGCTGAGAGGACGCCCCGGGTCAGGATGAAGCACCTCGTCAATAAGGGCAAGCCGTCGAACATTCCGACGCCGACGCAGAGGAAGAACATTGCGGATTTGAACAGGAGGATCACCGATTTGAAGGTGGAAGGTGAGGATCATTATATTTAAAGCGGAAAAAAAAAGTGGTATTTACATACGGCATATATACTTGAAATATTGGACACAATTATACCTAAATTTAGACAAAGTAAGGCAAATAATATTG
This sequence comes from Chrysomela aeneicollis, assembly GCA_029955515.1. Taxonomy (NCBI): domain Eukaryota; kingdom Metazoa; phylum Arthropoda; class Insecta; order Coleoptera; family Chrysomelidae; genus Chrysomela; species Chrysomela aeneicollis. The sequence goes on along the minus strand of JARUHQ010000018.1, from coordinate 14,234,779 downwards.
CTATTTGTGTATTTAGAGAGCAAAGTGATAGATAATTTTTAGAGAGAAGAAGGACACTTTGCGTTCAAAACACACACAAGATTGTTTTTACAAACGCAGTTCCTAGACAAGAAAACTCAATACTTTATTATTCTACTACTGCTACTGATTTTGCTTCTGAAACTATACCAAACTCTTCGCCAAACGCCGCTCTTAATTCCCTGAGAAGAACGATACTTCCTACTCCTACATTCAATACAAGACTGACTGCTCGTCTGTAAACCACTTTCTCCTTAGAAAAAAACTTATCATCTCTTACCGCACCAAACGATACTATATTATATATTAACTAACTCAACTAGACACAACACCAAACTCTTCGCCGCACATCGCTCTCAATTCCCTAAGAAGAATGATACTTCCTACTTAATATTATTCAATACATGACTGACTGCTCGTCTGTAAACCACTTTCTCCTCTTATTGCACCAAACGATAAGCTTTATCACCAGTGCAATTAATCAACGGATTCTTACATATACCACATGAAACGTGAACAACTCTTGTTCAAATCCACCGAACTCCTTCGACTCGCCAAAAACTCATCCATCCATCCACCTTCCAGGTGGCATAACAGTGAACTCGCCGCCCAAGACCCAACTGACCGACCTCCAGCAGCGGTTGCAGCCCGCCCTTTCCACCCAACCGCCCCGAAGGGACAGCAATTCCACCGTCAGCTCGTACTACGGCAGCATGCGTAGCGCAGACGCAAGTCGCAAGAGCAGCCTGGCGTCGCAGGCGTCGAGCATGCGTCCCAACGCTGCCGCCCCCGCGCCCTCGGGCTCCTTCTACGATCCCATCTCGGCGGGCAGCTCGAGGCGGTCCAGTCAGCTGTCGACGGCCACCACGGGCGGCGCTTGCATCGTGCCACCCAGTCATTTGCTGGCGGGGCAGCTGCAGAGGCTGCAGGCCGCCCCACCAGGGAGTGGGGGTAATTTGGTGTTGCAGACACAGAACGCCTCCCTCCAACAAACAGCCCTCCAGCAGACCTGGCTCTCCACCGCCCTCTCCAACATCCCCTCAACCACCACCAGTTCGGAAGCTCGCCGAATGTCCGAGCCCTGCCACCAGATGGCGGACAGAAAGAGCCCGCCCCCGCGACCCGCCTCCGTGTCCCTGTCCCCCCTCAAAGGCGCCTCCGACTCCACGGACCTCCACCCCAATCAAGCGGTAGTGCTGGATGAAGTGGGTGAAGGCGAGATGGTCGAGAACAAGCTAGTCATCCCCGATGAGATGGTGCGCTACTTGAACCAGGTGGCCGACAACCACCACAACGCTGCGGCGATGAGTTGGTCGGACGGCAACCAGAAGCCGTTGGGCAGCCCCTCGCAGATGATATCGTCACCGTCGAGCTTTCCCACGTTACCGTCTCCACAGAATATGTCTCCGTCGGGTATTAGTCAGATCATTCCGTCGCCCAGCAGCCTGAATCAGATGATCCACTCGCCTGCCAACAATCTCAACCAAATGATGCCTTCCCCAGCTTCGAATCTCAACCAAATGATGCATTCCCCAGCTTCGAACCACATGAATCAGATGATGCATTCACCAGCTCCCAACGTCAACCAGATGATGCCATCTCCAGCTTCCAACGTCAACCAGATGATGCATTCCCCAGCTTCCAATCACATGATGTCATCCCCAGCTTCGAATCTCAACCAAATGATGCCATCCCCGGCTTCCAACGTCAACCAAATGATGCATTCCCCAGCTTCGAACCACATGAACCACATGATGCCTTCGCCAGCTTCGAATCACAACTACCAAGGCTCCAACTACGGGAGCATGATGACCCAAATGCCCTCGAGGTGCCACTCGCAGATGACCCAAAGCATGCAGAGCTGCAACATGAACGCCAACAGTTGCTACGGCCGGCAGATGAACCACGGGCGGTGCTTCAACAACGTGCAGCAGCACTGGGAGGGCTGCGGCTGCCAAACTTCGCAGCAGGACAACCACATGTGCAGGAACATGAACGCCAGCTACGCGCCCAACCACTACTGCGGCAACCGGGGAGGCTACAACCACTACGGCTGCAGCAGCTACCAGCCCTCGGGGTACGGCTGCATGCCAGAAGCCCTGCCCTCGCCGGCGCCCAGCGAGGTGATGAGCCACCCTCAGCAGGCGCAGATGACGCGGCCGTGCACGCATTACGCGCAGCCCTGCTACCCTACCCCGCCCTACACGAATCAGTGCGTGCCGCAGCCACAGCAGGGGTGCAACAACTGCCAGAACTGCAGGAAGAGCTACAGCCAGTGTCCCACCAATGGGGAGATTCAGTGCAAAGACATCAGCCAGTCGCAGATGTCGCCGGGTGTAGGTACCACCGGTACGGTAAACAATACCACCATGTTGGGTATGAGGCAGGACACGTATCAGAGGACTTTGGAGTACGTTCAGAACTGTCAGTCGTGGGTGAACAATTCGGAGACGGTCAGCAGCAGTACGCATCCGCTCAAGGGAGCTGACAAGCCAAGTTCCAATATGGTGGTAAACGATATGACGTCGTCGTTGAGTTCTTTATTGGAGGAGAATAGATTTCTGCAGATGATTCAGTAGATTTCGTACAAATTATATTTATAGTGTATAAAATGTATATTTTGTGATATGTAAATTGTTAACGCAATGTTTCGAAAAGGCTTTAACGTTTTATTGTACATGAGAAAATTTTATTCAACGATTTTTGTATAACAAGTTTTTCTATTATTTATATTACTTTGTAAGGGGTCTATCAATGATCTCAGGATGCTCTTCAAGGCCACATACTGCCATTTTTTTGTATATCATACACAATTATTGTTAGGAATTTTTATTTTGTGTGTAAATAACTTTTATGTTTTTATTAAACTTGCAATAGAGATATATTTAATAAATATTATGCTTAAATGATGAAGTTTTCCCTTTTCATATTCCATTCCTTTCTATATATTCTGTGAATTACATCCGGAGATAAATGAGATAATGAAACTCCAAGGAAATGCAAAAAACTGGTTCACTAATAATGAATCACCACAATAAATCAAAACTGGCTTTATGTCAACACAAATTTATTTATTCAGTACAATATAACAATCACCCAACCATCAGATATCAATTTGCTATAAAAAAACAGTTTATAAATAGGCATATGCCTTGTCCAAATTAAGGTATACTGAACATTAAATCACATTAACATTCATTGGCAGAATGTTTGCTAATATACAGTCAACATAAAAATGATTGGCAATGATAGTCTATTTACTTTTCTTGGTAACTTTTCCCTTAGACTTAGCCTTCTTTGTCTTGTTCTTGCTTGTTTTGCCTTTCTTGATCTTACGGGGATGCAACCAAATTGGATAGGCACCATTTTCATTCCTCAAGGTCTTTGGATTGAATTTCTTGATATCCTCCACCTCATCTGGCCCCATTATGTCCTTTTCTTCTTGCTGTTTCTTTTCTTTTATTTCATGAGTGGTGAATGTTACCACATTTGCTATTTCTTCCATGTTTCCATCATTACTTGTACCTGCTTGGGCTTCTATGCCTAATGTTTTCTTTAGTCGGTCCAGTTCCTTTTTTCCATACCTCTCACGTTTAACTGCACGCATTTTCCTCTTCCATTTGCTCCTGATACTCTTGGCCATGTTTAAAATATATCTGAAGTTAATCACCAGTAAGTACAATACAGAAAAAATGATGGATATACACACCAAAAGGCTCTTCTAGTGGTCTTCAAATTTGATCCTTCAGATTGATTGTCTTCTCTGTTAATTTTGAATGGTCTTGGATTTTCAACAATCTTTCCTCAGCTTTCACGCATTCAAAACATGAAATTTATTTTTGTGTTTCCTTCATACTCTCAAAACTTCAAAAGATATAACCTAAAAAAACGTGCACGATGCTCCACGATGCTGTCAAATGTGTCAAAAATCCTGCCAGAGATCGTCACTACGGCCCTTAGACCAGTGTATGGTCTAAGCTAAGGCCTACGACTGGTTCCGTCTAAGAAGAAGAAGTAAGAACTAGGCCAACAGACAAAACACAATGAAATTAACCAAACTCTTTACCAAAGAGAAGAAGAAGAACACGGAACACGAAGTGACAGAAAGGATAACGAACTTTATAAATTATAAATGTCACACTATACAAATTACATTTCTTTTATTGAATATATGTTTAACAATTTAATAATTATCTATAGAAATGAAAAGACAGTTCAAGAATCCAATGTATGGTGAGTTCTAGACATTTTTCATGGAAAAAAATATTCTTAACATCATGGATTTCATAGACGAAGATCCGGTTACTGGAAAACGTAAACTTCTTCCACTACAATGGGACTCACCACCAGGGGCACCAGGACATGTTGGCAGCTGTAAGTAAAGATATCTCAAGTTTCAGAAACCTTCAAGAAATAATACTACATAATATTTGTAACAGAAAAATATGTGTCATCAATATATATCATTGTATGATAATTTTGCACTTATGCGATCTATATTTTGATGAAATTTTTTTTGGTACTTACGTATTTTGACCTGAAAAACACGAATTTCATAATATTATCTGGAGCATATTTCAAATGCGAAAGTTCGAAATTTTACCATCTTTGTATGGCAACTTTTGGCCAAGTATTGTATCTTCTTAGATCCCAGGACATATTACATGGATTTACCATGGTTAATTATTATTTTTGTGTAAGAAAAACATCATGAATATGTAATTTTTCCGTATTTTTCCTATTTCTTAAACTAGGCTACATAAACAACGGCCATTTTGAAAACCTCAGTGCGAATCTTGAGCGAATAAAGGTGGATTCATAGCTGCTTTATAGCAACACGGGTCAGTGATAAGTGTTCTGTTACTAACAAAAATTTTCATCAAAATATATATCGCATGATAAGTACAAAATTACCCATTGTATTGACAGCAGCCCCAGATCCACGAAATTTCCGATTTTCTTTTATTGCTGCCGAGGACAGGTAATCTGGTTTGCTTCCCTTGATCCGGGGCTGACTGACAGTGTATCAAAATCAATTTTCAGAACATTAAATTTTAATCATGAATATTGAACATTTTCAAGCAATCAAGAAGAAAAAGATGAGTGCTGAGAAAAGAAAGACCCTCGCTGATTTGAAACCATTAAGACTTACAGACTTTCAAGGTACAGGATGTATTGTATGAAATGAGGTTCTTATATTTGAATTATATTGTTTTAGAACCTCAAGCTAAAGGTAAGAAAACAGATTCTGTTAGGAAAGGATTGTTCACAAAAGCTCAAGTCAAAGGAAGTAAATCATCCAGGATTTCTTTGGTAAAAAGGAATTCCACATCAAGAGACAGCATTGCTGCTAAAACATTGAAGGTGAGGACTGAACACATGAAATCTTGCTGATAATTTATAATTTGGTTTTGATAAAAAAATACAATGTCATGCACTATCTCAAAACTTTTTTCTATACAATAAATTAAAAACATTTTTCCAGGCACCAGTTAACAGAATCAACCATTCCTCTTCTTCACCACTGCTCAATTTGGAAGAAGTAGAGGAAGAAATTTTGACAAAAAAAGCATCTCTAAGAGGTTATCCATTTAAATCACCTAATAAACCTTATTTCAACTTCTCTTCAAAGTCTAAGCCACTGAATATTCCTCAAATTATAATTGAAGAACCAAATCAAGCCACTGCTCAAAGTTCTGACAATGAACATTCAAATGGAATGACACAGGATGTTGAGCCAAAAACTCCAGATTCCCAGTCTTCCTCAGAATTTCTGAAACTTGAAAAAATGTGTATTGATTCCCCTGTGTCTTCAATGTGCTCTCTACTTGAAGACACAGGTTTGAATACCATGAAAAGGAAAAAACCTGCTCCCATTGCAAAAATTGAAATTGACTCAATATTGAAGAGCCTGGAAGACATATTAGAAAATGAAAAAATAGCTTTCAGAAATTATAGGGAAATACATGAACAAAATGTAACCAATCTGGAAAACTTGATTGCCTCATACAAAAGACAAGGTTCCTTGAATGGGTGTAAAGACAATTCATTTTTACCCAACCAGAGGCGTTCAGTTAGACTCCAGAATAGAAGCCCCCCTTGTCTAAATAATGTATCCCCTGGTATATTGAAAAGTAATGATTTACTTAAGTCAACTTTGAAGAAAAATCTTGCTGCCAAAAATGGGGAATATTCAACTCAGAGTGTTAGATGCTCACAGAAGCCCACAGTATTGTTTGAGAAGTTGAAGCAACCCATTCCAGAGACACCAAAGACAGATAGGAAGGGTCTTGCTGTTGGTGAGTCTCCAGGTATGAGGTATTTATCAAAAATGGTAGCTAATCAGTGTCTGATGTTACAAGATACTCCTGTGCACAAGTGATGATCTTATTGTATATTGTTTTGTATAATCAATGTTATATTACTTTTTTATATTTATTGACTATTGAATAAAATTCTGATTTTAAGCAAAATTATATTCATTACCATTGATTAGAACACAGCAGATAAAATGGTGATACAGGTTTCCTATTCATGAAAATGAATTAAATGACACTTTTAGAACACTTATATAAATCTACTTCACTTGAAAAAATCCCTGTAATTCCCTCAAAAGTAGAAAACACATTATATATCATCCAGGTCCACTGCTTCTATTTGGGGGCACATTTTCTGAACTTCTGTCTCCTTTTTTGGTGCAACCTCACTCTTGACTGGTTTTCCCAAATCAAACCAACTTCCTGGTTCTGCCTTTTTCAGCTTGATCTCTACTTTGGTACCATACATGGTGACTTGGCTAGCATTAACATCTGCAATGCCCCTGAGTTCTATGTCTAGCAGAAAATGGGCATTGCCCTCTTGTGGGAACACTAGTTTTGCATACAATCTTACAGGGCTGAGTTTGATGATACTTTCTTTGGGGCAGTATTTTTTAGCATATATTGAAACAATCACATTAGGTGCAGTCTGGTGGAAATCCCAACGGCACTGCACTGTTTTCTCATCTGACTCTTCTTTGATCCAGATATGGGTGCCTTTTTCACAGCCTATTTGGCTCAAGAAAGTGTTGAAATCAGTTGTCTTCTTTTGGCAGCAGGACCAATATTTCAAGCCTTCATGGAATATTGGAACCCCAGGATGGTGAATACAAGTACTATTGTTAGTTTCAGGGCCTTCATACTTGACACCACACCCCCTGTTCTGACAAACAGTCCCAACCTCAATTTTAGAAGGATCACCTGTGTTCTTCACTTCTTGCTTTGTTTCTACAGATTTTTGAACTTGTACTAGAGATGGAGCCAATTCTGGTTTCATAACTGTCATAGGTGTATCAAATGTTGGTCTATCTAACTTTTTTGGTGTAATTGGTTTCACTACTACCGGCTCTTCCTCAGGAACATCTTTTCGTGTGGGTTTTTCAGGTTCAGGGGGTTTCACGTTAGAATGTTTGGATACAGTGCAGCCTTTGATATTGAGGAACTCGGTGAAATCAGTACATTTCTTACTACAGCAGCCCCAGCCTTTGTATGCATCATGGAAAACGGGCATTCCTGGGTGGTGTCTGCACGAATCTTCAGCATTATTGTTGGGGTCGAATTTTTGACCACATCCACGGTTATAACATTGTAATAAGAAATTCTCTTGAGACATGATTTCTTTACAATCAAAATCAATTTATTAAACACATGCACAACAGTCTAGTAGAAGCAAAAATAAGTAAAATTAAAATTAGAAATACACACAAAAAGACAACTGGAACTTGAAGTACTTGGACCAAAGTTCTGGTATCCAGGTGTGTGCCAGGACTGCCAGATAGCTTCAGCCAAGCCAAGAAATCGAAAGAAAATAACCTGAAAGTGAATTCATATAACCTTATTTTTCTAGCCTTTGATTTGACTTCTCTAAAGAAAACACTGAAAACGGGTTTCAGGAAGGATTTAGGATTTATGTCTATGAAATACCAGAAGGATGTTCACGACGAAAGTTTTTATAAAGAAAACAAGAATTGGAAACTTTCTCAAGGTATCTGTCTCACAGAGACGTGTATTTATTTTTAGCTCAGAATTCATATTTTGTTTGCTGCAGCACAGTAAAAAGAAAGCATGTTATAGTCAGAATATTCTAATAATTCATAATTTCAGAACGTTAGAGAACATTATATACGTGATGATATATTCTGTGGTGTACCATCTTGTGAAAAATGTACTCCTGTGGAATCATTTTTATCGTCAAATCACAAAAACAAATGTTCATTGTATGACCATAATCATTATCTAATATTGGATACTAATGTGATACTAGATCAGGTAAGACATCAATTTTTACAGTTGCAAATGAAATCTTCCTCATATTTTTTTAGATGGATGTGCTAGATGAAGAAGTTATAGGAAATGTTATAATCCTACATACTGTTCTGAAAGAAGTCAAACACAGAAGTCTGCCTATTTACAAAAGACTCCATAGTATAATAGAGAACCCTAGCAGACATTTTTATGTGTTTACAAATGATCACCACAAGTAAGGGTAGATGCAGATTGTTCATGCCTTAGCTAATGTGTAATATAACTTGCAGGGATACTTATATAAAACAAAATGATGGTGAATTAGTAAATGATTATAATGATAGATCTATAAGAAAGAGTTGTTCTTGGTACATGGATCATTTACCTAAAGAAATGTTTGTTTTCTTGAGTGATGATGTGAATAATAGAAGCATAGCATTGGAGGAAGGAATTCCATCTTGTTCGAGTGAGTATTAAAAATCAAATTATGTTTATAATTTATTCTAATCCAAGTGTGTCCAAGTTAAAAAGGGTTCCAATATCATCCTCTCAGTAATAAATACATTCTTAACAATGAATTTGGTTGCTATTGCCCTATCAATGATTTTCCATTTTCCAGTAAGGGAATATATTTCTCACTTGGAAAATGGCTCTGCACTAGAAGACAAGTTGTCTAGAAAAGATTTCCACATTGATAGCAACACAAAGGATGTTTTCCCACCACATTTAACAAATGTTGAACTCTTGAATGGAATTAAAGAGGGCACATTGCATCAAGGCACCTTTAGGGCTTCCAAAGACAATTTCCTGGAAGGATTTGTCAATGTAGAATCCCTGGATGAACCAGTGAGTTTTTTTATTGAAAAATGTTTGCTAACCTAAGTAGCAAACAATATATATGATAAAAATAATAATGATAGGGGTTTTGAATTGAAGGTCATAGTGCAGGGTAGAGCAGGCCTAAATAGAGCTGTGGACGGCGATATAGTTGTGGTGAATTTATTCAATGAAGATGAATGGATATCTCCTAGTGATATAGTCCTAGAAGATGATGGTGTAGCTGAAGAAAATATTGATGAAGTTGAGATCAAAGAACGCCAGCTGAAAAAGTCGGCTCACAAAAAAAAAGGTGAAATCAAGCCTACCGGACGTGTAGTGGGGATAATTAGACGGAAATGGAGGCAGTATTGTGGCATTCTACAGGGTGGAATGGACGGGGTTTATCAGCTATTCATTCCAGCTGATAAAAGCATTCCCAAAATTCGTATTGAAACCAGGCAGGCTGCATTCCTTTGTACACAAAAACTCATAGTCACCATTGATTCTTGGCCAAGACACTCCAGATATCCACATGTAGGTAGAGAATACAGAAACTTTTCAATGATTACCTGATCATTATGAAACATTCATTTTTTTCTCAACTTGTAGGGACATTTCGTGAGAGCTCTCGGAAAAATCGGGGACCAGAATACTGAAAATGAAGTTGTTTTATTGGAACATGATGTTCCCCATAGCCAGTTCTCTGAGGAAGTGCTCAGTTGTTTACCCAAATTACCTTGGGTCATCACAGAAGAGGTAATATATTATTTATTGACATTTCAGTAATCTATCCAAGATAGAAAATAAATGACATGCTAAATTGGTGTGAAATTTTCTTATTGAATACCTTTCTAGCTTCAATTGAAAACAACATTTTTCATGGACATGAATATTTTATAGAAAATGTCATAAATTTATTTTCAACCAGTTAGAAGGCTCCTTTTTGCTCACGTTGCTTATTTTCAAAGTTCCTGAAATCATATCAACTAAACTCATCGGAAATAAGTTTTTTTAAAGTTTCATTTGAAACTATGTAGACAGGTAATATCAGATTGATGTTATGATTGAAAATGGATTATGCTGGGTTTATAGATTCAACTAAACTAAAAATTAAATTAACAACTGAGAATTAAGAATGTTGAATACACGAGAACGTCTATGAGGGTTTATACATTTACAACTGTCAATTAAATTAATAATTAAGAATTACAAAGTTGGTCAACTTTAAACTAAACAACTAAGAATTGAGAAATTTTGTGGACGCAAAATGATTAGAATCGTTGGAATGCCATCATTTGTTATTGTTTCTAGTAGTTTTTATGGTTTTCATGTTCAGGAGTTTTTAGTTTTTTTCGGGTTTTTTGCTCATTTGATTAATAATATTATTCAATTTAACACTTTGAAATGCCATTGAGCTTTCAATCATGTGATTCTTGATTATTAATTGCATTGTCCCTTCCCAATTGTTAATTCCTAATTATTAATTCTTAGTTTTTAGTTTAGTTGAATCTATAAACCTAGCATTACTGTTTTTAATTTTCCTGAAATTTTAGTATCTATTGAACCTTAGTTACTGTCTACGCAGAATAGGTCGTAGGGTTAATTTTATAAGCAATTCCAATTTATAAAATTTTCATACCGAACCTTCCACGCAGCAGAATTAATTCCCGATTATTTTTTTAAATCATCCCGAGTCGAAGACGAGGGAAATTTTCTATCAACAATGTAGACTACAAGTAAAAGTTTTCAAAATATTTTTGTGTCAACGGTATCATAAGTGAAAATATACCGGGACATTCCTCCAGGACGAGCAAAACCGCGTGGACCTGCGCCACATCGACATCTGCTCGGTGGACCCACCTGGGTGCACCGACATCGATGACGCCCTCCACTGCCGTCCTCTGGGCGTCGGACGCCTCGAGGTTGGCGTCCACATCGCCGACGTATCGCACTTTATCCGGCCGGGGACGGCGCTCGACCTGGAGGCCGCCTCCAGGGCCACCACTGTCTACCTGGTGAACAAGAGGATCGACATGGTGGGTGGATCGCCGATTAGAGGTTTTTCTCTTGGGTAGTCGAAAAAAAAAAGAAAAAGGGCCGTCGGAAGGTTTTGGTTATGTCTTTGGAAAGTTCACTCTTGCTGAATCATTGTAGATCTAAATGAACACCTAGTAGAAGGTATACAGTGTGTGACCCATTTTTAATGGAAACACCCCCCTGAAATTTGAAGTTGTTAACAGATTTTGATAATTTTTATTTTTTGAAATGTCAAGTACTAAAAGGTCTACCTTGGGACGAAATTTGAAATGTTTATTCCAATTTTCAGGGCATACTACGATATTTTTTCTTAGTCGAAAATCGAGATTTTTTATTAGCGATTTTTTTATTGAAAAAATCACTACGCCACTTGATTCAGAGTGCATCTAAACAGGTGTGACCAAAATTTCATGAAAAAATTAGTTACGTTAATTTATTTTTTTCCTTTTTTTCCTTCCAGAGTTGAGTTATGTGAATGTGATTCCATTATTTTAATGAAAAAAATTTACGCTATTTGTTTTTTTTTTTCATCTGGCGGCACTTTATTGTAGAAATCATAAAAACATATTCTCATGGCTATATCTGTTGATATAGGGTGTTTTTTGTAACTGTTAGCTTTGTGAGTTTTCGAATTTTTGAGTTATGATAACTTTGTTATTGATGAATATTTTTTCATGAAATTTTGGTCACACCTGTTTAGAGGCACTCTGAATCAAGGGGCGTAGTGATTTTTTCAATAAAAAAATCGCTAATAAAAAGTCTCGATTTTCGACTAAGAAAAAATATCGTAGTATGCCCCAATTTTGTCCCAAGGTAGACCTTTTAGTACTTGACATTAAAAAAAAAGAACTAAAATCTGTTTACAACTTCAAATTTTAGGGGGGTGTTTCCATTAAAAATGGGTCACACTGTATAATAGTTCCAGCCTACTAGGTTTCCATTTAGAACGACATTGTCGCTCAATTATTAGTAGGAAAATTTTTCTTTGGGTTTTTCAGTCAAAGGTTCGTTTAGTAAAAATGTTCAGCATATTCACCAATATTCACCAATGATAAACTATTGAAATTAATGATGAATTTACGATTGGCTGAATTTGAATTACTACTAGGAAAAGTGTTCTTTCCAATTTTGAGTCTTCTAATATTGAAAATAGTTTGGTTTCTTAGGCAACAATTTGTTCAGTTTGAATTGTCTACTGCATATTAACGCTAGCATATTTTAAACACATCAAACATCAACGAAAACCTGTCATTTTTATTTGGAAAATTCGAAATATTCGGACATTGAAAGCTTGATTATCATCTTTGGAGTCAATTTGGACAGCACAAATTCTTACTTGGCCAAATTATACTTAGGAAAAGTGTTTTTGTTTTCATAGTTTCTTGGTAAAAGATTCGTTTACTTGAAATTTTTCACTGAATATTCACCCTAGAATATTCAAGTGAAACAAACAATGAAAAACTGTCATCTCTAATTGGAAAATTAGAATTATTCGGACATTATAATAATAATAATATTAAATAATAATAATAATACATTTACAGTTTTACAGCAACTTTGGGTGCACAATGGATTAGATAAATCTGTGTGTGCAACCCATAGAACTCACATTAGAAGCTTGATTACGGTCTTGGGGGTCAATTTCCATAGCACTTGACCAAACTATTCCTAGGAAAAGTGTTATATTGAATATCATATGATTTATTGATCAAAAATTTGTTTAGTTTAGATTATTCACTGATTATTCACCAAACATCCACACAACAACTAGGCAATGTTGAACTAAACCTCTGAGTTTTTAATGAAAATTATAAAATTACTTTGATTCTTAGTGATGGTTCTTTCAGTTGGAATTATCTACTGTATATTCACCCTAGCTTAAGATATTCAAACAAATAAAATTGAAAATTTCGAATTGTTCAGACATTGATGAGACCTCGATGATTATCCCGAAGTGAATTTGGACAGCACAAGTGCACACTTGACTAACATTAGGAGTTCAGTTCAAAACTGGCGCAATATTAGCGTGTTTTTGTCGATTGAAACCCACAAACTGAATCGCTCGATAGGTTCCCGAACTCCTCAGCTCAAATCTGTGTTCCTTGCGAGGCGGAGAAGAACGCTTCGCCTTTTCCTGCGTGTGGGAGATGGACGAAAATGCCAACATCCTAGCCACCAGGTTCCACAAGAGCATCATCAAATCAAGATCAGCGATGACTTACGAGCAGGCTCAGATGATCATCGATGACAAATCCAAAAACGATTCCATCGCGCAGTCCCTGAGGAACCTCAACAAGTTGGCCAAGATCCTGAAGAAAGGACGGCTGGAAAAAGGGTAAAAACAATCAACGGTTCTTCCGGCTATCTCACTTTTTCTTCTTGTAATCCTTAGAGCTTTGGTTTTGGCTTCGCCGGAAGTCAAAATCCATATGGACTCCGAGACCATGGAGCCCCTCGACGTGGAGGTGAAGAAACTCTTCGAGACCAACTCCATGGTGGAGGAGTTCATGTTGCTGGCGAACATCAGCGTGGCGCAAAAGATCCTGGAAGACTTCCCCGAATGCGCCATGCTGAGGCGGCACCCAACACCGCCTAGCTCGAATTTCGACCCGCTGGTCAAAGCAGGGAGACATCTGGTGAGCAAATCGATAATTGTTACAGTCACAATTACAAGGTTTTATTTAACTTTTTGTGTTAGTTTAGGTCAGGTCTCGCGTCTAATCAACTTGAAATTCCATTTTTGTTAAGTAAAAAAACAAAATGGCGGCTCCAAGATGGCCGACGAGTTTTGTGATTTATGTCCGATTCGACTCAAAATTGGTATTTGGGGGCTTTTAGGGTCGGAGATTATGTTTCTGTTGTCAAAATTGAAATATTCAAGATGGCGGACGAACTGAAAAGTAGAAAATGGTAATTTAAAATTAATTTTTCAGGGTTTCGACATAAAAATCGAGTCGGGCAAGCAGCTGGCCAAATCGCTGGATGAGGCCGTCAAAACCGACAACCCGTACATGAACACCATGCTGCGCATCCTGGCGACGCGGTGCATGCTGCAGGCCGTCTACTTCGCCAGCGGAGCCCTACAAAAGGACGAGTACTTCCACTACGGGCTCGCAGTGCCGCTCTACACGCACTTCACCTCGCCCATCAGGAGATACGCAGACATCATCGTACACAGGTGAGACGAAAAAATCGAGTGAAATTGAACGAATTCGAAATATATGTCGATATTCTCCAATGGATTCGACTTCAAAGTCGGGAATCTAACGAAATATTTACGTTTACAAGTATAATTATTCCTTATCCCCTTCTAAAATTTGTCCATGTCGGTTTTGATTTTGGAGAATGAGCAAATTTGGGAAAGACCTGGATAAATCTTGTGATGTCTCATTCCAGGTTATTGGCAGTGACTTGCGGCTCGGACTCCACCTACCCCGACCTTTTGGACAAGCAGAAGACCGGCAATTTGTGCCAGAATTTGAACTACAGGAACCGGATGGCGCAGTACGCCGGTAGGGCTTCGGTGGCTTTCAACACTCACGTGAGTTTTTCTGGGATTTCTTTCCGGGATATCTGACTGGGGTTGCGTTTTTTTGTAGCTGTTCTTCAAGGGGAAACTGCAGGACGAGGACGGTTACATTCTCTATGTCAGGAAGAACGCCCTGCAAATTCTGATCCCCAAGTATGGTTTGGAATGTACCCTGTTTTTGGCTCAGAAAGGAGAAACTTCTAATATATTCGAGTACAATGAAGAGGTAGGAATAATAATTTATTTGTATTGCCCTGAACTTACCATAGATTTGAAATGTTTCCTTTATTTTTAGGATCAAACTCAAAAGGCGGGAAATATCGTCCTGCACTCTTTTGATCCTGTAAAAGTGAGATTGAGCCTAAACTCTGACAATATACAACACGAAAAATTCGCCTTGCAGCTGGTATCACCTTACATAGCAGGCTTTAGTGTTCAGCCTCTAAATGAAATGGAAAATGTTGAGGTAACTGTTGATAAGAAGAGGAAGTCTGGTGAAGGAAACAAAAAGAAAAACAAGAAAAAGTCTTAGCATATTCATTGTTTTAATTTTTATTCATTGAGAATTTTTTTTTTTTGAGATGTTTTACTGAATCACAATACCCAATCCACAGGAATCCCTCTGGAAACATAACATTGATATTGAGCAATGATATACAAGATTCAGTTATCAGGTGCAAAGGGAAAATTAATTTGTTTCACAAGTAGTTTTTTATAAAGGACAAGTACAAATCAAACAATAAATGATGAACATTTCCTCAAAGCTATCACTACTGTTTTTCCCTCACATGCTTTACCACACTCTTTCCAAATCCACAAGTATATAATGTTCCCTGGTACCACTTGAGACCCTTCACATGTCCTTTGTGCTCCCTGTTTGTGTAATTTTTTTCAAGATACCCCGATTTACAGTTCACTATCAACACATCCTGAGCATCACCACAAACAGCAAATTCTTTGGCATCATTGAAACCCATTCTGTTCACTTTTCTGTCAAAGCAGTGAATAACTGATACAAAGGTTCTGGGCTCACGTTTGTCAATTAGGTAGATGTCTCCTGCCAGAGTTCCCACTGTGATGTAGTTTTCATCATACTGGTTCCATGATATACTCATCAAAGAAGAGAACTCATTACTGTAGAGTACTGAAATAATTAAATATAAGGAATTTATTGTCAAAGAGTCAGAAAGAGATTATTTACATAAACAATAAAGTACCTGAGCATGGAACAGAGTTCCTTAAATCCCATATACAAGCCAGTCTATCTACACCTCCAGAAACAAACATGTTTTTATTGGTTCTCAAGGTATCTACACACATGACAGGTTCTAAATGAATATTCCTAGAATGAACTATTAATAAAATTGCTAACAGTCAAGTTTGAATACTTACTCAAATTTCTCTACAGGTCTTTTTTCCACACTATCAGCTTCCCAAATAGAAATAGATCTATCAGAACAAGCTAAGATCCTATTTGAGTCTTTCCATACCTCAATATTTGGAATGTAATCACCTAATCTGAAGTAATTTGTTGTTCTAATTTGGCTATCCTCATCTAGTGATACAATGTTTATATGACCTGTATCTTCTGCTAATGCTATCTTCAATAAAATAGAAAACTTTCATTTATGTTTAGGTGTTCTGTGAAGTAACTTACAGTATTTGTTGTCAAGAATTTTCCATCTGATGCAGTAGAGTAAATGTATTGTCCATTGAAGTCAAATGTTTCCATGTGCTTATCATCCTGAAAATGAAGCAAAGTGCCTTCCCAGAATGTCCCAGCTACCTCTGAAGCTCCGAGTATGCAGTTTCCTACAATATTTTGTTTTCAATAATATGATCTAAATTTATGGAGGAATGCTAATACCTCTTTCATTGAAGTCCAGAAAACATAAGGAATCGTACACAACTGGCACAGTGGAAAATTTTTTTCGAGGTTCCATTGGTTTATTCGGTGGGAAAACTATTCCCAGGGGTGCTGAAATGTGAGAATTTGGTGATTTCAACATTGTTTTGCCCTTTTCGATTTCTCTCAACAACACAAAAAAATGCGAAAAAGCAAGGGGTTAGAATATTTACTTTTCTGTCGTCTTGTTTCACATTCACTATTTACCTCACATTTTCAGTTCGTTATTGACAAAGACGACAAAAAGAGGAAGAAGCTAAACATGTTGTTCTGTGGTCAAGACAACTTCTGTACTTCAACTTCTGTGTAGTTCTGTTTCTGTGTTCAAGACTCAAGACTCAAGATGGCTGTTGGGTGATTGGTTCCTGTCAGTCATGGCGAACCTTTTGTGATTTTTATGTATAAGGCATTTAATTCACCTCATATCAAGGTACATCACGATAAGTAATATCAACATTTTTTTTCATAATCCTTTAATTCCAAGGAAGTTCTATACAATTTGCCTCGTTCAAATATAAATTGTGCATGCCAGTGTAGGTAGTTCTGTGAGGTAGACACGCAGTTTCATTTGATTTCTAATGAAATAATCTCTGATTTATTTTAAAAAATCCATTCGTGGTGTTCCGATCATCCCCTAACAACATTTTCGTCAAATATGGTCGCGTTGAGATTTACCAGCAGTGATTTTTTGCACCTGGACATCCGACATCTTCACCTTGACTCTAATTGTTTGCTACCTACTAATTTTAATAATCTTCTTTAAAGTACTTTTTGCTAATTGTTACCTAACAAAAAAGTTAATCAAACGTTTGAATTAATAGGGGATTCATGTTTTTCAGTTTACATTGAAAAAACGTGCGATAGTGAATTTTTATCATTGTTGAGCAATTTTTTAAGACTAATTTTAGAGTATGCTTGTCCATTGCATTGATATTGCATTTCCTTGTTAAATATGATTTAATTAGTTGAAATTTGTAATTCCATAATAACCAAGGCCAAATTTAATTATCCATGTTTTCAGGAATTAACTGTTCCTAGAGTTTTTTTTCGGGAATACATGCTTTATAAAATTCCATCTCATATTCTGTGAAATTTTCATACTAATGCTTGTTAATAATAATATTTTCATCAATATCAGCTCAGATTCAATACACTTATGTTTCAAACTGATCTGTAAAGTTCCAATAACTAAAATTTTTTGTATAGGTAATATGTTATGACACTGGTGCTCTGTAGATAAATAGAATGGCAGAATGTGTCAATTCAGAACTTCCAAAACAAGACTGCACTAGCCCAAGCCCTACTGAAACTGTTTGTTTGGATTCTTTATGTGCTGAGAATCATCCAGGTAAATAACACTCTTCATTGCATGTTATAATTATGTCACTAACACTGATTAATGTCACCAGTAGCCTCCTACTACTTATAGCCATTATAGGTATTATCAATTATTACATTGAAATTTGGTATTAGGCATGAAGAAATGATCATATCAGAATAATATCAGTCTTTCTTGGCAGCTTGGCCTTCCTATTATTTATTTTTAATATTCTAGTTTAGAGTTCCTTCATTTATTCTCAGACAATCATTACAGTGTTATGAGATTGGTGTCCTGTTGAAAAATGTGATAGATAATGGGTGTTTAGTATACTGCTGTAAATATGAGTTTTATATAGTGCTTCAAGCCTATATTTCAATCTGAACACAATGTAATTCATACAGGACTTTTTGAGATGTTTATAGTTTGTGCCATCATACATTTTGATATTCTACACCAGTTCCTGACTCTCTGTATACTATATCCTTCAAAATACACTCATTGCCTATTGTTAATTAATATAATAGTCCTAATACTCAAAGATAATGGTTCAAATGTGTTCAACATTATTGTTTGAAAGATAAACCAAAGTAAGACCAACTAGAAATTGCCAGATGTTTATATTTCTATTTAATGGCAACACTTAAATTTATTGGGCAAATCATTTGGGCCTTTTATCAAATATTTTTGAAACTTTGGGTAAATATCCAATATATTTGTAAATAAAAATGTTTGTTTTATATTATGGTTTGAAGGTCATGCTAAGGAAATCCCAGGTTATTCATTTGGTGACATTGATATTGAATATAGATCATACAAAATTAACTGAATAAATGTTCAGTGTTGTGTGTGATTGTGAACTTCAAATACTACCAGATATGCTTCCTTCACATGGTATTATTCTAATAATGGAATTGACATAAATTATGTGTCTATTTTTGCAATTGCAATTGATGCAAGTTTCAATTTCAGGTACTTCACAGAGTAAAATTAATCAAGTAATATCATTGGATGAGGAAGATGATTATGATATTGAGGTAGTAGAAAGGATTGAAAAGAGTAATTTTTTGAATGAACTAGGTCTGATACAAGAGTGTGAGGATGATGATGAAGATATCAAGGAAGAATATTGGGAAGACTGTATTGACCAAGACTTTTCTCAAGATTTAGTAGAAAATGTAAGAGAAATTGATCATTTCAACATTTTCATCTTAAATTTTTCTTAGTACCTGTATATTACTTTTGAAGGAAATGGAATTCTACAAACATTTTAGATATTAGATGAGTACATGATTATGTCTTGCTAGACATGATTATGTCTTGCTAGACTTTAGATCTTGTTTTTTTTATAGTTTGATGAAGCCAGTAGCAGTGAAGAAATAAGCTTTAGTGCTAGCCTGACAGCTACTCCTAGAAGCTCACAATTGAAGAGGAATAATTCTGATTCAGTTGAGAGAATTTTGGTAAGTTTATTCTAAACTGTTTGAAGATCCAAAGATCATTTTTGAATGTCTAGTTTTCTGTAGATTATTTCATTATATTAATGAAGATTTATTTTCTGTTTCATTGTGAAAAGCAGATAAATGTGCTTTCCCAAATGATGAATTTCTGTTTTGATTGAGTTAGTATCACTTTTTGTGTTGACTAACAAATGATTATTGTCTAATCTTCTCTCTGATACCCCAATGATCACTTGGATATGGAGATATGTACAGAGCTAGATGAAAACTCGATTTTTTTAGCGTAAACGCAAGTTGGACGTCAATAATGGATTCCCGTGCAAAAAGATCCCCACAGAGTCCCCAACAATGTCCACAAATGAGAGCAACACAAGGTAATTGAATAGTTTTTTATGTAGCAAGTGTGGAAAGTGACATATTTCGCTGGTGTAGGCCTTTAGCACGAGTTTTTTGCACTATTTTTCCTACGACCATAAATATTTTCTTTTTGCGGAAAGTCTTGTCAAAGATGTAACTTGAGCGGCGTCTATAATTTCAGGTGGTGTCGATTCGATATTAATGTCTATTTCCATATTTTAGGTAATAATTGAAAACTGTTTCGACTATTCCAGATGTGAATTACTGAATTTTTTCGTTTGCACAAACAATTTCATCAATATTCAAACCCATATGCTTACACTAATGTCACGAATATGAATATCAAAATTATTTCGACGGTAAGCACGCAACCAGAAATACAGCAGTGCATATTGACATTAACCGAGAAATATGAGTTGGTGCGTTGTCTCAAATGTCAAGTGGAAATTTTTGTATATATATATATGCGACCGTGCGATTTGTTTTTTTCAAATAACATGCCATAATGAGCTTTTTTCCAAATAACAAAACAGTTTAATTACGTTTTTATATGAGGTCGTGGGAAAAGTCATAATTTGATTGTCATTCAAGATTATTCATTGAAGTGTCGGCTGACATAACGGTTTTTTCACAGAGTAGACTAGACCAATGGTTCTGTTTTTTTTTGTATAACGTTATTTTCCAAATAAGAAGGTATTAGTAAAAATTCCGGGTACATCAGGAGCACCCAGTGACGTAGATTGCGGGGCACATCACATCTGTCCAAAAATGTCGGAATAGGTGTTCAATTCTTCCGAATATAAGTTTCGATCAAGATATAAAGGTAGTACTTTCTGATAGAATGTAACGTTGTAGATGAAAAAAATAAATAAATAACGGCTCATCATCCATCCAGGCAACATTCTCTAAAGTCTAAAGCAATCGCAATAGTTCGATCAAAAAAAGCCCACCCGCCTAACGGCGCGTTCACATGACAGCTGCTGTCGCCTAACGCGGAAAACTTGAATAAAACATCGCTACGCAATAATCTATAATAATAACCTGAAAAGTGAACACCTTGAAAATCGGAGCCTCTTACGACGTTAAAAACCGCCCAATGGAATCACAATATGCCATCAGCGGAAACGCGAAAAGCCGGCATGTGAACGCGCCGTAACCCTCGACCGTTTCCATGTGTGTCTCAGCAACAGCAGCACCTACTCGTCGACGGCGTCGTCACCGTCGCTGTGCGGCGCCACGACGCCAGGCGGCCGGCCGAGGGCGGTCATCCCCACCAAGGACAATCCGCCGCCCGAGATGGCCGAGTGGTTGACAAGGTTCGTCGCTTGGTCGAACGCCGAACGCATCATGGCTGTCAATGAGCTGATTGCGTGTTGTGAGCCGACGCAGGTCAGGCACATGATGCAGGTGAGATGAAGAAAACACTTTTCGTTTGCGGAAACTTTTCGATAGGCGATCTAGGTTCAGATCGTAGCGCCAGAACGGTGAAAAGCAGAAATACTCTATGGGCCATTCCAGTTTGTTTACATTGTCTGGAAGATTATCAATATTTCATTTTCTTTCAATATTCGCGAAAATCACGGAGTGGGCGGCCTCTGCTGTCAAATTTTCTAAGCCTTCCGCCGAGGGTGATCAACAAAGCAATTTAGCCATTGTATAGCATAGGCTTTCGTATTATTTTTAATGAAATTGAATTGTTTTGAATAGTTTTCAGACTTGTTTCGTGCTTATCAGCTAGTTACTAATATTATTGAAACATGCAGCAAGTTCAAAAAGTCGTAAATACGAAATCGACAAAGATTTGTTCAGTATTTCAGCGTTCCTCCTACCGTACAGACATCGTTCCGTTGGCACAAAATCCTGAATTTTCTTTCATGATTGTGTGAAAAATGGATTATCACGTTGAATGAAGGAGAACTTATCACCACCAACATTTACGTTTGTAGTAAGCACTTCCTATAGAACTGGATTTCTCAAGTAAATGCAAAGGTATATGTCTTTCAGGTTAAATCAAACAAATAAGATCTGCTTTTCTGTAGTTGTCTCTTGTTGTTTGTACTTTAGGACCATCAAGGAGAATTAAACCAAGAGATAGGCTCAAAAAGAATGCAATTCCTTCAATAAACATCTGGAAGTCATCACAACTTCAAGAGTGAGGGCAATGTGGGCTGAATAAAATCAAATCTTTTTTCAAAATGAATAAGCTGTGAATTGAATGAAGTATCAATTGAAATAAATGAATTTGAATGACTGGTAGACCACAAGGTCTCAAACTTTTTAAGTTATTCTTGGAACATACCTACTCATCTATATTATATAATTATTTTTATTATATGAATGAAAATAATAACTTGTGTTGCCTATTTAAGATAGGTAGGTATCTCAATATAAGCACCCCTATACTTACTTGTCTCAGAGAATAAAGTTAATTGACTACAATTCTTTGTTTTTATTTTGCTAATCATTTATTTTTGGGTTAGGATAAAATTATTACAGGTTCACAGATAAATTCATACTTCCACTGCTAATTTTCCATGGAACTATTTTAATTTCATATTACCTACCCTAGAGCTGAAGTTTGTGAGCAGGAGTTTATTTATATGTGTTTGACATCTATCCCACAAAGTATGTGACCAGCTTTGAATAATGCTTTTCACTATTTTGAGGGTTTCTTCTTATATCCAATATACTCTAGATACTCATTTCAATCTTGGCCATTCTTGAAATAAAGAGAAATCATTGAAATACAAATACCTTATTGGCCCCATTGATTTTGCAGAGGTGGTTTGAAAAGCCTATAAAAACATAATAAATCCACGAAACTCACATAAAATACCTGTTTTGAATTCTATAAACGATAATCTATCAAAAGCGCCCCTTTTGGATACTCAGGATCATTTATTTCTTCCCTAAAATTCGAATTGAAAATTGACATATTACCATTAAAATCATATACTAAATATTTGTTGATCACCCTCATGTCAAATTTTTGACATTTCTCGAGCGCCATCTGGTGGTTCGTGATTTTCGCGAATTCTCGAATTGTTTTTGCTTGGCTTCAAAGTTTTTTTTTCCGTTTCGTCCTTTTTATATAATGTAGCTGGGTTGGTGGCCGAGTGCGCTGAGGCGCTGCTGGTCTATAGACCGTACGGTCCGCGGTTCGAATCCCGGCGCGGCTTTTGGAAATATTTATTTCTGTAGCATCGTTTAGCAGGAGGAGATTGTTGACCAACCGAACATTCTTAGTACCTACCTAGATTTCAATCCTTCGGACACTCAACGATAACCAGCCGAGTAGTGCTTCGGATGACACTTGAAAAGCTAAGGTACCCGTCCTCCTAACTCATACAAGTCCTAGACTTACGAGAGTTGCTTTGCAACTAAGTTGGCGGTTGAAAAACACTTAGCAGATTTGTGCAGATATGGTTGTGTTTTTCTGGACAATAAACCTATCAATTGAAACTATTTTGAGTACAACTTTCGTTGAAAAGGCAGGTAGGAAGGTAGTATTTCAATAAGGGATAAAATGTATTTTAATAACATGCTACTTCTTGTTCTATGTGATCACCTACCTAGACAGTTGAAAAATTTGGGTCTTATTGATACCTATTAGGTAAACTTCAGAAAATACATCCAATATTATTAAAATTTTAGGAGTCTTTAACTGTACCAATTCACACTTTTTGAAACACTTGTTTTGATAATTGACAAAATCAAATATTAGAAATGGGTATGAAATGATACTTATGAATATTAAAAATATTAAAATATTTTAGATATTTGTGTATTTAAAGCGCATAGTGATAGATTCACGCTAAAAAAAAAAAACAGTTATCGCATGACGCGTATTCAACGGACTGATGTTTTTTTTTTTTGAGAAATGCGACATGATTGGGATACTTTGATATCTTCTGCATTCAAGCATTTCATCGGTATGTAGTTCAAATTCACAATTTCTGCTCTTTCCGCCTCATGAAGAGGTGCTTTATATAATTCACAGTCACCATTTTCAATCATGCAAGAAAATATGAGTTCGTCAATCAATGACAGTATTACCGCTCACGAGCTCAAATTCTGTCACAAAAATGACATTGTTTCAGGGTCTAAGATTATAATTTTTGTTGTTGTCAAAATTGAAGAATTCAGGATAGTTTATTATTGTAAAAATCAACAAATTTAAAATGACGGCTCCAAGGTGGCGGACAAGTTTTGTGGTTATGTTCAGATTCGATTCAAAATTGGCATTGGAAGTATTCGGGGTCGGAGATTACTATATTTTTTTTCTCGAAATTCAAAATGGCGGACAAATTTTTTCGTTATGTTCAGATTCGATTCAAAATCGTTTTTCTCTCGTCAGGTGATCGAGCCGCAATTCCAACGCGATTTCATATCGCTGCTGCCGAAAGAGCTGGCGCTGAACGTACTCGCGTTCCTCGAGCCCAAGGACCTGCTGCGCGCCGCGCAGACCTGCCGCAGCTGGCGTTTCCTCGCCGAAGACAACCTGCTGTGGAAGGAAAAGTGCCGTCGGGCGGGCATAGAGGGCGCGCCCAGGAAAAGGGGGTCGGCCAGGTCGCCCGGTCTCCATATGTCCCCCTGGAAGGTGAGACACACCTTTTAGTTGTTGGTTGTGGTGGTGGTTTTCTACTTTTGTAGAGAAATTCTCCTCAATTGCCAATATCGATATTCAATTTTGATCATAGTTTCAACACATTTTCACAAGAAACTAACTGATAAACTAAGAAAAAATCATCCTTATTTAATTGCTGACGGGTGATCGCGGTCGGCGATTATATTCCACCAAATTGTATTTGTTATTCTAAAATAATGTTATGATATTTACTTGGGTTCGTGAATTTAAAACACTCAGTACCAAACTGAATAATTTATTTAATTAAACATTTAAAATACAACAAAATAAACACTAAAATCTCAATGCTAACAATACTAGCTTTATTTCTAAACTGAACTCTTTCCAAACTAAACTGTCTGTACCACTGCGCTGCTTATATAGGTACAAAATACTCATCTAGCAAAATCTTGAATATTCAATAGAGTTCTGAAAGAAATACCGTTCATTTTCGATAAACTGCGACGGTTATGAGCCGTCCGCTAATTGTTTCATCGGTAAGCGATGTTATCGCGAGGCCTTAATTCACGGCCAGTCATGCCGTCGAGATAATGACTTCCGGTCTCATAAAAATAACATAAATTATTGAAATCTGCTGGTTTCTTTTCAGGCGGCCTACATGCGGCAACACGCCATCGAGATGAACTGGCGTTCGAAGCCGATCCGGCCGCCCAAAGTGCTCAAGGGCCACGACGACCACGTGATCACGTGCCTGCAGTTCTGCGGCAACCGCATAGTCAGCGGCTCCGACGATAACACCCTCAAAGTGTGGTCGGCCACCACCGGAAAGGTATCCATATTTTGAAAATAGAAATCATAGTGCCATCGCTACTCTACGCAACGTGCACAATAATTCGACAACGGCACACACAATTGCTAAGAATTCTCGCTCGATGGTTGCGATCACCGCTTCGTCTGTTTTTACCCTTAGACAATAAACACATCGTGCGTTTTCAGTGCCTGCGAACGCTTGTGGGGCACACGGGTGGCGTGTGGTCCTCGCAAATGTCGGGCAGCACCATCATCAGCGGCAGCACCGATCGAACCCTCAAGGTCTGGGACGCCGACACCGGCGTTTGCATCCACACCCTCTACGGACACACCTCCACCGTCAGGTGTATGCATCTGCACGGCAAGAAGTAAGTCGATGGGCGGGGCCTAATGAGGGGGCGTGGCCTAAGAGAATGATCGCGTTGCAGGGTGGTGAGCGGATCGAGGGATGCGACGTTGCGGGTATGGGACATCGAGACGGGCAACTTTCTGCACGTGCTGGTGGGCCATCTGGCGGCGGTGCGTTGCGTGCAATACGACGGTAGGCTGGTGGTGTCTGGCGCCTACGACTACATGGTCAAAGTGTGGAATCCTGAGACTGAAGAGTGCCTGCATACCTTACAGGGCCATACCAATAGGGTTTATTCGTTGCAGGTGCGTGATATTTTGATGCTGGTCGATAAACTTAATATCCCTGTCAAGTTTCTGGAACCGGCATAAGCTTCATAATTTTTTGATAACTGTTCCATATTGTCCAATGATTACTATAGTAAAAGGTTTGAAATTCTCGTCGAGCTCCTTAGTTGTTGAACTCCGAATATTCTTGATAACCAATTTCGAATGAGGACAAACATCGTTGAATTAGCGCAAACTTAGTCCGATCTTTGCAACAATTTCCGTATCCTGTCAAGTTTTTTTTTTTCAGTTCGACGGTGTTTACGTTGTTAGTGGCTCCTTAGACACCAGCATACGAGTGTGGGAGGTGGAAACTGGCGCTTGCAAACACACGCTGATGGGTCACCAGTCTTTGACGTCTGGCATGGAACTCAGGAATAACATTCTTGTATCGGGAAATGCCGATTCTACAGTCAAAGTTTGGGATATCGTCACCGGGCAGTGTCTGCAAACCCTTTCTGGTAAAGAAAATATATTTCTATTCGATTGGCGAGATCACAAACGCGAAAATAAAGTGTTAAAATATCATAAATTTATAGTTATTCCCAGAAAATATTGTGTAATGTTTGGATGAACACCGCTCTAAAAGTCCTCTGATATGCATATTCCACTATTTCTCGGATCTTTTTGATCCCATGAATGAAGTGAATTGTTTAAGCATTTATCATATTAAAATGAAGACTTTGTGGGTAACTTATCAAATCGTTCTGATGGTTGTGGTATTTTTCCAGGCCCATACAAACACCAGTCGGCGGTGACTTGCCTCCAGTTTAACGGGCGCTTCGTGATAACCTCGTCGGACGACGGGACGGTCAAACTGTGGGACGTCAAAACCGGCGAGTTTGTGCGCAATTTGGTGGCGCTTGACAGCGGCGGCGCCGGCGGCGTCGTTTGGAGGATCAGGGCCAACGACACCAAGCTGGTGAGTAGATGATCCTGCTCAACTTTTTGTTTATTTAAATAATTTGTCGGGTGGCGTTAGAAAAGGAGATTTTTGATGTCTCCCTGTAGGGAAAATTCGGCGATGCTGCAGCAATTTCCCTTCCGATTCTCTTGTGAAGACCCAAGGTAGTGAATAGATATTCATGATTGATTCAGCCAGAAAATGTATAATTGTATGCTTACCCTGCTATGAATTGTCAATTCACTCTGCTGAATAATATAATCTCTATTCACTATACTACCAAAAATAACACTAGACAGAATAGTAATAATAGAATTCATGCATGTATATCTTTACATAAATTTATAACTCACTGTGACTCATATGTGATGCAAAACTATACTGTATATTAAGCCAAACTCAACTGGACACGAGACACAACACCAAACTCTTCGCCAAACACCGCTCTCAATTCCCTGAGAAGAATTATTTATATCTATCTCTTATTTATCTCTATTTTCAATACATGACTGACTGCTCGTCTGTAAACCACTTTCTCCTCTTACCGCACCAAAAGATAAGCTTTGTCACCAGTGGAATGAATCAACGGATTGACATAACTATACGGTGTGATTATTAAACACACATTCAAGTGTGTTGTGTTATATAAAAATTTTCCGAGTTTGTTTCCATGTTTTGGCGAAAGCGCCTCCGCTTTCCTCGAAGCAAGGACAGGAAAATATTGGAAAAGTCACCAATTAAGCACAACAAAAAATAACTCTCGATAGTCACAATCGAAATGGACCGATTTAATGCTCTGTTGGTTTTAGGTGTGCGCCGTCGGCAGTCGCAACGGCACAGAGGAAACTAAACTGTTGGTGTTGGACTTTGACATCGACCTCAACGTGACTAGATAATTATTCTAAAAGACTTAAAAAATTTGGTGTATGGGTGTGCGAGAGTGTGATTGGCTGCGGCTGCCATCTGAATGCCAGTGATGCTGTTGCCTCAGACTAAACAAAATGTAACCAACATTAGCTTTAATCTCGTTGAAACTGACGAAACATCCGCCCCGTCGATGTGAATGCCGAATCTGTGGAAAAATAATCTTGGGCTTTGGAACAGTGATATCTGGTTGTTTTTTGGCAAGAGCGCGGCTCCTAATGTAATACAGGGTGATTTCAGGCGGCTAGAGTAGCATGAATATCTAAGGAAATAACGTTGTTGAAAATTTTGCAAAACAAACTGTTCTCTTTAGGATACTCATAATACTCCATCCACCGCGAATTATTCTCTATGTGGGGGGAGTCTGTGGTGAGATCTTCTCTGATTTAGAGTGCTCCATCAGGTTGATGAATGAATAAGTTTCACCAAAATCGGGCAAGAATTAAATGAGTTACAGGGCGATCATAATATGAACTATCAAATACCCTATCTCAATTGACAAGTTCAGCCAGCGTCTGCCCTAGTGCTGTCTTTGTCGTCAAGATTGCAACTTAAAATAACGAAAATGTTATGATTGGGACGTAAAAAAGAGAAGAAGACTAATATCACAACTATAATGTGTTTGGAATTATTCAACTATTATTGTAAGCTTACAATGCTCACCAAATATTCAAAATAATCGGAATAACGAAAATACTACAAGAAAAACAAACCAATTATATACAGGTTATATAAGTCTTCTTCTTTTTTAGTCCCAATCAAAGCATTTTCATTATTTCAAGTTGCAATCTTGATGACAGAGACAACACTAGGGCAGACATATTTTTTCTCTCAACGCTGGCTGAACTTGTCAATTGAACATAATTTTGACGCTCGATATCTGATGCTTCATTCTATGATCAAAAGAGGTCTCAACTACGTCTCGCCCCTCATAATGTTCCCTGGAGTCCCCTCAAAATTTAATCTGGTGCTGTTTATTTCGTTTGGAACTCTCTCATGACCGTTTCGAGTACAAATTCGATATTTTCGATGAGCGCCTTTCCCCCTCCCCAGAGCAGTTTTCGCTTCAACAACAATACTTGCAATGTGCGCAAAGCTTTTTTTTGCCTTACGCATCAACCTTCTGTGATGTGTATATCCTATCCTGCGAAATAATACTCTGAGAAACCGTATTTATCTTGATTTCGACGCTCTGGCCTATGCCATAGTGTTGACGAGTCACAAAAAACTAATAATATCTTATAGAGGGATAGATTCACAACCAAACTTTTTGCGTTTTGCTTTTTTCGTTTCGCCTTCTGATTGGAGGTGGTGGTGCGTCAGTTTGATTCCATATTCTGCTTCACCAATCAAAAGCCGAAACGTAAAATGCAAAACGCAAAACGTTTGGTTGTGAATCCCGCTTTATCTTGTTCATACATTTTTTTCTGTGTAGAAAAACTACTGTAGCACAGTATATTGATGACAAATGATAACTGTCGTATCAAAATGGCAAAAAATTGGTGACTCGTCAACTATTATGATCAGATCATGTTTAAAAAAAATTGTTTATTATTGAAGGAGCAAATAATTCCATTATATGCAAGTCAGCCAAGTTAGTCCACGACTGAATTATTGGAATTTATTTTCACATTGTTTTTGATTGAGGAACATATTTACCTGTTTATTGATAGTGATATATAATTTTTGTATTTATACTTAATTGAAGGAATCAAATTTGTATTTATTATAGCGGTTATTCCTGTGAATAATTATGGATGTTTTATATATAATAGTCGTGGACAAACAAGTGAATTTTCATTTGCAATCAATTTAATTATATATTTTTCAATTCTTCAATCGGAACAGTTGTTTTTCCAAATGGCATGTAATTATTTTCCAATTTTATTGTTATTATGAATCTCTGTTCCTAAGGTCAATTAGTTTATTATTTGATTATGCACCAGAGAGACTGATAGTATGTTTAAGTTCTATTCTGTGGTATATAAGGACGCGAACATTTTTATACCACCTAAGTTTATCTTTTAAATTACTAGCAACTGATGACTACATCACTTTTTTTCGAAATCACCCCAACACTGGTAGATTTTTCAAATTGAAACCCCATGCAAATGCCATTGTTGCCCTGAATTAGTTCAATTCTCAACGATAAAGGTTTATCCTTCGATTATCATACGTCCTGGGCAAATTCAAGCATTTTTCTAATTATTTTCTGCTGAGTGATTGGAGAGATTCGCTCGCTTGAACCAATCTATTTTAGGTAATGAACTGAAAATGTGGTTCAAGTGAAAATTTAACCAATCTTTAATGCTCAGTTTTTTCTCTGCTACCCGAATTATAGCATCAAATAATTTTCCTCCATCAACTGTATCTTTTCTTTTTATTCTTGACAGCGTATCTTTTCTGTATTGTTAAGAAACAGTGTGGTTCAAGCTCAATAATCTTGTCATAGCTCAACATAATTGATTGTACATAATTGTTAATAGGTTATTGAAGTGTCATTACATCACATCCAGTGGATAATTGTAGAATTTTCAGGCATCTAGTTTTATCGCCCCCCATTTCGAGATTCTCATCATCGCCCATGCCATTGCCACAATGATGATAATAATAATAATTAGTGATCATCAGTACAATTCGAGAAACATTTTATAGGTAGCCATATTTTTAAAATGTAGTAGATAATCAAAATGTAAAGAAAGCTTAGTTATTTTTTCTACCTCCTTATTATATAAACGGAAATTCGTATGTAATTTTTTGTGAGATTTGCAGGGTACTCGATTGTATGCCATGTAGGAAGGTTTTCCTAATTGCCTAGTTTACGATGAGGATGTTTTTTCGAGTTGTCCTGTTTTTCGGCGCGCGCTCCAAACCTCTACTCAAAAAAATTTATTTTCAAAATTACTACATGTTTGGTCTCCGTTGATTTGCAATTTTCTGTAATATATCTCGAGAGGATTTCATTTACCTTCTGTGGTGGTTTGGTGGTCTTAGAAATATCAAAAAGTCATTGTAATGGAGGAGTGTCTTGGTTTTTACCTTAGGTCATATATGGTTACGCTAGATCCGGCATCATGTAATATTTGTTTGGTATTCGAGGGGTCTGCTAGAATGTACTATAATATCACGTGGTACAACACATTTGTCTTCCCCCCGGATCTACCAAACAAATAAACTAGATACCGTATCTAGCGTAAGCATATAAGATCTAAGGATTTTACTGAGCATGCGTTATTTGTTATCGATGAAGATTGGGTAGCAAAAATGTACATTTGGTGATTTTATTTTGTAATTATTTTGAAAGTCTGGTGTTGTTAAATGTTATAATTTCAACTGTATTTGTTGTATTTATTTTATTAAACATTGAATTATTCTTGAACCGCATTTTAGTTCGCAATTTTATCAAGGTAGAATAGCCTTTCGCTTTCTGATTAACTCAAAATATATCCCAGATTGTTGAATAAACCTTCTTTTGCGACAAAAAAAATCAGTCGTCGTAGAGGCTGTCTAGCCCGGACTAGAAGTGTTCCTTATTTCTCAAAACAGAAAAAAGTTATGAATTTTTCTCTCTCGATCTTAGTTGGGAATCTGTGCGACCAGGCAGATAACAGAAAATCACGAATAACTCAGAAACCAAACCAGATAAAAGGAAAAACAGAGTTGAGATTCGTGCATAGCACATCGAAAATACCCTGTATACAATTTTTCAGGCAATTCCATTTTTCATCGGATTCTCAAAAGGTTCAAAGTTAACCTTGTGTTTTTTCGATCTCAGTTGGGACTGGGCAGATGACAGATCAACTTGGGTCAAACAACTTCTTACTGAACATTGTTTATTGATCATTTTTTAATTTGTCCAACTTAACCTCAAAAACAGTACAAAACATCTGATATTTCTGAACATTTCACAAGTTTGAAATCTTAAATACTAAAAACTAATGTTTCAACATAAAAAATACAATACAACATTTCTCTGGGTCAGTTATTCGTATTTCGTCAAATCGAAGGAGAGCACTTGGCTTATCAGGCAATCGGCAGGCTGAAATATGAAAAAAAAAACGTAGATTCAGAGATAATGCATTTTCCAACCAAGTAAATAACTAAGTCCGTTCATCTCAAATGTGAATAGCAAAACCATCCGTCGTTTCGGTCGCAAAACGTGGATAACGTCCCCGCAGTCAACAACACCGTCAGCCATGTAGTATAACTAGTTCCGGTCACTAAGAACCCCCAATTGACCCTTCCCAGAATAGAAAGTTATCATGGCGGATTTCAACATTTGACAGATTTAGGGAAAAATTTGACAGTTGACAGTTGAAAAAATAAATGTTTTATGTCAAAATTGAAATAAAATGTGAACAAATCCAAATTCAAGAATAATATCCTCTTTCTTTGTGCCTTTTAATTCTTAGAAATATCTATCATCGATATTCTGGAATTTAGAATCGTTTCCATTTCAATTCAATATTGACATGGAACACTTATTTTCTCAACTGTCAAGTGTCAAGTTTTTCCCCAGATTTTTCCCTAAATCTGTCAAATATTAAAATCCGCCATGATAACTTTCTATTCTGGGAAGGGTCAATTTACCTTCCCAGAATAGAAGGTTATTATGGCGGATTTCGACATTTGACAGATTCAGGGGAAAATTTGACAGTTGACAAAATAAGTGTTCCATGTCAAAATTGAATTGAAATGGAAACAAATCCAAAGATATTTCTTAGAATTAATAGGCACACTTATTTTGTCAACTGTCAAATTTTCCCCTGAATCTGTCAAATGTCAAAATCCACCAAGATAACTTTCTATTCTGAGAAAGGTCAATATATCCATCGAAAGTTACCTTGATCTCGGGACAGATGCCGATGAGAGCGTCCGCGTGCGAGTAAAACTCCTCCTTGAGCGAGATGACGATCGTCTGCAGCGACTCGGTCTTTTCGCGAATGTACTTGGCCACCTTGCCGATGTTGGTGTTGTCCAAGGCGGCGTCGACCTCGTCGAGGACGAAGAACGGCGCCGGCTGGTAGCTGTGGATGGCGAAGAGCAACGCCAGCGCCGCGACGGTTTTCTCGCCGCCCGACAGGTTGGACATCGGCTGGAAGCGTTTGCCCGGTGCCACGCAGTTGTAGTTGATGCCTGTAGAGGGACAGACAATATTTATGAATACTTGGGTAATAAAAAGAAAACTCTTGGGGGTATTCATAGACTATAAAAAGAAGCATTTGATGTAGCTTCCCATAATAAATATTATCAAAATCAGAACACATTGGTTGAAAATGGAAACGAGAGGAACATTATATTGATATACAGGGTCACTCACGGTCGATGGTACCTTAGACTTTTACGGAGAACGGGAAGTAGGATTATTGTGAAAATTTATTGGTTTATTGGGTTATCAGATCTGTTCTATCAAATGGAACACCCTGTATTTTATTTCATTTTTAGATTCTTCCTGAAGAGCTTCCTGAAGAGCTGATTTCGTCGATCTATCATACTTGGGGTATAGCGAGAAAGATTACAGAGATATAGGGTGTGAAAAATCGAGATTTTTCAAATTTAGGAATTTTTTGTGCCGAAACTATTCATTGTTGCTCAAAATGGCTTACATGTCCCTATCTCAACTTTTCATTTACTATCTACTGACATTTAATAGAAACAAATAGAGGGTGATGCAAAACTCAAAATTTGGAACCACCCGTATTCGTTTCTATTAAATGTCAGTAGATAGTAAATGAAAAGTTAATATAGGGACATGTAAGCCGTTTTGAGCAGAAATGATCAGTTTCGACACAAAAAATTCCTTAAGTTGAAAAATCTCGATTTTTCACACCATATATCTCTGTAATAATTCACCATCGACCCCAAGTATGATAGATCGACGAAATCAGCTCTTCAGGAAGAATCTAAAAATGAATTAAAATACAGGGTGTTCCATTTGAAATAACAAAGTTGTTGCTACTTTTCGATAGAAGCTGCAACACTGTATTGATAAAAATATTTTAGACGGATAGAGCAAGTTTGATTATCCACGCCCACAAATTTTCGAAATGATCTGTTTTTCTGTTCTCCAGATATTTCTAATGTTCCATCCACTGTGAAATACCCGGTATAAGGGTGTGAAAAATCGAGATTTTTCAACTTCAGGAATTTTTCGTGCCGAAACTATCCATTATTGCTCAAAACGGCTTACATGTTCCTGTCTCAACTTTCCATTTACTATCGATTGATATTTAATTGAAACGAATACAGGGTGATTCAGAATTTTGAGTTTTGCATCACCTGTTTCTATTTAATTTCAGTAGATATTAAATGAAAAGTTGAGACAGGGACATGTAAGCCGTTTTGGACAGAAATGATTAGTTTCGACACAAAAAATTCCTATAAAGTTGAAAAATCTCGATTTTTCACACCCTATATCTCTGTAATATTTCGCGCTATACCCCAAGTATGATGTATCGATGAAATCAGCTCTTCAGGAAGAATCTAAAAATGAAATAAAATACAGGGTGTTTTATTTGAAATAACAAAGTTGTTGCTACTTTTTGATAGAAGCGGCAACGCCACAACGCTGAAAGTATTTTAGATGGATAGAACAAAACTGATTACCCATCAAAAAACCAAATTTTCAGAATAATCCTACGTCCCATTCTCCGTAAACGTCCAAGGTACCATCGACCGTGAGTGACCCTGTATATTGGTTCGAAAACGGGTCAATGGAGATTCTCACCGTCCAAATAGGGCTCCTCGGGATTTTCGGCGCCCAAGAAGGCCTGCGCTGACTGATTCTGCGCCAGGGACTTGTAGATGTTGTCGATTTCATTGGAGACGTGATCGAAGCATCTGGTGAATCTTTCGTACCTACGATTTTGATTGATGGTGATTGAACATTTTGGTGATGGTGAGTTTAGAAAAATGCTTAGATAAGATGAAAGTTGTACAATTTCGAGACTCTTAATATTGTGTTCACAAATATTACATTGTTTAACAAGAAGGAGAAGCGTAACATTTCTGGACAACTGTGAAGATTGCTATATTGCAACACAGAGTCCAGGAACTGCTTTTTCTACATCATCAACTGAAAAGAAATATCATTTTCTTCTTTGAGAAATTTTGTCTGAAATATCAAAATTTCCTAGCGATTTGCGGAAATATTGATTATATTCGTCCATTCTTCGAAAAATTTGATGATAAGTGTTTTGCACGATTTTAGTTTTCCATCTATTTCCGCAATTTCTGATAGTTATGAAAACACAGCAAGTACTTCATATGGCAACTCTTTGCGCTCTATAAAATGGTGTAATCGAATTTTCAGTAAGTCGTTCCAGTTTCGAATAACTCAACTTCAATTTTTCTTTTGAAACAAGAAAATACACATTCATTTTAATGCTATAAATATATAGATAAAAGTAGCGCATTTCAAAGACTTTTCACATGGTCTTTGCAAAAATTGATTATCCTTCTCGAGAAATTTGATGAAAAGTGTTTTGCACGATTTTAGTTTTCCATCACTTTCCGCCGTTATTCTGATAGTTATAAAAAAACAGCAAGTACTTCCTAATGCAACTTTTTGCGTTCTATAAAATGGTGTGATCAAATATTCTGTAATACGTTCCGGTTTTGAAAAAGTCAACTTCAATTTTCCTTTTGAAACAACAAAATACACATTCATTGTAAAGCTATAAATATATGGATGAAAGTAGCGCATTTCAAAGACTTTTCACATGGTCTTTGCAAAAATTGATTATCCTTCTCGAGAAATTTGATGAAAAGTGTTTTGCACGATTTTAGTTTTCCATCACTGTCCGCCTTTATTTTCAGAGTCATCAAAAAACAGCGAATACTTTCTTTGGCAACTTTTAGTGCTCTATAAAATGGCATAATCGCTTTCGAAAAAATCATTATTAACCTAAATTTGTCTCATGAGATGGAAAAAAAAATACACGTGTATATTTTTCAAATTACCGTTGTTGCTTGATCCTTTCGAAGGCCGCCTTGGCTTTCTTGTTCTGCTTGCGCAGGTTCTCAAACTCCTCGTTGGTGGATTGCAGCTTGCCGCAGGCCAGCTGCAGCTTCTCGATGGCCTTCATGTTGGGCGCCTGGATCTTCGTCAGCGTGTCCTGCAGATGCTGGATCGACTTCTGCATCTTGTCGCCCATCCTCTTGATCTCGTCCTTCTCCTCGAGGTCCTTCTGGGTGTCGGAGAGGCTGCTGTAGTCGATCTTGATCCTTGGAAAACGAAAAAAAAAAAAAAGGTTGGGGAAAATCATCATTCGCAGATATTTCAAATTATTGTTGTTGATTTTATTATTTTCACAAGCTTTTATTTGGCTTTCCTTGTGACTGAACATTTGAACAAAATCTTACAAGTTGAATATAACCAAGTTGGTGATTAAAGATGATTTTTCATTGTCAAAATCAACAAATTCAAGATGAAGGTTTCAAGATGACAGAAGTGTTTTGTTATGGACCAATTCTATCCAAAATTGGTATCTGCGGCGTTTTGAGGTCAAAAAATTCAGCATGCTTTTTTAATATGAAAATCAACGAATTCAAGATGGCGGACACATTTTGTGATTATGATCCGATTCTATTTAAAATTGATATTTTGGGATAGTTGGGGTAGGAGATTATGATTATTTTATCCAAATTAACGAACTGAAGATGCTTATCCATTATCAAAATTTATAAATTCAAGATGGCGTCTCCAAGATGAAGGACGAATATTGTGATTGTGGTTAAATTCGATTCAAAATTGGTATCTGAAGGTTTTCGGGGTGTGAGATTATGATTTTTTGGTCGAAATTAACGCATTAAAGATGCTTTTTTTTATTGTCAGAATCAACTAAGTAATTCAAGATGAAGGCTTCAGGATGACGAAACAGTTTTGTTATAGACCGATTCGATTCAAAATTGGTATCTGTGGATATTTGGAGTCAGATTATCGTTATTTCATTCAAATTAACGATTTGAAGATAACTTTTCATTATCAAAATTAGCAAAATGAAGTCGGTTTTGTGATTACGGTCAGATTCGATTCAAAATAGTGTTTTCGAAGTCAGAGATTATGACTATTATGTAGAAAATGAAGAATTGTACAAATTCAAGATGGCGGACGAATATTGTGATTGTGGTTAAATCCGATTCATAATTGGTATTTGAGAGTTTCCTGGGTCAGAGGTAATAATTTTTTTAGTCGAAATCAACGGATAACAGATCTTTTATTGTCAAAATCAATGAATTCAAGATGGTGGCACCAAGATGGCGTAGGATTTTTGTGATTATGGTCAGATTCGAATCAAAATTGGTAGCTGAGGATTTTCAAGGTAGTAGATTATGATTTATCGTCAGAATCAGGTGATCCAGGATGCTTTTTTATTGCCAAAATAAAAAAAATGAGATGACAGCTCCAAAATGGCAGACGAGTATCATGATCAGAGGTTCTTATTTTGTACTCGAAATTAACGAATTCAAGATAATTTTAAATTATCGAAAATTATAAATTCAAGATGGCGGATCCAAATTGGCGTAGGAGTTTTGTGATTATGGTCAGATTCGAATCAAAATTAGTATCTGGGGATTTTCAAGGTAGTAGATAATGATTAATTGTCAGAATCAAGTAATCTAGGATGCTTTTTTATTGTCAAAATATTAAAAAAAATAAGATGACGGCTTCAAAATGGCAGACGAGTATCATGATCATGATCAGATTTGATGCAAAATTGCTATCTGAGGGTTTTTAGGGTTGGAGGTTATAATTTTGTACTTGAAATTAACAAACTCAAGATAATTTTTAATTGTCGAAAACTACAAATTCAAGATGGCGGTTCCAAGATGGCGTAGGAGTTTTGTGATTATGGTGAGATTTGATTCAAAATTGGTAACTGGGAGTATCAGGGGTCGTAAATGAAGAAGTGTATATGCTGAAAAGTACAAAATAAAATAAACGTGAAAGTAGCAGATACAAAATAGCTTTTATCTGTTCTGGTACTCACAAAAAACTAGATCAAACAATGAAATCAATTTTTTTTGTGTTTGTATGAGAGAATATTTCGTAGTTTTTTTTTAGAAAAAACAGTACCTGGCCTCCTTCTCGTACTGCTGGACAGTACTGTTGGTATCAGCACCGGACGACGACTGCGACGGATCCGCCGCCGAAATATCCTCCATATTCCCCACAATCATCGGTACGGCGACGTCGTCCATCTTGCACTGCATGAGCAACGTGTGCCGCTCGCTCCTCTTACTCTCCGCCTTGCCCTCCAACGAAACTACCGCCTTCTGCGCCGCCTGCACCTCCTTGGCGATGGCGCCCACCTCGCGTCGAGCCCTCCCCACCTCCTCCTCGGCCGCCTCCACTTCCTGCTTCTTGTGCAGCCGCGTCGCCTTCAGCTGCTCGACCTGCTGCAGCTCTTTGTCGATCTCGTCGCGTTGCTTCGCTTCTTGCTTCCTGCATGTTTCTAGTTTTTCTTCTTCGTCGTTGACGGTGCGCTCCCATCGGCTCACGTTGTCTGGGTGGGGGCAGGAGAGAAATTGTTTGAGCATTCTTAGGTTGGCAAGAAATTGTCATCAACGTCAATAGACATAACTGTCAGTTGGGCAGATGAATTTATAAGCCCACCAAGTCATCAATATTTTTCTATCCATATACATGCTTTAAATTTATATAAAACCAGGATATGAAAACAATCAAATTAGATGACAGTTGACATGAATGACAGTTGACATTTATGACAGAGTAGTATCAACCCTAGCGGTGCCCTAGAACGCTAAGAAACTGCCACCAATAGCTATTGAATATGGTCAATTTCTACTCATTCAAAATGAAAATTGAATCGTTACTTCTTAAGAGTTGTTTCTAGAGTACTGAGGAATATATTATGATTTCAACCCTTTCGTAATGTTTCTTTTGATAACAAGTTATTGTATATTATATCAAGTTGTAACTCCCTGTTCAATCACACATATTTTACATATTTCGGTTGTCTTTATCTTTTTTTAAATTGATATCGTATTGTCTGCCACTTTTTTTTCATTCATATTATACCCTCCACATGACTCACAACTAACATATAATGTAGCTTTGTCAAATAAATAACAGCTATCTATCTATCAACTTCGTACGGTTTAATGGGCGAGATCACAACCTTTAGAATGATGAATACAGTGGTGGGATTAATTTTAAATTTTTTTGCTAGTTTTTCTGAAATAAATTTCCAAAGAAAAGTTTATGTTTTGTGGAAACCGTGCAGAGATATGACGTAACGAAGTTTTCAATCAGATTATCAATATTTTTCTTGTACTCCAATACAATTATTATTTCAATCGAAAGAGTTCTCGATTAGTAGCTGAGCTACAGGGGGTCAAAGTTCAATAATTTTCTTATTATTTTAATTGAAATATCCCGCTCACTTTCGAGTATTTCAATTTGAAATTTGTTGTGGTGAATACTTCCTAGAAGATCATCATTTTAGACATTTTAAAGATTTTGGGAGTAGAGGCTTCTTTATCTCCCCAAACATTTTCGTAGTATGCCACTAAATTGACAAGTTCAGCCAGTTTTGAGAGAGAAGAAATATGTCTTTGTAGTCAAGATTGCAACTTAAAATAATGGAAATGTTATTATTGGGACGGAAAAAAAGAAGACTTATATAACCTGTATATAATTGGTTTGTTTTTCTCGTAGCTTGTTTTCATTATTCCGATTATTTGAAATATTTTGTTAGCATCATTTGAATTCCAAACTCATTATAAATGTGTTATTACATTTCTTCTCTTTTTTACGTCGCAATCATAACATTTTCGTTATCTCAAGTTCCATTATTGATGACAAAGACAACACTAGGCAGACATGTTTTGTCTCTCTCAAAGCTGGCTGAACTTGTCAATTGTAGTTCAATTTGGAGGTTTTTTGCTCCTCATTTTTATAGATAAGTAACGGCGTTCATCTTAAATGTAAAGTACTATAAACATCATCAGCCATGTAGTAAAAATAGTTCCGGTCATTGACACATAGAAATCAGTTAAGAATCGTCCTTGTAATCTGAAAAGAAGCAGAAACTCTGATAAGTAGATTATGAATGTGGCGTGAGAAACGTTTACAGTGACACAATGAGTATCAACTAATATAATAATGTCTATTATTATCAAATAACAATGACAATGTATTGATTTCCAAATAGCAAGAGAGAATGACGTTTTTATAAATGGTCGTAGGAAATAGCTACATGTGTATTTAGAGCGCAAAGTGATAGATTGCCGCTTGAAAAATACAACAATATACTGAGTGTTTCTTCAATATTACAGTTCACGAGCGGCAATGCTGTCACTTAATGAGCGGTGGTAGAAAAAAATATGTATCGCTCACTTTGAGTATCCCGGCTTCTCTCAAAATCCAAGTTGCTGGATATCCTGTTGATCTGCTTCTCGTACTCCAGCCGCTTCTTCTTCCTCTCCTCCTGGGCGCGCAACTCCCTATCCTCGTACTGCCTGATGTTTTTGACGCCGATCTCGCGACAAAAGTCTGAGAACACCACGTCCTCGACGCTGTTCATCTTCAGCTTGATCTCCTCGATCTGCTGTTCGCGCGTCTGCATGCTCTTCTCGATGGCCTCCAGCTGCGGCCCGTACTTTTTCATCTCCACGTCGAGATGAACCAGCTCGCGGTCCACGGTGGCGATCTGCTTTTTCTGCAAACGGCCGGAAGTAGGGTTCGCGTGATTTTAAGCATTTGATCAAGTGATTGTAGTGAAGATTATGAGAATCATACCGTATAGTCGATCCCTTGATTCATCCCACAAAGTGGGGTTTACAGACGAGCGGTCAGTCATGTATTGAATATAGAGTAGGGAATATCATTCTTAGTTTGGCGAAGAGTTTGGTGTTGTGTCCAGTTGAGTTAGTTAATATAGAATATAGTATCGTTTGGTGTGGTAAGAGATGATAAGTTTTTTCTAAGGAGAAAGTGGTTTACAGACGAGCAGTCAGTCATGTATTGAATATAGAGTAGGGAATGTCATTCTTCTCAGGGTATTGATAGCGGCGTTTGGTGAATAGTTTGGTTTTGTGTCTCGTGTCTGGTTGAATTTTTTTTTTGTAAGGAGAAAGTGGTTTACAGACGAGCAGTCAGTCATGTATTGAATATAGAGTAGGGAATGTCATTCTTATCAGGGAATGTAGAGCGGCGTTTAGTGAAGAGTTTGGTGTTGTGTCCAGTTGAGTTATTTAATATAGAATATACTATTGTTTGGTATGCTAAGAGATAATGAGTTTTTTTCTAAGGAGAAAGTGGTTCACAGACGAGCAGTCAGTCATGTATTGAATATAGAGTAGGGAGTATCATTATTCTCAAGGAATTGATAGCGGCGTTTGGTGAATAGTTTGGTTTTGTGTCTCGTGTCTGGTTGAATTTTTTTTTTGTAAGGAGAAAGTGGTTTACAGACGAGCAGTCAGTCATGTATTGAATATAGAGTAGGGAATGTCATTCTTATCAGGGAATGTAGAGCGGCGTTTAGTGAAGAGTTTGGTGTTGTGTCCAGTTGAGTTATTTAATATAGAATATACTATTGTTTGGTATGCTAAGAGATAATGAGTTTTTTTCTAAGGAGAAAGTGGTTCACAGACGAGCAGTCAGTCATGTATTGAATATAGAGTAGGGAGTATCATTATTCTCAAGGAATTGATAGCGGCGTTTGGCGAAGAGTTTGGTGTTGTGTCTCGTGTCTAGTTGCATTTTTTTTCTAAGGAGAAAGTGGTGTACAGAGTTTGGTGTTGTGTCCAGTTGAGTTAAATATATATAAATATATATAGTTAAATATATACAGATTTTTTTAATTTATTAATAAAAACCATGATTTTTTTATAATTTTTTCGAACCCTGGCTGAAAGGCGTCTCTAGGAATTTGGACGAGGTTCTCTGCGGTACTTACCGTGCTCTCCATGTCGGTTTTGGCATAGCGCAGCCTCGTCTCCAGGCCGCGGATCTGGGAGTCGACGGTGTTAAGCTCGGACTCTTTGCGTGACTTCTTCATCGACTCTCTCAGCTCCTCGGTGAGTTTTTCCTGGGGGAAAATGATTGATTGATTTTTCAATTCATACTGAAACGAACTGGGCTGCGTTCTGAGAATATCTGAAATCATTAGCTCGGCGGTGCGCGACTGGCTTTGATTTATGGACTCGCGATAACATCGGTCGCCGACGTACCTATAATTAGCGGATGATTTATTACCGGTAATTCTTAGAAGTTCCCTGTAATTTCTGGAGAATTAATGATTTTACTAGAATGAATGTTTCGTACCCATATAAAGGACCGCAGTGTCGCGGGCAGTCATTATTAGTTTAGAAAGAAAGCTAGTATCATGAACATATTGATTTGTATTTCGAGTGAATTGTTCAGTTTTGTACCGAGTGTTGAAATTAACGATCTCAGGTATAAAATCGTAACAATACTTTGATGATTCGAACGCGTATATTTCATTACACAAACCTCAACATAATTTCACCAACAACTTCATCAAAATCGTTAATATAATAAATTCAATGTTAAGAATAAAGGAATTGCAACTGAACATTTCAATAACCATTATTGTGAATGGATGAACAAACTTTCGGGGGTTTACCTTTTGGGCTTTCAACTGCGCCATATGCTTTTCATCCCACCTCTTGGCCTTGCGCGCCAGATCGAGACTGCCCCCCGAGATGATGCCCGACTTCTGGTAGTAGGTGCCGTCGAGGGCGACAGCGTCGAGACGCCCGCCCAGCTCGTACGCCACCCGCATGGCGTCTTCGGGCGTTTCGCACACCAGCGCGTTGTTGGTGGCGAACATGACGGCCTTGGCGATGGCCGGCGGGTCAAACTGCAGCACGTCGAAGATGAGTTTGACGCCCTTGGGGTCGGCGATGCTGCGCAGACGTTCCTTCACCGGCTTGGTCTGCAGGTAGTCGAGCGGCAGGAAGGTTTCCGGCTCGAGCATTTGTTCCTTCAGGTACTTGATGCACTGCCGGCCGGTATGCTCCGTGTCCACGACGATGGCGTCCATGTACTTGCCGAGGTTTTTGGTGATGGCGACGTTGTAGCGCTTGTGGATCGGGTGGCACATGTTGATCATGCGGTCGTACTGCACAAGGATTGCAGAAAATTATGATAGGGAATTTAAAAGAAGAAGTTGTGAATGAAGGAGAGGGTGGTTTACAAACGAGCAGTCAGTCATGTATTGAATATAGAGTAGGGAATATCATTCTTCTCAGGGAATTGAGAGTGGCGTTTGGCGAAGAGTTTGGTGTTGTGTCCAGTTGAGTTAGTTAATATAGAATATAGTATCGTTTGGTGTGGTGAGAGATGATAAGTTTTTTCTAAGGAGAAAGTGGTTTACAGACGAGCAGTCAGTCATGTATTGAATAATATTAAGTAGGAAGTATCATTCTTCTTAGGGAATTGAGAGTGGCGTTTGGCGAAGAGTTTGGTGTTGTGTCCAGTTGAGTTAGTTAATATAGAATATACTATCGTTTGGTGTGCTAAGAGATAATGAGTTTTTTTCAAAGGAGAAAGTGGTTTACAGACGAGCAGTCAGTCATGTATTGAATATAGAGTAGGAAGTATCATTCTTCTCAGGGAATTGAGAGCGTTTGGCGAAGAGTTTGGTGTTGTGTCTCGTGTCCAGTTGAGTTAGGGTTAATATACAGTATATTATTGTATCGTATATGAATCACAGTGGGTTCTTAATTTGTATAAAGATATTCATGAATGAATTCTATTTGTACTATTCTGTCTAGTGTTTTTTTTTGGCGCTATAGTGAATATAGATTATATCATTCTGTTTAGTGTTTGTTATAACATTATAGTGAATAGACAATTCAGAGCAGGGTAAGTATACATTCCAATTATATATCTTTCTGGTAGAACAATTATAAAAGTCTACCTACTAGTTTGGATCATCGGAAAGGAAGGGTTGTATGACAGATATCAGTAAAAGAAGG
This sequence comes from Chrysomela aeneicollis, assembly GCA_029955515.1. Taxonomy (NCBI): domain Eukaryota; kingdom Metazoa; phylum Arthropoda; class Insecta; order Coleoptera; family Chrysomelidae; genus Chrysomela; species Chrysomela aeneicollis. The sequence goes on along the minus strand of JARUHQ010000018.1, from coordinate 14,191,180 downwards.
TGAAATTTCCAACTATGGCGTGCATTTACTCGACAAGTAGAGGTTTGTTTACGATTTCATTATCAAATTCGGATTCCTGAGGTCATAATACTCAGGTAGGTACAGAACAGAACTTTCAACTTAAAAATCGATCCTAACGCGACTCACCACTCCGGGATAGTTGCTCTTGAACCGCTCGACAATCTCCTGCTTCTTCTTCCTCCTCGCATCCTCATGCTTGTCAGTCCTCGCATCCCCAAGTTGCTCCCCCACATCCTCCAGCTGCCGCTGGATCTCGTGCACCCTGTCCTTCGAAGACCCCACGTCCGTTTGCAGATCTTCGCGCATCTGCCGCTGGTCCTGCAGCGCCTGCTCGCTCGTCCTGATGTGCTCCGCCAGCTTCTCGATGCGCTTCTCCATCTCCTCCTTCTCGTGCGTCTTCTGGCGGTGCTTGTTCTCGGCGTCTGTGCGGCTGCGCGACACGTTGTCGAGCCGGTCCTGGTCGGATTTTTGCTCTCTGTTGACCGAGTCGAGCTCCTGCATGTAGCGCGCTGAGCGCTTGGCGGCTTCCTCCTTCAGCCGGTGGTACTCGATCACCTGGACGGTTGGCGGAGGAGAGCATTTTTCAACTTATTTTTTCGGACAAAAAATCAAGATTACGAAATAAACAATTATTGGTAAACCTGCAGCAAAGGGAACTCGCACCGATTTCGATGAAATTTTCACAGAAGCTTCCTAACATGAATATAAAACCATACAAATGAAATTTTTTCCGCGGATACACTCCAAAGTATTTCTTTTTTGGAAAAGTTTAGAAAATTTTATCACTTCAGTCCTATGAATGTGCTTGATCCATTCACTTACATTGTCAGTGGGGGATATGTTAGTAATACCAAAACGTTAAAATCGAGTCTCAAAAAACAATTTCGATAAAAACATTACCAGTAAAAGCTTCAGAATTATTTTCGAATTTTTATTCATTATATTCCATATTCCAAGTATCAGATGATGTGCAATGTCAAATGTCACGGTACTCACGTCATGACATATAGGGGACAACGCTGCCAAGTTTTGAAAAATTCACAGATTCTACAATTTTTTGATTGTTTTCCGATTTTTAAATGTAATGTTCCTTCTTTAAAAAAGCAACGGAAATAGTTATCTGCCCTCAATTGATAGGTTAGTATGTTGAGGCCAGGTAATGTAAGGTTTAATTTAATTAATATAGCGTGACTGCGCCTTCAAATTTCCCCCTCAGCAGACATTTCTTTTTTCTCAACAAATTTTCCTTCTTCAAAAATTTACTGAAAATAGAGATCTAGGCCGTCACTGATAGGTTAGTACGTTCAGGTTAGTAGTCTCCATAAATAAATACAACGCGTTGTATTTATTTATATGGATCAATTCCTAAGGAAATGATGGGTAAAACTTCGTTTATCGCACTCCTATGAGTTCGAAAAAAATTTGTGGTGGAACTTATGTATTTTGACCTCCTGATCACGAATCTGAAGTCAAAACGCGGCGGTCTCAAGTATTTTCGGAGATACGGCCTCATTTTGTCTCAAAAATGCACTATTTGACATGTCAAATTTATGTTATTAGGAATACACAAAATTCACCCTTCTTTGAACCAAAACACTATACACGCATATATTTACTTGTTTCCAACACTTCTCAGCAGAAAAAACTATTATTTTCCAAAAAATTCACCCTTCTTTGAAATGTAAACAAAACAACCTTTTTACACTGATTTTCTGGCAATTTGTATCTATGATGTTGGCAACGTGATTGTTTGGCTCATGGTAAGACGTTGCCAACATCTCAAATAAAAATACCAAATTTTACCAAATGATGAAATGGCGGTTTCAAAATAACGGACGGTTTTTTTTTATTGTGGTCAGAATTTGTATATGGGGGTTTTGGAGTAATTGTTAAAATTAACAAATTCAATATCGCCGACAGATTTTTTTTAATTATTGTCAGATTTGATCGAAAAAAGGTGGCTAGCTGTTTTCGGGGTTGAAGATTATGAATTTTTTCATCAAATGCATAAATTGAATATGGCGGTTCGAAGATGGTGGAGTTTTGGATTATGGTCGAACTAGATTCAAAATTAATATCTGTTGGGGATATTCGAGCTCGGAGATTATGATTTTTTTAGCAAAGTTAACGAATTAAGGATGATTTTTCGATGTCAAAAATTAACAAATTAAAGATGGCGGTTTCAAGATGGCGGATTTTTAGGTCAAAATCAACGAATTCAAGATGATTTTTTAATGTCAAAATCAACGAATTCAAGATGGCGGCTCTAAGATGGCGGACGAGTATTGTGATTATGGTCGAATTAGATTCAAAATTGATATCTGTTTGGGATATTCGAGCTCGGAGATTATGATTTTTTTTTCAATTTCAATGAATTAAGGATGATTTTTCGTTGTTTTGAAAATATCATATTCGATTCAAAATTGGTATTGTCAAAATCAACGAATTCAAGATGGCGGCTCTAATATGGCGGACGAGTTTTGTGATTATGATCAGATTTGGTTCAAAATTGGTATGTGGCGATTTTCGAGGTCGGAGATTTTGACTGTCAAAATTCACTATTTGAAAATGGCGATTCCAAGATGGCGAACGAGTTTTCTGATTTTTATACCATTCCTTTCAAAATTTTCGGTATGTGGAGGTTTTCAGGGTCGGATATTGGTGAATACACATTATATACACTGTGGATTCGATCTTCTTGGTAATTAATTCTTGATTTTATTAAGAAATTTTTTTTGGGAAAAGTTTCAATGTCCTCAATATATGAATAATTAGATATTTTAGATTTTTGTTGAAGAAAACTTGATTCAAATAAAATATACCTGAGCATCTTCTAGATGAACATCCTTTCCCTGGCTCTGAGATTCACCAGCAATTTTACTTTCATACTCATCCCTTTTTTTCTCCACACTAGCCAATTCATCTTCCAGCTTTTTAATGTCATCCATATGTGCTTCATGAGCTTTCCTTGCCTGCTCTAGTGTTTTGATGGCCCCATCAAGTTTCTTTTGCATGTGGGACACTCTTTCTTTTGCCTAATTTGAAATTAGAATACTAGTTTTAGCCTTGTTGTTGAATTTCAGAAAACTTGTTTTACCTTTATGAATTGTGGCTTCTTTTTTGCAATTTCAACCTCAACTTCTCTAATGTCCTGTTCAATCTTTGCCAGCTCTCTGTTATACTTACCATGCTCTTTTTTCTTTTCTTTGAGAGTTTCCTCCAGTTTCTCTTTCTTTTTCTCAATCTTATCAACTTCCTTCTGTTTTGCTCTCATGTCTTGCTCTAGATTCTGCATCTGTTGTTCATTGTGGAACAGGCGAAACAACTGGAGTTCCACTAGTTTGTCATTCTAAAATCATACCTTGTGGCATTGAATAAAACCAACTGATGAAATATTTTACCAAATCATCCTTGAGCTTGGCATATTTGTCAGCTTCCTCCTTCTCAAGCCTAGCTTCCTTCTTCTCAGCATTGATACCTTTCTTCTTCTGAAGGGCAAAGTTAATTTCTTCCTGTGCCTTTTGCATTTCCTGCTGAAGTCTGGCATACTCTTCTTTCAAAGCACCAGAGCTGAAGGCAGTTATATTTGAGTAACTGAGATTAATTTACTTCAAACACTTACCCACTGATTTCTTCGAAAAGAGCTGTCATTTCCTTGGGGTTTTTCATAGCCACAGACTCAACTGCACCTTGAAATACTAGAAAATTTTTAGCTTTCACATTTATCTTCAGTTTCTCCAACTCAGAAAGATACTCATTTGATGAAACTACCTGAAAAATCAATTTGATAATTAGATGAGTGGGAAAGAGTTAACCTATTTCCCATTACAGGCATTGTACCAGAGCTGTAGCATCAAATCTGCAAAGGTTAGTTGTTTTATCTATGTGCCAGCCTAAACATCATCATATACTCAACAAATGATGTTCTGATATGCACAATAATTACATATTCAGGTACTCACATTTCCATTAATTCTATACTCTGAAGATGAACCTTGAACAGAACGCTGAAAAGATATTTCCCTCCCATCCTCAAGCAAGAAAACAGCAGTAACTGAGGCACTGGAATAGAGAAAAGCATAGAAATACAGGAAGACCATTTGACTGCATTGAATACCTTCTGGAAACAGGCCTGCTGATTGCTGCACCATGGATCAGATCGCTCAATCTTTTGACCCGCAAACTTTGAGTACGTTCGCCCATAACAAAGCTGATGGCGTCCATGAAATTGGATTTGCCTGAAAATTTTCATTATTTCTTTGCGTTATTCACAGCTGAACAGGTAATTGAAAGTTTTTTTACCGGAGCCATTGGGGCCAATTACTGCATTGAATGGCTTGAGTGGTCCGATCACTTTGTGGCCCCTATAGGACTTGAAGTTTTCCACTTCGATATGTTTCAATCTCGCGGCCATTGTGCGAGCAGTCTCGTTCTGGTCAAGTCTGATATTTGAAATGAAATAGTATTTATTTATTTACAACTTAAACCAAAGGAAAATCTCTCAGAAGTCTCAGATAAACCAAAACGCAAAACATCATAAAATTGACAAATCAAAAATAAATATAAACATTAGCACGAAACCATAAAACATGAAAGACCTTAAATGAGTGTTCTGTGGCGAAAACCTTAGATCATTTACGATCTTGTCAGAGATCTTGTTCTTTGTAGTTCAGAGTGGTTCAGAGTAACCTTTACAGGGGGATGAAACCAGAGATAAGTTACCCACTATCTCTGATTTTACTGGCCTTTACATAAAAGTACAGTAAAAACATGAATAATATAGAAAAAAAGTTGATTATCCCTAGAAAGGAAAATTCCATCTTTCCCTATATTTTCCATAATAAAAATGCTTTGAAGTATAGTTGCCTTGCGACAAGTTCTCTTGATCTTGATCTCTGTTAAAGTTGAATGGTCCATTAGATTAAAGCAGCACGATAGACCGTAGAGCCATATCAGAGCTAAAATGCTATATGCTCCCGGCGGTGACTATATCGATTGCTATGCGCAGTCTACCCTGCACGCAAGAGTTGCCACATCTCAAGAGATGTCCTCAATTTCGAGACGTCAACCCAGAAGATTATAAGCATCCGAAGAAAGTCTGACGATCATTCTACACCCCCTTGGCTTCGTTTATGTCAATGAAACTTCATCTCTCGACTTTCCCCGTGCATATCAAACCCCATTTTTCTCACTACTCGGTTACCCCAGAGCGTAAACGTCGCCGCACGTCCCGTGCCCGTTCGTTGGAGCGTCGCCGGCGAGTGAGCAGGAAGAGCGAGAAAGGGAGACCGACGCCCGACGTCGCGCCGCCTCCGACGCGCAGGTCTCCTCTGGTGGCCGGGTGGCCGCCGTCCCTCAGAGCGAGTGCGTGCACGCGACAGAACGACAGACACCCGGTGCAGCTAGCACGACGCTCGACGAGGTGCTAGCGCCAGCCGGAGACAGCTAGGGGCCGATAGTGCGAACAGTCGAGAGTGCGGGGTGCTGGATATGTGGGGCGACGACGGAGGCAGCGACAGCAGCGAGCTGCGGAGGTGGTGATTCCGAAGGAGGTGAGTTATTTGCGGGTGCAGAGGTGGTTGCGAGCTTCGGAGGTTTTTCACTGACGTGAATAAAACACGCGAATTATGAATTGGACTCAGGTGAAATTATATAGAGGATTTTTGGGTTACTTATTTGTGATTGATTATCTCATTTCCATGTCGGAATGTTTGAACGTTGAGGGATATTATCAAATATCAGCATCAGAAAACATGTAGTAAAAGTTCAAACGCAACGCGGATGTATAAAAAATCTTTGTGAATTACTGTGAAATATTACACGCGTGTAGAACCATCAAGAACCAACCACTTGGCTTATTAGGGTTTCAATGCTTGATAGAAAATAAAACTTTCTTAAAATTACTCTTTCATTAACAAAAATCTAGGTCTCAAATTGATCCCAATTTTAGATTCTAATAAATTTATCCCGCAGTCGCCGTGATATATATCTGACCACTGCTGACACGTTGAGGAAGACAAGATTATATAAATATATGGGTGGATATTATTGATGTGGTAATACAAGTACAATATAATAATATGTTCATTACTTTTATAATAACCATCATTTTTATATTTTATCTGCTTGTCCCAGCTAAAAGTTTTTGTGTCAGTCCGCATTTGTCGTATTGGATTCTAGTTGGTCATCAGGTCACAGAACTCATGGAACAAGATTTCTGTGTATTAGATTTTTGACAGATTTTTGGATCAATGATCAGGGCGCTTTCTTTGATTGTCGATTGTTTTTGCCGCCATAATTGATTTTCGGAGTTTTTTTTTTCGTTGGAGGCTGGTGGTTTATAGTTTTGGACTAGAGGTAAGCACTAAGCATCTCAGAAAATCAGCTGTTTACTCCAATTCTTAAATAAGATTCATATTGCTTTATTTTAACTGTTTCTGCATGAAAAGCGAGTGTAATTTTTCAATGCAAGTTATGTTAATCTGAAATACATACAGATGCACTGTTAATCCATTTTTGTTATTCTTTATTCCTATGATGTATATCCTAGCTTTTTACCACCCCAATACTGTTCCAGCATTCTCCAGCTTTTTTGAATGCAAGTTCAAAGTCATTTAGACTTTTTTTGAACTCAAATTAATAAAACATTGCCATCAATTAACATAGTCAATTTATGAACAATAATCATTGACCAACCTGATCATTTTCTTCAATATACAAATCAATTTCACAGAAATTTACATTAAAACATACAATAATAATTCTGATATCACATTGGCTAGTTTGAGTATTTTGTGAATCTTCATCAATAATTTTCTCAGGGTCTCTTTCATCACTCCCCTAAATTAAAAAGACCCTGACCCTTGGGTGTACTAGCAACAGCATAGGCAGCTTTCTTGACTTCTTTGAACATATTCCTGATACTTGTTTGAGAGTCAAGTTTGTCCACAAATGGCTCATGCTGTTGGGTTGCCATTTCATTCTAGGATTAAAAAGAGATTGATAAAACAGTTGGAGAAAAACCATCCACTAGATGATTGACTTACATCTTTTTTATTTTGTTCAGATACATTCATTGATGAGCTAATATCTCCAGCAGGTAAATCCCTGAAAAAGTGGCCTTGTTTTCCCACAAAAAGTTGCTGTGCCCGACCATCATTACTGTAAATAGTAGAAATTGTGCCATCTCCTGCATTTTCCCTGTCATTCTCAAAATCCACATTCTGATGATTGCCTGAAAAATAAAAGCTTATAATGATTTTGTCATGCACTTGTGGTTCCTCACCATTTCCAAGATCTTTGGTCATCATGGGCATTGGCATGTTATTCTGCAACTCCAGTAACTGCTGGTTCACCACCTCTTGCAGATTTGTCATCTCAGTTCTGATTTCATTGATTTGTCTATCTCTGAGACCCAGGACTGCCTGATACTTTTCCTTTTCCAAAGCAGACAGCTTCACCTGGTGCTTCAACCTTGTGCACTCTGTTTCCATGTTGGATTTTTGGTTTTTCAGGTCAGAAATTTGGGACTTGAGTTCATCCAGGGATTGCTTATGACGATTTTCTTGACTGTGCATATTGGATTCATATTTGTGTTTTTCCTCCTCTAGGATCTTGATTCTGGGATGCAAAATTTCATTCTGAAAAATTAACATGAAAACTTTTTCAAATTTTGTTTGCATTGTGAAAGACATTTCATGTTTCTTGGAGAGAAATCATTATAAAGTTCTTTAATTTATTTCAGATTGAGAACATCAGTGATGGAAGTATTCCTGGGATGTTGAAGAAGAAAAGAAACATTATATTTATGGTGAGTTCTAATTTTATGAATTTAAAGTTATGGATTTTCTCATGCATGCATTGTTCACTCACATTCTCTAATTCTAAGTCTGCAATTTTTTTCTCCAAATATACAACCATATTCTTCTGTTCCAATAGTTGTTTTCCTAGGTTATCTTCTTTGTCCTTCAACTCCAAACACAATTTTTCCATGTGTCTGCAATTTGTTTCCAGTTTTACTGTATTTTCTTCCATAAGTTTTTGCAGTCTTTCACTATCTTCTTCAGCAGAACTCGGTGGGGTTTGTGTTGATCTTTCATTGGTACACACTCTGAGTTTTTCCTGATGGAAATACATTGGTTAATTTGCAGAAAGGGCATGATCTTGGTTGATTATCAGCTATTATATAGGATAGTAACATTGAAACTTCTGAAAAACTTCCAGTAGGTACAACAGCACCATAATTTAAAATGGAAAAATAGGTTTGATGAGTATTTGCCTTATCTGCTAACAATAACTCATCAGTTTGTTCTTATTATTTAGAATAATTTTGAGAAATTGCAGTGCAAGTACTCACTGGTTTTTCTGAATTCAAGGATCTGGAACTGGTTTTTGGCAACAACTCCAAAGCTTGTTGCAAATGTACTGAAGATGCCACCTCTGGAGGCACTCTTTTCAAAGCATACTGCATGTCAGTCACCATCTGGTGCACAGTATTGTCTTCTACAAACAAAGAAAATTGTTGAAAAAAAAATACCAGTGGGGAAATTATTCCAAGATACCTGGTATGACAGCTTGCAGCTGATACTGCAGCTCTTTGGCAAGAAAATGCAGTGTTCTCAAAGGATCAAAGCTCCCGAACACTGAAGCCTTGTCTCCACTCCTTTGTTGCTTCAGGAGTTGACCCCAGGGTTCCCTGTCCACCGTTGTCGATTTCAACCTTTGTCTATGGTTGACCGCCTCCATTAGGACCTCCTCTGAACCGTTTTCTTCGTATTCGGGCAAAGGCGGGGACACTTTCGGAGAGAGGAAGTTTTGTTGCTTGCCGGCGGTCTTCTGTCTGCTCAGCTGGTTTTGAGCTGGCGGGGGCCTCGATGTTTTTTCTCGGCACTTGTTTGCGGTAGAGTTGAGCTTCTCCTTGTTCAGGAGCCTCGCCATGTACCTCTCGCAGGCTATCGTTTCCAAATTTATCGTGTTTGGACAGTGCTTCAGACGCTGTGTCATTTTTCGGTGGGTTATTTTGCACGCTCTAATTTGAAAACTTGAAAACAAACAGTGGGACGAAAAGTCGGGATAAAGGTTTTTTGACAAGTTAGGTTAGAAACGCTTGTTTTGTATTTTCCAAAGCCCGCCTGTTTTTTAAGCAGCTGTCAATTCACCATAGAACCATAGAACCTATAGATACTTATACTCAGAGGTCTGTGTTCTGTGGTTATAGACGCAGGGACGTACTTGCTCTATCTGATCAGCGATTATATCACAAAGTAATAGGTGGTAATAGGTTCGATTATATGGTTTTGGAAATAAAAATATACAGCGCAGTTAACTGAATTTAAGAGAGCTAAAAGTCTATATATCATCTGATATTCAACATGTACCTATTTTTTCATTTCATTATCGTATGTTTGAAAATTTGAATACATAATTACAAATATCGTTTTTAGGTACATGTCTAGAAAATTTGTCACGCGCGCATGTAAAAATTCCTATCTCCACAATCTTTGTTTCCACTAACCCAACCCAACGAACAAATATACTATTTTGATATTTCGTTCTGATGTTATATGATGATGAAACAACGTGAAAAAATCTAAAACACTCTAGAGATAATGGTCTGTTCGAATTTCGTCATTTTTTTGATATATATGGAATAGGTATGTGTATGTAGAGAATAAAAAGCATATTATACAAGGTGACCAAGGTTAGAATAAACAGCATGTGGGTATTGGTAACGGGTAAGAATATAGATTTGATTGATTGAGAGAAAAGTTTGGCGCAAAATCTCTCTCGTTTTCGAGATATTTGAAATAAAAATGAAATTCAATTTCCGTTTTTCATTTCTTCTGGATTTGTTTTAGTAGTTATATAGTTATAAAGCTTTCAAAATTCAAAATCAAACAAACTGGGAGTCCAACATTTCGTCATTGAGAAATCATCATCAACTTTGATGGTAGAAACAAAAATACATGCTGTATCACCATTGAAATCACGAGATATTTTTCATGACGAACTTTGAGATGTATCTCAAAGTTCTATGTACAGTGTGACACATTCAAGACTGCGTTTTACTACCTATATACAGAGGGGGCACCATCAGAAAGTCAATACGAATCAGCACATGATTATTTCGATTCACAGGCTCCCCCTATCTCACCGAAGCCCTCTTTTCTGGATAATCCGAGCATAAGAACCAATGAAATTTGTTATACTTAGAAATGGTCCCAGATCGGTTGTGGAATTCCAGAAGCCGTGCAAAACTCATTCACCTTGTATTCCCATAAAGGGCGACGCCCATATCGCCGTCAGCCGCTGACGTCATTAGTCCGGCCGCGTCGCCATGGCAACGCGGCGTACGTCACTCTCGTGTGCCGGCGCGTACCGCGATCACGCGACGCTCCGGATTCATCCGGACTCCGGATCGCACATCCGATATCCGATCCAGAGATGGTCCGGATGGGGCGGACGGAAGATGCGCGGCCCAGCCACGTGCAACACTCTGTCGAGTTAGCGTCATCGAATCTCGATGATAATATTATGGCCTGTTCGATGCGGGTGTGCCGCAAGGATCTGTGTTCGCACCGAGTTTGTGCTTGGTACACGTCCCGTTCACACCTTTGCGTGCGATAGTACCCTATTTGGAGTACTTTGATGTGGGTTCCAGGCAACGAGGAAGCAGCCTGCCTTGCCAACTGGGTTGGTGGTTGTTTTGTATATATATATATATAGGTTACTATGATTTATATTGTAAAAACAAAGTTTGTCGATAGATTAATCAATGTATGACATTAATGAAAGAATATACAATTTGCAATTTCTTGTATATTAAATTCACCTTACTCCAAAGTACAATACAACAGTGGTCGAGTGCGTTGAGGCGCTGGCCTTTGGGGTCAGAGGTTCCGAGTTTAAATCCCGCGGCGGCTATTGGAAATTTTATTTATTTCTGTAGCATCGTTTAGTGGGAGAAGATAGAGGTGACCAACCAAACATTCTTGGTACCTAGATTTCAATCTTTCGGACACTCAACGATAACCAGCCGAGTAGTGCTTCGGATGACACTTAAAAAGCTAAGGTCCCCGTCTTCCTTACTCATACAAGTCTCAATGAGACTAAGTTGGTGGTCAACAATCCCTTTTCAAAACACTCGTTCAAAGAAGGGGCACATGAGAGAAAATACGTTGCTGTTGCAAAATGTTGTTGTCCACGATTTCGATGAATATATATATATGCGTTATATTCACTTCACTAATAGATGGTTTTCCAATGAGAAGATTTATTTCGACGTGGTCTTATATCTCAAATGGATCCAGAGATGCAAGGCTAACACAGGTTGATACTTTGAATCAAGATCTGGCTAGAATCTTGAAATGGGGATCTGATATTGGAGTTCAAGGCAACCAAAGAAGCAATAAAATCTTGTAGATGAATCCTATACTCTGAACTCAGTAAAAATTTGATAGTTTTGTTTGTATTTGGCTGGAATTTCAGTAGTTCAACTAAAGTTGACTCAACTTTTAGACACCTAAACGACATGCTTTTCTGCTCTTCGAGTTTGAAGATATGTTGCAAAAAAGCGGAAAAGGTGCTATCAAGGTAGCAAAGAAATATATGTATTTAAAGTTTCCAGAAAGTTAGATGGGTTTTGGCGAAACAGGGTCGAAATGAACGCGACTTAGCAGTCATTATTTTTAGTGTAGTCCTAACAAAGTTCGGATTCCTAAATCTCTATCATTGCCGCTCTGATACATCCCATCATGTCGTGGAATTTTATGATTCCATTCGATTTTATTCGTTCTTTGCATCACACACATCGTCTAATGATTTTGTTTTGCTAGAGACTTTGATTCCAATAATGTTCATATTGCATTTGAAAAAGTTTTGATCTTTTCGGTTTGTATATCATTATTCCAAACTGTGGTAATCCATTTAATTTCCATACATTATCAGAAATAATAAGTATTCATTTCTGACACTGATTGCTTTTCATCTTTTCAAATGAACCTCTGCGGGCATTAAAATTCATCAAGTCCATTTTTAATTAATGCAAGGGAAATTGTCGGTATTACTTCACTGCATCCGCAGCATTTAAAAATCATAAAGTCGAATGATTCAGACATTAATTTAATTGAAAAAGAGCCTGGAAAACTTTTAAATGGAATTATTTAGTGTGAAATTTGTGTACAGAAGAAGCGAGCACAGAACCAGCAGAGCGAAACTAAAAACAATCTTCCTTTTCGATGGATCCGGCTCGAAGAACCAAATCTACATCGCCCAGTAGATGTTCGTGTATTGTTCTGAGGCGCGTTCCAGCTAATGTTAACACATTACTGTCAATATATCAGGACATTGTTGGCAATCGAATGCACGGCACACGATGACGCTCATAGCTGCCTGAATAATAGCGTTCCTACCATCACCCTCGACGTATCTAAATGGATATGTTCGGCTGCTAGGCGTTCATTTGTTTCAACGCACCACGCCCACTGTTAGCGTCAATAGACTGCAACTCTGACGTAATCTGACATATCGAAAAAGCGAACATGTCAAACGAATGAGACGTCGGTGACGTCATTATTCTCTCTTCTCGTTGTCAAATGACAATGGAGTATATTCGGAGAAAGGACGACGAAGGACGTTATAGTGATCTCATAAAGGTGCATATATGCAATCTTCAGCAATTGACAGTATTGAACAATATATTACTCAATACGTTCATCAAATATGAGATATTCAGTGGATACGAATATATATGTCAGCGTAGCTATAGGATGGTGTTCGATCAAAATTCGATTGTCGATGTTATGTTTACATAGAAAATGCAATGCAGTGTTTGATGTGTGTTGTATGCAGATCGTGATCAACAAAATGGTGGTATATATGTCACGATTCGATGTGGATGCGGCTGCTCGTTTCGACGATATTCGACAATCCGGCTCGAAGGACCAATTCATTAAAATTCAATTCCCGACAATTCTCTCATCCGTTTTAGGGAAAAATCGAAGTCACTTCCAACCGAAACCTGGCCAATTCAGCTCAATTCGGCCATTTGCATTGATCGGCGGATTATCTGCGCTTCCTTTTGCTATCGACCGATGATCGTCCCGCTCCATATCTGGAATCCATCCATATTTCTCGTAAAAATACCTAGCATAATGCCGGCAACTTTTTCGCTTTTTCATCGCGCGTCTAAATCCTTCGAGGATATCTAGCGAGCAGTCAGAGACGAGCTTTTGTTTATCTGGCGCTTGAGAAAACCCAACTTTATTTCGTGGCTTACATATATTCACCGCTACGGGGTGGCTCCCCAAAGGGAATCACATGTGCTAGTCATCAAAGATCAAATGTTAAATACAGTAAAACTAATCACGTCCAAAGAAGAATTTCTGTAGGCGGCCTATATAAAGTCATAAACAGATGAAACTCAAAGGCGCCGGAAAAATTAATTACTGGTCAGCTTCGTTTATCAACTAGAATGATAAAGCCAAGAATTCACAAACAAATGTACCCAAAAAGGGGCCAATCAAAAGACATATATCACTGATATCAATGAGAAAAACAAAGCATTAATTTGAGGCTCGGTGACACAATATTGTGCACGTGTCTGAATGAAATAAAAAAGGGTTAAATTTTGATATAAAGATTATGACCAAAAGTCAATCGAAAGCAGTCACAAACATGTCTCCAGAGAGTTAAGTTCCTTTATACCGTGGTCACCAAGGTTTGTTTCGAAGCTAACGGACATCTAAGTATAGCGGATTCTTTGTCGACAGACATCAGAACATACTTTGTTCATTTTTGCAAGTTGTCGATAGACATTGCAATGGTTAGTCTTCAGGCTGAAAGTGAAGCTCAACAGTGTTTTTAAAAGTCGCGAATTTCAAGAATTTCATACGAAGTGAAAAGTGAACCAGATACGAAATATGTAAGTTGCCCAAACCAGTCTATATAAGAGCCCGTAGGAAAAAATTTCAGATCATTGACCCAAAAGTAATTTAAAAGGCACACGGTAGGGAATTATGCCATTCAAATCAGAGGGTGTCGTTTGTTGGAAAGTATTTGACGTAGGATTTTCTGATTGAAAAGGTGACTGATTAAATAGACTTATATATTGAACTTGATGGGATAATTACCTGTATGATTGTAGACTCGATTTTGTATTCTTTTTTGTAAATTAATATGGTTCATTCAGGAGTACTTATAAATCTTTATAATATTCCTATATGTAAGTATATCACCATAGTTCATATTTAGATTAGTTGACTCAATGCCGTTGTTATTCATCCGCCTGTAAGACCTTACCCTAATAACATCTGTAGCTTACCACCTCACATATAGGACAAATCCGCTCGGCCTATTGTAGCGATGAGATGTTTCACAACAACCGAAACAAACTCACGAATCAGAAAAATCGTCGAGGCATCGAAATGAAGAGAGGCTGTTCTGTGTTCAGCTCTCAACTTGACATAGTTTTGAAAGTTTGACCCAACTATTTGTACAGTGAACAAATAAAAAATCTCTTACTCGTTTCTCGAAACCAACGACTGCTACGATTGCTAGACGGGCGTGTGAAGAACATCAATTATGGTGTTATCAATTCCATCTGGGCAACAACTCGACTGTTGCTGGCTTGGAAAATAAATAGTTTTTAATTAGAGCGGCGATCCTGTGGGACAATCAGAAATAAATAACAATTTCTGGACGTGGCGCGTAATTCGAAAGAAGCTCGCCCGAAGCCATCTGGTGCGTGATCGGAGCACCAAATGAGCGACAAATAGAATTACCGCCGCCATTGTACGAAAAACCAACACCGCACCGACGTGATATCCACCTGGATAAGGGGAAACGCCGGTCGCATATATTTCTTCCAGATGTAGCTACATCTGGAAACCGTTCCATCCAGTTTATACGGACAAGGGGGATGCATGCCGCCGGATAAAGCGGTTTTCTCGGATCCGGCTCGAAAGACTGATTTATTAAATGTCGGCCTGTTGATGTTTCCTGGTGTTTCGAGACATATAAATCATCTCATTTTAGTGTACTGTGATGGTTGAGGGGACAATATCGCTCCTAGGTGAACCTGATAGCGTATTAAGATATTTGGTGTCAGGTGTGGGATGAACAAACTTGATTGTCAAATTAATGCAAATTCACAAACTTCAGAAGGAGCTACATCTGATCGAAGGCTGTTTGCGTGTTGACATCAAATCGACCCAATATAACCATATATGCTTTCAGCCACCCTCGGTGGCGTTAATAACCTCCCCTGCCGGTCGAAAATATCGGCTAACCGTGTCGATGGAAATGAACACGGTCGCGTAGGTGACATCTGCCGATGATGTTAACGCTCCGCGGCTAGCTAGATTAACAATTCCGCCCCTTTCTGAATCATCAATCAGGCCGGGCGATAATTAGGTCAAAATGTACCCTGCGAACGTGCCAGGGTATAGCTGGAAATTGAAGAGAAGGCGCCTAACGATCCGGCTCGAAAGACCAACGGTTATTGGTTCACTTTTGGGCCGGCCTTTTGATGTAGAACGTCATTCGATGGCGATCAATGTTGTGGCTGAGCAGTTTCTATAAATACTTTTGGAATCATAAATTCCGAATAAGATCCGCATAAAGTGCCCTTCGCTTTCTTCCAGTCTCATCGATCGCTCATCCCGGTTTTCCACCAGCACCGAGCACAATAGAAGAAAATTTGTACGGAAGATTGCCTTTGTCAAATATTCCCGGACAAACATTTACTTTTATCTCGAGACATATTAATAAATCGCTAGAAGAAGAACGTCTTTATACTCCCCGATGAAGGAATATACAGGCGGGTAGGTCGAACGGATTGGACACCTCTAGTTAGATTCAACAACATGGTTGAACAATTGAGATGAACCAATGATATATTAGATAGACCTAATGGTTGTGTTGGTGGTGAGATATAGAAGTTGATTCTCAGGAACGTCCTGAAACTCCTGCTTCTTTTATATATTTCATATCGCTTCAAATATTGGGAAAATATTGCGGACCTCGGTCTATAATACGCCAACGATGTCGGCAAAGCTCGAGAGCAGCTATGGGGCTTTATTTAGAAATTCTGAGCGGAGCACTTGACAAATTGGCACTCGAGAAGGTCGTACGTCAAGAATAATCGGTCCTTATTAATATTATCATCGAGCAGGCAACCGTGCCTGTGCTCGAGCTGTCTCGCGCAAACGTTTTCGAGACCTTCCCGCTTTCTCATTATTCATTTTTCAGCGTTGCTCGAAAAACTGAATATCTATTACTTTCTCCATCTGAAATTCGAACTGTCCATTGGAGCGAACTGGATCGCTTTGTTTTTCCCTCTCGGCTTTCACAACGTTAATCGATGGCTAAATCGATGTGTGCTATAAAAAAATAGAGTTTGGGTCCATAAAACAATAGAAACCCTTTAATCTCGAAGAGTATTCGAAACGGCTGTCCCCATAACTCACTGCGCCTAATGAGAAACCACTAAATCATCGGCTGGCGAGGGGACGAGACCTAAATTTATTTAAGACAGTCGAAAGTCGCTTCTCGAATTTGCAGCGGTGGCTAGAGCTTGTCGAGCTGTCTGCCCTGCACGCACAACAAATTTATGGCTTCTTCCCATGAATACTGATGCAATATAAGGTGGTCCATTGAAAGAATCCCAAATTAAAGGACTACGAATCGAAGATTCAAAGAAATTACTCGAGGAGCAATTTTCGTTCGTATCAGACGTGTATATCCCACACCTGACACCAAAAAACGCTATCGAGCCTTCCTAGAAGCGATATTGTTTCCTCAACTATTTGAGCATACTAACATGCTTTTTTTCTTCATGATTTCCTTATGTTATGGAAGTTAGCGAATAACAAATTTGTGGCTTTCATGAGGTGATCCATGCTAAGAATCGCAAATTAACTGACTACTATTTGACTAATACAATTAGAGGATTTGAATTTGAAGTATTTCAAAAATAGATCGAATATCGTATCGGATATGTTGATCCCACACCTGACACCAAATATGATATGCTATTGAACCTTCATAGTGGTACTAAAATATCTCAATACACTACAATTTTCTCACACCTGACACAAAATATTGTAGAACGCTATCGAGCCTTCCTAAAAGCGATATTGTTTCCTCAACTATTTAAGCATGCTAAAATGATTTGTTTCCTTCATGATTTCCTTAGAATATCGAAGTAAGCGAATAAAAAAAAGTGTGGCTTACATGCTAAGAATCGCAAATCAAATGACTCCTGTTTGACCAATACGATAAGAGGATTTGAATTGGAGTATTTCAAAAATAGATATGTTTATCCTACACCTGACACTAAATATCGTGAAACGATATCGACCCTCCCTAAAAGAAATATTGTTTCCTCAACCATTTCAGCATACTGAAATGATTTTTTCCTTTATGATTTCCTTATATCATCGAAATTATCGAATACCTAACAAATTTGTTGCTTCTCATCATCAATATCGACGCAATATAAGGTGATACATGCTATCAATCGCAAATTGACTCACTACTGTTCGGATAACAATATTAAAAGATTTGAATTTGAAGTATTTCAAATATAGAATATCGTATCAGAAATGTTTATCCCACACCTGACACCAAATATGATAATATGCTATCGAGCATTTCTAGAGGCAATACTTGTACTAAACTATTTCAGTGCACTAAAACGACATTATTTGGATCTTGTAGCACCAAAAAACATCGACAGATTCGTAAAAACCGCTTTATTTGGTGGCACCGACAACCATCCGAGCACTCTTGTCGATTTCCCTCCTCTTCTAAAACCACAAAAGCTCTCTGCTGTCGAGTGGCAAATATTTACTTCGAGGGCGACGTCCAAATCAATATCTCTGAGCCCGATTATGACTGGCGGGTGGTTAACGGCTCTTGATCGGCTTCGAATTGGGGTGCTTTTTTTCATTCTACCATCCAGAAATTTTTTTGCCTCCAATCAGAAACGAGGGGATGAGAGCCAAGGGATTTTTTAATATTCCAAGTAGTACTTTTCATACTCCACAGAGTTCATTTGGGGCAGTGTCTCTCTTGGTATTGAATTCAAAAGACGATTCATTAGGGAAGTGTGCAGACGCAACACGCAAGAAAATTACTTGCTTGATTCCAGTCGTGATGGAAATGAAATATTCCATATTTTCGAGTACTTGTCTCGAAATTTAAAGTGGAAGAGGGTTGGTGACGTTGAAGTCAATTCAATTTACCCCCAAAACAACTCGAAGAGACCAACAAAATTTGATATTCGATATAGATTATATTTCATTGAACTCGAGTATAACTTCAAACTTTCTCGGCTTCCCCTTTATACGTTATTTTCCGTCGAAGGTACTAGTGAAAAGATTCGTGGGCAAGAAGAGATGCCTCAGAAAATGATTTAATTAAAACAAAAAGCTGCCGTGCATAATGGATACGCTTCATAATTTTCTTTCCTTTCCTTTCCTTTCCTTGAATTAATAAGTTTCTCTATGAAATATTCCGAAATTAAATGGAGACTCTATGTTTTTATATACACATTTTGAATGGCCGCTCGTAACTTTCATAATATAAAGCTGTTGGCGAGATATAAACTTTTAATTAAAATCTGATTCATTATAAAATATCCGACATACGACGAACCTTTCACAAGGAGAATTTGATATTCACCTGAGTTATGAAAGAAACGATTTTCGTGATTAATTTTTTCTTTCAATACGGTTCCGAGTAAATTGTAGCGCCCGTTTTTGAGGCAGAATATTTATTTAAACGCTTTTTTGGTGTCAGCTGAGAAAGTTTCTCACACTAATAAAGTTACAGAGAGTTACCTATCATCTAGGCCACCCTGTAGGTATATAGGACTTTATGTTTCTTTCCTGGTTAAATCTTTTTCGATTCAAAGCTTTTTCAAACAATATTTTCTATGGCCATATTAGTATCAGTAGTTGGCAGCACAAAACGAAAATATAACTTTGAGCTCGATACATGAGGAGTTTTCGAAAGTAGAAAAGCACGTCCAAGAGTTGGTGAAGTGTCTAAGAAAAGAAAACTCGTAACTTCCAAACGTCGAACTATGACCGAAACCTAATTGGTGTAGGTATATTGAGTTACTGAAATTCTGGTGGTTTGAAGTTGTTTTTTTTTGGACTCTCTGAACTGAAATTGAAAGAGCAATGTGAAAGTAATCTTTTTGTTCTATTAGATGTTGCCGATATATTGCTCTGAAGTGAAAGAATTTTTCGATCGACGTCAATCTAGAAATGTATTGTGGGTGGGAAAATAGATTATCCCACACCTGATACCAACAACTATGATTTGCCTCCGACACTTATTCGACGTGAAAACCAAATTCAATATTTATCGAGGTGGAACATGCAGCGTTGACGATTGGCGCAATTTTCACTATTTCTATTCCGAATTCTCGTTTGTTATCGACCTGTGTTTCCATTATGCACTCGCAATAACGAGGGCATTCGTTTGTTTCTGTACTCACTTCCAGATACGTCCCCGTTAACTCATTCCCTACCGTCGGAATCGCGTCTCGACGCTTGATGTGCGTCAACTTGGGGTCCCTCCTCTTCCTCTCTATTTCGATATTACGCCGTCTTCCACTATTGTGTTCGGTTTTTGAGGGCCAACAATGGCATTTTTATCGCCGCCCATTGTTTGCTGCCATTTTCGAATTTTCGCTAATGAGGACGTTATTTCAATTAGAGCTGGGTGCGTTGCGCTTTTTTCATCCCCGGAAATCCGTCTCAATGGGCTTTTTAACGGACCCAACGCTGGATATCTGCTGATAGATAATGGTCCTTTGTTGCCAGTCGAGAACAAAGAGGCTCATAAACAAAAAAATTAATATGTTGCGAATTATCATGAACGCACTCTCGGCACCAGAGCTTTCCAGATTCACTGATTCACTGATTTACTCATAAAGGATCTGGTTCTTAAAATCATCTGGGAACTCATCATCAGAAGCTTGAAAAACAATTTCGATATTATGCAATGTGTAACATGTGAAAATGTATCCCACACCTGACACCAAAAATGTATTTCATCTACTACTAGATCTATTAAAGAAATGTTAACAAAATAAATATGGAACAATTCTCGAGTGGGGATCTAATAACCTGGTAGAATTCAATGCAAACAAAACACAAGCATGTCGTTTCTCTAGAAAAGCCGATCTCACTGTGCCCAACATAATTCAGTCAGGAGTAACCATACCATTGAAGTCATCAATTTCGATGCTTGGCGTTACTATCAGCAATAACCTTTATTGGGAAAATCACGTGAGGTCCATTGCCAAAAGTGCATCCCAAAAACTTGGATTTCTGTTTCGAGCCAAGAGCTATTTCACTGTCAGTCAGCTGCTTATGATCTATAAGGCACAGATCCGACCTTTCCTGGAATACTGTTCCCATATTTGAAGTGCGGCACCTAAACATATCCTGAAACTACTGGATTCTTTCCAAAAGAGGGCAATTCGTCTCGTCGGTGATGCCTCGCTTACAAACTCGCTCTCTTCTCTGGAACACCGTAGAAAAGTTATCTCTATTTTATAGATATTTTCATGGGCGATGTTCTTATGAAATATCAACAATCGTTCCTTAATTAGCAGTCTCTTCGAGATTAACCCGTCAAGTTCAGTCTTCACACCCCTTCGTGGTCACTTTAGAGACCTACAGAAAGTCCCTTTCCAAAGACTCGTTCATCCAACGAACATAAAGACTTTGGAACTCATTGCCTAGGGAGGTGATCCCCGAGCCATACCATCTCCAGAAATTTAAGAAAAACACCAACTCCTACCTTCTTTCCCTTGGTTCTCACGATGTTCTCTGAACATTACAGGATATCCATTTTCGTGTGAACCAGAACATTAAAAAAAATTCTTATTCAGAAAATGAGTTGGAATTTCAGCTGTTCAAACATCTTCCAGTTAATATTCATCTACTTCAATCGAGTTCATGAAATGTGTCATATAAAAATGTATCCCACACCTGACACCAAAAATGTCATTTGGTGCTAGATCATTTCTCGATCACAAAATGAATTGGAATTTGTCTTTCACAGTGTAATAATCAAGTTGCCGTATAGCGAATGTAATATCCTGTGAAAATAATGTTCAGCTACTCGTAGAGCTATTAAGCGGGTTTCGTCGTCTTCCGTTTTTGTTTCTCCGACCTAAATTTGGTCGTCAAAGCGATCGATGAATTTGCTTGATTATGATTATGATTACACCGAACTTTCAAAACCAGTGCAGCAACTTGGATTAAAAGAAAACCTCCGATACCAACTCAAAGATTTATTCAACAAATCCAATTTTATTATTGAACTGAATCACGTTATCTCAAATGAGTTGCACATTGTTTGTGCTTGGATTCTACGCATCATACTACAGTGTTTTCCTCATTTGGGCATTCCTTGCTAGATCCTTGAAAAGTTTGTTGTGTATCCGAGTAGACGAGAAGTTGAGATTTGAGAAGCGGAAAAATCGAATGTGCGACAAAACGCTGGCTCGCCATTCCGTATTCGGTCGGTCGATTTGTAAAGAAGGCGATGATAATAATGTACATGGCGGGTGACGCAAAAAGTGAAGACACAAACAAAGAGAGTTTCTGTGCAAAAAGCAGCGGGGCCAGAGAGCATATCGCGAAATACAAAAACGCGAGGGCCTTCACAGAATGTCTTTCCACATAAGCGCGGACATTTGCAGTCGTCTACGGACATAAATCAATGCTCAAATGTCGAGTTGACAATTTTTCAGCCTGCATCTCGCTCTCGTCAGATTTTAATATTACTTCCAGTTGAAATCGTACTTGCGACGAAAATATATGTAGGTCATGGGGGTTATGGAACAAAATATCATTTATTTTTTTATGAAAGTTTATTCTGGGCAAGATTCAATGTTACATTATTCTATATTATAATTTACAGTAAATTGAATGATTATGTCCACTGTCTGTAAGTATTGATTCAATTATTTTATTTGAAGAACTAAATATCACAGAAAATAATGTGCAATTAGTAGTAAACAAATTCTATTCACGTTAGGAATATAGTATGTATCCTTATCTCTCAATAACTTTTGACGAAATGAAAGCTCAGCAATGCTAATCATTCTCAACACCAGTTTTTCATCGAGCCAACTTCATTTTACAACTCTTCATGACTGCCATCATAGTCGTAGACAAAGTCCACTTCATTTTTTTGTTTATTCCTGGCAGAGACTGAGGACTCTGAATGCTTAATTAGCAGCACTCAGATGTTTGTTAGCGGCAGGCAGCACTCGTGGAGAGTGGAGTAAATTGCCGGGGCACTTATATTTCCGTTACAGTTTGTAGGTAATGCTCGTAATGTAACTCTTCATCAGCACATTCACACATTGGTTTCCATTAATGAATATCCCACTTGCCAATTTTGATCTCACTATCACACTGGTGATATAAACTTTATATATCTTTCTACGATTTGGTCCCACACCTGAAAGTTCAGATCCCACTTCTGACTAAGCTACAGAAAATCGATGTAGAGTGCTCGAGTCGACGTAATGAAAACACGGTAGTTGCAGCAGAGACTCAATTAATTTATTACTGGAAATGCTCCTTAGTATTCGGAGAGCACTGGAGCTGTTTGCATAAAATGAAGATAATTAATTCGGGCAAGTCCCAGCTCGATTTTCGGGATGTCAATGGTCTGCTGCTTCTAGCAAATTCCATAAGAGATTTTTTAGAAATGGACGGTTGTAACGAAGATGGACGTTATCTAATTGCGAAAGAAGATGGCACAAAAATCTTGGGAAACGCAAACAGCAAAATTGAGTGGACTGCATTATTAGTTACTTCGTTCTGAAATAGTTGGTTACAACATTTGAAGATCACCATAATTTTTTTTTACTCAATGCTGATAGATAATTCCATATCCCACTTCTAACTTCAATGATTAGAAATATCCCACACCTGACACCAAAAATATAACTGGTGTGTACGTTGTCGTAAATTGTGTTGGATTTTCCAGACTTTACTGAGCAAGAGTATATATATTTCGGACCACTAGACTTGTGTGAATATATCCCATCAGGAAGATCGATCTCAGTTCTTTCGCTTATTTGCTCTCGCCAAATCGACTTTCCAACTTTTCTCGGGAATCTGCCACGTTACACACATATCGTTCACTTTGCGGTAACGAGGCGAGTTAACGTTCACCCTAAATAGATAGCGCATTAATTCTCATTTGTCCTCAAACGAAGAATTATATCGCCATTTTTCTAAGTAGGTCACGAGAGAGCTCCTTCATCCCTCTTCTGAATTTGCCTCCCACCCCCAAGTTAATCCCACTTCTGATAATTCATTCCACGAATAAACAGCGGAAGTAGTAAAACCACACGCGTGTTATTAGATTCTTTGTTGAATATAAAATTCAAAAATAGAACTCGTTTCCATCAAGCACTCGATGAAAGTTTAATTCATTCGGATACCAGTTCCTCTCGAATTCGGTTTTATAGAAAGGAAACCGTTCCCCGTTTTATCTACTGTGTGAATTAGTGATGGGAAAGTCCAAGCCGGAGTTTGACGTCTCGCTCGGTGGACTTTATGCGGGTGTTACAGCGAGGTGCTTCCTTTTGACCGCTTTTCCGCCACAACCGAAGATAAACTTTGGTCTAGTTTGCCTTGGAGGATTCCACCAAGTGACGCACGAGATCGCCCTGCCACCGAAACTCCGCATTCCGGATTCATGAACTGGTCTGGCGGGATCCCACTTCTGATTCAATATCCCACGTCTAGTTATATCGTCGCAGTTCTGAAGAAATATCTCACTTCTGATATTGTATCACACTTTTTCTATGCCATTTGTGAAATCCCACTTCTGATATTTTCTTCATCTCACTTTGTTATTTCTCTCGGTAATTACTGCTCCAGTTGAAAAAAATCTCAAATAACGCTCGTTAGGTCGACAAATGTTGTGTCGAGCAATCCGTGTGTATCAATCAATATTGGATCAGGTGTCGGAATCGGATGAAGTTCGGCAACTATTTGAATACCGTTCGAGTGAATGGTCAGGTCAATAAAAGTCGAGAGCTGCTCTCCATGCGGATCTTGCCTCATTTATCGGGGCAAAAATATATGGAAAAAAATCGTCGATTGACAGAAAAACATCCTTCCCTATGAGCACTTACTATGTCTTTCATAACTAAGGAAAGATGTTTTCGTTTACCACTCTTTGTTTCAATAACCCATTTTTGATTCAATCTGAATCCTTATTTCATATCCCACTTGTGACACCAGCAGTAAAATACGTTGCAGAGTTTTTTCAGTAGAAGCTCAAATATCAATTTTGACATGAAAATGTATCCCACCACTGACTCCAAAAGTGTAAATCTTTGGTAGATAACTTTTTATTCAGAAAATTAATTGGAACCTTTATGTGCTATCCCACTTCTGATTTCAACAATTCTTTTAGCCCCATAAATCTATTCATTCAAGAAATTTCGTTCGTAAGTTTTGATAAGCCGCCTGCGGGCATAAAACCTTCCCAATCCCTTCAAGTCGTGTTCGCGTTCATAAGGGCATGAGGGCATGGCTTTCAATCCTATTCCAGCAAAGCATTTATTTTTCGACTCAACCGCACATGACTGGCCATCCGGCTATGCTTAATGTTCACGGACGGTGAGAGAGGGTTGCAATGTATATTGTACTGTTTATTTTTCATATAGGGTGTTACAAGAAAAAAAAAATGTTCTTCTTCTTTATGTATGTGCCACTGATTTCTTCTACAAAAAGCTGGTAATCCATGTGGTTACTCCTTTCTATTCAATCTAACAAAATCCATATTCTATACTTCAAACTGCAGGATCGGGTTCATCAGTGATTGCTCTTCAGAAAGTGTTTTGGAAATGAGACATTGGTGTTACATGAAATCAGAAGTGGGATTTCGGAAATTGAGATGTTGTAACAAAATATTCTTTGACCGGAATTTCTGAGACAAAAATTCGGGGGATGAATTTCTTACGGATCGAGGCTCTTCCAAGATCTTCGACGAGAGGAGGGTGGAGGCTGATGCGTGAGTGTGGCGGCATTCGTTGAGGCATCATCCAGCCGACCGGCGACCCACCAAACAGGACTATTGATCTGAAGCGACGTTGCCAGTTCAGCCGCCAAGATTACTAAACACGAAACGCATCAGAAAAAGTCGGATCAGCTGGTCAAAAATGTCTTTTATATCAATTCATCACATTCGATTAAGAAAACTAGGCATCACGGTAACGATATATGAATTCACAAGTTTGTAGTGTAGAACTGTGAAGATAGGAAAAATGGATGAGCTGAGAATTCTTGATAAATTAGAAATGGAGCTGTCATGAATTATGAAATACGGCAGTTTGTAATTTCTGCTGCATTTGCCGAAATGCGAGGTATTCATGTAATTTCAATTGTGAAACTGCCAAATCACGAAACTCCTCTCGACTCCAGACGGTTATTCGAACGTCGTAATGGACGTTTCAATCAGAAAAACCGACATGATTCGTTCTCATTTCCTCGATGCATGCAATGCACAGGGGCGGACGCAATCATCTGATGGTATAAAACGTTCTTGGAAAAACACCTTATCGATGAGTAGCTTTCTTTTACTTGAGTACTTACCAGTCATATTTCTCAAAGTTGTGGGGCTTCAAGGTCAGAAACTCCTAGGAAAAAGATGGTGGATCCTGTAAGACGATTGTTATTCGTTCGTTGTGCTGCCTGTACTATTGATGATACTGACCTTTGATTCAGAATGTATTACGCCGTTTTTTAGTTATAGCATCAATAATGATACAAACGGTCAGTCAGGATGCCTTCCTTGGTAGAAATAAAAATGTATCCAACAATACGATGTTATTTTATTTTCAATTCCGATATCGAGGAAAATACATGAAGAATAGGAAATGGTAACAAAGATGCATTGCTTATATAAATTATACTCCCAGGTATTGAATGAACCCTCCTAATGCATTTTTGAAGAGACTGAAGAATATTTATTTCAGCCTTGAATGAGAGCTATCTCTTCGATTATTCAAAATGAAACATTCGTGGATAAACGAGGAATAAATGAATACGATTATTACAATCAGATAGAAACCATTTGATTGGTTTGATTCCGAATATTGCTTAATGGAATTTACATAAAATGCCATATTTCGTGATGTTACCAATATGCCTTCCATATATCATTTGATACTGAAGAGTCTATAAGGAAAAAATCATAATGGGGTCATCGATATAAGCAAACCCTTGAATACATTTGAATTGAGAAATTGCATGATGGTAAGAATATTTAGTTCCTAATTTCTCTCAGTAATTCCTTGCAGGAACCCTCCTGTATGGGTTGATCAAAGCAGGCTGGGTCATGCGCCAGTGGAGGGGGTATTCGTCTTGTGCAAATGCGGTTTTCGCATGAATCATCCTTTGAAAATGGAACGGAAACGTTTACCGATGCAATTACGTGAGTTTCGTGCCATTTTCATGGAATGATTTCCATCGCGGACGTTTCGGACCTCGTAAATTTCAGAGAGCAGGAACTGGCCTGAAGGGGTGGGGGGGTGCCTTTGTGACGTTTCCTCTGGAAACATTTTGTTCTGTGGAAATTGCATTCTAATAGTGCAATCAGTAATGTTTTTGCTTCGGAATACTTTTGACCTCAATTGATCTTAATCAAGTTTCCATCAGTAGATAGGCTAAGACGGTTCTGGATCGTTGTTTCCTTATGAAAGTTCACATTGGTAGTAACAGAGTACATTCACTCGGCTAGGGATGACCTTGATTGGGGTATGTACGAGAAGATATGCGGGGTTGACAAATTTATTTCCTTCCTGACGAAATAATCTATTGAAAAAGTTTTGATCTAGAACCTCCCTAGCCTATCTACTGATGTCAGCAGTTGAGCTATCTGAATATTTTTTTCTCTCACATCTTTCTTAAGATATTATGACAATGAATTTCACACACACCATAAACTTCTCTGGAGCGACCGGAGATGAAAACAAATCCTCATATCGGCTCATTTGAATGACAATGAGGTCAAGTTGAGGCATGACACAACCCATTATTTCCCCCGCAAACATATATCCAGTCTCAAACAGTTATCTCGCTGTACTAAATCAAATGCGTCGTCCCCCTTTTTCGGCAGCACGTTTGCTGGTGTGTTTCGCTCGTAATTCAATTGTTATCGCAAGACATGGAAATGCCTTCGCATCGTCAGACTACAGACGACGGGACATATAATTTCCTCCTCAGTCGAATTTTTCCTTTTGAACATCCACCCAGCTCACCAGACTCGTGTCCACGTGATTTTAACGTGTACGCGTATCATTTCCACCACCCTCTTCCCCATCGCAAACATTTCCTCTCTAGGATAATGCCATTTCGTAGCGGCTGGTCCAGCAGCCACCGCCTCAATATCGACCACAAAGAGATTGGAATACGGTCGGCGGCATACACGGCCGTCTAGATTTTCGTGTGCAAGGCCCTGGCCCACATGAATGTACAGTTTTTTTGCAGAGCAGATCAGCGAATTTTGCTTCTGGTACGCTCTAACCGCACGCCAAGGTTGGACAGCTCAACAACTTTCTTGTAGTGATGAATTGGCGCCCAACGTGAGGCCAAAGTTACATTTTTAGTTTGAAAACGTTAATTTTTGGCTAATTATTGACGTTTTGGGCGCTCTCACTCTCCGAAGAACCGAGCAAATAATTTCATCGAATTGGCGCCCAACGTGGGACTACATAAAAAAATTGGTCAGCTTGTATCAAAATTCACTTCTTGTTGTTTATCAACGTTCGGAAAGTTCAACTTCCTGAAGAACCACACACGTACTTTTTTGTAGTTACACGTGGAACCGACGCCCAACGTGGGGTCAATCAGAGAAGTTTTTCATCTTGAGTTTGACAACTCGAATCGAAAGTTACATGATATAATTGGTTTTTCGATGTCCTGCACAGTTTCACTCGGAAAAATCGCGGTTCTACTTTTTCAATAGTTGTGTGACAAATTGGCGCCCAACGTGCGGTAAATCAAGAGAAATTTGCAATCTCAAGTTGGCTAATTCGTATCAAAAGTTACATCTTTAGTTTGAAAACGTTTTTCACGGTTTCACTCCGAAGAACAGCTTAACAACAATTCTTTTTGTAGTGATAAATTGGCGCCCAACGTGAGGACGAAGTTACATTTTTAGTTTGAAAACGTTAATTTTTTGTTTATTTCCGACGTTTTGGACGCTCTCACTCTGTAGAACCGAGCAAATAATTTCATTGTAGTCACGCGCCGAATTGGCGCTCAAAATTGACCATATAAAGATATTGGTCAGCTTATATCGAAATACACATTTTTTACTATCAATGTTCTGATGAATCCAACTTCCTGAAGAACCGCGCACCTACTTTTGTAGTTACGCGTGGAACTGGCGCCCAACGTGGGGCTAATCGGAGAATTTTTTAATCTTGAGTTGGACAACTCGTATCGAAAATCACATGATATAATTGGTTTATCGATGTTTCGTACTGTTACACTCGGAAAAATCGCACTACTACTTTTTCAGTAGTTGCATGAAAAATTGGCGCCTAACGTGCGGTCAATCAGAGAATTTTGCAATCACAAGTTGTTCGTTATATTTTCGGTTTATCATCGTCGTTTTGGACAGTGTCAATACTGTCAATGTAGAACCAAGCAAATAATTTAATCGTATTTACGCAACGAATTGGCGCCCAACGCATCAAAAGTTACATCTTTGGTTTGAAAACGTTTTTCTCTGCTTCACCCCGAAGAACAGCTTAATTATTTTTTTTGTAGTGATGAATTGGCGCCCAACGTGAGGCCAAAGTTACATTTTTAGTTTGAAAACGTTAATTTTTGGCTAATTATTGACGTTTTGGGCGCTCTCACTCTCCGAAGAACCGAGCAAATAATTTCATCGAATTGGCGCCCAACGTGGGACTACATAAAAAAATTGGTCAGCTTGTATCAAAATTCACTTCTTGTTGTTTATCAACGTTCGGAAAGTTCAACTTCCTGAAGAACCACACACGTACTTTTTTGTAGTTACACGTGGAACCGACGCCCAACGTGGGGTCAATCAGAGAAGTTTTTCATCTTTGATTTTGACAACTTTGACAACTTGAATCGAATGTTACATGATATAATTGGTTTATCGATGTTCTGCACATATTAACTCGAAAAAATCGCACTACACCAAAACAGCCACTGTCAAACAGCGCTCGACCAAGCAACCTGATGGATCAAAAAATGTGCATAGGCAAAACGGTGTTCAGTAAATATAGGTTTTTTGCCAAAACAAGAGCATTTCTCAATACTTTGCCAGAACTAAGCTCAGGTCAGTGCTCAGACAAGACGACTTTGGCTAAATAGCGCTTAACGGAAAGTTCAACTAAAACAACATCGACCCCAATAGTGCAGTTAGAAAGATTGGTCAACATAAAGAGCCGTAAATGGAACTTTGTTGAAACAGTTCTGCACCAAAACAGTACTCAACCAAAATATAGTGCTCAACCAAAACAGTGCTCAACCAAAACAGTGCTCAAACAAAACAGTGCTCAACCAAAACAGTGCTCAATCAAAATATAGTGCTCAACCAAAACAGTGCTCAACCAAAACAGTGCTCAACCAAAACAGTGCTCAACCAAAACAGTGCTCAACCAAAACAGTGCTCAACCAAAACAGTGCTCAATCAAAACAGTGCTCAACCAAAACAGTGCTCAATCAAAACAGTGCTCAAATAAAACAGTGTTGGTCAAACAGCGTCCAAAGCTTAGATCATAATAACAAAGAACGTTGCTCAAAAAATATAGTGAATATTCTTATCTCTTCTTAAAAGTATCGAGCAACAGCTCCAAACCAAAACAGTGCTCGACTAAAACAGTAAACTGCGCAAATCGAATAATATTAAACGTAAGGAGCACATAACAGATATAATGCTCTGTCAAATCAGTGCTCAACTTGATCAGCGTTGACCAAACAGCGTTCAACCAGTATATAGCTCGAGAAGTAGTGTCAACATTGATTGATGAAAAGTGCTCCAAGATAGTATAAAACCAAAACAGCGTCAATCGAGCAATGTTCAACGTAAATAACTACGAACAAAAACAGTATGCTTCGTCAAAACAGTGCTTCTTCGCAACAGTTTTCAACCAAACAAGCGCTGAGCGCTGGCTAAATGTAACCAGGGCAAGCCAACTTGAGGCCAAACCTGCACACAGGAGTGGAAATGAGTGCAAAGGGCTTCCCTGATCCAATTTAGGTTTTGTTGGATGGAAAACTAGTTGATAGAGCTCGAAAAATACGCGGATGCTGTAACTGAATTATCTTCCTCTCCTCGAATACGTCTATCATATGCGATTTCCCCAGCAGTTTTCTTATCCGTTTTGAAAGTGGTTTAAAACGATCCGCGTCGCAAAAATAAATTGCAATGCACCTGAAGACGGATGGCGGCACTTGGAGGGTTTATTTATCAAGCCGTATAATAGGAGGCTTGCCACTCGTGAATTATTCGCTCACAATGAGAGTCATCTGTTTCCGATTTGACGTCGGATTTCGGTTATCGTAATGGAAGATATGAAAAGGCGAATTTATCCGTGATAAATGTTGATATTTATCAATCACGAGTTTGAAGTGTGCTACGAGTTATACACTACACTTTTCCTACGACGACTAAATATTTGCTACTGAGATGGATGAATGAAATGAATGAAATGAAAAAAATCTGCTGCGAATCCTTATTGTAAAATGGCGGCGGCTCCCTCAAAAGGTTCCTCCGGTCGAGGCGAGAGGGGTGTTCGTAGATCCGGGGGGTGATGCCAGAGGGTGGCCTGAATATTCATGCAATTTCCCGTTTATTAATTTAGTTAATAGGATGTGTAGAGTCGAGTTTAATGAAGTCGCAACTCTGGGAATGCCTCTGAAGAAATCTGGTGAGAATTCACACAACTGGTGACTTTATAGGGTGTCACAAGGTTTTAATAGTGCGCCTCTGAGATCTCAAACTTGCAGAAACGAACCGATATCAGAGTTTTCCAAAAATGTCGTTAACACATTTTCACAACTTCATGACGGACGCTGTATAAACACAAATTTTGGTTTTGGTCTCAAATGTCAAGAATCTGTCGAAATATATGTCACAATCCAGACATATATCTCAATATTGTGTCATTATGTGACTCAGAATTATTATTAAAATTTTGGAATTTCGATAGGAAAAGCAACGAATTTGCA
Organism: Chrysomela aeneicollis; assembly: GCA_029955515.1. NCBI lineage: Eukaryota > Metazoa > Arthropoda > Insecta > Coleoptera > Chrysomelidae > Chrysomela > Chrysomela aeneicollis. The sequence continues at coordinate 14,159,888 of JARUHQ010000018.1, read as the reverse complement.
ATTATTAGGTACACACAAAAAACAAAATGAGAAAATAAATCTGAAACTTCATCAATTCATCAAAAAATATCTGAGAAGTGTGATATAATTCAATGTTCTGCGTGGTATTTACCAGGAAAGTAATTGTTTTCTGCTCGTTTTTAAACATCTAGATGATGTTTCTTGGTGAACTGTTGAGTTCGAGATTTAATATCTATTTTTTCCGTCGGAGATATATACCAGGAAACAATTCTAACATACCAGGCATTTAGAATTACGAATCATATTATGTTGAAATTCTGACAAAGTTACAAATATATAAAGGATCTGTGCAGAGTTATTTGAGACATTTTTTAGATCTGTCTCTTCCTAATCAGGATACCCAACATTGATGACGTACGTATTCCATAAGTCAGATCATCCAGTTGATATACATGGTGATTCAACCTTTCGCCTTCGTATGAGCCAGTTCCCGAGAAATTCTCTCCGACAGAGGCGTCGGATTTCCGCAGAAGGGTTCCACCAACCCCCTGAAAGTGACAATCACAGGGTGAAGATTCGATCCGATCAGGGGAGAGAGAGTTGTGACAGGCGGCGGCAGCGGTTCGTCCGGAGCGTCGCGCTGTCCAAATATAATTGACGGCGTACGGCGTCGGTGTCACAGCACTCACAGCATCGCTCGTTAAAAGCGGACGACATCCAGGCGAACGTTTCCGCCACATCCAACAAGTATGAGAGGGGCCACTCAGAGGTTTGATTTGAGTCGCTCGCACTCTGCTTATTTTCGATGGAAATGTCAGTGGGATTGTTGATCCCAATATTGATGGAAATCTGTCATAATTGCCACATCAATCATGATCTGTGTGATCAAGATCTTCGTTTCTGCATGTCCGACAAATTAAAAATCTGTTGCACGTCATCTCAGATTTGGCGGGAATTTGGGAAGAAAGATTGCCGAAAATATTAAATTTTTCAAGGATAAATTGAATGATTCATCGTATAAGACGGTATAAGTAAGAATTCTGAGTTATCTCAAATATCTCTGATAAAACTATTTATGTGAATAATATATCAGAAATCGATACATGTCGTAATATCTGAAAAATCAAGGATCCAACTTTGATCTCAATATTCTCGCTGACCATGGGGTATTGGTATGCACCATTCTGGTGAACTTGAAATACACTCTCGTTCATTATCAACTACCCACCAGTGTTGCCAATTATCCTATTTAGAATTGAATGAAAGTTTGATACCGTCTCGTGTGCATTTGAGTTCCCATTTCAAACACTTTTCTATGGGATCTTTTCATGTATGAAGATTCCCTGATGACGATATTTGTTTCAAAAAGTCAACATATATTATGTTCTCAAATTTTGAAATAGAAATCGACACCCTTTGAAAAATGGTTTTATTTGTTTATTGATAATTTAAGATTCCGACTTTCATCTGGGAATTCCGACTTTTAAATCGAAATTCCGACTTTTATGTCGAAATTTCGACTTTTATGTCGACATTCCGACTTATATCTCGAAATTCTGACTTTTAAGTCGAAATTCCGACTTTTAAGTCGAAATTCCGGCTTTTTTTATTCAGTTAGAATTACCAGCATAAATACAATAACTGTCTGACCCACTTGGAATTCCGAGATAATAGTCGCAATTCTGCGATAAAAGTCGGAATTTCGACTTAAAAGTCAGAATTCCGAGATAAAAGTCGGAATTTCGACTTGAAAGTCAGAATTCTGAGTTGAAAGTCGAAATTTCAACTTAAAAGTATGAATTTCGATTTAAAAGCCGGAATTCCGAGATAAAAGTCGGAATTCCAAGATATAATTCGGAATTTCGACTTGAAAGTCAGAATTTCGAGATTAAAGTCGGAATTTCGACTTAAAAGTCAGAATTCCGAGATAAAAGTTGGAATTTCGAGATAAAAATGAAACGTGGCCCTTCTACGCTTCCGTATAGGATCATGCTCATTTCACTTCCAAATAAAAATGAGTTTTTACGTGGGGAATAATTAGCTACATATATGTTTGTTCATTCGAAAACATATTTCCTATAACGAAAATTCGAAAGCAACCTTTTGTTGATATAAATTCAAAATATCGAGCATCGGGAAAGTTGGTGATGAAAGTTATAACAGTGGAAAATTATGATTGCAAAAGTTAATATTTTGTATATGTATATTTTTTGGGATACTTACCGTGTGAAGCTGTTTTTTTTTGTACAGGCCAAAATAAACGAAGTAGGAAGGATTATAACGTGCAATAAATTTGGCATCATCATAATTTGCAATTAAAAAACACTTGAGGTGCTGATGATAAGTATGGAAATTCCATCATTCACGTTGGCAACACTGTGTACGAATTCTTGATGGGAGATACTCGAAGCAAAGTTGTTATTTTTATTACCTTTCACTTATCATTTATCAGTAGTTTATTGTTATTATGATCGTCGCTTCTTTCAATGACCAGGATAATTTGACAGTTTTCGTGTTCGTGTAGTGGTGTGCAGGTGAATACCCTGTATACAGAGGATTTAATTTTCGTCTTGTTTTGTTCGTGTGTATCCTGCTTGTAGTGTGTGACCGGATCGAACAAGGTTAGTAAACAAATGCACATTCTCTCCATTGACATTCGAAAAAGTACTTTTCGTTTTTTGAGTTTTTTGAATAAGTAATGCTGGTTGTAGATGTTGTGGTGGTTGAAAAACGTTTTTCGTTAATTTCAAGCCCCCCATATCTCTCCCCTGTTTTTTGGAAAATGTAGTACTAGATACGAAGCCAGATGTTTGAATCAAATTTGAATAATTGGCGAAACCACGTTGATAAAGTTGGATAAGCTATACGTTTTCATTTTTGCTTCTTTTTTCTTGGAATATTTTTTGAATGAATCATAAATACTCTTCTGTCAATGGAATTATTATAAGCGACACTATTCTCCGAAACCGAAACCACAAGAATTCGATTGTTCTGCTTTGATTTCAATCGAAAAATTATAAACATGCTAGAAAGCAGAATGATGTAGACAGGATGCAATGAAACCACTGCTATAAAGTCTTAACTGCCTGCATAAATCCGTGAAATGTTTGTGGTAACATCCTGTATTTCTGGATTCAAGATAATCCCTTATGATGTGGTTGCAAAAAGAATTACAGAAAATAACCTCGTAGTACAGTGGAAAAGGATCTTGAACGAATCATAAAAAAATCGAATACTTACAGGAACATAGCTATTATTGATTAGTTTTGAAAAAATATTGATAATATAGAAATTAAATTTTTATATTGCTGTTCGATTTATTGGTATCTATAATTTTAATTGTTTTTTCGATAATCATACGAAAATTATCAATTCGAATTCGTAGCCAAATATCATCCAAACATCCGTCAAATTATGTTGACGTGAAACGATGGAATGAATCAAAACAAAATTAAAATGCACATTAAATTATGCAAAACAAGTTCAATGTTTATATGAACAAATATCAAAATATTGACGAGTGTTGGTCATAACAAGTTAACAGGTATTTTTCGAAAGTCATTACTTTTTGTGGAAGAATATAATAATTTCTTGAATTTTTCTGGGATTGTGGCAAAATCTTTAAAAAAATCGATGGATTGAATCTATACAAGTGTAGAAGGACAAACTAATCTACCCCAAAATACAGCACTATAAGTTTCTTTAGTTTTTCTGCATTGAACGTGAAAGTATCTTCTAATCACTACTCAAGGTGTTTCAGGTTTAATGAACATCATTATACTTACGTATACCCAAATGACAGGAGATAATAATTGTCTATACTTATAGTTAACAGTACTTAGGTACTCATTGATAGCGGCTATCTGTGTTCCAAAATGCCATGTTTGGAAAGCAATTTCATTTGGTATATTTATCGATATCCGTTATTGATAATAAATAATATACAGGGTGATACGCCGAGAGAGAACAATCTTGACTCATACATCTTTCTCCTATAGCCTCGTCGCCATTATCAACATATTATCATTATCAAAAAGTCGACTCATTTTTTATAATTGCTACTATGACCTGGATCACCCTATATATATATAATTCTCCAAATCTCGTATTTGGACGCTAAGTTTTTTTTCTGTAATCCTCTTTGTGTCATTAGAATTTAATCAAAGTTTATTATTATAAATTTTTTTCGAATTTGTTAATTTTAGATCCATATTATTCATTGTTTTTCGAAACTATCGCCTTATTCCATTTCTTTTTGCACAAAGATTAACATTTCATGTATACAAACAGATATTATACTTAAGATCATATAATCAGTCATATTTATCTGAAAACCTGCTAATACCGAGTGTAATCCCAATGTCGAATTATATCTATTCAAAGAGATTTTAATATTGTAAGTTTGTGGTTGCCTTTGTGAAATCCCAGTTACCTTGAATTTATTATGTTTATAAAACGACATAATTGCCTAGTAAAAATCATGTAATCGTACTCAGTAATACTATACAGGGTCTTCCATCTGAAACTTGAACAACCATTTTTTTTTATTCGCCGATGCCATTTTTGTCTCTACAGTCTACTCTCCACCTGCTCTACATTCAAAAAAATGGAACACATTTGCTACATTTATTGTGATTTTTCGTGACCCTGTTGGGATATTCATCGTGTTCTGTCACTTTTTATGATTTATTTCATGGTTATTCAAACATATATTTTTAATATCTTTTAATGACAAATTTATATAATTTAAAAAAAAGGTATTTTTGATGGAAGAACTAGATTTATTAGTGTCTACTGAACCTGATTTTTCTCGTGTAAGGGGCACACGCCCCCTAGCCCCCCCTAGATCTGCCGGTGTGTCGATCCCGTCGATGGATCGTTAAGAGGGTGCCTTCCGTATAGATTCCAATTACTGAGAGACCAAATTAGAACTAATTCTATTTACATCTGACCCTATTCTGGCCGGTGGAATTGCTTCCTCCTGATTGAGTTATCGAGAGCCGGCCGACATGTCTTGCGGCCCTAATGGTTAGTGTTTATTGGCGGTGAGGACGTTTCCTCAAGATAATTTGTCCGTCAACAGAACAGGAGGTAATGGGAGATTCCAACTTTCTGTCCAATACTTGACACTTTGTTAGACTGTAACACTCGATATATGATAATTTATATACCATCATGTATACAACAGCAAAAATTGACATGATTAATCTTCGAGGATTGGAGCTTTTGTGTACCTATCATATAATAATAAACTAATACCCATATAATAAATATCATGTAATGATGTAAGAGGATATATGACATATTTACTTACAGGATAAATCGTTTCTTGATATTGGGTCTAGTCCCGTTCTATTTGATTGAAAAAAGTAGGATTAATTCGAAAAGTCGATCAGATCATTTGAACATTTTTATTTCGGTTTCCATTTATAGGAAACAAATTATATTAGAAACTCTAAACGACAATTAATTTTTCTATTTTGGTTGTATAATGAAGTCATCGTGCAATGCAAATGCGTGTCGAAATTACCTCTATTTCGATACGCATTTTTTATTATTCGGAGATTGGTACAATCGAACTGTCAAATGAAAGTCAGAAGAGTTAGGCCCATCAGCTTATTTCTGAGCGATTTTGGATTTGATGATACTAGCAGTGAAAAACTCTGTTTTTATCAATAAATGTCTTCAAATTACTACAAAATAGAAAAAAATGTATATGACACACGTCTTATAAGACACGTTGTCGCACGCGTTGTTTGGAGTACGACCAGGTATTTAGAGGAAATTAAAAAAAAATGTTTTTCTATTTTGGTTGTATAATGAAGTCATTGTGCAACGCAAATGCGTGTCGAAATAGCCTCTATTTCGATACGCATTTTTTTATTATTCGGAGATTGGTACAATCGAACTGTCAAATGAAAGTCAGAAGAGTTAGGCCCAGTTTACTTCTGAGCGATTTGGATTTGGTGATATTAGCAGTGAAAAACTCAATCTTGTAATTGGTGAATTTCAATTCAGAGTGTAATTTGATTTAAATTGACCAATAAAAACAATAATAACATTGAATTTTTCACCGCTGGTATTGCAAAATCAAAATCGCTTAACTGTAAACTGGGCTTTCCGATTGTGCGTCAGATTTTAATTATTTCAATGTCATCATTGTTACCAATCGAAGATGTTTCTGTTATTTATCGATATCAAATCCATTTTTTCTTCAAATCAATTCAAAATAGAAAAAATTGCATATGACACACGTTTTATAAGACACATTGTCGCACTTGTTCACTTGGAGCACTCTTAGCTTCGCTCGTCGTACTCCAAACAACGCGTGCGACAAAATAGCATCTTATAAAACTTGTATCATAATATACTATTGTGATATCAAAAAATGGTTCAAAATAACAAGATACCGAAAATTTTCATTGAAAAGATGTGTTTTGAATACATCGAGATTGAAAAAAAATACCATTTTAATTCCTTTACACTTACTAAGAAACTTTTTGCATTCTAGTTCTTTCTTTCTTGAAACAGTTTTAATTATCAATAAAATTCAAGATGTACCCAATATTTTACCCAACTGACATTGTTCAACGATAATAATTGTCATTGTCAGCCAGTGACGACTTTTTTATTTTCGATTTTAAAAAACCTTATCCCATTGAACTCGGAATTTATAGGGTATAACGATGTTCACGTCTTTCATCTGCACCTGGATTTTGTTGATCACACAGTGCAACCAAAATACGAAAACGATGTTCTGTTCAGCTGCAACCGAGCCGTTCCCATACTTTAGCTCCACCCTGTATAGCCCCATCAGGAATCCGGAAGGTTTACCTTCGTGACCTTCACCACCACAACCCTTATTTCTGGAGCTTCGGAGAAGGGAGCCGGGCGTCGCGGCGCTATTGCGTTCCGACGTCGACGCCGCACCTCGGTGAGGGGTGGGCAGACGGGGATTGGTTCCACCCCGGCTCGAGAACGGACAGATGCAATTACAATTGGACCGTGTGTCTGTCTGTGTCGACGTCATACGATTATCGTGTAATTAGGTATCGCTTTAATTGCACCCATTATGGCGGCACCTGAGTACATTCGTCTTCGCCCGTCTATTTACGGATCTGACGAGGGTGAAAATTCGAGCAGGAACGGCTCCGAGGGTGCCAACCCTTCAGAAAGGTTTTCCTCGTTTGTCTAGGATAGGCTACAGTCATCAAAACTGCATCAGTAATTGACACTGCATCAGGAATAATTGAAACTGCATCAGGAATAATTGAAACTGCATCAGTAATCGATACTGCATCAGTAATAATTAAAACTGCATCGGTAATTGACACTGCATCAGTAATTAACAAGCTCATGTCCTGGTTTGTTGGCATGGTAATTGTTATTGGCAGTCATCAGGAGTAATTGACAAGCTCATGTCAATTAGTCAATCCCTGGTTTCGTTGTTGCTAGTCTGTTCTGCATAGTGTTCATGTTTTATGTTTTGTTGATGATTCACAAGCCCTCAGAAATTCTTGTCAATTACTGGTTTATTGATATGTCCTGCTTCTGATTACTAGTAAACTGATGCCAGTTATTGGTTTCGTTGTTTGCTTTTCTGCATAATGCTCTGTCGATAATCAGAATTGAATCTCAATACCCATATTCAATGTGATTACTGATTTCGTTGTTGTTCGGTCAATAATTATCACTTTCTTCAATTACTGATGGTTTCAAGATGTGTATTTCCTGATGAACTGATGTCAATCACTGGTTTCGTTGTTGCTATTCTGTTTTCTTACAGAAAATATACCCTAAAACTTCCTTGTTGTCAGTTACTTCAACTCAGGTTAATCACTAGTGAACTTATGTTGATTAGTGATTTTGTTGCTCCAGCTTACAATTCTAGAACACGTTAGAAATAAGAGGCGGATCTAGTAAATAATAGATAAGTTTGACTTTTTCGATTTGCTGTTTCAATTGCAGTCACTGTGGGTGGTATAAACATTTCTTTCCAATGTTCTGGAAACATCTTAGGAACGTCGGAGACATAGTAAAAACGTGTGTTGGGATGTGTCTGTCTATTGATGTGGGCTTGGGACGGACCTGCCCGAGCTAAATTCAGAAGGCTCTTTTGTGGGAAGGACAAAGTGTACCCACACCCACGTTATGCTGCCGTTTTATGAGCTTAGAAGTAGAAACCGACAGCTTTGTATGTGAACATTGAGAGGTATCAGAGTATGTGTGTCGGTCCCAAAATATTAAACGCACAAACACCCTAAACACCAACCTTTGGCCCTTTGGGTCATTGAAGTAGCTGATTCTGTGGCTGCCAACTGAATTGTGAGACAAAATAGGCCTATGATTTGATGGGAAATCCATAGAACCTAAAGTTAAAATTCAACATATAGAAATGTTTTTCCTGAATAATAATTCAATTAATTGCGTTTTTCATTGTTTCAGGAATCGGAATAGACAACAGAACTGACCAGGAGTCGTCATGGGTTGCTTTCGAAAAATTAAGGTAATATAATATTTATAATCAACTTGTGGCATTATTAGAAGAAAATGCTTCCTCTCCACGAACAAAAATATACTTGCACCGAATAGCGCCCCACTTTCGCGGTCACTTTGTATGAATCGGCCTCTGTCCGCGGTATCTCGCAAAAAGGCTGTGAAACGTTTCATCGTTCACCCCTAGGCGCCTCGTTCCATTGTGGTTTTGCCCAATTATGATTAATTCTCATGAATGTAATTATTATCGCACTGTATTCATCCATGAGTAGCGCGAACGTTTGGATTCCTTCAAATTAATAATGGATATTAATCCAACACTGACTGAAACCGGAATCCAGCGAAACCGCTGGCAATGATATGATTTTATTAGGTACTCGTCACTGACCCAAAACTCCGCTTTGGTTTAATGGTACGTCATCTTTGAACTCTTTGAATTGTTGGAGCTAAAATTGAAGGAAATATTTCCTTCAGAAAATCACTCAACTTTGCATCAGCAGATTATAGAACCTAACCTAACCTGCTAGATATGTAGTTAGCTAAGATGGTGGTGTAGGGCCTTGTGATTGTTTATTGATATATTTTAATGTGATAGATACTGAAGACTATTTCATATTTGAAGGGAAGCTATTTTATCGTAGCCTTTTACTATTTCAACAATTTCAAGTTAAATCGTTAAACCGATACGTTTCTGAAAGTGAATTGATATGTAGGAATCATAGGCAGAAAATTTAGGAAAATGATCATAGAAGAAACCTCTCCAAATTGAAATTGACTTCAGTAAATACACCACATTGTTCCATAACAAAATAATCACCGAAGTGAGCAAAGCTATCATAACATGAATAACGAGCTTCTCTATCTATTCTTTATAGCTGCATTGGCGCTCTCTTCTTTATATTTTTTTATCGACCTGACACCCGTCTATTCCTTCATACATCACGTTGTTTTCCATTCCTTCATCTGCCATCTTTTCTCATCCTTATTTTTTCATATATTCTTGTTTATTTCCCAGTTCTTAAAATGTTCTGCATCCCTTCATCTGGCCATCTAAAACTTAATCCCTTACCTGTCACATGTTTACTCGTTCCTCTGCTCAATCGATTACAATTATTTTTTTCATTCTACAGTCTATAATATTTGCTCCGTACCTTCATCTGTCGTCTGTTGCTCCATTCCTTTATCTGTCACCTGTTGCTGGTCATCTGTCATCTGTTGTTCTGTACCTTTATCTGTCACTTTTCGCTCCATTCCTTCATCCGTCACCTGTTGATCCTTTTCTATCACCTGTTGCTCCGCTTCTTTCGTGTCTTGCACTAACGGTGTCGGGGGGCCTTATTGTTGATTGTCCAGCCGGTCAGCGTCGCGCTTCCGTCGTCGTCGGTGATGGTGGCCTTGGCGGAGGCGGCGGCGGCGTCCCGACGGGCCGGCCGATGAGGCGGCCCGCCCCCGAACAGCTACGCCAGCAGCCAGCAGGTCCACGCCCCCCCCACCACCACCGCCCATCAGCAGCCAGCGTCGTCGCCGCCGCCACCCCTTCAGGCCGTCTACGACGCTCCAGCGTCTTCTCAGCGTCCACTGGCTCCTTGCGCACAGGTAATCGGCTCATATGGTGGATGACTCTGTTCTGATCTTATCGAAGTCGGCTGGGCGCGTCGCGACGCTTTAGTTCAGACCGTTCCAGAGCATCCTCACCACCACAACCACCAAAGGTCACCTTCAAAGCTCGAACGTTACTCACCTCAGGGCGACTTTTCTGGAGGTCGTATGACGTAGGTTGATGGCGCTTTCTTCCTTAACATTGAACAAGAATGGACCTTGGAAGTATTTTTGTGTCCAATTGACTCGGAGGCGTGCCATTTTCGAAGCAACCTCGCGAGGCCATAAATCACAGCCAGTCGCGTGCCGCCGAGATAATGACTTGAGGTATTCTCGGAACACAGCACAGTCCGTAACATCATTATTATACAAAATGTATAATGATGTAATCAGTGTGGATTTCGGAATAATTGGTGATAGATTCATTGCATTAAGTGCGGTGCGGTAATTATTCCTGCACAAAAATTCGTTTTTGTGATTGAGACACGTTAATTGAAGTAAGCGTCAGTATTTCGTGTTTCAAAAAGAGAGGTTCACAAGAATTCAACATATCAACTTGGCACAAGTATCGCACCACTCGCTTCTGCAACTAAGATACACTCAAGGTGGATATAGGATGGTGAAACAGCTCTTCAATTGTTTCTGCGAAAAACTTGTAGACCGTTTGAGAAGGTACTAATATTTCCACGACTTGAAAGAAGATGGCGGTAAGATCGATTATCGAAGAAGATTTCTGTTGCTTACGTATTTCTGTGGTTCACATCTGACAGACGTGACTTGAAACGACATTAAAACAATATATTTTCGATAAATCTGGATTGAATATTGATATTTTGACTCTTCTCAATCATTTTTCATCTAGAACAGATGAAACTGATAAAAAGATGACAGATGCACAGTTTCTGTTTTACCGACACAAGGTATGTCGCCATCTCTGATAACTTCAGGAAATATTACTACGGTATGAAATCAAGTAGGCAAAGGTCTACAGTTTATTCTAGTGCTTGTTAATAGGAAGCTGTTTCACCATCCTATATCCACCTTGGATACACTATTAATAAGTTCTCTGAACTGATGAATTACGTACCTCAAGTTTGACTCAATGAGAGCAAAATCAACGGTTTTTGCCGCAGCATAACCCAATTTTCTGGATGTAGATCCGAGAGCAAAACATTCCGAGGATATTTATTCGTTCGACATATACATATGATTTGTGAATTTCAAATCAGTATCTGGGTTGAGTCTCTATGTTGGGTGCCGCGACATTGACAGGGGTGGCTACCCTCGAACCGACCCTCGTCAAGGTGACCTCTGGTGGTTGTGGTACCCAGAACCGGCCTGCACCATCTACTGACGTCGCCTAAACATTGGTTCGCACAGTCTCAGGGGAGTTAGCCGAGGTGGAGGAGCATGAGCTCGGCTCGGACGTCGAGTTCGAGACCAGGGAGACGCTCCAGCTGACCGGCCGCAGGGCCAGCAGCGTCGCCGCCATCGTTGAGCGTCGCGACGCCTTCACGTCGACGCGCCGCCCAAGCGACGTCGGAGGCGGAGGAGGCTTTGCCAGGCATGAGACGGCGCAAGAGATACAAGATGACGACGAAGCCACTCTCAGAGAGCTGCTTATTAGGTATAAGAGACAGACGTACGACTGGTGTATTATGGCACATCGAAGGGAATGATTGATGCTTGCACGTCAATTGTCAATTGTCGGTTGCTTGCACGTCAAATGCCAATTGTCGATTGTCAATTGTGGGATAAAAGTACTTCGATGGTCCATGTACCAGTTGTTGTCTAGCTATGCCGATAGAACAGGCGTTGAATTTTTCAAGGTTTTTTGCTGGTGGATTTTTTTTGCACAAGCATTTGATGTAGGACTTTAATTCCTCTAAGAATAAATTCATTCACTTGAAATTTGAATCATATTGTTATTTGTTTTTGTTCTGTATGTCGAAAATATGATCGATCCAGAGCTACAAACAATGATTCGTAAACCTACCAGCAATAACCCTTTCTCTGCAAATTGACTAGGCTATAAGTTATTTTTCATTCAACAGGAAAGATTCATTTGAGATCATGATCTTCAAAAACAGGGAAATTTTCTTCAAAATATCTGCTTTGCTTTAGTTGTGTTGAGACTAACTTTCAGTTAATATTTTGGAATAATACATGTGGAGTTATGTCAAAATCATTTGAATCTTTATCTGTGATATCAAATCTGGCTTCGAAATTCTCAAATCATTAATCAACATCGTTATTTTCCTCTCTCTTTCTCAATGATTTACTGAAATATTATTGTTTAATCAATTATTGAAACATCCTAGAGTACCTGCCAATTGTAACTGCATCGAACTACTGAAATTTGTGATGAAAAATGCGAAGTTCCTCAACTAACGTTAAAGGTTTTCCTCTCGCGCAGTCAAAAATTTAAAAAAAAATTATAAAAAATAAATAGTTTAAGATTCACATAAATATATAATTTTGCTATTTGGGCTAATTCTAGGACAATTACGATTGGCATACTCAACACTGGCCATTCAAATTCTTATTATTTTGTTTCATATATTCAAATGAAGTTCTTTTAATTTATTTTATTGTTTTTCACTTCATCCTCACTTTTTAGAATAGAAATCATGATATCATTCATTGTTTGTTTGTTGTTCTTTGACCGACACTTTATATTACGTGAAACGGTCAAAAAATACATATATTTCAACATGCTGACCACAAATTGGGCAAAAACTGTATGGACCAGTGAAACGCCGAATAAAAAAAATCAAACAGTCGATGTTCTGTGGAAAAATCGCGGTTTCAGGCTTCATCACATGAATTAGTCGTGTAACCGAAATAGCAGTTCATACAAATAGACGTGGACGAGCGAGTACCTCTTTTCCACCAGTAAATTCAACTCGTTTAGTTTTGGACCAAGTACCAGAAAACTTTTTTTCCATGATAAGAAACACAAGGAAATACGAGTAGGCATCAGGAGGATAATATAAAGTAGTCTTGGTGTGTAGAATATGGAAAACATGAATAAGTCGAAAGTGTCTAGAGAATTTGACTCTGAGAATTCGTGAAATACTAGCTTCAACTATCTACTCATGCAAATAGGCGGAGAAAAGAAAGTCATCTTGATATATTTGAAAAAACTATTTGGAAAATACCATTGGATACTCATGCCATTGGCTATGGACTTACGAGTCTCCAGGTCTCAAACCTCATTGATCAATATACATCTCTATGACCAACTGTCATAGTGCCAGGCAGGGCCGGATTAACCCTATAGGGGCCCCTAGCCAATGCAATTCTCGGGGCCCCTTTCCTTTACTGTTTTCTTACTTTTCAAAATATATTTTTTCTATTACAAGAGTCGAGTCGATCAGATCGACTCCTGCTTTTTGCTTTCATTGAATGGAATGATTTGTATCACGAAAATATTTTCACAACCAAAGAAAACATGTTTGTGAAGTAGGTACAATATAAGTTTGTAACTTTTTAGATACAAAATCGTTGAAATCATCTTGGAAATTGACCTTGCTGTCCCTAGGCAGTTGCCTAATCCACCTTATGGATAATCCGGTCCTGGTGCCAGGAGATATTCTATCGAAATGAGCAAGGATCCTTGATATGAGCTAATAACAACTAGTACCAGAACGAATTCTCCAGAGATTCTTTGAGACCAGCCGATCATTGATGCTGAGGCCATCACGATAAGACGTTAATTCTGGAAAGAAACTCTAAAAATCCTGTCAGTGTCTGCCCTAAAGTACCGAGATCTACATATTACCTAACATGAGACTGGTCCAAGAAGATAGGGATAGTCGTGGTGACATCGCCAACCAACCAGGTCCAGCCATGTGCGAAACCTCTCTGAACCCCGAGAGATCGTGCAGGAGACCTGGGGGATGAAATGAGACCGGTCTGGATGGGCCCGAACCCGTGATCTTTCCACGAACGTCGGCGCCGTTTGTGGTCCGCCCTCTAGTGCACTTTGACTTTGAGAGCACGCTAACCCTGACTGGGCTGTGTTTCCAAACTATAGGTGGAAGACTAGCGGAGAACGAAGCAACTCGGGCAGGTCCCTCACACTCTTGAGCGATCCGAGCACAGCGGTCTTTGAACGGAGGGTAGCAGGATACCTGGGGAGGTGTCCACCACTGTAGTTGGGAACACAGCCATGGTATCCTTGCCTCCCAGGTACTCGTCTAGGCGTCGTCGCACTCGATATGTAGCTTTGATGATGACGTAACCAGAGGTCGATAGGGTGCCCGTTAATTGAATTCAACCCATTCAGAAACTACCCTTTCTGGTTGGAAGAATCATCAATTGATATCAACAGATGATTTGGTAACCAGCTCTTTTGATTTCACCCTTTCGAGGCCTTGTTCTATTATTTTCTCGGAATGTCAATAACATCCTCTACGGAGTAGGTGTAGCGGCGGTTTGGCCAGACGGTCGGTCTGCCTAGTTGACCACGCCCTTTTTGCGGTTCCAGTGAAATGATGATGACGTCAAAACTTGGAAGAGATTCTTGATCCACTTTGTTATCTTCTTGAAATACGAAAAAGAGTCGAGAGAAGTGCTGACGTCGCCATGTGGAGTGGAATAGAAAAACTTTTTTTTTGAAAATTCAACTTATTGGTTCTCGAATGGGTCAAACTACCTCATGCAATTGGAGTACCTGTCAAAATATCTCTGCCAAGGTTTGAGGAAATGTGTTGGCTGTATTCTTGGATTATGACTCCCTGTTGAGCTTGAAACAGTTTTTCAGAGCCACCGTTTATGCAAAATATAATCTATGACGCACCCTTTCGATCGATCTTGGTTACGCCACTGGGCTTTGCTTGCTTTCGCACGGTTTTATTCGCTTCAGTTGGTTTTGGTTTTTCATCCATTGTGGTCCATCCTTTGAGCATGCGAAGTAATTTGATTTAGATGAAAGTATCTCACTTCCCCTTTCTCTCCAGCCACCTACCCCTACCCTAAGTATATACAGTGCGTTGATTGAGTGCACTTTGATGATTTTCTCTGGCTCCAGTTTTCACTTTGACACTTAATATCGGAAATGTTTTTTGCTATTGAGAACTGGAGGCTAGGAAAATTATATTCTGGAGTTGTACTATACCTAGCGGATAGCTTTCCTATTTCACCCTCTTCACGATTAGGTTAGCAAGGGTTGTTCTTTGATTTGAAAAAAATATCAGCACCAAAGTTTTACAATTCAATGATGATAATTTTGTAGCACTCTTCAAGATTAGTGTTTTCTGGAATGTTATAAAAAATTGACACCTCCATCGTTATTCTACGCCTCTGAGTTCATTTCGGATATGAAGTAGCGAAGAACCTCACTTCTTTTTACATTTTGCCCAATTTAATTTCATTCCCGGATGAAACTCTGGGGAGATATACATAAGATGCTGAAGGTGTAAGAGGCAGCTGGTATAAAACACAATTTGAAAGGTTTAGAGTAGTTGAATTATTCCGTCCGGATTCGTTCGTACCAATTTCACACTTCGCTTTCCATCAGATTGAATAAGCGTAATTGCTGATATCATCTCGAAACCGTGCCAGAAGTTTGGAATACGCGTCAAATAAGAAACCTAAGAGCAGACATGAGAAGGAAAAAAAAAGAAATACGTCGTCAACCCCAATTGCAAGATAAATCTTCCAATCAGCTAAATTGAAAGATCAATCTTACGTACGGCAAGATTATTCTTACAATTAGGTCTTAATTGCCAGATTTTAATTAAAACTAGACTAATAACAAGATTTATCTGGCAATGGACTGAATCGAATATTAATCTGGCAATTAGCTAATTGCAGGTTAAATCATACCGATATCGTTGATTAATCTTGTGATCAGATTCATCGCGAGATTATCTTGTAATTGGTCCAGTTGCAAGATAAATCGTACAATTAGGTCCAAGATTGCAAGATTTCAATCTCGCGATTAAGCTTATTGCAAGATCAATATTTTCATTGAGCTGATTGCAAGATTAATCTTGCTAGATTTATCTTCCATTTAGCCTGATTGCAAAATAAACCTTGCCCTTATCGCAAGATTAATCTTTTGATAAATCTTGCTCTCATCACAAAATTAATCCTACAATTATCTCAATCGCCTGATTAATCTTGCAGTAGAGTTAATCGCTAGATAAATCTTGCGATTGTTTCAGTTGTAGGACGAATCTGATAAGGTCTATTTGCAAGAAATCAATCTTGCGATTAAGCTAATTGTAAGATTGATATTGCTATTGAGTTAATTGCAAGATTAATATTTATATTGAGTTAATTGCAAGATCAATCTTGAAATTAGAGTTTGATTTTCAGATTTATCTTTCAACCAGGCTGAATGAAATATGTGTCTGGCAATCAAGGTATTATATCTTGAAATTAGCTAACTGACTAATTTATCTTACATTTAATCTGAATGTAAGATAAACCTTGCCCTTATGATTAATATTGCGATTAGCTTAACGCAAGATTGATCTTGCAATTGAAATCAAGCCCCAATTGCAAGATTACTCTTGCGATTAAGTCAATTGCAAGATAAATCTTGTGACTCTCATATACGTTCAGCTTCTTCTTCGTAGAAACCCTTCATTGTCCGCACTCTAAAACAACAAAGCACTCTCCCTAGATGCCCCCTCATAACCCCCACGTAACCCTCGAGCCCGCATGCTGTTCCACCCCAGGTATGTCTTTCTCTCTTTCTCTCGTAACCACTAACCCATCGTCTTTCCCTGCCTCCCCCGCCACAGTCTGCAGAAGCAGGTGAGCGTGATGAGCATGAACCTCTCGGCGAAGCTGGACGAGCTGCAGCGCGGCGACAGGCACCTGGAGACCACCGTCGCGCTCTGCGAGATCCGGTCGCAGCTGCAGGAGTTGACCAAGTCGGTGGAGTCGTGCCAGTCGGAGGTGTCGGAGGTGAAGCGCGACATGGTCGCCATCAAGCACGAGCTCGATACGGTGCAGCAGGTCAAGGAGGAGATCGAGGAGCTGAGGGAGTACGTCGACCGATTGGAGGAGCACACGCACCGGCGCAAGTTGCGGCTTCTCGAACAGGTTGGTAGACCTGGGGGAGGGGGGGGGGGCATGGAGATGGTGTCCAAGAGGGGCCTTTGGGGATGGTGTCCATGGGAGGTCTGTATTTCGTGTGGTGGGCTGATGAGTCTGGAGTGTTTTTTCTCTCATCGGGGACCTGGGGGAAAATGCGCGTTGTGGAGGAAATCGACAAGATAATTAGGTCAATTCTCAAAAAGAAGAAGGTTGGGTTGAAAAACTCAATTTGAAGGATATCTTCGAGGAGCTGAAGATATTATGTATTTCACTTGATTTAACAGGCACTGAACTGATTGCTGCCGACGACTCTGAAATAATTTCAGTTCTTGAAGAACTGGATGATGAAGTTTTGATCGTTTTTGGGTATGAAGGTAGGTATTGTGAATCCTGGGGTGGATTGCCTATGGAGATGATGCCGACAAATTTCGTTTATTTTACAGATATGTTAGGAAATTCAACGTTTTTGTGAGTACCCATAGGTGGTGGAGAAATATTGGTATATGTTTGAAAGGCTTTGATAATCAAGGACTAATTGGGGATGGTGCTAACAAATTAACGATTGGGATAGCTTATGCATGTACCATGAACTAATATCAGCTGGGTTCGCTTTTAAAATGGGGTATTTGTAATCTGTACACTCTGTTGTTGTGAAAATCAGTTGCCATCAATTCGCGTTTCCGATATTCCAATCAACCTTCGTTCCCTGCTCCATTTTTTTTTCTGTACAAATGCCATATCATCATAAATAACGGTTACGAATCGATTCGCAGTATAATAATTCGAAATCAGAGACGAAAATGAATCATTCCACGCTCACCACTCTATCGGCAAAAAATCCAATTATTCTAATTACTGCCATTGTAGAGCTCCATAAAAATTCCCGATGGAATTCGTAATTTGAGATCGTTTATTGTTTGAAATCTCCATTCCCGGCGATCCGAAAGATTCTGAGAGATGAGTTGATGGCGTAATAATTGAATCAGGTGCGTATTGATGGAACTCCTCACCAGAACCTTCTTTTATTGAACTCAACTCCGATAATTTATTGGTATTGGACAAACGCGTCGGGATTCAGAAACCAGATTCAAAGAACATACTCGAGATTGTGATCTAATGATTTAATCATTATATTGAATATGCATCCTAGCTCGATCTTGATATGCACTATTCTATCTATCAGCGTCCAATTATATTTTATTACGCGCTGCTGCTGCTTAGACTCAGCGCCGTTTTAATGATCACCCAATTTTGTCAAAGGGCCATTTCACCACGTACTGATCGGCGCCGTTTTATTCGCATGCTTTTGTCTGAGCGCCGTTTATTATCAGCACTGTTTTATAACAACGTATCGACGTCCTAGTTCTATTTTATCGGTCAATTTGATCGTCTCATTCTGTCAAAGCGCTGTTTTATCACTGTTTGATTTCGGCGCCGTTTGATAACAATTAATCGGCGTCCTAGTTCTATTTTATCAGGCGCTGTTTAGTCTCAGCGTAGTTTTAATCACTTAATTTTGTCAAATCGTTTATTAATCACTAGCGTTTGGTTTCAGCGCCGTTTGATAAAGATTAATCGGCGTTATAGTTCTATTTTATCAGGCGCTGTTCAGTCTCAGCGTCGTTTTAATCACCTCATTTTGTCAAAACGCTGTTTAATCAGTAGCGTTTGGTTTCAGCGCCGTTTGATAACGATTAATCGGCGTCCTAGTTCTATTTTATCAGGCGCTGTTTAATCTCAGCGTCGTTTTAATCACCTGATTTTGTCGAATCGCTATTTAATCACTAGCGTTTGGTTTCAGCGCCGTTTGATAACAATTAATCGGCGTAATAGTTTTATTTTATCAGGCGCTGTTTAATCTCAGCGTCGTTTTAATCACCTCATTTTGTCAAAACGCTGTTTAATCAGTAGCGTTTGGTTTCAGCGCAGTTTGATAACGATTAATCGGCGTCCTAGTTCTATTTTATCAGGCGCTGTTTAATCTCAGCGTCGTTTTAATCACCTGATTTTGTCGAATCGCTATTTAATCACTAGCGTTTGGTTTCAGCGCCGTTTGATAACAATTAATCGGCGTAATAGTTCTATTTTATCAGGCGCTGTTTAATCTCAGCGTCGTTTTAATCACCTCATTTTGTCAAAACGCTGTTTAATCAGTAGCGTTTGGTTTCAGCGCAGTTTGATAACGATTAATCGGCGTCCTAGTTCTATTTTATCAGGCGCTGTTTAATCTCAGCGTCGTTTTAATCACCTGATTTTGTCAAAACGCTGTTTAATCACTAGCGTTTGGTTTCAGCGCCGTTTGATAACAATAAATCGGCGTCCTAGTTCTATTTTATCAGGCGCTATTTAATCTCAGCGTCGTTTTAATCACCTGATTTTGTCAAAACGCTGTTTAATCACTAGCGTTTGGTTTCAGCGCCGTTTTAAACGTCCCGTTTTGTTTCCGCGCCGTTTTACCGCACCGATTTGATCCTAGCTCTCTCACCAGACAAAAACTGACTCGCACCTCGTTCTATCCAGGGCCTGACGCTGTTTTTGTCGTACGCCATCTTGGCGGCGGTGCTCGGCATGTTCCAGTTTGGCTTCAATACGGGCGTCATAAATGCGCCGCAGCGCAACATCGAGAACTTCATGAAGGACCTGTACAAACGGCGCTACGGCGAAGACCTCAGCACCGACGCCGTCGAGGCGCTCTACTCTGTCGCCGTCTCCATATTTGCCATTGGCGGTATGCTGGGCGGTTTCGGGGGCGGCATGGTGGCCAACAAGTTCGGCAGGTGAGATCTAATTTTTTTTGTCGATTAAATATAGCCTCAGATTAAGGGTAAATTTCGATGTTTGTATAGGGTAACTTGGTAACTATTAGGAGAGATGATGAGGTCGCAGCCTCGATCTCTTTTTAAGAGACAAATTAAATGGCGAAAATAAAAATTCGCTAACGTCCTTCAGAGTTATAAAAAACTAATATCTCATCCTGGTAAAAAATAAAATCTCGTGCCAACCCTGTGTGTCGTTCCGGATTGTTGGCGCGCCCGCCCTTTCCGCATCCGCGCCCGCGAAAAAATAAATCGTCCGGTTGGAAAGTCAAGTTTTTTTTCTCGTTCTCTGTTCCAGGAAGGGCGGCCTCCTCCTCAACAACGTCTTGGGAATAAGCGGAGCGTGCCTAATGTGGTGTACGAAAATGGCGAACTCGTACGAGATGCTGTTTGTCGGCAGATTTATTATAGGGGTCAATTGCGGTGAGTTCCGTTACGGTCCTGCACAACTGGGCCGGTCTACTTTTATGCGAGTGGCTGCGTGCAATTTCGAACTTGACCAAGAAAATGTCGATTTATAATTAACCGGACTTTGCTTTTTTATGTTTCAGGACTAAACACTTCCTTAGTACCAATGTATATATCGGAAATATCGCCTTTGAATTTGCGAGGCGGTTTGGGCACGGTTAACCAGCTCGCTGTCACCTCGGGCCTTCTTCTTTCGCAAATTTTAGGCATCGAACAAATTCTAGGAACCAACGAAGGGTGGCCGCTTCTTCTCGGTTTAGCCGTTGTACCTGCCATTTTACAATTAGTAAGTGTCGGTCATTTAAAATATATTATATGTAGAAGACAACTTTTTCCTCAACAACTGAATTCAACCTAAACTATAGCTATAATAACTAAACTCAACATAACCTAGTCCTACCCAAACCTGATCTAATTTAACATGATCTAACCCAACCTTGCCTTATCTAAAATGAACCTAATCTAATATGATCAAACCTTGCTTAACAAAATCCAAGCTGAACCTTTTATCAACCTTACCTAACCTAAACTTGTCCATGCCCAATTCAACGTAGTCAAACCAAACTTAACCTAACCCAACCTAACCAAATCTAACTCAAAACCTTAATACCCAAGTATTAATTTTAAAATTTTTTCTTATTTCCTGTTATCCATCTACTCGCAGGTGTTGCTGCCCGTGTGCCCCGAAAGCCCCCGCTACCTCCTCATCACCAAGCAGTGGGAGGAGGAGGCGCGCAAAGCGCTGAGACGCCTGCGCGCCAGCCACACCGTCGACGAGGACATCGAAGAGATGCGCGCCGAGGAGAGGGCGCAACGCGCCGAGGCGTCCATCGGCATGTCGGAGCTGATATGTTCGCCGTCGTTGCGGGCGCCGCTCATCATCGGCATCGTCATGCAGCTCAGCCAGCAATTCTCTGGCATCAATGCGGTACGCCAACTGATTATCTCATCGGTCGTCGTTTGGTGTTAAAATGACACCAAGTTTGAAAATAACAACATGTCGTGTAGAAATGACACCAGGTGTGAAAATGACACCAGGTGTGAAAATGACACCAGGTGTGGAAATGACACAGGTGTGAAAATGACATCATGTCGAGTATAAATGAGACCAGGTGTGAAAATGACAACATGTGTAGAATTGACCCCAGGTGTGAAAATGACACCATGTCGTGTAGAAATGACACTAGATGTAAAAATGACACCATGTCGTGTAAAAATGACACCAGGTGTGAAAATGACACCATGTCGTGTAGAAATGACACCAGGTTTGAAATGACACCAGGTGTGAAAATGACACCATGTCGTGTAGAAATGACACCAGGTTTGAAATGACACCAGGTGTGAAAATGACACCATGTCGTGTGGAAATGACACCAGGTGTGAAAATGACACCAGGTGTGGAAATGACACCATATCGTGTAGAAATGACAAAAGGTGTAAAAAACACCAGGTGTGGAAATAACACCAGGTGTGAAAATTACACCAGGTATGAAAATTACACCAGGTGTTGAAATTACACCAGGTGTGAAAATAACACTAAATGTGGAAATGACACCAAGTGTTGAAATAACACTTGGTGTGGAAATGACACCGGATGTGGAAATCACACCAGGTGTGAAAATAACAGGAATGGAAATAACACCATGTCGTGTCGAAATGACACCAGTGTGGAAATGACTCCAGGTGTTGGAATAACACCGGGTGTGAAAATGACACCGGATGTGGAAATGACACCGGATGTGAAAATAACATCGGATGTGAAAATAACACCAGATATGAATCAAAATACCAGGTATAAAAAAACAGGTGTGAAAATAACAGGTGTGGAAATGACACCAGTTGTAAAAATGATACAAGGTGTGGAAATGACACCAGGTGTTATAATAACACCAGGTTTAAAAATGACACCAGGTGTGGAAATGACACCAGATGTGAAAATGATACCAGGTGTGAAAATAAAACCTGGTGACAAGATGTCGTGTAGAAATGACACCATCTCGAGTGACCGGTGGAACGCTCTATGATTCTGTTTCCTTCAGGTGTTCTACTACTCGACGAGCCTGTTTGTGTCGTCCGGCCTGAACGAGGAGAGCGCCAAATTCGCGACGATCGGCATCGGCTGCATCATGCTGATCATGACGCTCATCTCGATACCGCTGATGGACCGCATGGGCAGGCGCACGCTGCACCTCTACGGCCTCGGCGGCATGTTCATCTTCTCCATCTTCATCACCATCAGCTTCCTGATCAAGGTTCGTGGAGGGCGACACCAGAGCGTCGTCGACGTCGTCGTCTGCGGCGATGGTGTTTGGCCGAGATATTTTGAAGCTTTCGGTTTGGGTGGTGGAATGCGAAAATCGACCTGAGAAAACACAATCACGCTTTTGCGGCAACTGATGATGGCAAACTAGTTGCTGAAACGCGTATTTATTTTTGTTGTTTTTCGGGTTGATGTTTCATTTCTCCGTGTTCTTCGGAACAAGTTTGTCAAGCTCACCAATTTCAATGAAAAAGCAAGGAATTTTGAGTTTTTGGGCTTATGGTTTACAGGTGAAGATGTTGGACAGGTGATGGAATTTTCGAGGGGATACGTCGCGAACACGTTTTTTTTTTTTGGTTTCAGGGAAATCATATTTTCAAAATTATTCTGCTAACTGGGCGAGAGTCGCAAGCCGTATTTTACAATAAGAACTCGTTAGATAAATTTACCTAGATGTGTCCGATTATTAAATTGATTGCATCTTAGTTGACAAATATCTTTCAATTAGCTTGATTGAAAAATAAACACAATTTGAGGTCAATTAACAGATTGATCTTGCGATTGATTAATCTGCCATCAAGTTCAGTGTAATTAATTCAATTAAAATTTTGCAGAAAATTGACCTCTAATTGTGAGATAAATATTACCATATTTATAATTAACAGACGATGTTGCAAGATGAATCTTTCAGTTACGTCACATAGGATTGATTACTCCAGCTTGCAATCAATTAACTGAAATGCAAGATAATTCTGTTGGATGAGCCACATTGACAGATTGATCTCATAATTAAGGATTAATTTTTCAATACCGCTGTTGATGCAAAACGAATGTAGTAGATTGATGTGTGCTTGCAATTTGGGTAATTGATATTGCAATTGAGCTAATTGAAAGATTCATGCGTCATCTTGGCTCTTATTGCGAGGTAAATCATTAAAAATTTTTCATTTGCCAGTATAATTCCATAAAAAAAATAATAAAGAACGTGTTATAACCGTTTTCGCCTCCGTTATATGATCTAGTTGGAATTTAATAGCTTCATAAATATTATGTTGATTAATTCTGTTCTGGGTGTCTTCAGCAGAGTGAAATAACAATAAATATCGATCAATCAGACCAATGTCTATGGAATTGAAAATATATGATGTATATCGCATTCGTGATAGAGTTTCAAATTAATTTTATGAGTATCATCGGAAACTCATCATGGAAATATTCATGAGTTCAGGATTAAATACGACAAATATTCCATTCTGAAGATGCCCTGTCTGTACATACACTGGGACTTTAAGCTCAATTTATAAACTCCGCTGCCGTAGCTACAGTTGACGCTGCATTTACTATTCGTTGATGGAATATGCTAAAAAATAAACATCTG
Organism: Chrysomela aeneicollis; assembly: GCA_029955515.1. Lineage (NCBI taxonomy): Eukaryota > Metazoa > Arthropoda > Insecta > Coleoptera > Chrysomelidae > Chrysomela > Chrysomela aeneicollis. The sequence continues at coordinate 14,135,854 of JARUHQ010000018.1, read as the reverse complement.
TTCATCAGCTGACGCAGGTGTCGTTGGATATCTTCTCAATACATTTTGGAACGACAACGTCAACTGTAGCTACGGCAGTGGAGTTTATAAATTGAGCTTTTTAGTGATATTGGTAGTTTATATTATTTAGACTTAGGAAAACCCCTTTGCATGATTATATTTGATTTGCTTCACATCACGTATTGCTTCAAAATGGCCAGTTAGTTGTGTTTTTTTTTTTTGTAAAAAACCATAACAGTCCGTTGAAATCCATTCTTATCATTGTTTTCAAGTAGAAATTATACTTATTATAATACTTAGAGGGTAACAAATCCGAAAAAGTGCAAGAAATGAGGTACTTCAAAAGTGTGATGATTCTTGTAGTTGTGTGATTTGGTGCTCAAATAATTGGCTTGAAAATTTTTGAAAAATCATCAGTTTTCCGTGAGATCTCAAGGAAAGTGATAACGAGTTTTTCGAGAGATATCCGAAGAAAATTGAATATCCGTTTGTTTCAAATGACAACGAAATTATTTTGAAAATCAAGAGAGGTTGAATTCTCAAAATTACTTTATTTCAATCTCTAGCGGTTTTCAATTTCCCGAGTCTCGAATTTGTAACAACCTGCATAATATTGAAAAACGAAAGAATGGATTTCCGTACTCCGCAATTTGCTAACATCATTTATGTGCTCAACATTCTATGTTTTTTCGCTTCATCCTCGTACGTGGTACGACCAATTCGAGACACTTCTCATAAACGTCAAGATTTTCCAATCGAATTGCTCGCACCCCGTACCCCACCCCCCACCCCTCATCCCCGCTTTTTTTTTCCACCCTCTCCCGTCCATCTCACGACTTTCCCGACGCGGTGGAGGAGGGACGCTCTAAACGCCTGTCCCGTTGTCGCCTACGCCTGGGGCACCAGCTCAGCATCATGCATCCCCCTAGCCACACACACACTCAACACATTTGCCCCCTCGGGGTTGTTTTTGTCCCCTTGATAACGCCTCGAGCTCGACGCCTACGCGAGAGGGTTGGCTGGCGGCCTGCTGGCTCGCCTGATTCGGTTCCGCTTGATTGGTTTTCTGGTGGTCGAGGTCGAAGGTTTATCGATGATTATAGATGATCGGTTTTCATTTGCGTTCATAAGATGATTTTGGGAATCTTTGAGTGCCTTGTATTTGTCCAAAAGCTGATTTTTTTAAATTCAGGATTACAGTTTACAGAATGAGTTTAATTTAGAAATTCGATTTTTTTAAATATCAGGAAATAGGATTATTCTCGAACTTACGATTTCTTCAAAATAATAGAATATCTGAAATAATAGGATTTCTTTAAAACAATAGAATTTCTTCAAAATAAAAGGATTTCTTTAAAATAAAAGGATTTCTTTAAAGTAAAAGGATTTTTAAATAATAGGATTTCTTTAAAATAATAGATTTCTTCAAAACGATAGGATTTCTTTGAAATAATAGGATTTCTTTAAAATAATAGGATTTCTTTAAAACAGTAAGATTTCTTAGAAATAATAGGATTTCTTTAAAATAACAGGATTTCTTTAAAATAATAGGATTTCTTTAAAACAGTAAGATTTCTTAGGAATAATAGGATTTCTTTAAAATAACAGGATTTCTTTAAAATAATAGGATTTCTTTTAAAAAAATAAGATTTCCTTAAAATAATAGGATTTCTTCAAAACAATAAAATTTCTTCCAAATAATAGGATTTCTTTGAAATAAATAGGATCTCTTTTAAATAATAGGATTTCTGAAAAGTTATAGGATTTCTTAGAGAATTGTGATTCATTAAATTATTGGAGTTCTTTAAAATGGTGATTTACCTAAAAATTCAGGATTTTTTGAAGAATTAGGATTCTTCGTTTCAAATTTCATGATTCCGTTTAGATTTAGGATGCATCTCAAAATTAAAATTTCTTCGGGAATTACTATTATTTTCAAACGAACGATTTCTTTCAAATATTAGGATTCCTATTCGAGAAGTATGATTTCCTCGAAATAGGATTTATTATTAAATAATAAGATTCCTTCGAGAATTGAAATTCATAATTGTTTTTTTTTTCAAGATTAGGATTTTTTTCGATAATCATTATTCTTTTGGGATTCAAGATTGATGTTATAACTGGAAATTGTTCCACATGTGGAATTCTCTTGAAACGTATTAATTGTTTTGAACGATTTTGAATAATAGAATTCCTTCGAAAATTGATATTCAGATTGACTAGAGAAGTGGGATTCTTTCTTAGAAATTCATGAGGATTAATAAGGATTCAGGATTCATTTCAAATTGGAATTATTTCGGGAAATTTGATTCTGGAAAATCAGATTTATTCAAGAATTGGGACTCTTATTGAATATCATAAGTTTATTTGGATTCAAAGTCCTTTTTTCAAATTTCAATTGACAATAGGTGTTTTTCTTAATCGCGATTCATTCGAGAGATGAGATCTATTCAAGTATTGTAACTTTTATGCATATTTCCTAATCAATTAATATTCACGATTGATATAAATGCAATTTCTTCAAGAAAAGAGATTCGTTTGAATCGTGCGATTGTTCTGAGCAATGAGATTCTTCAAAAAAATATGGCATTTCTAAATTAAGATTCATTTGAGAAGCGGAATTTGATAAGAAAATACATTTTATTCATTCTGAAACTGGGGGTTTCTTCAAGAAACAGGATCTATTCAAGAATTTAGAATCGTTTGATTGATTGATTTTCTAAACTGTAAAATTCATAGAAAAATCAGGATTCATTCAATAAATTGGTTTGATGAATGTGATTCATTCAAGAATTGGGATTCATTAAGAAGAAGTCGTGATGCTTTCAAGATGTGTTAAATATTTATGTTTTATTCTGTAACATGTCGTAAAATTCGTTTTCAAAGTGAAATTAATTCGAAATTCGGCAAAAAAATATGTTTTTCGGCAACCGTCCGGAAAGTACGTACTTTCCAGACGATTTTTTTTTTGAGAAAGTGGCATTTTTCCGGCCTAGTCCGGGAAGTACGTACTTCCCGGAATAGGCCGGGAAGAATCACATCGTTGTTGTCATTGTAAATATGAAAATCTTGGTAGTATGGTTTTGATAAATGCAGTTGATCATTACCATAGCAGCAAAATAACGACTGACAGCTATCTGACATAAAATTAGCTAACATTCAAAAATTATCAGATGAAAACAATCAATGTGAAACGGAAACTTTACCTTCTTGTTCTGACTTCAACAAAAGGCACTTAAATATACCAAGCATTTCAAACAAATTGAATCCATTCAATATTAACAATTGTTCTAATTTTAATATAAATATTAATATAAATAAGAATTGAAATGTTCGAAATTTTGTTCTAATAAAGAAATGTGTTTCTTTGATTTGTTATTCTACACGGTTGCCGAAAAAATTGTGTACGCAACACGCCCGAAAACAGTTTTTTTGGACTCGCAGACTTCCAGGACTCGCTACGCTCGTCCTAGAATTTTGTCTACTCATCCAAAAAAACAGTATTTTCCGGACTTGTTACGTAAATTGGTACTATTTCATTGGGGGGCACTAGAAGTACAATTATTTCCAAGAAGCAAGATTCACCCAAAACCTGACATATCAAAACAATACGCACATGAGAACCGACAACCCCCCCTATTATCCCCCCCCCCAACCCACCACCCCAATTATTGGCGCCACCTCCTCCCCATGCGGGAAAGAACTCCCATTCTACCGCCTGATAGGAGTTTTTCGGCTACGTGCAGGAGATGATCGACTGGATGTCCTACCTCTCGGTGGTGTCCACCCTCCTGTTCGTGCAGTTCTTTGCAATGGGTCCAGGCAGCATCCCGTGGATGATCACAGCGGAGCTGTTCTCGCAAGGACCTCGACCTGCCGCCATGTCCATCGCGGTGCTCGTCAATTGGACGTCGAACTTTGTCGTCGGCATCGGTTTCCCCCACCTCAAGGTAAGGGGTTTTTGGGGGGGTTTTTTTTGAGCGGGACGTGGGGGGAAAAACTATTTACTTTCGGAAAAGTGACTTGATTGGTGATTTAGTTTTCTCACCGTTTCAGTTTTTCAACCATTTATGGCGTTATTTTGAGAGTAATCAGGAAATAGTTCATACTTTTTTGCTACAACTTTTTGGGCTCTTAAAAATGGCAACAACAAATTTCCAATCGGACGCTTTCTTTTTCGAGATAATTGAAGAAAAGTGTTTCTCAGCGTTTCAGTTTTCCAACCATTTCTGGCATCATTTCGAGAGTTAATACTTTCTTGCTACAACTTTTTGAGCTCTTAAAAATGGCAACAAAAAATTTCTATTGGGACGCTTTCTTTTTCGAGATAATTGAAGAAAAGTGTTTCTCAGCGTTTCAGTTTTTCAACCACTTCTGGCTTTATTTCAAGGATTATCAAAAACATTATGAAACTTATTCAAAGCTACTTTCTGAGCTATTTGAAATGGCATCAACAAATTTCAAATCGGACGCTTTCTTTTTCGAGATATTTGAAGAAAAGTGTTTCTCACCGTCACAAATTTCCAGCCATTTCTGGCTTTATTTCAAGTGTTATTAGAAATACTAACTTTTCTATTGATACAACTTTTTGAGCTCTTGAAAAAGGCGAAAACAAATTTCTATTGGGACGCTTTCATTTTTCGAGATATTTGAAGAAAAGTGTTTCTCAGCGTTTCAGTTTTTCAACCACTTCTGGCTTTATTTCAAGAATCATCAAAAACATTAAAAAACTTATTCAAAGCTACTTTCTGAGCTATTTGAAATGGCATCAACAAATTTCAAATCGGACGCTTTCTTTTTCGAGATATTTGAAGAAAAGTGTTTCTCACCGTCACAAATTTCCAGCCATTTCTGGCTTTATTTCAAGTGTTATTAGAAATACTAACTTTTCTATTGATACAACTTTTTGAGCTCTTGAAAAAGGCGAAAACAAATTTCTATTGGGACGCTTTCATTTTTCGAGATATTTGAAGAAAAGTGTTTCTCAGCGTTTCAGTTTTTCAACCACTTCTGGCTTTATTTCAAGAATCATCAAAAACATTAAAAAACTTATTCAAAGCTACTTTCTGAGCTATTTGAAATGGCATCAACAAATTTCAAATCGGACGCTTTCTTTTTCGAGATATTTGAAGAAAAGTGTTTCTCACCGTCACAAATTTCCAGCCATTTCTGGCTTTATTTCAAGTGTTATTAGAAATACTAACTTTTCTATTGATACAACTTTTTGAGCTCTTGAAAAAGGCGAAAACAAATTTCTATTGGGACGCTTTCATTTTTCGAGATATTTGAAGAAAAGTGTTTCTCAGCGTTTCAGTTTTTCAACCACTTCTGGCTTTATTTCAAGAATCATCAAAAACATTAAAAAACTTATTCAAAGCTACTTTCTGAGCTATTTGAAATGGCATCAACAAATTTCAAATCGGACGCTTTCTTTTTCGAGATATTTGAAGAAAAGTGTTTCTCACCGTCACAAATTTCCAGCCATTTCTGGCTTTATTTCAAGTGTTATTAGAAATACTAACTTTTCTATTGATACAACTTTTTGAGCTCTTGAAAAAGGCGAAAACAAATTTCTATTGGGACGCTTTCATTTTTCGAGATATTTGAAGAAAAGTGTTTCTCAGCGTTTCAGTTTTTCAACCACTTCTGGCTTTATTTCAAGAATCATCAAAAACATTAAAAAACTTATTCAAAGCTACTTTCTGAGCTATTTGAAATGGCATCAACAAATTTCAAATCGGACGCTTTCTTTTTCGAGATATTTGAAGAAAAGTGTTTCTCACCGTCACAAATTTCCAGCCATTTCTGGCTTTATTTCAAGTGTTATTAGAAATACTAACTTTTCTATTGATACAACTTTTTGAGCTCTTGAAAAAGGCGAAAACAAATTTCTATTGGGACGCTTTCATTTTTCGAGATATTTGAAGAAAAGTGTTTCTCACCGTTTCAGGTTTCCAACCATTCCTGGCTGGTTTTGAGAGTTATCAGAAACAAAAACTACGCTCTAACTGCAACTTTTTGAGCACTTTGAAATGGCGTTACCAAATTTCCAGTTGGAAGTTTCCTTTTTCGAGATATTTGAAGAAAAGTGTCTAGTCACCTTCAATTTTCCAGCCATTTCTGGTGTTATTTTAACAATTACCAAAAACTGTTAAAACTCCTTCACAGCAACTTTCTGAGCTCTTCAATATGGTGTTGAAGAAGAGTTTTCCACCCAACCTGCAAACGGTGTTGTTGAAACAATGCAGGAATATTTATGTTTAGGCTCATGAAAAGAACCCTCGATTTTTTGTTCGGAGCCTAAACGTCCGACTGATTTTCAATAATGAAATTTCGAAGAGCTCAAAAAAGGGGATGAGGGAGGAAGAATCTGCTTTTTTTCTATAACACTGGAAAATCGTGAAACGCACTGATAATCAATTTTGAAGTGACTGTTACCAAGGTTTATCCAGAATTCAGTTGATTAGATACATTTCGCGTCGCGTACGAGTGCAAACAATTCGAAAAATATGTACTCGAGTTTACGTAAGAAATTGCAAAAATTCGACAGCATGATGAAAAACACAACCTTTTCGTTTCTGCAGATATTTATCGAACGTGCATTTCCCAATTCAATTACAGGAAATCGCTTTTATTGTGATTGATTATACAATCGTAAAACTTGGTTATATCGATGAAATACATTTCCAAGCATTGTTCGATATTATTAGATGTACTAAATGCACGATATGCGATTTTTGTTCTACTTTTATTGCTTTCTTTTATGGTCTCTACATTCCCCTATTCTATTTCTACTCCTTAGAATACGACCTCGTAAAAACAGAGGTATATATGTATATGGCCATCTATTTTGGAGAAAAAATTAAATAGCACAGGTAGTGTATTGAGACGAAACATGATGCGAATTTTTTTTTTTTCGAAAATATATTATTTTTCGGAAACTCTCAGGGCAAATAAAATGGCAAGTTACTGCAGACATATTCATCCATAAATGTCCATAGTATTTCAGGATTAGATGTATCAAGAGAAATGAATTTCCTTCATAAATTAGATTTGCATACAGTTTTTGAGAAAAAACCTACTTTTCTTGAAGATTAACAGAATTTTTTTGATATGAAAATCAAATTTCATAATAGTATACAGGTTTTCTTCTGCGTAGAATCACTATCTGAAACATGGTCTACGCTTTCCGGAACACCTTGTATAAGTGTAGTCATCGAAAATAGAACCGAATAATTTTTCAATCATTTAATTTTCATTCCCCATTGATCATCGAAAAAGTGTTGTGAGGAAAATAAAAATCGTTGGATTAAAAAAATAACGTTGTTTATTACAAGCATCTGGTAAGTGGTACATAAAACCTTATATACTTACATTTAAAATACTTTTGAGTGTCATCTCACATAAATTAATATATATAAATAAAAAATGAGAACAAAAATAGTGGAAGGAAACTAAGAACACTAAAAGGTGTATATCTCACCAGTTGTGCATAATATCATAGCTAACTACAGAGAAAAACAATAAAACAACAATTTCGAAATGTGATAGAAATCGCCAAATCGATTATCGGTATCAGCGATCTCTGACAATTTCAAAACTAAATACTGATTCAGGCCCACTGAAAATACTCCATTTTTCAAATAATTTGAATTTGATACAAAGAAATTTTGAAATTATCAATACGCTAAGAAAAAGGTATGCTCGATCTGGAAATGTACACACAAAGAAAACTCCGACAAGATAAATTCAAGGGTACATTCTTCCCACAATCAAACAAACCTTTTTTTCATGTACTGACGCGGAGTACAATAATTGTTGAAATACGGTAACCGGTTCTAGTAATCGTGCACCTTTTTGACGACAGCATTAAATCCGGTGTGTTTGTCGGCCGTATAGGACACTATCCTCCTGGAACCGTCCGGTTCCACCAGAGTGTATTCCCCCTTGACTTTGTCACCGTTCCTGGTCTCCCATTGGGACTTGATGTCGTGTGTATGAAGATCGTTGACGGCATAATCGTAGTGGTATTTAGCTGGTGCCTGAAATCGCAAAAAATTACAAGGTTTTATTGATCCAAATAGGTTATTTTTTGCCAAGCCGTACTCTCAGGGTCGATCGCACTGCATCAAATCAATGTCTGGTAGACTACGAGCTGAAAACAACTACTTTCCTGGCAAATGTCACGCAGAACATGTCGATGCAACGTTTCACACTGTGATTAGTGCAGATCGCAAATGTTTCTTTCTTCCTAAGACGTGTCAAAGTTCAAATCGAGACAGGCACTCTTGACAACCTATACAGGGTCACTCACGTTCGATGGTAGGTTAGACGTTTCTGGAGAACAGGACGTAGGATTATTCTATCGAAAAGTAGCAACAACTTTGTTATTTCAAATGGAACATCCTGTATTTTATTGCATTTTTAGATTAATCCTGAAGAGCTGATTTCGTCGATCTATCATACTTGGAGTATAGCGAGAAAGATTACAGATATATAGGGTGTAAAAAATCGAGATTTTTCAACTTTAGGAATTTTTTGTGTCGAAACTAATCATTTCTGCTCAAAACGGCTAACATGTCCCTGTCTTAACTTTTCATTCAATATCTACTGAAATTACATAGAAACAAATTCAGGGTGGTGCAAAAATCAAAATTCTGAACCACCCTGTATTTGTTTCAATTAAATATCAATCGATAGTAAATGAAAAGTTGAGATAGGGACATGTAAGCCGTTTTAAGCAAGAATGGATAGTTTTGGCACAAAAAATTCCTAAATTTGAAAAATCTCGATTTTTCACACCCTATATCTCTGTAATATTCCGCGCTATACCCCAAGTATGATAGATCGACGAAATCAGCTCTTCAGGAAGAATCTGAAAATGAAATAAAATACAGGGTGTTTCATTTGAAATAACAAAGTTGATGCTACTTTTCGATAGAAGCGGCATCGCCGCATCGCTGAAAATACTTTAGATTGATAGAACGAAATTGATTACTCAAGAATCTAAATTTTCAGAATAATCCTACGTCCTTTTCTCGAGAAACGTCTAACCTACCATCGACCGTGAGTGACCCTGTATACAGACCGGTTTCGGGCTTATTTGCCCTCATCAGTGCGGGGTAGTCAACTGAGTAGATATACCCAGAGATCTCCACTTGACGTCTTGAGAAGAAAAATACATTTGCGATCTGCATTCATCACAGTGTGGATCGTTGCATGGACTACGAGCGGGTAGAATTCAATGTTCTGCGTGGTATTTGCCAGGAAAGTAGTTGTTTTCTGCTCGAAGTCTACCAGACATTCATTTGATGCAGTGTTTTCAATCCTTAGCGTATGGCTAACTGTGTTCGATGTTTTTATTTGGATGAGATTATTTTTTTCTTTCAATTTTTCGTTTCAATTTTACTGAAAAGGGTATATTCAGTGATTGTTATCATTATTGATGCATTTCCGAGGCATCTTTGATCATTGTGTATGCAGAAAAAGTAGAGTCTTAATTGGTATGGAGTAACTGAGACGCGTTTTACTGTATAGATAGAAAGCTGGAAAAAATGCGGTAGTAGATAATTAGAATCATTCTTGTGTTCCTGTTGAATATTCACGCATTTTCCCGTTGAACTGATGATTATATTCGATCGTTTCATTGTGATTTATTCAACAAGTAGTATTTATCGAATGATTAAATGCATGTATGCGACTTGAATCGGTTCATTAGAATACGATCAGCGGCTATATAAGATTTTCTTTGAAATTAGCGGTTATACTTCGATAACTCCTTGTTTATGAAAAATTCCGCTTGTGAAGGAAGTGATGTAAGACATGGAAAAGCCGTACTCACTCATTATGAATTTTCTAAGCGATTGCCACTCATAGTATTTGTCACCTATGTTCTGTAGGCTTTCGATTTTTTGTTGAAAAAAATTGAATCAACATCAGAGTTCATGGTGTTTCCTTTATCATTCATTTTAATTTTTGTTGAATGAATCGCCCTGTATACAAAAATAAAATAAAAATCGACTCACGTGATAATCGACATACTCCTCTTGATTGTGTCCCCCCTCGCCCAGTCCGTGGTCGAGCTCGTTCCCGCCTCCCAGTAGTCCCCCGTATCCCCCCTCGTACTCCCCTTGCTCCCCCTGATGACCATACCCCGCCAGTTCCAGATGGTCGTAGCCGCCGCCTGGTCGCGCGCTTGCTGACGCGAAGAATGCGGCGGCGCACACCTGAAGATGGACGAGTGGTTGAGGGTCGAAACGTTGACGGGTGGGGATGCGCGAAGGAACGAATGACGGTGTATATAGACCGTATTGGTTGGGTTTGGTTAGGTTAGGTTAGAATCGCTCTCTTTACGGGAGGTAGTGGTTTTTTTTTAATTGAAGGCTATAGCATGACGAATTATTATAGTCCTTTGGTTGATTGTGTTTTATTAGTATCTATTCAGTTTTTCAAGCATTCATACCAATATATTTTTTCTATTCTGGTTCTATAATGAAGTCATTATGCAACGCAAATTCCTGTCGAAATAGCCTCTATTTCGATACGCATTTTTTATTATTCGGAGATTGGTACAATCAAACTGTCAAATGAAAGTGAGAAGAGTTAGGCCCAGTTTACTTCTGAGCGATTTGGTTTTGGTGATATTAGCAGTGAAAAACTCAATGTTTTTATTGGTAAATTTTAATTCACAATGTGATTTTATTCAAATTGACCAATAAAAACAATAACAACATTGCATTTTTCATCGCTGATATCGCAAAATTCAAAATCACTCAACAGTAAACTGGGCTTTACGTTTGTGCGTCAGATTTCAAATATTTCAATGGCATCATTGTTAGATACCAATCGAAGATGTTTCTGCTATTTATCGATATTGAATAAATTTTTTTCAATAAAAGACTTCAAAATGATGCAAAATAGAAAAAATGTATATGACACAAGTTTTATAAGACACGTTGTCGCACTTGTTGCCTTGGACAAAATATAGCGAAGTCCATCGAATTTGTCAAAAAATTCTATATTCATCAATTTTTGAAAATATATTATTTTATTGTGAAACTCTGACTATAGCTTGTTGAGAAAAATTCATAGAATCTATTTAACAGTAACTTGCCTAACCTCACTAATATGGTCTATATGCAATCACTGAAAGGTTGTTTTTGTCTATTTGGAATGAACACGGTTTGAAAGTAAAACTGACAATTTGAACAGGAACTACGTAATATTATATTATTCAAAAATGCATTTTTAGTGACCTCTATCCAAAAGTGAGCTGAACATTTTTGACATACACCTTAGATTTGTACTCCCCATTTTTCGGATTTCTACACTTTTCACTCAATAGTCAATACCTAGGAAGAAAATGTGAAGAAAATTATTTTTGAGATATTTCTATTTTTTTTAATACCTACAGCAATATTCCCGAATATTATGATGCCAATTTTGTACCACAATTAAATGAATTCGCGATATTAGTTTTGAAGTAGTAGATATAAGCCAATCGCAGCATTGTCGTCTGGCGTTTTACAGCTGCCTTAGATCTGTACAAAAAATCTATATTTTCCGAATACCGATTGGGTAAATGAAATACAGGGTGTCTCATTAAAAAAATACCAGTTGTTGTAAAATGTTCAGGTTAACGATGCTCATTTGCATTTCCTAGTACTGAGTTCTGAATGCCCATAAAAAATGTTACATATTTGTCTATTTGAACGTTTTTGTAGGACCAATATTAACTGAGATAGCTATTGAGTAAAATATAAACAATCACCCTGTACCTTATTTTGACCAGACCAAAGTGTAGCATTAAATAGTTAATTGTAAGTATTTATGAATTGATCATTAGTTGCTTTTCAGTAAAATTGAAACAAAATTAACAAAATTACAAGGACTGTTGAAAAACATTCGTTGAATTTTCGTACTGAAGATGTCAATTCTACTGCCGAATATCGTTGGTACTGTTACACGATTCGTTCCCGCACTATTTTCTCCGCATTTTCCGCGGATTTCCACAAGCCTCGCGCCAATTTTACTTACAATGTAGACCTGCATGGTATCGAACGTTCGTTTGAGTATCGGAGGATAACAAGGAGGAAACTGAACTGAATCCCCTACGTGGGGAGCCCGATTTTATAGTAACAGTTGGCGTGAAAGGTCCGCGTTTCCAAATCCCAAACGGCCCCCCTCGCACACTTTCCCCTCATCTTGGGGACAAACCTAGGGAGACATATTTGATTGAACAGCATGTGCATTTTGCTAACGATAGGAGATGCTGTTGATTGAATAAAAAGTTTCTAATTATTCGAAAAAAATAATCAAATTTCGCAATTTTCGTTTTTAATAATTTCTGGAGTTGAAATCACCATTGTAACTTATAGAGTTTCAAAATATGACGTTTCGAGTCTATTCGAGAAATCATCATCATTTACTTTTATTTTTTTATGGGTAGGAACAAAAACACTCCTTGTATCACACCACTTTTTTTATTAGTTATTCGAAAACTGTCTACTTTCTCTTTGCAACTTTGTCATCAGCTTCGAAAAATGTTGAACTCGAAATTCGTTAACTATACAGTGTGTCCGAGATAAGAATGAACAGCATGAGGATATCGGAAACGGTAAGTGATACGGGGTCGATTAAATTAGAGAAAAGTAGCGCATTTATGTGCCTAATAATATGACATTTAGAAAGTTTTAATATTCCAAGTAGAAATTTGAGAATTTCGTTTTTATTTTCTCCTAGCTTTATTTTCGAAGGAAATGTAAAATAAATAGCACTTCGCCATGGCCACTTTTTAAGGACTACACGATAACATAAGCAGAATTTTTCTGCGACGTTTCGTCTTTTAGAAAACATCATCAACTTTGTATTTTTATATGGGTCGAAACTAAAGTATACCCTGACTCCATTTTTCATTGTGAATACAGCAATGTATCACACAATATGATTTCGGAAGCATTTCTAGCGCAAAATGTAATTTAGTGATTACTTAATCTGCTTTTCTTCAATTTTAGATAGTAGGCGCTGGAAAAAAAATGACCACATTATGTTCTGTTGTCATAATAATACTGTAGTTTGGTAGAATTTTTGACATATTACCGTTCCTACTCTTACATCTCGTTACCTACCTAATTTGTGTTAAAAATGGAAAACGGCAGCTTTTCGAATACTGAAAAATTTGATATGTTGTCATGTTACATTTTGTGCCAAAGAAATTGGGTTGATGCTGAACGTGCGTACTCTAATAAGTATCCAGAGAGGCGACAACCTGGTAAATCAATATTTTGACGCCTGTTATCTAAAATTGAAGAAAAACAAATTAAGTACTCACTAAATTACATTTTGCGCGAGAAATGGTTCCGAAATCATATTGTGTGAAATTGGAGTCTTATACAGGGTAAACTTCAGTTTCGGCCCATATAAAAATACAAAGTTAATGATGTTTTCTAAAAGACGAAACGTCGCAGAAAAATTTTGCTTATGTTATCGTGTAGTCCTTAAAAAATGGCCATGGCAAAGTGCTATTTGTTTTACATTTCCTTTGAAAATAAAGCTAGGAAAAAATAAAAACGTTATTCTCAAATTTCGGTTTTTCTCGGATATCTCCGAAACTATACTTAGAATATTAAAACTTTCTAAATGTCATATTATTAGGCACATAAATGCGCTACTTTTCTTTAATTTAATCGACCCCGTATCACTTACCGTTTCCGATATCCCCTTGCTGTTCATTCTTATCTTGGACACAGTGTATATTTAAATGCTCAAAAAGTTGCAATGAAATTCCCAACTCCAGAAATAAATGACAACGAAAATTGCGAATTTTGATTTTTTCGAATATCTCGAAAACAAAATAAGTTGAAACAATATCTACAAGAGCCACGCAAAAGATCCTTATATTTTGGGCAACTTTTCTCTCGTTTAACCAAATCCGTATTTCCTACCATTATCAAGACACCCATGCTCTGTTCATTTTTATCTTGTCCATCCTGTATACAGTGCTGTTTCCTTTTCCCCACGAATATTACTATCACACATTGTCGCAATTGAATTAACAAGTACTATTAATTTCGATATGTTTTTGCTCTGAATACGACAGACCGGTAGTATTAAAGAGTTTTCTCGAATTTTGTAACAATTTGTTGTTTTCTTCGCATATGCTTTGCCCAAACGCATGTACCTACATAAGCTGTTACGGACCATAAAATCGTTGATTTATCTGTCACGAATCAGCTTTCATCGAATAATTTGATACTCAATGCAGAAACTTAAAACAAATGTTTGTGTGTCTTGGCAGTATCATGATCGACAATAAAAAATCTTCTCGCTCAGTTTTCCATATCCGCACATAAATAAGTCAAGAGATGTGAAATCAGGTGAACGTGCTAACCACTCTAGCTCCATCCTTCCAAATAATATCGTATTTTTATGATTGCAGATAAAATTATTGAATCACCTGTTTGTTGAGCTTGATAGAACGACAGTTGCTATCCAAACGAGTGATATTTTCAAGATGGATTTCATATTTTTATTATACATTTCACTGCAACAATTCTCACGTTACAGATGTCCGAGCTAAACAGCGTGATATGTTCCATTACTTTGAACTGGTTTCTCTTTCAGTTTTACATACAATCATAAAAAATGAGTTTGTCCAGGGAAATTTAATGTAATCAGTGCACATGCCTCATTTCATCTTCTTGTAAACTATTTTTCACTATTATGTACAATCCATCAATCTCGTATTCAAACATCAAATAGTTGTATGAAAAGTCGCCATTCCTGAAAATATCGTATTTCATTTGACGCCCTGTAGCTTCATTTTCGGAAAAATGTCCAATGCATAATTCAGCAATCAAATTTTTCAGAGATATGAAGAAGAACGTAAATTAAATCATCTTTGTACCTTTAAGTTTTTGAAACCTTTTAAGCCGGTTATTTTTCAATTTTCATTAGATAAAAATTCGTATTTTAGCAATCAAGTTGCCATCATTGTCTCATGACATCCTGTATGTATCATGGCCCTGATAATCTGAAAAATCATTAATTATTTTCTGCTCCACCTGGTACAGGGGGTTGAAATTCTCTACGACAAAAGCTGCCATTTTCTTGTCACAGAGATATGCATTCATTTGGATAGTGTGCAATGTGAAACAATTACCTAACTGTGGCGGATATTCTAAAACTGAAAGTGAACAGGCATAGGCTTAGACTTGGGTATAGTTGAGAGGCTTCGTATTTGTTATTTAAGAAATATCGGGTCAAAATACCTTCATCTCCCACTTATTCTTGGAAAATGATGCGACTTTTGGTATTCTCAATGTTCGGAAAATGACACATTATTGTTGTTTTTTCTTTTCGGGTGAGAATTACGTAAATAAAATAAACAAATCTCTCCTGAGTAGTTTGAAAACTTTCCTTCGGCGGACATGGTTCGGCCAAAGTGGAATTAAAATTCTGATATCGGGATTACTCGAGCATGAAGAGTCTGCATCAGGAGTTTACCCAGGCACGTGTCACGTGACGTTTATCAGGAATAGAGTGAAAATCGAACTGCATATTGAACCGACGATAATCACGGGCTATTTAATTTATTACCCAACGAGGACTCGAATGGGGATTACGTAAACTGCTAAATTTGAGACCATATCACAATCTGTTTTAGGTTTTCCACATGAAATTTATTATTTCATTTGTGTCAATGTGATTATACGAAAAATCAAATATTCATTGGATCAAATACCTATATCCTTTTCTAAGCACTCTTTCCTCCTTCTGATGGCTCTCACTATATAATTTCGTTTACTTGGTGTGCGAGTGATTTTTCGAAAAAATGTTGCAGGAATTACCTTCTCAATTTTTTGCGCATAATTTTCGGGCAAAATAATCAATATCTACTTATTTTCCTTCTTTCTCAATTGACAAGTTCAGCCAGCTTTGAGAGAGGAAAAATATGTCTGCCCTAGTGTTGTCTTTGACGTCAAGATTGCAACTTCAATAAATTATGAAAATGTTATGATTGCGACGTAAAAAAGAAGACTTATAATAACCTGCATATAATTGGTTGGTTTTTCTTTTGTTTGTTTTCGTTATTCCGATTATTTGTTACCTTATAATTGTTGAATGATTCCAAACACATTATAAATGTGTTTTCCGATTTCTTCTCTTGTTTTTTTATTTTTTTTTATTTACACGTAAGGAATACATACGGGACTGACCCAAGAACAGTATTCACAAATAGGTATTTTATAAATATACAATATACAAATCATAACATTTTTTATCTTCTTAGTTGCAATCTTGATGACAAAGACAATAACACTAGGGCAGACATATTTTTTCTCTCTCAAAGCTGGCTAAACTTGTCAATTAATTCTTTTCCTTAAACTTCACCATCTTTCTTTTAAGCTCGTTTAGATTTTTTCAAATATGTCACATAAATATATTCATTGATTCTATTCCATAGAATAGTTTATTCCTAAAAATGGAGGTGCTGGCGCAGATAAAAAAATAAAACTTACAATTTCAGTTTTCCCCGTACCTATATTGAAAACGTTTCGTGATATTTCCGATTAGAAAACAATGATTATTCGTTCGCTAAAATAGGTAGCTTTTTTATAATTTGACCAAAAAAATTGTACTGACTCACCGAGGAAGTCCTTGTGACTGCTCTGGATAATTGGTTGAAATGAATCGAAACTTATTCGGAAACAAATAACTATATATATCCATTTTTATTATACAATATATTTATAACAAATGATTGTACAAAAAATATTCATTTCGCATATCATCGCTTTCTACGTATATTAATTAATATGAGATTTTCATAGTAGCTATTGTTTTCTTTGAAACGTCATCTAATTGTTTTTACAATTATTAGTTATTGATACAATGTGCGGAAGACGAGACAGTACCAAGTTCAACATCCGTTACCTTGATGTGTAAATAGATGATAACCAAAGATAATTTTATCTCCGAAGAGCGAACTATCCAAACAAATTCATACAATATCCTGGGTCTATTTATTCTAACGATTCTGTCATAGCTCGAACAATATCGGTAAAACCCGACACATTGACTCGGAACTCTCTAAAACAAACACTCAATTGAATCATCACCCACTAATTGAACTCTGACTGATATAAACCATCCACACCGATGAATCCAAAATCTGGAACGTCCACAAGGCTTTGCAACGCGAACGGGTTATCGTCTTCTTCATCATCAACCATCAAGAGCTGTGACTGGTCCAAAGACTCTTCTTCTAACGTACCATCCTGTTTACTCGCCGTTTTGCGAGAATCTTCCTCGAGATCGCTGGACTGCTCTAAATGCTCCCTAACCTCTTCATCTGTCCCTTCTTCAACCTCAGCCTCGGGCTTGGTATCGTCTTTGACTTCTTCGTCTGGTAGATCCTTCGTAGCCTCTGGATCTCCATCAGCTCCATCATTCTTATTGGTCTCGAGTCGGCCCAGTTCTTCTGCCAGTTGGTTGATGGCTTCACCTGTTGTCTCCTGACTGTCGCACATTTTTTTTTCTGATGAAATCGGAGCGGAACACCTGCTAATCTATCTGCTACTACTGGGTGCTATCTAGAAATGGATTCGGGTCTCCTTATCGATAAGTTTATTCGTCGAATTATGTAAGAGATACTTCAGATAGTTCTCGTTAATGATGGCTGCCAGGAATTATGTGACGTGAGTAAAATTCCACAAACAGTTTATTTTGGAGTTCTCCAGTTCGATTTTTTTCCTTGGCAATACTATATTTTTAATACGTATGTTTTGATATGTCTGTAATCTTTCAGAATACCCAGATGAAAACCCTTACTTGTCAATTTTGAATCGAATCGAATCATAAACGCAAAACTCGTCGGCCATCTTGGATCCGCCATCTTGAATTCGCCATCTTGTTTTATACTATTACAAAAATTTCATCATTACCGGAGTTATGAACAAAAAATTACAAGTTAATCGGACGACTAGAAGTGGGTCAAAATTCAGTTACACAATTCGACCTCAACAAACATAATTTCAATAGTTTTTTTAGTAATATGGGATCTTCTCTAATTCTGGAATTGGCTGAATATTTGATTCTAATTCTGAATTTCCTCACACAATGTGTCATTATCTACAAATAACTACCAAATGACGTCAGGGTATTAAAACACAAATTGTTATCGATATAATTTAATGTACATCACCCTGTAAACGGGAAGTCAAAGAAAAATCAGAATACCAAGCATCACTTTCTCTGCCATTATATTGCTTCTTAATGGACATGAAATCATTGAATGGTAAAAATAACGAGACAATAAATTTTTCACAATAATTAATCGCCAATCAATGAAATACATACAGCTGTCGAAATTTTACATCAGTAGGTGATTAGTTGAATTCTTCTTGTTTTCTGCCATCCACACCGGAATCTGTTCTGCCAGGAGAATCCAGAACTGCCCTTTGCTTATCCTGCGCCCCCGTACCATTTGTGCTCTTATCTTTGCTCTCTTCGATTTTGGGCAGCGAATAGCTGGAACTGTTGTTTTTTTGCACATCATAGCTTTTGGGTTGGTTGTTTCCCATTTTGGAATGTTATTGTGGCAATTGCGCACTATCGTCTCGGCTTATATACAAGCTTAAACATTTTATTGCCTTATTACTGCACCGATAAGATATGGCAACCAAACAGAATGTGAACCTGTGTCAAATAAATTACCAAATTTCGTTTTAGTGGTTAACGCTGTCGATTATGATGGCTGCTTTATTGGGATAATAATGATTCTCTAGCTCATGACATTATCTGCTTTGAATGGAAATTGCTACTCCTCTTGATGTCTTCGTTTAATATAGAAGACCAGATTCAGCATAATTACATGCATGGAAATCTCTGGATATAACAAGATTAGTAACTGGGCTACTAACAAAGCGCAAGGAATATGCATAAACGAACTTGAAGATGCTGGAAAGACAAAGCTCCTCATGATCTCTTTGTACAAAATAGACATCCAGGGAAGGGCTGCAAGCTGAGCAGACTGTAATCATATGGAAAGCTCTGGATATTGTCAAAAGGTTATGGAAAAACAATTGTTTGTACAGCTCCCCACGATCTCTTTGTATACGAAATAGAAATCCAGGAAAGGGCTGCAAATTGAGCAGATTGTTCAACCTGCTAGAATAGCTTCAGCAAAATCCTGGCACACAGCCAGATGGACAAACAATTGTTCAATCTGACTTGTGACGCAGCTAACTGAGCTATCAAAGAAGCACAAGGGCTACTAACAAAGCAAAAGGAATATGAATAAACAAACTTGTAGATGCTGTGCGATGCTGGAAAACCAAGGAAGGTCTTCCAGGTTCAACCTTTCAGGGGAAATGAACCAGCTTCGACAAAACCATGAGGAACACCCTGGATACACCCAGAAGAGGACACAGCTAGGGTGGGTAACTGTACCCTTCAACTAGGACATCACCAGCTTGGGTTGGCCGTTATGCTGAGTGAACCAACCAACAGATTATGCGATGTTGAAGAAGATTTGATCATCTTACCAGCCGAGAGAAAAATCAGTGCATCCTCCTCGACGATCGTTGACCTTTAGCCCCACGTCAATTTCCCAACAAATCCGTATCGATCGAGAGATCGTTGGACAAAATTCACGGAATCCGCATGGCATCACATCAGGCACGTCACGTGCTTATCAAATAAATCACCTCCAAACGTGTGGAGTCGGCTCAATTCGAACTCTGCTTCGGTGCCGTCGCGACCGCTATCCATGGACGAGAAGGGGACCTCCCAGGACGCTTGCGAGGCCAAAGAAGCGGTGGCGGAGTCGAAGCCGAGGCCGAAGAGGGCCCTGGTGGACGCCATCCCCAGGAGCAACGTCGGAGCGGACGGCAAACAGCAGGCGGAGTACCAGCCTGGGGGAGTTCGAGGGGTTTGGAGGACGTCCAAGGACTGTGTTTGAGGGTCGGGGTGGACAGGGTGTTGACTGACAACGGTCTTGGTTAGTGGATGGATTTGAGTTTTGAAAATTCGGACCTGTTTTTGTGCGCAATGTTGTGGAAAATCTGGATTTTTCACGAGGACTTTTCCCAAGCAGTGTTTTTTCAAAATTCATTTACTCGAATTTTTGTCTAGCTGTTACATACTTTGACATATTGCACGTTGAAGATATTTCACAGCTTATCATCTTGACTAATTATCTATTCAATTATCATCCGATATCAGAATGGGTTTGTTTATATTGCATTTTTTTTGTGACTAGCTGTTATGCAATCTATTGAAGAATGTAAAAAATATGACACCTGGACACACCCTACTAGAAGATGATAGTGACCAATGTGTAAAAAATATATAGTTTTCATTTCAAAAGTCATGTCATTAGATAACTTATTTTTAGTTGTATTTCAGGAACATTTTCTCAGTTCACCTCTTTTTTATAGCTTTTATAATAAAATATAGTGAATAACCCTGTATACAACATTGTTGTTCTCATATTTTCTACGGTTCTCCCAATCCAATCACAATAATTTCATAACGAGTGCTCATAAACAATTATTTATTTTTGTTAATAAATTTACACTGTGGAGACATGCCGAATGAAGAATATACAAGGTGATATATCCGCACAACTATTTCTATACCATATCTTCATAACAGGCTGAGATTATTTCTTCTCGAGTTTCCTGAAATACTGGTGACCAAAAAAGTTGTGATTACGTACATCTCCATCTAGAGATGCGAAAGTATGAATATTATGGTCCGGAGTGCGTGCATCCACCACATGATATACAGGGTGATCCATATAAGATATTGTATGGATTCAAATAATATTCATGTGATCATGTGTGTATGTTTTCATCGTTTATGTTGTGAGAACGTGAATACAATGTTGAACATAATCTTTATGGCATGTAATCAATTATTTGAGAACATGCATGAAGTGTTAATAAATGGCCGCTATTTTCACGTCAGAATTATTCTATTGATGTCAAGTGACTTGTTGTAAATATCGTGAATTGTTGTCAACACTTCGAAGGTTAACAATAACCATTACCCGATGATTAAGCTGTTCAAACAAAAGCGCGACATCAAGTAATGTCAATACAGATATAGGCCTAGTTGTCATCATCATTATGGGTGTGACAATTGATGCAGCCTTATATATATTTTCCCAGAAGAATATTATTTGTGAAATAAAATTCGGTAAAAAACATAAATTTTATATCAGATCTTCCAATATGATAAAATGGGACAAATATTTTCAACACATTTATGATTCGAGTTGAGATGTGACAAAAAATAAGGCGACTGACATATAAAATATTGCGCGAAACATGAATAAAATTGGCCCTTCATCTGCAGTGGAAAGTGAGAAGATAATCTTTGTAAAAAGTCGAAAATTGTTTTCTTTGGATAGGACTCCTGGATCCCTTGTCATATAACTTGTTCAATATACAGGGAGGGCCAATGGAAACTTTCCACCCTAATTTGTAGGAGTTCAAATCAACATCTTGAAAAACGCTCGAATACGTCGATATTTGATTTTAGGGGGAACTAATTTTCAGTTTTTTTCACCCCCGTAGCTTTAACCCTGTAGCTGGGGGGTGAACAACCCTCAAAATTTGAATAGGGAAAAGGGGTCGTGCCATACCTCTTTTTGAAGGTATCATTGAGTTCTTCATGACCCTATAATTTTGCCCTATTATTGTCATCGATAACGAAATGACAGGTTGTCAAAATCTTGGTAAGAGACTATTGTTTTCGTAATAAAAATACCAAATCATTCGAGTTACCAGTGCAATAATCAGGTAGACACGTCAAATTTAAATTCCAAGCTGTTCAAAATGTCAGCCATGAACATTCCACAATTTTGATTTTCAATCCCACAAATTTCCCACTCTATTTCCAAGAGTTTGACAACCTGTCATTTCGTTATCGATGACAATAATAGGGCAAAATTATAGGGTCATGAAGAACTCAATGAGACCTTCAAAAAGAGGTATGGCACGACCCCTTTTCCCTATTCAAATTTTGAGGGTTGTTCACCCCCCAGCTACAGGGTTAAAGCTACGGGGGTGGAAAAAACTGAAAATTAGTTCCCCCTAAAATCAAATATCGACGTATTCGAGCGTTTTTTAAGATGTTGATTTGAACTCCCACAAATTAGGGTGGAAAGTTTCCATTGGCCCTCCCTGTATACACGGTGGAGAAATAGTAAATTTTCTTGAGAAGTGTTTCTCACCGTTTCAGTTATATCCACTCATTTCTGGCGTCGTTCTTAAAGTTTTCAGAAAACAGCAAAGACCTATGGGCTGTAATAAAGTTAAGCACATCTAATTATCTAATGATATTTAATGGCCTCGAAAATGTATCACAAAATATGGTTTTAGAAAACTGTCTCTCAGAATATTTCCGAATTAGGTATACCTATACTTTATTTCATTTCATATAGAACAACTTTTATTATTTTAGTGGCAGTCTCCAAGCTGTCAATTTTTATATTTTTTTTACATAAATTTCGAGCAACTTGAAGATTGTTTCTTCTTGACATGAAGTTATATCGTCAAATCAGGAAATACAAGTCGGCTTATATGTATAATATCTCAAATCACTTACTTTGATATCATTAACATCCAAGCATTTCTTGCCACCATATTATCATGAATCTTTCAGAGTTCACTCTTTTGCTCGATTTCTCTGGTAGGTGGTTCAAATTTTACAATTTTTGCTCTTTCTGCTACATGAAGAGGTGCCTTATTGTAACTGTTTTCAATCATGCAAGACAAAATGAGTACGTTTTTTCAACATTTCCATTCACGAGCGCAAATGTCACTTAATGACATTCCTCGGAAAATGTCAAATTTGTGTTGAGATTTGACAGCGTGACAAGCTACTCTGTTAACCGGTTCTAGAATAGTATATTATGATACAAGTTTCATAAGACGCTATTTTGTCGCACACTTCGCTCGTCGTACTCCAAGTGAACAAGTGCTACAACGTGTCTTATAAAACGTGTGTCATATGCAATTTTTTCTATTTTGAAATGATTTGAAGAAAAAAAATTGATTTAATATCGATACTTTAGAAAAACATCTTCGATTGGTAACAATGATGACATTGAAATAATTAAAAATGGACGCACAAGCGTAAATCCCAGTTTACAGTTGAGCGATTTTGATTATTGCAATACCAGCGGTGAAAAATTCAATGTTGTTATTGTTTTTATTGGTCAATTCAAATCAAATCACACTCTGAATTGAAATTTACCGACAAGAGAGGAAAACCCATGATGTTTTCTTTCAAATAATTATTGCGGTTTTCGAATCCCCAATAAATATCACCCTGTGCAATAAGTTCTGGAAGTACCTACTAAAAATTTTATATGATACAGGTTGTCCCATAAGAGAAAGTCATTGCCAACAACTCGACACTATAAAAAAAACATTTATTTCCCTTCATTCACGTTACAATAAAAAGTAAAAAAAAACAACTCCTGGCTCATTCGAATGCAGTCTCTTGCTCCCCATCCGGTCCGATATCCTCCCTGGAAGGCACATCTATGATGGCCCTTTTACTCCTGGAGTGCGGTTTGCCGCCGTCGGTGGCGTCTTGCTGGGCAGCTGGTTGCGACGCCTCGGACGTCGCGGCTTCCTTTTGTTGTTCTTTGTCGCTCATTCTGCCAAATAAAGGTTCCTCCTTCTGCGAAGTGCCAAAGTTATGATGAAATAATGTGGGTTTTGTGTCTGTCTGGCTGGGTGGACTTCTTGTTGTTGAGTGTTGACTAGCCGATGAGGATGTGACCGTGACGGGTTATTTGATGCCAACTCATGGGTCGTGTACAGGGTGAGCGGGAAAACGATGGTTGTTTTGAAAGATTTTTTATTTTTGTTGTGAGTTGAAATGTCGGTTGCATTGTATGAAAGTAGCATGATCTCGAAATGTTTCACTTAGTTTTCTTCAATTTTGGGGTATTCGAAGAAAAGTGTTTCTCCTCCTTTCAGTTGTCCACCCATTTATGATGGTTTTTTTGAAATTATCAAAAAACGATTGATACCTTATTAATTTTTCAAGCTCTAGTGTTTCTTGCCGTTTATTTAGTATCAGAAAACATTGAATAGTTTATCATTGTGTATTTTTAAGATCTTCAAAATGGCCTCAACAAATGTTCAGTCCGAATTCGTTCGTTTTCGAGATATTTGGAGAAAAGGATTTCATTCCGTTTCAGTTGTCCACGAATTTGATGTCGTTATATTCGGGAAATTGTGGAAAAACAGCAAATACTTTCTCGTTGCCACGTTTCAAGCTCTCCAAGATGGTATAAAGACAATGTTTCAGTCGGACGTTTCGCCTCCGAAATATCATCCTCATCACAACGTCCTCGAAAATATGTAACAAAGTATGATGGTGTTTACAACATTCCATATAAAAGACAAAAACATTTTTACAAGATAACCTTAAATAAGTTAATTGTTTCATTCTCCTGGATAGCTTCCTAAAATCATATTCTTGGATATATTTTCGAAATCCTCGAATGTAAAATTCTTTTGAATTAACTGCAGGGTATTTTTATTTCAGCCCTTCACAACAAATTATATTTGACTCTCGAAATAACTTCAGAATTGGTTGAACAACTCGGATGATAAAATATTTCGAAATCAAAAACTTTTACTGGAATTTTTCAATGTCAATTTTAAGAGTTCCGAAAGTGGCAAAGAATAAGTATTCACTGTTTTCTGATAATTTTCGAAATAACGACAGAAATGGGTGGAAACCAGAGAGTGAAAAACACACTTATTGTTTATAAGAAAGATAAATAATAATTGCTTTACCATTCTCATCAAAATTCAGAATGCTGATCAAGCATTCAAAGAAATAAGAACCATAGTGCAATAACCTGGTTTATATAGGCATGTACATTAACAAAAAATTGAGTGAAACAATAAAAAAGTTTTTTGTCGGTACTTACTATGATTTTCTGATCTACACAAACGCACAAAATGTGGATGCTCCTGTAGACATGAAACTTGCACTAATAACAAATACGTAACCAAATTCGATAAATCGCCTTATCAATAAATTTTTATTACCTGTTAACAACGCCTAGAGAGAGGGAAATGCTCGATGCTGAAATTGCAACTTATTAGGTGGTTTATCAACAAAACATTTTTGGAATTATCTGAAATTATGTTTGCCGTAGACACACAAAAACCCGAGAATAAAAGAGAACCACTGTGCTGAATCTACCTCGACCAGCAA
Source organism: Chrysomela aeneicollis (assembly GCA_029955515.1). NCBI lineage: Eukaryota > Metazoa > Arthropoda > Insecta > Coleoptera > Chrysomelidae > Chrysomela > Chrysomela aeneicollis. The sequence goes on along the minus strand of JARUHQ010000018.1, from coordinate 14,110,597 downwards.
ACCAGTATTTTTTTTTATAAATAGGATGGAGAGACGTTGAGTTAGTTGCCTGCGTCTGTTATTGATTCTTAGAACCGTTTTAAATGAAATGAATTCCATGGATACGAATTTGATTTCGTTATCTGCTGCTTGTGTGAAATATCTGCCTCGACAACAATCAGATTAGATAATAGAATGCGGCGACTCTTTTCTATCACAGCAACTACAATGCAATATTTTCGCCATCAGACTAAACAACGGAAAAACCGCCACATGTTAACAAATTCTTGACTTGTTGGTCCGTCCCATTTTCGACCACAGCTGGAATCAGACTTGAATCTGACCGCGGTGCTAGATATTTCGATTTTCTCGAAGACCCCGAAAATTTCATCTAACTTGGCCCACCCTGTACATGCCGTGTCCAAACCGACCAACAAATGAACGACCTTCGTCTTCCCAAACGTTCACCGTTCGATTTTGCGCGGGAAACTGTCGAGCAGGACAGGAAGTTTGGTAACAATGACTTAATGGCGTGCCTACATAGTGCCAAGCGTACTCTGAAAATCTTATCTGCGACTTGGATATATTTTCCAAAAGAAAGGATATCATTAGAGTCGGTTGGGTCCAGGTTCCAGCTCCAGCTTAGCAATTGACCAACGTAACGCAGGGACGGACTCAGATATTGTTAGACTATCAGATGTGGAGAAACCCGTTGACAATCAGGAGGATACATCGTTTTCCATAAGTGAGAAAGATGACATCAAGCAATTTAGCCAGTTTATATGTCTCACAATAGGTAGGTTATTACAAGGATAAAGAAAAATAAAACAAAACATCTTCCTTCACCTACCTCGATAGACGTAGTACTCCCGATCTCCGCAGAATCGCACGGCATTCAAAGCTCTCAAAAAATTGAGCCGTCCCGTCCGTCGTCGTACTACCCACAATCCTCATTCTTTGTACGTTTTTTTCGAGCTCTCGAAGTAAAAAATATAAAACTGTTTTAAAATGAAAAGATGGAACGACACAAGAGAAGAGAATCATCAGAATGACCTTCAAGTTCCAGTAGTGCTGATGTTTGAAAGTGTTTTTTAACCGCCAAGTTAGTTGCGAAGCAACTCTCGAAGTCTCATCGAGACTTGTGTGAGTAAGGAAGACGGGGATCTTAGCTTTTTAAGCTCGTTTTTAAGTGTCATCCGAAGCACTATGGAGCACGAAATGAAATATTTACGACGGCAAGTAAAGGAATTGGAGAAGAAGGTTAGATGGTCCAGAGATATGTAGTGATAAAGAAAATGGCCGGTATTGGTATTGTAAAAAATAACGAAGTTTTTTCGTCTGAATTCGCTTCCAGCGATTCAATATCCGATTTGAGTGGTCATCGGACCATGAAACCAAGTATTATTCAATACTTTTTGCTGTATCTGTTTTAGTTCATGAATACCAAGCTGAGGCAAAATCCCTATACAAACATGTACTATGGTTATGCTAGCCTAGTTGACCTGTGTGGGTCTCCTAGAAGGTCATGTGTCTGACAAATATTATATAGTCCTAAAGAAAACTTATAGAGCTTATTGAACTGGATTCTGCACCTTAATTTCACACAGCTCTATGTTTTCTTGTCGTTTCATCGATATCAAAACATGCCTGGACTGACTGTTTTTATCAATCTTGATGTTATATAAATCGACCGTTATCACAGCATTTTTCTCCACAAAAATATCCATGGGAGTCTCCACTCTTTATCCAGACAATCAAAATCTCGTACTTTCTTTTGTCTGTCTTACCATCATGCACAGACGATTTTTGTGCGTTCGTTGTGAGACCTGTACTATTGATGATTCTGACCTATGGTAAGTCTCCATACCAACGCCACGACTGATTTGACCAATCACAGGCACGACGTCAAACTTAACCTAACCTAACCTAACAGCAGCAAAATCAATGATTAGTGGTCAGTATGGAGACTCAGCATTAAGAATAATAAAAACAGTCAATCAGATTTTGGTATATCGATGAGTCGACTGGAGAACAAAGAACTGTGTAGAATTGGGGTGTCATTATTGATAGAATCCAGTTCAATAAGCTGTATAAACTTTCGTTGAGGTTGTTAAAAATATCCTTCGTATATGTAGATTTGTCCTGAGGCCGGTCCTGGATAGAACGGTTGGGTAATGTCCTACGCCGGTATTGTCGAGATTATTTCAATAGCTAATTACCTGAACATGTAGATTGCGTGCAATTACGACAACGCCAGTTCATTATTAGCGTGTGGACTTGTTTCAACTGGTGATAATTAGGTATCAATAATTATTAGATGGTGTTGTTTGTTCGAATTCTCTAACAGGGCTAAACAATTCAAGTCGCGCTGAATATTTCACCATAATTTGAAAATAAACTGCGCTGCTACCGAACTGCTAGGAACTGCCATCCTCAAAAAACTGACAATACAGGGCGGCTGGGATTTAAAATGATTCGAATATTTACTCATCAAATATTTAATATCAGCAATTTCCTCTCTTTATGCAAATGAAAATATAAATATGTTCGTCTCTACAACAGATATCGGTAAAACTTCGTTTGTCGCACTCCTATGAGTTCGGAAAAAATTTTTGGTGGAACTTACGTATTTTGACCTCCTGATCACGAATCTGAAGTCAAAACGCGGCGGTCTCAAGTATTTTCGGAGATACGGCCCCATTTTGTCTCAAAAATGCACCATTTGACATGTCAAATTTCTGCTATTAGGAATACACAAAATTCATCCTTCTTTGAACCAAAACACTATACACGCAGATATTTACTTGTTTCCAAACCTTCTCAGCAAAAAAAACTATTATTTTCCAAAAAATTCACCCTTCTTTGAAATGTAAACAAAACAAACAACCTTTTTACACTGATTTTTTGGTAATTTGTATTTATGATGTTGGCAACGTGATTGTTTGGCTCATGGTAAGACGTTGCCAACATCTCAAATGAAAATAACCAGAAAATCAGTGAAAAAATATGTTTTGTTTACGTTTTGAAGAAGGGCGAATTTTTGTGAAAATAACAGTTTTTTATGCAAAAAAGTGTTGGAAACAAGTGAATGTGAGCATGTGTGATGTTTTGGCTCAAAGAAGGATTAATTTTGTGTGTTTTTAATATCAGAAAATGGAGATTTGAAGGGGTGCATTTTTAAGACAAAATGAGGCCGTATCTCCGAAAATACTTGAGACCGCCGCGTTTTGACTTCAGATTCGTGATCAGGAGGTCAAAATACGTAAGTACCACCACAAATTTTTTCCGTACTCATAGGAGTGCGATAAACGAAGTTTTACCCAGATATCGAATCGATGAAACTATAATATGTAGATGGAGAAATTAAGTTGATCGGGGTAGATATTCATAATGAAAAGTGGGAGATTTCTCGATGAAATAGATGAGTTGTTGTCATAAAATATCCTTTTACATTGAATAAAAAAACTAGATGACGCTCAACCATTATTTTGACACTTTGCGAGAAAGGAAGATAATTATGTCTCAGTTCTTTCATAAAATGCATGTTCTCATAGTTCCTATATTCATGTACAGGGTGATTGTTTATTTTTTACTAAATAGCTATATCTCAGTTAATATTGGTCCTACAAAAACGTTCAAATGGACAAATATGCAGCATTTTTTATGGGCATTTAGAATTCAGTACTAGGAAATGCAAAAAAGCATCGTTAACCTAAAAATTTTACAACAACTGGTATTTTTTTAATGAGACACCCAATCGGTAGAACTCTTTTTTCTGATTTCAAATATATATACTTTATTGAGGTTATCTTTATCGGTATTCGAAAAATATAGATTTTTTCGTACAGATCTAAGGCAGCTGTAAAACGCCAGACGACAATGCTGCGATTTATTTTTATTCATAGTTTGGGAGTTGTTATCGCAAAAATGATATATTCTGAGGTAGAAAAAATTGATATTGTGTCAGTTTTTATGTCAGTGAATATAGACGACTATATTCCCTAACAGAAGATTTCCTAGTAAGAAAACATTTGTTAACTTTTATAAATTTCACGAAATACTGGTTCATTAAAACGAAAACCCAGGATTATTCAAGGAAATGAAAAACTTTTTCTACCTCAGAATATATCATTTTTGCTATAACAACTATGAATAAAAAGAAATGTCAATGTCAAACAATACAATTAAATTCGTTTTATTATCCATGGCTACTTTGATATAAGCCAATCGCAGCATTGTCGTCTGGCGTTTTACAGCTGCCTTAGATCTGTACGAAAAATCTATATTTTCCGAATACCGATTGGGTAAATGAAATACAGGGTGTCTCATTAAAAAAATACCAGTTGTTGTAAAATTTTTAGGTTAACGATGCTTTTTTGCATTTCCTAGTACCGAATTCTGAATGCCTATAAAAAATGCTACATATTTGTCCATTTGAACGTTTTTGTAAGACCAATATTAACTGAGATAGCTATTGAGTAAAATATAAACAATCACTCTGTAGTTATAGCTAGACACTTTGGCTGGACTCAGTGCAACATTTTTGAAACAAAAATCCCACAATACCAAAGCTACGTGTATATTTTCTTTAAATAATTGATGTTTAATGGTGAATTTGTTTATGTTGGTTATTGAGAACACATCAGAAATAATCATGATACAACATTTATTTTCGCAATAAAACAAGTCAACTCACACAACAACTTATGCAAAAACATACAACAAATTACAACACGATAATTAACAAACAACGAAACGTTGAAGAACCCCTCCTCCCTACTGGTGCTTTCTGTAAGACACCTTGGCGATGAAACCGAGTTTCTTGTCCGACACGTAGTCCACCACTCTGATGGTCTTGTGATCTGGTTCCAAGAGGCTGTAGGAGCCCTTCACTCTGTAGCCATCGCGAGTCTCATGTTTGCTCTTGTAGTCCTTATGTTTGTGGTCAGCTACATGGAAGTCGTAGTGGTACTCTGGGTGGGCCTAGAACAACGAGAAAGATATGTCTTCAAATGTATCCAGAAGATGGTGCCCAAATACCTTCAGAAGAGGTTCTCATCGGTAGATTATTAGTTGCGTAGCGGATATTTAGATTTCTAGGTCCTTCTAAGCTTCTACTTTCACTATATATCAGGTCTTGATTGAATCCAAACAATTTCAGTGGCATCTTTCAAAGAGGGTGCTCATGATTTGTAGCCTCTTTGCTGATGAATTATAGAAAATACCCCCTAGAAAAGTTTCCCAACGATTTCAACTTTGAATCAATAGAAAGCAGTGAACTTTTATTCTTAACTCAACCAAGTAATTTGAGACGAGTTGTGAAGGTTTTCAAAACCAGAATGTATAACCATCAGATGAACTTAACCAAACACCTCCAGAAGAGGTTTATTTTTGGGTACTTCCTTGGACTTTTTCTTGAAATCTGTAGCCTGTGAGTTCTGATCAATCCAATGAATAATTACTGATGGAAAACAACTTATATAACGCTTACTTATAGCTAGGACTTGGTATATATCTCAGAGAGTAGGTGTATTTAATAACTACCGCTTTTATACTCGAGAGCTGCTATTAGATTTAGCCGTTAATGGATGTTTGAAATAATAATTGTGGTATTTTGGAAAAGTAGGCATTATGTGAAAGTGTATGTTTCCTATGGTTTTAGGAGAAATATTGGAATTGAATTAGAACGGATCTGAGAACAACGCTTATTAGCATGCAATTTAATTGTTGTTACTCAATCGATAGAATGTGAAATGAAATCAACTAAACCGAAATTAATTGGAACGTAATGCATAGATATAGGCGAAATTATTGCTTATTTCTATAATTCCATTATAATCTAGAATTGGATTATTCATATTATCACGATATGAGATAAAACAGAGATTATTCTACAGCTTTCGTCATATAAGATTGGGTACAGATGGGAAAAAAATTGTTACCCATTGGAATTTCTGGTAAACTCTTATTTTAATTTGTTTCTGATTGTCTGAAAATTGAACAAAACTGTTGCGTCTTGTATCACGTGACCTCTGATTTGGCGGGAATTTGAAAAGTAATTGTCTGTGGTGTTCTATAATTACAACTATAATTATAGTTGGTTTGAATCTTATTTACGAGTTGAGAATATTGAATAAGATCATGTGCTTCAAAGCTGTTTCCAAATAAAAAAGGAATGTATAATTATTATTTTACTCATCCATGAAATATCTATTTCACTGATTTTTCTTTATTTCTTTTCATTCCAAAAAATCTGACACTTTCATTACTTCAAATTGTCTCAATAATTTGGTAGTGTATTATTGTGAAATCATACATAACAACGTTAAAAAAAATATTCCTAAACAGTAATATCTCTTAGAAAGAATAGAGGATGTTTTTTTTTTCTCAATATTTGGTTCAAAATTGGTACTTGGTGTCCTCGTTCGACTCCAAACATATTTTCTCAATGACATTTTTAGGTATCCTGTTAATGTGGCCCATTTACAATTTTATTTTGAATTCCCGCCAAATCTCAGGTCACATGATATAAGTCGCAACGGATTTTTCGGATTTTTGACATGCAGAAACGAATCACACCAACATTTTTTCAGAAATTTCAACAACAAATTTTCACACCTTCAAATCCGCGCTGAAAAACAATATAAACCCCACATCACTCACTTTGAGATGAACCTCCTTCTCGTGGTGCACATCCACCGGAGTGTGAAAGTCCGATCCGGTGAATCCAATGGAACCCTCATGACCCTCCTGCCCCCCTTGGTAACCGCCCTCGCCGCCCCCCAGGCCGCCGTAGCCGCCCTCTTGGTACCCCCCATAGCCACCACCTTGGTACCCCCCATAGCCGCCCTCTTCTTGTCCCCCCTCCCCCTCCACCTCTTGGCCGCCACCGAGGCCGATGACCTGGTGCCCGAGCGGCTGGTGGTGGCCCAGAAGGCCGCCCGCGGAGCCGCCCCCGTATTGGGGGGCGGCAACAGCAAGCGCTGCTAGCGAAAGGAAGGCCTGCAAGAGATTGATTGGGGTTAGCTTTGGTGCAGCGTCACAGAGGCATATGAATTGTCTGTTGATGTATTCAACTTGGGGATAAGTTTGATGAGGATATGTTGTCTGGAGGATGCTTTGATAATTGGTCCATCACTGATATCTAGAAGGACATTGAATGAATTTGTAAAGTCGAATTTTATCATGGTCCCACGTTATAGGTGCTGTATCTAGAGGACAAGATTGATATAGATACATACATTCTCTAGACTCCAGAGGATACCTATACTTCAATCATCGGTCCAATATCACAGATATCCAAGAAAAAACTGAATACATTGGGAATATTGAATTGAATCTTGGTCTCATGTTATGGGTGTATCTAGAGGACAAGGTTGATATAGATATATTTTGATGAGGATATGTTATCTGGAGGATGCTTTGATCATTGGTTCATTATTAATATCTAGAAGGACATTGAATAAATTTGGAAAGTCGAATTTTATCATGGTCCCACGTTATGGGTGCTGTATCTAGAGGACAAGATTGATATAGATACATTCTCTAGACTCCAGAGGATACCTATACTTCAATCATCGGTCCAATATCACAGATATCCAAGAAAAAACTGAATACATTGGGAACATTGAATTGTATCTTGGTCTCATGTTATGGGTGTATATAGAGGACAAGGTTGATATAGATATATATTGATTAAATTTGGAAAGTCGAATTTTATCATGGTCTCACGTTATAGGTGTATCTAGAGGAAAAGTTTGATATAGATACCTTCTCTAGACTCCAGAGGATACCTAATTCAATCATCGGTCCAATATCACAGATATCTAAGAAAAAACTATTTTATGGGTGTATCTAGAGGACAAATTTGATATAGATACTTTCTCTAGAAACCAGATTTGAGAGGATATTTTTGTCTCTGGACCAATATCAGTGATATCCAAGAGGAAACTGAATGAATTACGAAACTTGATTTAAATCTTGGTTTCATTGTGATAGATATATCTGGAGGATGAGATTGATGTAGATATATTATCTATAGGATACTTCAATCCTTGATCAATATCACAGATATCATTGAGGACATTGAATGAATTTGGAAAATTGAATTTAATCTTGGTCCAATATGTTATATAGATATGTACTTGGAGGACAAATTTGAAATAGATATATTATCTAGTCCGATAAAGTAGATCTGCACAAATTTGTAATTTTCGATCCTTGATCCAATATCTCAAACCTCAAAGAACTTTTGTAAAACATTTCTTGTGTTCGACCAACGACAAATTATTTTTTTAGTTTAGATATTTTAAATATGTACTTACAATGAAGGAATTCATGTTGTTTGGTTGTATTACTGTATGACTTGTTCAGTGAACAACTGATAATCTTACCAGTGCCAACCTCATAATATATAGTGACAATTTTGTGGAAGGGCGTTAACAGAATCCTAAAAATGACCAACATGTATGAATTCATAAATCGAATTAATATTCAAATATTGATAATATTCGTGTATAGTTAGATTTCTCCTTATATCTGATTATGTATACGTGAACTTGAGCCATTTGTCGCCCAAAGAGATAGTATAGCATGTCTTTGATCAGAATTATTCCAATTATAACATGTAATTTAAGAGTAGTACCTAATAAACATTCCTCGTATATTATCGGAAAATTAATTGATGTCAGTTATACACTGTAGAAAAATGTGTTTTCCAGAAACTTCATATGTTCAGACATCTGGTTAAATCTATCTACAATAAACGTGTCAATAATTCTATATCAGTTGCTATAGAAACGTTTTTTTTTTCATTTTCACCCATTTCGTTGGGATCTAAAGTTGCTCTTTTTATAGGGATCTATGGCTTAGATCAATTAAGTTTTATGTACTATGTACAGTATATATATATAATTATTACAAAACACTAGTGCAATTTCATTGTTTATTAACAATAAGGTATTTTATTTTTATAACTAATTTGAGCGGGATTGCGAATGAAAATAAATTGCCGAACGCCCATTATTTCATGTAACAGAACAGATTAATTTCGAATATTACATTTACCTTTTCTCTTAATTGCACTTGAAAATCATACAAAACAAAGTTTCTGACAAATGTATTTCTTTTATTTTTAGAATGAACTAGAAAACTACACTTTCCTGCCATTCAGCTTTTTCTTGGCAATCTTCTGGATTTTCACGTATAAGAAAGTTCCGGAAACTAAGAACAAAACCTTCGAGGAAATAGCAGCATTATTTAGGCACGGGAATGGAAGGTGAGGAAACAATACTGTTTATTGTCAGATTGTACTACGGATTTTCGGAAAGTATATACAGAGTGAAACAATTCGATCATTAATAAATCGTCCGGTGAAGGCTATCTAATTGAGGTTTGATTTCACACAGGGTTAGTTTTCCAGATAGTAGCCTGTACGGGTGAGTGCCTAGCATGAATTCATTGGATCGTATGCTGCATGAAGCTCCTTTCTGCATTTTTATCTCACGCTACATTATACCAATTGGAATTTCCGGTCGAAATTTCCCAAATGAAATGCGATAAAATATGTGAGAGTCCTCGAAGTTGGAGTTGGCAACCATTTTTTTTTTCACGGTCGCTAGTACTAGCAATTTTACTTCGGTGCCTTTTTCGACTCGGTTTATTCAGATTTTGTTGCGTAAATTGGACCGATATGCGGGTGAAATCAGAGCTAATTAGACGCAATCGAGATTAATATCCATATGCAATAATAATTAACACATGTCAACTTTTGGTATACCTACCTTGTTTTTGAATGGGATTGACGAAGGAAATATCACGTTTTGAGGGTTCGCTGGAAAATCCTAGATTTTTTTTTTCATTTTTTTTTTATATTTCAGTTCAGTCGCAGCAACCGAAATGACTGAATCAAAAGAAACAGGGATGAATGAGTCGAAAGAAACAATTGCCACTTATGCTTCTGCACCGAATAAGCAATAGAATATCGTTCTAGAACGATGCTTTGACAACTTTGAAAATATTGAAATGTTCTGATCCATACAGAGTTTGACTTTAATACAAACGTCCAAATATATTATTTTTTTTCGATATTTTGTTAATGCATGATGTTCGAAAACTATATGGTATTATATCACTTGTTATATTTTATACTTTTTATATATATGTATATGTTGTGCATGTTGTAATTTAATTTATTTATTTATTTATTTAGAGTTCATCATTCACAATATTGTGGCAACTTTTAGTGCATGGAATCAGAATTTCTGATACGGAAAGTTCAGTTCCATACCTGAAATTCAAATGTGCAGGCACAACAGAGTGATTCATATCAACATGTGGAAAAAAGGTGGCCATATGTGGCGGAATGCAAAAAAAAAAATTTTTGTTCGGACTACCCGTACGTTAATTCAAATCACGCTGTATATGCACAAAATAAAATGCCCCTGATGATGGGGTTGTTTTCTGTTGTCCTCCACGTTTGGCCTCTCCCGCCACCAGGGACGCTATAATTTTCGAAAAAAAATCGCATGGTAGTGTGGCCGACAGTCGAGTTTGGTAGATGCTTATCCAAAAAAATTTTAGATGACTGGAAGGTTGTTTTTCAGGAGTATGTTGAATTGTGTGAACGCTCTTGAGCAGCATCTACCAGTCGAACAGGCTGGCTTGGTGGTGGCTGAAGAAAAGTCACAGCAACAGGACTCATGTAAGCAAATATATGATCGTTTGTCGTTGTTTTCTGCAAAATTTTCAGTTACGTGGTCTCCCTTATTTGTACGAATAGTTTTTTTTATTTTACTTTGGCATTTGCATATTGATATTGAGGGACCAAAGAGTCGATGAATTTGCTTCAAAAATTATATTTATCATCGAAAAAATAGCATTGTGTTGATGTTCAATTCGTTTCTTCGTACTTTACCAAGTGCCAGTGCCGGATTGACAAGTTCAGCCAGCGTTGAGAGAGAAAAAATATGTCTGCCCTATAGTGTTGTCTTTTATCGTCAAGATTGCAAGTTGAAATGATGAAAATATGTTATGATTGGGGCGTAAAAAAAGAGAAGAAGACTGATATCACAATTATAATGTGTTTGTAATTATTCAACAATTATTGTAATATTACAATGCTCTCAAAATATTCGAAATAATCAAAATAACGAAAATACTACCAAAAAAAACAAACCAATTATATACAGGTTAAATAAGTCTTCTTCTTTTTCAGTCTCAATCATTGCATTTTCATTATTTCAAGTTGCATTCTTGATGACAAAGACAACACTAATGGGGCAGACATATTTTTTCTCTCTCAACGCTGGCTGAACTTGTCAATATATTTTGCACCTATAGGCTTTAAAACTGTTGCGCTATCACGAAATAAAAAGTTCAAAATCGAGTGAATCCCAATTTTAGGTTAGAAATAGACATTTGACATGAAAATCGTACCAACTGTGCATTGTTACCAACTCATATTTTTGAACTGTATTGAGAGTCATTCCTATAATTTTTTATTGATCACCCAAAGATAGTGGAAGATATACAGGATGTTAATTGAGTATGTTGGACGAAATGTGTTCTCTTGTTCTATCACGTTAACATGTTTGCGAAAAATATTAATGGAACTTATTTTTGGGTGATATTTTTTCAAGTAGAATAAACACCTCTATTTTTTCAAGCATAATTTCCAAATTAAAGAATCTCCACTCGAATATCGTAAACGTACTTAATGAGCAACTTGTATTAGTGTGTGATAATGAAACAAAATCATAAAATGTTAATGTTTTTTCAAGGAATTTGAATGTCTCAAACTAATAATTATTATTAAGCCTTCCGGCACTGGCACGTAGGTATTGTACTCCAAAAGTTGTGGCTAAAGTTTTTGCATGCCCGCGGGCCGTTCCATAGTTTCAAGTTTCATTTCGGAGATATGATTGTTTATTTAGTTAGGTAGTCGAGTTGATCGAATGATGTGATTTCCTTGATGAGATTTTGTAGCATGACGAGCATGTTTTTGGTGCCCTTGTAGCTGCCTCGAAGCAGGAATTTCTGGTTTTTAATCATCAAGTGTTTCGATTAGTTCCCAACCCATTCGAGCGTCGAGAGTACAAAACGACATATAACCCTAGGAGACATTCAGCATACGCCACTGTGTCAGGTACAACGAAAATTTTCAACACAAATATCATGCACTACTAATAGATACACGAAAAAATCAAATACACCTTATTGTCACGCATTTCTTCACCTCACGCCGCCTAAGAATTTTACACCTCCCGTTGCGTCCCAATTAACAATGACATTTCTTTACTAGAATAACACGAAACCATGAAAAACCATGGTGCATTATTATATAATATTTCGAGGTGAAAAAATCAATAAGACATAATATATCAACACTGATATAGACATCTTGTTCAAATGTCAATCAAGGGATGTACGATTCTGAGTATAACCCTGTACATTCATAATTAGATGTCTTTCCTCTTTTACTATTAGAATAGTTCTGTGTTTTAAATATCATTTGTGCATTTTGTGACTGTTTTTTATTTTTTTTTATGTATTGAGATGAGCACAAATACAAATATGCTGCATGAAGTTTATAAAGATTTCGTTTCAATGTTGGTTGTTCATCAAGAGTGAAAGAAATGTGTTTTCGATAACGATTATGACTACTACAATGACTACAACTGTACATATATATTTCACTTTGTTTATATGTATGACGTGAAGATTGTAAACGTAATCACGATTACTAATTGAATTATATTTATAACATTCATTACTACTCATGATTTCATCAATTGAAATTATTTTTGCAACGATATAAAGGTTACAATAATTAAGGCTGCGTCGAATATGACTACAATGGCGACAAATTTTACTATTTTCACCAGTTATAATAAGGAAAACTCACGAATATGACTACAGTGTTCTACAGGTTATATTAACAAAATAGATGTGTTAATATTACTATAATTTCAAGCATACGACTATATGAATATTACAAATTTGACTATACAAATATGACGAGTATAATTATACACATATGACGAATATGACTGCACGCGTATGACGAATATGACTATATACAAATATCACAATACGACAACACCGAGCCAAATAATATTACACAAATTACGAATATGATTGCACACGTCGTATGACGAATATGACTATATACAAGTATCACAATACGACAGCACCGAACCAAATAAGATTACACAAATTACGAATATGACTGCACGCGTATGACGAATATGACTATATGCTAATAACACGATACCACAACACCGAACCAAATAAGATTACACAAATTACGAATATGAATGCACACGTCGTATGACGAATATGACTATATACAAGTATCACGATACGACTACACTGAGATACGACTAAGACGAATAAGATAACACAAATGACGAATATGACTTTCAAAGGCGACAATCGCTGTCGTGATCAATGATAGAGGTGTTGTTGATCACGTGTTTGTTGATTTTGTTCGAACCACAGCCGGCTCGGAGCGCTCATCTTCGCGCGCCGGCGACTCAATCGCCTCGGCGGCGGGCGTCGGGGGCGGCTCGACAACGAGCAGCCGCCACCAGCCGCCGCCACCGTTGCCGCCGCCGCGTTTCCCCAACAGCGCCGTTTGACAATGGGACAGCCTGAACATGGTGGTCGCCGCGACGCCGTTCCGTCTGCCGATGGCGACGCCGCCGCCGCTCTACGCCATCGAGGAGCGTCTCTTCGAGATGATTTCGCAGCGCGGTAGGGCGTGTGCCCACTATCTGCGGCACAGCTTCAAGAAGCCGACGGCGGTGGCGGCGTCGAGGCGTCTGCCCGGCGGCCATTTCTAGCGACGCCGACGGTGGTGCGCCATGATTGTTTTTTTGGCGCCCCCTGTAGCTCACAGTGCCGGGTTTTCGGCCTTTATAATCTCTAAATTTTTTTGTGGATGTTCATCAACGCAAAAAAAAACGCAAGGATTACACAGAACGTTCCGGAGATGGATGGAGAACGTTTTTACTCTGGCTCCATAGCATACAGGGGTAACCAAAAACATTCTCTTTACCTATCCGCAATGGTGAAGTGCGTGAAATGTACTCAAAAAAGTTTACATCTATATATTCATCTTCCAAGGTTTGAACATTACCTTTTAGTGCTCAGTTCTCTGCGGATTTTGAAACGATTTGAAAGCCACCAGTGCCAGAAAGTCTCATAATGAAGCAATCGAGGCAGCGCCGATCGTTGAAAATAAACTATACTTTCGAAATATGTCCGAAAGCGAACCTTTGAGGGGATTAACTGGTTCATCGTTCCTGTTACATTTTTGTATATGTTTTCTTTTTTGACGCTTTCCTTATTTGTTCTTACCTGTTTGCTTTTTACTGATTTAAAACTTTTTCATTTGATCGAACGGAAAATTCATACAGCTAATTTTTTGTCCTTCTATGTGTATTGCTGATACACTGACAAATGTTCCTCAGCGGATATTCGTATATAAAAAAAATCTCTTCTTTTTTCTTTTTGGTTGCATTTTCCGTGAGAACAGTATTTTTTTTAGTTGATGGTGGCAATCGATACATTTCGCAGAGTTGGAAATTCGAGAGAAAAGCGAAAGTATATAGGTAGGTAACAATTCTTCGGTTCATTCGACAATTCGTTTACTGAAGAAATCAGGTGCTCAATTTAAATTATAGTGTGGCCATGATTATTTATTACTTGTATAAAAATAGCGTTTAAGGGGTGCAGATTTGTGTGGTACACGCAAGATGAGTTTTTGTTCGGTGGCTGGATAAATATAAATACATTGTGGACTGAAGGGAAACTTATTCTAGCCTATTAGGTACAGATTTTTTTGCTCTTCCTGTTTTTAAATTGCGAGTTTTGCTAGCTTTGTAACCATTCAGAAATGGAAAAAAAAAAAGATCGATATAGACAGGATAAGAGCATCTCAAGAGATCTTTGAAATGAAATGAACAAAAGTATAGAATTCGCATTAAATACTATACAGGGTGTTTCACCCCGTACAGCACCGATCTTGTATGTATTACATGATTTTAAGTGTAACAAAATATAGGATGTATGAAATGTTGCGCACATTATAATTAGTTCTGACGACGGTTGTATGACGTCATCAGAGGAGTTCCTTTCTCCAAAGGCATCTTCTTATATAGTGGACATTTCGAAGTGTGGTGATCATACAAAAAAAATTGAACGAAATCAAAGGGACTTTAAAAAGTGTGACGAACATATTTTTTGCTTTCGAGATATATATTTCTATTGGAAATGAAAAGATTTGCAAAGTTATAGATATAACAAAATGTATAATTTCGAATTGATTTCGATATTTATAGAAATACACGATGTAAATATGAATCTTGAGAATTCACTGCCATTGAAGCTCATCAAATAAAAGTGACATATATTCGTTTAATGGACACATATATAACTAAATAATCATCCTTTATATATTCATGCGTAACGCTATCACACGAAATCGATGTATTGAATGAAGATACACTGCCCAAGAAATTTAAGCATATATTTATAGATTAGATGTAAAAACTATCCATTTCACGATATTATTATAACCAATCACACAAGACTCATGAACAGCTTCGAATATAGATACCGAGCGTTTTGTTAGTCTTCCAAATAAAAAGTACCTATTACCATATCTATGAATATACCTCGCGATCTCCTCTGATGCTGACAATGAAAATTGATTCTGCGCTTGCTCTGTAGCTACATTTCATGAATTAATATAATAATCTATAGATACTTTTTATTATTTGGAAGACCTTTGAAACGAAACGTATATATTTATTATGTCTAAAAGTTATTATTGCATATAGCGTTTGCGCATATTCTTTGTGATATTAGTATGTAACTTTGCAAAATCTTCGAAAACCCATCGTTTATTCCAGGATATGTGGGTCTAATTTCTTTATGTATAGGTATACTTATTATTCAGTCGCCATTTATGATGCTGCATCTGATGGTATATATCACCCTCAAAAGGAAAACCTGTTGACAGATTTCACGATCGTGACTTGGATGAAGCATCAAAGGTGTTTTGAGTGACGGTATTCTCACAATTTTACATATTTTGTAATATTTACATGTAAATAACACCGAACGAGTCTGTTGCTAGATATTTCAACGTTTCATCATAAATTTTAGATGCATATTTGAAGCAGACATCCTTTATGAATTCTGCGATTTATGTTGGGTTCCTCAAATAAATAAATAAATTATTCTGAATTATAAAATTTCATCTCCACGAAAGAACGAAAAGTTTTGTTTGGATCTAGCAACTTATACCTATATTAATTATTCATCGATTATTATCACTACTAATGATACTGGACATTACAAAACATCTAGCGTAGAGATTCAACATATAGATCTGAGTTAAATAGATAAGACTCGTTATTATACCTCTAAATATATATAAAAAATCAGTATGCATTGAAAAAAACCCGAGGAACATATTGATAAGTACTCAATAAATATATGATGATGGTAGCGCCAGATATATGGACGATGGTGTTGCTGAACAAACTGAAAAATATATCGAAAGAGTTGGTAAACTTTGACCGTATATCTCTTAAGACTTTCAAAATATTTATTGGCTTAAGTGCACTCTGGATATTAAATACTTCTCACCCTGTAGAATATGCAGCACAATTGGACGCTATTGTTTATCCAATATTTCCGTAATCTATATAGTAAATTAGAGATAGCGCAAATAATTATTGGAGCTGCATCTTTAAAAAAATGATGGTTGGACTAAACCAGATTTCAATATCAGAGAAACGAACTCGAATTTGTGTTTATGAGAATCAAAGAAGGAAAACTCCAAAAAGTACATCCTCAGGGGCTTTAACTTTGAAACTATACGTTTCGACCCTGAATTTTCCTTGTTTTGATTCAGAACGTAAATGTTTTTTTCAGTCTAAACAGCACCATCGTTCTGAAGCAAAGGAGCAACATGATTATTCTAAATGTAAATATTGTTACATATTATTAATAATAATCATATTAACATAAAAACTATTTGAATGCAGTATCGATTATTTTATCATTTGAAAAAGGTTTCGGAGAAAAAGTGAGCGCATGTATGGTAGATTAGAATAACTCTTTTACGTACGACATGTAGATACTTTTAATGTTCAAAATTTGCCCAGAGTACGGATTACGTTCCTCTCTGAATATGAAATTTTCGTTTCGGGATATTTGTAAATCGAATCGATTTTGGTTTTTTTGTGATTGAGGATTTCGCATCCACATAAGTATGAATGTGTACACGAATGAATGGACGATATGCTTGTCAGATGATGAATATATAGAATAAGAATTATGTTATGAAATTATGGGAAATACGAAATATGTAAAGTTTCCTGAATGCAATAAGATTCTATCTCTATAAGACTGACTTGTTTCATTTACCTCTCGACTTTCGAAAATAAAAACTAGTAGTAAAAGTTGATTCAAAATATAGCAACTGTCATTGTGAAAATATAAAATAAGGAATAACAGGTAAGTGGTTCAATATAGGTTTACCTCTCGTGCAGGTTAAAGAAATAAACTCTTATGTAATGTGTATTCATTTATTTTGAATCCAATAAAACAGACTGACATTACAATTTCATAAAATTGTGTCAGGCACACACTGAACCCTTGCATTTTTCAATCTCTAAAAATGTTTGGTGATTTAATCATTGATGCCCAGGTACGATAATTCATGTGTCTTCATCTTCTGCCATCATTTGAGCTATAAGCCTTTTTCTTTCTTCAGCTTGCCTTAGTTTGGTCAAAGTGATGCTCTCAAAATCTGATTCTTTTATCAAATTACTAGTAGGTTTGTTATTTTTGGGAGGGCCATCTACCCATTCCAATTTCAGGGGGTTTGTTGATAGGCCTCTTTCAAAATCAACCGCCATTTCCTGAAAAATCCTATGCAGGGCAAATCCAAACTTGGTAGAGAATCAACAAATTGAATAAATAAATACTTACTGCTGCTTTTTTATCTTTGAATTCCACCAAAGCACTGCCCATTTTCTTTTTGGACATAACCACAGCCTGAATATCACCATACTGAAAAAAAAGACTTCAGATTGGACAGGGAAAATACCCCATAGATTTCCTTACTTTTGATAGAAATCTATGTATCATTTCTTGAGTATATCCACCATTTGAAGGATCATTTTTGGTTGCTGTCCACCTAATCTTGATTCTATGCATGGACCCATCAAAATTGTCTGTGTTCAAAGATTGTTCCTCCCTCAATTTCCTCTTCACATATTCAACTTCTTCTTCAACTTGTTTTGAACCTTCCTTCCTTAGCCTGTCTATTTCTTCCTGAAAACACAGTGTTAATAATTATGTTCATTGAGTTGGACCACCCTATTCTTACTCTCAACAACTGATCAGCAGATTTTTTTGAATGGACACCCCTCTCTCTACTCTCTAAATCTTCTTTGAGTTTTCTTCTTTTGCTGTCCAATTCCTTATGCCTCAATGCAGCTTCCTTTTTACCTTTCAATACTTTATCATAAGCAGCTCTTGCTGCCTCATCTGTCAGTACTTCTAGGACTTTGGACAGCTCGTGAAACTTTTTCGCAGCATTTGGATCGTCGGGGTTCTTGTCGGGATGGCACTGTAGGGCTTTCTTGCGATATGCTTTCTTGATCTGGGGATATAAATATTGGCATTAGTTTATACTTTTTCGTCGCTACTTCACACTAACGTCTGCAACATTGCTGGATATGTCTATTTCGAGCAATTCATATAGATCCAATTCCTCAATTTTTAGGTCCTCCATCATCAAAATATTAGGTTTTCAAATGTGGCAAATTACGATTTTGAAAATTTGAAATGTTTATCATTTCCTAACCTAACAAAAACAGGTGTTGCTGACAGTAGACAGTGACACAAGCCTTAGATCGCAAAGAACCCTGCCCGAAACATGCTTAAGTAACATGGTAGTAGGCTAGTAGGTACTTTGTCATTGTAGAACAAAAACATTGGTACTTGGGACACCCAGAATCTGAAGTGAAACTATCGAAATGTTAGAGGAAGATTCTAACCAAAGTTATTCTTTCTAACCTTACTTTTTTTCATTATCATCTGTCTGAAAAGCTCGCTAATTTTGAATAATGGAAGAGCTAGAATCTTCGGAATTAGGAACTCTAGAATATTGGGAAAACCGATACAAAGAGGAAATCCACAATTTCTCTAACCACGGCGATCCTGGTGAAGTTTGGTTTGGCGAAGACATAGTGGATCGTGTTATTCGTTGGATAAACGAATCCGATGTTATCAAAAGCAACTCGAAAATAGTAGACGTTGGTTGTGGAAATGGTATGCTGTTAGTCGAACTAGCTAATGAAGGTTATACTAATCTTAAGGGACTCGACTATTCGGACAATGCAGTAGATTTGGCCAGAAAAATTGCACTAAAACATAATTTGAATATCGAGTATGACTCTTGTGATATTTTGAAAGGGTTGCCTGATAAATACGAGGTTGTTCATGATAAAGGCACATATGATGCCATTAGTCTCAGTGAAAACCCCAAAGGAAATCGAGAAAAATATATTGAAAATGTATACAATAGTATTGATGAAAGTGGATTTTTAATTATAACATCTTGTAACTGGACTCAAAACGAATTAGATGAACAATTTGGAACTAAATTTATTAGGACAGCAATCATTCCTACTCCTCAGTTCAAATTTGGTGGAAAAGTTGGAAGTGTTGTTACATGTTGTGTCTTTCAGAAAAAATAAAATATCTTGCCAAACATTTTGATTTGTTATTTATTTTGAATTCAGTTGTATAATTTACATCTATGTGCAGAAACACATGAATACAAATAATGTAAAATGGCTTTGAATGTTGAAACTATAAAAATTAACAAGATGTGAGGAGTTTAAAGGAAAATGAAATATCAGGTTTAAAAATAATATACATAAATCATCCTTTCATAACTCAAAATAAAATTTATATCCTAGAACCACTCATTAATTTTCAAAAGCTATAGCAGTGGTTCAACAAGTATTGAAAATATGCCATTTGGATAATGTAATAAAGCTTAATCTATATTATTCTGTGACAATAACTATTATGAGTGGTCAAAAGTTAAACTACTTTGAAGTAGTGAAAGGCAACTATTTGTGATCTATTCATAAAACTTCATAAAAATTTCATTATTTCTCAGAGTACATTCAAATGACTAGTAATGCAATAATCTACAATTATCTAAAGATTTCAAAAATGTATACTTCAACAATTATTTAGTATTGAGTGAAACATCACTGGGAAACTATTATATATTTATATAATCAAAACACCCTGCTAATATAGCAGACTGTCCCAAAGGTATTCAACACCCATTAATTATGATTATGGAATGTTTTTCTACATGAATGAATCTGATTCTGTTTGTGAAACATTAATGGTGTATTCCACATAATGATTTACTTTTAGAATTGTTTAAATGGATAAGCATTTGATAATGAAATCAATTTGACAACTGAGATATAATTTCCTTCAGTTTATTTGTGGAATTCTCTGCATTTGATTTGGAATTCAACTCAGATAGAGGTGTGAGAACTTTACTAGTCTTCAAGTGGTCACAGACCACTGTAGACTTCACAATTTGTTCCAATAGAATGGTCAAGTTGTCTATTGTACATCTATCCATTTTATCAATATACTTTGCCAACACAAATTGCAAGTGTTTTCCTATGTTGGCATCAACTAAAACATCCAACAACTTCTGGCAGCATTCTCCATCACAAAATGCTTGGGAATGACCAGTACATAAAAGGGTCAGAGCATAAAAAGCCTCATTCTGCATCACAGCATGATTTGAGGAAATCATTTCTACAATACATTTCACACTGTCAGGAACCTCCAGTAACCCCTGATAGGGTTTGGTGGAATGACAGTACTTAATGAGCCATGCCAAGAGCCTTGGAACCTCACCTCTCACTCCCAAGTGGTCTGAATTGTAACACCAATATACTAAGCGTTCAATGAAATCCTTTCTGGAAATCAAATCCAAAGCTGCAGATTCTGAAACAAATAAATGAAATGAAGTACTTTCCCAACAAGTTGGGCAAAGGGAATACCTTGCCCATCTATAACCATTCTGAATGTCCCCAACAACTTGAAAATAACTGAAAACTGGTCCATTTTGATCATTGGATATACCACTTCAATTAAGCCTTCTTTCAATACAAGACCTTTATTTTCTCTGGGAATCACCAGGTTTTTCAGAGTGCTCAGTAGAGCATGTTGTATTTTAACATCTGCAATGTCAGTGCTGGTGTTGTATCTTGAGAGGATACCTGAAAACACAAACAAACTGAGGTGTACATGTGGTGGCTTTGAGCCAACTTACTGATGAGCTTCTTGGATATGCCATCCTCTACCATCTGGATGCAGTGCTTGTCTTTCCTAGCAAAATTTCCAATTGCTAAGACACCTGTACTGAGCAAATCTGGTTCAGAAATGTCCAGCCAGGTAACCATATTTTTGTACAACTTTCCCTGACCATTGTTGTACAACAGATACATACAGTCATCTGAAAAAACACTGAAATAGTTTTCAAGACTTGGTTGAATCTGACCAACTACTTACCTCCAGTAAGGATTACCACTATAAGATCACATGTCATTTTCATAATGGATCTAGTGTCTTCATCATCAACTTTGTGCCTGTATTTTTCAATCAAGTCAAACAGCAGTTCACATACACCTTGTTGGGCCAGAAGCATTTTGATTTCATCTAAAAGTTATATGCTCAACATTTCAATATGTGGTATTATTGTAAGTTTACCTCTTTCACATTGTCCATGAAATATTTCCACAGCAATAACAGACAATTCTGGCATAGTAGTGGCTTTAAAAATGTTTATAACATCTTGACATAAGCTATCTGTGAAAGGTATGTCAAATTCATCCAGATAATTCTCAATGGTGTTCAATATTGTAAGTGAGATGGTGAGTAATGTGGAGTGTTTATTGAGCTGGTTGGAATATTTGTGCAATAGTTGTTCTAGAATTAAAATGAGATCGTTTTTCAGGGCAGATTTCATCAGTCCTTCATGTAGAGTGAAAAGATTTACAAGCAAACTCAAAGCTTTTGTTAAGAAGGATACATCTTCTATGTTTTCCTTCAGAATAGTCAGGAATATGTCTATACCCTGTTTGTTTATTATATTACAGGCTTCTTCATTTTCGTAGCAAATATTTCCAAGAGCCCTTACCACATTGAAAACCACTTCCTTGTTTTTACATTCCAATAATAATAACAGTTTGTCTATTATGTCTTCATCAGTAAGTAGGTGTCTGTTTTCTTCAAATTTAGCTAACTCCGCCATCAATTCAGCTGCCAGCACTGATATTTCGTTTTTTTCAATTTTCAGCAAAGCATACAAAATATCAACATTAGAAATTACAAAGTATTCGTCCTGGGCTAGTTTTCCTAATATTCTTTTTATATTATCAATGATTTCTTGTTCGTTTAATTCTTCAGTTGCTTTGGTCAAGTTCTTTATCAATAGATACGACATTATAATCACAGTTTTTTGGTATTTTCAATAATCCACTTGCAAATTTAATTTTCAAGAAACATCAACATAACATAAAAACATAACCTAAATAGGCAGAAAATGTCAAACATTTCTTCTTCTTTTATCCAAGTCCAAACAATCATGCATTGTGCTACCCTGCTCTGCAACACTGCTTTCCAAAATTATTTTTAGAAAGTAAAGAATGTACAGATGCTTTGAGATACATACAACGATTCGGATCGAATTCAAATATTCGAAATATTATTGTATCCTCTATTCTTGAATCAATAATAATATAACTGGCAACGGCTATGTCACTTTAAAGTTGGTCACGTGACGATGACGTTGCTGACATTTCGTTGTGGTGTCAAGAATTTCTTTTCCTTTTTCTTAAATACTTTACACACGGTTACACGATGACGACCCAGCAACCAACTGCACCTCCACCGAAACGAGGAATAGTCAAACAGGTAGAAACATTCAGAAAATATCTAATAAACATAGTATCTTCCAGTCTACTTTTGGTTTCGAAGTTATTCGCTAGTTATCACTCAAAATCTACCAAAAGTAGTTTGGAAAGGTGCTATGTTGGCAGGTGATGCGTACATATGGATTGCCTTAAACCCTTTAATTAGTCTGATTTCGTGCATGTGCATTTTTCTCAATAACTCGTAGTGCCCCATTCATAATAATGAAATATGATTTATTTTTATATATTGTGGTTATGGCCTCACTTATGAGTTGGCATAATTTACCATTTTCTATTGTTCAAGATTCTTTCCGGAGACTCTGTGATTATCCGAGCACCTTCTGGGGCACCGCCACCTGAAAAGCAGATCAATTTTTCTGGGATAACAGCCCCAAAGTTGGCCCGCAGAGGAGGTGATTTGTGAGTATTTTTTTTTCCACAAAATATGAAAGTATGTTCCCAGAGTGCTAACAAAGTCCTGTTTTTCAGAGCTGATACAACCAAGGATGAGCCGTGGGCGTGGGAGGCTCGAGAATTCTTGCGAAAAAAGCTCATTGGAGAAGAAGTATTCTTCACAGCTGAAAAACCCCCAAATGCTATGAGAGAGTATGGAGTTGTTTACTTGGGGAAAGGTAAATCCATCACTTCTCATTTTCTGCAACATTGAAAAAAATCAATTTCAGACCTGAGCACGGCCGAAAATATCACCGAGTCTTTGGTATCTGAAGGTCTTGTGTCTGTTAGAAGAGATGGTGTCAGACCAACAGCTGAGCTGACACGTCTTGCTGAACTGGAAGATGCTGCTAAGGCTGCTGGAAAGGGAAAGTGGGCTACAAGTGGGGCATTGGTAAGTATTTTTTCAGGAAAAATTATTTTTGGTTTATTATTGAACTCATTAACAGTAATGGTCAATAATGACTGTACAATTATTATTGTGTTTGTAAATTTTTCCATCTCTGATATTTATTTTTAAATTTGAGCTTTTCTAAATGATGTTTATTCATTTATTGATTTATATATATAGGAGTTGACAGGAAAAAAATCAAGGGCCACTTCAGGTTGCCATCAAAGTTAATTCTCAGATATTTTACTGTATTAACTTTCATAATTATATGTAAACTTACTTTGTTTTTCATGAAGGCTTGAAACAATATAGATTTTCAATTATCAATTTTTTTTGTTTGCATATTCTCATGAGATGTGAAATTCATAAAGCAGGATTTTTTATTATTGACAAATCAATTTCAACATTTGATTTTGTTTCTTTGCAGGTATTTCTACCAACAATATAATTTGTATGTCATCGGCAAAAAAAAAATCATTTTATTTCCGTTTTTAACAAATCCTTGATACAAATCAAAAATAGAATGAGTTTAACTGTCCCTTGAGAAACACCAAATTTTACGTTCTTAATATTACTTTTGTTATCATCAATCTGAAAAATATGTTTCTCATAATATAAAAACTAATGCATTGTAACCAAGTATTTCTCTCAAAAAAGAAAAAAAATATGGTTTTTTACACATTTTTGAGTGTTTCTAGAATATGTGAAATATTTTCAGGAATTTTTTATGGTCCATCCGAAAATTCAGTTCAATATTGAAATGTGTTTTGACCATGTTTCCAGGAGCATGTGAGAGACATCAAATGGTCAGTGGACAACATGCGGGCCTTTGTTGAACAACACCAATACCAGCCCATCAAAGCCGTCATCGAGCACGTCAGAGATGGCTCGACGGTGCGCGCTTTCCTCCTGCCCGACTTTTACCACATCACCTTGATGATCTCCGGAATCAGGGTGAGCAAAAAATCCCGGCCGAATTCAGTCTTCGAAAAAAAAAACAATCGCAATTTTTTTTCCATCGCAGTGCCCCGGCTTCAAGCTGGACTCGAGCGGCAAGCCCGACCCCACCGTCAAGGTGGAGTTCGCCGAAGAGGCGCGCTACTTCGTGGAGGTTCGCCTTCTCCAAAGGGAAGTTGAGGTGGTGCTCGAGTCCGTCAATAACAACAACTTCATCGGCACCATCGTCCATCCCAAGGGCAATATTGCTGAGCTCTTGTTGAAAGGTGATCATTTTGATGTGGGGAACACTCGAATTCATCGGGATAATCTATGCTATTACTCAATAATTCATCACAAATTGGCAAAAAGTATTGTTTTTGGAGATATTGGGAATGGTTGTTAAGTTAATTTTAGGCCCTGATGCGAAATTTGAAACATCTCCAAAATAAAGGACAATAAACTCTCGAGAACGGTATGCTGATCATAATAAAAACTGATGATAATTCCTAACCTGAACATGGAGTGTCTTCCCTATTTTATATATATATATTCATCAATTCATTCATGCCACTTCAGGTTGCCATCTAAATAAATCCTTGGAAACTCTGGTGATTGTTCATCGTGAATCATTGAATGGAATGTGATGTACCCGTTTTGGTTGACTCAAAAAAAATTCCAGAGGGATTCGCCAAGTGCGTGGACTGGTCCATCGCGTTCATGCGCTCGGGCGCAGAGAAGCTGCGGGCTGCTGAGAAGCAGGCCAAGGAGGCCCGTCGTCGGCTGTGGAAGGACTACGTGGCCAGCGTGCCGAGGATCACCGGAAAGGAGCGTGAATTCCAAGCCACCGTCGTCGAGGTAAAGAACGTAACCGATAACCACTTGATTCCATCATTTTTCTCTATTCGCCCAGATATGTTTGTTCGTCAGTAGATAGGGTAATCCTAGAGTACACCCCCACCACTGCGTCTCTGCGCCGGCCAATCAGAAGTTGTCATGCGCGTTATGGCCCCGCCCACCACTTCTGATTGGTCGGCGAAGCGGTGGGAGGTCTGAA
Source organism: Chrysomela aeneicollis (assembly GCA_029955515.1). NCBI lineage: Eukaryota > Metazoa > Arthropoda > Insecta > Coleoptera > Chrysomelidae > Chrysomela > Chrysomela aeneicollis. The sequence goes on along the minus strand of JARUHQ010000018.1, from coordinate 14,084,736 downwards.
AGAGTGGGGGTGTACTGTAGGGGCGCCCTATCTACTGTCACAGATTAGAAAACCTTACAGATGAGACAGTCCGACATGAGACAGAGCGAATAAAATTAGAGTGAGATGTCGAAAGCGCTTAATTTAAAGGGCCAGTCATAGATTTGCGCAGGCCCTAAAATATTGATCGCGTGTTTTGTTTACATCGAATACATCGTTGTCATCATTTTGTTGGTTATGTTAAAAAAGTTTTCGTTTCACACGATTCACGGTCCAATATTTAAAATGTTCTCACAATGTGCAACATATTTTATTTTCCATAAACCATAATTCAATAGGAAATGTAATAAAGGTTTTGAGGATAATTACTTCACGAGCAAAGATGAACAACCTGTTACCTAGGTACCTACAATATAAATTTATTTCAAAGTTTATTAGCTTTAGATTATAGGATATATTATAATCTGAGATTACTGATGGCCTGTTTGCTAGTAATTCCAAGGTAGGTACTAATTTCTGGTACCTTACTCTTTCAAATGAAAGTAACAATGAAAATTGAATGCATGTTAGTTTTAGATCATCAGAGACTTTGTGTAGTGTGTGTGTTTTGAAAAGTGATCTGTTCCTGACTGTAGAATTGTGGTTTATACAAGAAACAAGTGTTGAATCAACAATGAGTGAATCAAAGAGAGAAGGTGCACCTCCAAGTGGCAAACATTACTGTGTGTATAATGATTGCAAATCATTTTCAAATAAATTGGAGCATATATAATTACATTGTTTTCGAAACCTATATTGAGATACCTATTATTGACTTTAATCAAAATTTTCCATTTCCATGAGAATATTAACATTTTATGCTATATCACATTTCAAGTTTCAAGATGAAAGTAACACTTTTTGTATTCATACTCAAAGTTCGAGGTATTTTTCATAAAACTTATACCTACCTCACCAAACAATATATAAATTCGCTTTGTATTAATTTTTTTTCTCAAATATATCTTCCTGATTTGCTTTTCAAATTCAGAATACTCTGTGTATTTGTTTATACATTACATCATCAGATAATTTAATAGTTTCATTTTTCCTGATGACAATGAATGGGCTAAAATTCGAAATATTCGAATTTCATATGGAACTTCATTCAGAATACATCGAGGAATCCATCTTATTCCTGATAGAAACTATTCTCTGATGACAACTTGTTCATAATAAATCAGTCAGAAGTAGGTAACCTTTTATATTGTTGTATATTATGCATTATAATGGCAACATTGCACATCAGTAGTTCTAGCGGTGACAACGACAATCCGGCAACTGCAATGCGCCGAATTTAAAGGACCGGGGGCAATGTAAACGGATGTCGGTACATCAAACAAAATGGGGGCGGAGTGTCTCATCTGTAAGGTTTTCTAATCTGTGCTACTGTTGTCTAGATTCACTAGAAAAAAAAACTCCGCTTGATTGAAATCATTCGATTGAACGAGACCTTTTGCAGGTGAACAACGGGGACGCGCTGGTGGTGAAGACTGCAGGCGGTGAGCACAAGAAGGTGTTCCTGGCGAGCATCCGGCCGCCCCGCGAATCGGGCCGCGCCAACGATGACGACGGCAGGCCCGCGCCGCGCCCCAAGGGCTTCCGCCCCCTCTACGACATTCCGCACATGTTCGAGGCCAGGGAGTATCTGCGCAAGAAGCTCATCGGCAAGAAGGTGCACGTCGTCGTCGACTACGTGCAGGAGGCCAGGGAGGGATTCCCCGAGAAGACCTGCGCTACGGTTACCTTTGCCGGCAAGTGAGTATCAATTAATACTAAAATCATTATTGGAAATTTGTCCATGATTATGTTATTGCATCTTATTGGTAAGTGTTCTTTCCATGGGAAAATCATTTTTGGTTTATAATGTCTTAATATTCGATGATACAATAAAGGTTTTAATCTTGTTTCAAGAGGAAAGTAACAAAAAGCAATAACATAAAGTAACAGTATAGGTAAATGTAAAAAGATGAATGACATATAAGAATATAAGATCTCCATATTATATAACACTAAAAACAAACTCAGACAGATATATTCAAACAAGCACATCATCATAATTCTTGTAGAACTGACATGAAGATAAATTCAAAAGAGAAAATAAATGAAAGAAAGGTAAAAACTGATGAGAAATATGGAGCAAGTACAAGTAAGTATTTGCTGAGGAGATATTGTTACAATATTTCTACTGGGGAAAGCTCAGTAAAAAAATCGCAATGTTCACAAAAAAAGCTAGTCTTACTAAACTGTCTGTCCGCGCCACTGCGCTCCTTTTATATAAGTACTAAATACTTATTTTGGCAAAATCTCGAATATTCAATAGATTTCTAAGAAATACCGTTAATTTTCGAGAAATTGCGACGGTTATGAGTCGTTCTCGAATTGACAAGTTCAGCCAGCGTTGAGAGAAAAGATATGTCTGCCCTATTGTTGTCTTTGTCATCAAGATTGCACCTTAAAATAATGAAAATGCTATGATTGGGACTAAAAAAGAAGAAGACTTATATGACAATTGGTTTGTTATTCTAGTAGTATTTTCGTTATTCCGATTATTTCGAATATTTAGTAAGCTTACAATATTTGTTGAATAATTCTTCTTTTTTTATGTCCCAATGATAACATTTTCATCATATTAAGTTGCATTCTTGACGACAAAGATAACACTAGGATAGACATATTTTTCCTCTCTCAACGCTGGCTGAGCTTGTCAATCAGGTACGTTGGCGACCGGTGTTAACGCGAAGCCATAAATCACGGCCAGTCGCGCCGTCGAGATAATAAATTCCGGTATTCTCGTAACAATATGAAAAGTGGATTTTCCCTCTCTCAACGCTGGCTGAGCTTGTCAATCAGGTACGTCGGCGACCGATGTTAACGCGGGGCCATAAATCACGGCCAGTCGCGCCGCCGAGATAATACATTCCGGTATTCTCGTAACAATATGAAAAGTGAATTTTCCCTCTCTCAACGCTGGCTGAGCTTGTCAATCAGGTACGTCGGCGACCGGTGTTAACGCGAAACCATAAATCACGGCCAGTCGCGCCGCCGAGATAATGACTTCTGGTATTCTCGTGACAATATGAAAAGTGGATTTTCCCTCTCTCAACGCTGGCTGAGCTTGTCAATCAGGTACGTCGGCGACCGGTGTTAACGCGAAACCATAAATCACGGCCAGTCGCGCCGCCGAGATAATGACTTCCGGTAACAATATGAATAAACTTTTAACACATTATTTAACACATTCATAGGGTTCGAAAACTTGTCCATTTATTCAATTAATGCAAATTTTCCCCTTAGGAACGTCGCCGAGGGCCTCGTCTCCAAAGGCCTGGCCACCGTGGTGCGCTACCGCGCCGACGACGACCAGCGCAGCTCCAGGTACGACGAACTCCTCGCGGCCGAGACCAAGGCCATCAAGGCGCAGCTGGGGCTCCACTCCAAAAAGGAGGCGCCCGCGCTGCGCGTCACCGAAATCGACTCGGGCCGCGCCAAGCTCGAGCTGTCTTCCTTCCAGCGAGCGCAGCGCATCGACGCTGTCGTGGAGTTCGTCGCCAGCGGCTCCAGGTTGCGGTTGTACATCCCCAAGACCAACAGCCTGTGCACCTTTTTGTTGGGTGAGTTCGGGGTTGGGTTGGTGGTGTGGTTCGGTGAGCGAAGACGGAGTTTTGTTGTCGTTGCAGGTGGGATTAACTGTCCGAGGGCTACGCGTCAGGCTACCGATACCCCCGGGGAGCCTTTTGGTGATGAGGCGTTGCTCTTCACCAAGGAGCGGTGCATGCAGAGGGAGGTGTCCTTCCAGGTATTTCTTGTTTTTTCTACCTCAACCCATCGTCAATACATTATATTGTTATGATCTCTACTTGGAATCGCAAAAACTAGTAAACATTTCTTCGATATTCCCGTTGATCGCTATGAAAGTCTCTATCATAGCACTAATTTTATATAGGTGTAAGCCAATATCTCTTGAAGTAAACGATGGTGCACCATCTCCAGTGAATTCTTGTTGATCTTCCTGGAACCGGCACATCCCAATCTTCGCCGACTAAGCGATTCTCGGAATCGATCTAGCTGCTAATTGAAAAGTTCAGCCAGCTTTGTGAGAGAAAAAATATGTCTGCCCCATTAGTATTATCTTTGTAATCAAGATTGCTACTAAAAATAACGAAAATGTTGCGACGTAAAAAAAGAGAAGAAATTGTAACAGGGTGGTAGTGGGAATTAACGCAATAAGAGTAAAATGCCTGGATCTGGGTATATAATTCTTGGAAATCTTTATTGTTGGTAGTGAACAAACAAACTAACACCAGGTAAAAATATAACTTCACCGAAAACAATGAGTAGCTTTTAGCCACGAGGCTGTCAATTCATTTGTCTGTAGCTGAAAAAGTTTCAGGCTCAAAAAGTCTACCCAAATATCTCGAGAAAGAAATAATAGAAATAAGCGACCGAACGCGCCACCTCTAGCTCAAACAGCATACTCGTTATCGAACGACTAATAGATCGCTACAAAATCTAAAAACACATTTATAATGTGTTTGGAATTAATCGACAATCATAATCTAGCAATGCTTACAGAATATTCTTTATAATCGGATTAACGAAAACAAAATACGAGAAAAAACAAACCATTTATATACAGGTCTTCTTCTTTTTTAGTCCCAATCAAAGCATTTTCATTATTTCAAGTTGCAATCTTGATGACAGAGACAACACTAGGGCAGACATATTTTTTTTCTCTCAACGCTGGCTGAGCTTGTCAATTAAGTCGGGCGTTCGTTTGTAACGGTAACTTCAGTAATGAAACGCATCTCTGTGTATATTAATTATATTACATAACAATTAAATTAAGATACATGTTATAATAATAATTTAACATATATGTAATGATATTTCTACTTGGGTTCGTTAATTTAAAACACTGAATAATTTATTTATCTTAACACTCGTGATACAACTCAATAAACACTTAGTTAAATCACAACGATATTCGCTTTACAAATCTCAATGTTCACAATATTAGCTTTCTAAATTTACTGACTGTACGCTCCACTGCGCTCCTTTTATATAGACAAAATACTAATTCTAGCAAAATCTTCAAGTACCGTTCATTTTCGAGAATCTGCGACGATTATAAATCATCCGCTATTGTCCTCTAATTAGGTACGTCGTTGACCGATGTTATCGCGAGGCCATAAATCACAACCTAGACGCGAGCCGCCGAGATAATGACTTCCGGTGTTCTTGGAAGCACATCTCGTGACAATATCGTCTCAAATTTGGTTTGATACTTTCTGTACATGCTGAATTGTACATTCATAACATCAACGAAGATATAGAGGGATCAATTCCGCTATAGGTACAAAACATTGCTTCTAGAAAAAATGCTTCTCATCTCGAATACTCGAGAAATTCCAGGAAACATCGGGTATCTACAATCATCGGCCACGTCACGCTTATCATGAGAGCATCTGATGCTATCCCTTATTTCACTCCCCCAGGTGGACACACACGACAAGGCAGGCAACTTCATCGGCTGGCTGTGGGTGGACACCGTCAACATGTCGGTGGCGCTAGTCCAGGCCGGCCTGGCGTCCGTCCACTACACCGGCGAGAAGTCGCAGTTTGCGACGCAGCTGAAGGCGGCCGAGGAGGCGGCCAAGCAGCAGCGGCTGCGCATGTGGAAGGACTACGTCGAGGTGGAGAAGGAGGAGGAGAAGAAGGAGGAACGCGTGCCCGTCGAGCGGCAGGTCAGCCTCGAGGAAGTCGTGGTGACGGAGGTGACGGCCGAGGGGACGTTCTTCGTGCAAAGGGTCGCAGATGGGGCCAAGGCCGAGGCGATGTTCGCCAAGATGCGGCAGGAGTTCGAGGCCAGTCCGCCGCTGCCGGGCGCTTTTAGTCCCAAAAGGGGGGATTTGTGTGCCGCAAGGTTCACTGTCGACGACGAGTGGTACAGGGTCAAGGTCGAGAAAGTACAAAGTGAGTGGCTAACATTTTTTTATTCGGATGATTTAATATATAATCTTTTTTTTCACAATGATACTGCCGTTCTTATCAAGAAGATTGTATTTGCAGTTTTCATGTTATCGAGCGTTTATAAGGCGTGATGAATTGACAAGTTCAGCCAGCTTTGAAAGAGAATAAATATGTCTGCCCTATAGTGTTGTCTTTGTCATCAAGATTGCAACTTGAAATAATGAAAATGTTATGATTGGGACTTGAAAAGAAGAAGATTTATGTAACCTGTTTATAATTGATTTGTTTTTCTTTTTCGTTATTCCGATTATTTCGAATATTTTGTGAACACTGTAAGCTTACAATAATAGTTGAATAATTCCAAACACATTATAATTGTGATATTAGTCTTCTTCTTTTTTGGTCCCAATCATAGCATTTTCATTATTTCAAGTTGCAATCTTGATGACAAAGACAACAATAGGGCAGACATATTTTTTCTCTCAACGCTGGCTGAACTTGTCAATAGACCAAACCAAGACGCTGTCAAATCAAATTCAAGATGGATACCTTGGGGCATACAAACCGTTTGAGTGCATTAGAACTCTAGCTATTTGAACCTTGTGATTTCAATTTGAAATAAGTTTTAACTCTAGAACGAATTTAAACATTCAATTGTGAATATTCTGTGTTTAGTCTATATTGTCATTTGTGAATTTTCTCATAAAATTGAAGATAGAGCTACAAAAACATGCCACATACTTGTTGTGTTGTTAAGTGTGGGAATCGAGGAAATCGTGATGATGTGAAATTTTTCAATATACCCAGTGTACTACATTTAGCACACAAAACGGAATTGAATGAACTCTCAAAAATCCGAAGAGAAAGATTGTTGAAAGCAATCAAAAGGGAAGATATCAAAGAAGTCAAACTAAAGTATGTGCTAAACATGTTTTGAAAGGTAAAAAGTTACATAAATTTTCATGAAGGTATTTGTTGCGAAATGTGGTTTCAAATTTTAGGAAAACTAGCTGCTTTAACTGATCTATCAGAGTGAAAGGATCAATTCCTTGAATGACTCTGATTTTTTCCTTATACCGTAATGCAATGTCTTTTTCTTCAGTTTCTAACGATAACAGATAATCACTTTTATTATCACAAGCCAATGTATTCACTTTTGAAACCTTCCAAAAGGAAATTCAAACTATAAACACAAAAAAACATGTAATCAAATAGACTAAACACTCCGTATATGCCTCAAGGCATCCATTTTTGATCACATGTTCTGGATTGGCTTATTCTTTCCAGATAACTGTGATTTAGAGCTTCCTAGGTTTGAAATCGAACTTTTTGTAAAAAATTCACATTGACATAGTCAAATAGCTTGGTTAATGGCAGCTAATGCAGATACGACATCCAGCTATACTATTTTTCACGCTGAAAAAAATCACATCTCCCTCAAAATATGTTTAATATTGATTATTATACTAAACCTAGTGGATCGTTGCATGGACTACGGTCAATGTTCTGCGGGGCATTTGCGTTAAAAAAAGTTGTGTTTTCTAATCGAAATCTACCTTTTCAAACATCCTAGATGTTTTTTGATGAATTTTTGACGTTCGAGATTTAATATCTCGTTTTGTTTTCAACATTACTCATTGCAATTCGTGGCTTTTCGTTTGTATTTGTTGATCATGATTCAAGATTATTTCTTATCACTGACAAATCAAATTCAGCATTTGTTACTGCTTCTTCACATGTATTCCCACTACCTCCCACTATCAACATAAACTGTATCATCGGCACAAGAGAATAATTCTCCTTTTATTTCCAATCTTAACGAATCATTTATTCATCATCAAGCTCAGTTTTTCACTAATTATGATCCCGTTTTCAGGTGGGAAAGCAACAGTCCTCTACATTGACTACGGCAACAAAGAAACCCTGCCCACCACCCGCCTAGCCAGCCTGCCCGCCGCCTATTCGCACGACAAGCCCTTCGCCGTCGAGTATTCCATGCCCTTTGTCACGCTGCCCAAGGACGAGGAGTTCTCCTCGGTCGCCCTCAAGTACCTCAAGGAGGACACGGCCGCTCCCAAGATGTACCTCAACGTCGAATACAGGTTAGTTTTTCAGTCAAAATTTCAGCTGTTGGGGCTGTCTGGACAAATTCATAGTGCGTTGCTACAAGAGCTATCCAGTTCGGAGGATCTTGCTATCAGGGCTGTACGGCCAAATTCATAGTTCTTTGCTATCAAGGCTATCCCGATAGATGGATGTTGCCATCAGGGCTGTACGGACGAATGGATCTTGTTGTCAAGGCTGTACGGCCAAATTCATAGTTCGTAGCTACAAAGGCTATCCGGATAGATGAATCTTGCAATCAGGGCTGAGTGGACAGGTGGATCTTGCTGTCATGGCTGTCCGGACAATTTTAGAGTTCGTTGCTACTACGGCTGTCCGGACAATGGACAATATGAAACCATTCATTTTTAGGTTATGCAAATACTTTTTGTTATGATAGGGTACAAGGATCTCCACCTGCCGCTTCTTTGCACACCGATAAAACATCGGACGCTGATGTTATAAAGAACCTGATCAAGGAAGGGCTGCTGATAGTGGACGTCAAGGGCCGTCGCCAAAACAAACTGGTCGGTAATTTCACAATGTTTTGCTGGGGGGTTGTGTTGAATGTGCGTTCGTTTTCAGCTGGAAAGTTACAGAGAAGCCCAGGACTACGCTAAAAAACAGCACACGAACATCTGGGAGTATGGCGACATCACGGAAGACGACGCCAAGGAATTCGGGCTTGGAAAATGTGAGTTTTCTGCGTTTTCTTAAGTCTACATGTGTCTTAATTTTGTTCATTTGGTTTGCAGAAAGGGGACTTGGGACCAGTTCACCAGAGCAAACCAACATTCAGCATAAGCATAGACTTCCAAATTATGATAATGATTAAGGTAGATTTCTAATAACAGTTTATGGCGAACATAAAAATAAAACTAGATTAATTTTTAATGAAATATTCAGGTGTACATTTGATGTTTTTATAATATGTATATCAAGACTAGTAAATTCATATTTTATCTATTGAATTGAAAACTACCCAGAATATTGTTTGTGTAATTATTATATTTCCATAATTTTATGTATATGTCTGCCAGTTTTTTTTTCAGGGTAATGTTTTTATTCTAAAGGTGGTTTCACATCTCACATTAGACTGATTATACACATTTCTGACCTTGACGGGTTGCTCTATTGTTATAATTCATGTACTACATTTCGAAAATAGTAATGAATGTAGGTGATCGGCTCTGTTTCCAATAAATCGATATATTGTTATATCTGACTTTAATTTACAACCTGAATTCCACGAAAAATTATTATCTAGGGCGCTAGAGAATTTTTAGCTCATCGAATAGATTTTCAGTAATCTTCAAATTTAGTAGTAGTATAATTCAGATTTCTAATTGATAATTAGATTTCGAATCGATAGTTGGAACCAAATTTATACTGGTATACCGATAAAAATATTGGAAATAATAAAATACTAGTCGATGGACGTATTCAGCAGAAGAATTAGCGAAAATCTTCGATTAGCGTTTATTGATATACTGCTGTGATTTGCCCAATTCGAGAAATTTGAAGTTTTTGCGCCATCTGTAATATAAATATTGAACTGAAATTTATGTTGAACATAAATTTTGCAGATTTCTGTAGGGAAGTACTCAGATATGAAGGAAACTGTAATTGGATCGATGTATACGGTGGGAAGAAAACTGTAATCTTATGGAATGTGAAGAGCATTTCTGTAATCCATCCTGAACAGATATGAATAAGAAACCTGTAATAGTATTTATGGAGGAGTTTACAAGTGGTTTTCAAAACTGTCAAGAGATGGCACTTTCATAATTTAGAACGTTTTTTTTTTCCAATTTTTGCTAATTTCCCTGTATTAATAATAAAATCAGAATTGCCTGTAAACTGTGAAAACCGTTTATTAATTACATCCACACAACACACTATATATATATATATCCATATGTATATATAGTTACAAATACTTGAAAATATCTACTAATTTACAGTTATTAATTATGATCAATATCTACACGTTAGAATTAACTTATTTCCTAAACATAAAATGCATTATTCCCAAAATTAAGCACCTCGATTGAACAATATAAAATCAATTTAAAAACTCTGACATATTAATTAATAAATCTTCGTATATTTCTCAGTAGTATGTACAAATCACAAAAATGTTTCATCACTCTTGTATTTCATTTTCTTGTGCTTGTACCGTCGATTTCACCATGCAAGATCGTGCCACAGACTCAAATAATCTGAAACACACAAAAACATGACGATCATTATTTGCTGTTCAAGAGTGGATTTGCAATGCTGAGACTAAACTACTTTCTCGCTCTACTTATAAGGACATCCCCATTTTTGAAAGTGGCAATTTACCTCCCATACGCCCCATTTTGCAGAAATCTAAAGCAGAAAACTCTAATTACAAGTTTTCCAGCTGCGGAAGCCGTTTAGCACACTCACTTTTCAATCTCCGGGGCGCAGTGCACGAATTCGTGCTGCCAAAAGCGGTACGTCGGGTTCTTGATCAGCTCGATGAAGGTGATGAGAAGACCCCAAGGGTGCGGCCTGTTCACAATCAGCCGTTCTAGCAGCACCCGCGTGATCTGCTCCTGGATGGCCTCGGTGTTGGCCTCGGCGAACAGGTACAAGAGGGTGCAAGAGAAGTAGTGCGTGTGGCTGGAAAAAAAAATTCGAGTCTTTCAATGTAGCTGTGACCTGCTAGGTCACCACTGCTGAACCCTCGAGACCTGTTCTCGGGGAGATATTTTCGGATGGAGGACCAATAATGTCTGCTGGAGGAAGGATAACACGAAAGTAGGAATTGAAACATAAATTTACCGGCTTTAGAGATCAATCTTCGGAATTTTCCGAGACTATTTCGGGATCTGAGTACTTGAAGCTAAGGTTTTAGGGACTCCTCAAAGTTCAATACTCTGACATTCAAACTATTTTTAAAACTCTCCTGACTATTTGAGATGTTGAAAACTCGAATCCCATAAATTTCAATATACTCATTGAGTCCAGGAATTCAAAGATGAGCCTTGAAAATCAGGGAATTTGAGATTTAACTCTTAAAAATCCTCACATTTCAAGTATATTTTCAGATTTTTAGGAGTTGAACCTGATTTTTAAAGTTCTTTCTACATTTCCAGACTCACTTTGTCATTGTCAAATTCCCTGACTTTCTGTGTCCATTTCCAGATTCTTTGACTTCTCCAGGTTTTTGGGAGTTTAACCTCAACTTCCTTGAATTTTGCAGGTCCTCATCTCGCTTACTTTCGAGTTTTATCTATGGATTCCCTGACTTTTCCACGTTTTCCCCAACCAGCGTACATACTAGATGATGTAACTTATTGAACATAAAAAACAGTGGCAAAAAAAACTGAAGAAATTGAACCTGAAACTTTCTCTCAGTGATATTTAAAGACTTTCAGTGAATTCAAATCGACCTGATTCCAGTAAGGTTCGAATCCACCTGATTTCCTGTTGACTTCAAATATACAAGACTTTCATTGAAATTCAAATACGTCTGATTTCCAGTAAACCTCAAATCTACTAGACTTCAAGTGAAATTCAAATCGCCCTGATTCCAGTACGGTTCAAATCCACCTGATTTCCAGTAAACTTCAAATCTACAAGACTTTCATTGAAATTCAAATACGTCTGATTTCCTGTAAACTTCAAATCTACTAGACTTCAAGTGAAATTCAAATCGACCTGATTCCAGTACGGTTCAAATTCACCTGATTTCCAGTTAACTTCAAACATACAAGACTTTCTTTCATTAAAATTCAAATACGTCTGATTTCCAGTGAACTTCAAATCTACAAGACTTCAAGTGAAATTCAAATCGAACTGATTCCAGTACGGTTCAAATCCACTTGATTTCCATGTGATTTCCAGTTAACTTCAAATATACAAGACTTTCATTAAAATTCAAATACGTCTGATTTCCAGTGAACTTCAAATCTACAAAACTACAAGTGAATTTCAAATCGAACTGATTCCAGTAAGGTTCGAATCCACCTGATTTCCTGTTAACTTCAAATATACAAGACTTTCATTGAAATTCAAATACGTCTGATTTCCAGTAAACCTCAAATCTACTAGACTTCAAGTGAAATTCAAATCGCCCTGATTCCAGTACGGTTCAAATCCACCTGATTTCCAGTAAACTTCAAATCTACAAGACTTTTATTGAAATTCAAATACGTCTGATTTCCTGTAAACTTCAAATCTACTAGACTTCAAGTGAAATTCAAATCGACCTGATTCCAGTACGGTTCAAATCCACCTGATTTCCAGTAAAACTAAAAAAAAAATCCAATCTCCTCACCTGTTGGGATATCGCAACTGATTGGCGATGGCGTTGAGAAAGAGGTACCGCCCCTCGGTGTCCAAATCGACCGCCAGGTTTTGGAAGATGTCCATGTGGGCGCTGTGCGCTATCGTCGACATGTTGGGCTGGTGGCTCTTGTTGCGGATGTAGGCGATGGCCTGCGTGCCGACGTAGAGGACGAGCGCGTTCATCAGGGGGATGTTGTAGCGCACCCCCGGGTCGTTGGACACCTGCACGACGGAAGGGGGTTGAGGTTGAAGAAAAGTCCGTCGGTGGCGCGTTTGTCGTGTCGCTACCCGATTAGACTTACCGCTGCTGTTCACACTTTGGATTTAATGCCGGGATGAGGTTGCAATCTCCGGGAGATTGATTTTTATCTACTACTGTGAGAGTGGAAATACTCTACGAAATTTGCACAAAAAATGAGAATCATTTATCTTTTGCTGATGAAATTATAAATAAAAAATCTTGAGAATCCCTTCTTCGCCATCATAATAAGGGAGCAAACATATTGAAGTCAAATTAACATTTTTTTTTACGTTTGACCAACACTTCGAAAAGCTTTCGAGATTTACGATCCATTTCAATAGCTCGTACTTCAAAATACACAATCATGAAATTAGTGTGTGTATAAAAATAAAACGAAAAAAGCGACATTTGAAATATACCCGGATTCTATAAACTTCAATTCAAACAAATTTCCAGTCAACTTTGAATCGATCAAATTTTCAGTACATACAAATTAATTCAAATTTACCTGATGAAGGTTCAAAGTAACCTGAATTCCAGTATAATTCGAATATACTAGACCTTCAGACAAATTCAAATCGACCTGATTTCCAGTAAAATTCAATTACACTAGATTTCTAATAGAATTAAAATTCACCAGACTTCCAGACAAACTCAAATCGACCATATTTTCAGTCAACTTCAAAACTACGACTTTCGGCAAAATTGAAATCGACCAGATTTCCAGTAAATATTCAAATCGACCTGATTTCCATCAAAATTCAAATCGACCTGAATTCCAGGACAATTCAAATCGACCAGATATCCAGTAATCTTCAAATTTACCCGACTTTCACATTGATTCAAATCGACCAGATTTCTAAGAGAAATCAAATCGACCTGAATTCCAGCAAAATTCAAATCGACCTGATTTCCAGGACAATTCAAATCGACCAGATTTCCATCAAAATTCAAATCGACTTGATTTAAAGCAAAATTCAAATCGACCTGATTTTCAGTTAATTTCAAATCCATCAAACTTTCAGCAAAATTCAAATCGACCTGATTTCCAGCAAAATTCAAATATACCTGATTTCTAACAAAATTCAAATCGACCTGAGTTCCATCAAAATTCCAATTTACCAGATTTTCAACAAAATTCATATCGACCAGATTTCCATCAAAATTCAAATAGACCTGATTTCCAGTTAAATTCAAATCTACCCTATTTTCAGTAATCAGCAAAATTGAAATCGACGAATCATCCCTCTCCCCATCCAGGCAAGCTGTCAACGAGACCGCCGTCTCTCACCTGCAGGTTGCTCCTCAGCTCCGAGAGGAAGGTGACGGGCGCCCTGGCCTTGAGGTACGAGTCGAGGTCCTTCTTGAACTGCGCCGGCGCAATCAACTGTGCCACATTGGTGAGGATGCGCGGTCCGAAGGTGATCTCTTGCAGCATGTCGACCTTGAGGTTGGGCGTAAACGGATCGGGCAGGCGCATGTTGCGCGGAAACGCCGACAGTATGAGATTGCGCATCTGGATGCAATTGGGCGGTATGACGTCACAGAAGCCGTAGTGGTAGTCGCAGAGGAATTCGGGGAAATCGTGCAGCAGCACGAGCAGCACCCGCAGCGTGCCCTTGTAGAGCATCGTGACCGGTTTGGCGAGTTCGGCGTTGCGCAGAAACGGCGCCAAGTACCTGAACAGATCGATGAGCAGCTGGGCGTACAGTGGCCAGCACTTTTGCTGGGGCGTGGCGGCCAGCATGCGCCCCATAAACATTTTGTTGGAGACGAGTTCGAGCCAGGCGTAGCAAAAGCCGGCCGCCTTCGATGGCCGCAGGATGTGCAGAGTGTGACAGTAGGCGGTGAGGACGTGGAAGTTGATCGACTCGAAGACGGGCTCGGGCGCGTTCAGCTCGAGGAAGAGCATCGTGAAGATGCGCTGGTACGGCAACTGCTGGAACTCGGTGGCGCGCGTGTCGTGATCTTGAAGAAGGCAACCGGCCACGATGCCTAGTAGACATTCAAACCGTTCGTGTAGCGACGAAGCTATGACTGGTTTGTCCGATGTTATGAGATGGCGCAGGCGGTAGGATCAGGAGAGGTCAATGGATGTCGCCGGATTCGCGATAACAATAAATACAATTCTAGACCATCAAATCAACGTACACACGGTGGGCATCCACTGCCTCCATAATCCTATAATTTTCACATGAACACACCACAGACGGAGCAGTTTGTCGGGATTGGCGCAGTCGGTAGGATCAGATATCACACACGTTATTTAATAATTGATTACATAGTTGGAACCTCACTGAATTAAGGTCTTGGATTAAACAGAATGTCCGCTTCCTTTGAAAGATTTTTCAAAGACACAATTAAACTTTAGTCAATTTTTGGATGGTTCGTCAAGTGGTCGGTTATATTGATACGATATTTCTATTTGGGTTCGTGAATCTAAAAGACTCAGTACAAAACTAAACAATTCAATAAACACACTAAATACAACTCAGTTAACACTTAGTTGAATCGCTACGATATTCGCTATACAGTTCTCAATGTTCACAATATTAACTTTCTTTCTAAACTGACTGTCTGCGCCACTGCGCTGCTTATATAGGCACAAAATACTCATTCTTGCGAAATCTTGAATATTCAATAGAGTTCTTAATGAATACCGTTCATTCTCGAAAAACTGCGACGGGTATGAGTCATCCACTAATTGGTTCGTCGGCGAGGCCATAAATCACGGCCAGTAATGCCGTCGAGATAATGACTTTCGGTCTCGTAACAATATCAACCGATTCAACTTCTTTGGATTTCTTCCCGTGGAGTCATTTGAAAATGAAAGTGTTCGCAACCAAACCGGAATCTTCCCGAGATTCACTTGAAAGAATTAATTCGAGGATGCCGTTCATTTACTCAGAAATCACAGACAAATTATATTATATGTATGAGATCCGATATTTGTTCTTCAATAATGAACTGACGAGAATATAAGAAAAGCATTTGTATAAAGACCATTCAAAATATGTATCATTTAACCGACCATGCAAAAAATGTCCCGTTCAAATTTGACCCTCTTGAAATACAGGCTCATTCAGGATGTATTTAATACAAAGTGCGATAGTGAATACGATTCAAACCGGAAAACCGAAACAAAACGACTTCGAAATCACATGGCGCAGTCGGTAGGAACCCACAAAAACGGGCCGACACCGCCCCTCCAATGCGCCAATCCTCCCGAACCGCACAGACAAAGCTAGCACACCGGGACAAGACAAAACCCAACTCACCCAAAACTTTGTTCAGCAAGTGTATCTTGGTGGTGGTGTTGTTGGCCTCGCCGGAATGGCGGACGAGCAGCGCGACCAGCCGCACGAACGCGTCGAGCGTGTGGTAGCACTTGGGTCGCAACACCGACGCGCTCGTGTTGCCCTTCTCGGCCAGTATCCTGTACACCGTCTCGACGCACAGCTGCGTCGACAGCCGGAAGAAGCGCGTGATGAGGTCGTCGGTCTTGAGGATGCCGTACACGTTCATCTGGTGGACGAAGATGCCGAACGCCTTGGTCGAGTCGCGGCCCTGCTGCTGCGAATGGTAGATGGTGATCCAGTCGCGCAACAGTTGGTCGGTCTTCTCCACCAGGCCGGGTGGGTCCTCGTAGTTCGGCGCTCTCACCTGTCAGATGTCAAATGTCAACGCGGGACAATTTCGATCAAGTGAAGCGCGTTGCTGTTCCTAGTGCGAATTCACTATATTGAGTCGGATTTATGCATAGCGCTTCTTCATTGATCTGTTAATTCTCTTTCAAAATTTTGACGCCGTTATGCACGACCTTCATTTATTTCATGCTCTTTTGCGAATTGTCATACGCGAAAATATGTATTTCTTACCTAATACAACTCCTACATTCTAATAATGACAAAAATACAACGATTTCAACAAAAATAAATCTTGAGAAATTTTCTAAAGCTTGAAGGCATAGTTTTTAGGCCCACCAGAAACGCATTAAGAAATCAATGACCGTATCCACAGACGAATCGCTATTCAAAATCCCCGCCCAACATTTCCTTTCCAAAGCTTAAAGGCATAGTTTTTAGGCCCACCAGAAACGCATGAAGAAGTCAATGACCGGATCCACAGACAAATCGCAATACAAAATCCCCGCCCAACATTTCCTTTCCAAAGCTTAAAGGCGTAGTTTTTAGGCCCACCAGAAACGCATGAAGAAGTCAATGACCGGATCCACAGACCCCCGCCCAACATTTTCTTTCCAAAGCTTAAAGGCGTAGTTTTTAGGCTCACCAGAAACGCATGAAGAAGTCAATGGCCGGATCCACAGACAAATCGGAATACAAAATCCCCGCCCAACATTTCCTTTCCAAAGCTTAAAGGCGTAGTTTTTAGGCTCACCAGAAACGCATGAAGAAGTCAATGGCCGGATCCACAGACAAATCGGAATACAAAATCCCCGCCCAACATTTCCTTTCCAAAGCTTAAAGGCGTAGTTTTTAGGTCCACCAGAAACGCATGAAGAAGTCAATGACCGGATCCACAGACAAATCGCAATACAAAATCCCCGCCCAACATTTCCTTTCCAAAGCTTAAAGGCGTAGTTTTTAGGCCCACCAGAAACGCATGAAGAAGTCAATGACCGGATCCACAGACCCCCGCCCAACATTTTCTTTCCAAAGCTTAAAGGCGTAGTTTTTAGGCTCACCAGAAACGCATGAAGAAGTCAATGGCCGGATCCACAGACAAATCGGAATACAAAATCCCCGCCCAACATTTCCTTTCCAAAGCTTAAAGGCGTAGTTTTTAGGCTCACCAGAAACGCATGAAGAAGTCAATGGCCGGATCCACAGACAAATCGCAATACAAAATCCCCGTCCAACATTTCCTTTCCAAAGCTTAAAGGCGTAGTTTTTAGGCTCACCAGAAACGCATGAAGAAGTCAATGGCCGGATCCACAGACAAATCGCAATACAAAATCCCCGTCCAACATTTCCTTTCCAAAGCTTAAAGGCGTAGTTTTTAGGCTCACCAGAAACGCATGAAGAAGTCAATGGCCGGATCCACAGACAAATCGCAATACAAAATCCCCGTCCAACATTTCCTTTCCAAAGCTTAAAGGCGTAGTTTTTAGGCCCACCAGAAACGCATGAAGAAGTCAATGACCGGATCCACAGACAAATCGCAATACAAAATCCCCGCCCAACATTTCCTTTCCAAAGCTTAAAGGCGTAGTTTTTAGGCTCACCAGAAACGCATGAAGAAGTCAATGGCCGGATCCACAGACAAATCGCAATACAAAATCCCCGTCCAACATTTCCTTTCCAAAGCTTAAAGGCGTAGTTTTTAGGCTCACCAGAAACGCATGAAGAAGTCAATGGCCGGATCCACAGACAAATCGCAATACAAAATCCCCGTCCAACATTTCCTTTCCAAAGCTTAAAGGCGTAGTTTTTAGGCTCACCAGAAACGCATGAAGAAGTCGGATCCATAGACGAATCGCAAATTAAAAATCCCCGCCCAACCTCACCGATATTCCCGATACCCACCAGCAAAATCCCGTTGTGGATGTGTACGGTGGGCCCCATTGGCGCCCTATCGCCGAAGAAGGAGCTCGGCTCGCTCTGCCTGAGCACGTCGACGATGTTGCCGAGCCCCTCGGGCGGCTGCCGCGTGTGCGTGTGGATCTTGACCAGCATCTCGATGGTGTTGCAGAGGTCGCTCTCGGACACGAACTGGTTGGACTGATCGTCGATCAGGTACAGCTGCACCAGCTGCATCGAGAAGTTGACGCCCATGTAGTTGACGCCGTTCTCCATGCCTTGGGTCAGCGCCAGGTCGTACTGCGGCACGTTCACCAGGCCCGACTGCGCAAATTCAAAACCTTAAATATTTCATGGTTGAAGAGGAATTTTGAGTTCGGTGATGGTTGGAAACCTTGATTTGCACTACTTCGAAAATAACCAGGGTTGTCAATTTTTCAACAAAAAACATACTGGACTCCCAATGTAAATGTACAAGTGAACATCCGGCTCGAAGGGCAAAAAATGTTTCAATATATTAGCGGACTGTGTGATCTTTTTTGAGAACAATTAGACATTAGTGGACTACATATGGGGAAAAAAATGTTGAAATTTCTGAAAAACTCTAATGCCGCTTCGTTTCTGCATGTCTGACTACCAAAAAATCCGTTGCGATTCAAGTCACGTGAATTCAGGTTTGACGGGAATTGAAAAAAAGTAGTATCCGGCTCGAAGAACCAAAAAATGTTCGATACATCAGTGGATTGTATACCCATTTCTGGGTAAAATTAGACACGAAATATCAATTTTCCATCAATTTCACCTTGATGAGCGTATCCACGGCGTCGATGTTGTAGCGCTGCTGGTCGTCCCTGCAATCGGTGAGGTATCGCGTGACCAGCTTGTTGGTCCACTGCTGGCCGTAGACGCGAGGGTCCTGCATGGTCTTGAGGATGCGCACGATGACGTCCTTGAAGCGCATCACCACCTGGTCGGAATTGCTCAGCGCCGGCACCAGACAGTCCTGGAGGCTCTCGACGCACTACCGAACAAGACGAGCGTCATGAAGGTCGGTCTTCCGACCAACGGCTCCGCTTACCTTCTGCACGATGGCCTGCGGCGAGGCGAGATCCCTGTTCCGCAGCAGGTGCATCAGGCAGTCCCTCAGCACCAGCATGTTGGCGTTGATGGGCGTGTACTGGGCTTGGGCGGCGGTCGCTTGCACGAACTGCTCCACCTCGACGACTAGTTTTTCGCAGAGCAGGGTCAGGTCGTCGGCGGCGAGGCCCGCCTGGGGCACGGAAAATGGGGCTGCTGCGTGCGTTTGGCTCTCGATGGGCGCCATGTTCTGAGAACGAATGATTGGTATTCATTTGCGTCACACATTTCTCTCAAGGAGACTTTATTTACAACATTCCATAAGGTATCTTAGTCATTCTAACATTGCTAAACTATTCCTGGGTTTTCCTAATCAAATATCAATTTCTCCTTCGCTGACTTTTACCTGAATATTCATTGATACCTTGTGAAGAATATTTGAATTGGAAAGGATATTTACGTATGAATATTTAAGGTAGTTTAATGTATCTATGTTAATAACATCAATAACAATTTTATACAGATTTATTTGTTGAAAAAATAACAATTAACATCTAGAACATAAACGTCAATGAATAAATTATCAATTATTGATTGAATATTTGTTTTTCGACACTCAAGCCAGTGATGGGACGGCAGGCCTCCAGAAAAAAGCCGATGATTTATACCATTTCAATAACATCAAACGCCCGACATAATTAGCAAAGTCGTTAAGATGATTGATTCAGAGCCGCAGCCGCGCGATGTTAAGAAGAATATCAGTGAGAATTCTAGAATAGAGCATTCTTTCTAGAAACACAAGAAAAATACAAGTACCGCAGTTCAGTAAGTACCTAAAGTTAAGTGTTCACTATACAAATAGAGTGTAATCAAATATTCAGTTTTGTTTTTGTTTTGAATTTACAAACCTAAAAGTGGAAATATCCTAACAATATTCACCTGTTTTTGCAAGAACATGGTTGCATCTCTGTCGTTGGGTAAAAAACCGGGAATATTTCTAGCGAATTCCTCGTAAACTGCCATCTGGGTGCTGGAGATGCCTCCCACCTTCAATCTGATCGGTTCCGGCATCCTTTCAGCTTGATATGTTAGGGCTATGGCGTCACAATAACGTCTGGCAAAAGAAAATATCGCGGTAAGTATCGAATTTTGATGTCCATATTCTCGTTTCCATCAAATTATTGACGCATATCAATAGCAGAATAACTCACCTTCCTTCTTGCCTAGCCATTTTCCTCAGCTCATACTCGCTCATCAACCTTTTATCAATCTCCGGTATGGCCTTTTCGACCGCAGTTTTTTGCACAAAGGCGCAAGCCAGCTCCATGTTGTCGTTGGCAATAACTCCGGCAGCCTGATGAAGAAAAAATCGGCTTATTCATTAACAAACTTCAACCTCCTCTCAAATTGATGAAAATCCACGGCGAATGAAGTTAATCTACCATTGAAAGAGAATTACCTGCTCGATCATGTCCTTTTGTTGATTGGTGGGCGACACCAGATTGCTCAACAGTGCCTGCTTCAGGTGCGTATTGATGGCCGTCAGGAGCTGCTCGCGGCACGTGATCATGGCCATGCCGGCCGTAAGGTTGCGCACCATGTAGTGCGCCGCCAGCCGCATCCGGTTCTCGTCCGGGTCCAGGGCGAAGTCCTTGCGGATGACCTGCTCGCACGTCTGCAGCGCTATCTTGATGGACCTGCGGGGCAGAAGAGATAAAAGGAGAGTTCAAAGTGCTCAGCTCGGAATATCAGGTCGTACCTGTCGACGACGGGGGCGATCCACTCTTGGACGGCGCGCTCGATGGAAGTCCTCACCAGCGACTTGAGCTGGGGCTGCGACTGGAAGAGCACGATCGAGGGGGACACGACGGTGTGCGTCTGGAAGGCTAACATGCCCGCTATCTGGATGTCCGAATAGTTGAACCTGAAACGCATCGAGTATTTGTGAAGCATTACGAACAAATTGGCTCCCAACGTAAAGCATTATGAACAAATTGGCGCCCAACGTGAGGTATTCGTACAAATTGGCGCCCAACGTGAAGCATTATGAACAAATTGGCGCCGAACGTGTGGTATTCGTACAAATTGGCGCCCAATGTGAAGCATTATGAAAAAGTTGGCGCCCAACTTGAAGCATTATGAACAAATTAGCGCCCAACGTGAAACATTATGAATAAATTGGCGTTCAACGTGAAGAATTATGAAAAAATTGGCGCCCAACGTGAAGCATTATGAACAAATTGGCGTTCAACGTGAAGCATTATGAACAAATTGGCGCCCAACGTGTGGTATTCGTACAAATTGGCGCCCAACTTGAAGCATTATGAACAAATTGGCGCCCAACGTGTGGTATTCGTACAAATTGGCGCCCAACTTGAAGCATTATGAAAAAGTTGGCGCCCAACTTGAAGCATTATGAACAAATTGGCGCCCAACGTGAAGCATTATGAACAAATTGGCGCCCAACGTGAGGTATTCGTACAAATTGGCGCCCAACGTGAAGCATTATGAACAAATTGGCGCCCAACGTGTGGTATTCGTACAAATTGGCGCCCAACTTGAAGCATTATGAAAAAGTTGGCGCCCAACTTGAAGCATTATGAAAAAGTTGGCGCCCAACTTGAAGCATTATGAACAAATTAGCGTCCAACGTGAAGCATTATGAACAAATTGGCGTTTAACGTGAAGCATTATGAACAAATTGGCGTTCAACGTGAAGCATTATGAACAAATTGGCGCCCAACGTGTGGTATTCGTACAAATTGGCGCCCAACTTGAAGCATTATGAACAAATTGGCGCCCAACGTGTGGTATTCGTACAAATTGGCGCCCAACTTGAAGCATTATGAAAAAGTTGGCGCCCAACTTGAAGCATTATGAACAAATTAGCGTCCAACGTGAAGCATTATGAACAAATTGGCGTTTAACGTGAAGCATTATGAACAAATTGGCGTTCAACGTGAAGCATTATGAACAAATTGGCGCCCAACGTGTGGTATTCGTACAAATTGGCGCCCAACTTGAAGCATTATGAACAAATTGGCGCCCAACGTGTGGTATTCGTACAAATTGGCGCCCAACTTGAAGCATTATGAAAAAGTTGGCGCCCAACTTGAAGCATTATGAACAAATTAGCGTCCAACGTGAAGCATTAAGAACAAATTGGCGCCCAACGTGAGGAATTCGTACAAATTGGCGCCCAACTTGAAGCATTATGAACAAATTGGCGCCCAACGTGTGGTATTCGTACAAATTGGCGCCCAACTTGAAGCATTATGAAAAAGTTGGCGCCCAACTTGAAGCATTATGAACAAATTAGCGTCCAACGTGAAGCATTATGAACAAATTGGCGCCCAACGTGAGGAATTCGTACAAATTGGCGCCCAACGTGAAGCATTATGAACAAATTGGCGCCCAACGTGTGGTATTCGTACAAATTGGCGCCCAACTTGAAGCATTATGAAAAAGTTGGCGCCCAACTTGAAGCATTATGAAAAAGTTGGCGCCCAACTTGAAGCATTATGAACAAATTAGCGTCCAACGTGAAGCATTATGAACAAATTGGCGTTTAACGTGAAGCATTATGAACAAATTGGCGCCTAACGTGAGGTATATGAACAAATTGGCGTTCACCGTGAAGCATTATGAACAAATTGGCGTTCACCGTGAAGCATTATGAACAAATTGGCGTTCACCGTGAAGCATTATGAACAAATTGGCGCCCAACGTGAGGTATTCGTACAAATTGGCGCCCAACGTGAAGCATTATGAACAAATTGGCGCCCAACGTGTGGTATTCGTACAAATTGGCGCCCAACGTGAAGCATTATAAACAAATTGGCGCCCAACGTAAGGCATTACACAAGGTGGACTAACCTCGGATCGGGCGCAGCCGCCATGGCGGACGTCGGCGTCGCGCTGTTGTTCTGCACGAGCGGCGAGCCGGTCTGCCGGCCGGGCATGATGTTGGCCAGCTCCTGGTCGGTGAGGTTGCCTGCCGGATTGCCCGACATCTGCATCGCCGACGGCATCTCCTTCTTCACCGGCTGCGACAGCTGGTACTCGATCTTGCGGATGCGCTCCGGGTCCTTGAGGTACACGGACGGCTTCAGCTGCGCCACGTCGATCTCGAGGTGCTTGCACAACACCTCGATCTCGAACTTTAGCGTCAGCTTAAGGTCGGCCTCCGAGTGCAGCTCGGCCAGCACGTTCATTATGGAGATAGTCCACGGATTGGGCGGCTTAAACACCTGCTTGTATAGAGAAAACCTTCATTGCAATTCGCAGAAGTTAGTCAAGGGGTTAGTTACAAAGTACAAGTCACCCATTCACCGATCCGTTAGCCGTTAATTTCGGAGAGTACGGTGTCCCGACATTACCTTGCTCTTGGCGCACGACTCCAACACTTTGGCGACGAACGGCACCACGTAGAGCAGTTCCTGCTGGCCCTTGTGGTACGCCTCGACCAGCAGCGACTTGAGATCGAGGTCGATCTGCAGGATCGGTTTGCTGCGCGACAACGTCAGCATGCCCAGCCAGTGGCCGAGGTTCTTCAGCAACGAGCGGTCTGAGAAGTTCGCGATGGCCTTGTCGGACCGCAGCAGCACCCTGATGTTCCTGAAGGTCTCTCTCGTGACGTACTTGAGCAGATCGTTGCTGCCGAGCGTGTCCAGAAAGTTCGAGTAGAGGGCGTGGAAGTTGAACTCGATCGAGGCTCGCTTCATGACGAGGTACTGCGCCAACCAGGGGTTGTAGTCTTCGGCGACGATTTCCTTCAGCTCGTCGCACTTCTGCTTCAGGTTCAGCTGGCTCAGGTTGTTGAATATGAACGCCATCTTGTCTTGGAGCTGCTCGGGGGGCGCTATCACCTTGTCGTCCTGGAATGACGGGAAAGTTGCAATCCTAGTAGAAAACTTCAGAATCGCCAACCCCAATCAAGATGTACCTTTTCGGTGGCTACCAATAAAGTGTCGATATTGGTGGCGTTGGCGATCGACGGCCTGCTGCCCATCGTGCTAGCCGCCGAGGCGGTGGCTTTGGAGGGCGTCTGCGTCGTCGGCGCCGCGCCCGAAGACGCATTCGGCTTGTAGGCGTTCGAAGTGACGGCCGGGGGAGGCGCGAGCATGGCCGACAAACTGGCCGGCAGGACGGGCCCGTCCGGCTTGTGAGGCGGCTCCAGACTTTGCAGACCGTACTCGATGTACTCCTGCGAAAAACGTTGCGTGAAACATTAATCGGCGCCCAACGTGGGGCAAGATTGACAAATTGGCGCCCAACGATGGATTACCTGAAGATGTTGTGGAAAATCGCCAAAGTGCGGAATGGCCCTGACGTGCTCGCAGTACTTGTGGTACTCTTTGAGGCGGCTCTTGAACCGGTCGAGGGCGGCGATGCCAAAGTAGTACATTTTCGAGCCCTCCGGCTTCTTTAGCGCCTCCAGGACGAACCTAAGCGCCAGACCGAGGGCGACGTACGACGTCACGATGCCGCGTTCGATGATGCCGCCGAACAGCTGGGCGGTCACGTGCAACTCCTTGTCGGGGTATTGTGGGAAAAACTTGTATTCTTCGAACAGGCTCCTCAACATGCAGTTGAATACCTGAAAAAAGTCAGCCACGTCAATGAAGTACTTTCGATGATTAAATGAACAACAAATACCTCTTTTTCCCGTTTGTTGTGTGAATCTTGGAAGCGTTTTAGCATGGCCAAGATGTCGTCGATTGTCAGTGACGGGTTGGGCGGGTGGTTGTAGATCCTCTGGAAGTAATTGTTGGCTTCGTCTTCAATTTCCTTTGACACGTGCGACGAAATGTCGGGGAAGAGGTTGTATTCGGGCAGCCTGTTCTTGTCCATGGCCGGGTTGGGGCCCATCCTGCCCATGTTGCTCATCTGCGACACACGTTCACGTTACGAAAATCATACCGAAATGGCACCCAATACTCTCACCTGATTGACTCCGAGCACGAGGGAGGAGCTGGTGCCGACTGGGCCTTGGTGCGCCATCGGCATGACGGGGAACGGGCTGTTGGACGGGCCGCCCGCGTTCATGAGGCGGGAAGGGGAGCCGGGCGATTGCACGAGCGGGCCGAGCCCGCCCTGCATGTTGAACGCCGAGCCGGTCTGACCTGCGAACGCCTCTTCGATGCAGTTCGATAGGGTTCAACATCGGTCGTTATCGGGCGGGCCGAATGAAAAGGCGAGAGAAACAATCGTTTAAATATATAGACAAGAATCGGAAATCGCATACGAATTGGCGCCCAACGTGGTGCGTATTGTAACAAATTGGCGCCCAACGTGGAACGCTTTCCAACAAATTTGTGTCAAACTTACCGAGTAACCCAAACAATACTTGACGATTCTCTTTCCATACAAGCCTTGTAACTTATAAAACAAAAAAGAATTCTAATAATCACCTGCCAAGGTCATGTTGGCCAAGCTGGAGCTCAACACCGGCATGGGGTCGACCGCCGACGGGTTGTACAACTGTCCCGCGAACACCGAAGGATTCAACCCGGCTTCCATGCCCCTGGACCGCAGGATGGTCGGCTGCTGCTGCTGCTGTTGTTGTTGCTGCTGCTGCTGCCTCGACTTGACGATCAGCGTGCAATTGGCCACCACCGTCAAGATGGCCTCCTGACAATCGGGGGTGACGCTGTTCATGCAGCGCTGCAGGCAGACGATCATCGTCGTGAGCGTCTCCGTGGGCAGAGGCACCGCCTTGGTGAGGGCGTCGTCCTTGGCGATCTGAGGACACCGCCGGTGCAGAAACTTGATGCAAGCCATCACGAACGCCTCGCCGTGCTCGTTTATCTTGTCTGACAGCCACTTTTCCAGCTTCAGGTATTCCCTAGACACCATAGCGCATTAGTAATTCGTCTTCACTGCGGGGGCACACTGAAATTGGCGCCCAATATGAGGCATAATGAAATTGGCGCCCACAAACACGATATTTATCGATAGATTCCAATATTAATCGATACATTTCGATATTCATCGATACATTCCATTACTAAACGATGTTATTTGATGTATATCGGTACATTTCAATATTACTGATATATTACAACATTCATCGATACAATTAGATATTTATCGATACATTCGATTATTTAACGATACATTTGAATATTTTTTAAATTTTCTATATTTTGCGATGAATTTCGATACATTCAAATATGTAGCGATACATTTCGATATTTATCGACACAACCATTTGAATATTCAACGATAGATTTCTATATTTATCGATACATATCTATATTCATCGATACGTTTCAATATTTGATTGAAAATCTCGATACTTACCGATACATCTCAAAATTCATCAATATATTATGATATTCATCGATATATTTCGATAATTATCAATACATTTCGACATTTATCGATACATTTTGACATTTATCGATACATTTCGGCATTTATCGATACATTTCGTAATTTATCGAAACATTTTAATATGTATCGATATATTTCGATTTTTCAATACTTTTCGACATTTATAATTACATTTCGATATTTATCAATATATTTAGACATTTATCGATACATTTCGACATTTATCGATACATTTCGTCATTTATCAATACATTCAGACATTTCGACAGTTATCGATAGATTTTAATATGTATCGATATATTTCGATATTTTCAATACATTTCGACATTTATCGATGCATTTCGATATTCATCGATAAATTTTAAAATGTATCGATATATTTCGATATTTATCAATACATTTCGACATGTATCGATACATTTCGACATTTATCGATACCTTCCAATATTCATATACATTTTCAACATTTCGATATTTATCGATACATTTCGATATGTATCGATATATTTCGATATTTATTAATATATTTCGATATTTATCGATACATTTCGACATTTATCGATTCCTTCCAATATTCATATACATTTTCAACATTTCGATATTTATCGATACATTTCGATATGTATCGATACATTTCGATATGTATCGATATATTTCGATATTTATCAATATAATTCGATATTTATCGATACATTCCGACATGTACATTTCGACATTTATCGATACCTTCCAATATGCATATACATTTTCAATATTTATCGATACATTTCAATATTTATCGATACATTTCAATATTGATTGATGCATTTCGATATTTATCGATACATTTCTATATTTATCGATACATTTCGATATTTATTAATATATTTCGACATTTATCGATACATTCCGACATTTATCGATACATTTCGACATTTATCGATACATTTCGACATTTATCGACACACTTCGACGTTATCTTACCTTCTGGAAGCCAGACAGGCGAGATCGATGATAAACGGGTAGGACTGCGCCGACTGGGCGTTCAGCAACATCGACAGCGCCTTCAGGTCCTGGGCGACGTCCAGAATCCGCGACAGCCTCGCCTGGTCGCACTCACCCCTCGCATACCACTCAGCCATGGCGTGCATGATGATCGGCTTGATGTTGATGTTCTGCGTGTGCCAGGCGTGGTGCAGTATGATGGCCGAGTTGGGGTGGTTGCCGAGGAAGATCGGTATCAGATTGGTGAGCAGCTCCTGCCTGAGCAGCGTGACAGGCCCGGTGATTTGGAGCAGCGCGAGCACCAGGACGTCGGGGCAGCTGTGCACCGGCACCTTGAACAGCTCCTGGACGTGGGTGTAGAGGCCGCACTCGGAGAGGTTGAGCAGCAGCTCGACGAGTTGTAGGGAGCGCCAGTTGGCTAGTTCTTTGCCGTCCTGCTCGGGTGGGGTCTTGAGGACGTCGACGGCGACGGGGATGCAGGAGTAGTCGGCGAAACAGAAGACGTCCGGGTTCTTCAGGATGTGCTGGATCAGACTCAACTGGCCCTCCACGTTCTGCCACCTGGAGATTGCCGATTAAATAAGATATTTTCGGGGAGATTGTGTATGAAATAAGGGAAAACGATTGGATTATGTCTTCAGTTTGTTTTTTTGCCATGAAGAAAGTAAAAATATGGCTGGAGATTGCCGATGAAAAAACAAAATTCGGGAAATATGTATTGTTTTTCTAGGTAGTAAATACATGAAAAAAAAAACCAACCACAAAGTGAGAATCCCAGCAAACAATATTTTATTGAAAATTAATTGTGTGATGATTTGTTATGATAGAAATTTGTTTTTGTTATATGCTTTTTAAATGGTATTTATAGAGGTCTACAAAATATTTATCTCAAGGTTAATTATAGGCTTTCACTTTGTAAACAATATGAGTTTCTTTCTATTTGTTTTAGGATTTCTCCAATTAGGCAATAAACCTGTTTTTTGAGATCTCAAAAAACATATTCATGTTTCCTTTTCAAACCAACTAATGATTTGCAATATGTGAATGAATGATGTCAATATACTGCAATTATCTCACAAATTATTTTAGAAATCTTATCAAGTTGGATGAATATACATTGAATCATTTTAATGTTTGTTACTAATCCCAAATGTCTGGCCTGTTTTTGAGTCATAATGGAATGTTTATGTGTATATACAGGGTGATAGAATACTTGCACATTATTTATTTCCAAGGAAACCCTTACCTTTTATAGAATTGATCAATAGGGAAATTCTCAGGATGGAATCCAAATGTCTGAAGCCCTTGTCTGAGTGCATTCACCAGAATGCACAAGCCTTGTCTGTCTTTGATAATAAAATCTGCATGGTCCAGCTCAGCCACAATGATGTTCCACTGGAAATTGGGAACAATCTCCTTGATAGCCTGAATAAACACCTCAACATTCCAGGATGTGCTGCCCTCTGAGCTCTTGTTGAAAGAGCCGGGAGCCTGCAGACTGAGAGACTCCTCTAGGCCAATGTGGGTTCTGCACATGACGGCCAGAATGCGGGCCACAGCCGCTGGAGACAAGTCCCTGCCACCCAGTTTGAGCAAGTTGTTGCGACATTCTTCCACAGAGGAGGTCAGACTGTAGCCAATCTCCATCACCAAGTCGGTAATTGAAGTGTCCAGCATTCCCCCGGATATACCGGGGCCTTCAGATGACATATCTGGGGCCAATTCACTCTGCTCTGGGTACACCAGTGGGGCTAGAACGACCGGGACAAGGTCCTTGGGGAAGTCCCTCTGCAGAGTTTTGAGAAAAGTGGCGTGAACGTCGCTGGTGAGACCAACCTCTTTGGGGTTCTTGAGAACAGCAGAGAGAATCAGGTGTAGGACTTCTGGGGTGGTTTCGTGAAGGCCTCCTTCGTGCTGTCTACTGCTGCCCTCTGTGTCAATGTAGGACTGAACTAGAGCCGGCACACTCGCCCTCAAATGGGCCTGGGCTAGGATGCAAATTTCTGGTAAGGTGGAATGGCAAAAAGCAAAGGCAAAAACGACTTCCTGTACAGCTGAGAGGCGAAGACACTTGCTCAACTGCTGGAAGAACTGAGGTCCAACTTTGATGGTCTGGAAGGAATTTGAATGGTAAATAAGTGGCGGAGCCCGAGATCGGGCACTTACCTTTTGATTCACCAAGGGGTTGTCAGTGATAAAGCAAACAGCTGTTGGTAGTGAAGGTTTATTCAACAAACTGGAGCACTGATCCACCAGAGCTTGGTTTTGGGGGGATAGAGTTGAAATTTTAGATGTAGATTCTGTGAAGTCCACTGAGGAGAATAGACATTGGAGCAAGTGACGGTCCGCCTCCAGACCATGCAAAGATACGAGCTGTCAAAAAATGTACATTGTAATAACTTATCTTGCCCAAATTTCCGAGAATCAACATTGTGCGGACAAGGAAATGGAATGTTCAATTACATTTTAACGGGATTTGGATGGAAATAAAAAAAAACAGTCAAAATACCTTTGTTCATCTTTTGATAACACGATCGGTAAAATAGTTTTCTACCATGACACGAAAATTCCTGGAAAACATGGCGGACGAACGGATTTGTCAATTTTTTGGACTCGTTTTTCTAGCACATATCGAAACCTTACCCTATTAAATGAGATTTGCTTACCTTCGTTATATCTTCGACTGCCTGCTTGTAATTTTTTTTAGTTAATGTAGCAACTAAATAACTGATTTGTGACAAAGTGAAAGACAATGAGTCTAGGTTCATAGTTCCATGAACACGACCTCGAAAGCTTCAAGCACGTTTGAAGCTTTCTTACGTCCGCAAGGGAAATCAATCCAAAAAGTCTCGGGTGTTTTTGAGAAATAACTATCTTTTTTATGGTCCAAGACCATCATCGAAACTTTAATAAACTTTCTCCACTTCAATTTACAACAATCATTGTAGAAATCACGCAACACAGCACACACAACCCAACACATGCACTGCGGCGTTGCCGAACTCTTCTTCCTTCTTTATCTTGCCTTGATCAACAGTTTGGGCTATCCGATAACAATGATCCTAGCCCCCTAGTCCATACAACCAATAAACCTCAACTTCTTTTGGCTATCCGGTTCAAAACTGATGAAGAACGATCATTTCAGTTCAGTGACCCGACCATAGATATAGACCCGACCCAAGAAACCCGACCCACAACAGAGGAAACCGAACTTCTGTCCTGTCATTTCTATGCCTGTCATGTCAAAACATTTGAAATGATATGTTTTTAATTTTTTATCTTTTGAATACTCGCCTTAACGGCAAAAAATGAATGATTTCGAGAACAAATTGAACAGATCTCATTCGGAATCGGATCTGCACAACGTTATACCACAGGGTTCGCCAACAATCAATCTGCTTTGCTCGCGAGATATCTATAAGAGCTCTCCCACTATCATCAGGAGGACCCTCTGCATTGAGGAGTTCGTCGTTCCGGCAGGGACAATGAAGCCGCACAAATCGAGCAAACACATTTTTGGTAAGGATGAAACAAATTATATCCTGAAATACAATCCAACCATGAACATTTTCCAGAAAGAACCGATTATGGTCGCAGCCACAGCTTTTCCTTCAGTGATTTACGAAACGATAACTGTTTATATTCAGGGGACTCACATTCCGAAACGCCAGACGGCGATGTGCCAATGGAAATTGATACTACACTGAACTATGATGAACGCTATCCCAAAATTATGGGTTCTGGTCCAGGAACACCTGTCAAGATGGAAGACAATTTAACAAGTGAGGAGTTCAGGTACAAAGCCTTGGAAAATACCTTGAAACAAAGATTATCTGCCCAGAATTTGAACAAAGACTTTCAAAAGACTGATGCTGGCACCATAAAGTGTAGAAATTTAGCTGATCCACAAAAACTGACACATATTAAGACTGTCCATGAAAGGAAATCTAATGTTAAAACTATCTTGTTTTTCCTAATGGCTGTGATTGCATTATTCTTTGGTTATTCTGCTGACATATTCAGCCAAGTGTCTGTTAATAGTGATGTACAAATTCAAAGCATCCTCAAAGATCTATCAGAAAAAGTCTATATGCAACAGAATGTAATTGATGTTGTTGTAAGGTCTCTGGAACAAAGAGAAAGGTGGCCTGGAAAGAAGAAAGTCTTGAGCTTCATGGGTTCACAGGGTGTTGGCAAAACATATGTAGCCAATATTGTGAAGCAACACTTTGCCAGAAATCTGGCTCATGAAATTTATGGGTCCCATTTGTATTACAAGTCAGAGAGAGACAGAGTTCTGGATTCCCTGGATGACTGCTGTTTGAATTTGATTGTGATAGATGATTTGAAGAAGAAAGATGCCATTGAGCTTTTTGCATTTGTTCATTCACTTCCTAGAGACACTTTTGTCTTGGTGATATCTATTTTCAATTTGGACTATGTGACTGCAGATTTGGAATATGTGGTCAACAAAGATGATATGGTTGAGGTTAGAAATTTCTTGGACCAGTCAGGACTGAACCAGGAGTTGGTGGTTTTCAGAGATTTTACTATTGAACAAATTGAAGAATGGGTGAGGAAACAATTTGCCCATAAAAATGTGAGCACTGCTGTTGCAGAACTATTATTGAGAGATATTTCTGATGCTCATGATATTAAACATGGACTGAAAGGACTACATTCCAAAATCACCTTGGAGTTAGAAAAGAAGAAAAACTGACTTAATTGATTTATGAGTTTCTTATTGTTGTGTAGGTATTTTTTTAGAGCAAATAAAAATGACAATTTTTTTTAGACATGTTTTTCTCCACAAGATATAAAAAAGTGAGCAATATATTCTTGATATCTTTATTTCATATTAACAATTATTCATAAAAAAATTTAAAAATGTGATAATAACATGCTTTAATGCATAGTGATGCTAGAATTTGAAATGTTATCTCCAAAAAATTAAGACTGACATTAATGTTCAACCATCACCATGCAAAGAAAACAATACAATATTTATATAACCCTTAAACATAAGATCTAAAATTAAAATTCAGTACTCTGGTTGGTGATGTAAATGGAGGTGACAAAAGTGAAAATGTTCGTAATATATTAATTTCCTTCAATCAACTTCCAACTGTCGGAAGTTTCCTGTAATTCCACAAAGAGAATCGCCTTCTGATCCACACGAAACCCCATTTTTTTTCAATGCCGAAACTGCCCCTTCCTTTTCCTTTGCACTGAACAACTCTTCGTTTACGGCCATTTTATCGTGAGACATCAGTATAGGGTGGCATTTGTGCAATTCTTCTTTCCACAGTTCTAAAAAAAGTTACGTTAGTATAATATATGTTATACTAGTTCATACCGCAATATCACCTCGTTACACAATTTGTTAGTTTCTAACTGGCTACTGATTATCCCACTTCTGATTTCGCTTCCCGCTTCAATAATCTTATCAGGGGATTTTAGCAACCAAAATTGTTCGAAACTAGAGTTTAACATTTTTCGTGGACGTCAAAACTGGTTACGTCGACTGATTCTCTAATACTGGTATTTTCGCACAAATGATATTTCATACCAAAACACAAAATATTGAAAACCCAACCTTAAAAACTATAACTTAGAGCTGTATCATTAATTGAGAACATGAAAACCGATATGGTTAGATGAAAAATTGTTGAATTATATCTGATTATCCCACTTCTGATTTGAAATATCAATATTCCAGTACCGGAATTGTATAAATTCCATGTCGAAAATTATAGGTGTGCACTTAAATTCAAGCCTTATAGAAGACATGTGAAATTGAAACGAAAAGCCGGGTGCATGTCGTAGTAAATCCTAAAATCCTTTACTACATTTTCTCACCAATCATTTCAGACATGGGCATCGTCCCTCCATATTCCTTGGGAAGAACATCCTTCTCTATATCGCCGCTGTCGAGAGCTTCTTGCAAATTCGAGTACAAATTCACGCGTTTCTTGATCTTATCCGAGATCAAAGACATTCCAAAATCGAGGGCAAACTTCATCGAGGGATGCACGTGAATCCCGTAGATCTCCTTGTGTCTCATCGGCAAAGTTCGCTGAAGAATAATGTAGTATATATATAGGGAAAAATCACGAAACGCCAGATGGCGCTGTAAATGTCAAAATGTCGGATCGAGGGGTGAACAACAAATAATCTGTCATTTGATCTCTTGTTAAACCAAAGTTTTTATTGAATAGAATTTCAGCTATCTCAGAGATTTAAGTCGATTTTTCGTACTCGAATATTGGATTGAAGTTGTATCTAGGGTTTGTTGTCGACGTTTCCGTTTTATTGTCACTGAATTCTTGTTAAATGCCACCAAAGTCCAGGTATCAATTTCGGTTTTTATTCGAAGTTTTTCAGTTCTTAGTTCCTGAAATTCTTTTTAAAATGCCTGTGTGAAAGTCGAAATGTCAATTTCGGATATTATATGTGGAGTGAAAGTGTTTCAGCAATCACAATATTGGAACTGAAGGCCTCAATGAAGAAATCATAAAAAGTTTTGTGTTGAGATCCTCCACAATGATCACATGAAATCACCATGAAACTAGATGAGATATGATATGGGTTTATTTTAATGTTCCTGTAAAGCAGATGTATTGTTAATGTTGTATAATTCAATTTTGAAAAGATTTATTGGCCATTTTGACTGGAAGCATATAAACTCCACCTTTTTGACTTATCAGTTTTCTTTTCTATGTTGGTTTGTTTTTATTTTAAGGAACCTAGATTATATGATAATGTATTCAAATAGATATACCTATTAGAACAAAGTGAAGTGCAAAAACTACCAGGAAGTGACAGTTGATATAGATTCATCATTTTGTGGAGATTTGATAAACTCATTTAGAAGAAATGATAGTGTTCAAATAAATGATTTAAAAAATACATAGTTTCATTGGGTAAATAAGAGTAAATGGCTTTCTTTAGCATGTCATATGTTTTTCTTAATAGAATAATTTGGGAAATGTAACACAATAATAACAAATCAGTATTCAAATCTTTTAATCATTGGTGAATGAAATAGATTCCCTTCAGACTGAGAAAGACTACAACTCATAAAAAATGCAATAATAAACATTCTTGAACATGTTAAATTCCTAAATCCAAATAATACTGCCAAGCAAGCAGATGATAATACACAACACCAGAATCACCCAAAACTTCATATAATTATCAGGAACATTATTGTTGTGTGTCATATAGGTTGTTGTTGGTTTTGTATTTACAGTGGAACTCTCTTCTTTATAAATCTTCCCTACTTGTTCATTTCCATGTTGCTCCAACTGCATATGATTATTTGATATTTGCCTGAGCCTGTAATAAATTACAAAATGATTCAAATGAACCAAATGAGGTGGAGAAGAGGTGGTAGCATAGTGACAACAATAATGAAAAATCGAACTTACCACTGAAACAATCATCATGAGTGCTTGCTACAAACATAAATTCCGAGATAGCTTTCTCTATCTTCAAGATCATCTTCCATTTCTAGGCTACTTGCCTTAGGATTTAGGTTTTCCCAAATCCTGCCCATCTTCTGCTTAGAATTTGAAGGAAATTTATGCAAAGTGCAAAGCCTTGAGTATGTTAGAGCATTATGGAACAAGCATATTTTTCGCGATTTTATCTCCATATCACCTCTTCTAATCTCTTGCATTTTCAGATTGTGTGGTCTATTAACAACAATTCTTCACAAAATATCATCAAAATACAACACTTTCAATGCTTAAATCACTGAAATTAATGAATAAAGTTCACACTTTACCCATATGAACATATGGAGGTTAGTTTGTTGTTCACCTCTCGAGTAGTTCATGCGATCAATTATAGATGTCGCCCACTCCGTGATTTTTCCCTATACGCGCGAGCAGAATATGCTATACTTTATCTACAACTATCTTTAGAAAAATGAAATGAAATCATTGAAAATCAGATATAAATATATTGCTGCATCGGAATATCTTAAATCAATATGAAACAATATAGCTCAATAAATCGATGATAGGAAAATGCCCATTTATAAATAAAATAGTATGCGAAATGTATCCATATTAATTGCAGAATATTAATTTTAGAAAAATAGTATCCACTCGGAATGTTTCTTAGCAAATTATAACTCTGAACAAAAATCCGAAATCTGAGCGTTTGTGTCGTAAATAATATACATGTACAGTTTGACATCTCAAACTTCTGCTATTAAAACCACAAAATTCGTCCTCCTTTCGATTATAAAACCACACACGCTTACATTTACATGTTTTCAACACTTTTAAGCGAAAAAAATCAAAGATTCAATGCTCTTCAAAACGTTAACAAAACACGAGACTTTGATCTGTCGGTTCTCAGTGGGTATGAAATATGACTTTACGATGATTTTTCTGTTTCTTGGTTCTCTCTGATTAATGAATCAATTGACCCTTCCCAGAATAGAAAGTTATCATGGCGGATTTCGACATTTGACAGATTTAGGAAAAAAACCTAGGGAAAAATTAGACAATTGATAGTTGACAAAATAAATGTGTCATGTCAAAATTGAAATAAAATGTGAACAAATCCAAATACTAGAATAATATCCTCTTTCTTTGTACCTTTTAATTCTAAGAAATATCCATCGATATTCTGGAATTTGGAATCGTTTCCATTTCAATTCAATATTGACATGGAACACTTATTTTCTCAACTGTCAAAAGTGTCAAGTTTTTCCCCAGATTTTTCCCTAAATCTGTCAAATGTCAAAATCCGTCATGATAACTTTCTATTTTGGGAAGGGTCAATTATATCGAACAATTATGTGCTTAGACCAGGAGATTCGCTGTGCTAAAAGGAGCGCGGGATTCAAAATTTTAGGTTATGCACATCAATATGACACCTCAATTTCAAAATAGTCAACGGTCGTCATCATAAGCAGATGTCACTGCCTTACAGAAAAAGTTACGTCATTGTTATACCGTCTACTAGTTGTTCATTTGGATCGAATAGTTGTAGATAAATGGTCATGGACGTAAAAAAAAAAAAAAAAAAAAAAAGTGGTATATTTCACCTCGCCATTCTTGACGATGCGCACAGCCTCCTTGATGGTAAACAGCGTGAGATACGCGAACCCCACGCCCTGGCCGTCGGCGAAGTGCACGAAGCCGCGCACCTGGTTCTCCTCGTCCTCCATGAGCGTCTCGTAGACGATGCCGTGGATGCGGCACATGTCGGCGTTGATGAACCTGTCGAGGTCGAAGACGCCCGGCCTGGTGACGATCACCCTGCGGCCGCGGCTGTCCCTCTGGGGGCACGCGAACATGTAGCCGAGGTCGGTGAGGTCGCGCATCATCGGTATGGTGATGTCGAGGCAGTTGAAGGCCACGCCGAAGGTCTGGCGCAGCAGGACGTAGCGCTCGAGCGCCTCCTGGGCGAGGGTCACGTGGAACTTTTTGAAGCGCAGGAAGCGCAGCAGGAAGTTGGAGTCTGCAATTTGGGGTAATAACCCCAGCAAACACAGTTACATCACAGAGATATCGCAGCGAAGTAACAATGTGACCTGCGATATCGCATTCTATGTCGCACAGACGTCGCTGATGTGCTCACTTTTTTACATCGCATCGATGCAACGTTCGTGATATCGCAATGTTACCTGATTGCGACATCTCAGAGATGTCATGTCGCAGATGTGTGGGCTGGGAAGTGGGTGTTTTTGGATGGCTTGTTTTTTTAAATATTATATAATCACAAAACTAGTCATATCTTTTGGGAAAGTCATTTCAATTGCATAAATTTTGACTGAATCATTCTTCTACAATTTCGAATACCCCTCTGTATATACATACTTTCAATAAAGACGTCCCGATCATAACAATTTCATCTTTTTAAGTTGCAATCTTGATGACGAAGACAACACTAGGGCATACGGAAGACATATTTTTTATCCCTCTCAACGCTGGCTGAACTTGTCAATTATTGAATCGGACCATATAATAACAAAACTCGTCCGCCATATCTATTGGAACCATTTATTGGTGTTTGTGAATTCTGACAAAAAATTGTTATTACACCCCCATCAGTTACCAAAGACATATATTTTTTCTCCCTCAACGCTGGCTGAATTTGTCAATTGAGTCGGACCATATATAATAACAAAACTCGTCCGCCATATCTATTTGAAGCCATCTAGGGTTTGTGAATTTTGAACACCCCCATCAGTTACCAATTTTGAATAGATTCGATCCACGATCACCGAAACAGTCCACCATCTTGGAGCTGTCATCTCTGACTTTTCAATTTTGGCAAGATAATCCTAACCTCCGTCCCCAAAAACTCTCAGATACTAATTTTGAATCAAATCGGACAATATAATCAACAATCCCGTCCGCCATCTTGGAGCCGCCATTTTGAATTTGTGAATTTTGATAAAAAATTCTCAACTTCCGACACCGAAAATCTAAAAAGTTACCAATTCCGAATGGAATTGGATCATATTCACAAAATGTGTTCGCCATCCTTGGAGCCGTCATCTTGAATTTGTTGATTTCGACAATAAAAAAACATCCTGAATATTTCATGTTTGACAAAAAAGAATCATTGTAAAATTGAAAAGCCATGAATTGGACGATAATTTTAACATCAAACACAGTTCGATTCTGAATGTCTGATAGACCACGAGCAGAAAACCAACTACTTTCCTGGCAAACACCACGCAGAACATTGAATTATATCTGCTCGATTCGATTCGACGCAACGATTCACACTATGGATATAAATAAATAGTTTTTGCATGTCATAATTTTGAATATAAATAGATCATCAAATATAGTGTTTGATTGGACTTTATAAGCCACAAATATAAGCCAATTTATGAGCCACTATTAGTCAAAACATTGGTGTGAATGCAGATTGCGAATGTTTTTTCCTCAATGTTCTGCGTGCTATTTAACAGGAAAGTAGTTATTTCCTGCTCGTTAATTGTCTACAAGACATTGATATTTGAACTGTATTCGATATTTTCAATTGACCCTTCCCAGAATAGAAAGTTATTATGGTGGATTTTGATATTTGACAGGTTTAGGGAAAAATTTGACACTTGACAGTTGACAAAATAAGTGTTCCATGTCAAAATTGAACCAAAATGGAAACAAATCCAAGTTCCAGAATATCGATATAGATATTTCCTAGAATTAAAAGGCACAAAGAAGAACGATTTTATTCTGGAATTAGGATTTGTTCACATTTTATTTCAATTTTGACATGGAACACTTATTAAGTCAACTGTCAAAAGTTGAATTTTTCCCTAGATTTTTCCCTAAATCTGTCAAATATCAAAATCCGCCATGATAACATTCTATTCTGGGAAGGGTCAATTAGACTAGATCAACAGAAACATCATCTGCGACTCCTAAACTGCTAGATACCAATTCTGAGCAAAAAAAAAAGGCTCGTGCAAAACCCAACATCAGTGTCGGGTGTTCCCCATATGTTTCCCCTCCCTCACCCATTCGACAGTTCTTTATCTTGGGGTTCTGCTTGATCCACTCGCGCATGGAGGCCAGCGCTGACCGACGGGAGTTCTCGTCTTCGCGCAGCTCCTCCTCGGCGATGACCTGCGTCTCGGCGCTCAGCCGGCACACGTACTCGTCGGCCTCGGTGACCCACTGACGGTCGGACATTTTCCTGCGAGGAAAAAAAAACGGGTTTGCCGGCACCGTATGCGCGTTTTTCCCGCGCTAGAGATGTTGACCTACCGGACATTTGACCTACCGGGACGTTTGACCTACCGAGATAGTTGAACTACCGGAGCGTTTGACCTACCAGGAGGTCGAATGTCCTGATGGGACATTTGATCTAATAAATATTGAAGTACCGAAATGCAATTCTTGAATATTTTGCGTCAATTTTTCAGTTTTCCTGAGATTCCAAAATACTTCGTATATTGAAAAGGTAATACGCAACCAATGAAGTAGAAAAATAAAGGATGTTTCATTCTGCAACCAAATTGCATGAAACAAAAAATATTTGAATACCAAAATTCAACACCTCATTATGAAAATTACTTTATAAAAATATTATTTTGCACACTATTCCCACTTTATTAAATCACCTTGTAGATTTGCAGGTGAGAGTTACATAAGATGCATGGTGTGTGTGTCTGATAATTATATAATATATTAGTTCAGCAGATCATATTGAATCATAATACAATGATATCATTATGAATATGAGATTTATACCTATACGTAATGCGCTTTCAACATTATTCGATTCTGAATGTGATCCTTATTTTTCTTGATATACTTAATAATGCATTTATTGAGGATAACCAATCAAGATAGAAATAGTAATTACTTAGATAGTTTTTTATAACCATCAGAAACAAAATAAAATAATTACAATTTATTTATAGGTTCAGAGTAATCGATTGGAAAATATATGATACACATCCAAAGTACATGATTTCATAGCGTGGGGGTAGAGTAATAATAAATATTATTTCATAATTACACATTTTCTTGTCGATTAAAAGCAATCAACTTATTTTGCATTCAAGTTGCGTGTTCAAATAACTCATATATTTTTCTGCAATCTATTCTAAACATTTTTCAATTGGTAAATAAGTATTAAAAACTGAATATACTGAATTTCGTGATGTTGAATAAAAAAGGACTATCTAAAATCCACAATACGTTCTTTCCCATTCCAATTATTTATATCACTATTAGGTCATCAGGCAACAATAAGCCACACTATCAAAAACATATACCTTCTTCAGAATATTATAGAAAATTTCTAGAATTATTCAATAAAAATATTCCAAGAATATCAGCGAATATTCTAGGAATACTTGTAATGTCTTACTTGCACATTAAAAATTGCTCATTCAACACAATATCAAATGGAAAAAACTAAAAATCGAACAGAAATCAGCCAAAATTAATATTCAAAATATTCTAGTACCTAATATATTTTGATTTTGAGAATATGAGAAAATGATACCAATTCTTCTAGATGAAAATGCATATGTTTTATTTTTCTTTCACAGGGTTGGCTGATGCGCAGGAACATACTTTTGTTGCCCATTTCATATTGCGGCAATAATAACAAAAATTCAAAATAAACACAAAATCAACAACACTTTTCCGAATAGAAAATCTAAATAAATCACAAATCCATAGTTCTGTTCGTTAACTCACCGAGTACCTATGCACAATTGTTTTCAACGAGTTGACGAGGTTTTCACTAAAACTTTCGAAAGTTTCGTTTTATCACTTACCAATTCGTAGAATTCGCACGTGAATATCCTTCAAGAGTGAACGGCGCACTGCCTTCGAGGAACAGGAAGAATTTGGTTTTATGTTATTGGCGAATTCACGGGTGCCCCCTACCATTTTCATGGTTTTTACTCCGCCATGCACATATTATTAATCTATTACTCTGCGGATACATTTTATTGTACTGGCAAGGGGACGAAAAAGGGTTTTCTGACAATCAAAATATCTACAAGCCATTTCGTTGTAGGTGTTTATGTTTATTAAATACTTTTTTCGACTTTGATTTACATACAGGGTCACTCACGGTCGATGGTACCTTAGACGTTTACGGAGAACGGGACGTAGGATTATTCTGAAAATTTGGTTTATTGATGGGTAATCAGTTTTGTTCTATCGATCTAGAATACTTTCAGCGTTGCTGCTTCTATCAAAAAGTAGCAACAACTTTGTTATTTCACATGGAACACCCTGTATTTTATTTCATTTTTAGATTCTTCCTGAAGAGCTGATTTCGTCGATCTATCATACTTGGAGTATAGCGCGAAAGATTACAGAGATATAGGGTGTGAAAAATCGAGATTTTTCAACTTTAGGAATTTGTTGTGTCGAAACTATTCATTTCTGCTCAAAACGGCTTACCCTGTCCCTATCTTAACTTTCCATTTACTATCTACTTTTTACATTTAATAGAAACAAATAGAGGGTGATGCAAAACTCAAAATTTTGAACCACCCGTATTTGTTTCAATTAAATATCAATCGACGGAGGCATGAATTTTTCGAAAAGAAAATTCAAGAAATTGTAATAACGATTCTGATGTGATTTATTTATTTTGTGTAAAGATTATACTGGTCGAGGTGTCCGAATGTTTTTAGAAAGAGAAAATAGTCTATCCAATTAGAATATCAAACATAGTTTGAAATTAATGTCTGGTAGACTATATACGAGCAGAAAATAACTACTTTCCTGGCAAATACCACGCAGAACATTGAATTATATCTGCTCGAAGTCCATGCAACGATTCACACTGTGAATGATGCAGATCGCAAATGTTTTTTCGTCCAAATGTGCATGTTGATAAAAATCAATTGAAATTGAGAGCATCAAAAATTATACAAAATTAATGTTGGTGAAGATGGGAAATGGACGAGAGATAGAAATAATCAATATTTTACATCAATCCCTCAATTGAATCATTTTTTTTCATAGTTCATACCATATGTAGGAAAATTTACTACATATTCACATATGTTGAAAAACTATAAAATAGAAAATAAAATGAGAGATAAAATATACTAACTTATTTACAAGAGGCAGTACGAATATAATCATAAGTTGAAAATTGTCCCTTACGGAATTATTTCAAAATACTCATAACATATCGGAAATATCATAGATGAATGAAAATAGGCTAAATGCACTTTCTCATTCCTCAAATAATAATGACTTATATCAATTATTGCTTGCCCAATGTTTAATGAAAAATCCTATCCAAAATATCGATAATATACCAGAGTGCGTTTCCTCATTTGCAATCACTTGAATAACTCTCTTTTGTTTACACTTCGTTGCCAATGTGAAAAAAAGGTCATCGAAAAGAAAATGAGACTTGCTACAATAATGGAGATAGTGTGCACCAAAGATGTGTAGAAACTGTTGGTGAGAGCACTGTACAAAAATAAATAGAGCGAAAGCTGTTTCAAGATCTTGTTCGCAAAAATTAATTTGCTTCATGATTTTTGGCTCTAACGGTAGACATTATAAGAGTTTGCGCACTTTGTGAAAAATTAATTTGGAAAAATAATTGATGACGTTGAAAAATTTGAATTTCAAAAATATTTCATCTGAATGTTCTAAGAACATTCTTATACAGGGTGTTCCTTAAAGACATGCTGATATTTAAGGAGGTGATTCTTCGACACATTTTAAGAAAAAAACTTCCTTTAAACGTTATGTCCTAAAAGTCTTAACTTTTGAGATACAGGTTGATACAATTTTGAAAAAGTTTTTTAATAATAACTGAAATAATATATTCTAGACATCTTTATAAAAATATGGTACCTATTTTTTGGATTCTCATTCATTTTGGAACAAATCTGATCTATTAATTTACTTTCAGTCGATGCACAAACATTTCCACGTCACATCAGATTTTTGAGGAATAGATCCTGAAGTAAAATGATTTTTATTTTTTAAGCGAAAACCATGCGCTGGACAAAGAAAATCCATGAGATCAAATTTGCTCAATAATGAATGAGGATCTTTAAAATAATTTTTATTTTGGAAGTAAGCAGTGGCGTATTATTTTTTTCTCCAAAAATATTCAATGCAAAACTCGTACGGACGCCACTGGAAGAGAAAATGAAAAATTTCGTACATCACAAAATGCACCTTGATGCATAGAAGACATGTACCAAATTTTATAAAGATGTCTAGAATATCATCTCAGTTATTATTAAAAAACTGTTTTTTTTTCAAGATTTCATCACCCTGTTTCTCAAAAGTTAAGACTTTTAGGACATACGTTTGTAGGAAGTTTTTTTCTTAAAATGTGTCGAGGAATCACCCCCTTAAATATTACCATGTCTTTAAGGAACACCCTGATGTATTCTATGAATAATTTGTGAAATATCCCATATGTTCAAATAATCATCTCATTCCCAGGAATATTCTCAGAACGTTCTTGTAATGTGCTTTTCTCAGATTATTCTCAAAACATTTTGTGCACCTTACAAGAACATTCTGTGAATATTCCAAATGTTCTGAAATATTCTAACATCCTCACATCGTGGTGTCTGGTCCGAGAGTTGATTCAAGAACAAAATTCATGAAAAAATCCATTCGTCTTCGAATGAGAACGAAAAAAAAAGGCGAAAGTTTTGCGTATTTTTCTTAGGGCACCCACCATACGTTCTGGATTTGGCCCACTGCATCTGCCGCTTTTTGTCCAAGTTTACAACTATCCGCCCAGCAGTCACCTCTCACGATTCGAAGTTGTTGTATAATGGCTTATGTAAGAAATGTGAGCGTGGAGAACCAGATGTGAGTCATTTTACGCTGAAAGTGGGTCAGATGAAACACTACCTAGCGATAAAAACCCCTCGAAAATTTATCGAAGCTCGATGCACACACATCTAGTTTCAATTATTTCTCTCAGCAAGTAATTCGGTTAGTCAGTATCGATGTTTTTCGTTTGAATTTCATTATAAGTGACTACCTCTAAGTCGTATCACGAGAGTAGGTCTAGGTCCAGACGAAAGACTAATGATCATAGTCAACAACGCAACATGTTTCACAGCCGATCATTATTGTTGTATAAGACGCTAACTTTCACCAAAGATCAGACGCATGACCCACATTATAAACATTGAGAACACAAGTATTTTCAGATAGTTGGATTGGTTGATGTTATTAACAGGGAAATAAAGCAAAACTGTTACGTGAATGAATGTCAACGCAGATTAATTATTACACCCTGTATATTGGTAAATATTTGAAAAAAGTAGAATGCAGTCTTCTACAAAACTGGAATAATGATTGATATATTCTTAAAATATTTCTTCCTGTAAATTTTTTTTTTCGAAATCGCAAAATTTCTGATCCCTGTATATGTTCCTTTTTTTCTATCTGAGTTCGTTTCGCTACTCATCCCGTATGGATAATGAAATATTCTTTAAGCATCAAGATATCAAAAATGTATAGGTATAACTTGTTATGTATCTGCCAGATCTT
The DNA here is from genome assembly GCA_029955515.1 of Chrysomela aeneicollis. Taxonomy (NCBI): domain Eukaryota; kingdom Metazoa; phylum Arthropoda; class Insecta; order Coleoptera; family Chrysomelidae; genus Chrysomela; species Chrysomela aeneicollis. The sequence continues at coordinate 14,040,139 of JARUHQ010000018.1, read as the reverse complement.
AATTTCCTGTTCTTCTTATAGTCTACAACTTATTATGAAATTAATTATATAAAATGTAATGATTTCATAATAGAAGGTGCATAATAAACAAGAATACTTTTATAATGAGTTGAACATGTCCCAGGTAAATAAATTGAAATATCACTGTTATATTCTCAAGCCTCCTGGTTTTTGTTTTTCAGTAGCAAAATAGCAGGATGAAAATTAAAAAAAATTCACAACATAATTGATAATACACAGTAAAGCATCATATTTAAATACCAGTTTGTATTGCCCAAAGAGGCTTGACTTCAAGCAAAATTTAGGTAAAACCTATCAAACATATGATATGTGGATTAATTGGATTCTGAGGATATTTGGAATAGAAGTTCAATAAACTAGTTTTATTAACTTATAACTATCATTTACATTCCTCATGATATGGCTCCAAGTTTCTCAAATCCCTCCAGGTAGGTGGTAAAGTGGCATGCAAATGGTTCCCACATCTTTTACATGGAGCACTGAATAAAGTATTGTAACTATGAAACCAATGCTGAAAAGTAAATCACATCAGAATCTCTATTCAAAATCACTGCTGAAGCACAACAATTAATTTCTGAATCTGTGTTTGAGAAACAAAGCTTAAAGCATATCACACAATGTAATTTTTCTTACCAAGAAGGATCTCACTGCCAGTTCAGGCATTGTAGGTGAGTGGAAGTGACACATAGCAGCATGGCAGTTTTCAGTCACCCTCCTAAATACTTTGTAACGTGACTCAGCCCACAAATCATTTGATTCTGAGTGAGACTTCACTGACACCCATTCAATCATCAGCCCTTTGAATGCTATTATTGCTTTCAGAACTCTCCCCAAAGACACCTGAAATTATTACCTATACATACAAAATTGTCTCAAATATGCATTATAACCTTAAGTGACTCACCTGAACTATTGGATTGGGAACTAATGGCCTGTTGGTGGTGAATGTGACATCAGGAAAAAGCCTGTCTATGCTGGTTATCAAATTATCAATCACCCTAAAAGTTCAATCAAACCCACAGTGAAAATTGCAAACCAAAACTCATAAGCCTTACTCTGCTGGCACATTGTGATTACTGGTCTGTGTTTTCCTTCTCTTTGTGGTGCTCAATGTCTTATAAGTTTTGTTGAAGGAATTAGCAGCAAGTATGTTCCCTGCCACAGCACTGTACTCCCTAATCTACAAAAATGTCTATTAATGGATACTCCAGAGGCTGAAAACAGGGGTAATACTTTGTCTGTCCACTTGTAACTGTTGACTAGCTGCCCATACAGGGCCTGGCGTTCTTGAGTGGTCTCTTGGCTCAGGTAGGTCGTGTTTCCCAGGCTGAATGCACCCGGAGGGGGTGTCAAGTTGGAAACTGCATTTTCAACGTCCCTGAGGCATTTGAAGTCATATCAAGTATTCCTCATAAATCTAGTTTCAATGTTGTTACTTACCTCAAGTTATTGTTGACGGTGGTTAGAAGATCTTGTAATTCGTACACGAATTTGCTTTCTTTGCCTTCCTCTCCATGATCTGCTCTCAAACCGTTGCTAACAGAGTCGAATACGTTCCTGACATTGGATCTTAGCACTTTTATTCCATTCAGTGCCGAATTCAGTTGCTCTATATCTCTTTCCATGACTTTTAACTTAAAATTCTTACAATTAGTTCGTAAATTACCTGGTTCGTCATTCAATATCCACTCATCAAATGAAAAATAAACATTGTTCTGATCTTTGAATAATTATGTTCCGTGTCAAGTTTACATTTGACTTAAATAATGTTCCGTGATGTTAGCACGGAACGCTTCTTCAATGAATATTGTTCCGTGATGTAGCACAAAACCAAGGATATTAAACTGTAAAGGATTGCTCGATCGACCAAGTTTTTCTTCCGGATGTATGACGTCACTGACTCCGCTCGTAATTTCATTGGCTGTTGACTCTCCATCTTTGTCATTGATTTTAGTTTCAGTTTCTCACTTTATTTTTGTTATTCCACAGGAGGTTGTTTTTTAAATACACGAAAGAATAATAATTGATGAGTTTTTAAGTCAGTATCACAGACCACCTACCAGGTGGTCTGTGGTCAGTATGAGAACATGAAATATCTGGACAATCAATTTATAGCCATTATTAGTTCCATTCGCAAAATTTTAGGAATAGGAATTGGATGAAAACATGTTTTTTCATTCTTTGAAGACTGTTGTGGCACTGGTTTACCTTTTTGGTTTGTGGCCGAATAATTATTGAAGTGAATTATATTCTACAGCACCTAGTCACAGAAATCATTTACACAGAATTTTGGAACCAAAGGTATTAAAATGCATGTTGCTGCCTAGAATCAAAATTTAATTGAAAATCTGCTAGATTCATATATTTCATACCAGGTAAGCTCTGAAAATAGTGGTGAAATGAGGGTTTATTATTAATAATATCCATTGGTTTTTTTAGGGTACTATCAAAGATTACATAGACAGAATATAGAATATATTTCTGGATATTGTCCAGTGCAAGTAGATATATATGGAAGCAATTATGAAATTGAAAATGTCCTCTGAAGTTTGTAGTGCATGTTCATTTTACATTTCAAGTATACATGTATTATTATCCATTATGAACTGTATAGATCAATAATAAATCATTCCCTATTGAGGTAGGTATATCATTTTGCAATCAGTAGCAGTTTTTATTTCATGATATACAATATTGTTTAATCAATCACACAGTATACTTACATACTATACCATTTTCAACCAACAAATTATGTTATCTTTCACCTATATTATTTCTGAGTGCATCCAGAAACAGTGATCTACCTATAATGCCTCAAAAATAAAATACTACCTATTTAGATCAAAGAATGATGTCCATTCAAGTTCAGGGCACTGAGATATACCTATCATAAAATCATAATATGAACAGTAGGTAGGTATATGGAACAAATAAAACATTTTGATTTTATAAAATATATGATTTCCACAGTATAAAATACACCAAAAATTTTGATTTTTGTATTATATCTACCTGAGTTGATTGTTTGACATTTTTCACAATTGGTTATTTTTATTGAATCACTTTCTTCAATTTAGTGAGTTCAGTCATCACTTATTATGATGGGATGAAGATGTGATAATTTCAGGATCAGAAGAGAATATGCATTTTCTGAAATGGAGCAACATGTTCAGAGACATTTTGGGATATGGATGATGTTCTCAATATTTTCTGTCACACCTTACTCAGTGGAACATTTGTGTTCCAATCATCTCTTCACTAGTGAATCTACAATACAAAGACAACAATAACAAAATATTACTCCTCAAGAGCATGTATTATAATAATATACCTTCAGGGTTCATTTATATGTAGGTCCTGTCATGTTATTCCTGCTCATAATCTTGATCACATAAAATAGAACAAATCTACTGAAATCACTTGGATTACACAAAGGAAGTCTTCCAATTCTAATTGTTGTGGGTTTTGGAAAAACACATGGAAATTATTTGTTGTTTTGGGTTTTCTTAAATCATCTACAGCCTCAGGCCTGTGCTCATGCCGTGCTCATTCCCTCAGTTACAGCACACAAAACAACTAATTCACCTATAAAAGTAAGATTTTATATATTCAGCATTTTGTATTGCATGTACTTACTTCATTCACTTATATAAAGTACCATTTTATTTTAAATTTACTAAATTCATTCCAATTTTGAAATTTCGCAAAAAGTTTCAATGGCGACATAATAACTTCCGATGGTCGTCCTCTCGACCAATGAACAACAAGGTCGAATCAGTGACGTCATTCAACGTGTTTACATTGCCAGCATAGGGATTGAGCAATCCTTTACAGTTTAATATCCTTGGCACAAAACGCTGACTAAAGCCCACAGAACTCACACAGATAAAGTTCTGTGCTGTTTTCATAATGAAGTAACATACAAAACGAAAGACAGGTGGCGCCACCAAACGAACTTCAAGGTTAATATTTCTTTGTGGTCATAACCCTACTTAATTCTCTCTGCTATTGTGTTAACCAAAGGATAAAAAAATGTGGGTAAGAAGCGAGGCAGTACTAGAGATGAAAAAAACAATGGATATCCTGAACGGTATCATTTGAAATTTTTTTATACGAGTGTCAGAGTACATGCCATTTATTTTTATTCCTCAGCACATACATCTATTGTAATGTAAAATCGGATTAAATTCAATTTCGCAACGTGAATTGGACAACACCTGCACTTAATAATACCAAATATCGAGGCTCCTTAACTCTTTTCGCATCTACTAATTAGATGTCGATGCTCGAGAGACTGCCAGGAACCGAATCTATCTCCGCGATGAATTCAATACCCTATGACTAAATGATGATTACAACAATAAATTAATATGCCTCTCCTTCCTCGTACTCGTCATTGTAGCGCCGGTTTCCGTTGGCGGCGTTTTCCGGTTGATACTTCTGCTCGTTCTCGTCTTCATACTTCACCTTGGAGGCATCAAAATCAGCAACTGGATAATTCGTGTAGTTATAATCTGAAACAAGATTTTTTCATCAATTTCAGGAATCCAAGGCGTTATCAATATATGACGTTGACGTTTGACAGCAAATGTTACATTAGACAGACATAAGTGAAACAAAAAAATGTGGGAGGCATATACTACCACACGGTCAATACTCAAAGACAATAGGCCCTTGTGCCTCCAAATTGTTATTATCTAGCATAAACAGTTTGGCCTGAACAATGATTGTATTGTTCAGACAAAACAAACTGAAATGCCGGTGAAATGGAAGCTTCAAAATATTTCCATCGAAAATACTCACCATCAACGGGTTCTTCCTTGACTCTAACCATTTCGCCCCCATCGTCAGTTTTGATGAACTCGAGCTTCTCACCCTTTTCTCTCTCCCTTCGTTCTCTTCTCTCCCTCTTCCTGGTCTCCCTATCCTTGTCTCTGGACCGGGATCGCCTACGTTTTCTATCCTTGTCGCGTTCCCTAAAAAAAAAAAGATCGTTTGCAAAAAAGGTTCCAAGCGAGAATAGTCTTCAAAGCATGATTTCTTGAAATTTTCAAACTTTTGTACGTTTGTTAGGTCTTGGAACCAAAAATGTTCCGACTGTAAGTCTATATGTGGATTCCCTGACTTTTCCAGGTTCCAAGTTCCGTTTAAGGATACCCTATGTTTTGAACTTGAACAGAAAAAATTGCGCAATTTTCTTTCCAGAAACAAAATGAGAACTCACTTGATTTTTACAAGTTTCTAGTACTTTTGAGGTTCTTATTGTTGAATTAAATTTTCGAAGACCTAGACAGCAGATAAATTGAACATCAAGTTTTTCGATTTTCAAGGCCTATCTTTGGATTATCATTTTTTCATCAAGTTTTCAGAGCTTGAACATTCAAATTTTCTAACTTTCAAGGCCCACCTTCGAATTTCCTGACTCTCCCAGGTTTTTGAGATATGAACCTCAAGTTTTCCTAGCTTGTGAAGGTCCATTTTCTAATTTCCTGTTCTTTCCAGAGAACCACATTGTTGGATTCCATGATTTTCAAAGAAAATATTGAAATTTCTTGACATGTTTCCTAGGACTTGAGCTTCAAAATTGCTGATTTTCAAGGTCTTTCTTTGGATTTCTTAACTCTTCCAGGTTTTTAGGACTCTAAAGGACAATTCCCTGACTTTTCCAGGTTTTGTAGGACTTGAATATTGAATTCAATATTTTCAAGACTCACCTTTGGACTCCCTAACACCCCTCAGGCATTTGAAACTTGAACATTAAGAAATACCCAGACTTTTCCAGGTTACCTATGCTATGGAACTCAAATCTCCCGACTTTCAAGACTAATTTCCGATACTCCGACGCCAACAAATGTCAAAAAAACGGTGTCCGTGAGGTGAAATAGAAAACGACCACCAAACAGGCCACCTTCATTGGATTTTCACGGCTCAATTTCGCATCACCATTTGACACGGAAGACAACAAAAAAATCTCCCGCGGGAATAAGAGATGCACCCCAAGCAAAAAAAAACAGCCCTGATCGAAACTCACCTGTCGCGGTCCCTGTCTCTCGGCCTGCCGTCGTGGTCATCCTCGATGGTGATCTCATCGCGGGCCTTCTCTTTGCTGCGCCGCCTCTTGTCCCGCCTCGGGGACCGCGACCGACTCCGCCGCCGCCGGTCGCGGGACCGCGATCTTCTGCGCCCCTCGAAGGCGTCGCCCCTGTCCCTGTTGCGGCCCCCCAGGCCGCCTACGGACAGACACGCAAACGTCAGTCGGGGCGACGCGAATTGACAAGTTCAGCCAGTGTTGAGAGAGAAAAAATATGTCTGCCCTAGTGTTGTCTTTGTCGCGTCAAGATTGCAACTTAAAATAACGAAAATGTTATGATTGCGACGTAAAAAGGGAGAAGAAAACTAATGACACAATTATAATGAGTTTGGAATCATTCAACAATTATGAGCTAACAATGCTAACAAAATATTCTTAATAATTGGAATAACGAAAACAAACTACAAGAAAAACAAACCAATTATATACAGGTTATATAGGTCTTCTTCTTTTTCACGTCGCAATCATAACACTTTAATTATTTAAAGTTGCAATCTTGACGTCAAAGACAACACTAGGGCAGAAATATTTTATCTCTCTCAAAGCTGGCTGAACTTGTCAATTGGCCGTGTCGTGCCGGAAAGATACCGGAAAACTTTGAGGGGTGATGGGAGGCATCAAAAAAAGCATTTTTGTATAAACATGTGCCCGCGAATGAGCCGTTTGTAGAGCAAAAAAAAAGAAAGGATGCTATTTGAAATAAAAAAGTTAGTCACTTCCGGTTAAACCGGTTAAAGGTTCCTTGGACGAATTGACAAGTTCAGCCAGCGTTGAGAGGGAAAAAACATGTCTGCCCTAGTGTTGTCTTTGTCATCAAGATTGCAACTTAAAATGATGAAAATGTTATGATTGGGACGTAAAAAAAGAGAAAATATCTAATAACACATTTGTAATGTGTTTGGAATCGGAATAACAAAAACAAACTACAAGAAAAACAAACCAATTATATACAGGAGAAGACCTTTTCTTCTTTTTTACGTAGCAATCGTAACATTTTCATTATTTAAAGTTGCAATCTCGACGTCATAGACAACACTAGGGCAGAAATATTTTATCTCTCTCAAAGCTGGCTGAACTTGTCAATTGGCCGGGGTGTGCCGGAAAGATACCGGAAAACTTTGAGGGGTGATGGGAGGCATCAAAAAAAGCATTTTTGTATAAACATGTGCCCGCGAATGAGCCGTTTGTAGAGCAAAAAAAAAGAAAGGATGCTATTTGAAATAAAAAAGTTAGTCACTTCCGGTTAAACCGGTTAAAGGTTCCTTGGACGAATTGACAAGTTCAGCCAGCGTTGAGAGGGAAAAAACATGTCTGCCCTAGTGTTGTCTTTGTCATCAAGATTGCAACTTAAAATGATGAAAATGTTATGATTGGGACGTAAAAAAAGAGAAAATATCTAATAACACATTTGTAATGTGTTTGGAATCGGAATAACAAAAACAAACCAATTATATACAGGAGAAGACCTTTTCTTTTTTTTTACGTAGCAATCGTAACATTTTCATTATTTAAAGTTGCAATCTCGACGTCATAGACAACACTAGGGCAAACATATTTTCTCTCACTCAAAGCTGGCTGAACTTGTCAATTGGGCGTGTCGTGCCGGAAAGATACCTGAAAACTTTGAGGGGTGATGGGAGGCATCAAAAAAAGCATTTTTGTATAAACATGTGCCCGCGAATGAGCCGTTTGTAGAGCAAGAAAAAAGGGTGCTATTTGAAATAAAAAAGTTAGTCACTTCCGGTTAAACCGGTTGAAGGTTCCTTGAACGAATTGACAAGTTCAGCCAGCGTTGAAAGAGAAAAAATATGTCTGCCCTGGTGTTATCTTTGTAACGAAATTGTTATGATTGCGACGGAAAAAAAGAGAAGAAGTCTAATAACACATTTATAATGTGTTAGGAATCATTAAACAATCATAAGCTAACAATGCTAACAAAATATCCTAAATAATCGGAATAACGAAAACAAACCACAAGAAAAACAAATCAATTATATACAGGTTATATAAGTCTTAGACATATTTTTTCTCTCTCAAATCTGGCAGAACTTGTCAATTGGAAACTATTAAATTATCAAATTTTCATCATATGAAATGTCAGAGATAATCCACTGCAACTTGATTGTATACAGGGCCAACCCTGATTGTTGGACTCAAAAAAGGAAAACTCACCATCTCGTTCCCCTCTCGGCCCCCCACCTCCCACCGGGCCCCCCCTCTCGCCTCTCTCCTCGCGCTCCCTCTCGAGGCGGTAGCGCTCTCGCTCGCGCTCGTTGTCCTCCCTGCCCGAGTGCTTGATGTTCACCTCGGGGCCGCCCCTGCGGGTGCCGCCCAGACCGCCACCTGGTGAACGAATTCGGTATTAGTGTGTTATGTGGATTGTGAAGGGGTTTCGGAACGATTTTGTGGCTTCCACGGGCTTTTCAACAGCGATCTGTAGGTCTTTTAAGGTTTCTCCTCGGGTTTATCTTTGAATTTTAGGACTTGAAGCTTACAATTTCCGAGGATTCTTGAGGAAAATCTGAGGTAGGTACTTTTTTGAATTCCCCCAGACTTTCCAGATTTTTAGGACTTGAATACAACAAGATCCTCATTATTGAATTCTGAGATTTTTAAGGTACTTCTTGAATTTCTTAGATTTTTCTTTAGGATTTAAACCTCAAATTCCGACTTTTGAAAGGTGCAATTTGAGATTATATTTACCAAATTTTGTAGGAATTGATCTTCAAATTTCATGATATTCAAGGTAAATCTTGAATTTCCCAGACTATTCAAAAAATTCCCTGACTTTCAAAAGGTGCACAATGGATTCTGTTTTCCAAATTTTGTAGGAACTTTAGATAATATGCAAAGTACATTATCGAATTCCATGACTTTTCCAAAATATGAGATGTTGAATAATACAAGATTTTCATTCTTGAATATCATAATTTTCGAGGTCCCCGACTTTTTCGTTTTTTGGACCTGAACATCAAATCCCCTGACTGTTTCCAGATTATTCAGGACTTCCATGTTTTCAAGGTAAATTTTCGAATTTCCTGAATTTTCCAAGTTTTTAGACTTTTCTGGGATTTAAGTTATCCGGGTTTTCTAGGATTCGAACCACACTTTTTTTCGATCAACATATTATGTGACTGAAAAATTTTTAAGACAACACCTTCAGTTTTTATACCTTTTATAGGATTTTATAACAATTTTATTACTTTTACAGTATACATTTCTAGTTTTTCTGGTTTCAAGGACCATTTCCGCATTTCTCGACATTCTCAGGTTTTCTGGACTGTAACCTCAAATTTTTCCAAGATTCTAGCAGGTTAATATCTTACAGTTTATTACTTTCGATATCTGTCTCCAGAATTCCTAATTTCAACAGATTTTTACGATGATTTCGTGACTATAAAATTGCCTTACCACTTTTCCCGAATTTCAACGACTTTTTTTTTGATTTCCTCATTCTCTCGAATTTGTTGGACTTTCACTCTGTCAAATAAAGAAACGACTTCAAAAGGTGAAAGTATGCTGTCTGTGAGGTGAAATAGAAAACAACCAGAAAATTAGCCATCTTCATTCGATATCCACGACTTTTTTTTTGATTTCCTGATTCTCTCGAATTTGTTGGACTTTCTACTCTGTTCAATAAAGTAACATTTTCAAAAGGTATGCTGTCTGTGAGGTGAAATAGAAAACGACTAAAAAATAAGCCATCTTCATTGGATATTCACGTTTCAATCTCGCATCTTATTTGACACAAAAGACAATGATATCTGCTGTGGGGTTTGAAGATGCACCAAATCAAAAATACTTGAGGGATACTCACCTAGCCTTCTAGGCAGCCAACCTTTGACAGTTCTGGCCCTTTCCACATCCACCAAGACGCGTCTGCCGTCAATTTTCTTACCATCCGCGTGTTTGTAAGCAGCTGAAACATTAGAAGGAATTGAGGAAAATGTTGTGAGGCATATAGGCAACTTTCCATCTTGACCCACTGGTTGTTCTCATGCAAGATGAAAAGTTTGGCAAGATAAGAGATGATTCACCTGATTCGACAAATAAATTTAAACAATCCACTGTGCTTTCTCCCGCGCATTTTTCGCGAAATGATCAACTTTGAAGGGAATGAAAAAGGACAGTTGAATTGTACTGCTTTCTGGCTTTAATTAAATAGGTATAAATGAGGTATACCTACCCAGTTACTTACGTACAAAAGGTCTTAATGAAAAAGTTGGAAGTGAATTACAAACTGCTGTGCACTTGGGCAGGGCATCCTTTTTAGATTTACCTGGTGCGCAACTACTTACGGAGCGCATACCCATTAAAATTAAGCTAATAACTGATTGAAAGAGCTACTCTCAAAAATTTCTTTGAAGGCTGAACTGAGCACAAGACTCTGAATTTTCTAAATTATCTGAATCTTTTTTGTATGTAGGCTCTTACCACACATACAAACCTATATAGCCAGCAAAAAGCGGAAGTTTGGGTCAAATCGGCACTACTTAGTTGCCTGCAGCTCAACTGTATGAAAAATAGAAAAAAAATTAATTTTAGTTTTTCAATCTTGACATGAACATCTGGTGGAGTTGCTGGCTACATACAACTAAAAACCTCTACCAATATACCACTTTCAATTAAATTTGGAAGGCTGTGGAGTGTTACTATGTCTGCTAAATCAAATAAATGATACTTGAAACTCATCCAAAATCCTGAGATAAATGAAGTTATTGGAGCATGAAGCATGACATGTCTGCAATATTCAGATAGTAATGAGAAAGTTGAGATGAATTTGAAAGAATAAACAACATTGAATGAGCCATACTGAACTATTTTTATGGAATAATCAATTAAATTAAAATACATATCTTGAATGCTCTCTGAAGAAAATAATGAATCAGACCACAGTAACACACTCTGTGATACTCAAATCTCTGCAATGATCAAAATAATAAAATATAATGAAGTGGTATATCAAGAATTTAGAGCAGACATCTATATTGTATACTCACAATGCATGTCCCTCTCATGTTCATACTCTATAAAAGCATACCCCCTAGGTTTTCCATTCACACTGTTGTGGATGAGTACAATCTGTAAAATAAAAAACAATAAGATTGTGTTGCTTTGAGCTTTGGAAGTTTGTCTGTGAGGTGAAATAGAAAAAGACCAGTAAATAATCTTCTTCATTGGATATTCACAGCTAATTCTCTAGCACCAAACTTTGACACAAAAGACAACAATTGTACAATTGTGAGGTTTGTTGGTGCAACCCCCCATCTCTACCCCAATTAACAAATAAAACTAACCTTTTTGATGGGTCCATAAACTTCAAATTCCCTGCGCAGCTTGGACTCTGATGAATCATAATTCTGAAAATTAAAAAATGCAGTGCAAGCAGCCACAAAGAAAGGAAACACAGGTTCTTACAATTCGGGCAATAAACAGGGTCTTGAATGGATCTGAAGTGATGTTGGGAGCTGTTGTGGGTTCCCATATAGCTATCTCTTGCTCCAATTTATAAGCTACTTGTTCAGCCCTCTCTCTGTGTCGTCGTTCTAATCTCTCCTCCCTCGTCTCTACTTTCGTCGGTGGAGGAGTGTCTTTAGGATCCTTGAAATGACAAGTTTAGCAAAAGGGCCTTGGGGCTATAAACTCATTGCTTACCTCGAATTGATCTAGAAACTGCCCCAATCCCATGTACCCTCGGTTTTTTTTCTCATGTGGTAGCTTGGCGACCGGGGGCATATACGGAATAGGATCGCGTGGGGCAAAAAGTGCCAACAGATTGGGAGGCAAAAACTGCGTCATTTTGGTTGTTTTAACTTACGCAAATGGGTCCTAATGATATAGAATCGCACAGAATTCAAGAATAATCATTTCCATCGGTGAAAACTAAAAGGCCATGCCTTCCTTTGGGCTTCAGAAAGCCTGCGCCTTTACAAGTTCACAATCACAGGAAAGCCGTACAACAAAATGGCTGCCCAGTGCCAAGGAGTTCAAGAAACAGTGTTGTCAGATGAAATATATTTGGATTATTTGGTACTGACCGTTTTCGATCACATGTTGATATTCGATGGAATCACAGTCTGGATCTATTCCTCTTTTTGATGTGTACAATATTTTTTTTCTAAGCTGGTACCAATCAAATATCGTTTCAGATGTGATGCTTTGTTGTTCAATCATAGTTTTGAGGAAATATCTTCGACTTGGCAACATTCATAATAAACGACCAATTATTTTATCTGTCAGTTCTGTCATTTTCGGAAGATATTTTCTGGTTATGGTGACACTCACTGACTTGTGCAAAAAAAAGAGAAGATGATGACAAGTTGACAAGTTTTAAATTTAGAAATGTCATTGTCAACAATGTCATGTCGAAAAGGAAAATTAGGATAACCTGGATAACTGGAAAAATATTCTTAATTTATTGTTGAAAAAAGCGTTCGGAACCATGGCAGAAATCGATTACCAGCTCGCCCTGCTTCTGCAGCACAAATTCGACCAAGAAAAAAAACTCGAGTCAGACCTTCGACTCGCCAAATCCCTGCAACAACAATACGAAAACGAAGTAAACCTCCAGAAAAAAGCGCAGGCAGATCTCGAGCTGGCCAAGAGCTTGCAGGAGCACTACCAAAAGGAATTCGAAATCGAACGGCCCCGCCAAAACCTGGTGTACGACGACAAGGCGAAAAGCCTCCCAAATCTGACGAAATCGCTCACCGACCCCTCCTGGGAAGTGATAGATCCCACCCCAGACATCCACGCGCTGTTCATCGCGTTCGACCAGCGCTTCTTCTGGAGCACCCTGGGGGCCGTGACGGTCGGCTGGAGCAAGCGCATGACCACCTGCGCGGGCATTTGTTCGTATCAGGGGCGCGGGGGTATGTGCACTATAACGCTCAGTGAGCCCCTGCTCAAGCTCAGGCCCAGAAAAGATCTGGTGGAGACTCTGCTGCATGAGATGATCCATGCCTACTTGTTTGTGACAAACAACAACAGGGACAGGGATGGACATGGACCTGAGTTCCACAAGCATATGGACAGGATCAATGCTGAGGCAGGTAAATTACTGGTCTATTTCAGTTTTTGGTAGCTGAAAAGTCACTGAGTGTTGATTTTTTTTGTTCAGGCACAAAGATAACAGTTTACCACAGCTTCCATGATGAAGTTAGGTTGTATCAGCAGCACTGGTGGAGGTGTGATGGTCCTTGTCAAAGCTGGAAGCCCTATTTTGGTATGGTCCGTAGGGCTATGAATAGACCACCAGGACCTAATGATAGATGGTGGGGAGAACATTCAAGAAATTGTGGTGGGAACTTCATTAAGGTTGGTGAATCTTTGACCCAATATTTTGTGCCCAGGTAGCAAACTATAGATGTCTATAATAATGTTGAGATTGAAAAAATTAGAATAGTCACTTTTATTTCAGTTTCTCTGTTTTCTGGTTGACTCATCCAATTTTTGTTTCAGAATCTTCTTGAGAAGATACAGATCAAATGTAATGGCTCAGGCTTTGGTTATTATTATCCTAAATATATATAATAGCATTGAGTATCAAGTATATAATCTAGATTCTAGGATAATGGTCAAATTATGTATTATTCTCTATATGGTGATGGTTTACCCAATCAATTCTTCAGTATATCAGTAGCAGCTTTTTTCTTCTGTAGCTTCTTACTACTTGATAATTTTGATAAAAAAATATAGGTAATGTATAGTTTGGGAAGGAGTATATTTATGGCTTATGCACTTTTGATTCATTTGAATTAGCACTCCTGAATCTTCTACAGATCCATAACTGCAGATAGGATTCATAATTTTTTTCTAATTGAATACACATCATTTGCAAGCATTTCTTTATGAATTCCAGGTGAAGGAACCAGAAAAACCAGTGAAACCAAGCGAGTCCAAGCCCATTGTGGACTCTAAAAAAACCCCGGACATCAGGAATTTTCTTCCAACTGCAAAGGTTTCAGACCAATCCAAACCATTTTCCTCAAACAGCAAAGCCACATCTTCCTCCAGCAACATACATACATTATCAAATAATGACAATACCAAAAGTGTTTCAAACCCCATTCCAAAAGCAGGTAACATTTTTGGGTTCACCAATCCAGGGGCAGGTCCAAAACCAGGGAGCAACATCAGAGGTGCTGTCAGAAACACCAGTAACACTATTGTGATCAACAAAAAACCTAGCACAACCAAAGTTGGGGTTGAGACTCCTGAAAATGAGGCTGGTCCTAGTTGTGAGAAAAAAGCAGCCCTACTACCAGGGAGGGCTCTGAGTGAACAAGAATACTCATCTGTGAGGAACCATTGGCTCAACAAATTCACTGACCAGTCCAATGGCAAAAAGAGAGCTTTGAGCTCAAACACTGGGCAACCTACTGAAAAAATTCCCAAGCTGTTGAACACAGCAGTGAAATGTCCAGCATGTTCCAAAGACATCAAAGATGCTGATCTGAATGCCCATCTAGATAAATGCCTGAGTGATAACAATCTCCAAGAATGCATCATCTGTCAGGAAAAAATTGCTGTGGCTGAGTTTCAACAGCATCTCAGCAAATGCACAGAGGAAGCTTTTGGTGATGATGTGTTTGAGGATTGCACAGAAACTGTGATTTGTGTGACTTGTAGGAAGGGAATCCCCAAAGGGCACCCACACAATTGTCAAGAGGAGGAGGATTCAGAGGAAGAAACAAAGTGTGAGGTTTGTGAGAAGACTGTTCCAGCAAAACAGTATCCAGGACATTTGGAGAAGTGCTTGAATGGCATGTACAACAATATTGAGTCACACTTCAAAAGTGCTTCAGAGGAAATGGTGGACTGTCTTGCATGCAGTAAGAAAATTTGCAAACCACAGTTGAACAATCATTTGGAAGAATGCCTGAGTTTGAGTCAGATATTTGATGATGAAAATGAGCCTGTTGAAGGTGAAAAGGAGAGTGACACATACAATTGTCCATTTTGTACAAAGTTATTTGAAGAGAAAGATATGAGCCAACATATTGATGACTGTTTGGAAATTGCAAATTCTTCACATATTTCAAAATGATATGATGAATGAGTTTATATGCAGTGTTAAATTATGTGATACAAATATGATATTTGGTGAATGAATCTTGTAATATATATTTTTTAAATATGTCAAGTCCAGTAAATTCTAAACCCTCGCTAAACCAGTTTTCTCTTATGAAGAATTGTCGAATAGTAAACTTACCAAATATGTAAGTAAAATATTTCTCCATTAGCAGCAATATATATGAATAAACGCTTCATGATATCACTCCAGAACTTCACAATTTGAATTTCAAACCAGAATAATAAATTATGACAAATGACAGCTACTTCAACTCTTCTCGTTTCGACGACATTAAAGCTGAATGGTTATTAGTTTTTATTCCTCTCTCCATCAAGATTCAAAAGGAAAGAAGAAGAATTGTGTCAATTGTCACTTCAACTTCATACTTCATTCATCTTTCAATAACAAACTCAAAAACACGTGTTTGTAAACCAAATTTCATGCTTCCGTTGAAAATACGAGTGAATTGAAGAAAACACTAGATATCCTGTTCATTTCAAAACCCTAACGATGCCAAGATCAAAACGAGATAAAAAAAGTAAGTTATTATTTCAATATACGGATTAGAAGCTCCACAAGTCCTGTTCACACACAACCCATACCATAACTATTATTTTCAGTTTCCCTAACTAAGACTGATAAAAAAGGCCTAGGTTTGAAGCAGAAAATTGTGGAAGATGTGAGAAATTGTGTGGAGAAGTACAAAAGTATATATGTATTCACCTACAGGAATATGAGGAACGAAAAAATGAAGGAGGTGAGAGAAGAGTGGAAACCCAGTAGGTTTTTCTTTGGCAAGAACAAAGTTATTGCCATAGGCTTAGGTAGGACTGAAGAGGAGGAAGTAGAAAAAGACTTACATAAGGTAAAAAGCAAAACTCAATTTCAAGATTGGAGAACTGTATTCCAATTTCCTCTAGGTATCTTCAATTCTGAAAGGCCAAAATGGCCTGCTATTCACAGACTCAAAGAAGAAGGAAGTGGAGGAATGGTTCAACAGTTACTCTGTAGAAGAATTTGCCAGATCTGGGTTCAAAGCAAAACAAACCATAACTCTCAATGAAGGCCCATTGAAACAATTTTCACATGCAATGGAGCCTTATTTGAGGCAGCTTGGGATGCCAACAAAATTAGAAAGAGGTAACAATTACAATTGCCTGGCATGGATGTGATGATGAAAATTATGTTTTTTTTTAATTTTCAGGAGTTGTGACCCTGCTGAAAGACTTTGAAGTGTGTAAGGAAGGTAGTATACTAACACCAGAGCAAGCAAAGATACTGGAGCTTCTTGAACATAGGCTAGCTACTTTCAGGTTGATTCTGAAAGGTAGATGGATTAAAGGAAAGGGTTTTGAGGAGTTTGAAGTTGAAGAGGATGAAGAAAAAATGGAAGAAGATGATGAATAGTTTTTGTTGAAGAATATGTTATGTGGCTTAAGTATAAACATTTGTACATATTTATTGATTATAATATTACCATAAACTTTGAAACAAGTTTATATTTTATAAGACCATAAGTTTTCTACAAGTAAATAAATTAATACTGAATATTTGTTTTGTTATTTAAGCAGTTGACTAGAATCATCCCTCCTATCAATATTTTCAATCCTGGTTACTGGCCCTTCTCAAATAGCATTGTTGCTCATCGCAAAACATTCTTTTAAGTTCTTCTCTTTTGACTTTCCCTGAGGGCGTCATAGGAATCCTATCCACAAACTTGACGCCACCCCTCAGCCTCTGTCTGTCTTGCACCCTCTCGTCGATATACCGGACGATCTCGTCGCCTTTTATTTTACCTTTGTACTTCTCATCCAAGACGATGATTGCCATGGGGTGGTCGCCATCTTCTTCGTGCTTGAGTCCTAAAAAAATCAACAAAACCATAAAGTTTATTCATTGTAAATAACAATGTTTATCTTTAATACTTATTCATTTGCAATTTCAGGTTTCTAACGACAGAACAAAGTTCCAAAACTAGCATCAGCTATGAAGTATAGTTTGCAATAAAAGTGTTACAGTGTGAACGTGTTATTTTCTATAGTGAAAACTAATACAAAAAAAATTTTGATTCAATAATCTGGGATAACATGTTTTATACCCTTATTCAATTTGACCTATTCATCTGAGTTCAGAACAATTTTTTTACCAAAGTTTTTTGAAACTTGACGACATTCAACAGTGTTACCAGACCTCCTGTTTTAACAGGAGATCTACTGTTTTCACTCCAATCTTCTGTTCCTACTGTTTTCACACCGAAATCTACTGTTAACAATATTTGATTCAACAAATGTGTATCATTTTCATCAATTTTGGTTCATATTTGCCTTAAATTTCAATGTTCTTTCTACAGTAAAATTCGTTAATCAGCAACGTCATTTATTTGCATTCTGGGTTGCATGTAAAAAAATGAGGATTGAAGACAGCTCTTCTGTTTCCAACTTTGTCACATTTTATAATAGATTTATTATGCAAACGTTGAGCGAATATTTTCACAAGTGAATTCATTGAAAACGAATCAGCGAATTATCTAGGGTTATTGCTTCATACTAAAAGTTCTTTAACATAAAAAAGAGGTCAAAGTGAAGTCCTGTTATTCTTTTGATTCTAGTTCTTATACCCTAATGAAGCTACATAATGAAGAACATATAAGAGTTTAAATAATGACTTTGCTTCAGAATTCATGATTTTGATGTTTTTTACGATGTTATTTCATGAAAAAAATATTAAATAATGACTGTTCCAGAATTCATGATTTTGTTGTTTTTAACGATGTTATTTCTTAAAAAAAATTATCTACTGTTCAGGTAGGCAAATCTCCTGTTTTATTTAGTCCTGTTCTACTGTTGAGAAAAATAATCCATCTGGCAACACTGCGATATTGAGAAAATGTTGAGAAAAGAATTGACAAGCTCAGCCAGCTTTGAGAGAGAAAAAATATGTCTGCCCTACTGGCCCTAGTAATTAGTATTGTCTTTTTGTCGTCAAGATTGCAAAAAAGAAGATGTCTTATATATAACCTGTATGTAATTGACAAGTTCAGCCAGCGTTGAGAGAGGAAAAATATGTCGGTCTGCCCTACAGTGGCTTAGGTTAGGTTTAAGCCACTGTAGTCTGTTCTAGTGCAGTCTTTGTCGTCAAGATTGCAACTTAAAATAATAAAAATGTTATGATTGTGACGTAAAAAAAGATAAGAAATCTAAAAATAGATTTATAATGTGTTTGGAATGTTCAACAATTATTCCAAGTTTACATATGCTCACAAAATATTAGAAATAATCAGAATAACGAAAATAGTACTAGAAAAACAAACCAATTATATAGAGTTTAGGTTATATAAGTCCTATTCTTTGTTAGTCATTTTCATTATTTTAAGTTGCAATCTTGATGACAGAGACAACAATAGGATGGATTACAGTGGCTTAATAGGTTAACCTATTAAGCCACGTACTGTAGGATGGATAGACATATTTTTTTCTCTCAACGCTGGCTGAACTTGTCAATTGGTTTGTTTTTGTTTTCTTCATCCTGATTATTGTCTTCTTCTCTTCATAACATTTTCGTTATTTTTAGTTGGAATCTTGATGACAAAGACAACAATAGGATGGATTACAGTGGCTTTATAGGTTCTCAAAGCTGGCTGAACTTGTCAATTCGGATAAGTACAGTTTACTATTGAATGCTTTTTTGCATACAGACATGCGATCTGCATTCACAGTGTGAATAATCGTTGGATGCATGGACTACGAGCAGATATAATTCGATGTTTTGCGTGGTATTAGCCAGGAAAGTAGTTGGTTTTCGGATCGTGGTCTACTATAGACATTCGAATCGAGCGGTGTTTGAGACTCTCCTTCTTTCAAATATAGCCCATAATGAGGTTTGGATAAAAATGAGTTTGCTTGAGAAAAAACTCACCGATGACTACCGACTGCCGTACAGCCGGGTGGTGGGACAGCTCGAGCTCCAAGATGGCGGGCGGGATGTGCCAGCCGCGGTACTTGAGCATCTCCTTGAGCCTGTCCACCACGTAGAAGTAGCAATCGTCGTCGTACTTGACCACGTCGCCAGTACGAAACCAGCCCTCTTCGTCGTACCTGTTGGAGCAGTCCCTGTCGTAGTAGCCGTTCATCACGGTGGCGCTTTTTACGCGCAGCTCCCCTGGCCGGTTGGGCCCCAAAATCTCCCCCGACTCAGGGTCCACCACCTGAAGAGATTGATCTGATATCATTCCAGTTTCATTTCGAGGTTTTTCAATAGAAAGTTATCATGGCGGATTTTGACATTTGACAGATTCAGGGAAAATCTAGGGAAAAATTCGACACTTGACAGTTGACAAAATAAGTGTTTCATGTCAAAATTGAATTGAAATGGAAACAAATCCAAATTGAAGAATATCTATAAAGATATTTCTTAGAAATAAAAGGCACAAATAAGAAGGATATTGTTCTGGAATTTGGATTTGTTCACATTTTGATTCATTTTGGACATGGAACACTCATTTCGTCAACGGTAAAGTGACAAATTTTCCCTAGATTTTTCCCTATCAATTGACCCTTCCCAGAATAGAAAGTTATCATGGCGGATTTTGACATTTGACAGAT
Organism: Chrysomela aeneicollis; assembly: GCA_029955515.1. Classification (NCBI taxonomy): domain Eukaryota; kingdom Metazoa; phylum Arthropoda; class Insecta; order Coleoptera; family Chrysomelidae; genus Chrysomela; species Chrysomela aeneicollis. Next base: position 14,020,350 of record JARUHQ010000018.1, on the reverse strand, counting down.
TTAGGGAAAAATCTGGGGAAAAACTTGACACTTGACAGTTGAGAAAATAAGTGTTCCATGTCAAAATTGAATTAAAATGGACACGAATCCAAATTCCAGAATATCGATATAGATATTTCTTAGAATTAAAAGACACAAAGAAAGAGGATATTTTTCTAGAATTTGGATTTGTTCACATTTTATTTCAATTTTGACATGGAACACTCATTTTGTCAACTGTCAAATTTTTCCCTAGATTTTTCCCCAAATCTGTCAAATATCAAAATCCGCCATGATAACTTTCTATTCTGGGAAGGGTCAATTGGAGTTATTCTAGAATATATTTTTTAGGGAAGTTATTTCGCAACTAGCGAAAGTTGTTTCGTGACGAAAAAAATAGCACACACGTTTGCATGAATTGATGTATATGTATTAGTACCTAAGTATATATACTTAACTATATATAGTTACGTTAAGCACTGTCATAAGCGTTTTTGTCACATACCGTATCAAAATATTTATTGGATTTTCTGGTCCAATTCGTAACTAATTTCGATGTGTAACTTTTACATAACCTCTATATTCTCTTTAGAAAAATTAGTCTGGAACTATTTCTTCTACATTATTTTCGATGATGTTGATGATGGCAGCAGGTGACATCATTCCACAACTGGCTATTGAAGATCGAGTAATTTCCACTTTTTCAAATATGAGATGAAAGCCCTAACCATCATATTTTTCGGTTAATATCAACATACGCACTGCTGTATTCCTGGTTGCGTAATTATACCTACTGGCAACAATGGTGACATTTGAAAATAACTCTCATATTTGTGACATTCGTGTAGGAATTTGGTTTTAAATTCATCAGTTCCATCAGTTACATTTTTGACACGACTTTCCGTGAAATGAAAACATTTATGGCGGCTATATGCTGCTCGTGCTAAACGACTACTCGTGCGAAATATGACATATTTTCCACACTTGTTAGGTAATATACCATATACATATTGATAATTTTCACATCGTGATATTATTTTTTTCATATAGTTTTCACAGGAATTAGTAAAGCAATTTTCTACGTCAAAGTTATATTAACAATCTATGACCCGGCACAATAAAACTGATCTTCGAACGTAGATTGAAGATTCTGTTTCAAATCATCATGACGTCGATCCAATCGACTGAATGTCATCATCATCGAGTACCTCAGGTACTATCAGCAGAAAAATGTGCCAGGCACGTTTCTGATAAGATATCTCGCGGGTCCATCAAGATATCGTCAACGACCGCGACATCGCAATAAAACTACCCAGAGATTCCTGTGACGGGAGTTCCTCAAGGCTCCCACCAGGGGCCCCTGCTCTCACCTGTACCACAGTGGAATTTATCTGCCAATTTGGTCTTGCAAGATTTATTTTGTAATTAGACATTTCACAGACTTTATTTTGTAATTGAACCGAGTGCTCCATTTACAAAATTAATATCGGAAATGGAATTCACTTGCAAGATGAATTTTTATTTATCATGCAATCAGACTAATTGATTGCCTTTTTTGGAATTGACTAACTGCAGAATTAATCTAGCAATTTTAGATCAGATGCAACATTTTCAATATTTATTATGCAGGTCGTTTTTAATTTAACGATGTAATGTCAATTATGTTGGGAAATTTACAGATGAATGTTACGAAAGTGAATACTTCGAATAATAAAATGAGAAATGAGTGCTTATTACGAGTTATATAGTTTGGTGTCATCATTATAATATGCCGCTTTTCTTATTACAATGTTGTTTTCTTCTCATTATTATGAATGATCAATCTTTTAAATGTATTTTTTTATAATTATAACTTCTCATTATTCCGTTCCGTTCCGTTCCGTTCCGTTCCGTTCCGTACCGTTCCGTTCCGTTCCGTTCCGTTCCGTTCCGTTCCGTTCCGTTCCGTTCCGTTCCGTTCCGTTCCGTTCCGTTCCGTTCCGTTCCGTTCCGTTCCGTTCCGTTCCGTTCCGTTCCGTTCCGTTCCGTTCCGTTCCGTTCCGTTCCGTTCCGTTCCGTTCCGTTCCGTTCCGTTCCGTTCCGTTCCGTTCCGTTCCGTTCCGTTCCGTTCCGTTCCGTTCCGTTCCGTTCCGTTCCGTTCTATTCTATTCTATCGCGAGGCCATGAATCACAGTCAGCTGCGCGCCGCCGAGATAATGACTTCCGGTATTCTCGGAACACAGCACAGTCCCTAACTATAATATATAATTTGAAATGAATTTTTTCAACCATCATCACCCACCTTGTACCACACCCCTCGCACGGGCAACCCCACCGTCTCGGGGTTGCGCTTGTAGAGCTCGCGCTGCCTCTTGTGGTGCACCTGGAAGCTGGCCAGCAGGCCGACCTCGGTCTGCGCGTACGTGGGGATGAGGTCGGTGTTGGGCAGCAGCTGCTGCAGCGCGAAGAAGTACCTCTTGGAGAGGGCGGCGCCTCCAGTGGCAAGGCGCAGCAGGCTGGCGCAGGAAGCGTCCGCAGGCATGCCGTGCTTCACCAGCTCGGTCACCTGGAAGGGGCTCAGGAAGACGCCCGAGACCTGGGGGAAAAACCATTTGAAAGAAGATCTTGAAATTCTGCAACTCCCTCCGGAGAAAATTCCCCGGCCCTACCTTATACTGGTCCACCAGGTGCCAAAACCTCCCGGCGTCGAAGGTGCTGCTCAGCAGGCGACTCACTCCCGTGCAAGCAGACAAAAACAACCCCATCCCCGCCGAGTTCCAGTACATGGACCCGTAGTTGAGGAAGCTGGTGCCACCCTTCCTCACCCCCATCTCGTACAGCTGCCGCTCCCTGTCCACATCATCGTTCTTGGGAGGCGGCACCAGCGGCGAAGCGTTATAAAAGTAGTGGTGGTTGACGCAAACACCCTTGGGGAACCCCGACGTGCCACTCGAGAAGTAGATGATGGCCGTCTGTTTGGGGTCCTCCACGAAAACCGGCTCAAACTCAGCCTCCGCAGCGTCCTCCTGCAGAAACTCGCTGAAGGAGGTGTGCCCCAGGTGGTCCTCCCCGAAGACGACCACCTCCGAGTCGAGCCCAGCCCTAGCCAGGCAACGCTCGATTTCCCCCACGGAGCGCGCTATGGAGAAGACTATCTTGGGCCGCACTTGGGCCACCAGCTCCTGCATCTCGATCTTGGAGAGGGCTGGGTCCAGAGAGCAGGGGATGGCGCCCAGGAAGAGGGAGGCGAGGACGGGCACGCAAGCGTCGAGGTGGTTGTCCGAGCAGCCGGTGACGATGTCGCCCCGCTTGATGCCCCTCTTGGAGAGGGCGATCGCCGTTCGGATGCTGCGTTGGAGGAGGGTGGCGAAGGTGTCGGTTCGGTCGGTGTCGGCGTCGATCTGCAAGTTTTTTGGGGGTTTGGAACCTGCAGGTGGTTGGGTGGGTCGGTGCGATTCATATAGTAGTAGTAATGCTTTATTTATCAAAGATAATGTTTACAACAAGGGGGACGCCAATAAAAAAAATATATAAATAACAACATAGTGTAAAAATAAATAAATAAATAAATAAATAAACAAATATACAAGTATGTAAATATAAAAATGTATGTAAATAGGTACAGATTTCCAAATAAGAATGAATATAGGACCACTAAATCCCTGTCGGATTATTTTTCAGATGAGCAATCAGTGATTTTTTGAATACATTTTCGTTCTTACTATTTTTTATATATTGCGGTAGATGATTGAATTGTATTACTCCTTTATGAAATAAATTCCTCATTGAACTCATTTTATTGCTCGTTTTAACATAAAAATTCATCGAACATGCTAATCTTGTACCAATTTCATGTATTTGTGAAATGGGAACCAGTTGACACTGTAAGTATTGAGGTAGGATGTTATTCACGATTTTAAAAATAAATATCATGGTTTGTACATAAAGAAACTCATCGATCTTCAACCAATTTAAACAATTCGTCATCAATTCCACACTAGTATACTTATTACAACCCAAAATTACTCTCATAGCTTTATTCTGAATGACTTGTAACCGATCAAAATTTGCTTTGGAGCATCCGGTATAAATTAATGAGGAACAGTAATAAAAATGTGGTAGAATAAGTGTATTGTAAACTGTGAGCCTAGCGTACATTGATAAAAATGATGAAATTCTTCTCAAAAAACCAATTTTTTTACCTATTTTTTTGCATATATAATCCATGTGGCTAATGAATTTCAGTTCATTATCCAGTATGAAACCTAAATATTTGATTTCATTCACACTTTCTAGGCACTGGTCATTTATTTTGATACTCAAATTAAGGGTTGAGAATTTAGCACGTAAAACTGGATTACCAATGAACATAAATTTCGACTTAGTTTCATTCACTTTCAATTTGTTAATTTTAAACATCCCAGACATCTTTCTCAATTCGAAATTAATTGTTTGCACCACTTCAATAAAATCTTCACCATAATAGTAGATGAGTGTGTCATCTGCAAAAAAGTGAATTTTACATTTTTGTAGAACGTTGCCTAAATCATTGATATAGATAATGAAAAGTAGTGGCCCAAGTACACTTCCTTGAGGAACACCAATGTTGTTCAATTCTGGATTCGATGTTGAATTATTAAGTTTTGTTACCTGAAACCTATTTGTTAAATAGTTCTCAATCCAAGAATAAACCACCCCATCGAAACCATATTTCTTCAGTTTTAGTAATAATATATTACGGTCTAGAGTTTCGAAAGCTCTTTTAAGGTCAATAAAAACTGAACAGATGCCAACTCTTGGCCTATCTAAGATATTTTTCATGTCAGACACAACTAATTGAAGCGCTGTTTCACAAGAATGCGAATTACGAAATCCAGATTGGTAGCTTTGGAGTATTTTATTCGATGAACAGAATTTAACTATTTGATTGTACACTACTAGTTCCAACAATTTCTCACAAAAAGGCAACATATTGATTGGTCTTAGTTGATCAGCTTTGTTTGTATTCAATACTTTCGGAACGGGAACTATAGTTGAGGTTTTGAATATCTGTGGAGTTACACCCTGATTTAGACTCAAATTAATCATATTCAGCAAAGGATAGCCCACGACATGAAATAGATTCTTGCTTGCAGCGGTTCGAATTTTTTTTTCTGAATCGTAACTTGCTGTAGATAGGAATGTTGCATTTCATAACTCGCTGATATGGTTTGAAATGCATCATAACTCGCAGTGAATTCAAAGGAATCATTACAATTCTTAACTTGCAGCAATTCGAAATTTCTCAGCTTTATAAATTGCTGTGGATAAAAATATTGCATCTCATAACTCGCTGATATGGTTTGAAATGCATCATAACTCGCAGTGAATTCAAAGGGATAACTACAATTCTTAACTTGCAGCAATTCGAAATTTTTCAGCTTTATAAATTGCTGTGGATAAAAATATTGCATCTCATAACTCGCTGATATGGTTTGAAATGCATCATAACTCGCAGTGAATTCAAAGGGTTAACTACAATTCTTAACTTGCAGCAATTCGAAATTGTTCCGCTTTATAAATTGCTGTGGAGAGAAATGTTGCATCTCATAACTCGCTGATATGGTTTGAAATGCATCATAACTCGCAGTGAATTCAAAGAAATCATTACAATTCTTAACTTGCAGCAATTCGAAATTTTTCCGCTTTATAAATTGCTGTGGATAAAAATATTGCATCTCATAACCCGCTGATATGGTTTGAAATGCATCATAACTCGCAGTGAATTTGAAGGAATCATTACAATTCTTAACTTGCAGCAATTCGAAATTTTTCCGCTTTATAAATTGCTGTGGATAAAAATATTTCATCTCATAACTCGCTGTAGTTTGGAATGCATCATAACTCGCAGTGAATTCAAAGGAATCACTGCAACTTGCAGCAATTCTAAATTTTTTCCTGATTCGTAACTTGCTGTAGATAGGAATGTTGCATTTCATAACTCGCTGTAGTTTGAAATGCATCATAACTTGCATTCAAATGAATCACTTACACTTCTTAACTTGCAGCAATTCGAAATTTTTACGCTTTATAACTTGCTGTAGATAGGAATATGGCATCTCATAACTCGCTGTAGTTTGGAATGCATCATAACTCGCAGTGAATTCAAAGGAATCACTGCAACTCTTAACTTGCAACAATTCGAAATTTCTCCACTTTATAACTTGCTGTGTAGATATAACTGATGTTACATCTCATAGTTCGCTGTAGTTTGAAATGTATCATAACTTGCATTCAAAGGAATAACTTACACTTTTTAACTAGCAGCAATTCGAAATTGTCCCGATATATAACTTGCTGTGGATAGAAATTATGCAGCTCATAACCCGCTGTGGTTTGAACTGTATCTAAACTTGCAGCGAATGACTACAGTTTTTAACTAACAGTGAATTCAAATGAATCACTACAATTTTTAACTTGCAGCAATCAGAAATGTCCTAACTTGTTGTTATGCGAAGTGTCATAACAGTCATGACTCGGTATGGTTCGAAAAATTGCACCTCATAACTTGCAACGATTTGAAAATGATAACTTTTACCTTGCCGTAATAAAAATTTTTCAATTTGATCATACTATTTTTTCATAATACGATACCTCCAAACTTATACAATCATCGATTGCGATTGTTATATCGCTGCCTCCATATAACACGATTATTACAACATTAACTAACAACAATTCAAAATTTTCTCATCTCATAACTTGCTGTGACTTGAAATGTTGCATCTCATAACTTATGCTGTTGTTTGAAATACCTCTTAACTCGCACCGCATTGGAAGAGATCTGGAAATATTGCATGATGATTCAATATATTTTATTATGGTACTTCATAAGTTGCAGCGAATTGAAAAAATTCACTACGACTGTTAACTGCCAGAAATTCGAAGTGTTCTCATTTCATAACTCGGTGTGGTTCAAAATATTGCATCTCATAACTTGCAGCAAATTATGGGAAACTACTTTTTTTAACTAATCGGCATTCGAAGTTATTGCACTTGAAATACCTAATTGAAAATGAAGAATTCGACTCAATCTCCGAATACATAAACTCTATCGCATTTTCCGCTATCACCTTCATTATCAAAGCCTATGACTCTATAGGATTCTAAAAATAATGTACGTAATAATTGTTATGTAATTTTATGGTTTTTTATCAAAACGATTTTGTTTTTATATGATAGCAGTATTTGAGTTTCTACTACTGAATCATCTGATTTTGTAAACTGTGGATGGTTTAACCGGTCATAATAAACGATGAATATTCTTGTTTTTACATTTATAGTGGTTGTGTACTTTTCTAAACAAATAAAACTATGATGGCCCCTTACCCGGAAGTTTTTACTTTTATCAGAATCTATGGAAACCGAAATTATTACAAATAATTTAGGTACCTACAAATAATTCGAATTGTTATTTTATCTGAGTTTCTGTTATTCGTCGAAGTCATATAGGTATCACATTTCGAATGATTTATAGCTTATTCAATATTACGACACAAAAGAGAAATTGTAATAGAATGAAGATTTTATCAAACTCATTTCCATGATAAACGTATATTGAACAATACTCGTTTATCATTGTTGACAAACATTCAGTCGAGATAACCAAAATTCGATTCATCACCCGCCCTCACAGTTTCTCAGAACTGACTTTTTACCTGAGCGATTTTCTCCCCGTGTTGCTTCATCCTAGTGAAGAAGACGTTGCCCACTCCTCCCAGGTGTTGCACTGGAAAATCCACCGGATCCGTCTTGATGATGTTTCCTTCCCTCCAAAAATGCATTTCACTAGCACGACCGTACACAGATAAATGCTCGAAAATATTTACAAAATTTATTATTTATATTTATGCGCACCGAGTCGACCTTGAAATCGGGTAATGATTACTTACTACTCGATCAGCGTCACTCAACAGATATGCATATACACACGGTCACATACTTTTTCAGGAAGTTCTGTTGACCATCATCCTGATGACACCTTCCTCAACCACATATCTGACGCGTTTTTTCCCATGCGGGCGTCAGATATATATACAGAGATAAATAGTTTATCTTCTCCTACAGAGTGGTACCAGAAAACAACATGGAAACGTTCTGATCACTCATGGGAAAGTGTTTTTGAACGATTGAATGCACCTCTATTAACGTTCCAGTGAGAAGAATTCGAGAAATCTCCTTGTAGGTATAGTGCATTGTATGGAAAACAAAAGCATAAATCTACAGATATAGCGATAAAAATCTGCGACTGTAGAAAGCATATGGGAGCGTTAAGTAAACAATTAAACTTACCTTATATGAATAATTAAATAGTCACATTCAAATATGGTGAGTCAGTGACCATCAAAATGGAAATCATTCGTCAAAAAATAATATATCCTGCAAACAAATAATTGATATTCGAGAACACTTTGTATGCCTATCATCACCAATTCAACAATGTAATAATGAAGGTGAGTCAAAGCACCAAAATTCTATACTCATCAAATAGTCGTTCAAATCTAATCAGGTTGTTTCATAACTTAGTTAAAAGCCCACAACATTATTACATCTCCCCTGCCATCACCATATTCCTGATATCCCTCCTTCTGACTTTTCCCGAGGGCGTCATGGGAATAGAGTCCACGAATTTCACCCCAGCCCTCAGCCTCATCCTATCCGGTACCCTTTCAGCGACAAATGCCTCCAATTCGCTTTCCTTCGCCTCCCCTCCCACTCCGGGCTTCAAAACCACCAAAGCCATGGGGTAGTCGCCATCCTCCTCGTGAGGTATACCAACCACCACGGCGTTCATCACAGCCGGATGATCTTTCAACACCTGGAAGCGGTTATTTATCACGGAGTGCCCCAAGGAGACCTTCCCGGCCCCAAGCTGAAAACTATTTACCTACCTGTTCTATCATCACCGGTGGCACCTGCCACGATTTGTACTTGAGCATCTCCTTTATCCTGTCCACCACATAAAAGCATTTGTCCTCGTCGTAGTAAAGTATGTCTCCGGTGAGCAGCCATCCATCTGAGTCAAAGGACTCGGAAGAACTTGTGTTGTAGTAGCCGTTCATGACGATTTTCGAATCGATCCTGAGCTCGCCTTCTTGATGTGGGCCACACAGCTTCCCTGTCTCAGGATCCACCACCTACAACATTGAAAAGTCCCAAATGGAGTCCCCAGCGAGTACTCTGCGATACCTTGCATCTCAACCCTGGGGCTACCATTCCGACTGACTTGGGCTTGTTGTGCAGGTAGAGGCATTCTTTGACCTCGTTGAGGTTGAACGTTGTTACGATTCCTGCCAGTTCAGACTGGCCGTACACTTGGTAAACGAAGGTGCCCGGAAAGAGGTCTCTGAGCTCTTTCAAGCACCTTTCTGAAATAGCAGCGCCCCCAGTCACGCATTGACAAAGACTGGTGGTATCGATCCCTTCGGGGCGACCGAAATGCACCAGGTCGGCGGCTTGCGAGGGGGTCAGAAACAAATTCGTCAACTGGAAACAGAAATATATACGAACGCCAGTGGGATGAAATGCAACTAGGCGTGAGACGGGAGTAATGATATCGAGACGGGCTCGTAGATTATACGAGGCCGGTTCGTTGAAGTGCGGGACCAAGGACTTACTCGATACTTTTCGATGAGATGCCACAGTTCTGATAGTTGGAATCCGGGGCAGATGAGTCTGGAGCCGCCAGTAGTGATAGTTGTGGTTAAATAGAGAACCGCTGAGATCCAATAGAGCGTTGAGTATGTCAAGCCGACGAGGGGGACAGGAACACTGAATTGTCTGAAAGTAGCACGCGTGGCGCTTATAAGGGTGTCTTGGATGTATCAAACGACTCACATTATTGAATGGGCTTGGACTAAGAGAGCGTAATGGTGAATCAATATGCCTTTTGGCAGTCCTGTGGTGCCGCTACTAAACAGAATTACAGCAGTGTCTTGAAGACTCTCGATTTGATTTGGAACGAACCGTTCTTCGTCTTCACAAGCTTCCAAAAACTCGGAAAACTCTGTGTGTTTGATAGAATTTCCGAAAACGACCAAATCAGATTCAGCTTCTAGAAAATGGGATCTTTGGGAAGATAGGTCGTTGCCAGAGCTGCATACACATACCTGCTTCCTGCAAGGACGTTTCTATGAGTTCTACAGCATTGGGTATAACGAAAATTATCTTGGGTTTGACTAGCCTCAAGAGATGAGACGTATCCATGACTGATAAGGTTGGATCTAAGCAGGCCACGGGGACTCCGATGAACAGGCTGGCTATGAAAGGTACGCAGGTGTCTTTGTGATTGTTGGTGCACATGATGACTACGTCCTTCTTGGTGAGGCCCCGTTTTCGAAGATGAAGAGCTGTTCTCACACATCTCGTGAGAACGTCAGAGTAGGAGTCTTCTTCTTCCGTGACAGTGAGATACTTGAAATTGGTAGACCGATAGGATTGGTTTGTGATGAAGGGTTTTATTGGATGACTTTAACATTGTAGTAGCCGTTGTACAGTTTTAATTACTTAACGGTTTTCGTGAGGAGCCCACTTCCTAGTGAGATTTTTCCTGATACCTATAACCCTTAAAGTTTTAAGAAAAATTCCAATAGGTACCCATTTCCTTCTTCCTTATACTGGCTTGATCGATGATACATCATGAACATTATAGTCAATATATGAAAAAAATAAGAGCTATGGTATAAGCCAATCCAGAACACGTGATCAAAAATGGCTGCCTTGAGGCACACACGGAGTGTTTTGTCTATTTGATTACATGTGTTTTTGTGTTTATGGTTTGAATTTCCTTTTTGAAGGTTTCAAAAGTGAATACAATGGCTTGTGATAATAAAAGTAATTATCTGTTATCGTTAGAGACTGAAGATAAAGATATTGCATTACGGAAAAAATCAGAGTCATCCAAGGCATCGATCCTTTCACTCTGATGGATCAGTTAAAGAATCTGGTTTTCCTAAAATTTGAAAGCACATTTCGCAACAAATACCTTCATGAAAATTTATGTAACTTTTTACCTTTCAAAAAATGTTTAGCACATACTTTAGCATACTTTAGTTTAACTTCTGAGATCTTTTCTTTTGATTGCTTTCAACCATCTTTCTCTTCAGATTTTTGAGAGTTCATTCAATTTCGTTTTGTGTGCAAAATGTAGTACACTGGGGGTATATTGAAAAACTTATCACATCATCACGATTTCCTCGACTCCCACACTTAACAACACAACAAGCATGTGGCATGTTTTTGTAGTTCTATCTTCAATTTTATGAGAAAATTCACAAATCACAATATAGTCTAAACACAGAATATTCACAAATGAATGTTTAAATTCGTTCTGGAGTTAAAACTTATTTCAAATTGAAATCACAAGGTTCAAATAGCTAGAGTTCTAATGCACTCAAACGGTTTGTATGCCTCAAGGTATCCATCTTGAATTTGATTTGACAGCGTCTTGGTTTGGTCCATTGTATAGTATCTAAATGCTGCATAATTAACGACTACTATGATTTCCGATCATTCATTGCAACCCTGTACATTCGTTCAAAAACGGCATTCCATACATTTTTTTGGTCTATGTAGGTGCGTACCTGCAGAGTTTTATTCTTAAATCTCTTCATGCTGTTGAAAAATTGATGACCTAGACCTCCTACATATGGCTCAAAACCCAATGGGTTGTCAATTATGAAATCTTCCTCGTCATATTTACTAGAATTTGGATCTGAAAATTCGTTGATACGAAAAAAGACACTTGAATGGTTGAAATGAAGCATAATCACATCTGCATAATCATTTTTTTCTTTGGAGATGTGTAGTGCTATTACTAAGAAACAATTATTTCGTCAAAAATGTCTCACCATTTTTCTCCATTCTTGACGTATCGTGAAGTTATTATTATTGTTGTGTACCTGAGATGTATCTGGAATGAAGAGCAAATGACACCCAGCTTATCTGAATGGGTTCTGTTTCAAGACGTTACATTTGACATGTGTTTGTAACTGGCATTTTAGATCAGTTACTATGAACACGAGACTGTGTTCTCTATACATATTATTACAACAATGTAAGGAGAATCGCGTGATGATATAATGGCATCTTCAAAACTCCCATTGGGAATTTAATTACAAGCATGCGCTGGAAATAAAAGACATACATTTGACGATATGCAGTCCAGTGTGCAGTGTTGGGTTATCTTACATTTTCCTGCTGGTAATTTGGCTTTTCTGAACTACAAAATGTGCCCAAAGGATAATGAACAGAAAAAACTTTCATTTATAAACCATCACCAAGTCCTGATGATGATCTGCCATATGCGATATATTATCAATTTCTTTTGAAACATGCACTTTTTTTCGATCAATTACACTACACGCCATTCATTTCTAGAATAAGTAAACAGTATTATGGACATTCCAAAGGGTCAAAGGGATGTGTAGTAACCCCCTTTATTTTATATTCTGCTTAATTGGTTTTCCAAAAATATTAGAGTTCCTTATTTTATACAATACACTACGAGCTGAATCTAACAATAACGCCCAAATTTAGGAGATGTATTCAACCTGGGATAAAGGAGCATATCTAGCAGTTCTAGCAAGTTCAACCTACAACTGTTGAGACTACCTCACTGCCCAGTAGATTCTGGTAGTTGACATTAGTACACCTTGATTATGAAAAATGATGTATAAAAAATTGCATATTCGAGCATCTAACTCGAAATTGACGTGAATGATTAAAGATAATCGATTTCCAATAGGGAGATAATAGCTAGTTTATGCCGTGGTCGAGGTTATATGTTGAATATTTCAGTTCTGGGAAAACGAGGATGTTCGTCATCAAGACATAAATGAAACTATAACTACACGAATGGAAGAAAACTGAATTTTTGCTTCGATTACCGAACGTTAAGACACGTAATGCTATTCTTCCTTATTCGAAGAATAGTATATTTAATGTGTGAAACTTGATAATATATTTTTTGATTCACCTTGGATATATTTCTCTGGAAACTTTGACACTGCATAGGTGTCAACATAAGAATGATCGCTCTGTAGGTATGGAGACATGAGGATTGAATAAAATAGACTCTTGTGTTTTATTACGAAAATATTTTGACGAAAATGTTTCGAAGAAAATGGAATAGTTAACAATTTATCTTACTACTGCAAAGTTCAGTCATCATCTTCGTCTAATAACAAATATAAACGTTTCGGTCGAGTGTCCTCATCAGAGCTGTCATCGTCATCATTGAGGAATCTGAGAAAATATGCAATACGTTAGATATACGCTCGATAATAACAAACTTAGAAATAACAGTCCATAGGATGTTCGAATCAGGAAATAAATAAATGATGATAATGATAGTTGAAAAAAAAAAGTTAGGTATCTAAAGAAATGTCACTCACCTCTGATTTTTCTTCTCAATTCCGTGAATTTTCTTCATTAAATTATCGCCTCTAGTAGGAAAATCTTTCTTTTTTTCATGAGCATACTTGATACCGAACTTGCTTTTCTTTTTATGATTTTCGCTATCATCTCTAACAAATCCTCCATTGAAGTCTTTGCAATCATTATCATTTCCTGGATTCTTCCTATTGGATCTGTAACATTTCTCTGCAGAGTTATCTCTTCTCCCACTGTCATCCTTGACTTGCTTGGTACCTTCTTCAGAATCATTTGGCTCTTCTTCTTCATCGATATCATCATCATCTTCATCTTCTTCGGAAACTTTGGGCTTCTTGGTTTTGTGCTTACTTCTTTCTTCGTCAGCCTCTGCGTCGTTCTTCTTGATCCTTATTTGTTTCTTCAATCTCCCATCTACTTCTTCAGAGTTACCTTTATATTTATTTTTCTTTTTGATAGTTCTTTCTGAATATGCGTCCTCGGATTCTTTCTTTGTGTTCTTGAAATTGTTCTTAATTGGTGTTGGAAGAATTTCACCAGAAACTTCTTCTGATGAATCTTGACTGGTCCTCTTCTTCTGCTGTTTTTTTACGCCTTTTTGTTTCTTTTCACTCTCAGCAGAATAATCATCCTTATTTGTATTTATGGTTGGGGTTTTCCCAAACTTCGATTTTTTCGACTTTTTTTCGATATCATTATCATTATCGGTGTCATGTTTATTTACCTTTGAGTATTTGTTAACCTCTTTTTCAGAATCATTGTTCTGATGAGATTTATTGTTATTTACGGATTTGTTTTTTGTTGCTTTCATCTTATCTGTACCTTTTTTTGTTTCTCTGTTATCGGTATATTTTTCCTCGTTCTTGTAGTCATACTTTTTGGCCTTACGCTGTATATGCTGTTCTTCGTCAATGCTATTCTCGTTAGTGTTTTTATTAAGGTTTTTATTATACGCTTCTGTAGATATAATTATAAGTAGGAATATCACCAGGAAGATATAACAAAATACCCTGGAAGAAAAGGAATATATATGGATTGATGGATGGATATATTATCAACATTTTTCTCACCTCATCTTGGCAATGATTCAACTGATGAAAAATAGCAACTAAAGCCCAAGATTCATCTTAATTCGTGGTACTGAATAGCAGCTTCTGTATCAATATACATTCGAGTGAAATCGCCAGCCAAAATATAGGAAATTCAAAGTGACACTCAAAACAAAACCACTAGGAAATATCAACTAGTTATTAGATAATTCAATGGATTAATGGTCTCTTTTCATTTTCATCGGTGTTCAAACGAGATATTTTTAAACTCTGGCAATCTTTTCCTGAAATGGTCCAGTGGCGTGACTGCCAATTTTTGCCGAGGCAACTAAAAATGCAAAAATAATATCGGCTCATGATCTTGATGAGCACTGAAAGGGGAGAAACACCGGAGTGGCCTGCTCAATTACCAGATTTCAACCCACTGGACCTTTTTCGCGGAGCGGATAAAATGAAATTTCATGGAACATGAAGATCATCAGCTACGCCGAAAATTGTGATTCAGACGCCTATGGCAGGGGCCATCGCTGGACCAGTGACGTCTATCAGGGCGTCAAAATCGTCCCTAAAAATAGCTTTTCCTCTAAACTTTGCTATTTGCGCTGTCATGGGCTAATTTCGTTTCAGTTCGTCCCGAGGGAAACTGCAGAATCCCGTTTTTCATTTCGTGTATTGTAAGTTGTTTTTTCTGCTACACGTGTGTATTTTTTTTATCTGTGCTCTGGAGGCTTTCGGTTTTGGAAATACATGGAACTGAAATAACGGAACATCCTGAATTTTGGTAATTTTTGTTGGCCCAATTCACATATTTTAATATGTACTGATTACAGAAACATGTTTTCTCCAGATTCAATTAATTTTTCCTAGAAAGTTTCGATGATAACATTTCACGATATGGTTGTGAATTTGAAGACAATTCCTGGAAATTTTTGTATTTGTTGTTGAGAGAATGATTTTTCTCGAGGTCAATTCGACAAGTATTTCTTACAATTTTGGCTATTTTGATTGAAAACCTATATTCTATGAAAAAAAAAAAAAAAGCAAATTGGTATGCGTGAAGTTGAAAATCGGTCCATCCGTTCGAAAGTTATGGCGATTTGACAAATTCTGTTGTTTCGATACGAAATATAATTCAAATAATTTTATTCATTCAAAAATAATGACAAATTTTATGCACTCCAAATCATTGAAAAATATGAATGTATATACAGGGTGAGTCATTGATATGGGAAAGCTCGATTGCATCTACACTGTTAATGATATTGAAATACACCAAACGGCACTGCAAATGGGAGGTTAAAGTGCAGTTTGTAAAATTATTTTCTCCTATACAGGGTTTATCATTTTTGCGGAGCACCTTCGAACATGCCATTTTTAAATGACACCCTGTATATTTTTACACATTCTCTCTTTGTTGAACTTCATATATATGTTAAGTTTTTGCAATTCGCTTCAACCGTTCAGATGTTTTTCAAGTTTTTCTAAAAATGGACGCGTTTGCAGGCACTGTTTCAAAAAATCGCAGTGCACTCGGTTTTCGGAATATGAAGTTGAGACTTTGCCTATGTTTAAGCAACTATCTCAGGTATATTTTAGCGGCAAGACCGTCTATTTTCATTGTGACATCACCTTGCTGTGATACATTGACTCTGGTGAACTTTGAAGGACCATAACTTGATTTTTTCAAATAGCACCCTATGTATTTAATCACTCAGTCGTATAGAGCGTTTGATTTCACATATTTTTTGACTCTTATGATTTCTTCTCAAAAACTCAATAGTTCAGGAGATAATCAATATTCAAACAAAATTAACACAAAATTTCATTGATAACTAAATAAATATTTATTGAGATATAAATTCTGGTCGCCAGCAAAGGGTTTCATCCATCAGTACATAAACCATGTCCACCATTTCATTCAATGAAAAATTCGTATTTTTTTTGTAAGGGTGGCCAATATTACTTAATAATCACTTCGAAAGGGACGCTCGTAGCAGAAACTTTGACATTTATTGTCAGAATTTATAATTTTTCAGGGCACCCTAAGTTCAATTGATGAAATTATCTGTTAATTTTCTAAATAATGTGAATTAACTTCTAAACTATCAACTTTTGGGAAGAAACATAATCAATGAAAAATATGTAAAATGACACGCTCAACACGAATGAGTAAAGGAATATATGGGGTATCATTTGAAAAAATCAAGTTATGGCCCTTCAAAGTTCACCTAAATCAATGTGTGTCACAACAGGATGATGTCAAAATGAAAATAGATGGTCATAACGCCAAAAGATACCCAAGGAAGTTGCTTAGACATAGGCGAAGTCCCAACACGATATTCTGAAAACCAAGTGCCCTGCGATTTTTTAAAAAGTGCCTGCGAATGCTTCAATTTTTAAAAAAACCTCAACAACTTCTGAACGGTTGAATCGAATTGAAAAAATCAAACGGATTTATAAAGACTAACAAAGGGCCGATTCAGATATGTATAAAAATATATAGGGCGTCATTCAAAAAAACTATGTTAAAATTTGCTCCACAAAAATGGTGCACCCTGTATTCAACGAAACAATTTTAGAAACTGCATTTCGATCTATCGTTTGCAGTTTCGTTTGGCTTATTTCGATATCATCAATGGTGTAGGTGCAATCGAGCTTTCCCATATCAATGACTCACCCTGTATATAAACTCGATTTGTACTTTGGAAATAGAGCTGAGAAAAAACTGAGATTGTCACTTTAAAAATAATCGACGACATCAATAACACTGTATCAATATTTCTTTAATAAAAATGATCACACCTCAAAACAATGAATCACAAACCCACATTTCATAATCATACTTCATTTCCAATAGTGACTAATAAGTTTCGAGAGACATTTAATTCTTGTAAATATTTTTCAAAATATAGCGATTTTATTTGGCAATATAATTGAATGAGTAGACAGATTTATTTGAAGTTCTTAGAATACAAAGCACATGACGATGGCAAGAATTAACTTGCCAAAAAACGAAAAAATTCTCACACGCCAGAATTCAATAACATCCAGAAATAGAATTCCTTTGTTTTCATTTGAACATATCACAAATACTTCCCTCGGCATTTCTGATCACCAAGCTCACTGTTACTTTCCAAAAAATTTCCAGATGCCGAGGAAATATACCACTTACTGCTTTCAAATTCAAGTTGCTTGACTTCCCTTCTTCCAGGTGCTTCCCCGAATTTCCAAAATGGGAAACACGAGCAGCGCGCATTTCGAACGAACCGACCAGGACGCGTGGTGGTCGAATTCCGGTCGAGCGGACCCGAATCCGGTCGATCAGGAGGCCGATGCCACGACAACGAACCGACAACGAGACGACAGCGATTTCCAAATGGAGTTGGAAAGGATACGCGAGAAGCGGAGGGACATAATAGGGAAGAAAAGGAAGGAGATGGAGGATTTGAGAGAGGAGGTGGCCAAGTTGAAAGCGGAAAACGAGGAACTGAGGAGATGCAGACCCAACGAAAATAACAGCCCAGGTGAATATACGATCCAGGAAAAGTTCTGTGTAAAAGTGTAGAATTGCCTTTTTTTGTGTAGAAGTCGAACGCTTGCGAGGGCAGAACCAAGAGCTGATGGAAATCCTGGAAGAGAAGTCGCGGCTGCTTCGAGATAATGAGAGCATCATAGGACAAAATCGAGAGCTGAAGATGAGCATTGCTGAGACGCAACAAGAATTGCAACATTTGAACGCAGAAGTTGTCAGTTTCGAGAAGGAAAGAGAAGATTACAGAACCCACGTGGTAGCTTTGAAGGACGTCATCTCAGTCTCGAAACACATGCTGCAGATAAGGGAAACCCAGCTTCTGGAGGTAAGTTCAGCGTAGTGCATCATCGAGTTGATCTTACAGCCGTTGCTTTCAGCTGAGACAAAAAATTGATGGTATCGAAAAATCTCTAGCCGACAGAGAGGCACAAGTTTTATCAGAAGACCTGAGGAAGGAATACGAGAGGCAGCTCGGGAACATCAGGAACCTCAGAACACTCTATGAAGAGAGGCAGAGGATGGAAAGGAGAGAAAAGGCAGACCTGGTAGCCAAAGTGGAAGAAGTGACAAAAGAACTGGAAGAAGAGCAAAAGAAAACCAGGTAAGTAATCGAACCAACCAAACCTTTCCCACCAAAACTCGAACTAAATATTTCAGCGAGCTGCTGGAGAGAATCTCCGAACTAGAACTCGACAACTCGTCCAAGTACGACGTCATCAAAACGCTGGAATCCAACTTGGGTCTATCCAAGGCGGAATGCCGTCAATACCAAGCCGAGCTGTCAGTCATCAACCAGCTGTTCTCCGAAATCCTACTGGGCTTCAACAGTACCCAAGTCGTAGACTTGGACAAGCTGCAGAAGCACCTGGAAGACCACCGAGACCTCCTGCAGAACATCGTGGTGAACGAGATATCCTCGGAGGTGTCCTACGCCTTGCCCAAGGTGCTGCTGGACCTGCTGAACCAGGTGAACAGCGAGAGTGAAGGAGGACTCGGCGAGCCTTCAGGGGCAGATGATGAACCAGGGGTCTCGCTGGTCCACCAGAAGATGAACAGCGCAGAGGAAATAGTGGAGAACCTCCCCAAGGTGTGGCGCGTGCTCATCGAGCTGCTCAGCCACCAAACTGCACCTACGAACGTGCTATCCACCGAGGAAGACAAGGAGAACCCCTGCTACAAAACCGTGGACACCCCAAAAGGACCCAGCCTGGTGCTGAGCGTCAGCAGAACATTCATCCGACTGAAGGCAAGTGATTTCTTGATTACGTTCATTACCCCCATAGCTAACCTTTCCTTTCACCATCAAGGACCTCATTCTGGAAAAGAAGTCGCTGGAAAAGGAGACGAACCACCTGAAGCAGCTGAACGGTCACCTGGAAAACAGGCTGCAGGACCAGGAGAAGAGACTAGAACTGGTACACTCGGAGCTGTCAAAGACCTGGATCGTAGTGGGCACGCTGCAGAAGCAGCACCAGAAGCTGCACACCCAGGAGAAAATCCTGCGCTACGAGCTGGCTCAGAAGCGCAAGCTGCTCAACGAGCTGAAGGAGGAGCTGGAAGACAGCAGAGAGAAGTGGGCCCAAGCTAGGGAGAAGAACTCCAACACGGAGCAGCAATGGCAGCTGCTCAGGTCGGAGTTCGCCTCGCGGAAAAACGCCGTTCTGAGCGAGGAGTACAACATCAGCAACGAGAGTGGCTACAGCGACGACAGGGAGGGTCTCAGCAGCGACGAGGAGCCGGGGTACGAGACCGACATCTCAGAGGGGGCTCAGAAAATGTCGGAAGGAGTAGAGAAGACGCTCTGCCAGGATATCGAGAGTGGCGCTGGTCTCAACTGCTCAGAAATAAACGCTGGTACTATGGAGTTGGGAAACATGAGAGTGTGTCAGAAAACTACACGGGTTGAAAACTCAGAAAGACATGACGATCCTGCAATGTTGCAGTCCCTTGAGGAAACTGAGGATGGCAGGCTGCATCCAACTGAAGGGGTATCAGAAATCACGACGAATACCTCAGATGATACAGTACAAAATTTTACATATAGCGCTAGTTCTCTAGAGCAAGATGCATCAGAAGAACAATCTGGTTCTTCTTCAGAAAATAGTCAGAAATCACAATATTTACATCATAATCATACGGATACTAACGAAATCACAGACGATAGTAATGAGGAATATATGAAAATCATGAGTGCTCCTCCGAAAGGGGAAAATCACGAGGATTCTCAGGAAACATATGAACAATGTATATCTTTCGAAAGAGACGAAGGCGATGATAGTGCTCAGAAAATCACGAGTACTTCGAAAGGGAAAACGGACGAACATTTCCGAGAAACAATACCTGAAAAGGGAGATGAGAGCGATGAGTGTGCTCAGAAAATCACGAGTGCTCCTCCGAAAGGTGAAAATCACAAGGATTCTCAGGAAACAACTGAACAATGTATATCTCTCGGAAGAGACGAAGGCGATGATAGTGCTCAGAAAATCACGAGTACTTCGAAAGGGAAAACGGACGAGCATTTCCGAGAAACGCTACCTGAAGAGGGAGACGAGAGCGATGGTACTCAGAAAATCACGAGTGCTCCTCCGAAATGTGAAAATCACAAGGATTCTCAGGAAACATCTGAACAATGTATATCTCTCGGAAGAGACGAAGGCGATGATAGTGCTCAGAAAATCACGAGTACTTCGAAAGGGAAAACGGACGAGCATTTCCGAGAAACGCTACCTGAAGAGGGAGACGAGAGCGATGGTACTCAGAAAATCACGAGTGCTCCTCCGAAAGGGGAAAATCACGAGGATTCTCAGGAAACATCTGAACAATGTATATCTCTCGAAAGAGACGAGAAACATGAGAGTGCTCAGAAAATCACGAGTACCACGAAAGGGGAAACTCACAAGCATTACCAAGAAACGCTACCTGAAGAGGGAGACGATAGCGATGAGTGTGCTCAGAAAATCACGAGTGCTCCTCCGAAAGGTGAAAATCACAAGGATTCTCAGGAAACATCTGAACAATGTATATCTCTCGAAAGAGACGAGAAACATAAGAGTGCTCAGAAAATCACGAGTACCACGAAAGGGGAAACTCACAAGCATTACCAAGAAACGCTACCTGAAGAGGGAGACGATAGCGATGAGTGTGCTCAGAAAATCACGAGTGCTCCTCCGAAAGGGGAAAATCACGAGGATTCTCAGGAAACATCTGAACAATGTATATCTCTCGAAAGAGACGAGAAACATAAGAGTGCTCAGAAAATCACGAGTACCACGAAAGGGGAAACTCACAAGCATTACCAAGAAACGCTACCTGAAGAGGGAGACGATAGCGATAAGTGTGCTCAGAAAATCACGAGTGCTCCTCCGAAAGGGGAAAATCACGAGGATTCTCAGGAAACATCTGAACAATGTATATCTCTCGAAAGAGACGAGAAACATAAGAGTGCTCAGAAAATCACGAGTACTACGAAAGGGGAAACTCACAAGCATTACCAAGAAACGCTACCTGAAGAGGGAGACGATAGCGATGAGTGTGCTCAGAAAATCACGAGTGCTCCTCCGAAAGGTGAAAATCACAAGGATTCTCAGGAAACGTCTAAACAATGTATATCTTTCGAAAGAGACGAAGGCGATGATAGTGCTCAGAAAATCACGAGTACCTCGAAAGGGAAAACGGACGAGCATTTCCAAGAAACAATACCTGAAAAGGGAGATGAGAGCGATGGGTGTGCTCAGAAAATCACGAGTGCTCCTCCGAAAGGGGAAAATCACAAGGATTCTCAGGAAACATCTGAACAATGTATATCTCTCGAAAGAGACGCGAAACATGAGAGTGCTCAGAAAATCACGAGTGCTCCTGAAGGAGAAAATCACGAGGATTCTCAGGAAACGTCTGAACAATGCAGATCTCTCGAATCAGATGAATGTGCTCAGAAAATCACGAGTGCTCCTCTGAAAGGGGAAAATCACGAGGATTCTCAGGAAACATCTGAACAATGTATATCTTTCGAAAGAGACGAAGGCGATGATAGTGCTCAGAAAATCACGAGTACTTCGAAAGGGAAAACGGACGAGCATTTCCGAGAAACGCTACCTGAAGAGGGAGACGAGAGCGATGGTACTCAGAAAATCACGAGTGCTCCTCCGAAATGTGAAAATCACAAGGATTCTCAGGAAACGTCTAAACAATGTATATCTTTCGAAAGAGACGAGGGCGATGATAGTGCTCAGAAAATCACGAGTACCTCGAAAGGGGAAATTGACAAGCATTTCCAAGAAACAATACCTGAAAAGGGAGATGAGAGCGATGGGTGTGCTCAGAAAATCACGAGTGCTCCTCCGAAAGGGGAAAATCACAAGGATTCTCAGGAAACATCTGAACAATGTATATCTCTCGAAAGAGACGCGAAACATGAGAGTGCTCAGAAAATCACGAGTGCTCCTGAAGGAGAAAATCACGAGGATTCTCAGGAAACGTCTGAACAATGCAGATCTCTCGAATCAGATGAATGTGCTCAGAAAATCACGAGTGCTCCTCTGAAAGGGGAAAATCACGAGGATTCTCAGGAAACATCTGAACAATGTATATCTCTCGAAAGAGACGAGAAACATGAGAGTGCTCAGATAATCACGAGTGCTCCTGAAGGAGAAAATCACGAGGATTCTCAGGAAACATCTCAACAATGCAGATCTCTCGAATCAGATGAATGTGCTCAGAAAATCACGAGTGATCGTCATGAGAGGTTAGAGAATCTCGAGTCGGGATCGGATAAGAAACCTGCGATGACTCAAGCACCCGGGGGACCGATGCCGGGTCCATCTAGTGGGCGAAAACTGACCCTGGAGGAAGTTTTGGCGAGAAGGGACGAGAGGCTCAGGCGTCTGGAAGGGCAAGCCTCGCAATTGGTGAGTAAAGTGGCCAACACGGCTATACGGAGTGTGGCGATTTCGAATAGGTTGGATGACCTCCATGAAGTTTATGGGCAAGGTGCGGATGAAGATGGACCAAGTATGGGGAATGGCGATGGTAGTCGCTCCACACAGGGTGTTCAAGACGATGGCGACAGTGTTCGACGGGAAAATTCGTAGGAAAATGAAACTATTTTGTTGAATTGAGCAGTATTTATTTTGGATTATTTTTGTATGTTTTTATTGTTGTGTTCACTGTGAGAAATTGTAGTTGATTGAAACGTGATTCCGTTATATACTGAAGAATGATAATGTGAACTTTCGATAAGGATAACAGTATATGAAATGAATGTAATGAAATAAGACGACTGCAATTTTTAATTTGAAGTATATTCGAAAACAAAGAATTATATACAATGCAACAATGATTCTGCACCATTTATCAACAATAAATTACACAATAGATAATATGTGGTAAAAACGATTTAATGTGTACTAAAGACTTGAGAATAAATTTTTTTTACCTGTTTAATTTTCTTCAGATTCAGCAGGATTTTCTTGAGCTAATTTTGGATGAAATGCTTGAAACGTAAGCCTATTGAGTACACATAATTTTTTGTTTTGAATACTGTATTGAAAATGCACAGCACGTGGGAATGGTGAAGGCTTTGAAAAAATTGGGTACTTTCCGAGTCAATTTCCATAACAAACCGTCAGGATTCATTTTGAATGACTAGATTCTATAGTTTTGTTTGAAAAACTTAAATTCTACCAATGCCAGACATGCCCAAACGAATCAACTAGTCTATGGAACTTCTAAAATTTCCTAGAACACTTAGGTATAAATGAAATACAATGTAATTATAGGATAGTGTTTGCACTTTTATCTCCCTCGTAGATTCTGAAGTTGTTCGCAAGAAGGCAATTTTATGTTCTGAGCGTTGTGATAGAGTTCTTGGTCTCCAAAGTTCCTCGCCTTCCATATCATCGACTCTTCTGCAAAATAAATCGAAATACGATTCTGTTTTCGCAGTAGAAGTCAATATTATCGGACAAACATAAACTACCAGGTGATTTTTCACACAAACTTTACCGCCAAATCACACATAAGGAAAACATTCAGCAAGTCCGTTTTCATTTCAGGTGGTAATTGACAAGTTCAGCCAGCGTTGAGAGAGAGAGAGAAAATATGTCTACCCTAGTGTTGACTTTGTCATCAAGATTGCAACTTAAAATAATGAAAATGTTATGATTGGGGCGTAAAGAGAGATTTTAAGATAACAATGCTAACAAAATATTCTAAATAATCGGAATAACGAAAACAAAATACAAGAAAAACGAACCAATTACATACAGGTTATGTAAGTCTTCTTCTTTTTTAAGTCCCAATCATAACATTTTCGTTATTTTAAGTTGCAATCTTGATGACAAAGACACTAGGGCAGACATATTTTTTATCTCACAATTCTGGCTGAACTTGTCAATTGAATATTTTTTGTATGGAAAAAGCGTGTTTGTGGTAATATTCAACTACCTCGACAAAAATTAGTAGTTTGTTGTAGGTAGTACGTATATGGAAATCAGCACCCAGTCAAATTGTCGCATGTAATACAACAAGTGTATTGATGATTATCGAAACAAAAATTCCATCGATTCAGAGAAACAAATCATGTTGCTTTGGTTTCCCAAAGCAACATGATTTGTTTCGAAAAAGAGAAGGAATTTTCGATAATCATCAATAACACAAGTTGTATTTGTTCAGATTATTTCATGAATAAAATCAAAGCCATTTTGTTGATTTCCTATTTTAAACGTACAATTTATGGAATTAGTTATTTTGATTATGCATTGTAGTTCGACACAACAAGATTCGTTATGCAACCAACAATACATTTATGCCATTGCATGATGTAGGCAAGATTACCTAAGCACTAGGTACTACTGAGCTAAATTCATTATGATTGTTGTCACAATTTGTGTGGTTAGGAGGTTACATTAGATTAATTCTAATTCTATTAATGCTGAAATTGTCTAAAATTTGTGGAAAATGAAGTGGATACATATTAATAGTGTGTGTTTATCATGGTTCAGAAGAAAATTTAGTGTAGTGGCATTCATTTATTTACCAGGGAATCGGAAAATACTATGACAGATTGCAACTAGTAAGTCGTTGTTTGATTAAATTACAAAATCGAAAACATTTCAATCAATCAAAAACGTGTATTTTAGCATGAATGAAATTATCTAAAAAATAATGTCTAGTTGCCCTGAAAATTCCAAGGATACCCCGATTTAGTTTTTTTATTGCAAAAATGGATTCCACAAGAAAACATAAGCAAAATGATATACCAGAAGTTGAAAATCGGTCCATCAGTTCGGAAGTTATGGCGATTTGAAGAATTCGATTTTTTATCTGATTTTGGTTATTTCGATTGAAGAAATGGATTCTAAAAAAAAAACAAAAATGATATACCCGAAGTTGAAAATCGGTCCATCCGTTCGGAAGTTATGGCGATTTGAAGAATTCGAAAAAGTTCCCTTTGATGCATTTTTTCTCAAATGAAATTTTTTTTCGATTTCGGTTTTATCGATTGGAGAAATGGATTCTATGAAAAAAAAAACAAGCAGATTGGTATGCGCGAAGTTGAAAATCGGTCCAAGTTCCAAGGGTACCCTCTTTGATGCATTTTTTCTCAAATGAATTTTTTTTCGATTTCGGTTTTTCCGATTGGAGAAATGGAATCTATGAAAAAATACAAGCAGATTGGTATGCGCGAAGTTGAAAATCTGTCCATCCGTTCGGAAGTTATGGCGATTTGAAGAATTCGAAAAAGTTCCCTTTGATGCATTTTTTCTCAAATGAAATTTTTTTTTCGATTTCGGTTTTATCGATTGGAGAAATGGATTCTATCAAAAAAAAAACAAGCAGATTGGTATGCGCGAAGTTGAAAATCGGTCCAAGTTCCAAGGGTACCCTCTTTGATGCATTTTTTCTCAAATGAATTTTTTTTCGATTTCGGTTTTTCCGATTGGAGAAATGGAATCTATGAAAAAATACAAGCAGATTGGTATGCGCGAAGTTGAAAATCTGTCCATCCGTTCGGAAGTTATGGCAATTTGAAGAATTCGAAAAAGTTCCCTATGATGCATTTTTTCTCAAATGAAATTTTTTTTTTCGATTTCGGTTTTATCGATTGGAGAAATGGATTCTATGAAAAAATACAAGCAGATTGGTATGCGCGAAGTTGAAAATCTGTCCATCCGTTCGGAAGTTATGGCGATTTGAAGAATTCGAAAACGTTCCCTATGATGCATTTTTCCCAAATGAATTTTTTTTTCGATTTCGGTTTTTCCGATTGGAGAAATGGATTCTATGAAAAAATTCCATATTACTGGGCTTAAACACAAAATTACCACAAAAACACAGATTGTGTAGTCGAAGCTATATAAATAATTAAAAAAAAACAGATTGTTTTAGTAGTTTCCCTCGATTTAATCTTGCTGATGTGTTTCCGCATGGTAATTTATTTGCAACAGAAGAATATGGGGAAGATTTTCTCACTATTATATCAAACCATGTACTTTTCGGCTGATACCCCGAAAAAAGTCTTGACATTTTTCATAAATTTCGCGTTTTAGTTTCCTTCCCCATCCTCTCAGCAACACACAGACAAAGAAGCAGCATCAAAACCATCCAAAAAACACGAGACACTCGCAGCCAAAACACTCTGTATTACCCCTGACAAAAATTTCATCACAGCAAATTTGGACAGCCCCAGAACGAAAAAAAAAAACCCGCGTCAATTCCCGCTTCCCCACCCCCAAGCATAGTCATCAGAGTGGCCGTCCTCCTCGTAGCCGAACACCGCCTCCAAGGCTCCACGGACGAAGCGGACGACCACCAAGATCACCCTGTACAAAATGAAACTCATGCATTTACTGTAGCTCTTCTCCCTGTAGCAGGCGTGCTTGAGGGTCGCCACAAAGTCCTCCTCGACGGACATCTCCAGCCGCTTCACCGAACCCTGGTACTCTACGTGGAAGTTGTCCTTCACGTAGTAGGGCACGTTCAAGTTCTGGGTCTTTCGTAGGATCGGGTATTTGCTGAAAACCGAGCGGCATGTGAGGATTCGGGGTCGTCGGAGGGTGGGCAACTGACCTAACCTTAGTTTTGTGTCATACATTCGACGAAAAACGTGACGGAAACGTCACACAACTGAGGAAAGAGTCACACAACTGTCAAAAAACAACATATCCGACAAAACGTTGTAAAACGACGAAAACCGTGACAAAAACATCACACATTCGTTGAAAATGTAACGGAATCATTACCTACTTTATGAGAACGTCACACATTTGTCATAAAAATGGCGACTAAAACGTCACACATTTGTCAAAAACGTCGAAAAATGGGACGAAAACGTCACACAGCTGTCAAAAAATCCGACAATACTTTGTGAAACGACGAAAACCGTGAAAAAACATAACACATTCGTTGAAAATGTAACGGAATCATTACCTACTTTATGAGAACGTCACACATTTGTCAAAAAATTGCGACTAAAACGTCACACATTTGTCAAAAACGTCGAAAAAACGGGACGAAAACGTCACACAGCTGTCAAAAAATCCGACAATACTTTGTGAAACGACGAAAACCGTGAAAAAACATCACACATTCGTTGAAAATGTAACGGAATCATTACCTACTTTATGAGAACGTCACACATTTGTCAAAAAATTGCGGCCAAAACGTCACACATTTGTCAAAAACGTCGAAAAATGGGACGAAAACGTCACACAGCTGTCAAAAAATCCGACAATACTTTGTGAAACGACGAAAACCGTGAAAAAACATCATACATTCGTTGAAAATGTAACGGAATCATTACCTACTTTATGAGAACGTCACACATTTGTCAAAAAATTGCGACTAAAACGTCACACATTTGTCAAAAACGTCGAAAAAACGGGACGAAAACGTCACACAGCTGTCAAAAAATCCGACAATACTTTGTGAAACGACGAAAACCGTGAAAAAACATCACACATTCGTTGAAAATGTAACGGAATCATTACCTACTTTATGAGAACGTCACACATTTGTCAAAAAATTGCGACTAAAACGTCACACATTTGTCAAAAACGTCGAAAAATGGGACGAAAACGTCACACAGCTGTCAAAAAATCCGACAATACTTTGTGAAACGACGAAAACCGTGAAAAAACATCACACATTCGTTGAAAATGTAACGGAATCATTACCTACTTTATGAGAACGTCACACATTTGTCAAAAAATTGCGACTAAAACGTCACACATTTGTCAAAAACGTCGAAAAATGGGACGAAAACGTCACACAGCTGTCAAAAAATCCGACAATACTTTGTGAAACGACGAAAACCGTGAAAAAACATCATACATTCGTTGAAAATGTAACGGAATCATTACCTACTTTATGAGAACGTCACACATTTGTCATAAAAATGGCGACTAAAACGTCACACATTTGTCAAAAACGTCGAAAAATGGGACGAAAACGTCACACAGCTGTCAAAAAATCCGACAATACTTTGTGAAACGACGAAAACCGTGAAAAAACATCACACATTCGTTGAAAATGTAACGGAATCATTACCTACTTTATGAGAACGTCACACATTTGTCAAAAAATTGCGACTAAAACGTCACACATTTGTCAAAAACGTCGAAAAAACGGGACGAAAACGTCACACAGCTGTCAAAAAATCCGACAATACTTTGTGAAACGACGAAAACCGTGAAAAAACATCACACATTCGTTGAAAATGTAACGGAATCATTACCTACTTTATGAGAACGTCACACATTTGTCAAAAAATTGCGGCCAAAACGTCACACATTTGTCAAAAACGTCGAAAAATGGGACGAAAACGTCACACAGCTGTCAAAAAATCCGACAATACTTTGTGAAACGACGAAAACCGTGAAAAAACATCATACATTCGTTGAAAATGTAACGGAATCATTACCTACTTTATGAGAACGTCACACATTTGTCAAAAAATTGCGACTAAAACGTCACACATTTGTCAAAAACGTCGAAAAAACGGGACGAAAACGTCACACAGCTGTCAAAAAATCCGACAATACTTTGTGAAACGACGAAAACCGTGAAAAAACATCACACATTCGTTGAAAATGTAACGGAATCATTACCTACTTTATGAGAACGTCACACATTTGTCAAAAAATTGCGACTAAAACGTCACACATTTGTCAAAAACGTCGAAAAATGGGACGAAAACGTCACACAGCTGTCAAAAAATCCGACAATACTTTGTGAAACGACGAAAACCGTGAAAAAACATCACACATTCGTTGAAAATGTAACGGAATCATTACCTACTTTATGAGAACGTCACACATTTGTCAAAAAATTGCGACTAAAACGTCACACATTTGTCAAAAACGTCGAAAAATGGGACGAAAACGTCACACAGCTGTCAAAAAATCCGACAATACTTTGTGAAACGACGAAAACCGTGAAAAAACATCATACATTCGTTGAAAATGTAACGGAATCATTACCTACTTTATGAGAACGTCACACATTTGTCAAAAAATTGCGACTAAAACGTCACACATTTGTCAAAAACGTCGAAAAATGGGACGAAAACGTCACACAGCTGTCAAAAAATCCGACAATACTTTGTGAAACGACGAAAACCGTGAAAAAACATCACACATTCGTTGAAAATGTAACGGAATCATTACCTACTTTATGAGAACGTCACACATTTGTCAAAAAATTGCGACTAAAACGTCACACATTTGTCAAAAACGTCGAAAAAACGGGACGAAAACGTCACACAGCTGTCAAAAAATCCGACAATACTTTGTGAAACGACGAAAACCGTGAAAAAACATCACACATTCGTTGAAAATGTAACGGAATCATTACCTACTTTATGAGAACGTCACACATTTGTCAAAAAATTGCGACTAAAACGTCACACATTTGTCAAAAACGTCGAAAAATGGGACGAAAACGTCACACAGCTGTCAAAAAATCCGACAATACTTTGTGAAACGACGAAAACCGTGAGGAAAACATCACACATTCGTTGAAAATTTAACAGAATCATTACCTACTTTATGAGAACGTCACACATTTGTCAAAAAATTGCGACTAAAACGTCACACATTTGTCAAAAACGTCGAAAAAACGGGACGAAAACGTCACACAGCTGTCAAAAAATCCGACAATACTTTGTGAAACGACGAAAACCGTGAAAAAACATCACACATTCGTTGAAAATGTAACGGAATCATTACCTACTTTATGAGAACGTCACACATTTGTCAAAAAATGGCGACTAAAACGTCACACATTTGTCAAAAACGTCGAAAAATGGGACGAAAACGTCACACAGCTGTCAAAAAATCCGACAATACTTTGTGAAACGACGAAAACCGTGAGGAAAACATCACACATTCGTTGAAAATGTAACAGAATCATTACCTACTTTATGAGAACGTCACACATTTGTCAAAAAATTGCGACTAAAACGTCACACATTTGTCAAAAACGTCGAAAAAACGGGACGAAAACGTCACACAGCTGTCAAAAAATCCGACAATACTTTGTGAAACGACGAAAACCGTGAGGAAAACATCACATATTCGGTGAAGAATGTAACGAATTTTCGCACAACTTACGAGAACGTCACACAATCGTCAAGAACATCCGGAAATTGATACTGAAACGTCACACATTTGCCAAAAAACGCGATGAAAATGTGACGTATCCGACAAAACGTAACAAAAACTCACACATTCGCCAAAAAACATGGCGAAATCATCACACACCTTGAGTAAACATGACATGACAACTTCTTTAAAAACGTTATGAAAACGCGATAAAAACGTCACATGACTGTCAAAAAACGCGATAGCGCGACAAATCCGACAACACATTGAAAGTGCCGTTTGGCGAACGAAGAGTTTAGTGTTGTATCTCTTATGTATACTTGAGATGGGGTATTGGATCGTATATAATTCACAGTGAGTAGTTTTGTGACGTTTTTGTTGAGTTATTTTGATATCATCAGAGGTTTTTGATGACAGGGTGAAGTTTCCGTCACGTTTTTTCAATTTTTTTCAACGGGAGTATTTTTTTTGCCTTTCACTTTATCCACAATTCTTCAAGTAAATTGACTGTTGTTTGTTGATTTTCTCACGTTTTTTGCAACTAAGGTTAGATTGATTCTCCGACTGAGCAGCAATCTTTTTTGCATTGCTGCTTGTATACGAGTCATACAAAAAAAACACCTTCGGGATACTTACGAGCTAGACTGGAGACTGTAAGCCGGGTTAGATATGAAGAGGCTAGAGGCCATAGACAGGAGGATCGCGAGCAGTATGGGCAAAATTTGTATGAAGGCAGTGTAACCGTTTTGTTGCTGAAATCAAACAAATATTTTATAAATATGTGTGAGCTATTAACTTGTAGATTAATATACGTAAGTCACAAACAAAATAAACCAATAGGTGAAAGTCACAAATGTAAATAAAGTGTGAATCAATATGTGTAATTCATGAAAATGTAAATAAATATGCGTGAGTCATAAAAATGTAAATAAAGTGTGAATCAATATGTGTAATTTATGAAAATGTAAATAAATATGTGTAAGGCATGAAAATATGAATGAATATGTATGTCATAAAAATGTAAATGAATGTGTGCAAGTCTAAAGAATGTAAATTAATATATGCAAGTTATAAATTGTAAATACATGTGTGAATGAATATGTGTGAGTGACAAAAATGTAAATGAATATGATTGTCATATAAATGTAAATGAATATGTGTAAGTCAGAAGAATGTAAATGAATGTGTGCAAGTCGCAAAAATGTAAATGTAAGGTCATAAATATGTAACTGAATATGTATTGTGTAAGTCATAAGAATATAAATTGATATGTGCAAGTCGTAAAAATGTAAATACATGTGTGAATGAATATGTGTGAGTGACAAAAATGTAAATGAATATGATTGTCATATAAATGTAAATGAATATGTGTAAGTCATATGAATGTGAATGAATATGTTTAAGTCAGAAGAATGTAAATGAATGTGTGCAAGTCGCAAAAATGTAAATGAAAGTGTGCCACTCATAACAATGTTAATAATGTGTGAATCGATATGCGTCAGTCACAAAAATGTAAATAAATGTGTGAGTGACAAAAATGTAAATGAATATAATCAAGTCATATAAATGTAAGTGAATATGTGTAAGTCATATGAATGTGAATGAATATGTGTAAGTCAGAAGAATGTAAATGAATGTGTACAAGTCGCAAAAATGTAAATGAAAGTGTGCAATTCATAACAATGTTAATAATGTGTGAGTGACAAAAATGTAAATGAATATGATTAAGTCATATAAATGTAAGTGAATATGTGTAAGTCATGAAACATGCGCGTCTCCCCACCTCCCTGTGGGCCCGCTGCTCCTGGTGGTGCTGCCCCCCGCCGCCGCCGCCGCCGTTCTGCCGCTGCCACCTGCCGCCCCGCCTCACGTAGACGTTGGAGCCGGAGAAGCCCGAGCCGAAGAACATGTTGAACAGCTCCTCGGCGGTGGCGTCCGACTCGAAGCCCCGGGTGTAGCTGGTGTGGTGGTGGGCGCGCGAGGTGGCGCGATCGTCGTCGGCGCCGTAGAGGTCGTACTGCTTGCGCTTCTCCGGGTCCGTCAGCACCGCCACGGCGTTACCTGGGGGAGGATTTTTTTTTTGTTGGGGGTTTTGTTTCGATTTGCGGGTTTACCGAAGTTTGGGTTGATGGATGATTGTAAAGCGGGAATTGAAGTCAAAGTGGTTGTTATAGCTTCTTGATTCAACACTGAAGATTTCGATGCCCAGGATTGTACAGGGTGGGCGAATTGTATACAATAAAAAATAGAAGTCGACTTTTTTTTAGATAAACTGTGAACATATCATTGGTAGGAGAGAAATATTTTGGAAGCATTTTTTGTTTAAGTTTTTCAAACAGTGAGGTGCTGAATATCTATGGAGCAAGAATTAAATTGAAAGTACTTCCTAGTTGTTGATTATTGAAACTTAAAAATTTCTACAGGCATTTTTTTAGGAAAAACTTTTTTAGTTATTGATCATGATTGTATTGATCTCAACAGTCCTGATTATGAAATAAAATGTATCTTCTGAGTCTAAAAAATAAAAAACAAAAATAAAAACGGATGTTAATGTCTGCATGGGAATATAAACTCAAATTGTTATAAGATAATACAGCTATCTTCTCCAGATAAAATGTATATAATCATATAAACAAAGTTATCTGGAACTGAAATAGTACATTATATACCGCGGGACTGAAGTAGTACATTTAATCCTGAAGGTAAAGTTTATGGCCCGACCGCAGGGAGGGCCATAATTTACCTGAAGGATTAAATGTACTTCAGTCGCAAGGTATATACGATACTTTTCGTACTTCCGGTATGATTTTATTAATTATTTCAATAATTTCAATCAGTTTTTTCTCTCTTCAACTCATTTAATAAACTGTCTTTAAAATAAGTTACCATAGTAACATTGCGTTGTGACAGTTATAATTTAGAAACATTGTCATTACTAGTGTCCTTGTAAAGAAACATTGTTATTGATAATTATTGGTATCATGAGTGAAGAAGGTGTATCTGATATTGATAAAAGAGCAGCCGAAGTAGGTGAAGAATTGTTACCACCGAAATCTAGAAAACTATACGAGCAGCAGTATGATGCTTTTAAAAAGTGGTGCCGCTTAAAAAATGTGAGACAACCTACTGAAAATGCGCTGTTAGTCTACTTCGATGATAAATCAAAAGCGGTTTGTGCCTCAACTCTCTGAGACTGGTCAATATGATGAACTGTCACAATATTAATTTGAATATTAACGTTAATTACCATTCTAATTAATTATATTTTTCAATAAAATATCCCTTAAATTCGTTTGTTTGTGATTTAATCGTTCCGGGAGTTTCGTCAATATTTAATCCCGGAGGGATTAAATGTGACACTTTAGTACCTGTCACAAGGGAGTGAAGTTGTCACTTTAGGCCCGGAAGTACGAAAATAATTTTCTATTAAATCAACAAAAATTATCAACATTGATTTGGCCAAACATAATCAATCAAATGCTAGAATCATTATAAAGAAAACAAATTTCAATCTGATATTATAAAATAGTCCATTTTTCACCAAGTCATTTGTTTAAACCATTCATTTATTGATGTTTCTTTTTCCAATATACTTGAATATTTACAGCATTTTAGGAAGAATACAGATTGTTATCAATTATATAAGGAATTATTCAGTTTATTCATTACATTATATTTGTTTATTATAGATGTATATTGTAATCTATAATGATTAAGATTAAACTTTATTATTATTATCAACATCAATAAATAAACATAATTAGGAAATGAATGAATGTCAAGAAATGCAAAATTCAAACCTGTTGTTTATTTATATAATTCTGAATTGCTATACTTATATCATGTATCAAGGATTAATAATGTAAACATACCTTTTTAAGGTAGTTCTATCATGTCCTACATAATTGAAATATATAACTAATCAACCATGAAATAATCAGAATTGTGGTTTGTTTAAAGACTTAATTTAGTACAAAACCTACTGAATTAATATGAAGCAAGATTCTATGAACATATTCCTACTCTTACATAATGTTCACTATGTTTACAAATCCAAAAACTTACCCACTGCCTTGAAGGCTTCTGCAGCCCCAGGGTACTTATTCTTATCTGGATGCATCTGAAGAGCCAGCTTCTTGTAAGCTTTCTTGATCTCAGAGTCAGTGGCATCCTTGCTGATCCCAAGTATCTCATAGTAATCTTTGCACTTCTTCACCTTATCCACTACTTCCTTTTGTTCCACCGTGTACTCGGGAGCCTTGTTCTCCTGTTGTTCGGGTTTCTGAGGGACGTGTCTCTTCCGTGGCTCCGTGGAGTCTGAATTTGGTTTTGGAGCCATCAGATTTATTTGGAGGAGTAAATCTGAAATCATGCACGGTTATTTTCGATGAAAACCTTAGCTAACTTATTAAACGATAGGGTACCTTTCGCTTTTTGTGTGGGGAATAGCTTCTCAGCTTTGTGTAGGAATTTTTCAGCTTTTTCTCTGTTCTTGCTCTTGATGTAGATTTCCGCCAGCTCTATGCAACGAGCTGCTTCGTCTTTGTTGCCCTCCATTTTCGAGAAGAGTTATATGGGAATTAATTCTTTAAATATCTGAAACTTTGTGGAGAAACCTTGGAAAAACAGAATTTTTGATTGATTACTAAACAGCTGATGTCATTTTTGTTATTTGTTATTTGACAATTCTTAGTGACTAAGTGACCAGTTGACGTATCCTTACCGTATGCAATCGCTTCGCTCGCAGGTCCACAAAATAGCGGGATATTTGAAAAGCAAATCAAATGATTAGTGATAAACTTGTGGTGTATTTTGAATACTTGAAGATTTTGAATACTCGTTGAATGGATATGAAATGAATGTCTCTTTTGTGTCAGAGACATTAATTTGTGTCACTAGTTCACCGTACTGGCCATCTATGTTTACGTGTTTGAACCAATCTATCCACGATTATCGATATACGAGGTTCAGTCCATATTTTATTTTCATTACGATTGGTAATAAAATAATTAAGTTGAATCTCTTGTACTCCGTACTTCGCCCTACCTAACTTGATGGAAACTGAATAAAGAAATGAAGAATCTTGATAAATCATTTATTGCTATACATAAAATTTACGGTGGTGAAATATTCTACGAATCTACTTAGCCTTCCTAATATCAATAACGAATGTTCGTATCTGCATGGCATTCAGCACAACCTTCAATCCGTCAATATCGTCCGAACAATCAGCGTCCTCTGTGGCCCGATCCAGGAAGCTCTGATTCCACTTGGCACGTGCCGCCATCTGGCGGGCATCCGAGTAATCCTCCGCCACGAGGTCTTCTAGGAGCGAGCTGGTGTTGAAGTGCAGCCTCTCGTTATCAGACAACCATTGGTTGGCACCTAGGGTGGTTTCCCTCAACGAGGTTATGTCGAAAGGTTCAAATAGGCCCTGCAAAAATTGAAATTGGGGAAGTTTCAGTACTCTTTGGGGGGTACCCTGATACTTACTTTCAGATCCACCTCTACAGGTTTCGAAAGATTAGGGTCCTCGTTATTTTCTATGACATGTTCCAGACGCAGCAAAAAAGTGTTTGCCTTCCAAGGTTCCAGGGTCAAAATTTGCACATTATCTGGTAAATTCCTCGTCAGACCATTATACTGAAAGGGAGAAGCATATGGGAAAACGATACGGAATCATACCCCACGCTTGGAGGAACATTATTTTACTGTTTTTTCTTACCTGCATTGCATACTTGGCTTGGTAGCTTTGGAAAGTGAGGCCTTCTGTAGGAGATAAGAAAGTCCATGCTGATAGAAGTTTCTTTTGAGCCAAATCCCTGGCTTGTGCAGAGGCAGTTTTACCTGGTAAACAAGTTTTATATATAAAAAAAGAGATTGCATCGGCCGGGAATCGAACCCGGGCCGCCCGCGTGGCAGGCGAGCATTCTACCACTGAACCACCGATGCTTACGGGATAATTAGTCAAAAAAGTTTAGGAATTCTTTTGTAAATTTTACTAAACATTAATGGTTGCATAACTTGTTGATGTTTCTCACTTCCAAGGTGGATATAGGATGGTGAAACAGCTTCCTATTAACAAGCACCAGAATAAACTGTAGACCTTTGCCTACTTGATTTCATACCGTAGTAATATTTCCTGGAGTTATCAGAGATGGCGAACATACCTTGTCGGTAAAACAGAAACTGTGCTTCTGTCATCTTTTTATCAGTTTCATCTGTTCTAGATGAAAAGTGACTGAGAAGAGTCAAAATATCAATATTCATTCAAGATTTATCGAAAATTTATTGTTTTAATGTCGTTTCAAGTCACGTCTGTCAGATGTGAACCACATAAATACGTATGCAACAGAAATCTTCTTCGATAATCGATCTTACCGCCATCTTCTTTCAAGTCGTGGAAATATTAGTACCTTCTCAAACGGTCTACAAGTTTTTCGCAGAAACAATTGAAGAGCTGTTTCACCATCCTATATCCACCTTGCTCACTTCTAATATTTTTGTTTCAATTTCATACATCTGATGACTGATTATAATAATAAAGAATTTCTTAATGAACAGAACATTGTATGATCGATCACTTTGACTCACAATAACTCACCGTCTGGATTGCTGTTATTACTTTTTCCAAAGATGACGTAATGAGATCCCCTGGCAACAAGACCCTGACCAAAAGCAGTTTCGTTAAGAGCTTCATCCACTCCAAAAGCATCATCATGCTTGCAATTCCTGTGAAGCTAACAAACAAAACCCATCAAAAATAGTGAAACGTTCGAAGACCCACCCATCTCACCATCAGCTCCACTTGACCATCCCTCAAGCTAGCTCCACCCTGAGCCCTGTCAGTCAACACGTCCAGCTGCACACCCCTAGCCTCATCCCTCAACCCTATCCGGGCAGTGACGGGGTAGTAGTTTCCAGCAACCGGCTCTTCGATACTCAGATTCCAAGTCGGACGGAAATTTCTGATCCTCATCAGAGTCTCCCTGCCATTGGAGTCCGTGAAGAAGGTGGAGTTGGAGTTCAGCGTGGTTTTATACCTGGTGATGACTTCTTTCCCGAGAGTGTCACTGATGGGAAAATACACAGAAAGTTGTTTCAGATGGAGAACACAACATTTTTGAAACTCACTCTTGTGGAATGGGGCCTACAACCCAATCAAATTCGACGTAGGTTTCCCCACCATATACCCTGACAATCTGGCTGATCCAGTTGTTGAACTGCTGGTGGATTTCCGACACCAGAGGGCCTTTGTAGATCTGCACTCGAGCACTGCTGGCTACCTTGAAGGTGTCCCCGTACGGCCTGAAGATGTACGCTCCCGATGACCTGTTCGAGAACTTTTTGTTGTCACCAACGAAGCCCTTGTAGTACAGAAACTCTTGGGAAAAGTCCAAAGACTCGTCGTTCATGATGAGCTTGGTGATGAGGCCGGTATCCGAATCGATCTGGAACTCTGCCTCCTGGAAACGGGTTTTTTTAGTCAACCTGAGGAGATCCATCACCGGCTTCTTACCCCAAACGTGTATTTTCTGACCGATTCTGCAGCAGACACATCGTTGTCACTGGCTTCCTGGACGAAATATGACTTGAAACCTAGAGGGGGTAAGTCTGAAGCCTCGAATATGAGCTCATTCGTTGCTGAACTGGATCTACCAGGAATCCTCAGTATCCCATCCGCTATGGGTATCATCTGCGTATCCAACTGTTTACCTAGAAGATCAAAGACAATACTTGGTATTCATTCGTCTGGCTCCAGCTCACCATCTGGCCCAGTCACAGTGTAGCTCTTTCCCATAACTGGCAATCGGATGAAATTGGACACTGTCCTACTTAGTGGGTTGTAAGCAGTCACCACAAACTCCTGGTTGCTCTCAGTGAACTCACACTGACTGACATTGAGCAATGGACAACTGGTGAAAGGAATGGCTGGGGCTGGTTCTTCCTCATCGGCAGTCTCTCCTCTCGCTGCCACGATTTTGCTACAACCACAAGACACATCCCTTCAGGCAAACCTTCCTAGTCCCGCGCATACTAACCTCAGAGCTGTGGCAGCTATCCAGCCACATTCATCCATGCCATCACTCAAAATCCTAGCGTAATCATGGGCTACGTGTTCCTTTTCTGTGCCGGTGACTGCATCGTGATGCTGCATCACCCCCATGGCCTCTCTCAGCACATTCAGGTCGACACGGTCTATGGGGTCCAGGTCTGTGAGAGCGTAGAGCTGTTTGCACACCTAGAGATCGGGATGCAGTGAACTCGGGGAGTTTTTTCGGCTTGGGAGGAGGATTACCTGCAAGAAGTTATTCCCCACCCGTTCGAACCTCTTGATGGTGGGCCTGGAGGTGTAGAAACCGGTCCAGAAAGCGTGTGGGTCGGAGGCGTAAGGGAAGAAGTCATCACGTTTTATTTTCCAAGAGGTTTTTCCGACGGATTGGTCGTGGATGGCTTTGACATAGCAGGATGGTGTCGAGTAGATCAGGTTGTATCTGGAGCCATTTGCTTGCCTTTGGTTTGCATATCTGGTGACATAATTACCCACTTCTAAGTCTCATTTCAGCTTTTTATTTGGCAAGTTTTACTTACAAGATTAACTTATCAAGGTTTTTGAACCATGATTCAGCGTATTGATAGTTGAAATCATTACCCATGGTGACAATTACGTTATTTGAGTTGTACCCCTTAGTGATATTTTTTAAAAATGCGAAGAAATCGTCTACCTGGGGAAGAAAAAATACGAACCTGATGAGTTTATCTAGATTATGGTACCATAACTCAGCATCCAAGTATGTGAAATCCCCACCCATGGTGATGATGACGTGGTTTGAATTGTAGAAGCGCGATTGATGATCTAAATGAGCGAAAAAATGGTCCACCTAGCAAGCAAAAATGGGGTGATTCATATGAAACATGCAAGGTTTTACAAATACATGGTGAGGGATGACTGTGAAGCCTGATGCTGGAAATGTTTCTTACTCTTTTGTCAACGTTATAGTCTGCACTTTTCTCGTCATCAATGATGGGTTCATCAGAGCAAAGAATATCGAAACAAAAGCCCCCAGGCGGCGAATAGGTATTGTACATCACTCCTGTGAAGATATCGCTGCTTTCACCTGAAAACCAATGATGATAATTATAGCATTGGCTCAGACATGGAGGGTGGAACTTTACCTAAGTTTTGGCTTGATCTCCATACCATCTCGGGGGTTTTGGTAGCCAGTCGGAAATTCTTGTCCTGGTAGTCGATCCTGCCTAGCAGTAAGCCGTCGAAACCCAGCTGAGCAAAGATGGACGCCATTTCTCTGCTGTGGCCGAAAGGATCAATCTGCCAGCCCATCTTTGGTCTTCCGCACTCGCCAAATGTGTCGTTGAGCTTCCTGAAATGGAAAAACAAGATGTTCTGGATCTGGAGGTAGAAAACCTCATGGGAGTCACTGTTATACCTGAGTCCCCAAGTCATTTGGTCGATGATGGATTGGTAGTGGGTGACTGCCTCGTCGTTCATACTCCACCCACCGCTGATGAATTCCAGTTGGCCGTTCTTGACGAAGTTCCTCACCCTGGCCTTGACTTTGTCGTGCTGCTTCATCCACCATTTCCAGAAGAACGCGGTCTCCACGTAGATGAATCTAGGAACGAATGGTTTTCGTAGGAAGTCATCAGGAGTTATCGCTATCAATTTTCTGCTTACCGCCTGTTTGCATCCTTCATCAGAGAGTCCACCACTGAGTCTAGGATGTACTGTACGCCAGCATTCTGAATAGTGGTTTTACCTGAAATAACGAATGCGGATCAAATCCAGATATTGAAGTTGTATTTCTGATTAATGGACTTACTGCCGTAATAGTACTGGTCTACAGTTTTCAGCCAGCCTACGTCATCATGCGTATGAGGGACTATGTGGACATTGATGTAGTCTCCATTTTTTATGGGATGGCAGGACTGTGGAAAGAATATACCTTTCGGTACAAAAATTTGGTTCAAGTTGAGTAAGTCTACTCACTTCATATCCGCAATTGGCAGTTGGTGTAGGTATTGTTGTTGGAGATGAGTCAATGCCTCTCCAGAATCCAATGCCAATAATCAAAATCGAAGAGAACCACATACTTGTCACTTTGAACTGTTCTCTAATGCTACATCTGGAACAAAATAAAAAAATCTTCGAGCTATTTGCAAGACATCACTTTGGTTGATATACTTTCATTCTAACGGACCTTAGCCCTTGTGGAACTCTCCTATCACTGATTATATTCAAATTACACTATTGCTTGTGATATTTCTAATCAATGTTATGACGAACTTTTTGAAAAGTAACCAGAAACCTTGAGAAAAACAGTAGGTTTATAAGTTTCTATATCTACCCAGTATGGCCAAAAACAAATATCTCGCCCTGTGACCTCCAAGACAATTTTATCGACCTCCTTGGACACTCATCAATAATTCACACCCAGTCGGCTGTCTTCTGCACTTGGGATGTTGTGGAAAAGCAAGGAAAACTGTCTCGACGCGAGTGGCCAAAGGTGACTAGTCTGAAAATAGTCGTGTGCTGCTACAATTCTTGATAACAGTTTCAATAGCGTTCCTCCCTACTCTTAGTTGTTTGGAATTTATATCGCTTCTAGATAATTTTGTTATCAGGTCAGCAAAGAAATATTTCTTATTATGCTGCACAGATTTGAATCAATTTTTGAATAGCAACAATGCCAATAAACCTACTATTATACATAGTTTAGATAAAAAGTTTATTTATCTTTCAAGTGCAGTCGAAGATATCGTCAGCAAATTCAAAATTTGCCGTTGGAATATATCATTCCATCTCTAATATACTATCTCTTATACAGTGTGACTTGAAATAAAGTCAGTAAGTCACGTATCTTTGTTTTGAAAAATGCTATTTTGAAGTATGCATTGTCTTTTTTATTGAAAAATAATGATAAGGTATCTCATATCTCATGAATTAGAGATGTATACTACATTAT
The DNA here is from genome assembly GCA_029955515.1 of Chrysomela aeneicollis. Taxonomy (NCBI): domain Eukaryota; kingdom Metazoa; phylum Arthropoda; class Insecta; order Coleoptera; family Chrysomelidae; genus Chrysomela; species Chrysomela aeneicollis. The sequence continues at coordinate 13,978,796 of JARUHQ010000018.1, read as the reverse complement.
CGGTGATAACACATTGTATCAATATTTTCTGAATGAATTTATAATACACCATTTTCGCAAAAATGTGTTGTTGAATCCTTTGTTCATTGAATAGATAGATCAACAGATGACAAAGACACAGGTTGATCAGAACTGAAGAAGTTACCTATGTAGTTTTTGCAGAATATAGCATCAGCTTCTCACAATGTCTAAATCACGATATGAAACTCCCCGTATATATATCTGAATGTAAACAATGTCCAGCAGAAACCTTATTATCTACAGGGGGTCACTTTGGGACATCCAAAGATGAACTGGAGAATTTTTAACGATAAGTCAAAAGTCTATTATCGTTACAAACGCTTTGTTTTGTTGGACTTTTGAATATTGAATCACCATATCCGTGGAATATTCTTCTTCACTGTCGCACCAATGAGTAGGTACCTAGATGTCAAAAGCAGCAATTATATAGCAGCGTTAAAGGTTATTGCAGGTCATAACATCGTGTTATTATCTGAGAAACTATTGACTGCTTGTTAATGAGAACATTCTCACAATCGAAATAACAATAAGAGGTATTGATGTCTTGTTTGCATGGAAGATGCACTTGATACTAAATAGGCCACGTTCATAAAAAAGTTACACCGATCCAGTAGCTAGACTTGAAGATCTTCAATCATTTCAGATGATGCCGTTCGAATGACCTTGGTGCTGCACGGTAAGAGTTACCAACAGACACTCTGCAGACTTTGGATTGCTTTATACCGAAGTACCAGTGCCGTTACAAGTTCATCTCCCATTTCATTATTATAATTATTGCTAGGAGCATTTTATAAGCTGCTCCACCAAAATTTCTATAAGCCTGTAGAATATATGAAATATAGAGAAGACTATTTAATAAATTATATGTGGAACTTTCTGATTATTTTTCGAATTATGTTGATGAGTAAATAATTATTTCTTGATACGACCATGCATGTCCTTTGGAATAACATTGTTTTAGCTATAAACAACTTTTTGAATGACTCTTCCAGTCCAGTCTACAGCTGCCAACCGCTCTTCAACTACCGTTCGATTTTCTCCAAACACTATATACAGGATGTAATAATTCAAACTCAGATTAGGCTACAGGAGGACCATATACTTTAACAGTTCTCACTGCAAACTGTGCATTCCAAATGCCATTTTCTGCCAATAAAAGCAGCGATAAGCTCTGTAATTATTATCAATAATGCAGCAGCAGAACAAATCAATATTGAAACGATCAACAATAAAGGAAAATGTGCCTATCAACGCTACAGTACGTGTTTAGTTTTCATAGCGAACGGTAATAATTTCCCACCTTATCTTCTTTATCTATTTGATTCATCCATCAAGCGGAGATATCACTTGGTTGGAGTCATGAAAATCAACGAAAGTTGGATTCACAACAGATAGTGATAGATAGTAGGTGGAAAAGTGAACGAATAAAAAACCAAGATCTACATGGAGATGTCGGAATTTGCAATGAAGTTGAATGATGGACAATACCAGCGCTACTAGGTATTACGATATTTAACTCAAGAGTTGCAAATGCTACATGGGGATCAATCGAAACACAGTAATCGCACTGTAATTATTGATACATAAATACAATAAAACATTATGAAAAATATACATTCCACTCTTGCTGTTTTAGATACAGTGTGATTCATTTGAACTGGAAGCAACCTACTTATGAAATATATACTATATATATATATTTATTTCAATCGATTAGAGTTAACGAAACTTGATTCTCCCATAACTTTTCCGTTAATGAAATCAATTGATTCATATTTTGGAAAAAAATATCAATATCAATATTGGGCAAATTTTCCATCACACAACATAGATTTGAAATTTTGAACCCTTATAACTCTTCAAATGACGAAACAGATTTCGATGATCATTCTGATCAGTAACAAACCGATACTCAGTTTTTTTTTCAGTTTTTTGACATTGAAAATTGGTGGTCTGGTAGACTTTTCAGGTGTTTCAGTAGGTATATCTTTAAAAGTGGATAGAATTTATGAACTTTTCGACCTGAATAAGCATTTTATCTCAATTCAAACTATCAAATTCATTCGAAATCTGAATATCTTGTACAAAGTTCTATTTTTCATAAATCTCTTGTGAAATATAGTGTCTTCACTTTGATATCTGATCAATAAATCCTGATCAACTTATACACCATCCTTGCTGATTTTTATCTCCGATTACACACTTGATAGACGTTGAATGTTCAAACAACTGATATGGCATGTATTTAGCTATTTACAGAGTGAAACACTCAAAATGAAATAGTTGAACATCTAGAAATGAAATTGAATATACATCAACTTCGCATACGTCAGTTTCTATCAACGGCTTATCAGATAATCTATTCGAATCTGAAAATACCTATAAATAGAACTAAGTGGGCAGGAGTGTCTTCAAAGGGACACCCGAAGAGCAGAAATCTATATTCCCAGATAGCCACAAGATATCTGATACAACCTGAATGACACCCACTGTTTCTCCACAGGCCAACCCCAATGTTGTCCTGCCACCCGCACCATGCCCAAATCACGCGAAGAACCCCCGATCGACCTTCCAGAAGCCCCCCCGCAGCCCCGACTCGAGAAAGCTCACCGTCACAGCCTGCAGCCCAAGTCAGGCATCGAATTGCAGCTGAGCAGCCTGAGACACACCCAGTCGCACAGGTGAGACTGCAGCCTATCTCATCAGACACCCTCTTGGCGTATCTGAATGTCTATCTTTGTCGTCTTCAGGTATGGTGCGGATGGCCAGAAGAGTAGGAAGAAGGTGACGGTCCTTCCCCCGATAGCTGCCACCATACTGGATGTTCCAGAGGAGGAAGAGCCTAGTGAGGTGAAAGCGAAGAAGAAGTCGAGTACGGCTAATAAGATCGCGATCAAGGCTGCCTTGGCGTACGACAATGAGGCGTACGATGGGGTCTCTGACAGGGGTAGCGGTTCCATAAGGGTGGGATCGTCCAGAGCGTCCAGTGTGCAAAGCTTGGAGTAAGTTGGCTGGGGCTTCAAAAGGAAAGGCTCTCAGAGACCGAATGCTTCACCTTTAATTGCCAGTTAGGTACGACTTCGAAATGCAGTTTGAAGTGGTCATAAGCATGGGCTAGAGGGCCAAATTTTAGGCTCTCAAATCCCCTTGGTAACACCCCAACCATCTTTCAAGCAGAAGAGATATGTGCCCAGGAATGCCTCGAAAGGAACACTCGAAGGGCAAAAATCTATGTTCTATCAGATAGCCAAGCAGCACTAAAAGCTCTGAAGTCATACACTAGTGACTCTAAGCTGACTTGAGACCGTAAACAATCCCTGAGACAAATGGCAGCGAACAACCAGGTCACTTTGATGTGGGTGCCAGGTCATAAGGGAGTTGAAGGCAACGAGGAAGTAGACTGCCTTGCCAAAAAAGGGACAAATACATAATTTCTCGGCCCAGAACCCTTCTGTGGACTCGCCAAGGCCCAATTGAGAGAAGAGTTCCGACTCTTGGAAGCAGATAAAAAGGAAATCTCACTGGAATAAAGTGCCAGGATAAAGACAAGCGAAAAGGCTATAGTGAGTCTATCGCCAAGAAAAGCTGAACAGCTTCTCGAGTTGGTCAAAAAATACTTGAAACTACTGCGAGAACATCGCTGAAACATGCGAATGCCCAGCACTTTTCTGCAAGAGGCTCAAGTTCATGGAAGGGGCCTTCTCAGAGCCCTCCTATGTCAGGAACCTAGCTCCCAGGAAACTGATAAACTTCGCAAGAAGCCTCGGAATCCCTGGTCTCGAATAGATTAAGGGTTATGCACAAAAGATCTAATAGGTCGAGGTGCTTGAGAGGCTGCATAGCCTCAACGACCCCTCTCACAATCTACAATCTACCTATACAGCTCTGAATTATTAGCTAGTTACTGTTGAAAATATAAACAAAAATCAATGCTGAGAAGATATTAAGAGATGGTTTGTTGGGTAAGACTTCTGGTAGTTTATTCTCCAGATTGGGAACATTATTTCGAGACGAATAGAGTGTCATCTCACAATATCAACTATTAGCTATATAATGTAGCAATTAGGAGTATATAAGGAGGTTGGTAAGGAATACTAATTTTTCAAAGACAGTATTTTGTTATTTGTTTTGTTACTACATAGAAGAAACTCCTAATTTGTTTATGTAGCATATACTATAACAAGACCTCTAATTCGGCAACATAATACATATAGCAATAGCACGACAAAGCTAACAAAAATTCAATTGGAAGATCTCAAGTTTCAACCTCAGTAGCAGGACAAGGATCTCCACATCCTCGATTGGATTCTCCAAACAAAATTTTGCACCATCTATCCCTACCTTCTGTTCAAACTTTAGCAGGATAATCTTTGTTACCTTCATCATTTCAGCATGCCAACAGTTTAGGACATCCGGTACATATCTAATGATGTTGTTTTTTTTTCAGAGTAGTTCGTGAGCAGTACTGCTGCTGTGTCAGGAGGACGAACTGTGAGAAAAAACTCTTGTTAACTGTCACCATTATGTCGATAGTGATAATCGTACTTATTATAGTAATAGCGATAATGGGTTCCAAAAATATTGGCGATGGGCTCAAACATGCTTTAAGATTGAAATGACATAATAAAAGTTGTGAATATAAGGACCTAAGTTGTTTGAATTATTCTTTCTGAAAACTTGATTCAGTAAACAAAGAAAACATTATTGAAGCATACACAGGTTTTCACAAGGAATCTAAATCTGTCATCGTATTTTCCAAAGCGTTCTAGATGCCAGAGATACAACAGTCAACTTCGGATTTTCTTGTGGGCACCATATTGGATTTTTGCATTTTTGAAAAGTCTGTCACTTTCTGAATACAATGATGTGACACATGACACATGATATGTTTGAATCTCACATGCTGATCAAAATTGAGAAAAATAGTAATTTACGTAACAAGTCCGGAAAATACTGTTTTTTTGGATGAGTGGACAAAATTCTAGGACGAGCGTAGCGAGTCCTGGAAGTCTGCGAGTCCAAAAAAACTGTTTTCGGGCGTGTTGCGTACACAATTTTTTCGGCAACCGTGTAGAATAACAAATCAAAGAAACACATTTCTTTATTAGAACAAAATTTCGAACATTTCAATTCTTATTTATATTAATATTTATATTAAAATTAGAACAATTGTTAATATTGAATGGATTCAATTTGTTTGAAATGCTTGGTATATTTAAGTGCCTTTTGTTGAAGTCAGAACAAGAAGGTAAAGTTTCCGTTTCACATTGATTGTTTTCATCTGATAATTTTTGAATGTTAGCTAATTTTATGTCAGATAGCTGTCAGTCGTTATTTTGCTGCTATGGTAATGATCAACTGCATTTATCAAAACCATACTACCAAGATTTTCATATTTACAATGACAACAACGATGTGATTCTTCCCGGCCTAGTCCGGGAAGTATGTACTTCCCGGACTAGGCCGGAAAAATGCCACTTTCTCAAAAAAAATATCGTCTGGAAAGTACGTACTTTCCGGACGGTTGCCGAAAAAACATTTTATTGAGGAGTGCTTTGGAAACAACACCAGCAGTTTTGTGTAACGTTCACATTTCTGTCAACCTTACCTTCTTAAAAACGATGTTTTGAACGAACAGGAAAGCTATTACGTGTTTTCTCCGCAAAGAAAACAAAATTATTGAATACATAACAAAGTTATAAGAGATTCTCGAATTTTCCATCATTCTCTTCTAGACAAAATTTAACACATTCTTCCTAGCTCAGCAATATCATCGATGGGCACAATTTTAAGAAATTTTTCTTCATTTCCCATAAACAATAATCCAGTATTCTTTCTTTTAAGATGTGATTCTTGGAATTGTAGATAACCATCGATCGAGCTATTCAGAACTTGGGATGAAGAATAAAATCGTGTTTAGAAGTGAATAGTGAAATATTCGAACATCTTTTGTGACCGTTTTGTTTTGCGAAGAAAAAACTTTTATAACTTCAAATGTCGTTCCTGCTTCAAAATAAGCTTGGTTTTTATGCAAGTAAGCTACCAATTTCAATTGAACTATCAGTTAGTTTGTTAAACAACATTTTTGACGATGTTGAAACCATACATTGGACAAACAAGTCGACATTCAGGAATTCGTATCAAAGAACACATTGTTCTGCATAGGCAACTGCCGTTATGTCTCAAAAAGCCATAAAGCGATAATTAAAGCGAATAGGGGGTGCAATTGAGTGCTAGATAGTCACTTTCTGCGCAAGTTAAGTCCTGGGAAACGTTCGGGTATGCTTCAACAGGGAATACCAAGGAAGAGAATATAGAGTCACTGTTGGATTTTCCAGGAGAAGACAGATCTGAACTGCGTCTAAACTTTACTCCGTATAGGGGAACTTAGACACCGGCGTGGATTGGGGAAAACATTTTGGAAACGAAGAAAATCGGGCGTAGTGAACAAGAGAACTACGTAACACCACGGGGAGTCAGAATGTTCTTTCACTTGGATCAAAAAGTAGATGAATTTCTTGTACCAAAGTAATAAAACTAATAAAAACGCGACTTAGCGTGAACTTTTTCCCCCTCCCGTTTCGGATGACACGTGCGCCAATGGCCACCCCGTATTGATTGCGAGGTTAGGCGGGAAAATCGTAATGTTTTGTTCCGGGAATGCTCCGGAGGAAGGAAAATCCGTTCCCCTTCGCCCCAAACGATTTTCATCTGTCAGAGTTGCCTGTCGAGCGATCTAGTTTTCCGGCACCTCCGCGGTGTTATCAGTGATCAATCGGAAAATTCGTGCGGAAAATCAGTGATTTCTCAGTGAAATTGTGAGTGTGGACGTTCGGAATAACTGGTAGGTAGGAAACTGCTGTATTTTCACAACTTTTGTGGTATTTGGTTGTACCGGGGAGTTTTGTTAATTTTTTGGAATCTTAATTGATCTTCACAAAACGTCACAATATAGCGTATTAGTTTAATTTCAGGAAATCAGTAGAACCTTTTGATCAAACATATAGTTTCCTCAATAAATTGTTGCCCAGTTGGTGTAGAGAAATTTCTTCTAAAAATCATCAAAATTGGCGTCACATAAAAGAAGAATAAAATTGTTCATTATTGAATAACATTTTTGGTAGAAAATTTGACTCCGATCTAACATTTTCGACCAATTGAAAGCTTTTATTTTGAATCGTAACCATAGCAACTACAAAAATTTCCGGAAATTCTTTTTCTTCTTGGGCTGAGAAGCATGAAATTACACTGCTGGATATTTCCTGACGCTCACATTCAACTTTAGATACATACCAAGTATCTACCACTTCGAGTTCCTTGCATGAAAAATATTAACTTAACTTCAATAAAGTTAGTCAAGAAAAATGATGGTTTCACATACCACCAGTTGCCTTAAGTTAACTAAAGTCGGTACCTACCTATTTTGTATTTCATTTAGCGTTATTTCAACTGGAGTCTTGGTCCAAAGTTTTCTTACTAAATAATAATAATAATAATAATAGTGTTTATTTTCCAAATATAGTAATACAGTACAAGCACATTTCAGAGCAAAATAAGGGAAAATAAAAACATTGCAGTCCTCCGCTTAAGGTAGATAACTACTTGTACTCATTCAATTGAAAACAGTAATTTTTTTCGCGAACTCGAATATTTTCTAGAAAATTGTTCCTCGACTTCGTTGTCTAAAAAAATTCCAGTGATAATTGAAGCACTAGTGGTATTGAAAGTGAAAATTGAGCTGGTTCTTTATTGATAGAAAACATATATCGTATATCTTCAGAAGTGTCTCTTTAGTTCCTATGTAACGTTCACAGATAAACAATTATAGCAACCATATTGCTCATCCTAAATGACAAGAAGTCGCGAAATTCTTTTGAAATATATGAATTTCCAACTATCTTTACACAAATATACGAACAAAACTCATTTCTCCATCGATTTTTCAAACAAAATCTCCATAAAACAACACAACAAACGATAACCCTCTATACACCCCCAGCCTACCCCCGATGAGCCACGCCCACCATGGCCCAATTCGTCACCCACATCCAGCCCACTCTGATCGAGTCGGCCCACCACCACATACCGCACGCCCACCACCATAAGGACCACAAGGACCACCACCACCACCACCACGGCACGTCCAAGAGCCCGCACAAGGGCGGGCCCGACCACGCCCACAAGGGCGGCGCCGACCACGCCCCCCATGACCACGCCCATGCCGTGCCGGGCCACGTGCGCGACTACCCGGTGCTGCCGCCCACGCCCATCGAGCACCACCACCACCTCCAGGAGGTGGCGGAGCCGCCGAGCAAGAGGGACCCGAGGAGTTACGTGGACTCGCACGGCTTCTCCCACTCCTTCGAGTTGCACTTCATCGACGCCCAGGGCATCACGAGGGACTGTCATGGGCACGGCATTGATGAGGAGGAGAGGGAGAGGCAGTGCAGGAGAAGGGAGGAGAGGTCGCCGTACAAGGAGGAGGAGCGTCGGCCGGATCCGCCCCATTTCATTGACTTGCAGCCCACGCATGTGGAGAATAAGCAGCACGTGAGTAGTGGCGGGGGGTTCTTTGGAGGGGGTCGTACCCAGGCAGGGGGTTGTCTCTTCTCGGTAGGCGTGCCCTGGATTCGTGGAGGAGGACTTGTATCTTTTGTATCTTTCTTATTTTTTATTTCTCTACTACTATCTTAGTTGCCTTATTAACCCTCAGAAGTTTCTGGATGAACTGGATTACTGGGCTGGTGGTCGAGTGCGTTGAATCGCTGGCTTATAGTCTAGAGGACCCGGGTTCGATTCCTAGAGTTGAATCAATAACTGGAGTATCAAGTGGAATTCAAATTGATGATAGGATTTGTTGGCATTAATTTCATGTAATCTTATTACTGGATACCTTACAAGAGAGTCAATGCTCACAATAACGAAATAACAACTATACCTATAGAATTAGTCTTTCTAGGTTATTGATTTCATCTAGACATTGACATCCTTTGTTTCTCTTCACCTTGAAGTGGATGATTGAATAATCATTCGACCTACCATCAGTTTCTCAGTATGTATAATCGTGGGAGGTCAGGTAGCGTAGTGGTTAAAGCGTCAATCTCTTGATCTGCCGACTGCCCGTCGTGGGTTCGATTCTCACCGAGGGCAGAATTTTTCTGATGGCACAAGAAAATGGTATGGAAAGATGCAGAAAGGCTCTTGGCTTATAGGTGTCTACGCAAGGTCGTGCAGCTTTAGAGCAGTCTTCAGTGGGATATTCTGACTCAGGATATTCAGGACTCAGAGGATTCCTACACTGCCCTATATGGGATTCCTGGTGAGATATTTCGGATAAGGGTTGCAACCACCTCGTACACAAATAAAACGTATTAGGTATCTCAGCAAAATTACCAAAGTACTGGGGGCTGACTTTAAAATCATCAGGAAAAATAGAGAAAAATCAGAAAGGTGTTTGTCCGTGTTTGCTATACATATCTGACTCTATATCCAATTCGTATGTCCTGCGAATAAATTCTAACACAGACATATTTCCCAATCAATACAAAAAATACTCCGTAAACTCGACGTTTTCATGGATTCCTATGAATAATTCAAGTCATCTTATCATAGAAAACATCCCCCATTCTATTCCCCATGCCGTAGCTTCCTTCCCTCCTCACATGGATGGACCCAGCCTGGCTGGCTCCGGTTTAATGGCCTTGGAGTCGCGCCAGAGTCGGGACTCCGGATAGTCTGGATCAGGATAATAGGTTGTTCTTCGTTTGTTTCACAATGGCTATTTGGGAGGGGTGAGAGGTGAGGGATAGTCGTTTGAGTAACGAGAATATCCTCGATAACAAGCTGAAGCTTTTACTCGGGGGTCGTGAAAATGAAATAGAATGCTGATTCTTTGTTTTATTCCACTTATAGGAAAAACCTATTGGAATTGGGATTTTTCTTGAAAGGTTTGAGGATCTGAGCATCATGAAATATCTCATGGGGATCGATCATGTGAATCATGTGAATAGAAAAGGTAGAAAAGCCTACTTTCCTTCAATTTTCTCGATTTTTGAACACGAAAGTACTGCAATCTTACTTTACAACTGCCTATTTCTAATCTAAATGTTCGAATAGTTCAGTTTAAGCTTTATACTAATCTAGGAAAAATTTCTATATAGCTTTCTGTATCGGTATCTTTTGATATTTTATCGGAATTTTTCACGTGAACTAGTTAATTGATTTGATGTAGAAGTGTCATATGCACTCACAGATGGCACTGTAAAGGAGTATTCCCTTGAAAATATCCATGGATCAATAAAATGCAATCCCAACTCGCAAGGCTATGCGTTTTCTGTAATCATGTCGCTCAGAGCAGCTTGTTTTCATCATTATTATTGGCATTTACATTTTTTGATGACAGATTATATTTTCATATAGGATGTTGCTATTGTTTCCTTCTTTTATATCTTCTACTATCTTCTCCGATCCAGAGTATAATGTGGCGTCGACACAGTTTTTTTATTAGGCTGTAGTCTAGGAACTATAAATAGGAAGAGATATTCAAGAATTTTAATAGTTGGGCGATTGAACACCTTGTTAGGACACTAACATAACCACCAACAAATGTTGAAAATATGAATGGCCAGAACAAATTGTCAATGATTATTATTGAATCATTCAATAATAAATCACCATTAATAGTGCCCCAATTATTGCTTCAGATTCTATTTATGGACGACCTATATATACCAATCTGAAGTGATTAAATTTCAGGAATTTATTCAACTACGAGGTATGCAAGGGGTCAAGGGTTAATTATCTAATTTGAGCTCCATATTAAACCTGACTATTTGAATGAAACTCTGCCAATTCGGCTTATAAGAAAAGAACAATCGTCAATGAACCGATTGAAAGTATAACCTTGAGAATCTAATTTTCCCAGTTGAATTATGGAAAGCCACAAAGCCATAAGAATACACGGATTCAACAACTCCCCGCCTTCTTGCAGATATCCCTAGTGTGACGTAACACGCCAAAAAGAGAAAAGAAAATCCCCCGAACTGTGTAGGACTGTCAATGCAGGATATGGCAGGATTAAACTGAGGCAATTGTCAACTTCCGGTTCCAATCTTAGTTGGGACAGACCTGTTTCTCGACCTCCCGAAGAAATGTTTCAGACCAACAAAATAAATCATACCTACACAATGTATATTCGATCCAAAATTATTTTGTTATCCTGTTGGCCATGAATTCGTTTGTTTCGGCGAGCAGATAGCTCTGTGGCCGAGTCAACCTTTCCCCACTCCAATCGATTCTGCAGTTGACCTTGAAGAATTCGAGGTCGATGAAAGGCGGGGCTAACGGCGCCTGGACCAATGGGAGACAGTGACCGTATTTTATTACCCCAAAATGAGCATCCGGTGCCAGAGACGCATTGCACCCCTATCGTTGAATTGTAGGTTATGTAAACCGCTTCCTGGTAGTCCAGTGCTATCCAGAAAACGTTCTGATCAACATTGTTGTGAGAATGATTTTTCGAGGAAGTAGATTCCGAGATTTTCATCTTAGGTGATGATATCGTTGTTTTTGCTGAGACGATGGTCATCAGGTAGCAGAGATGAGTGACAGCAATAAGAGCCCGGGTTCCGTGAGTTATTTTATTAAAAAAATTAAATTCCACAATTTTTTGTGGGAATAATAATTATATTAAGTTAGTTATATTAAGTGATCTAATTATGTCGATTATTTTAGTTGGACATTCATTCATGAAATGCCGCCACTGGTGGTTTTGTTACATATTTATAATGTTTAAGAGTAGGACAATAACATTCCGCGTGGGTATTGAAAAAGGAAATGCGGATTATAATTAACGTTTCCATTCCTGCGGATGTGCGATGATATAATTCAATTATTTTCAGCCAGTCGATGGTATCCAATGGTATTATTACTATATCATCATCGCTACAAAAAACGTTAGATGACAATATGATTAGGTTTCCTGAATGTGCTTGGTTCAAACTATATTCAGGAAGCTGAAACATGGATAACTTTGCCCATCCTTTTGAATTTCTCAGGCAGGATTTAGAGTTTTCGCAGCGTTTTATCCCTCATAATTTTCCTGATTTTGGCTATGTGAGTTGTCCAAAAGCTTCATTATTCAGCTGAAAAATCAACCCCTTTGTTGCTGTGGCTACGTTCTTCTAAAATGCTTCTAGATCTGTGATTTCTGCTGAGCTGCAAAATGGTCCTGTGAATTTCATTGTTGAATTCGCCACTTTGTTGGTACACACCTTGTATGTGCTCTAGGCTAGGCTCTTTTCAGGCTCGTGAAGCAAGTTTTGAGTTTTTTTTTATGTTCTGGTTCTCACGAAAAGAGATATCGTGTAATGCTCAGAGAACATCGTGAGAACCAAGGGAAATAAGGTAGGAGTTGGTGTTCTTCTTGAATTTCTGGGGATGGTATGCCTCGGGGAACACCTCCAAAGTCTCGATGTACGTTGGATGAACGAGTATTTGGAAAGGGGCGTTCTGCAGGTCTCTAAAGTGACCACGAAGGGGTGTGAAGACTGAACTTGACGGGTTAATCTCGAAGATACTGCTAATGGAGGAACGATTGTTGATATTTCAGAAAAGCATCGCCCATGAAAATGTCTATAAAATATAGATAAATCCCCAACTTCTACGGTGTTCCAGAGAAGTGAGCGAGTTTGTAAGCAATGCATCACCGACGAGACGAATTGCCCTTTTTTTTGGACAGAATTCAATAGTTTCAGGATATGTTTAGGTGCCGCACTCCAAATATGGGAACAGTATTCCAGGACAGGTCGGATCTGTGCCTTGTAGATCATAAGCAGCTGACTGGGAGTGAAATAGCTCTTGGCTCGAAACAGAAAACCAAGTTTTTGGGATGCACTTGTGGCAATGGACCTCACGTGATTTTCCCAAGAAAGGTTATCGCTGATATTATCGCCAAGCATCGAAATGGATGACTTCAATGGTATGGTTACTCCTGACTGAATTATGTTGATGGGCACAATGAGATCGGCTTTTCTAGAGGAAATATATGCTTGTGTTTTGTTTGCATTGAATTCTACCAGGTTATTAGATCCCACTCGAGAATTGTTGCTAAGTCCATATTTATTGTGTTAACATTTCTTCCTCGTTCGTTTCTGGTTTGACGGGTCGATATAGGAGCCCTGGAAGAGAAAGCGGTATGAAGGGTACTATCATCCGCGAAGCTGTGTATAGGACATGAAGTTGTTTCCAACAAATCGTTGATGTGAAGTAGATAAAGTGTTGGTGCTAAAATTGATCCCTGCGGAACACCAGCATTTATGAGTAGAAAATCAGATGAAACTCCATCGACCACTACATGGAGAGACCTGTTTGAGAGAAAACTAAGAAGCAGAGAACACAGCTGAGGGGGTGGTGAACCATAAGATGGAAGCTTGGCGAGGAGTCCCTGGTGCCAAACTCGATCAAATGCCTTGGAGATATCTAAAGCCACGGATAAAGTTTCTCCATATTTTTCAAGTGAAGGCAACGTTGTTATCGGAAATAGCTTGGATTTACGATCCATTTGATGTATGGGAAATTGGGAAACCTCCAGGAAAATAACTTGAAAGAGAATATAATGAAAACAAATAAAGTAGTCTTGGCCAACTGAGAAACTTCGCAGAATAAACAGATGGTAAAACACCGAGTACTCTAAACAATGCGTATACGATGACAGCTCACGCACTGTCACGCAAGTCAACCAATCGTAGCGTAGCGACCCACCTCCAATTATTATTGCTCGGATGAAAAATCCCATCAGAATTTTTTTTTCGCCGATCTAACCATCAGAATGGTCAGTCCACGATGGTGGCTAGTTCCGATGGATTTTACGTGTGTTTACGACTGGATGGAAATAGACCGAGTGTTCTGAGGCAGCGCTAAAAATACGCTGTGAGATTTTCGCCAGTTTCCTTCTGACACTGCGGCCTCGTGCGTCGGAAAAATCGGCGGAAAAGTGCGTAAAAATCGAGACCGAGGAAAAATCGGGACATTTTGGATTATTTTCATACGTGGTTTTCGTACAACAGAAAGTGGTGAATGTTCAGGTATACCTGAGCCCGAGTTTTGGATATACAGGGTGGTTTCTCGAGGAGCGCTTATTTTTCAAAAATCAGAATGAATCGGGATATTCTCGAATTGGGAAAGACAAAGGAAAATATTTTCTGTTCTGGAAATGTCTTCACTTTGTTGTTCACATGTGTCACGTGGAAAACTCTGTAGAAAAGAAAATCATAGGAAATGAAACATTTGTACTTTTGCAATGAGAAACAGAAACCACCTAGTATCCTTAATTTCAGATGAATGAATATTGGTGAATAAATTGTTGAGTTATACAAATTCTAGTGTATAAAGTGTTGAAGAAAGAATCGGTTGAAGTGGTCAATAAGATGTCACAACTAATGAAGAAGAGATTTCCCTCTATCACTAGTATTGATGTAGAGGTAAGAATTGAATTTTTGGGAAATACAAAGATACGTAAAAATACTTACATTGTATTTAAACAATAATCGCGATCATGTTTAAATTATTCAGTACATGAGAATCTCATTGAAAATCATGACAGTTCAATTGATTTTATAAAAATAATAAATAATGATACACCATCAATAATTGGCTTACAGAGCACTTGACCCAATTCGTCCTATTTCAAAGTAGAACAGCCAGAAAAAACATGACTGCTACTGCCTGTATTTTGGTTTGCTTGCCAAAAATTTGAAGGCATGCCAGGCCAGCAGGATGAATTATTTCAGCATTATGCAGATGTAGATTTCTTGATTACTTCATGCAGTATATATCAAATACTGAATCTGGGGGTTATGTGTTGATATTTGGACAAATCCTATATGAAAATAAGACCCTTCATCATTACTTGGGAAGCGAGAGTAACACGTATATGAAGTATATGATATGGTTATCGCGATTTTTCACACTTTTTGATCAATCTGGTATTTTCTTTTTGGAGATCTGTTGGCTCTTCTTCATTCCAAGATAGTTTCATTCCCGAAATTTCTTATTTTTTGTGAGAGATCTCGTTGTAATCTTCACTATTTCGTATTTCATTTCTATACAAAACATCGCGCCTCATCACCCTGTATACATATTGTGGCTTGCAAAACCCACGTTTCACGGAACTTGTGCGTTCTGAATAATTGAAATCCACGGTTGATATACTTCGATGAACAGATATCAAATGTATCTAGTTGTTCAGTTTCGGTTTATGAAACGGTAAAAAAAATTTCATCGGATGTACGAAAGAATTAGTGTAACTGTAGCCTTCTTTTGAGGCATCAAATTGCCTGAAATGAGTCCACGATTTCCACATATTTGACTGTAATAGTGATTTACGTAACAAGTCCGGAAAATACTGTTTTTTTGGATGAGTGGACAAAATTCTAGGACGAGCGTAGCGAGTCCTGGAAGTCTGCGAGTCCAAAAAAACTGTTTTCGGGCGTGTTGCGTACACAATTTTTTCGGCAACCGTGTAGAATAACAAATCAAAGAAACACATTTCTTTATCAGAACAAAATTTCGAACATTTCAATTCTTATTTATATTAATATTTATATTAAAATTAGAACAATTGTTAATATTGAAGGGATTCAATTTGTTTGAAATGCTTGGTATATTTAAGTGCCTTTTGTTGAAGTCAGAACAAGAAGGTAAAGTTTCCGTTTCACATTGATTGTTTTCATCTGATAATTTTTGAATGTTAGCTAATTTTATGTCAGATAGTTCTCAGTCGTTATTTTGCTGCTATGGTTATGATCAACTGCATTTATCAAAACCATACTACCAAGATTTTCATATTTACAATGACAACAACGATGTAATTCTTCCCGGCCTAGTCCGGGAAGTAAGTACTTCCCGGACTAGGCCGGAAAAATGCCACTTTCTCAAAAAAAAAATCGTCTGGAAAGTACGTACTTTCCGGACGGTTGCCGAAAAAAGAATATGGCTAATGAGCTCCGATGATGTGAAGAGCAAGTCCAAATTAACCTGAATGATTAGATTTGAATTGGCAATAAACAGTAAACGTGAGAATAGATTAGAGATCCCATGAAATTGAAAAAATCATCAATGAAAATAGAAACTACGAATGATAACAAAATCACCCCCCAGTCATCTAATATATTTTCTTTTCATTGATTTTAGAGTCGTTATACCTTCACATAATCAAATTTCCATACACCCCTGAGTCCTTGCACTCAGAAAAATTACTATCAGTTACCATCCTCGCTCAGAAATAGGTAATATCAACTTTTTTTAATAATTCGAAACTGAAAAGAAGACATATAATTATCTCGTCTCGTCCAATTAAAAATCAAACACAGTTTGAATGACTGGCAATCCCATAGCAGAAAACAACTACTTTCCTGGCAAATACCACGCAGAATATTGAACTATATCTGCTCGTAGCCTTACGTCTTAGGAAGAAAGAAACATATGCTATAAGCATTCACAGTGTGAATCGTTGCATGGGCTACGTACGAGCAGATATAATTCAATGTTCTGCGTGGTATTTGCCAGGAAAGTAGTTGTTTTGTGCTCGTGGTCTGTCAAACTGTGTTTGATTTTTAATTGGACAAGACGAGATAATTATCTAATCTTTTCAATTTTGATAGTTTGTCCAATTTAATGTTTTTTTTGATTTTGAAATACTGTAGATGATTATATGATTTGTTAACAATGTTGGAATGGATGAAATTCGATTTGATTTGATGAAAAGCTATACTTGCAGGGAAAAACAATCAATCGAACATTCGTTGTTCTTGTAATAGTTTTATAACAATGCGAATCCAAGATATAGTAAACGAAATAAAAATGCAAGTGGCAAACTAATCGTGAAAAAAAAACAACCCTGAGAGGGTAGAAAAAGAGCCCCACGGAGCAAAATTTTTCCATAGCAGACGAAACCAATCCCTTCCAAAAGTCACAGTTGAGGCTCCGGTGGCCTGCGGAACGATCCGGACCTGACTTTCCACCCCCACCCCCTCGACTTGCGGAGCAACCCTCCGCTCGATATCGGGGGTTGCTCCGTGCCATCGGTCCGTTTTCCACCCTTATCACTCGACGCAGTGTGCCTGTTGACCTGCGGAAAGCGTTTTTCTTCCTGTGGTGTGCTGAGAGTTGCTCAATATCTGGTGGTTGGGTGCGGAAATTCTGTGGGAAATGGTTACGGAAAACGGACAGGTGAGCGATGTTTTTGGGGGAAAATCGGAGGGAAAATAAGGGATGTTCTCATGTAATGTCCAACGATCGGTGAGCATTTGTATATCCTCTCTTTCTTTGGTTTGTTCATGTGAATGCTTTGATTTTTGCGATTTTTTTAGTGATGCTTTAATGTACCAAATATTGATATAATCAATTATTACAGCGTACGTTATCCTGGTCCATATTGATAGAGTATATTCTGTAAACTTTGATATTGATTCAAGGAATATTCCAATTTGTTTTCTGGAAAAGAAAGATCATGCGTAATCCTCGTTGTAACATATTACATATGTCGAGCGGATTTAAATTACCGTCATCTCTTATACCGGATCACGTTTCAATCCAGATCACTTCTACTGGGCGAATTATAATCTTACATTTCATGTCAACCCATGTACCTAACAATATTATCAGAGTATTGATTGAATATTATCAGAGTATAGATTGAACTTGCTCGATAGTAAATTCCGACTACGAGCTCAGAAATTTGAATATGAACTGAAAACGTCATTCCCTGGCTCAGAACACTCGGAATTTTATGTTGATAGAGTTGAAAATTCCTAGTTTGAGATGAAACAACTCATTTTAAAAATTTTTCAAACTCATTTTGCCAACTCGACTGTCATTGAAGAGTTGGACTCCCCTACTCCCCATATGGATGATTGTAACTTCATTCCTCAGTTGAACATAGGAGTTGAACTCCCCTACTCCCCATAGGGATGATTGTAACTTAATTTCTCAGTTGAACATAGACATTTGTTCATTCAACCTGATTCGTATGTTTCAACGTGTATGGCCAATGTAGTATTCCTTGATCCTTATCCTATTTTTCGACTTGCATGACCAATGTGAGTAATGAAAGCTACACGATAATTTTACTCGTTGATAATCAGGAATTCACCCCCAATTTCAACCCTTATCTGATAGTCAATAACATGATGTCATAAGATACGTCATCCCCTACCCTACCCTAAAGGTACAAATTTAGCAGGTTCATGATATCGGAGTGTTTTGTTCCTTGTTCCTATAGTTTTTTTATCCATTATGGGCTTTTTTTGAACGCATGATTGATGCTGACGTATATACAAAAAGATCCATACTGAATGGGCATTTTCCTGAATAATGAAGGTCGAATTGATATTACAAACGCGTGGGTGCAAAATTCGGAGCGTGAAAATTAGATTTCCATAGAAAGAGAAGGGATACCAATTGGGAAATACTAAAGCTAGGGTTTCATGTTAATGTGTTTATTCATTATTGTTCGAAGTTTACACGCATCTACATTGTGATAGTAAGAATAAACGATTTCATTAGCAATTAGCAAAACCACTTCGATCTGAACTTTGGACATATGTTTGGAAATCACGCGTAAAGAATCGATCAAACATGTTTTGAATTGGGTCCGTCTGTTATTTTACAGCTATCAATAACTGCTAAAAATATACTTTTGGGATTTGTAGTCACGCCAAATGGCGTTTGGAAGTGTGCCAACTCATGGAAAAATAATTTTCATACTGCAAAATTCAGCGACTTATGACCCTTTATTATACTCAAGTGCATAAATTATCTCAAATTGCCACTCTATGCATATATAGTTTTAGTATCCATAAAGTTTAAGATAGCTTCAGTAGTGAAATCTGAGGAAAAACAAATTGTTAACACCGAAAGCCATATGGTTCAGGTCAGGAATACCTGCAGGCCATGCAGAAAATTTCGTACTTGATGTCACCTGTCAATACAAAAACCGTATTACATAATTCCTCTGCAAATAGATGAATTCGCACACATAAATGTATGTCACAAGGGTGCGTCCGGGGGTGATTTTTCAAACGCTAGAGGCCGGACGCGCCGTCGCGACGACAGTATTGAGCGGTGACGTCACAAGGCGTCGCCTCAAACGCATGGAGTTTTTTCCACTCGCAGATTTCGATTCAGGGTGCAACTGTGGTGGTCGAATTTCGGGAATCCTAATCTGTGATTTATCTTATAAGAAGAGAGTACTTTATTTTCGAGGGGACTTTTCACCGGATTATATTAATTCCGGAATATTTCGCTTGGTGTGGCTACTGTGACTATATGTGGATTACCTGTTGACCAATCTGAAATGGTTCATCTATAATAAGTTTGTAATTAGTTGATTTTGGATGCATAAGAGTCAGTTGATAATTATGACTGTTACTGGATAATGTCTTGTTGGAAATGCTTCCGAATGGTGAGTATAGCATTTCTGATTTCTAGATGATTTCTAAAAGAACCTCGAACTGGAAAAATGGATACCTTCGTTGAAATACGTGAATACTTTCTACATGATAATTACTTGATTTTATATTGAGATAGGACGAAGGTCGATTATTGGAGAAAACTCATCAATATGTCCTTTTCCGACTGCCATCTTCATTATTTTTTAGTTTTCAACTCTGAGGACTTTGGTGAAATTGTATCAATGATTTTGATATGAAATATATTGGGAACTGAACGTTAAAAACACATTAAGATTATTACTGAACTATCATTGCTTTGAAAACAACATTGGCGATTTAATTTCTGATTGAAATGTGAACGATTGTATTCAGAACAGGTTTATGAAAGCCTCAGAGACATCCTCAGGAGAGGATATCAATTTGGTAGAGTTTGTGGAAGGAGCTTAGATTATCTCTGGTTTGATGAAAGTTGAATTGATGCCAATACTTGACAAGATAATCAATTAATAAATACCTTTGGAGCTCTTTTTATAAATGTACAAGCAATTTTTCTCAGCTGTACACTTAGATATCTTCTCACGAGGATATAATTTACTGTCACCAACTTGGTGATATTGACCTTGGTCCCCGACCTTACATCATTTGAAAGATATATTATCTACTCTACCATTCAGATAATGTAAACATTTCGAGGAATAAAATCATCAACGAATGTTACGATTTACCTCAAATTTCAATTGCCAATGCCTCTCACGAAGTGCCTTGATGATGCAATATTATGTCTTTGTTACTTCTGTAAATCTTCAAGATTTCATTTTGGCTAACTCAAGTTGATGTTTTCCACAAGTTGTTACTCGATCATAGATCAACTTCACATATTGGATAAACAAGCTCCTACAGCTAGGCCGAAGAAAAATATACCATTGAATTTATAAAAAATTGAATTATGTCTAGACTTCGGTTGTTGTCTGAAAAATCGAATTGTCACAGTGTTTCCCAATTTTCAATTCTAATGAATAATTATTACTGAGGTTGAGCTGACAGTTAAGTATGTATATAAATATTATATGGACATGAATATATCCTTTTAAGCAGATTACATTCCTCTGAGTAGATATCACCCGTGTCCTCTTAATCAATGTAAGCAGTTGTCGATCCAAGCTAATGAACTATTGCGTGTTCAACCTCAGACACTGTACATAATGTATATTTATAAACACCTATTTCGTAATTTGCTCTTCTGCTATTTATTCTTTGGCATCAGACAAACAGATTTTTGTTTTTGTTTCAGCTGATGTATTTTGTTCTTGGGAATGCGATATCAAGAAAGGATTTGAAATGCTTTGAGGGTTGGCATCTCAAACCGGAAGTAGAAAGTTTTGGCGCAATTTTATTAGGGGCACAATTTTATCAAAAAATGAGACTTGAATGATCGACAAGACCATAAAACAACCTTCAAATAAAATATACAACATTTCTATAATACTTAATTATAAAAATGTCAATCGGAATGCATATTAACAGAAAATCCAACCCTATCACCCGTACTATAATGTTCTGTATGTGTATTCGGAGAGTGCACTTGTCAAAATATCTGCGTGGGGTGAATTTTATGCGCTGGGGTGCGACACCTTGCTGTACGAAAACAGGGAGAACATTTCACGGAGGGTGATTTTTATGAAAGGAAAACGATGAAGAATTCATGAAATCGTTAAAGCTACACGCGGGGTGCATGATCAATATTTCACAACACCAACAGTTGAATGCGACTGAAAAATAATTGACTTGCTCATGCTCGATTTTGGTTTTTCAGTCTGACGGAAATACGTCTTTCCTTCGAGCTGCCCGCAATGGCCAACTGGACAAAGTTCTAGAACACCTGAAATCTAATATCGACATCAATACCAGCAATGCAGTGAGTGTCTTTTCAGACTGAACCAATTCATTAATTTTTACGGAGAAGTCCGACTTTTTGAACAACGTGGCAACATCGCATTTTTCAAAAACCTTTTAGAATGGCCTCAACGCCCTCCACCTGGCCTCCAAGGACGGCCACGTGGACATTGTGGAGGAGTTGCTCAAGCGCGGTGCCGTCGTCGACGCTGCCACCAAGAAAGGCAACACCGCGCTTCACATCGCCTCCTTGGCTGGGCAAGAGGAGGTGGTCAAGTTGCTCGTGCAGCACGAGGCCTCCGTCAACGTGCAGAGCCAGAACGGTTTCACGCCCCTCTACATGGCAGCCCAGGAGAACCACGACAACGTCGTCAGGTACCTGCTGGCCAGTGGTGCCAACCAAAGCCTCTCCACAGAGGTGAGGCACTTGGGTTTTCCGGAGAAATCAGATTTTCAGGCGACGTGGCAACGTCGCATTTTTCGGAAAAGTTGCCGATACATTCGTGTTGTTGTTTGTTTCAGGATGGTTTCACTCCACTGGCAGTGGCTATGCAGCAAGGGCACGATAAAGTTGTAACAGTATTACTAGAAAACGATACCAGAGGCAAGATAAGGCTTCCAGCGTTACACATTGCTGCCAAGAAAGATGATGTTAAAGCAGCCAAACTCCTACTGGAGGTATACAAATTTCTTCGACCAAAGAACGACATTCTATGATTTCGTTTTCAGAACGAACACAACCCAGACGTGACCTCCAAGTCAGGGTTCACCCCCCTGCACATAGCCTCACACTATGGCAACCAGCAGATAGCCAACCTGTTGGTGCAAAAAGGTGCAGACGTCAACTACTCCGCCAAACACAATATAACGCCCCTTCACGTGGCTGCTAAGTGGGGCAAAGCCAACATGGTGGCGCTACTACTGGAGCACGGGGCTACCATAGAAGCCAAGACCAGAGACGGTCTAACCCCTCTCCACTGTGCAGCCAGATCTGGACATGAGCAGGTGGTGGACACGCTTCTGGAAAAGGGGGCACCCATCAGCTCCAAGACCAAGGTATAAGCTAGGTCCACCTCAACCATTAGCTTCTCTGATCTCAGGGCCCTTTCAACAGAACGGTCTCGCTCCGCTACACATGGCTGCCCAGGGGGACCACGTGGATGCTGCTCGCATCCTTCTCTACCATAGAGCCCCTGTGGATGAGGTGACCGTAGACTACCTGACAGCCCTCCATGTCGCAGCTCATTGTGGCCATGCGCGTGTTGCCAAGTTGCTCTTGGACAGGCAGGCAGACGCCAACGCTAGGGCTCTCAACGGATTCACTCCCCTTCACATAGCTTGCAAGAAGAACAGGATAAAGGTGGTGGAGTTGCTACTCAAACACGGAGCAAGTGAGTATCTCAAGCTGCCCCCCACGATAACTCAACATATTGAATTTCGAAATTGTTGAAGGTATTGGAGCGACAACAGAGAGTGGGCTGACTCCTCTGCATGTAGCCAGCTTCATGGGCTGCATGAACATCGTCATCTACCTTCTCCAGCACGACGCCAATCCAGACGTACCTACAGTGCGTGGGGAAACCCCATTACATCTGGCAGCGCGGGCTAATCAGGTACGTTGAACCTTTCGAGCGAGGAGTTTCCTTGTTCACGTCGATCATTCTGGGTTCCAGACCGATATCATAAGGATCTTACTCCGGAACGGCGCCCAAGTCGATGCCAGAGCAAGGGAACAGCAAACGCCTCTTCATATAGCTTCCAGGCTGGGCAACGTCGATATAGTCATGCTTCTGCTTCAACATGGTGCCAAAGTCGACAACACCACTAAGGACATGTACACCGCTTTGCATATAGCTGCCAAAGAAGGTCAAGATGAGGTAAGCTGGCTCCCAAGCGAGTCCACAGAAATAGTTGATGATGCGTGCAATTCGGTAGGTGGCTGCAGTGTTATTGGACAATGGAGCCTCTCTGGACGCTACCACGAAGAAAGGCTTCACCCCACTGCACCTGGCAGCGAAATACGGGAACCTTAAAGTGGCCAGGCTTCTGCTGCAAAAGGAAGCCCCGGTAGACGCTCAAGGCAAGAATGGAGTGACTCCTCTGCACGTGGCTTCACACTATGACCACCAGAACGTGGCTCTGCTGCTACTAGACAAAGGTGGGGCTTCCCAACCATCTCTTCCGCGCTAGGTTCACAGCTGGGTCATCCTCTTCCACAGGTGCTTCGCCACACGCCGTAGCCAAGAACGGTCACACTCCCCTCCACATAGCCGGAAGGAAGAACCAGATGGACATTGCCAACACTCTGCTAGAGTACGGAGCTCAGCCCAATGCGGAGAGCAAAGCTGGCTTCACCCCTCTGCACCTCAGCGCTCAAGAAGGCCATGGGGAGATGTCAGCCCTGCTTCTGGAGCACAAGGCAGACGCTAACCACGAGGCAAAGGTACATCGACACCCCGAAACTGATAACCCCGCCTCTCAACGAGCTCATTCCTTCCAGAACGGGCTGACTCCTCTTCACCTCTGCGCTCAAGAGGACAGGGTGCCAGTGGCGGAGGTGTTGGTGAAGAACGGAGCGGAGGTCAACGCCCCCACCAAGGGGGGATACACCCCCCTGCACATAGCCAGTCACTACGGTCAGACCAATATGGTGAGGTTTTTGTTGCAAAGTGGGGCGGATGTAGAGTCGGCGACGTCTCTGAAGTATACGCCCCTTCATCAGGCTGCTCAGCAGGGGCACGCGAACATTGTGAATATTCTGCTGGAGAATAAAGCTGATCCCAATGCTGTCACAACGGTGAGTGTAGTTTTTTACGTATGAGGTTATTATCTATGAAGTATCTGGAGGATCAAACAAAACGCGAACTTGAAAAGTGTACACTTTGTACAGGAAGTAACGTAATCGGTTAATTAGTGAACATACTAAATGACTCGAGCCTTGAGCTACATGTCTGTTATTTGGTTGAATATACAGGGTGGATCGGTGATAATTTTTGAATAAAATAAGAAAATATTTTGAGTCTTTACCTTTGTACGGGTCAAAGATACTTGGTATATATTTATATGATGATTCATGCAGAAACATAAAGTTATTGCTGTTATATGAGTCAACTTACTATTCCAATATTTAATAAATTGTTAACAAGGCCAAACGTATTTGAAGTAATTACTTTTAATCGAGATCTATTTCAATCGTTTACTTAGTTTGGAAATATTTCAAATTCACCGCCAATGAGCAAGCAACATATTGGATATTCTTCAATTCAATAATTCAGCATGCTTCTCAAAATCTTCATAGTCAAGAACTCGATAGCTAGCTCACAAAAATGACAACCTGTATCACATTGAATTCCAACATTTCCTTTATTGATCTAGGATTATTCTAGATGAATACTACGAAAGATAACATTCATGTTTCACCTTCCTTTGGATAAGACAAATGGAATACTCCCAAGTTATCAGTCTCTAATGACTTCTGAAATTTGAATGTGACGATCAATTTTCATCAATCTAGACTCTACAGTGTGTAAGATAGATGTGTGGGAATGATACATTCTCAGAAGTTTCCCAGATTTTGTAAGGAATTGGAAATGTAATCGATTGTGAATCAAAGAGTTTTTCCAAGAAATACGAAAGGTGAACACTTTCAGTGTGAGGAATCATCCAAGCAACCAAGAGCTGAACACTTCATGTGAGTGAAAATATTTGCTGTAAAGTCATTCGCTGAGATCTTCCAAATATCTGAAGTGGTGAAAACTTTTATTGTGAGCTGAGTGATCAGGGATCTCTTCAGACACCTCAAGGGGTGTATATTTTTGAAACGATTCAAGTGAGAATCTCATGAGATTTTGAGGATATTCCAAGAGATGTGAACATTTTTAGTGTGAGCTAAGTACACTTCTGATGTGAGTTGAGAGTTTTCAGAAAGCTTTGGGAAGTGAGAACAATTTAGTTTGAGCCAAGTATCAAAAAGTCTTTGAGAATCCTCAGAAGGTGAACACTTTTAGTGTTTAGTGTTTTTATTGTAGATTCACTTGAATTCTCTGAGTTTGGAATGGCTGCGGTGTAGGATATTGTTCGGACCCTTACAAAAACAATTGTTTCAGACCGGTCAAACTCCATTGAATATCGCCCAAAAATTGGGCTACATCACGGTGATCGAGACTCTTAAAGTGGTAACTACAGTGACAACTATCACCACCACCACAACAACCAACATCGAGGAGAAGTACAGGGTGCAAGCCCCAGAGCTTATGCACGAAACTTTCATGTCGGATTCTGAAGAAGAAGGTGGTAAGATTTACGATATTTTTAGTTATCTAACGGCGCTTCTAGTGGCGTAGCTTGAGTAGAAGAATGATAGGGGAATTCTCAGAAATTAATTCGTAATTGAATCATGTTATTGAAGGTGATCGAATCAAAGTACAGTAAAGATTACAATAAGCCATGACGTAATGTATGGATGCACTGCTTATTGAGCAATGAGTGTGTCAATAAAAATACCTACACGCTTAAGTATGTAAGTGAGATTACCTTGATGGACACACTTATACGAGAACATTAAAAATATACATGATCTACTTAGTTGTAATGTTTAAACTAGGACTCAAATCTCGTGGATCGGTATTGGTACGTTTTCCTCTCTCCCATCAGTCGAATTTTTTTTAGAATATCTGAGAACGAATCCGCGTGACTGACCTTAACTCGAGCTCTTGAAACGTTAATGTTTCCACTTTCAATTTCAATGCTTCCTTGGCCAAATCAGTCGATTACGTCAACTTTAGTTATTAAAGTATCGGCAGGTTCAAATGAGATCATGGTATAATATTTATAGTAACTGTCAATTTATCCGTCTGAGATTCTAGTATAGTTGTTGGTTTGTTGATTAATGTTCTCGAATACCAGACGAGTTTCAGTTACTTCGGATTATTTACGGTGATTTATTCATATCGAAGAAACTTGATTAGACCAAACTAGTTTATCATTCCAGATAAACATTCGATTTAAATAATTGGGGAGTCCTTTGGTGATCTTTTTCAATTGCTCCTGAATTGATTTATATTTCAATTAGAAGACACTGTGGGTGTTAAGGAATTTTTCAAGTAGCTCGTAAAAAATTAAGTTGGATAGCTAGAAATTGATGCTGAAATAATTCATAATTAAGTGCAGTGGGCTTTATGAAATTATGTTTCAATTTGCAAATAATGTTGTCAGCATCTAAAAATATGCACTTGTTTAAATGGTGAAGGCTTTTTGATTCATTGATTTCGTTTAGCTAGGAAAATATGTATGTGGTTTTTCAGTACACACAATTATTAACCAAACCAATGTCTCAAACATTTCATTATCAAATTGTACCTATACCTATATAAAAAAATTATTGAGTTGAGTTGATTACTTCGAATTTTGTGTTTGAGTATGAATGATTTTCTATGTTATCAAACATCATCTAGTTGTCTTCGTGAAAATAATAATGATGTAATTGAAAAAAAAACAGTGTCTATTATTGTCATGAATTGTTGTATTGTGTAGTTTGGGAAAAGTATAGTGATTTTAACAATCGTTTGAGAATTCTCCCATCATTAAGTAGGTTTGTGTAGATATCTATACGTAGTACATACGGAGATGAAAGGAAGTACTTTGAAGATCTTATTAGTTTGGAAACAAGCGAGGAAATCATTGTTGGGACAAGTAGTTCATCTATAAGATGTTGCTTTCATCTCCTCGCTCTTGCCATTGTCGATCTAAATGAACACCTATTAGACGGTATAATATTGTCTGTTCACTCAAGCCCCAAACAAAGTTTACAGAATATACTATCAAACGTCTGCTAAGATGAGGTAGCTACTTTATAGAAGTCGTTCGATGCTCATTTGTTTCAGTTTTTTCTCTGTCAGCGACCCAATTTTAGGTTGAAGTTATGTCCTCCTTTTTGTTGACTTCAGCACATATTGTATGTAACTATTATAATCTGACATAATTTTACTTTTTATACAAATTTCTACTCGAAAAGGTCCAATAACAGTTTTTAGAAACAATAATAAGGCATATTTCAAGGAAAATTTTTGGAGGTACTCACGTATTTTGGCCTCCCAGAACAAGAATCCGAAACGCTTGTTTCGTAAATATACACCCACCATTTGACATCTCAAAATTCTTCTACTAAAAACACAAAATTCGTCCTTCTTTTAATTGAAACACTACACACGCTCACATTTACTTATCTTCAACACTTTTCAGAGAGAAATAATTCAATACTTCACAAAAAATTTACCGTTCTTCGGAAACACAAGACTTTGATCTGTCAACTTGACAACTGTTTAGCTCCCGTCATGCTGGGTTCTCGATGGGTTTGGTAAATTTTTTTTAATTTTTCCAAATATACTACACCTTTTCCAGTTTTATTTCAGAAAGCGTCAAGTAAATTTCAGAATAGTCACTTGTATTTCAGAAAGTATCAATTGTATTTCAGAATAGTGAGTTGAATTTCAGAAAGCGTCAAATATATTTCAGAATAGCGACTTCGATTTCAGAAAGCATCAATTGTACTTCAGAATTGTGAGTTTAATTTCAGAAAGCGTCAATTGTATTTCAGAAAAGTCAATTGAATTTCAGAATTCGTCATTTGAATTTCAGAATCATTTGTATACAAATGACGAATTCTGAAATTCAATTGACAATTCTGAAATACATTTGACGCTTTCTGATATTGAACTGACTATTCTGAAATACATTTGACGCTTTCTGAAATTAAACTCGCTATTCTGAAATTCAATTGACGCTTTCTGAAATAAACTTGATGGTTTCTGAAATACAACTGGAAAAGGTGTAGTTTATTCTGGTGAAATATGTTGAAAACAAGTGAATGTAAGTGTGTGTGGTGTTTAAGTTCAAAGAAGGATTAATTCTTGTGTGCTTTCTTCAGTGGGTATGAATTATGCGTGGAGCAAATATACAACTCAATAACGTAAGTTATTAAAATTTCGATATCCCAATACATTCACTTGCCTCGCATTTGAATTTCTCATGATGTTATTTTCTGTTTCCTGATCAATGAATCAATGATATCAAACAATTCTGTGCTTGAAACAGGAGATTCGCTGTGCTAAAAGGAGCGCGTAATTCGAAATGTAAATATAAAAACGTTAGGTTATGCCCAGTATGACACTTCAAGTTCAAAATAGTTCACGGTTATTATGAGAAGATGTCTCTACCTTACAGAAGAAGATGCGTAATTGTTTCCAGTGAACAGACAATATTATAGTTCTAGCCTACTAGCAAACTAGGTTTCCATTTAGATCGACAATGCTCTTGCATCTCTCGACAGTTTCAGCTGGCAGCTTTGCTTTTTCTTTCTACAGAATCATCTTTCAATAGAGGGAGCATGCACGCATGAATCATCGTCATTTTGAACCCGACCCATTGCTGAAATCGTCTGAAATTATTACGAACAGAGGCGATCGTTTCGTTGTTTTGTAAGAAAGAGCGCGCCTTTCCCAATCTCAGTGTAGACAGCGTTGTCGCGATTAAAGGTTGCTTGATTCTACGAGAATTTGGCCTCTGGGGCTGCGAATTTTTGGGGAAGATCTCGGGAAAGATACATACTGTGAGGGTCCTGGTGATTGCACTCAACGATATTTGATTTCAAACGAGAATTCGTGTGTTTTTGTGAGTGTGAGTGAAATGGGCAAGGGAAAAAATCGCATTGGCAAGATTTCCAGTGAGTCTTCATTGTTTTTCTGAGAAAATAGCCCTGAGCTATAAGGACACAACCCTCTAGATATCGCATATTTATAAGTTGCACTAAAATGACAAAATATTTATTTTTATGTTGGTCAAGACACTCTCGAATTTTGATGTACATATTAGTTGGATCTACAAACATACCAGGATATTAAGTTCAAAATGAAACTCGAAATACTCTTGAACTCGTTGAAAATTCTTTGGATTTTTTCTGGATTCCATATTAATAATAATAGGTCTTTATTTTCCAAAAGTACATATGAGGAAAAAGGCCGAAGATCAGCTGGTTCTGTTTTGCAACACAACCTCTGTTTATCATCTTAAGTTCTTGGATTTTAAATATCAGAGATATTCCAAATGTGTTATTATAAATCTCTGGAATTCCTTGACATAGGGTTTTCTTTGAGAATTTCAGGACGAAATGGCTTCGGTTTCTAGATATAGGGTGATCAAAATACATTTTTCTATTTTGGTTGTATAATGAAGTCATTCTGAAACGCAAATGCGTGTCGAAATAGCCTCTATTTCGATACGCATTTTTTATTATTCGGAGATTGGTACAATCGAACTGTCAAATGAAAGTCAGAAGAGTTAGGCCCAGTTTACTTTTGGGCGATTTGGATCTGGTGATATTAGCAGTGAAAAACTCATTGTTTCAATTGGTAAATTTCAATTCAGAGTGTAATAAGATTTAAATTGACCAATAAAAACGATAACAACATTGAATTTCTCACCGCTGTGTATTGTAATAATGAAAATCGCTGAAAATGAACTGTAAACTGGGCTTTACGCTTGTGCGTCAGATTTTAATTATTTCAATGTCATCATTGTTACCAATCGAAGATGTTTCTGTTATTTATCGATATTAAATCCATTTTTTTTTGCAAATCAATTCAAAATAGAAAAAATTGCATATGACACACGTTTTATAAGACACGTTGTCGCACTTGTTCACTTGGAGCACTACTCGCTTCGCTCGTCGTACTCCGAACAACGCGTGCGACAAAATAGCGTCTTATAAAACTTGTATCATAATATACTATTTTGTTTGTGCATTTATTGTTTGAGATAAATATTTTATAGAATCAATCTTGAAGTCTGTCAACTTATACTTATTAGTACTCGTATTTTAGATGGCGAGGCAATAAATTATGCTACTTCCTCATAAAATACCACAAGCTATAACTGTGCGCAGTTTTTTATTCACAATATTGAAGTTAAAGATCCGTTTAAAATGCGTTTGCCGTTTGGCAGATGTGTTTGTGAATCCAGAATTACAACCTTATTGTTTATCCCCAATATCTAATAAAATTTTGCAACAATATGACATCAGCTCGAAAATATTCAACGCCTTGAAATAATGTTTCGAACGTAAATATGTATTTGTATACATAAAATGTGTTGAAAATGTAAATTTTTAGCGCATCACTCGACGCTGTCCACAAAATCTCGGCCTAATTTTCGAGTAGTTCGAACAAATGAATACCCATCCTCGGTACGGTTTTGAAATGAACGGCAAAGCCACTCGATTTTCCTTGATGTGAAACACATTTTTCTTCGCTCGAGTGCTATCGACATGGAAACGGGTCAAGTTGTTTCGAAAAATTCCTGCGGCTCTTCTTAGAAGAATAACTATCATATAAACGTTAGTACAGAAATAGAATAAATAGATACAAGGTTAGTTTTCCATTATAGACGAAATGTTAGATTTTGGAGTTCACCGATGAAGCCTGATCATGAATACTGATTGAAAGAGTATTGTATACAGTGTGTCCAGTTTTTTACTCGGTTTTTTACCTACGTATGTTTGCGAATTATTTCAATTGCCCTTGAACATAGAGATATGTGATTTTCACATCATTAGTCTACTTTTTCGATAAAAATTTCATTTTTACATACCTACCTCCTAGATTTTTGATATATAATGTACAGGGTGAAATTGAAAGTTATCAATGTTCGTAAGAACTATGGACTGATATTCAGTCAAAAACAACCGAAACCTAAATAATATTGTCAACTTGTGTCCAAGTAATCGTCAAGGTAGCTATGAGTGATATGACAGAGGCTATGAAAGTATATTCAGTGTAGTCAAAACAGTTTTCAATGTCTGAACAACTTTCAATAATTTCTGATTGTGATCAAATGTGAATATTTTCAATATAAATATTCATTGATATTGGAGCCAGGAAAATCCCAAAATCTTCGTAAGAAACCTGGTTTCTAAAGTTTAACACTAATTACTGAGTAACTTGTTTAGCATTCTGCGTTTCAAAGATGAATCAGAATTATAAAAAACATTATACATATAATGGATTGGTTCATACAATGCAATAAAAACTGTCATGATGCATGATTATCTGAAAATGAACGTTTCTCACAAGTATCTGAAATTGAACACACTGTACGGTTGACATGCATCTGACGTAGATAAAATCCCCTAGATAGTTTTTATTATAATAAAAGATAGACAAAATATTTCCACCAAGGGTTTTCCTTCTAGAATACAAAATCATAGTAGCTGTTGTTGGGTTCAATTTGAGTTTGAGAACCAAAGCAATTCATGACGTAAGTTTCAGAAGTAAGACCCTTAATGTATATAAGAAATAGAAATACCACATGACCGAATAGATTTTTCCACCTTAAACCACTTTCAAAAACTGCTTGAAGCTTCATATGTGCTTGATGTAAATCCACCTTCTAATGGTGGATTTATGCAGAAATTTTGACTCATAAGTTTTGAGTCGTGAGTTTTCAGTAATAAGATTTAAAAAATAAAGGAAAAAGGACCGTTTATGCAGGAATTATTAAGGACTGTCATGTCTTAAAGGTACTCCTGCCATTGGTCAATTTCTGTGGTTGTGGCAATGGTCACTTTACAATTTCAGTCATCAATATCCATTTCTTCTTTTTATAATCTGACGATTCTGATATAAGTTTGAATAAACAACACAATCACAGACAATAACCTATAAAAAACGTCATAGAGTTGAAAACTTCGAACGCATGCGCAAATATGATCAGTTTTAAGTTTGAAGCCATGAGAGATCAAAGTTGGCCAATATTCTTACGACTTAAAACTTATGACTTGCAACTTAAAACTTATGTCAAGTGTATGAATGGTAACATTGAAAACCAATGATTGAACTTCTTACAACTTATGACTAAATTCTTACGACTTAAATCTTATGACTTAAAATCGCTGCATAAATCCACCATAAGTATCTCCAAACACAACTAAAGCTACTAATCATCAACAACAGGGGAAGATATTTTGGAGGGATTCGGTATAGCACAGCTTCACGAAAGACACGTCTATCTGCCCTATTTCTGCGGTACCTCCATAGTGAATCGTAAGTCTGCTATTTCCTAGGAACTTAAGAGAATGACACTATAGCCCATTTGCCGCCTGTACATACATACGAAAATTCGATTTTCCCCATCAATGGGAAACTCAGAATTCTCCTATGGAATCTTGTTTTGCGTACATCCCACACATAGATTATCATTTACTTTGCTCGCCAACACGCTTTTTAAACCCCGACCGCCCCGGCCACCGCACCGCCCAGACCTGACCCCCATCGATTTCTTCCAGGCGAGGACACCGTTTTGGGCGACCAGGCCTACAGGTACCTCACCGCGGACGAGATGAAGTCTCTGGGAGATGACAGCCTACCCATAGACGTCACCAGAGACGAACGCATCGATTCCAACAGGATGGTTTCGAGTGGGGACAGCGGGATGCTGCCCCCTCAGCATATCGAGGACAGCCTCATCAGTCCTGAGCACGTGACGCAGAACTACACCGAGTATATTAAAAAGTACGCCTCGGATAATGTGGATATATCCAGGCATCCCATCAACATAGGGTGAGGGAGTATTTTGTACAGCTTGCTTCACATAAATACTATTGTAGGCAACTAAAATCACTGAATAATTACACTAAGACTTGAACAAGACACAGGACCAATTATCTATATGCAATAACTTCGAATAACTCAAGGCAATATGTAAATCACATGATATACAAGACCATAGAAACTGGAAGGAAACTGAATCAAGAAAAAAAAATACAATTTTAATAACATAGATCAAGACACAATACCAATAATTATCTTCAGCTCCAAGGTTTCTATGAAATATCATCTCAAAATCAGCAGTATCATTAATAATCTTTTGATGAAACTTTCATCCGATACTCTGAAGAAGGCATACAATGAAGAAAATAATGTTTGAATCCTCCATGAAACGATAAAAGGACTGAAGGAATATTTGAATATTGATACAAACATGACATAAGGATATTGATACAAACATGACATAAGGATAATGAGGTACCTGTAGGATAAATCTATCTAGACTACACAAAGGGTAGTATATATTACCAAAAATCTACACACATAATTCAGAAAAAAACCGTCGAACCAAGAAATTCATCCACATACTTTCAAAATAGATAGCAGAACAAAGAATCCATCCACATAATCTCAAAAAGACAGTCAGACATTCACATACTTAAAAAAACAATAAAACCAGAGATTCATCCACACATGGGTACTTGACAAAGTACAGTGAATCCAAAAAACCTTCCAAATACTACTAAAACATATAGTAAAACCAATAACGCAGTCGTAATAGACTTTTATAAAAGACAGTGAAATAAAAAATACATTATTATAGTTAAAAAAAAACAATTACCAAATAATCTATCCACAGACTTTCAAAAAAGACAGTATATAATTAAGAATTATAATGGAAGAGCCAATAATCCATTCACATACCTTCAAAAAAGGCACTACACCTTTTCCAGTTTTATTTCAGAAACTATCAAGTTTATTTCAGAAAGCGTTAATTGAATTTCAGAATAGTCACTTGTATTTCAGAAAGTATCAATTGTATTTCAGAATAGTCAGTTCAATATCAGAAAGCGTCAAATGTATTTCAGAATAGTAAGTTTAATTTCAGAAAGCATCAATTGTATTTCAGAATAGTCAGTTCAATATCAGAAAGCGTCAAATGTATTTCAGAATAGTCAATTGAATTTCAGAATTCGTCATCTGTATACAAATGATATATTCTGAAATTCAAATGAAGATTTCTGAAACTCAGTTGACTTTTCTGAAATACAATTGACGCTTTCTGGAATAAAACTCACAATTCTGAAATACAATTGATGCTTTCTGAATTCGAACTCGCTATTCTGAAATACATGTGACGCTTTCTGAAATTCAACTCGCTATTCTGAAATACAATTGATACTTTCTGAAATACAAGTGACTATTCTGAAATTCAATTGACGCTTTCTGAAATACAACTGGAAAAGGCACTAGAACGAAAGACTTCCAACAAACAGTAGACCAAGGAACATTTTGAGACCAAAACCAATTTTGAAATAATTATTGTTCTGAAAAATTGACGATATTTGTTCCAAAATTACAGTGTGACTGAAAATAAACATGTTGTCATCACCGATATACGATGAGCAACGTAATTTCATATTCAATTGGTTTAATGATGAGAATATCAAATAGTCATTAAATTAATCAAATTCCAATTCAAGAACACATAGATATCACGATTGAGAATCTTTTACGTATTCTTCCGAGAATATATGAGGGTACCCCCGATAGTATTTTGATTATGATTCCAATAACTAATGTCTTGCGTGTGTTTACTAATACTGCTTCTTTATTTCACGCCACAGGAAACTTCATTGGAAGAAGTAAGTTAATCTTCAAATGAACTCTCGTAGCGCATGAAGTGCCGGTGTATATAGGGTGTCCAGATGTACTATATTTTCAAACGCATGCCTTTCACATTTCAACGTACAATCAGAGCTAGAAATGTTACGATTTTCTGAAGCTGAGATAGCTTCTGGATATCCTGTCTGGACCAACTATCTCTGATGGATTCTGTATCAATAATCGCCAGTAGGTGTAGCTGATGATTTTCCAGAGAAATTGATGATGATGTTGATACAGAATCAGTCATGGATCACTAGAGAGCACATGCTTGAAAATGAGTTCACTATTGCTTTTACACCGTCATCTCGAATATATCATTGACTGCTTATAATAGGGAAAAGTAAAACGTCGAAATATGATTGGATCGAATCCATATTTTGTCAGAATCAATCAATAGAAACGATAATTCGACAAAAAAGTATTTCATCGTATTCAATAACTACGCTGTGAAAAATAATTCATGGCTAGTGGATACCTGCACATCATGATAACGTAAAAGCGAATATTAGAAACGCCATCCAATTTCGGTAGTAAATAATAACAGCTACATTTGCATTTGGCCGCGACTAAACAATGATCACAGCCTTCCATTTCCGAACGATGATTCAATATCTCAACACACCTAATTATTACTGGTGCCGTGAACACATCACAGATTTCTACGTATCGCGATAAATTTTCAGTTTCCTAGCGACATTCGCTAATACGACTGGCATTTTGCTTTCAGTGTTCTCCTAAGTGGAAAGTGTTTTTGGCTAAGGTATGTTCATCGTACAAAGAGTTCAAATCTTCATACTCATGGATTTTGAAGGATTATTGAAATAAATACTTTCCGGAAACTCAAACTGAAAAATTATACCTACTTTGTTAAAGTCAAAACTACTACTCAATCAAAACTTCATACGAAGGGTCACAAAATTCGTATAAACAGAACTGGCGATCTTGAATATTTCTCAGACATACTTCGTAAGGGACTTTCATAGCTCTCAGCCTTTGAGATTCACTTTTTTACTCCAAATTTTCAACCTCGAGTATTCATTGGAGAACACAACCTAGAGCATCAGATCATCATTGAATATACAGTACGTTCATAACAAATTTGGCGCATGCTCACCCCTCAGCAGCCATCAGCCGATCAGCCATGTAGTAACATAAGTTCCTGTCGCAAACTTTGACGTCCAGCATTTTTTTTTTCCAGTTTCCTAGTATCTTTTTTGGTGGACGCTCGTGGCGGAGCGATGCGCGGTTGCAGACATTCCGGCGTGAGGGTGATAGTGCCTCCGAGGTGTGCCCCAAGCCCCACGAGGATCACGTGCAGGTACGTGAGGCCTCAGAGGACGCCTCACCCGCCTCCCCTGATGGAGGGGGAGGCGCTGGCCAGCCGTGTGCTCGAGCTGGGGCCCGTCGGGGCCAAATTTTTGGGGTAAGTACGGTCCTGGACTTTTTTCACTTTTGGTTGGAATTTGCGCATTTGATAGGAGAATCATCAGATTATTAAATTTTGGTTGATACCTGATGAAAATTCATAATTGAACACTAACTAACTGATGTAGTTAGTTCAATACTCCAGCTGAAGAAGTTTTAAAATAGCAAAACACATTTCGTGGTTTGCAACTCTAAATTAGTGAAAATCTTGTAGTATTCTACGTTAGTTTAGTGTTCACCTAATTATTGGAAGATAGAGCAAGTCTGATTTTTTTTTAATTGAGCACTACTGCATGAAAATTTGTCAAACCAAACATTGCTTGTTGCAAATTTCGAATATGGGGAAGTTTTTCTGTACATTTATTCTAGACGCAATATAATTTATTTTGCTCGGTATTGGCTGTATCAATAAAGAAACTACGAGTTGTTTTGACCACCTGGTATAATTTATCCATCTACTGTACCAAGGCCATTTTTTATCACTCTTACTATACATTATTCAAGATTTTAGGTCAAAATGTTGGAGGTGTGGTATTTCAATGATCTTTTAATTGCTTATTTTTCATTATCGTGTTTACACTTCAAAAGGAATGCTAATTAATTTTTAGGGTCGATGAACTCGCTTAAAATAAACTTTCGATTAAGAAAGCATGATTCACACTATCTTCTCATCTACAAAAAATATTTTGACTTGAAACCAAAAAACAATGTGGATTCGAGGTATTGTATGCCCCCGGTATATTATACGAGGTTCATATATTTTACATGAAAATGCGCAGCAGAAAAAATAAATACCAAGCTAACGAGATGATGCAATGAAATGAGCC
This sequence comes from Chrysomela aeneicollis, assembly GCA_029955515.1. Taxonomy (NCBI): domain Eukaryota; kingdom Metazoa; phylum Arthropoda; class Insecta; order Coleoptera; family Chrysomelidae; genus Chrysomela; species Chrysomela aeneicollis. Next base: position 13,941,695 of record JARUHQ010000018.1, on the reverse strand, counting down.
TTGATCCTTATTTTTAGATGTGCATTCATTCACGTTGTTTACGAGATACTGAATAATGTTGTTGTGACTGTTTCATCAAATTATATATACAGGTGTGAACAAACACCAAGACAATGTTCTACAACCGAGAAAAAATCTTGGATTCGGTATACCAGGAAAGTGATATTGATCACAATTATTCATAGTTGCGCTGAAATATTCATCATATTTATTTCTATAAATGGCCTTAGAACATACATGGATTGACCAGCTGGTGCTCCAAGCATGACACCTATTGAATCTTTTTTCTAAGAGTCATTTGAAACCAATTAATCACAGAATACAACAGATTGAAAACGGAAGGATCATCATCATCGTTTTCTTTTTTTTTTAGACCAGTAATCATCGAAGTTCCCCATTTCGCAGCCCTACGAGGGAAAGAAAGAGAAATCGTGATACTCAGATCGGATAACGGCGAGTCGTGGAAAGAACACACTGTAGATGCTGCCGAAGAAGTTATGAACGAAGTACTTCATGACAGTTTCGAAGCTGAAGGTACGATTACGATATTTTCGTTGATAAACTTATACATCCAAAACTGTAATTATTGAATTTGTGAAAGTTTTCAAGCACCTCGACCTATCAGATCTTTTGTGCACAACCCTTAATCTATTCGAGGCCCGGGATTCCGAGACTTCGAATAAAGTTTATCAGTTTCCTGGAAGCTAAATTCTTTCAAGAAGGCCCCTTCCAGAAACTTGAGCCTCTTGCAGAAAAGCCCTGGGCATTCTCACAGCAGATGTTCTGTGGTTCTCTGATTTGCTCATCTTTTCAAGGTGATATCTCAGTGGGCATTGTCAAGTGAGGAGTCCTGTCAGTTTCAAGTCTTCCTTTTCCATCTCGAGAAGCTATTAAACTTCAACTTTTCTTGGCGACAGGCTCGCTAGCCTTTTCGCTAGTATTTGTCCTGGCATTCTATTCCAGTGAGATTTCATTGCATATGTTTCCCAGCGTCTAACCTCTTCTTTCAAGTGGGCCTTGGTTAGCCCACAGAAGGGTTCTTGGCCGGAAAATTGTACATCCACCACCTATTTGGCAAAACAGTCTGCTTCCTCTCTTACTTCCCTGAGACATGGAACCCGCTTCAAGAAAACCTGACTGTTTTCTGCCATTTGTCTTAGGAATTGTTTACAGTCCCAAGTGCAGTCAACTTAGATTCACAAGTGTATGTCTTCAGAGCTTTTAGCGCTGCTTGGCTATCCTGGTAAAATAAAGATTTCTGTCCTTTTGAGGAACTCCTGGACACATATCTCTATATAGAATGTACTTCTGCTAGAAATATGGTTGGGATGTTACCAAGTGCCTCTGACTTTCGGCCCTGTAACGCCCTTTCATCCATCAGTGTACCAAATGTCCACAAAATGATGAAATCTGTGATGTGCAAATCCAAGAACAAGAAAATGTATAATCGTCAACCGTTTTTCTTCGTATCCAGACTTGAGCCAGATGGAAGACGTCGCCTCGGGCCGAATCACCAGGATAGTCTCCCAGGACTTTCCCCAATACTTCGCGGTGGTTTCAAGGGTGCGTCAGGAGGTGCATGCGATAGGCCCAGAGGGTGGAATGGTGTCGAGCACTGTGGTGCCGCAGGTGCAGGCAGTCTTCCCCGAGGGGGCCCTCACCAAGAAGATCAAGGTCGGACTGCAGGTAAATCTTTTCAAGCCGCGCAAGGGCGTGCCGTTGGATAAGTTGCGCAAGATCACGGTCAACCACATACCGAAGAAGAAGAGGTGGTCTTTGATTTGGTAGAGCCTCGGGGTGGGTCGGTTGAAACGGGTGATTTTGATCAGTTTCCACAAATCATGGGGATCTTAGTAATTTTTGAAAGAGGCACCGAGCTCTCTCCCTGCATGCTTCATATCCAAATTTCGGTCTAAATATTTTTTTTCGGCAACCGCCCGGAAAGTAAGTACTTTCCAGACGATTATTTTTTGAGAAAGTGGCATTTTTCCGGCCTAGTCCGGGAAGTACGTACACATCGTTGTTGTCATTGTAAATATGAAAATCTTGGTAGTATGGTTTTGATAAATGCAGTTGATCATTACCATAGCAGCAAAATAACGACTGACAGCTATCTGACATAAAATTAGCTAACATTCAAAAATTATCAGATGAAAACAATCAATGTGAAACGGAAACTTTACCTTCTTGTTCTGACTTCAACAAAAGGCACTTAAATATACCAAGCATTTCAAACAAATTGAATCCATTCAATATTAACAATTGTTCTAATTTTAATATAAAGATTAATATAAATAAGAATTGAAATGTTCGAAATTTTGTTCTAATAAAGAAATGTGTTTCTTTGATTTGTTATTCTACACGGTTGCCGAAAAAATTGTGTACGCAACACGCCCGAAAACAGTTTTTTTGGACTCGCAGACTTCCAGGACTCGCTACGCTCGTCCTAGAATTTTGTCCACTCATCCAAAAAAACAGTATTTTCCGGACTTGTTACGTAAATTACTATACAACTACCATATTATGTCATCCTTAGCTCCACCAGATCTTGTTGTCACTGTCTTCTTGGTTTTTTGTTGACTTTCGCTATTTTATCACGTTTCAACTGAACCGAGCCGAATCTCTGAATCACTAGTGTATATTTCTGATGAATTTGGCATTTCTCATCCCATTTGTGTTGAGTAGAAAAGAATCAATAAGTGTTGAAGATACCCTCAACATTGTAGTTGCAGGCCAAAATTGTACATACATACATATTTGTTATTCAGATTTTGGACATTTTATATTTGGTATCACTCAATGAAAATGTACAACGATATTTTATAATCTAGTCAAATTTATTCTAGTCATTTTTGTGGGTGTCGCATGTTGTATGTGAGGTCTAATATCATCCTCAAAATCATTTCCATGATAACTTTCATCCGAACAACATCAATATTTTACAGTACCTATTGCTTATTAACAGTAATGAACACATATTCCAGAGAATCAGACATTGTAGAACTACTTTTGCATTGAGTAACAATCTCTCAGTTGGTTCTGACAACATGCAATTGTGTCCGAAACGGTACAATCATTTATTCGAATCAGTATATTTGCATAGTACAAATATTTTTGTAGATGAATTGCACGATGTTAAACAGCACCAAATTGTTGAACACGAATAACAATCACTGCTCCTTGGTAAATTGGAGAATATTTTTCTATTCTGTAACACATCCTTCTCATAAATATGGGGTGATCATGAAATGGGTTGCCAAGATTTCAATATTCAGATGTATAAAGCAGTGACGAAGCCGAGAATTGATGAGCAAAATTGCCAGGCAACACTTTTCAGAGCACCCAATATACACAACAATTCATTATAAACATCAGAAGTATTTTTAAGTCTTGATGATTGTATTCAGATACTATGAAGTACCATTTCAGTTGCAGTAGGTGTGAACAATTTTAATTACACGCATTTCATATCTGAACGATTTTCTCTTTCATTTTCTAATCATGTGAGGTTTTAAATCATGAAGGTTTCTCATCAAATAACATGAACCAGTTATATCAGATTCTTTTTATATTATTCACTTACTTATTTCATCTATCATGAATGTATGTTCACTAGTTTCCTTGCACTAATCTTCAATGTATACATGAGTGCCCAATAAAATTTCAGTTGAACTAAAATACTAACGTTTCATTAAGAAGGCCATACACTATTTCGGGGCTGTAACTTCTTGAGTTTCCTCGAACAATAAATTTTTTGTACATCACAAATGTTGAGCAGTCTATTTGACCTTCGCCTGCCTGTGTGCGTGGCTGTAGCTATATAAGCTGCTCACCGTTTGAACATATATATAAACATAAAGTGTCAAGAGTGGCCCTCAATGTTTGACCCGAATAGTGTAATGGCGATAAAAACAAAGCACGGTTCACAGACTGACTGCATCAAGAAACTTTCTATATAATATATTTTACCTGAAAACTGACTAGGCCTGTGTCATGAAATATGATTCCCTTCATGTTAGTGCTAATATTTTATTGGGCTCTCAGCTCAAACACGTTTCTATCACTCTCATCCCTCATTTATTCATTGTTTTGCACTCTTACTGCTGTTTTTATTTTCCGCTGGCTGTTGAACCTTGCTTTGTGCCATACCCATCCTTTCCCTCATCCCTCATCACCCCTAGTTCTCATCTTGAAGTGTCGAGTGTTAGCAAGACCAGAAGGTAAGTAGGCTTTGCATGTCATACTAAACAATTTACCGCTTTTGCTGACTGGGCAACAATAGTATATTACACAACATGTGTGTAAAGTGACATATTTCACACGAGTAGTCGTTTAGCACGAGCCGTGTAGCGGTGAGTGGGGAAACGTAACGAGTGAAGGAAATGCACTTTCCAACGAGTTTTGTACACTATTTTTCCTACGACTCCGAATACTTTCATTTCGCGGGAGGTCTTGTCAAAAATATAACTTGAGCGGTCTCTAGAATTTCAGGTGGTTTTGATTCAATATCAAGTACTGTTTATTTCCATATTCAAGATGATATTTGAATACTACTGATTGATTGAGTTATTTTAGATTGGACAAATTTTATTGATATTGACACCAGCGTACATAAACAAACTTGACACCATTCGCCTGCTAGCGCCAGTAATCACGCAACCAGGAATACAGAACCATAGAAGTATGTAGTTCGCAAGCGCGTACGAGTTACTCGAGTTAGTGCGTCCTTGACTCTTTGCAAACATCTGTGATACCAAAGAATCTTCTCGTTGGTGATACTGTGATATCAAACTGATGCAAGCAGCAAGCCGCGCATAAAACTGTAGCCGTACTCTTTTGAATGATCTAACCCTCTGTCATCAACATCGAAATAGTTCCAGCAAAGAGTATAGATTCCAGTTTTAAAGTGAATTCAGAGGTTATGTATCAGATACATTGAAATTAATAGATAAAGAGTTATCGGTATAATTCAAAACGAGACAGAAATTTCAATAAATAATATTAATTTGATTTGAGAACGCTTATATTGACAGTGAGTACCTTCACAATATACCTAATTATTTCTATATCAATTATTCAGGCGACCGTTGTGATATTTTTCATATCAACACTAGTGATTTTTTTCTTTCAAATAAACAATACCATGGTGATATGAGCTACTTTCTGAATAACAAAACATTGTGATTATTGACGTTTTCATACGTGGTCGTAGGAAAAACTAGTTTTTCACTCTTTTCATACATGAACCACCCCTACGAATGTGGTTTCCTCTGCAGGCTCAACCAATAGACCCGGAGCTGACGGCCAAATTGCTCGGTCACAGTGTTGCCGTTTCTCCTGTGGTGACGGTAGAACCGAGAAGAAGGAAATTTCACAAGGCGATAACGCTGAGCATGCCTGCCCCCAGGGCACACTCGCAGGGGATGATCAACCAATATTCGGGGTCGGCACCCACCCTCAGACTACTGTGCTCGATAACAGGTGAGAAAACCATCACCGAAAAATGTATACACGAGGCGCCAGATAAGTCGAATGGGGGTGATCGATGTTTCTTCGGGGTATCAATGCCTTATTTTGGGGTGGCAGTTTCTGAACTCTCTGTCTAGTTTACGTGGACATTGATTGCCCCGAAGCGAAGCCCCCGTTTTTTACTATTCTGCAAACAAATTTCTTGGAGATGATCATTATTTCGTTGAAACTCATTCTCATATAATATGAATATATTTCCTTTGATCATGTCTTGGTGTTGTGTTGTGCCCTCTGTATTTTTGTCACTTGTTTTGTTGTTGGGGGGTTGGCAAGCCTTAGTTCGAATTGTAGATAGAACTGATAGAAGTAGATGAAATATTTTCGAATTAGATTAGTTTTGACATGTTTTGATTTAGAGCATGTAAATATGCTTATAAGAATAGAAAGAGAAAGTTAGGCTAGAAATGTTTATCGGTAGTTCAAATTGTCAGATTAAAACGTTCGATCTTCTCTTCAGTTCAAAGAGGTATCCATATACATTTATTCCTATAGGAATAGGTAAGGCTATCAATAAATTTTACATATTTCCTTTTTTAATTTGATGGGGAAATGAATTAAGGAAGCCATAAAGTTTGCCAGCCTCGCGCTTTGTGTTTTCCAGAAAAAAAGCTTTCTTAACTGTGACTCCAGGCAATGAAAAATGTGTCAAAATATAAGCTAATACAAAAATTCTTTTGATAATCTGATTACTAATGCGAGTAATTTCAATTTCGCGCGAACCAGGGGTATTTCGGAAAAGATCTCTCAAAGGTAACTAACTGAAATTTTGAATTTTTTGAGCTGCCCCCTTTTAGAATGTCTTTCTTGATGATTTGATTTGATTTTTGTTAGATATGTGAGAAATGAATGTACGCAGTTGAAATCAATTCCAAATATCGAGTGAATACATACAGGGCGATTTCGAAATCGTCTGCCAGAAAATTGAAGCAGATACTTCTCCCAGTCTTGATTTTTTTTCGAGGAGGTTCTTATTTCACATGAAGGGAGATGACTTTTTTCAAACTATCTTTTTCGTCATCTTGGCATCAATTTGAAGATCAGTCTGTATATTTACATCGATAGTTTGCTTCAATATAGACCTCAGTAATTTGATCGTTTAGGATTTGCTATTTCATCTGAGCATGACGATGGGTTTGAACCGTTTGTAACTGACCCCAAGCTGTGTATTTTCACTTCGAAACTCTAATTACATTCGAATCATATGTTTTATTTTGCCTCTAGTCGTTACTTTTCTGTTACTACGAATTCAAAAGAAAAAAATCACGAAAACACAAATTGCAATATTATTACACCTTATAGAATCGCTGCATTTATTTATTATGGATTTTTGTTTCACTCCCTTCTGTCAGATCAGTCGCTTAAAATTTTCACTGAAATTTTCCGATGAAGAAATCAATATTCACACTATTGAGTTAGTTGCCCATCGACTGATCTTTTCTGAAACAGTTCGACTGAATGAATGCTTTGCTTTTTGCTGCTTAATCACTGCATTTGCTTGACTAATACCAAGTTTAACGATAAGTTGTACTAGAGTTACCAAGATCACCGTTCTCGATGACAGAAAAACACCTGTCAACTAATGTTTCATGGAATTCAGCCACCTTGGGTGGATACCATTCAGGTCCGTAACGGAATTTTCGAAAATACTAACTATGGATCACTCAAAATCAAAAAAGACATAACCTCGAAGTTACTCGAAGTACAACTTTTCGTAGATTGAAATATATGTGCTTATATCTTCCGATCCAAAAGGATATAGAATCAAAATTTTATGAAAAGAAACTCATAGTGATGAAAGATATATACTTTGTCTGGACTTCCGATGATTCAAACTTGCTTCCTACAGAGTATTATTTGGAGGATATAACTAGAATGACGCATGCACACCTTGGTGAACATATTTTCTTAAACTGTTTCAAACTCTCATGGTTTCTAGGTGGAACAACCAGAGCACAGTGGGAAGACGTCACTGGTTCTACCCCACTCACCTTCGTCAATGATTGTGTGTCCTTCACAACGACTGTATCGGCTAGATTCTGGCTCATGGACTGTCGAAATATATCAGACGCTACCAAAATGGCGACAGAACTATACAAGTGAGTCTAATCACATACCCGATGGTTGCCCCACAAGGCTCAGTTCCGAGCCCACTCTCGATCTCTATCGATAGAATCCAGTTTTTAATACGGTCTCACGACTTGCTTTAGGGAAGCCATCCACGTACCCTTCATGGCCAAGTTCGTGGTGTTCGCCAAACGCGTGGACCCTCTGGAGGCGCGTTTGCGAGTCTTCTGCATGACCGATGACAAGGAGGACAAAACGCTCGAGCACCAGGAACATTTCACGGAGGTGGCGAAGAGCAGGGACGTGGAGGTGTTAGAGGGAAAGCTGCAGTACGTGGAGTTCGCCGGGAACCTAGTGCCTGTCACCAAGAGCGGGGAACAACTGTCGTTCTCCTTCAGAGCGTTCAGGGAGAATCGACTGCCGTTCAGCGTTCGAGTGAAAGACCAACACGCAGAGGCGGTCAGCAGGTGCTTGTTCATGAAGGAGTCCAAGGTAGGTTGGGTCGAAAGAAAATCAACAGCCCACACTACTGGCGTCAGCCTTTACTGAGCTTATTCGTTCACTCCAGGTACCCAAAGGGGAACAACCACAGCAACCCATCTGCATCCTCAACATCGTTCTGCCCGAAGACATCGTCACCGATACGATTTCGCTCACCGACATCGACAAGAAGAGCACCCTCCTCTCGGAGAACTTCGACTATTACCGACCCGATCCGAGGTTGGCTGACATGAGCAACCTGCTTGGGGACCACTGGGTACCGCTGGCCAACCAGCTGGGGCTCACAACCTCAGAAATCAACGTCATCAAGTCCGAGTATCCAGATAGCGTTGCCAAACAAGCACAGAGCATGCTGAGGTAACGAAACGATCTCTTGTCCCCGAGCAATATTCTGCAGGAAGGATGTTAATCTCGCCAGGTCAAGAAAAACTGAAACTCCTACTGATATAACTTAGTCTCGCTGATATTGTGATACTTACATCCTTCCACAGGAATTCTCTTGATGGTTCTTGTGATATACTTCGTATGTTTCATGTTGTGACTTTATTGCTTCAGGATGTGGTTGTCGCAGTCTGGCAATAAGGCGAAAACCAACACCTTGGAGAATGCCTTGCGAAGAATAGGAAGAGAAGATATAATACCCCAGTGCCTGAATGTTGACCAAGGTGGTCAAACTATGACTAGGATAAAACATGAGGAGATAGGAAAATATAGACTGAAAAAAGAAAAAGATGTAGATAGTTTAGATGAAGATGTTGTGAGTGAAGATGTTGCATTGAGGATCATGGCAGATAGGCAGGAAGGTAGGTTATCGAGAATGTCTAACCTCCATAGGCATGGTTGCAAATTCTCATTGTTTCCAGGCAAAAAGAAGCTGGAATCTTATGACAAATACTCAGCTGAAGAGAAGGTAGTGGAAAAATCCGACGAAGAAGAGGAAGAACCCTTCGAGAAACCGGTAGCCGAGCGTAGAGAGAAGATAGAGAAACGCCTGTCCTCGGACAGAAGTATCCCCGCCTCCTCCCAACGAAAAGAAATCGTCCAGGAAATCACCACCATCAAACAGCAGAGCCTGGTGGAGGACAAGATCGCCGAGGTCCAGCAAAAAGCCAAAACCACCGAGGAGACCACCAAAACCACTTCGACCAAAACGGTTGTGACCGAATACGACGTCCAAATCGCCCCAACCAAAACGGTTTCGCGCACCATCGAGATAAAAACCACTTTGCCATCTGACTCGAAGGTGCCTGGTACCAAGGAGGTGTCTCACAAAACTGCTGACGACGTGGAGCTGTTGGAGGGAGTCACACAGAGCTTGGGGAACGGCAGGATCGTGTCAAAGTTGATCACAGAAGAAGGTGAGGAGCGTTCAGTGAAAAACATTGTCTTTCTCTATCCTTTGCTCGACGTGGGGTCTTTGGGGTTGGATGTAGATTGGGGCTACTTGAAGCTACAGTACTTTTTTCAACTTTTAGATCCCAAATCACCGATGTTCTCCAAAACCCCTCCTCCAAGCCCAGCTGATTTCTTGATGCGTGGTGAAAAGGTGTCTACAGTGAATGGTGAGTTTTTACCAAGATTTTCTGACCGCTTGGATTTTTATGTGAGAGCTTTTTTAGTAGGAACACGTGTGTGGAATACCTGAGTTAACTGAGAATTTCTATTGGCTGGTGAAACCAAATATCAATGGTATTCTATACACTGAATGTGGCATATCATTCTCGATGAATCATTAACAGAATAAGGGGAAGTGAAAAGTTGAAACAAATATCAGAAATGAACGAACAAACGAAAGATCTAATAGTCGCAGTAATGGCTTTAACTATTTCTTTGTGCAACAATAACTGCAATCTGGTGGAAAATTTGACGAAATAGGGCATGGAAAACCTAATCATTAGGCGTGTACTCTGTTAATGCTATAGAGGAATCCAAGAAAACTTACATTCTTATTATGGATCGATGGTGAAATCGACACTCGTTTACATTATATGAGTCAATTATCAATGCATTGTATGGCTTCACAAATAGGATTACTGATAGGATTGGTCTATTTCCTACTCAGTACGTCGTGGATTTTTTTCGCTCGAAGGTTGAAGTTTCGGTACCGCGTTGAAAAACCGCGAATTTTTCGATTTACAGGTCCAGAGGTGAGTACCAAACAATTATTACAAGGATGATTCACAATTATTCTGAACCATGTATCCCTCACGAGTTTGATATGCCACATTTCCATGGAGTTTGCAAATCGGTTCAACAAGTTTTGAGAAAAACGCTCGTTAGTGTTTGATTTGCCTATTTTTATTATAAACAATTGTTTTCAACCTAACCCAACCTAACCCGATCTTTTTTGCTCATACAAAATGGCAACTTGAATAACCTGCAATTGAAACGTTTTGATTGACATATTTTCTCAGTTTTCAAAACAAAAGTCTGGTTTACGTGGATTTCAATTTGAGCTCAGGACAAAGAATCTAAATTCACAGTCAAAATTTCAAGGAAGTCAATAATTTTTCAAATAATTCATTTTTGATGTTTGAATCTTGAAAAAAGGTATTTCAAAAACCAGAAATATATACCTAGAACTTTTCATTTTGTTTTCGATTCTTCTCTTCATGAAAACGTTGATATATTGTGAATTGTGTTGTCATTTTGTGTGAAAACAGTTTACTCACACTAAAAACAATAACACACACATATAAATGTGCAATTTGCTTTGGTGCAAACTCGCTTGAGCAAAAAACTTCAAGAACTAACCAATAATGAACATTCGCCCATACTAACTCGAAAGAGAGACAGAAAATAAATCATTTGGTGGGCTGGACGACTTTTTCCATTCTAATGCTTCTCTGATATCTCATCGAGCTTTCAGTATCACAGCTTTCTGTAAATAGCTAAACAGCTTTTTCATTTAGACTGTCAGGTTAAGCGATTTCTGATGTAATACCGCAGGGTAACATAAGAGACCCTTTGTTATCTATGATAATATAGATTACAAGGAAATTGCATGATCTGACGCCAGCAACTCACTAATCGTATGCTTAACTAAACTATGCTTCATTGATTTTTATATAAGCACATATACCTGACAGCATGAATAAGAAGAACATTGTTCTTCGCGTTGAATATATAGTGTGTCATCATAATATACGATCACACTTCTCTTCTGAGAATAGGTATCTAAGTTCAGTTTCAATTGGCAAAAAATTCGATTCATGAACAGCATTCAATCTATCAGTGGATCTATTAGTGAATGCACAATGTCGAAGAACTATTTTTTAATTTTATTTCGGCATGATTGGCGATCTCTATCTCTCTCTCCCTCTTCTGCATATTTTAAAAACTGCTGATAACTGCTGATAACAACTGCTTTATTATGTATGTTCATATTATCGTTTATAAATCTATGTTGTGGATGTGACTGTGTGATAATCCTAATGAAAAACAGATATAAAAAGATGTAGAAAGTACAAATAGTAAATAATTCATCACAACAAAACTGTAGAAACCGAGAATTACTACATATAAGCATCATTTCTCTCAGCTAGTTCTAGAATACTTATTTCATCAATTTTTATGTCTGTTTTTCCACTCACGTTGTATTTTGAATTCATTTGATGTAAATATAACCATGAGGATAATATACCTAAACAAAACCTACTCCACTTAACTAATACAATTTGAATAGATACAGAAATTCGAATAAAACGGAACCTTAAAAAAAATATTCGTAAAACCAAATATAGCTCATTATTTTATCGTAATAGAACAGAAAGAGGAATATAATCATATGTTCTTTAATCTTTTTTGAAGTTCAAGGGCAGTTAAGCCTCTGGATCAAGGATGCAAATATGAAGAGAATCCATACACAATAAAAAACTATTTTGAAAAATCAAATTTTGAATGTCTAGAACTTTCTCATTGGTGCGTTTTCGAAAGAATGTGATAGGAAATGTTGACAATATTTTTCAAATAGAATCACCCCTTTCTGCTGTCCAGATACCCTGTATATACAAATTCATGTCATGGTTCATTCAACCAAGATAATTAGGTTCGCTTCAATGTGGAATTCTGGAGCCAATTATTGTGTATACATTTCTCTGGACCAGAAATTTTCCAGTAAATGAAACAATGAATTCTGAATACAATATCCTCATAATCATGAACACTAACCCTCACTTACTATACATATTCATCGAATCGGGAAATTATTGCGATCATCAACCCCTATCCTAAAAACCAACCACTCGATCAAATCGCTTAAAAAGATCGCTTGGTCAACCGTTTCTTGCAAACTCCAAAAGTTCAGGAAAAGTGGCTCTGAAAAATCCCAGTGTAAATATTGTGTGTGCATGGAAATGTCATCCCAATCTCCCAAATATTCTCCACCAATCGGAAACACGTCGATTCGTGGGGATGGGAGATGGGGATGAATTTATGAGGGACGTATAACAGGCCTCGGGCTTCAAGTAGCTAGGGCTACACAAGGTTAGTGACTTTTTGAGTTGGCTTCGAGGCTGAAATAAATGAAATCATAGACCCAATTCCGCGCGCAAGGCTTGAAGAAATTACCGCCCCACTTGGAGCTATCATTTGATTTATTTCGCCCAGTAGTATATAAGGAAATGAATGCAACTAGTTTGGGCATAAACAATCGCGAACCGTGAACCAACTGCGATATATTGGCTTTCGGACGTTGTAGAAGCTTATGGAGATGCTGAATGCCCTAGCAGGCTTCTTTATAAATAGCTGTCGTATTCCCCTCCACCCCTCCCTACCACAACGTACACTCTTCTCGAGACATCATACATCCCATCATGAATGCGTGAGTGAGGCCGAACCAAAACCTCTATGATTTATTTTCTGAAATGGCGGCGACCCACTACAACACACTGTAATGTCACCTCTTCACAATATACACGTTTAGCGCCCCCTTGCCCCCCCCCCCTGATGTTGTTTTATCTTGCGCCAGCGACAGCTTCCCCTCAAGACGACGATGATTCGCTGGACACTGATGGTTTCCGCGAAGACCAGTGTCTTTTAGAGACACCCACTCCGGGAGAAGACCCCCATATCTCCCAGGAGTACTACTCCTCCGGTGCTGGCGAATTAGAGTCACCGAGAGTGACTAGCTATGATGACATTCGTCAGTACTACCAACATCAGGCTCAGCTGTTCGCTGGGCAACGTAAGCGTCTAGCTTCCACGGAAGATCTAGACGCAGAGGTGGTTGACTCCACCTCCAACCTACTGCCTTCCAATAAACACGATAGTGATCGAACGGGAATTGAGAAAATAGGTTTAGATAGTTTTAAGTTAATTGATTACGAGGCGGTGCGACCTGGTGAGCTGGAAGTTCACAGTTTCGTATCCCCCGAGGAAAAGGGTGCTAAAGACTCGAAGAGACCTGAAGACTGGGAGAGAAAAGAAAGAAAGACTGTTGAAAGACTGCAAGGCGGCGCCGGTAAGGATAAGATCGCGCCGTCTGAGGAAAAAGTACGCTTGAAGCAAACCGCTGAGAAGAGAGTCAGCATCGCATACGTCGAAGTCGCCAAAGACATTGAAGACGTGCCCGGAGAAAGCACAGATCAAGCGGTGACAGGCATCCGTAAACAAACCGGGGAAAGGCGAGTAGCTCATGAGCAGAGTCAGTTCCCTTCGGAAAAATCCAACCACGTGTACCGCGCCACATCACCCTTGAACCACAAGGAACTAACCCCCTCCCCTGACAACTCCCCATCCACCGTGACTGAAGCCAGCAAACCCACATTGGAGCTCATCATCGGTCGCAAAGAGGTGAGAACCAAAGAAGCCGTTGCTACTTCGGAGAGCAGGTTGACCCTGTACGGCACCAAAGACGTCGAAATCTCGATCAAATCGCAGTCCCACATATCGGTAACGACCACAAGGCGTGACAACACCGGCACCGAGACTTCCGAAAGGTTCGACGTGGGTATGTCCACCACCGCAGGCAACGACCTCGAGAACCTCCAAACGGCTTTCATGGACCAACATGATTCCTACATCATCCCCCCGGTGACCCTCTTGGATGCCGCGCAGAAGAAGCGCGACGAGACCGTCAACTTCAGCGGCACCAAACAGGTCTTCACCTATCGCGACAACTCGATGGACTCGCCCCAACCGTTGTCGCCTGTCAGCGAGAGCGCTTCGCACCACGTGACCGACACGGGGATATCCCTCACCAAAGGCACGACCACCGCCACCCTCTCCAGCCCCGGGGGTCAGCCCCAGGGCACCCTGGCGGGGCTGCAGACCACCGGGTTCATCGAGGGCGAGCTGGAGGAGCTGGAATGCACCGACGCTGGGCTCAGCCCCATTCAAGCCGATGAATTGCCGCCCCTCGAGGTGGGGGAGCTGCATTTCACCGATACGGGCACCAGTCCAGTGGAGTTTCGCGATACGTCCGAAGCTGCCACCATCACCGACCACGTCGACATGAAAGACTCGACGTGTAGCCCCATGAAACCCGAGGAGGTTTCTGTTTCCGTGAGCGATAAGCTTCGGGACGAAGAGCTGCTGGCTCGCAGGAGAGGTTCCGGTGATGTCAAGGCGAAGATCAAGATGATCGAGGAGCAGGTTGGTAAATCACCGAAGAAGGAGTTTCTCAAGAAGAAGCGGGAAGCAGTTGATTCCGAGGACGAAGTGTCCAGCATGAAAGAAGAAGAAGCTCTTTTCAAAGGTTCTAATGAGACAATAGCTCAGCTAGATGACGAGGATTATAAAATGGAGGTGATTTCCGAGCAAATGGTGAAGGAAAGAGTGGAACAGACTCAGGTGGAGACTAAGGAAGTGAAAGCGCAGCAAATGGGGGCAGCTCACATCAAACATGTGGGTAGGAAGATTGCAGAGCTGCAGAAGATATTTTCTAGTGAAGCTGAGAGCAGTTGTGATGATGATATGTCGAAATCTCCTATCAAAACTAGAACCAAAGTTGCTGATGTCAAAGTGATTGAGTCAGTAGATGAAAAAGAGGCACCTTCAGTTCCAGTAGTATCCCATATTCGAGAAATAGAATCAACAGTTGAGTTCGAAAAAGTGGTTGAGAAACCAATCATGAAGGAAGAGATCGTCGTGGATTTGAGTGAAAAAGAAGAAGACGAAGCATTCAAATCAGTTAGATTCAAAAAGTCAATGTTCGAGGAGTTGATAACACGATCACAAGAGTCGACTCCGAAAAAAATTAGGAAGCAACAAGTTGAAGAGACGAAAAAACTTTCTGTAGAAGAAAAGGAGCACGTAGATAAGCATATCCATGACACGTTGAGTCAACAACCTTCAATCGAGAGAAGAACCGGAGTAGCAAAAATCAGAGAAGATGAAGCAATGGAATATACTCAAGAAGAATTGAGGTCTCGTCTATCAGCCTTGGAAGATGAGGTTATAACTGAAAAGCATACACACATTCAGCGTATGATTAATATTTTAGAAAAGAAAATCATCAGAACGGATGAGCCTCGCGTGGAACCAGTTTGTGTGAAGGTTCATGTAGAACCAAGGACCCCCAGATCACTAACACCGATCATAGCCGAAGAAATAGTGGTCCAAAGAGACTCGGAATTAGTCCAGATTGAAATGAAAACAACAAAAGATAAACCAGAGAAACAAATAGTAGAGGAACCAATCGAAGCAGTGATAGAAAAAGCTCGAGTTGATGCCGAGAAGGAAGAATCACAATCTTCGATAAAAGACGTTTTGATTATGGAAATGTCTGACACTGAAATTCTTCACCACGTCCCAACAGAAATCTCCAAAGTTTCCTCAGATCACACCAAAATTGTGGAAGCTGCCAGCGGCAGGTCTTTAGATGTCCAAGAAGAATCTTGCGTGGAGAAGAAGGTTTACCCGTTGTCTCCAAAAATTCACCAAGAAGAAGCTGAACGGATTCAGATTAAAAGTATAACACCAGCACATACAACGACGAAGACTGTTGTGCAACAGAAAGAAGAAAAAACTTTGCCAGAATATTTTGAGAACATTGAGCAGATAAAAGTTAGAACAATAACGCCAAGTCAACAATCCTCAGCAGAGAAAAAATCGACGGCAGTGAAAACTGAAGAGTCTCACGACATGGCAGACTACACGGAAGAACAACTGAAAACGTGTCTACTAGCTCTGGAGGAACAAGTCATTTCAGACAGAGAGAAGAGCAAAAGGAGCGTACCCACTATTATCAAACCAGAAGTGTACCAAGAAGGTGAACCTTGTGTTGAACCAGTGTGTATAAAAGTTAATATCGAGCCAAAGTCTCCTAGGTCAGAAACTCCAATCGGAGAAGATTTCGTGATGGTAGAAAAGGTTGATTCAGAAATCCCCCACCACATACCAACAGTTGTCTCCAAAGTATTCTCGGATCAAACTAGAATTCTGGAAAGCATCAGTGGTGAGCCTCTACATGTCCAAGAAGAACCTTGTGTCAAGAGGAAAATATGCGAGTTAGCCCCGGAAATAGTTGAAAAAGGAGAAGCTGAACCAAGCCAGAGTGAGATCATCAAAGAAGCCATACTTTCTCATGCCAAATTGGTGTCGACCATAGCTCTTCCATCTGCGATAGCAGAATCTGAGGAGCTTTCGAAAGTCGTTGTTGATCACCAAGTTGAGGATGAGCTCGTAGTAAATAAAACATCGCCAAAGCGGCTTGAACTGATAGAAGTCGACAAAAAAGCTGCAGCGACAGAAGAGGAAGTTAGAAAAATAATGTCAGAAGTCCTGGAGGTTTCTGAACAGATACGCAAGGATGTGAAAGAGCTCAAGCCGGACTTGACACCTACTCCTGAGGGACAATTGATCACTATGCTACCATCTGATGGCAGTAACTATGTGAAAGGAGTGAATAAGAAACCTGAGATTATTTCATCATCGAAAAAATCTAGCGATGGATTGAAAACAGAAACGTCACTAGAGCAGTCAACTAGGACCGACTCTGAATCTATTGAAGATAATTGGGTAGTTCAGACTGGAACAGATATGAAAACTTACGAACCGTTTGAAATAAACATTGAGAGTAAGGTACGAGTAAGTGAAGTGAGGACCTCCACTGAAATAAAAACCACAGAAATCACGAAAGAAAAAACAGTAACAATAAAGAAAGCCAAAGAATTTGATGATAGAAAATATGGAAGGTATGATGATGCCATCAATGATTTTGAATCTAAAGAATTATTGGGCAGCAGAAAACACATACCACTGCCAATCGAGAGATCGAAAGCACTCTCTGAGACTGAACAAACAAAAGAAATACTTGAATCGCCTGTCGCAAAAGAGTCTGAAACACTTGCTGTTGAAAAACACAAGCCACCAGTGTCAGAACGAAAATTGTCGATTGAGAAATTGAAATCTCCTACTGAAATTGAACCTGCAGATAAACTGGTGAAATCTCCAGTCGACAAAGAGCCCAAATTACCTCTAACTGAAAAACCCAAGTCACCAGTAGTGGAACATGGTTTCCCAATTAAAAAATTGAAATCTCCTATCGAAATCGAACCTGCAGATAAACTGGTGGAATCTCCAGTCGACAAAGAGCCCAAATCTCCACTTGCTGAAGAACCCAAGTCACCAGTAGTAGAACACAAATTGCCTATGGAGAAATTGAAATCTCCTGAAATCGAACCTGCAGATAAACTGATGAAATCTCTAGTCGACAAAGAGCCCAAATCACCACTTGCTGAAAAACCCAAGTCACCAGTAGTAGAATACAAATTGCCTATTGAGAAATTGAAATCTCCTGAAATCGAATCTGCAGATGAACTGGTGAAATCTCCAGTCGACAAAGAGCCCAAATCACCACTTGCTGAAAAACCCAAGTCACCAGTAGTAGAACACAAATTGCCTATTGAGAAATTGAAATCTCCTGAAATCGAACATGCAGATAAACTGGTCAAATCTCCAGTCGACAAAGAGCCCAAATCACCACTTGCTGAAAAACCCAAGTCACCAGTAGTAGAACACAAATTGCCTATTGAGAAATTGAAATCTCCTACTGAAATCGAACCTGCAGATAAACTGGTGGAATCTCCAGTCGACAAAGGGCCCAAATCACCACTTGCTGAAAAACCCAAGTCACCAGTAGTAAAACACAAATTGCCTATTGAGAAATTGAAATCTCCTGAAATCGAACCTGCAGATGAACTGGTCAAATCTCCAGTCGACAAAGAGCCCAAATCACCACTTGCTGAAAAACCCAAGTCACCAGTAGTAGAACACAAATTGCCTATTGAGAAATTGAAATCTCCTGAAATCAAACATGCAGATAAACTGGTCAAATCTCCAATCGACAAAGAGCCCAAATCACCACTTGCTGAAAAACCCAAGTCACCAGTAGTAGAACACAAATTGCCTATTGAGAAATTGAAATCTCCTACTGAAATCGAACATGCAGATAAACTGGTGAAATCTCCAATCGACAAAGAGCCCAAATCACCACTTGCTGAAAAACCCAAGTCACCAGTAGTAGAACACAAATTGCCTATTGAGAAATTGAAATCTCCTACTGAAATCGAACATGCAGATAAACTGGTGAAATCTTCAGTCGACAAAGAGCCCAAATCACCACTTGCTGGAAAACCCAAGTCACCAGTAGTAGAACACGAAATGCCTATTGAGAAATTGAAATCTCCTACTGAAATCGAACATGCAGATAAACTGGTGAAATCTCCAATCGACAAAGAGCCCAAATCACCACTTGCTGGAAAACCCAAGTCACCAGTAGTAGAACACAAATTGCCTATTGAGAAATTGAAATCTCCTGAAATCGAACCTGCAGATAAACTGGTGGAATCTCCAGTCGACAAAGAGCCCAAATCTCCACTTGCTGAAAAACCCAAGTCACCAGTAGTAGAACACAAATTGCCTATGGAGAAATTGAAATCTCCTGAAATCGAACCTGCAGATAAACTGGTGAAATCTCCAGTCGACAAAGAGCGCAAATCACCACTTGCTGAAAAACCCAAGTCACCAGTAGTAGAACACAAATTGCCTATTGAGAAATTGAAATCTCCTGAAATCGAACCTGCAGATAAACTGGTGAAATCTCCAGTCGACAAAGAGCCCAAATCACCACTTGCTGAAAAACCCAAGTCACCAGTAGTAGGACACAAATTGCCTATTGAGAAATTGAAATCTCCTACTAAAATCGAACCTGCAGATAAACTGGTGCAATCTCCAGTCGACAAAGAGCGCAAATCACCACTTGCTGAAAAACCCAAGTCACCAGTAGTAGAACACAAATTGCCTATTGAGAAATTGAAATCTCCTGAAATCGAACCTGCAGATAAACTGGTGAAATCTCCAGTCGACAAAGAGCGCAAATCACCACTTGCTGAAAAACCCAAGTCACCAGTAGTAGAACACAAATTGCCTATGGAGAAATTGAAATCTCCTGAAATCGAACCTGCAGATAAACTGGTGAAATCTCCAGTCGACAAAGAGCGCAAATCACCACTTGCTGAAAAACCCAAGTCACCAGTAGTAGAACACAAATTGCCTATTGAGAAATTGAAATCTCCTGAAATCGAACCTGCAGATAAACTGGTGAAATCTCCAGTCGACAAAGAGCCCAAATCACCACTTGCTGAAAAACCCAAGTCACCAGTAGTAGAACACAAATTGCCTATTGAGAAATTGAAATCTCCTACTGAAATCGAACCTGCAGATAAACTGGTGGAATCTCCAGTCGACAAAGAGCCCAAATCACCACTTGCTGAAAAACCAAAGTCACCAGTAGTAGAACACAAATTGCCTATTGAGAAATTGAAATCTCCTACTGAAATCGAACATGCAGATAAACTGGTCAAATCTCCAGTCGACAAAGAGCCCAAATCACCACTTGCTGAAAAACCCAAGTCACCAGTAGTAGAACACAAATTGCCTATTGAGAAATTGAAATCTCCTGAAATCGAACCTGCAGATGAACTGGTGAAATCTCCAGTCGACAAAGAGCCCAAATCACCACTTGCTGAAAAACCCAAGTCAAGAGTAGTAGAACACAAATTGCCTATTGAGAAATTGAAATCTCCTACTGAAATCGAACATGCAGATAAACTTGTGAAATCTCCAATCGACAAAGAGCCCAAATCACCACTTGCTGAAAAACCCAAGTCACCAGTAGTAGAACACAAATTGCCTATTGAGAAATTGAAATCTCCTACTGAAATCGAACCTGCAGATAAACTGGTGAAATCTCCAGTCGACAAAGAGCGCAAATCACCACTTGCTGAAAAACCCAAGTCACCAGTAGTAGAACACAAATTGCCTATTGAGAAATTGAAATCTCCTGAAATCGAACCTGCAGATAAACTGGTGCAATCTCCAGTCGACAAAGAGCCCAAATCACCACTTGCTGAAAAACCCAAGTCACCAGTAGTAGAACACAAATTGCCTATTGCGAAATTGAAATCTCCTACTGAAATCGAACCTGCAGATAAACTGGTGGAATCTCCAGTCGACAAAGAGCCCAAATCACCACTTGCTGAAAAACCCAAGTCACCAGTAGTAGAACACAAATTGCCTATTGAGAAATTGAAATCTCCTGAAATCGAACCTGCAGATGAACTGGTGAAATCTCCAGTCGACAAAGAGCCCAAATCACCACTTGCTGAAAAATCAAAGTCACCAGTAGTAGAACACAAATTGCCTATTGAGAAATTGAAATCTCCTACTGAAATCGAACCTGCAGATGAACTGGTGAAATCTCCAGTCGACAAAGAGCCCAAATCACCACTTGCTGAAAAACCAAAGTCACCAGTAGTAGAACACAAATTGCCTATTGAGAAATTGAAATCTCCTGAAATCGAACCTGCAGATAAACTGGTGAAATCTCCAGTCGACAAAGAGCACAAATCATCACTTGCTGACAAACCCAAGTCACCAGTTGTAGATCGCAAATTGCCTATTGAGAAATTGAAATCCCTTGAAATCGAACCTGCAGATAAACAGGTGAAATCTCCAGTCGACAAAGAGCCCAAATCACCACTTGCTGAAAAACCCAAGTCACCATTAGTAGAACACAAATTGCCTATTGAGAAATTGAAATCTCCTGAGATCGAACCTGCAGATAAACTGGTGAAATCTCCAGTCGACGAAGAGCCCAAATCATCACTTGCTGAAAAACCCAAGTCACCAGTAGTAGAACACAAATTGCCTATTGAGAAATTGAATTCTCCTACTGAAATCGAACATGCAGATAAACTGGTCAAATCTCCAGTCGACAAAGAGCCCAAATCACCACTTGCTGAAAAACCGAAGTTACCAGTAGTAGAACACAAATTGCCTATTGAGAAATTGAAATCACCTGAAATCGAACATGCAGATAAACTGTCGAAATCTCTAGTCGACAAAGAGCCCAAATCACCACTTGCTGAAAAACCCAAGTCACCAGTAGTAGAACACAAATTGCCTATTGAGAAATTGAAATCTCCTGAAATCGAACCTGCAGATGAACTGGTGAAATCTCCAGTCGACAAAGAGCCCAAATCACCACTTGCTGACAAACCCAAGTCACCAGTAGTAGAACGCAAATTGCCTATTGAGAAATTGAAATCCCTTGAAATCGAACCTGCAGATAAACTGGTGAAATCTCCAGTCGACAAAGAGCCCAAATCACCACTTGCTGAAAAACCCAAGTCACCAGTAGTAGAACACAAATTGCCTATTGAGAAATTGCAATCTTCTACTGAAATCGAACATGCAGATAAACTGATCAAATCTCCAGTCAACAAAGAGCCCAAATCACCACTTGCTGAAAAACCCAAGTCACCAGTAGTAGAATACAAATTGCCTATTAAGAAATTGAAATCTCCTGAAATCGAACCCGCAGATGAACTGGTGAAATCTCCAGTCGACAAAGAGCCCAAATCACCACTTGCTGAAAAACCCAAGTCACCAGTAGTAGAACACAAATTGCCTATTGAGAAATTGAAATCTCCTAATGAAATCGAACATGCAGATGAACTGGTGAAATCTCCAGTCGACAAAGAGCCCAAATCACCACATGCTGGAAAACCCAAGTCACCAGTAGTAGAACACAAATTGCCTATTGAGAAATTGGAATCTCCTACTGAAATCGAACATGCAGATAAACTGGTGAAATCTCCAATCGACAAAGAGCCCAAATCACCACTTGCTGAAAAACCCAAGTCACCAGTAGTAGAACACAAATTGCTTATTGAGAAATTGAAATCTCCTACTGAAATCGAACATGCAGATAAACTGGTGAAATCTCCAATCGACAAAGAGCCCAAATCACCACTTGCTGAAAAACCCAAGTCACCAGTAGTAGAACACAAATTGCCTATTGAAAAATTGAAATCTCCTGAAATCGAACCTGCAGATAAACTGGTGGAATCTCCAGTCCACAAAGAGCCCAAATCTCCACTTGCTGAAAAACCCAAGTCACCAGTAGTAGAACACAAATTGCCTATTGAGAAATTGAAATCTCCTACTGAAATCGAACATGCAGATGAACTGGTGAAATCTCCAGTCGACAAAGAGCCCAAATCACCACATGCTGGAAAACCCAAGTCACCAGTAGTAGAACACAAATTGCCTATTGAGAAATTGGAATCTCCTACTGAAATCGAACATGCAGATAAACTGGTGAAATCTCCAATCGACAAAGAGCCCAAATCACCACTTGCTGAAAAACCCAAGTCACCAGTAGTAGAACACAAATTGCCTATTGAGAAATTGAAATCTCCTACTGAAATCGAACATGCAGATAAACTGGTGAAATCTCCAGTCGACAAAGAGCCCAAATCACCACTTGCTGGAAAACCCAAGTCACCAGTAGTAGAACACAAATTGCCTATTGAGAAATTGAAATCTCCTGAAATCGAACCTGCAGATAAACTGGTGAAATCTCCAGTCGACAAAGAGCCCAAATCACCACTTGCTGAAAAACCCAAGTCACCAGTAGTAGAACACAAATTGCCTATTGAGGAATTGAAATCTCCTGAAATCGAACCTGCAGATAAACTGGTGGAATCTCCAGTCGACAAAGAGCCCAAATCTCCACTTGCTGAAAAACCCAAGTCACCAGTAGTAGAACACAAATTGCCTATGGAGAAATCGAAATCTCCTGAAATCGAACCTGCAGATAAACTGGTGGAATCTCCAGTCGACAAAGAGCCCAAATCACCACTTGCTGAAAAACCCAAGTCACCAGTAGTAGAACACAAATTGCCAATTGAGAAATTGAAATCTCCTACTGAAATCGAACATGTAGATGAACTGGTCAAATCTCCAGTCGACAAAGAGCCCAAATCACCACTTGCTGAAAAACCCAAGTCACCAGTAGTAGAACACAAATTGCCTATTGAGAAATTGAAATCTCCTGAAATCGAACCTGCAGATAAACTGGTGAAATCTCCGGTCGACAAAGAGCCCAAATCACCACTTGCTGAAAAACCCAAGTCACCAGTAGTAGAACACAAATTGCCTATTGAGAAATTGAAATCTCCTACTGAAATCGAACATGCAGATAAACTGGTGAAATCTCCAGTCGACAAAGAGCCCAAATCACCACTTGCTGGAAAACCCAAGTCACCAGTAGTAGAACACAAATTGCCTATTGAGAAATTGAAATCTCCTGAAATCGAACCTGCAGATAAACTGGTGAAATCTCCAGTCGACAAAGAGCACAAATCACCACTTGCTGAAAAACCCAAGTCACCAGTAGTAGAACACAAATTGCTTATTGAGAAATTGAAATCTCCTACTGAAATCGAACATGCAGATAAACTGGTGAAATCTCCAATCGACAAAGAGCCCAAATCACCACTTGCTGAAAAACCCAAGTCACCAGTAGTAGAACACAAATTGCCTATTGAAAAATTGAAATCTCCTGAAATCGAACCTGCAGATAAACTGGTGGAATCTCCAGTCGACAAAGAGCCCAAATCTCCACTCGCTGAAAAACCCAAGTCACCAGTAGTAGAACACAAATTGCCTATTGAGAAATTGAAATCTCCTACTGAAATCGAACATGCAGATAAACTGGTGAAATCTCCAGTCGACAAAGAGCCCAAATCACCACATGCTGGAAAACCCAAGTCACCAGTAGTAGAACACAAATTGCCTATTGAGAAATTGGAATCTCCTACTGAAATCGAACATGCAGATAAACTGGTGAAATCTCCAGTCGACAAAGAGCCCAAATCACCACTTGCTGGAAAACCCAAGTCACCAGTAGTAGAACACAAATTGCCTATTGAGAAATTGAAATCTCCTGAAATCGAACCTGCAGATAAACTGGTGAAATCTCCAGTCGACAAAGAGCCCAAATCACCACTTGCTGAAAAACCCAAGTCACCAGTAGTAGAACACAAATTGCCTATTGAGGAATTGAAATCTCCTGAAATCGAACCTGCAGATAAACTGGTGGAATCTCCAGTCGACAAAGAGCCCAAATCTCCACTTGCTGAAAAACCCAAGTCACCAGTAGTAGAACACAAATTGCCTATGGAGAAATCGAAATCTCCTGAAATCGAACCTGCAGATAAACTGGTGAAATCTCCAGTCGACAAAGAGCCCAAATCGCCACTTGCTGAAAAACCCAAGTCACCAGTAGTAGAACACAAATTGCCTATTGAGAAATTGAAATGTCCTGAAATCGAACCTGCAGATAATCTGGTGAAATCTCCAGTCGACAAAAAGCCCAAATCACCACTTGCTGAAACAACCAAGTCACCAGTAGTAGAACACAAATTGCCTATTGAGAAATTGAAATCTCCTGAAATCGAACATGCAGATAAACTGGTCAAATCTCCAGTCGACAAAGAGCCCAAATCACCACTTGCTGAAAAACCCAAGTCACCAGTAGTAGGACACAAATTGCCTATTGAGAAATTGAAATCTCCTACTGAAATCGAACCTGCAGATAAACTGGTGGAATCTCCAGTCGACAAAGAGCCCAAATCACCACTTGCTGAAAAACCCAAGTCACCAGTAGTAGGACACAAATTGCCTATTGAGAAATTAAAATCTCCTACTGAAATCGAACCTGCAGATAAACTGGTGGAATCTCCAGTCGACAAAGAGCCCAAATCACCACTTGCTGAAAAACCCAAGTCACCAGTAGTAGAACACAAATTGCCTATTGAGGAATTGAAATCTCCTGAAATCGAATCTGCAGATGAACTGGTGAAATCTCCAGTCGACAAAGAGCCCAAATCACCACTTGCTGAAAAACCCAAGTCACCAGTAGTAGGACACAAATTGCCTATTGAGAAATTGAAATCTCCTACTGAAATCGAACCTGCAGATGAACTGGTGGAATCTCCAGTCGACAAAGAGCCCAAATCACCACTTGCTGAAAAACCCAAGTCACCAGTAGTAGAACACAAATTGCCTATTGAGAAATTGAAATCTCCTGAAATCGAACATGCAGATAAACTGGTAAAATCTCCAGTCGACAAAGAGCCCAAATCACCACTTTCTGAAAAACCCAAGTCACCAGTAGTAGGACACAAATTGCCTATTGAGAAATTGAAATCTCCTACTGAAATCGAACCTGCAGATAAACTGGTCAAATCTCCAGTCGACAAAGAGCCCAAATCACCACTTGCTGAAAAACCCAAGTCACCAGTAGTAGAACTCAAATTGCCTATTGAGAAATTGGAATTCTCTGAAATCGAACCTGCAGATAAACTGGTGAAATCTCCAGTCGACAAAGAGCCCAAATCACCACTTGCTGAAAAACCCAAGTCACCAGTAGTAGAACACGAAATCGAACCTGCAGATAAACTGGTGAAATCTCCAGTCGACAAAGAGCCCAAATCACCACTTTCTGAAAAACCCAAGTCACCAGTAGTAGAACACAAGATGCCTATTGAGAAATTGAAAATTCCTACTGAAATCGAACATGCAGATAAACTGGTGGAATCTCCAGTCGACAATGAGCCCAAATCACCACTTGCTGAAAAACCCAAGTCACCAGTAGTAGAACACAAATTGCCTATTGAGAAATTGAAATCTCCTGAAATCGAACTTGCAGATAAACTGGTGAAATCTCCAGTCGACAAAGAGCCCAAATCACCACTTGCTGAAAAACCCAAGTCACCATTAGTAGAACACAAATTGCCTATTGAGAAATTGAAATCTCCTGAAATCGAACCTGCAGATAAACTGGTGAAATCTTCAGTCGACAAAGAGCCCAAATCACCACTTGCTGAAAAACCCAAGTCACCAGTAGTAGAACACAAATTGCCTATTGAGAAATTGAAATCTCCTACTGAAATCGAACCTGCAGATAAACTGGTGGAATCTCCAGTCGACAAAGAGCCCAAATCACCACTTGCTGAAAAACCCAAGTCACCAGTAGTAGAACACAAATTGCCTATTGAGAAATTGATATCTCCTGAAATCGAACCTGCAGATGAACTGGTGAAATCTCCAGTCGACAAAGAGCCCAAATCACCACTTGCTGAAAAACCCAAGTCACCAGTAGTAGAACACAAATTGCCTATTGAGAAATTGAAATCTCCTGAAATCGAACATGCAGATAAACTGGTCAAATCTCCAGTCGACAAAGAGCCCAAATCACCACTTTCTGAAAAACCCAAGTCACCAGTAGTAGGACACAAATTGCCTATTGAGAAATTGAAATCTCCTACTGAAATCGAAACTGCAGATAAACTGGTCAAATCTCCAGTCGACAAAGAGCCCAAATCACCACTTGCTGATAAACCCATGTCACCAGTAGTAGAACTCAAATTGCCTATTGAGAAATTGGAATCTCCTGAAATCGAACCTGCAGATAAACTGGTGAAATCTCCAGTCGACAAAGAGCCCAAATCTCCACTTGCTGAAAAACCCAAGTCACCAGTAGTAGAACACGAAATCGAACCTGCAGATAAACTGGTGAAATCTCCAGTCGACAAAGAGCCCAAATCACCACTTGCTGAAAAACCCAAGTCACCAGTAGTAAAACACAAATTGCCTATTGAGAAATTGAAATCTCCTGAAATCGAACATGCAGTTAAACTGGTGGAATCTCCAGTCGACAAAGAGCCCAAATCACCACTTGCTGAAAAACACAAGTCACCAGTAGTAGAACACAAATTACCTATTGAGAAATTGAAATCTCCTGAAATCGAACCTGCAGATGAACTGGTGAAATCTCCAGTCGACAAAGAGCCCAAATCACCACTTGCTGAAAAACTCAAGTCACCAGTAGCAGAACACAAATTGCCTATTGAGAAATTGAAATTTCCTACTGAAATCGAACATGCAGATAAACTGGTGAAATCTCTAATCGACAAAGAGCCCAAATCACCACTTGCTGAAAAACCCAAGTCACCAGTAGTAGGACACAAATTGCCTATTGAGAAATTGAAATCTCCTACTGAAATCGAACCTGCAGATAAACTGGTCAAATCTCCAGTCGACAAAGAGCCCAAATCACCACTTGCTGAAAAACCCAAGTCACCAGTAGTAGAACACAAATTGCCTATTGAGAAATTGAAATCTCCTACTGAAATCGAACATGCAGATAAACTGGTGAAATCTCCAATCGACAAAGAGCTCAAATCACCACTTGCTGGAAAACCCAAGTCACCAGTAGTAGAACACAAAATGCCTATTGAGAAATTGAAATCTCCTGAAATCGAACCTGCAGATAAACTGGTGGAATCTCCAGTCGACAAAAAGCCCAAATCTCCACTTGCTGAAAAACCCAAGTCACCAGTAGTAGAACACGAAATCGAACCTGCAGATAAACTGGTGAAATCTCCAGTCGACAAAGAGCCCAAATCACCACTTGCTGAAAAACCCAAGTCACCAGTAGTAGAACACAAATTGCCTATTGAGAAATTGAAATCTCCTGAAATCGAACCTGCAGATAATCTGGTGAAATCTCCAGTCGACAAAGAGCCCAAATCACCACTTTCTGAAAAACCCAAGTCACCAGAAGTAGAACACAAATTGCCTATTGAGAAATTGAAATCTCCTGAAATCGAACTTGCAGATAAACTGGTGAAATCTCCAGTCGACAAAGAGCCCAAATCACCACTTGCTGAAAAACCCAAGTCACCAATAGTAGAACACAAATTGCCTATTGAGAAATTGAAATCTCCTACTGAAATCGAACCTGCAGATAAACTGGTGAAATCTCCAGTCGACAAAGAGCCCAAATCACCACTTGCTGAAAAACCCAAGTCACCAATAGTAGAACACAAATTGCCTATTGAGAAATTAAAATCTCCTACTGAAATCGAACCTGCAGATAAACTGGTGGAATCTCCAGTCGACAAAGAGCCCAAATCACCACTTGCTGAAAAACCCAAGTCACCAGTAGTAGAACACAAATTGCCTATTGAGAAATTGAAATCTCCTACTGAAATCGAACATCCAGATAAACTGGTGAAATCTCCAATCGACAAAGAGCCCAAATCACCACTTGCTGAAAAACCCAAGTCACCAGTAGTAGAACACAAATTGCCTATTGAGAAATTGAAATCTCCTACTGAAATCGAACATGCAGATAAACTGGTGAAATCTCCAATCGACAAAGAGCCCAAATCACCACTTGCTGGAAAACCCAAGTCACCAGTAGTAGAACACGAAATCGAACCTGCAGATAAACTGGTGAAATCTCCAGTCGACAAAGAGCCCAAATCACAACTTGCTGGAAAACCCAAGTCACCAGTAGTAGAACACAAATTGCCTATTGAGAAATTGAAATCTCCTACTGAAATCGAACATGCAGATAAACTGGTGAAATCTCCAATCGACAAAGAGCCCAAATCACCACTTGCTGGAAAACCCAAGTCACCAGTAGTAGAACACGAAATCGAACCTGCAGATAAACTGGTGAAATCTCCAGTCGACAAAGAGCCCAAATCACAACTTGCTGGAAAACCCAAGTCACCAGTAGTAGGACACAAATTGCCTATTGAGAAATTGAAATCTCCTGAAATCGAACCTGCAGATAAACTGGTGGAATCTCCAGTCGACAAAGAGCCCAAATCTCCACTTGCTGAAAAACCCAAGTCACCAGTAGTAGAACACGAAATCGAACCTGCAGATAAACTGGTGAAATCTCCAGTCGACAAAGAGCCCAAATCACCACTTGCTGAAAAACCCAAGTCACCAGTAGTAGAACACAAATTGCCTATTGAGAAATTGAAATCTCCTGAAATCGAACCTGCAGATAAACTGGTGAAATCACCAGTCGACAAAGAGCCCAAATCACCACTTGCTGAAAAACCCAAGTCACCAGTAGAAGAACACAAATTGCCAATTGAGAAATTGAAATCTCCTGAAATCGAACCTGCAGATAAACTGGTGAAATCACCAGTCGACAAAGAGCCCAAATCACCACTTGCTGAAAAACCCAAGTCACCAGTAGTAGAACACAAATTGCCTATTGAGAAATTGAAATCTCCTGAAATCGAACCTGCAGATAAACTGGTGAAATCACCAGTCGACAAAGAGCCCAAATCACCACTTGCTGAAAAACCCAAGTCACCAGTAGTAGAACACAAATTGCCAATTGAGAAATTGAAATCTCCTACTGAAATCGAACATGCAGATAAACTGGTGAAATCTCCAATCGACAACGAGCCCAAATCACCACTTGCTGGAAAACCCAAGTCACCAGTAGTAGAACACGAAATCGAACCTGCAGATAAACTGGTGAAATCTCCAGTCGACAAAGAGCCCAAATCACAACTTGCTGGAAAACCCAAGTCACCAGTAGTAGAACACAAATTGCCTATTGAGAAATTGAAATCTCCTACTGAAATCGAACATGCAGATAAACTGGTGAAATCTCCAATCGACAAAGAGCCCAAATCACCACTTGCTGGAAAACCCAAGTCACCAGTAGTAGAACACGAAATCGAACCTGCAGATAAACTGGTGAAATCTCCAGTCGACAAAGAGCCCAAATCACAACTTGCTGGAAAACCCAAGTCACCAGTAGTAGAACACGAAATCGAACCTGCAGATAAACTGGTGAAATCTCCAGTCGACAAAGAGCCCAAATCTCCACTTGCTGAAAAACCCAAGTCACCAGTAGTAGAACACGAAATCGAACCTGCAGATAAACTGGTGAAATCTCCAGTCGACAAAGAGCCCAAATCACCACTTGCTGAAAAACCCAAGTCACCAGTAGTAGAACACAAATTGCCTATTGAGAAATTGAAATCTCCTGAAATCGAACCTGCAGATAAACTGGTGAAATCACCAGTCGACAAAGAGCCCAAATCACCACTTGCTGAAAATCCCAAGTCACCAGTAGTAGAACACAAATTGCCAATTGAGAAATTGAAATCTCCTGAAATCGAACCTGCAGATAAACTGGTGAAATCACCAGTCGACAAAGAGCCCAAATCACCGCTTGCTGAAAAAATCAAGTCACCAGTAGTAGAACACAAATTGCCTATTGAGAAATTGAAATCTCCTGAAATCGAACCTGCAGATAAACTGGTGAAATCACCAGTCGACAAAGAGCCCAAATCACCACTTGCTGAAAAACCCAAGTCACCAGTAGTAGAACACAAATTGCCAATTGAGAAATTGAAATCTCCTGAAATCGAACCTGCAGATAAACTGGTGGA
The DNA here is from genome assembly GCA_029955515.1 of Chrysomela aeneicollis. NCBI lineage: Eukaryota > Metazoa > Arthropoda > Insecta > Coleoptera > Chrysomelidae > Chrysomela > Chrysomela aeneicollis. The sequence continues at coordinate 13,911,030 of JARUHQ010000018.1, read as the reverse complement.
ATCTCCAGTCGACAAAGAGCCCAAATCACCACTTGCTGAAAAACCCAAGTCACCAGTAGTAGGACACAAATTGCCTATTGAAAAATTGAAATATCCTACTGAAATCGAACCTGCAGATAAACTGGTGAAATCTCCAGTCGACAAAGAGCCCAAATCACCACTTGCTGAAAAACCCAAGTCCCCAGTAGTAGAACACAAATTGCCTATTGAGAAATTGAAATCTCCTGAAATCGAACCTGCAGATAAACTGGTGAAATCTCCAGTCGACAAAGAGCCCAAATCACCACTTGCTGAAAAACCCAAGTCACCAGTAGTAGAACACAAATTGCCTATTGAGAAATTGAAATCTCCTGAAATCGAACCTGCAGATAAACTGGTGAAATCACCAGTCGACAAAGAGCCCAAATCACCACTTGCTGAAAAACCCAAGTCACCAGTAGTAGAACACAAATTGCCTATTGAGAAATTGAAATCTCCTGAAATCGAACCTGCAGATAAACTGGTGAAATCTCCAGTCGACAAAGAGCCCAAATCACCACTTGCTGAAAAACCCAAGTCACCAGTAGTAGGACACAAATTGCCTATTGAAAAATTGAAATCTTCTACTGAAATCGAACCTGCAGATAAACTGGTGAAATCTCCAGTCGACAAAGAGCCCAAATCACCACTTGCTGAAAAACCCAAGTCACCAGTAGTAGAACACAAATTGCCTATTGAGAAATTGAAATCTCCTGAAATCGAACCTGCAGATAAACTGGTGGAATCTCCAGTCGACAAAGAGCCCAAATCACCACTTGCTGAAAAACCCAAGTCACCAGTAGTAGGACACAAATTGCCTATTGAAAAATTGAAATCTCCTACTGAAATCGAACCTGCAGATAAACTGGTGAAATCTCCAGTCGACAAAGAGCCCAAATCACCACTTGCTGAAAAACCCAAGTCACCAGTAGTAGAACACAAATTGCCTATTGAGAAATTGAAATCTCCTGAAATCGAACCTGCAGATAAACTGGTGAAATCTCCAGTCGACAAAGAGCCCAAATCACCACTTGCTGAAAAAACCAAGTCACCAGTAGTAGAACACAAATTGCCAATTGAGAAATTGAAATCTCCTGAAATCGAACCTGCAGATAAACTGGTGGAATCTCCAGTCGATGAAGAGCCCAAATCTCCACTTGCTGAAAAACCCAAGTCACCAGTAATAGGACACAAATTGCTTATTGAGAAATTGAAATCTCCTACTGAAATCGAACCTGCAGATAAACTGGTGGAATCTCCAGTCGACAAAGAGCCCAAATCACCACTTGCTGAAAAACCCAAGTCACCAGTAGTAGGACACAAATTGCCTATTGAAAAATTGAAATCTCCTACTGAAATCGAACCTGCAGATAAACTGATGAAATCTCCAGTCGACAAAGAGCCCAAATCACCACTTGCTGAAAAACCCAAGTCACCAGTAGTAGAACACAAATTGCCTATTGAGAAATTGAAATCTCCTGAAATCGAACCTGCAGATAAACTGGTGAAATCTCCAGTCGACAAAGAGCCCAAATCACCACTTGCTGAAAAACCCAAGTCACCAGTAGTAGAACACGAAATCGAACCTGCAGATAAACTGGTGAAATCTTCAGTCGACAAAGAGCCCAAATCACAACTTGCTGGAAAACCCAAGTCACCAGTAGTAGAACACAAATTGCCAATTGAGAAATTGAAATCTCCTGAAATCGAACCTGCAGATAAACTGGTGGAATCTCCAGTCGACAAAGAGCCCAAATCACCACTTGCTGAAAAACCCAAGTCACCAGTAGTAGGACACAAATTGCCTATTGAAAAATTGAAATCTCCTACTGAAATCGAACCTGCAGATAAACTGGTGAAATCTCCAGTCGACAAAGAGCCCAAATCACCACTTGCTGAAAAACCCAAGTCACCAGTAGTAGAACACAAATTGCCTATTGAGAAATTGAAATCTCCTGAAATCGAACCTGCAGATAAACTGGTGAAATCTCCAGTCGACAAAGAGCCCAAATCACCACTTGCTGAAAAACCCAAGTCACCAGTAGTAGGACACGAATTGCCTATTGAAAAATTGAAATCTCCTACTGAAATCGAACCTGCAGATAAACTGGTGAAATCTCCAGTCGACAAAGAGCCCAAATCACCACTTGCTGAAAAACCCAAGTCACCAGTAGTAGGACACAAATTGCCTATTGAAAAATTGAAATCTCCTACTGAAATCGAACCTGCAGATAAACTGGTGAAATCTCCAGTCGACAAAGAGCCCAAATCACCACTTGCTGAAAAACCCAAGTCACCAGTAGTAGAACACAAATTGCCTATTGAGAAATTGAAATCTCCTGAAATCGAACCTGCAGATAAACTGGTGGAATCTCCAGTCGACAAAGAGCCCAAATCACCACTTGCTGAAAAACCCAAGTCACCAGTAGTAGGACACAAATTGCCTATTGAAAAATTGAAATCTCCTACTGAAATCGAACCTGCAGATAAACTGGTGAAATCTCCAGTCGACAAAGAGCCCGAATCACCACTTGCTGAAAAACCCAAGTCACCAGTAGTAGAACACAAATTGCCTATTGAGAAATTGAAATCTCCTGAAATCGAACCTGCAGATAAACTGGTGAAATCTCCAGTCGACAAAGAGCCCAAATCACCACTTGCTGAAAAAACCAAGTCACCAGTAGTAGAACACAAATTGCCAATTGAGAAATTGAAATCGCCTGAAATCGAACCTGCAGATAAACTGGTGGAATCTCCAGTCGACAAAGAGCCCAAATCTCCACTTGCTGAAAAACCCAAGTCACCAGTAGTAGGACACAAATTGCTTATTGAGAAATTGAAATCTCCTACTGAAATCGAACCTGCAGATAAACTGGTGGAATCTCCAGTCGACAAAGAGCCCAAATCACCACTTGCTGAAAAACCCAAGTCACCAGTAGTAGGACACAAATTGCCTATTGAAAAATTGAAATCTCCTACTGAAATCGAACCTGCAGATAAACTGGTGAAATCTCCAGTCGACAAAGAGCCCAAATCACCACTTGCTGAAAAACCCAAGTCACCAGTAGTAGAACACAAATTGCCTATTGAGAAATTGAAATCTCCTGAAATCGAACCTGCAGATAAACTGGTGAAATCTCCAGTCGACAAAGAGCCCAAATCACCACTTGCTGAAAAACCCAAGTCACCAGTAGTAGAACACAAATTGCCTATTGAGAAATTGAAATCTCCTACTGAAATTGAACATGCAGATAAACTGGTGAAATCTCCAATCGACAAAGAGCCCAAATCACCACTTGCTGGAAAACCCAAGTCACCAGTAGTAGAACACAAATTGCCTATTGAGAAATTGAAATCTCCTGAAATCGAACCTGCAGATAAACTGGTGGAATCTCCAGTCGACAAAGAGCCCAAATCTCCACTTGCTGAAAAACCCAAGTCACCAGTAGTAGAACACGAAATCGAACCTGCAGATAAACTGGTGAAATCTCCAGTCGACAAAGAGCCCAAATCACCACTTGCTGAAAAACCCAAGTCACCAGTAGTAGAACACAAATTTTCTATTGAGAAATTGAAATCCCCTGAAATCAAACCTGCAGATGAACTGGTGAAATCTCCAGTCGACAAAGAGCCCAAATCACAACTTGCTGGAAAACCCAAGTCACCAGTAGTAGAACACAAATTGCCTATTGAGAAATTGAAATCTCCTGAAATCGAACATGCAGATAAACTGGTCAAATCTCCAGTCGACAAAGAGCCCAAATCACCACTTGCTGAAAAACCCAAGTCACCAGTAGTAGAACACAAATTGCCTATTGAGAAATTGAAATCTCCTGAAATCGAACCTGCAGATGAACTGGTGAAATCTCCAGTCGACAAAGAGCCCAAATCACAACTTGCTGAAAAACCCAAGTCACCAGTAGTAGAACACAAATTGCCTATTGAGAAATTGAAATCTCCTGAAATCGAACTTGCAGATAAACTGGTGAAATCTCCAGTCGACAAAGAGCCCAAATCACCACTTGCTGAAAAACCCAAGTCACCAGTAGTAGAACACAAATTGCCTATTGAGAAATTGAAATCTCCTGAAATCGAACCTGCAGATGAACTGGTGAAATCTCCAGTCGACAAAGAGCCCAAATCACAACTTGCTGGAAAACCCAAGTCACCAGTAGTAGAACACAAATTGCCTATAGAGAAATTGAAATCTCCTGAGATCGAACATGCAGATAAACTGGTCAAATCTCCAGTCGACAAAGAGCCCAAATCACCACTTGCTGAAAAACCCAAGTCACCAGTAGTAGAACACAAATTGCCTATTGAGAAATTGAAATCTCCTGAAATCGAACCTGCAGATAAACTGGTGAAATCTCCAGTCGACAAAGAGCCCAAATCACCACTTGCTGAAAAACCCAAGTCACCAGTATTAGAACACAAATTGCCTATTGAGAAATTGAAATCTCCTACTGAAATCGAACATGCAGATAAACTGGTGAAAACTCCAATCGACAAAGAGCCCAAATCACCACTTGCTGAAAAACCCAAGTCACCAGTAGTAGAACACAAATTGCCTATTGAGAAATTGAAATCCCCTACTGAAATCGAACATGCAGATAAACTGGTCAAATCTCCAGTCGACAAAGAGCTCAAATCACCACTTGCTGAAAAACCCAAGTCACCAGTAGTAGAACACAAATGGCCTATTGAGAAATTGAAATCTCCTGAAATCGAACCTGCAGATAAACTGGTGAAATCTCCAGTCGACAAAGAGCCCAAATCACCACTTGCTGAAAAACCCAAGTCACCAGTATTAGAACACAAATTGCCTATTGAGAAATTGAAATCTCCTACTGAAATCGAACATGCAGATAAACTGGTGAAAACTCCAATCGACAAAGAGCCCAAATCACCACTTGCTGGAAAACCCAAGTCACCAGTAGTAGAACACAAATTGCCTATTGAGAAATTGAAATCTCCTGAAATCGAACCTGCAGATAAACTGGTGAAATCTCTAGTCGACAAAGAGCCCAAATCACCACTTGCTGAAAAACCCAAGTCACCAGTAGTAGAACACAAATTGCCTATTGAGAAATTGAAATCTCCTGCTGAAATCGAACATGCAGATAAACTGGTGAAATCTCCAGTCGACAAAGTGCCCAAATCACCACTTGCTGGAAAACCCAAGTCACCAGTAGTAGAACACAACTTGCCTATTGAAAAATTGAAATCTCCTGAAATCGAACCTGCAGATAAACTGGTGAAATCTCCAGTCGACAAAGAACCCAAATCACCACTTGCTGGAAAACCCAAGTCACCAGTAGTAGAACACAAATTGCCTATTGAGAAATTGAAATCTCCTACTGAAATCGATCCTGCAGATAAACTGGTGGAATCTCCAGTCGACAAAGAGCCCAAATCACCACTTGCTGAGAAACCCAAGTCACCAGTAGTTGAACACAACTTGCCTATTGAAAAATTGAAATCTCCTGAAATCGAACCTGCAGATAAACTGGTGAAATCTCCAGTCGACAAAGAGCCCAAATCACCACTTGCTGAAAAACCCAAGTCACCAGTAGTAGAACACAACTTGCCCATTGAAAAATTGAAATCTCCTGAAATCGAACCTGCAGATAAACTGGTGAAATCTCCAGTCGACAAAGAGCCCAAATCACCACTTGCTGAAAAACCCAAGTCACCAGTAGAAGAACACAAATTGCCTATTGAAAAATTGAAATCTCCTGAAATTGAACCTGCAGATAAACTGGTGAAATCTCCAGTCGACAAAGAGCCCAAATCACCACTTGCTGAAAAACCCAAGTCACCAGTAGTAGAACACAAATTGCCTATTGAGAAATTGAAATCTCCTACTGAAATCGAACATGCAGATAAACTGGTGAAATCTCCAGTCGACAAAGTGCCCAAATCACCACTTGCTGGAAAACCCAAGTCACCAGTAGTAGAACACAAATTGCCTATCGAGAAATTGAAATCTCCTGAAATCGAACCTGCAGATAAACTGGTGAAATCTCCAGTCGACAAAGAACCCAAATCACCACTTGCTGGAAAACCCAAGTCACCAGTAGTAGAACACAAATTGCCTATTGAGAAATTGAAATCTCCTGAAATCGAACCTGCAGATAAACTGGTGAAATTTCCAGTCGACAAAGAGCCCAAATCACCACTTGCTGAAAAACCCAAGTCACCAGTAGTAGAACACAAATTGCCTATTGAGAAATTGAAATCTCCTGAAATCGAACCTGCAGATAAACTGGTGAAATCTCCAGTCGACAAAGAGGCCAAATCACCACTTGCTAAAAAACCCAAGTCACCAGTATTAGAACACAAATTGCCTATTGAGAATTTGAAATCTCCTACTGAAATCGAACATGCAGATAAACTGGTAAAATCTCCAGTCGACAATGAGCCCAAATCACCACTTGCTAAAAAACCCAAGTCACCAGTATTAGAACACAAATTGCCTATTGAGGAATTGAAAGCTCCTACTGAAATCGAACCTGCTTATAAACTGGTAAAGTCTCCAGTCGACAAAGAGCCCAAATCACCACTTGCTGAAAAACCCAAGTCACCAGTTGTAGAACACAAATTGCCTATTGAGAATTTGAAATCTCCTACTGAAATCGAACATGCAGATAAACTGGTAAAATCTCCAGTCGACAATGAGCCCAAATCACCACTTGCTAAAAAACCCAAGTCACCAGTATTAGAACACAAATTGCCTATTGAGGAATTGAAAGCTCCTACTGAAATCGAACCTGCTTATAAACTGGTAAAGTCTCCAGTCGACAAAGAGCCCAAATCACCACTTGCTGAAAAACCCAAGTCACCATCATTAGAACACAAATTGCCTATTGAGGAATTGAAAGCTCCTACTGAAATCGAACCTGCTTATAAACTGGTAAAATCTCCAGTCGACAAAGAGCCCAAATCACCACTTGCTGAAAAACCCAAGTCACCAGTAGTAGAACACAAATTGCCTATTGATAAATTGAAATCTTCTACTGAAATCGAACCTGCAGATAAACTGGTGAAATCTCCAGTCGACAAAGAGCCCAAATCACCACTTGCTGAAAAACCCAAGTCACCAGTAGTAGAACACAAATTGCCTATTGAGAAATTGCAATCTCCTGAAATCGAACCTGCAGATAAACTGAAAAAATCTCCAGTCGACAAAAAGCCCAAATCACCACTCGCTGAAAAACCCAAGTCACCAGTATTAGAACACAAATTTCCTATTGGGAAATTAAAATCTCCTACTGAAATCGAACCTGCAGATAAACTGGTGGAAACTCCAGTCGACAAAGAGCCTAAATCACCACTTGCTGAAAAACCCAAGTCACCAGTAGTAGAACACAAATTGCCTATTGAGAAATTGAAATCTCCTGAAATCGAACCTGCAGATAAACTGGTAAAATCTCCAGTCGACAAAGAGCCCAAATCACCACTTGCTGAAAAACCCAAGTCACCAGTTGTAGAACACAAACTGCCTATTGAGAAATTGAAATCTCCTGAAATCGAACCTGCAGGTAAACTGGTAAAATCTCCAGTCGACAAAGATCCCAAATCACCACTTGCTGCAAAACCCAAGTCACCAGTAGTAGAACACAATTTGCCTATTGGGAAATTGAAATCTCCTACTGAAATCGAACCTGCAGATAAACTGGTGAAATCTCCAGTCGACAAAGAGCCCAAATCACCACTTGCTGAAAAACCCAAGTCACCAGTAGTAGAACACAAATTGCCTATTGAGAAATTGAAATCTCCTACTGAAATCGAACCTGCAGATAAACTGGTGAAATCTCCAGTCGACAAAGAGCCCAAATCACCACTTGCTGAAAAACCCAAGTCACCAGTAGTAGAACACAATTTGCCTATTGGGAAATTGAAATCTCCTACTGAAATCGAACCTGCAGATAAACTGGTGAAATCTCCAGTCGACAAAGAGCCCAAATCACCACTTGCTGAAAAACCCAAGTCACCAGTAGTAGAACACAAATTGCCTATTGAGAAATTGAAATTCCCTACTGAAATCGAACCTGCAGATAAACTGGTGAAATCTCCAGTCGACAAAGAGCCCAAATCACCACTTGCTGAAAAACCCAAGTCACCAGTAGTAGAACACAATTTGCCTATTGGGAAATTGAAATCTCCTACTGAAATCGAACCTGCAGATGAACTGGTGAAATCTCCAGTCGACAAAGAGCCCAAATCACCACTTGCTGAAAAACCCAAGTCACCAGTAGTAGAACACATATTTCCTATTGAGAAATTGAAATTCCCTACTGAAATCGAACCTGCAGATAAACTGGTGAAATCTCCAGTCGACAAAGAGCCCAAATCACCACTTGCTGAAAAACCCAAGTCACCAGTAGTAGAACACAAATTGCCTATTGAGAAATTGAAATCTCCTGAAATCGAACCTGCAGATAAACTGGTGAAATCTCCAGTCGACAAAGAGCCCAAATCACCACTTGCTGAAAAAACCAAGTCACCAGTAGTAGAACACAAATTGCCAATTGAGAAATTGAAATCGCCTGAAATCGAACCTGCAGATAAACTGGTGGAATCTCCAGTCGACAAAGAGCCCAAATCTCCACTTGCTGAAAAACCCAAGTCACCAGTAGTAGGACACAAATTGCTTATTGAGAAATTGAAATCTCCTACTGAAATCGAACCTGCAGATAAACTGGTGGAATCTCCAGTCGACAAAGAGCCCAAATCACCACTTGCTGAAAAACCCAAGTCACCAGTAGTAGGACACAAATTGCCTATTGAAAAATTGAAATCTCCTACTGAAATCGAACCTGCAGATAAACTGGTGAAATCTCCAGTCGACAAAGAGCCCAAATCACCACTTGCTGAAAAACCCAAGTCACCAGTAGTAGAACACAAATTGCCTATTGAGAAATTGAAATCTCCTGAAATCGAACCTGCAGATAAACTGGTGAAATCTCCAGTCGACAAAGAGCCCAAATCACCACTTGCTGAAAAACCCAAGTCACCAGTAGTAGAACACAAATTGCCTATTGAGAAATTGAAATCTCCTACTGAAATCGAACATGCAGATAAACTGGTGAAATCTCCAATCGACAAAGAGCCCAAATCACCACTTGCTGGAAAACCCAAGTCACCAGAAGTAGAACACAAATTGCCTATTGAGAAATTGAAATCTCCTGAAATCGAACCTGCAGATAAACTGGTGGAATCTCCAGTCGACAAAGAGCCCAAATTTCCACTTGCTGAAAAACCCAAGTCACCAGTAGTAGAACACGAAATCGAACCTGCAGATAAACTGGTGGAATCTCCAGTCGACAAAGAGCCCAAATCACCACTTGCTGAAAAACCCAAGTCACCAGTAGTAGAACACAAATTGCCTATTGAGAAATTGAAATCCCCTGAAATCGAACCTGCAGATGAACTGGTGAAATCTCCAGTCGACAAAGAGCCCAAATCACAACTTGCTGGAAAACCCAAGTCACCAGTAGTAGAACACAAATTGCCTATTGAGAAATTGAAATCTCCTGAAATCGAACATGCAGATAAACTGGTCAAATCTCCAGTCGACAAAGAGCCCAAATCACCACTTGCTGAAAAACCCAAGTCACCAGTAGTAGAACACAAATTGCCTATTGAGAAATTGAAATCTCCTGAAATCGAACCTGCAGATGAACTGGTGAAATCTCCAGTCGACAAAGAGCCCAAATCACAACTTGCTGGAAAACCCAAGTCACCAGTAGTAGAACACAAATTGCCTATTGAGAAATTGAAATCTCCTGAAATCGAACTTGCAGATAAACTGGTGAAATCTCCAGTCGACAAAGAGCCCAAATCACCACTTGCTGAAAAACCCAAGTCACCAGTAGTAGAACACAAATTGCCTATTGAGAAATTGAAATCTCCTGAAATCGAACCTGCAGATGAACTGGTGAAATCTCCAGTCGACAAAGAGCCCAAATCACAACTTGCTGGAAAACCCAAGTCACCAGTAGTAGAACACAAATTGCCTATTGAGAAATTGAAATCTCCTGAGATCGAACATGCAGATAAACTGGTCAAATCTCCAGTCGACAAAGAGCCCAAATCACCACTTGCTGAAAAACCCAAGTCACCAGTAGTAGAACACAAATTGCCTATTGAGAAATTGAAATCTCCTGAAATCGAACCTGCAGATAAACTGGTGAAATCTCCAGTCGACAAAGAGCCCAAATCACCACTTGCTGAAAAACCCAAGTCACCAGTATTAGAACACAAATTGCCTATTGAGAAATTGAAATCTCCTACTGAAATCGAACATGCAGATAAACTGGTGAAAACTCCAATCGACAAAGAGCCCAAATCACCACTTGCTGAAAAACCCAAGTCACCAGTAGTAGAACACAAATTGCCTATTGAGAAATTGAAATCCCCTACTGAAATCGAACATGCAGATAAACTGGTCAAATCTCCAGTCGACAAAGAGCTCAAATCACCACTTGCTGAAAAACCCAAGTCACCAGTAGTAGAACACAAATGGCCTATTGAGAAATTGAAATCTCCTGAAATCGAACCTGCAGATAAACTGGTGAAATCTCCAGTCGACAAAGAGCCCAAATCACCACTTGCTGAAACACCCAAGTCACCAGTATTAGAACACAAATTGCCTATTGAGAAATTGAAATCTCCTACTGAAATCGAACATGCAGATAAACTGGTGAAAACTCCAATCGACAAAGAGCCCAAATCACCACTTGCTGAAAGACCCAAGTCACCAGTAGTAGAACACAAATTGCCTATTGAGAAATTGAAATCTCTTGAAATCGAACCTGCAGATAAACTGGTGAAATCTTCAGTCGACAAAGAGCCCAAATCACCACTTGCTGAAAAACCCAAGTCACCAGTAGTAGAACACAAATTACCTATTGAGAAATTGAAATCTCCTACTGAAATCGAACATGCAGATAAACTGATCAAATGTCCAGTCGACAAAGAGCCCAAATCACCATTTGCTGAAAAACCCAAGTCACCAGTAGTAGAACACAAATTGCCTATTGAGAAATTGAAATCTCCTGAAATCGAACCTGCAGATAAACTGGTGAAATCTCCAGTCGACAAAGAGCCCAAATCACCACTTGCTGAAAAACCCAAGTCACCAGTAGTAGAACGCAAATTGCCTATTGAGAAATTGATATCCCCTGAAATCGAACCTGCAGATAAACTGGTCAAATCTCCAGTCGACAAAGAGCCCAAATCACCACTTGCTGAAAAACCCAAGTCACCAGTAGTAGAACACAAATTGCCTATTGAGAAATTGAAATTTCCTGAAATCGAACATGCAGATAAACTGGTCAAATCTCCAGTCGACAAAGAGCCCAAATCACCACTTGCTGAAAAACCCAAGTCACCAGTAGTAGGACACAAATTGCCTATTGAGAAATTGAAATCTCCTACTGAAATCGAACCTGCAGATAAACTGGTGGAATCTCCAGTCGACAAAGAGCCCAAATCACCACTTGCTGAAAAACCCAAGTCACCAGTAGTAGAACACAAATTGCCTATTGAGAAACTGAAATCTCCTACTGAAATCGAACATGCAGATAAACTGGTGAAATCTCCAATCGACAAAGAGCCCAAATCACCACTTGCTGAAAAACCCAAGTCACCAGTAGTAGAACACAAATTTTCTATTGAGAAATTGAAATCTCCTACTGATATCGAACATGCAGATAAACTGGTCAAATCTCCAGTCGACAAAGAGCTCAAATCGCCACTTGCTGAGAAACCCAAGTCACCAGTAGTAGAACACAAATTGCCTATTGAGAAATTGAAATCTCCTGAAATCGAACCTGCAGATAAACTGGTGAAATCTCCAGTCGACAAAGAGCCCAAATCACCACTTGCTGAAAAACCCAAGTCACCAGTAGTAGAACACAAATTGCCTATTGAGAAATTGAAATCTCCTACTGAAATCGAACATGCAGATGAACTGGTCAAATCTCCAGTCGACAAAGAGCCCAAATCACCACTTGCTGAAAAACCCAAGTCACCAGTAGTAGAACACAAATTGCCTATTGAGAAATTCAAATCTCCTACTGAAATCGAACCTGCAGATAAACTGGTGAAATCTCCAGTCGACAAAGAGCCCAAATCACCACTTGCTGAAAAACCCAAGTCACCAGTAGTAGAACACAAATTGCCTATTGAGAAATTGAAATCTCCTACTGAAATCGAACATGCAGATAAACTGGTGAAATCTCCAGTCGACAAAGAGCCCAAATCCCCACTCGCTGGAAAACCCAAGTCACCAGTAGTAGAACACAAATTGCCTATTGAGAAATTGAAATCTCCTGAAATCGAACCTGCAGATAAACTGGTGAAATCTCCAGTCGACAAAGAGCCCAAATCACCACTTGCTGGAAAACCCAAGTCACCAGTAGTAGAACACAAATTGCCTATTGAAAAATTGAAATCTCCTGAAATCGAACCTGCAGATAAATTGGTGAAATCTCCAATCGACAAAGAGCCCAAATCACCACTTGCTGGAAAACCCAAGTCACCAGTAGTAGAACACAAATTGCCTATTGAGAAATTGAAATCTCCTACTGAAATCGAACCTGCAGATAAACTAGTGGAATCTCCAGTCGACAAAGAGCCCAAATCACCACTTGCTGAGAAACCCAAGTCACCAGTAGTAGAACACAACTTGCCTATTGAAAAATTGAAATCTCCTGAAATCGAACCTGCAGATAAACTGGTGAAATCTCCAGTCGACAAAGAGCCCAAATCACCACTTGCTGAAAAACCCAAGTCACCAGTAGTAGAACACAAATTGCCTATTGAGAAATTGAAATCTCCTGCTGAAATCGAACATGCAGATAAACTGGTGAAATCTCCAGTCGACAAAGTGCCCAAATCACCACTTGCTGGAAAACCCAAGTCACCAGTAGTAGAACACAAATTGCCTATCGAGAAATTGAAATCTCCTGAAATCGAACCTGCAGATAAACTGGTGAAATCTCCAGTCGACAAAGAACCCAAATCACCACTTGCTGGAAAACCCAAGTCACCAGTAGTAGAACACAAATTGCCTATTGAGAAATTGAAATCTCCTACTGAAATCGATCCTGCAGATAAACTGGTGGAATCTCCAGTCGACAAAGAGCCCAAATCACCACTTGCTGAGAAACCCAAGTCACCAGTAGTAGAACACAACTTGCCTATTGAAAAATTGAAATCTCCTGAAATCGAACCTGCAGATAAACTGGTGAAATCTCCAGTCGACAAAGAGCCCAAATCACCACTTGCTGAAAAACCCAAGTCACCAGTAGTAGAACACAACTTGCCTATTGAAAAATTGAAATCTCCTGAAATCGAACCTGCAGATAAACTGGTGAAATCTCCAGTCGACAAAGAGCCCAAATCACCACTTGCTGAAAAACTCAAGTCACCAGTAGAAGAACACAAATTGCCTATTGAAAAATTGAAATCTCCTGAAATCGAACCTGCAGATAAACTGGTGAAATCTCCAGTCGACAAAGAGCCCAAATCACCACTTGCTGAAAAACCCAAGTCACCAGTAGTAGAACACAAATTGCCTATTGAGAAATTGAAATCTCCTACTGAAATCGAACATGCAGATAAACTGGTGAAATCTCCAGTCGACAAAGTGCCCAAATCACCACTTGCTGGAAAACCCAAGTCACCAGTAGTAGAACACAAATTGCCTATCGAGAAATTGAAATCTCCTGAAATCGAACCTGCAGATAAACTGGTGAAATCTCCAGTCGACAAAGAGCCCAAATCACCACTTGCTGGAAAACCCAAGTCACCAGTAGTAGAACACAAATTGCCTATTGAGAAATTGAAATCTCCTGAAATCGAACCTGCAGATAAACTGGTGAAATCTCCAGTCGACAAAGAGCCCAAATCACCACTTGCTGGAAAACCCAAGTCACCAGTAGTAGAACACAAATTGCCTATTGAAAAATTGAAATCTCCTGAAATCGAACCTGCAGATAAACTGGTGAAATCTCCAGTCGACAAAGAGCCCAAATCACCACTTGCTGAAAAACCCAAGTCACCAGTAGTAGAACACAAATTGCCTATTGAGAAATTGAAATCTCCTGAAATCGAACCTGCAGATAAACTGGTGAAATCTCCAGTCGACAAAGAGGCCAAATCACCACTTGCTAAAAAACCCAAGTCACCAGTATTAGAACACAAATTGCCTATCGAGAAATTGAAATCTCCTGAAATCGAACCTGCAGATAAACTGGTGAAATCTCCAGTCGACAAAGAACCCAAATCACCACTTGCTGGAAAACCCAAGTCACCAGTAGTAGAACACAAATTGCCTATTGAGAAATTGAAATCTCCTACTGAAATCGATCCTGCAGATAAACTGGTGGAATCTCCAGTCGACAAAGAGCCCAAATCACCACTTGCTGAGAAACCCAAGTCACCAGTAGTAGAACACAACTTGCCTATTGAAAAATTGAAATCTCCTGAAATCGAACCTGCAGATAAACTGGTGAAATCTCCAGTCGACAAAGAGCCCAAATCACCACTTGCTGAAAAACCCAAGTCACCAGTAGTAGAACACAACTTGCCTATTGAAAAATTGAAATCTCCTGAAATCGAACCTGCAGATAAACTGGTGAAATCTCCAGTCGACAAAGAGCCCAAATCACCACTTGCTGAAAAACCCAAGTCACCAGTAGAAGAACACAAATTGCCTATTGAAAAATTGAAATCTCCTGAAATCGAACCTGCAGATAAACTGGTGAAATCTCCAGTCGACAAAGAGCCCAAATCACCACTTGCTGAAAAACCCAAGTCACCAGTAGTAGAACACAAATTGCCTATTGAGAAATTGAAATCTCCTACTGAAATCGAACATGCAGATAAACTGGTGAAATCTCCAGTCGACAAAGTGCCCAAATCACCACTTGCTGGAAAACCCAAGTCACCAGTAGTAGAACACAAATTGCCTATCGAGAAATTGAAATCTCCTGAAATCGAACCTGCAGATAAACTGGTGAAATCTCCAGTCGACAAAGAGCCCAAATCACCACTTGCTGGAAAACCCAAGTCACCAGTAGTAGAACACAAATTGCCTATTGAGAAATTGAAATCTCCTGAAATCGAACCTGCAGATAAACTGGTGAAATCTCCAGTCGACAAAGAGCCCAAATCACCACTTGCTGGAAAACCCAAGTCACCAGTAGTAGAACACAAATTGCCTATTGAAAAATTGAAATCTCCTGAAATCGAACCTGCAGATAAACTGGTGAAATCTCCAGTCGACAAAGAGCCCAAATCACCACTTGCTGAAAAACCCAAGTCACCAGTAGTAGAACACAAATTGCCTATTGAGAAATTGAAATCTCCTGAAATCGAACCTGCAGATAAACTGGTGAAATCTCCAGTCGACAAAGAGGCCAAATCACCACTTGCTAAAAAACCCAAGTCACCAGTATTAGAACACAAATTGCCTATTGAGAATTTGAAATCTCCTACTGAAATCGAACATGCAGATAAACTGGTAAAATCTCCAGTCGACAATGAGCCCAAATCACCACTTGCTAAAAAACCCAAGTCACCAGTATTAGAACACAAATTGCCTATTGAGGAATTGAAAGCTCCTACTGAAATCGAACCTGCTTATAAACTGGTAAAGTCTCCAGTCGACAAAGAGCCCAAATCACCACTTGCTGAAAAACCCAAGTCACCATCATTAGAACACAAATTGCCTATTGAGGAATTGAAAGCTCCTACTGAAATCGAACCTGCTTATAAACTGGTAAAATCTCCAGTCGACAAAGAGCCCAAATCACCACTTGCTGAAAAACCCAAGTCACCAGTAGTAGAACACAAATTGCCTATTGATAAATTGAAATCTTCTACTGAAATCGAACCTGCAGATAAACTGGTGAAATCTCCAGTCGACAAAGAGCCCAAATCACCACTTGCTGAAAAACCCAAGTCACCAGTAGTAGAACACAAATTGCCTATTGAGAAATTGCAATCTCCTGAAATCGAACCTGCAGATAAACTGAAAAAATCTCCAGTCGACAAAAAGCCCAAATCACCACTCGCTGAAAAACCCAAGTCACCAGTATTAGAACACAAATTTCCGATTGGGAAATTAAAATCTCCTACTGAAATCGAACCTGCAGATAAACTGGTGGAAACTCCAGTCGACAAAGAGCCCAAATCACCACTTGCTGAAAAACCCAAGTCACCAGTAGTAGAACACAAATTGCCTATTGAGAAATTGAAATCTCCTGAAATCGAACCTGCAGATAAACTGGTAAAATCTCCAGTCGACAAAGAGCCCAAATCACCACTTGCTGAAAAACCCAAGTCACCAGTTGTAGAACACAAACTGCCTATTGAGAAATTGAAATCTCCTGAAATCGAACCTGCAGGTAAACTGGTAAAATCTCCAGTCGACAAAGATCCCAAATCACCACTTGCTGAAAAACCCAAGTCACCAGTAGTAGAACACAAATTGCCTATTGAGAAATTGAAATCTCCTACTGAAATCGAACCTGCAGATAAACTGGTGAAATCTCCAGTCGACAAAGAGCCCAAATCACCACTTGCTGAAAAACCCAAGTCACCAGTAGTAGAACACAAATTGCCTATTGAGAAATTGAAATCTCCTACTGAAATCGAACCTGCAGATAAACTGGTGAAATCTCCAGTCGACAAAGAGCCCAAATCACCACTTGCTGAAAAACCCAAGTCACCAGTAGTAGAACACAATTTGCCTATTGGGAAATTAAAATCTCCTACTGAAATCGAACCTGCAGATAAACTGGTGAAATCTCCAGTCGACAAAGAGCCCAAATCACCACTTGCTGAAAAACCCAAGTCACCAGTAGTAGAACACAAATTGCCTATTGAGAAATTGAAATTCCCTACTGAAATCGAACCTGCAGATAAACTGGTGAAATCTCCAGTCGACAAAGAGTACAAATCACCACTTGCTGAAAAACCCAAGTCACCAGTAGTAGAACACAATTTGCCTATTGGGAAATTGAAATCTCCTACTGAAATCGAACCTGCAGATGAACTGGTGAAATCTCCAGTCGACAAAGAGCCCAAATCACCACTTGCTGAAAAACCCAAGTCACCAGTAGTAGAACACAAATTGCCTATTGAGAAATTGAAATTCCCTACTGAAATCGAACCTGCAGATAAACTGGTGAAATCTCCAGTCGACAAAGAGCCCAAATCACCACTTGCTGAAAAACCCAAGTCACCAGTAGTAGAACACAAATTGCCTATTGAGAAATTGAAATCTCCTGAAATCGAACCTGCAGATAAACTGGTAAAATCTCCAGTCGACGAAGAGCCCAAATCACCACTTGCTGAAAAACCCAAGTCACCAGTTGTAGAACACATATTGCCTATTGAGGAATTGAAATCTCCTGAAATCGAACCTGCAGATGAACTGGTGAAATCTCCAGTCGACAAAGAGCCCAAATCACCACTTGCTGAAAAACTCAAGTCACCAGTAGTAGAACACAACTTGCCTATTGAGAAATTGAAAACTCCTACTGAAATCGAACCTGCAGATAAACTGGTGAAATCTCCAGTCGACAAAGAGCCCAAATCACCACTTGCTGAAAAACCCAAGTCACCAGTTGTAGAACACATATCGCCTATTGAGAAATTAAAATCTCCTACTGAAATCGAACCTGCAGATAAACTGGTGAAATCTCCAGTCGACAAAGAGCCCAAATCACCACTTGCTGAAAAACCCAAGTCACCAGTAGTAGAACACAAATTGCCTATTGAGAAATTGAAATCTCCTACTGAAATCGAACCTGCAGATAAACTGGTGAAATCTCCAGTCGACAAAGAGCCCAAATCACCACTTGCTGAAAAACCCAAGTCACCAGTTGTAGAACACATATCGCCTATTGAGGAATTGAAATCTCCTGAAATCGAACCTGCAGATGAAATGGTACAATCTCCAGTCGACAAAGAGCCCAAATCACCACTTGCTGAAAACCCCAAGTCACCAGTACTAGAATACAGATTGTGGATCAAGAAACCAAAATCTCCTTCCAAAATTGAACCTGCAGTGAAACTGGTGAAATCTCCAGTCGACAAAGAGCCCAAATCACCACTTGCTGAAAAACCCAAGTCACCAGTAGTAGAACACAAATTGCCTATTCAGAAATTGAAATCTCCTACTGAAATCGAACCTGTAGATGAACTGGTGAAATCTCCAGTCGACAAAGAGCCCAAATCACCACTTGCTGAAAAACCCAAGTCTCCAGTAGTAGAACACAAATTGCCTATTGAGAAATTAAAATCTCCTACTGAAATCGAACCTGCAGATAAACTGGTGAAATCTCCAGTCGACAAAGAGCCCAAATCACCACTTGCTGAAAAACCCAAGTCACCAGTAGTAGAACACAAATTGCCTATTGAGAAAATAAAATCTCCTACTGAAATCGAACCTGCAGATAAACTGGTGAAATCTCCAGTCGACAAAGAGCCCAAATCACCACTTGCTGAAAAACCCAAGTCACCAGTAGTAGAACACAAATTGCCTATTGAGAAATTGAAATCTCCTGAAATCGAACCTGCAGATAAACTGGTAAAATCTCCAGTCGACAAAGAGCCCAAATCACCACTTGCTGAAAAACCCAAGTCACCAGTTGTAGAACACATATTGCCTATTGAGGAATTGAAATCTCCTGAAATCGAACCTGCAGATGAACTGGTAAAATCTCCAGTCGACAAAGAGCCCAAATCACCACTTGCTGAAAAACCCAAGTCACCAGTACTAGAATACAGATTGTGGATCAAGAAACCAAAATCTCCTTCCAAAATTGAACCTGCAGTGAAACTGGTGAAATCTCCAGTCGACAAAGAGATCAAATCACCACTTGCTGAAAAACCCAAGTCACCAGTAGTAGAACACAAATTGCCTATTGAGAAATTGAAATCTTCTACTGAAATCGAACCTGTAGATAAACTGGTGAAATCTCCAGTCGACAAAGAGCCCAAATCACCACTTGCTGAAAAACCCAAGTCACCATTAGCAGAACACGAATTGCCTATTGAGAAATTGAAATCTTCTACTGAAATCGAACCTGCAGATAATCTGGTGAAATCTCCAGTCGACAAAGATCCCAAATCACCACTTGCTGAAAATCCCAAGTCACCAGTAATAGAACACAAATTGCCTATTGAGAAATTGAAATCTCCTACTGAAAACGAAACTGCAGATAAACTGGTGAAATCTCCAGTCGACAAAGAGCCCAAATCACCACTTGCTGAAAAACCCAAGTCACCAGTTGTAGAACACAAATTTCCTATTGAGAAATTAAAATCTCCTACTGAAATCGAACCTGCAGATAAACTGGTGAAATCTCCAGTCGACAAAGATCCCAAATCACCACTTGCTGAAAATCCCAAGTCACCAGTAATAGAACACAAATTGCCTATTGAGAAATTGAAATCTCCTACTGAAAACGAAACTGCAGATAAACTGGTGAAATCTCCAGTCGACAAAGAGCCCAAATCACCACTTGCTGAAAAACCCAAGTCACCAGTTGTAGAACACAAATTTTCTATTGAGAAATTGAAATCTCCTACTGAAATCGAACCTGTAGATAAACTGGTGAAATCTCCAGTCGACAAAGAGCCCAAATCACCACTTGCTGAAAAACCCAAGTCACCAGTAGTAGAACACAAATTGCCTATTGAGAAATTGAAAACTCCTACTGAAATCGAACCTGTAGATAAACTGGTGAAATCTCCAGTCGACAAAGAGCCCAAATCACCACTTGCTGAAAAACCCAAGTCACCAGTAATAGAACACGAATTGCCTATTGAGAAATTGAAATCTTCTACTGAAATCGAACCTGTAGATAAACTGGTGAAATCTTCAGTCGACAAAGATCCCAAATCACCACTTGCTGAAAAACCCAAGTCACCAATTGTAGAACACAAATTGCCTATTGAGAAATTGAAATCTCCTACTGAAATCGAACCTGTAGATAAACTGCTGAAATCTCCAGTCGACAAAGAGCCCAAATCACCTCTTGCTGAAAAACCCAAGTCACCAGTAGTAGAACACAAATTGCTTATTGAGAAATTGAAATCTCCTACTGAAATCGAACCTGCAGATAAACTGGTGAAATCTCCAGTCGACAAAGAGCCCAAATCACCACTTGCTGAAAAACCCAAGTCACCAGTAGTAGAACACAAATTGCCTATTGGGAAATTGAAATCTCCTGAAATCGAACCTGCATATAAACTGGTGAAATCTCCAGTCGACAATAAGCCCAAATCACCACTTGCTGAAAAACCCAAGTCACCAGTTGTAGAACACAAATTGCCTATTGAGAAATTGAAATCTCCTACTGAAATCGAACCTGTAGATAAACTGGTGAAATCTCCAGTCGACAAAGAGCCCAAATCACCTTTTGCTGAAAAACCCAAGTCACCAGTACTAGAATACAGATTGTGGATCAAGAAACCAAAATCTCCTTCCAAAATTGAACCTGCACTGAAACTGGTGAAATCTCCAGTCGACAAAGAGCCCAAATCACCACTTGCTGAAAAACCCAAGTCACCAGTAGTAGAACACAAATTGCCTATTCAGAAATTGAAATCTCCTACTGAAATCGAACCTGTAGATAAACTGGTGAAATCTTCAGTCGACAAAGAGCCCAAATCACCACTTGCTGAAAAACCCAAGTCACCAGTAGTAGAACACAAATTGCCTATTGAGAAATTGAAATCTCCTGAAATCGAACCTGCAGATAAACTGGTAAAATCTCCAGTCGACGAAGAGCCCAAATCACCACTTGCTGAAAAACCCAAGTCACCAGTTGTAGAACACATATTGCCTATTGAGGAATTGAATTCTCCTGAAATCGAACCTGCAGATGAACTGGTGAAATCTCCAGTCGACAAAGAGCCCAAATCACCACTTGCTGAAAAACTCAAGTCACCAGTACTAGAATACAGATTGTGGATCAAGAAACCAAAATCTCCTTCCAAAATTGAACCTGCACTGAAACTGGTGAAATCTCCAGTCGACAAAGAGCCCAAATCACCACTTGCTGAAAAACCCAAGTCACCAGTAGTAGAACACAAATTGCCTATTGAGAAATTGAAATCTCCTACTGAAATCGAACCTGCAGATAAACTGGTGAAATCTCCAGTCGACAAAGAGCCCAAATCACCACTTGCTGAAAAACCCAAGTCACCAGTTGTAGAACACATATCGCCTATTGAGGAATTGAAATCTCCTGAAATCGAACCTGCAGATGAACTGGTACAATCTCCAGTCGACAAAGAGCCCAAATCACCACTTGCTGAAAACCCCAAGTCACCAGTAATAGAATACAGATTGTGGATCAAGAAACCAAAATCTCCTTCCAAAATTGAACCTGCAGTGAAACTGGTGAAATCTCCAGTCGACAAAGAGCCCAAATCACCACTTGCTGAAAAACCCAAGTCACCAGTAGTAGAACACAAATTGCCTATTCAGAAATTGAAATCTCCTACTGAAATCGAACCTGTAGATGAACTGGTGAAATCTCCAGTCGACAAAGAGCCCAAATCACCACTTGCTGAAAAACCCAAGTCACCAGTAGTAGAACACAAATTGCCTATTGAGAAATTAAAATCTCCTACTGAAATCGAACCTGCAGATAAACTGGTGAAATCTCCAGTCGACAAAGAGCCCAAATCACCACTTGCTGAAAAACCCAAGTCACCAGTAGTAGAACACAAATCGCCTATTGAGAAATTGAAATCTCCTGAAATCGAACCTGCAGATAAACTGGTAAAATCTCCAGTCGACAAAGAGCCCAAATCACCACTTGCTGAAAAACCCAAGTCACCAGTTGTAGAACACATATTGCCTATTGAGGAATTGAAATCTCCTGAAATCGAACCTGCAGATGAACTGGTAAAATCTCCAGTCGACAAAGAGCCCAAATCACCACTTGCTGAAAAACCCAAGTCACCAGTACTAGAATACAGATTGTGGATCAAGAAACCAAAATCTCCTTCCAAAATTGAACCTGCAGTGAAACTGGTGAAATCTCCAGTCGACAAAGAGATCAAATCACCACTCGCTGAAAAACCCAAGTCACCAGTAGTAGAACACAAATTGCCTATTGAGAAATTGAAATCTTCTACTGAAATCGAACCTGTAGATAAACTGGTGAAATCTCCAGTCGACAAAGAGCCCAAATCACCACTTGCTGAAAAACCCAAGTCACCATTAGCAGAACACGAATTGCCTATTGAGAAATTGAAATCTCCTACTGAAATCGAACCTGTAGATAAACTGGTGAAATCTCCAGTCGACAAAGAGCCCAAATCACCACTTGCTGAAAAACCCAAGTCACCAGTAGTAGAACACGAATTGCCTATTGAGAAATTGAAATCTTCTACTGAAATCGAACCTGTAGATAAACTGGTGAAATCTTCAGTCGACAAAGAGCCCAAATCACCACTTGCTGAAAAACCCAAGTCACCATTAGCAGAACACGAATTGCCTATTGAGAAATTGAAATCTCCTACTGAAATCGAACCTGTAGATAAACTGGTGAAATCTCCAGTCGACAAAGAGCCCAAATCACCACTTGCTGAAAAACCCAAGTCACCAGTAGTAGAACACGAATTGCCTATTGAGAAATTGAAATCTTCTACTGAAATCGAACCTGTAGATAAACTGGTGAAATCTTCAGTCGACAAAGATCCCAAATCACCACTTGCTGAAAAACCCAAGTCACCAGTAATAGAACACAAATTGCCTATTGAGAAATTGAAATCTCCTACTGAAATCGAACATGCAGATAAACTGGTGAAATCTCCAATCGACAAAGAGCCCAAATCACCACTTGCTGGAAAACCCAAGTCACCAGTAGTAGAACACAAATTGCCTATTGAGAAATCGAAATCTCCTACTGAAATCGAAACTGCAGATGAACTGGTGAAGTCTTCAGTCGACAAAGAGCCCAAATCACCACTTGCTGAAATCGAACCTGCATATAAACTGGTGAAATCTCCAGTCGACAAAAAGCCCAAATCACCACTTGCTGAAAAACCCAAGTCACCAGTAGTAGAACACAAATTGCCTATTGAGAAATTGAAATCTCCTACTGAAATCGAAACTGCAGATAAACTGGTGATATATCCAGTCGACAAAGAGCTCAAATCACCACTTGCTGAAAAACCCAAGTCACCAGTTGTAGAACTCAAATTGCCTATTCAGATATTAAAATCTCTTACTGAAATCGAACCTGTAGATAAACTGGTGAAATCTTCAGTCGACAAAGAGCCCAAATCACCACTTGCTGAAAAACCCAAGTCACCAGTAGTAGAACTCAAATTGCCTATTCAGATATTAAAATCTCTTACTGAAATCGAACCTGTAGATAAACTGGTCAAATCTCCAGTCGACAAAGAGCCCAAATCACCACTTGCTGAAAAACCCAAGTCACCAGTAGTAGAACAGAAATTGCCTATTGACAAATTGAAATCTCCTACCGAAATCGAACCTGTAGATAAACTGGTGATATCTCCAGTCGACAAAGAGCCCAAATCACCACTTGCTGGAAAACAACCCAAGTCACCAGTTGTAGAACACAAATTGCCTATTGAGAAATTGAAATCTCCTACTGAAATCGAACCTGTAGATAAACTGGTGAAATCTCCAGTCGACAAAGAGCCCAAATCACCACTTGCTGAAAAACCCAAGTCACCAGTAGTAGAACACAAATTGCCTATTGAGATATTGAAATCTCCTACTGAAATCGAACCTGTAGATGAACTGGTGAAATCTTCAGTCGACAAAGAGCCCAAATCACCACTTGCTGAAAAACCCAAGTCACCAGTAGTAGAACACAAATTGCCTATTGAGAAATTGAAATCTCCTACTGAAATCGAAACTGCAGAGAAACTGGTGATATATCCAGTCGACAAAGAGCTCAAATCACCACTTGCTGAAAAACCCAAGTCACCAGTTGTAGAACACAAATTGCCTATTCAGATATTGAAATCTCTTACTGAAATCGAACCTGTAGATAAACTGGTGAAATCTTCAGTCGACAAAGAGCCCAAATCACCACTTGCTGAAAAACCCAAGTCACCAGTAGTAGAACAGAAATTGCCTATTGACAAATTGAAATCTCCTACTGAAATCGAACCCGCAGATAAACTAGTGAAATCTCCAGTTGACAAAGAGCCCAAATCACCACTTGCTGAAAAACCCAAGTCACCAGTTGTAGAACACAAATTGCCTATTCAGAAATTGAAATCTCTTACTGAAATCGAACCTGTAGATAAACTGGTCAAATCTCCAGTCGACAAAGAGCCCAAATCACCACTTGCTGAAAAACCCAAGTCACCAGTAGTAGAACAGAAATTGCCTATTGACAAATTGAAATCTTCTACTGAAATCGAACCTGTAGATAAACTGGTGAAATCTCCAGTCGACAAAGAGCCCAAATCACCACTTGCTGGAAAACAACCCAAGTCACCAGTTGTAGAACACAAATTGCCTATTGAGAAATTGAAATCTCCTACTGAAATCGAACCTGTAGATAAACTGGTGAAATCTCCAGTCGACAAAGAGCCCAAATCACCACTTGCTGAAAAACCCAAGGCACCAGTAGTAGAACACAAATTGCCTATTGAGAAATTGAAATCTCCTACCAAAATCAGACCTGCAGAAGAAGTGGTGATATCACCAGTCGATAAAGAGCTCAAATCATTTGCAGCTGAAATACCCGAGTCACCATCAGATGTACGTGAACTCTCAGTTGAGAAGTTGAGAACTAACACAGAAATTGACCAATCTAAGGACTTTTCAGTTGGCAATGAGTCGAAATCAACTGTTTCAAAAATAATGATGCGAAAGACAGGTACTAAAAAATATCGGCAAAGTGTTCAAGATTATACGGAGATCAAAAGTACGAACGGAAAGATTGAGAAATCAAAACTTGCTGGTGTCAAAACAACAACCAAATCCACCGTTGAATGTAAAGAAAAAAGAGACCTTGAACTTGTACGAAAATCCAAACTTTCCTCACAGGCGAAAACAACGGAACCTTCTCAACATCGCATATCATCCATCAGTAAGATTTCTCCTATATCACTCCCGATTAGGCACTCTGAAAGTAAACCGAAATCCATAGACGAACATCAAACTAGTGAGTTCGATAAATTTGAATCAAAATCAATGATTCCAAAACACAGTGTGATGGCTAGTAAATCTATGAGAGTGGTAAAGTATCCAGAGAGTGAATCACGAAAAGACAGAAGAAGTTATGATTCCCAAATCAAATCATCGAAATCTCAGAAAATTACATCAGTTCGCTCAGACCAACACACCTACAAATCTGAAGGATCCAAAGAATCGGTAGCCAAGACGGTTGTCAGAAGAATTCCAACAAGGACCTCTTCGAGGAAGGCTCATATTTCATTTGAAGAAACTGACTCTGCTGCTGTGGTGCCAGATGGTGATGCTGTCGAAAAAGGTATCAATGCTCATTCATATTCAGACGTAGTCGAATCGCTCGAATCACTCAGCAACGTAGTGTTAGAAACTAAAGCTTATAGAGAAAGCTTCAATTCACAAGTAGAGAAACGAGATGCAACTTCTGAGGAATGCAGTCATTCCTCTAGAAGGCCAAGCGAATCAGCGAAATACTCTGAAACAGATGCGGAGCCCTTGTCGTCAGAAACGGATTCTTCGCACAAACCAAGCCAAACATTATCAGATAGTGAAACTCATGTATCAATTATCGAAATCCAAGACCAAAAAACAACTGCTGCACGGTATAATATATCTCCTTCTGATATCATAATGAAGGATGACGTTCTGGAAGTTACTCTTCATCATAGTAGCAGTGTGAAATCTACTGGTGCTCCTTCGCCGAAAAAATCAACCAAAATAATAAGAAGAACAAGTCAAGAAGACGGTGAGAAAAAAAAGTACTCGCCACGAGTTAAGCCAGTCAAAGCCGACCATGATATAGAAAGTTCTGACGATGATAAGAAACATCCCACATCAAAAACGAAAAGAAGTCCCAAAGTAAGAACTGTGTCTAGTGAAAGTACTGTTAGAAGAGTAGAACATTCTTTCAAAGCAGATTCCAACATTCCGAAATTGATAAAAAAAACTAATGCGAGACTAGCCAGTATTGACAGCAACAAAGATACCCCCAAACAAAGCCCAGTGAGACAAGATTATCTGAAAAAGAAGTCCGCAAGTAATGAGGAACCATCCCCAACTCAGGTGGTAAAAAAATATCACCATCGCATGCATGGTTACATGATGTCGACTGTGTCTAGAGATATGAAGATAGATAAGAACAAAGAGAAAATCCCAACTCTGACGCAACCCAAAGATAATACCAATGAGAAGTTGAAAAAGAAAGCGAAGATAGAAGAGACTCAGACAAGTAATTCGCGTTCCCTCAGCAAAACTAAAGTAGCGTCAGAACACAAGTCTTGCGAGGTAACCCCATCGAAGACTGCGAGAACCAAGGGAACCAGGAGTATAGTTGACGAAAGCGAGAAGGGTAGTTATGTGTCCATTCAAAGAAAACAATCCAAGGAGGAAGACTCCAATAAGCTGATCGAGGAAAAATGCGAACCGCTTTCTTCGGACTCTGTCGATACCAAAATCCTCATGGTTACCACCAGAATCGGTAGTCCCAAACCTTGTCCATCCCCCACAAAACTGCGCCGATCCACAGCCAACGAACATATCAAACGATTCACCCATTCCACGGAAAAACCGTCCTACGACAAGACCGTCCAATTCGCGGAGCGTATTCGCAGCCAGAGCGTCATACCCACAGCCTACCACGACCTCATGGAGGAGAGTCGCAAGACCCCGAGCCCCACCTCGCTCCCAGGGAGCCCCATAAGACCGAGATCCGCGAACGGGGGCACCAAACTCATCACTAGCGAGGTGTTCACCAGGACCCAGAACCACACTGGCTCCATCGAGGTCATCTATAGACAGCCCCACGAGAACATCCGTAAGATAGCATCGGCTCTGAGGAGCGAAACAGAGATGTCGCTCATAGACACCACCGACTCGAGCCTATCCGAGTCTGTGGCTATCCCCAGCAGTCCCTCCGACCACGATGTCAGTTCGGACGCCAACGGTCGCTTCAAGGCATTGTCTCCCTCATCGCCGAAGCAGCGGAAGTCCTTGGAGTCCTCTCACAGGATGTCCGATCTACTTTGCGTCGGCGGGGGGTTTGTAGTGGAAGACGATGTGTCCCTACCTAGGAGGTTGGTCATGTCTCAGTACGAAGAGATGAGGCAGGCCGAAGAGCGTCTGTCTCCTATTCTGGATGTGGAAGTAGTCACTCCACTTGGGAGTGTGCACCCTATCGGTGATGTGGATGCACAAGGTAACACATTGAAAGTGTTGCCCGAACCTATCGCGATGTCATCCCACAGCATGGCTTCTCGAATAGACACACGTACAGAGGTATAACCCATTAGTCGAGTAGATCAGGTAGTTTGACTGTTGAATATGCCCAAACTAGGTTGTATGCTAGCGTTAGTTATAAGTAGTTAGTTGCCATAAGCCAGATGTCGACCCAGCAAGCCCAAGGTAGGTGAGCGCTCGGTTGCACTTCAAGTGTAACAATAATGAAGTTGAATGCTGAAATTTGGCAGGATCATCATATCCTATCACTGTGGCATTATGATCCTATCAAAGTTTTCAGTCGGCATCGAACCGAGGGATACATGGTGTACTCTAATTTCATTCAAACCAACACTTTCATTATAACGCAGGTCTCAAAGAAAACTCCGTATGATGGCTGCGAACATGGACATCCCACAGATAGCCATAACAAACGAAATAGACGATGATGATGACGACGACAACAACCTTTTGAGTCTAGTAGATGCTCTGACAGACATAGAGGATATAGACGGAAGCGTCACATCTAATGATAGTCGGCCACGTAGGAAACTGATGATAAGGTTGGATCAAAGCGATCACCTCACTGATCTGGAAGATTTCGAGGCATCTGATGCTGAAGAAGATCCGGAAATAGTGGAACATGCTAACCCACTATCCCTTGACGATATGGATTTGGGTGATTGCGTGTTCGAGGAATCCTATAACGCCAAAGGGGAACCCACAAAGGGGCAGAAAAAGAAACTGAAAACGCAGATGTCTACAACCCATAGAAATAAAGCTTTTGGTGAAGGATACGAAATTTTTGATAATGCCACTGACGAAGAAGCTTTCGATACAGATGATGAAGTGGAATTGGAAGATATCTTGGAAACAAACTATGATCTTAATGAATATAATACAGAAAATAGTAAAATTTCAGAAAACTATGAATCTCATTCTGAGAGAGCTGGTTCCAATATATCTGACAATTCCATGAAAACTTCACAGTTCCTGGGTATTTCGGCGATGAATCCGAAACACTCAGACTTGACTGATATGGAGATACTCTCAGAGACAGACGATGAGAAGTCTGCCAGAAAGACTAGATCTAAAAGACGTAGACACCGAGTACATAAGCTATCAGTAACAGATTTGGAATACCTTGATATAACAGAGGATGATGCAAGAATCAAAAAGTGCGTTAGCAAGAAAGAGGTTAAACAGAAACACAAGACGTTGACTAAAAGTCACTCTCTAGCTTTCGATTCCGATAATGAAACTAACAGTCATTTACCTTTTCCTGTTTGCAAGAAGATATCTGAAAAGAGGCAGGGCACTTTGAATATTCCGAATTTCGAAAACAACATTCTCACAGATACTGAGGAGCTAGACAATCACTCTGAGAGTTCAACGAATCCAACCAGCCCTACCGAAGGCGATGCAGCTCTCGAAGAGAAATTAGAAGCAATGGCTGAGTCTTACAGCCAAACAGCTGAAACTCATAGCGAAGTCAAAAGTCGAAGAACCTGCGAGGCAGAGTCTAATCAGTGTGATGATGTGGTTTTCGGAAATGCTACTGATATTGACGAATACAGTACTGATGACAGTGAGGTGGTGAAACAGCCACTAAAGAAGAGCACTAGCTTCGATATAGAATTTCACGAGAACCAATTCAAAGCTTCTACTCATAAGAAGTCTAAAGCGTCTAGGCTCATTATACCCTCTCAGGACGATGAGGCTCTGACAGACTGCGAGAACTTAAACAGCTCTGAAGACGAAGATGAATCAACTAAAATGCCACTGGCTCTGGTAAGATCGAAAAGCCTAACAGATGAGGAGGAATTCCTTGGGGAACAAGAACCTGAGAATGATCTACCAGAAGTAACGCTTCCTCTGGCAACTCGCAATTTGATAATTCTAAAGGACAACGGTGACCTTCCTACTATCCAAATACTTCCCTTGCAAGAAGAGGAACACATGAACTCTTTAAAAAATACACCATTCATCATGACTGATGAGGAAAGTTTTTCTGGGGACGAGGATGAATCAGAAACCTTTCATGCGTTCAGCAAGATGCCTCCCATGGACTGTGGAGTAATCAGCGAAGTCCAGAATACCTCGAAGCGAGCTTCTGTAAGGGAAGAGGATGACCTGACCGACACGGAAGAAGTCTTCATTGACGAGAAGCGTAGAAGAGCTCCAAAGTTCAAGCACATGCACGAGAAATTCTTGGCCATCAAGAACCAGTTGACTGTCAGAAATGATGAGGCTTCCAGAGGACTGACGGACACAGAGGATTTATATTTGAGCGAAGGTGACACAGAACAATTTTTCAGCCTCTCGCCTCTCCCTGACGGCTTCACTGATGTAGAAAACATCGTTGGAACTTCTGATGAAGAAAATGAGTCCGTGATCAGAGCCATATCTTGCACTCCCACTCACATGAGGGAGCTCAGCGGAGAGAATGTGCTAGCTCTGGATGGCCAAGGAGCGTTCTCCCAAGGGGAGAGATTGGCGGCCAACAAGCAGTTGAAGCTGGTGCCAGATTTCCCGGTGACGCCGGTGTACACTGACACCGAAGACGTGGCTACCTCTGCAGACGAGGATCCGGAGGCACTTTTCAGACCTGCTGCTGCTACTCCAAACCAGCTGCATCGAGATATGGACCAAGAGAGCTCGAGCAGCGTTCACTTCGAGGTGAAAAGGAAGTTGGATTCGGAGGGTTGCATGTATTTGAAGGGTGGGGGGTATTTCGAACGTTCTACTGATGTGGAAGAGATTTCTGAGGAGGATTGGTCCTTGGAGAAAGTGTTGGTGGATGGAAATATGGTTTCGTTGAATCTTGTGGATGGATCAGTGAGGTTCGGAGCTCGCCAAGGTAACTCCTTTTATTATCACTCAGATAATTTGGTTCAGGTACAATTATGTTATTGTTATCATAGTTCAAATGCATATTGAATGTATTATCTAAATCGACTCAGCACTAAACATTAAATATTTGAGGATGTTTGCATGGCAATTGAAAAATATTCCGCATGTTCTCTCATGTTCGTCAATGAAAGAAAAACTTTGGTAAGGACTTTTATTTTATGTAGACTCGTGCTCATGAGTCTACAGTAGATGTTATTTTCTTCTGAACAATGAACTGATCTCCTCTTGTTGTTTTTTCAGAATGGGAAGCCAACAAATCAACCGGCTTGGAGACAGAATCTCCAGCATTAGGAAAGGACGCAGCACAGAAAGGTAAGAGCGTATTTTACTCGATCGTATTTACCAAAATGTAATACCAATTTGGTAACATGGTTTCGAATTGAAACTCTGAGAAATTTTAAACTGAAAAACATGATTATTTTCATTGTATATAAGGACGTTAGTTATTGTCTCACCCTGTATCATCTTTATATTAATTATATTCATCCTTAACAAACATCATATCTCTTCATAACCTTATGAAATTAACAAATATTGTGAGACAATCACTACCAGAACGAATGTTTCTCAGGGTTGACATACAGGTAACTTGTTTAGGGGCATCACCATTCATCACTATCTCCATTTTTATTGACTCATCTATTTTTTTATTATTATTTTCAAAGCCAGAGGATGCTCTTTCGTGCATTAACACCAACACTAACAGCTTGAATAATATTCGAGTCCGAGAGGGCCGTAGCTACCTTTGTTGAATTATTTTTATCTCGACCATGTTTGAAGCTATCAAGAAAAAATCAGGGTTGATACATCAGGGACCATTGATACCACAAGGAATCTTGATTTTTGCATATAACAGCATGCGCATGATAACTATTTTTTCTTCGAAATTGTCAAAGTTTAAGCTTCAGCCGCATAAGCGGAATTTTACTTTTCGAGTTCATTGATCATTCACCCCTCATTGGCGACTCTAACATTTAACCTCAAAATTTACCATTAACAACAAGAAGACGATACCAAAAAGAAGTATTCTTACTCTGGTGTGGTTAATGCATTGATGAATCGAAATTTTTTGCCAGATATCAGTACCGCCCAGTTTCTAACGTATGAAAGCGTGCTTTTAACGCCGAAAACCAGTATGCCCCCCACCCCCTCCCAACCCCAATACCTTCACAAAACGACCTCCTACACCCAAATCGACGCCATGCTAGAAAAAATGCTCTCGGAAGTGGAACAGCAAGAGAAGCTGTTCGGCCTGGATCTCGATATTCTAGACCCAGAAGAGTCCTGCATCAATACTCTGGAACTCCATCCCACGACAGATGCTCTGATAGAAGTCCCGATAAAGAAAACGATCAAGAAGCCCAAGGTCTACGAGACCAAACAAGAACTTCTTATCGCTGAAGACGACATACTCTACGATGACATCACGTTCACTGGACAACCCAATCCGAACCCTGCACACGAATATGACCTGATCACTTTCGAGGACGAGTCCAAGAACTTGGATGAGATCACCAGGAACATAGACAACTTGGTGATGGCAATGGAGGCAGATGAAACTATGCTGATGTCTAGACAACCAGAAGGGCTGGGTATAGGCTACAAGATAGATCTTGGACAAGCTGAGCTTGCCTCCAGCGAAACCTTGAGCGATACATACCCAGAGAGCTGGAACGATCCTTCTGAGAAACCTTCTGAGGTCGATGATGGTGACTACGAGTTCATAGAGAACACCCCAGTGACAAAAGCTGTACAGCTACACGACAGCAGAACTGGCGATGATATTTGGTGGGAAGGTACCTACAGAAACCTCAGTATTGTACCGGAGGAAGATGAGGAAACCATCAGCTTGTTGGATAGTCATTACTCTGGTAGAACCTATATTAACAAAAAATACTCGCCACTCCTGGAAGAACCCAACTCTTCTTCTATATTGAGTTCCGCTAAAGAGACCTCCGTTGATTCCAGTGAAGCATCCACGAGTTCCGATGAAGGTACTTATGAAACTTGTGAAAAAGTGGTGAAAGCGGAGGTGAAACTGTTGGTGAGGACTCTGGATAGGGGTAAAGAAGCTATAGAGATCAGGTCAGTTAAAGACTTCATGGAGTGTCCAGAGAAAAAAACCAATGGGACATCAATCAAAGATAAAGAGAGGAGCAAGACTTTACCTAGCAAACTCAGCCAGAAGTTTAGTAATATCACGAGTAAATTCGGCAGCTTGCTTGACAAGAGAAAAGCATCGTCGTATTCTCTGCTGCCTGAAATAGAAAAACCAACGACTGCTGAGAGCACTGAGGTCAAACCTTCCTTCACCCTCCAAAGGTTGTTTGTGAGGAACTCAGAAATCGAAAACGTTCCCAAACGATATGAAAATGATTTGGCTGGTTCCAAAGAATTATCGAGGAGTAAATCCGAGCTCCTAGCTACGTCTAGCAGGCGTTTCCCTCTGGAATACGACCCAGGGACAACTCACCCTGCTGTCTCTGAACTTAAAGTTGATTTGTTTGCCAATATTCCTTTTTATCCGTGTTATAACGAGTTCACCATCAGACCCATATCACCAACTGCTCACACTACTGAATTCATTTCCAATCCTTTCATTTCCAATACCCAGATTCCCGAGGCATACTGCGATTGGCTACAAGAAAAAGAAGATGAAGTGGGAGGTAACGTTGTGGTTTCGAAAACGCTGATTCACATCCGTAGTATGTGCGTTACTCACGAGTGTTTGGGTTTCTGCGTTTTCCTCAGTATCATATCCATAATTTATTGATCATGTAGATATGTTACCGTATCGCACATACTATCATGCCACTCATACGCATGGATTTTGATTGCAGTTACGTAGTTTTGACTAATCATTTTGTATTAATTCGATATGCATTAGCCAAGGTGATACCATACGCTGCAGTAAGGATATTTCGATATTTAGGTTTAAGTTTGTAGATAGAATAGCTCGTTGGAAAGTGCATGTTCTTCCAGGAAAAACCGAAGACGAAATACCATTTTTCCAAAACCTTAACGACCGAAAAACAATTTATAACTATACCAACGCTCTAATACAGTCTGAGTCACGCGCAGAACCATTCAATTCTCACACCGAAAGATATTACAAGGTGGAAGAAGATAAAAGTCAACCAATTCAAGTAAGTCAACCTGTTCCTCCCAAAGAGGAAAGAAAAACGAAAAAAGGCATATTTGGAACAATCAAAAACTTTGTTGGTAAATCTTTCGAGTCAGACTCTGAGTCGGAGAAGTCTTCGCCCAAAAAGGAAAGAAATAAGGACAAAAAAAAGAAGCCATCACAAGCAGAGCAACAGCTTGAAACACCCCCACGACCTCCCAGGAAGCCGAAACTGCAGACTCCAACCGAAGATCGAAAATATGCGGACATACCATACTTCGAATCCTCTCCTATTGAATTGAGAAAAGAAGAACCAACCCAAATAGAACATCAACAGACATATGTATCTACCATAACGATCCCAATTGCAGACGATACGAGTTTCTCCAATGGGGTACGAGATCAAGCCAGGGAAATAGTAGCAGACGTTATTTCGAACGGAGAGAGGGCTGCTAGAGATCAGCTAGCCTCTCCAAAACACAAGAAACAGCAGGTCGTTGTACTTGACGAACAAATAACCACAACGTTCTCCCCAATTGTCATGGAAGAGAAAGATTTCACGATCAACGTTGATTTGACGACACAAAGAGATAAAGTTTCTCACGAAAGATCACTTTCACCCTCAGATCCTGACGTGCAACCCATCAAACCACCGAGGTTTGTGAGCCATGTTTATGAAGACATTGAACACCCAGAAACGAAAATTTCTGACAAGGCACCTTCCGAATCGAGGGAAGTTGAACCTGTTGTACAATCGGAAGAAAAGATGACAGACAGCCAGAAAATGAGACGTAAACATGGAAAACTGTTTGGTTTATTCGGCAAAGCATCCAGAGACTCTGAAGAACTCAGTGATAATAGCAGAAGGGAAGTCATCGAGAAACATGACAAGGAAACGTCCAAAGAAACCGCGTCCAGAGAAGACGTTGATAAAATGAAAGAAAAGTCCGTTTCTCCCAAGTTGAAGAAGAACAAGAGTAAAGAGAAGGAAGATAGAGGTTTCCTTCGATTGAAAAAGAAGAGTAAACCTGAAATGAAACCAGCATTTTCAGATGTAGCTATCAAAGGCATGATCGATTCCACAGCATTCCTGAAAGAAGAAATTGAGAAATATCATGACGCTAAAATGAGTGATGTTCCAAAGGAGAAGAAACCAACCGAGGAACCGATTCCGAAAGAGGCACAATACCAAAAACCACTAACAGTTCAACAGCCGTTGCTCATTTCTAACGAAGTAATTAGAGATATGAACGATAGTGAAATTTTCTTGAAAGATGAAATAACACGATATCATGATGTGAGGCCAGTTATCGGAACAACAACTCCATCTTCTATTGAGAAAACAAACGAGACTATCAAGCATACTACTGAATATCCTGTGGTTGTTGGAAAAGAAACTGGGATATCTTCAGTTATTTATGTTCAGGAGCCCAAAATATCGAAGTTGGAATATGGAAACGTTTCTCCTAATGGAACTAAGTCGAATGAAGAACACGAAGAAGGTGGTGTTTTCGGACTATTCGATAAGAAAAGTTCGGATGAAAGAAAGATCAAACATGAGCACGATCAGGAATCACCAGTACTCAGTGATACTGCAGTTGTGGAAAATGAAAGTGAAATGTATTCAGTTACTGATGCTCAGAAGCATGAAGTACCACCCATGAAAAATCAAGAAGTTTCACCAAAGAAAACAAATGTAGAGAAAGATGTCAAAAGTAAAGGTGGTCTTTTCGGTTTATTCAAAAAGAAAGATTCTGAAGAAAGAGAAATCAAACATGAGAAAGATCAAAAAACACCAGTACTCAGTGAAGCTATCATTATACAGATGAAAGAAAGTGACACATTCTTGAAAGATGAAGTTGATAGATATCATGATGTTCGACCAATCATGAAACCTAATGCAGTTGTGGAAGAAAAAAGTGCTATGTCTTCAGTTGGTGATGCTCAGAAACCCATAGTTTCAATAATGAAAATTGATAAAGTTTCACCAAAGGAAACAAAGGTTGAAGAAGATGGCAAAGGCAAAGGTGGTCTATCTGGTGAAATCAAAAAGAAGAATTCTTATGAAAAAGAGATCAAATACGAGAAAGTCCAGAGAACGTCAGTACTGAGTGATGATGTCATCAAACACATTGAAGAAAGTGACTCGTTCCTGAGAGACGAAGTTGATAGATATCATGATGTTCGGCCGATTATTAAAGTTTACTCCAATGAAGATAAATATATCTCTGCAACTGAAATAACTGGAATACCAGAGGCAAAAGAGTCATCTGTTGAAGTTGACAAGCTAATGAAAGAAAGAGACGAGAAGGATACGAGTGTCATACTCGGTATATTAAAAAAGAATTCATCAGAAGAAAGAGGTGTCAAACATGTAGAATTCCAAACATCCGTACTCAGTGGAGATGCAGAAGAGTACTTGATCGATAGAGACAAATCTCCGAGAAGAGAACTTGATGTACAATGTGATGATCAACCAACTGTTGAAGTTTATGTCATCTCAGAGAGAGAAATCGAAATTCCACAAATAAAATCAGTTGATGGGGGAATTGGAGCTCCGAAGAAAAACGGAATGGAAACTGATGTGCAAAAAACTGCTGAAATACAGAAAAGAAAACCAGTCTTGAGAGATAGCATGGTCGAACAAATAGAACACATGGATGCATTCCTGCAAGGTGAAATTGATAGATATCATGATGTTCGACCAATTATGGAACCAACTGCACTTGTAGAAGGAGCAAGTGGAATATCTTTAGTTGATACATTTCAAAAGCCCAAGGTATCATCCATGAGAGATGAAGAAGTTTCACCCATGAAATCCAAGATGGAGAAGGATGACAAAGATAAAGGTGGTATTTTGAATAAATTCGAGCAGAATGATTCTAAAGGAAGTGAATTAAAACATGACAAGGATAGAAAAATACCAGTTTTCAGTGATGCTATCATCGAACAGATGAAAGAAAGTGACACATTCTTAAAAGACGAAGTTGATAGATATCATGATGTTCGACCAATCATAAAACCTACTGTAGTTGTGGTAGAAGAGAGTGCTATGTCCTCAGTTCCTGATGCTCAAAAGCCAAAAATTAAGCTCATCAAAGATGAGAAAGATTCACCAAAGAAAACCAAGGTGAAGAAAGATGACAAAGATAAAAGTGGTCTCTTCGGCATATTCAAAAAGAAGAATTCTGAAGAAAGGGAAATCAAACATAACAAAGATCAGCAAAATCTAGTTATGAGTGATGCTATCATGAAACAAATGAAAGAAAGTGACACATTCTTGAAAGACGAAGTTGATAAATATCATGATGTTCGACTAACCATCAGACCTACTCCAGTTGTGGAAAGAGATAGTAAAATGTCTTCAGTTACTGATGCTAAGAAGACCAGAGTTACGTCTAGTGAGAATGAAAAAGTTTCACCAAAGAAAACCAAGGTAGAGAGAGATGATAAAGATACGGGTGGTCTCTCCGGTATATTCAAAAAAAAGGATTCAGTAGAAAGAGAAATAAAACATGAGAGAGATCAAAAAACACCAGTACTCAGTGAAGCTGTCATGATACAGATGAAAGAAAGTGACACATTCTTGAAAGATGAAGTTGATAGATATCATGATGTTCGACAAATCATTAAACCTACTGCAGTTGTGGAAGAAGAAAGTAAAATTTCTTCAGTTACTGATGCTCAGAAGACAAAAGGGACGCCCATCAAAGATGAAAAAGTTTCACCAAAGAAAACCAAGGTAGAGAAAGATGACAAAGATACGGGTGGTCTCTTCGGTATATTCAAAAAGAAGGATTCAGTAGAAAGAGAAATCAAACACGAGAAAGATAAAAAAACACCAGTACTCAGTGAAGCTGTCATGATACAGATGAAAGAAAGTGACACATTCTTGAAAGATGAAGTTGATAGATATCATGATGTTCGACAAATCATTAAACCTACTGCAGTTGTGAAAGAAGAAAGTAAAATTTCTTCAGTTACTGATGCTCAGAAGACAAAAGGGACGCCCATCAAAGATGAAAAAGTTTCACCAAAGAAAACCAAGGTAGAGAAAGATGACAAAGATACGGGTGGTCTCTTCAGTATATTCAAAAAGAAGGATTCAGTAGAAAGAGAAATCAAACACGAGAAAGATAAAAAAACACCAGTACTCAGTGAAGCTGTCATGATACAGATGAAAGAAAGTGACACATTCTTGAAAGATGAAGTTGATAGATATCATGATGTTCGACCAATCATCAAACCTACTGCAGTTGTGGAAGAAGAAAGTAAAATTTCTTCAGTTACTGATGCTCAGAAGACAAAAGTTACGCCCATCAAAGATGAAAAAGTTTCACCAAAGAAAACCAAGGTAGAGAAAGATGACAAAGATACGGGTGGTCTCTTCGGTATATTCAAAAAGAAGGATTCAGTAGAAAGAGAAATCAAACACGAGAAAGATCAAAAAACACCAGTACTCAGTGAAGCTATCATTATACAGATGAAAGAAAGTGACACATTCTTGAAAGATGAAGTTGATAGATATCATGATGTTCGACCAATCATCAAACCTACTGCAGTTGTGGAAGAAGAAAGTAAAATTTCTTCAGTTACTGATGCTCAGAAGACAAAAGGGACGCCCATCAAAGATGAAAAAGTTTCACCAAAGAAAACCAAGGTAGAGAAAGATGACAAAGATACGGGTGGTCTCTTCGGTATATTCAAAAAGAAGGATTCAGTAGAAAGAGAAATCAAACACGAGAAAGATAAAAAAACACCAGTACTCAGTGATTCTATCATTACACAGATGAAAGAAAGTGACACATTCTTGAAAGATGAAGTTGATAGATATCATGATGTTCGACCAATCATAAAACCTACTGTAGTTGTGGAAGAAGAGAGTGCTATGTCCTCAGTTCCTGATGCTCAAAAGCCAAAAATTAAGCTCATCAAAGATGAAAAAGTTTCACCAAAGAAAACCAAGGTAGAGAAAGATGACAAAGATACGGGTGGTCTCTTCGGTATATTCAAAAAGAAGGATTCAGTAGAAAGAGAAATCAAACACGAGAAAGATAAAAAAACACCAGTACTCAGTGAAGCTGTCATGATACAGATGAAAGAAAGTGACACATTCTTGAAAGATGAAGTTGATAGATATCATGATGTTCGACCAATCATCAAACCTACTGCAGTTGTGGAAGAAGAAAGTAAAATTTCTTCAGTTACTGATGCTCAGATGACAAAAGGGACGCCCATCAAAGATGAAAAAGTTTCACCAAAGAAAACCAAGGTAGAGAAAGACGACAAAGATACGGGTGGTCTCTTCGGTATATTCAAAAAGAAGGATTCAGTAGAAAGAGAAATCAAACACGAGAAAGATAAAAAAACACCAGTACTCAGTGATTCTATCATTACACAGATGAAAGAAAGTGACACATTCTTGAAAGATGAAGTTGATAGATATCATGATGTTCGACCAATCATCAAACCTACTGCAGTTGTGGAAGAAGAAAGTAAAATTTCTTCAGTTACTGATGCTCAGAAGACAAAAGGGACGCCCATCAAAGATGAAAAA
The DNA here is from genome assembly GCA_029955515.1 of Chrysomela aeneicollis. Lineage (NCBI taxonomy): Eukaryota > Metazoa > Arthropoda > Insecta > Coleoptera > Chrysomelidae > Chrysomela > Chrysomela aeneicollis. The sequence goes on along the minus strand of JARUHQ010000018.1, from coordinate 13,871,979 downwards.
GTTTCACCAAAGAAAACCAAGGTAGAGAAAGATGACAAAGATACGGGTGGTCTCTTCGGTATATTCAAAAAGAAGGATTCAGTAGAAAGAGAAATCAAACACGAGAAAGATAAAAAAACACCAGTACTCAGTGATTCTATCATTACACAGATGAAAGAAAGTGACACATTCTTGAAAGATGAAGTTGATAGATATCATGATGTTCGACCAATCATCAAACCTATTGCAGTTGTGGAAGAAGAAAGTAAAATTTCTTCAGTTACTGATGCTCAGAAGACAAAAGGGACGCCCATCAAAGATGAAAAAGTTTCACCAAAGAAAACCAAGGTAGAGAAAGATGACAAAGATACGGGTGGTCTCTTCGGTATATTCAAAAAGAAGGATTCAGTAGAAAGAGAAATCAAACACGAGAAAGATAAAAAAACACCAGTACTCAGTGATTCTATCATTACACAGATGAAAGAAAGTGACACATTCTTGAAAGATGAAGTTGATAGATATCATGATGTTCGACCAATCATCAAACCTACTGCAGTTGTGGAAGAAGAAAGTAAAATTTCTTCAGTTACTGATGCTCAGAAGACAAAAGTTACGCCCATCAAAGATGAAAAAGTTTCACCAAAGAAAACCAAGGTAGAGAAAGATGACAAAGATACGGGTGGTCTCTTCGGTATATTCAAAAAGAAGGATTCAGTAGAAAGAGAAATCAAACACGAGAAAGATAAAAAAACACCAGTACTCAGTGATTCTATCATTACACAGATGAAAGAAAGTGACACATTCTTGAAAGATGAAGTTGATAGATATCATGATGTTCGACCAATCATCAAACCTACTGCAGTTGTGGAAGAAGAAAGTAAAATTTCTTCAGTTACTGATGCTCAGAAGACAAAAGGGACGCCCATCAAAGATGAAAAAGTTTCACCAAAGAAAACCAAGGTAGAGAAAGATGACAAAGATACGGGTGGTCTCTTCGGTATATTCAAAAAGAAGGATTCAGTAGAAAGAGAAATCAAACACGAGAAAGATAAAAAAACACCAGTACTCAGTGATTCTATCATTACACAGATGAAAGAAAGTGACACATTCTTGAAAGATGAAGTTGATAGATATCATGATGTTCGACCAATCATCAAACCTACTGCAGTTGTGGAAGAAGAAAGTAAAATTTCTTCAGTTACTGATGCTCAGAAGACAAAAGGGACGCCCATCAAAGATGAAAAAGTTTCACCAAAGAAAACCAAGGTAGAGAAAGATGACAAAGATACGGGTGGTCTCTTCGGTATATTCAAAAAGAAGGATTCAGTAGAAAGAGAAATCAAACACGAGAAAGATAAAAAAACACCAGTACTCAGTGAAGCTGTCATGATACAGATGAAAGAAAGTGACACATTCTTGAAAGATGAAGTTGATAGATATCATGATGTTCGACCAATCATCAAACCTACTGCAGTTGTGGAAGAAGAAAGTAAAATTTCTTCAGTTACTGATGCTCAGAAGACAAAAGTTACGCCCATCAAAGATGAAAAAGTTTCACCAAAGAAAACCAAGGTAGAGAAAGATGACAAAGATACGGGTGGTCTCTTCGGTATATTCAAAAAGAAGGATTCAGTAGAAAGAGAAATCAAACACGAGAAAGATCAAAAAACACCAGTACTCAGTGAAGCTATCATTATACAGATGAAAGAAAGTGACACATTCTTGAAAGATGAAGTTGATAGATATCATGATGTTCGACCAATCATCAAACCTACTGCAGTTGTGGAAGAAGAAAGTAAAATTTCTTCAGTTACTGATGCTCAGAAGACAAAAGGGACGCCCATCAAAGATGAAAAAGTTTCACCAAAGAAAACCAAGGTAGAGAAAGATGACAAAGATACGGGTGGTCTCTTCGGTATATTCAAAAAGAAGGATTCAGTAGAAAGAGAAATCAAACACGAGAAAGATAAAAAAACACCAGTACTCAGTGATTCTATCATTACACAGATGAAAGAAAGTGACACATTCTTGAAAGATGAAGTTGATAGATATCATGATGTTCGACCAATCATAAAACCTACTGTAGTTGTGGAAGAAGAGAGTGCTATGTCCTCAGTTCCTGATGCTCAAAAGCCAAAAATTAAGCTCATCAAAGATGAAAAAGTTTCACCAAAGAAAACCAAGGTAGAGAAAGATGACAAAGATACGGGTGGTCTCTTCGGTATATTCAAAAAGAAGGATTCAGTAGAAAGAGAAATCAAACACGAGAAAGATAAAAAAACACCAGTACTCAGTGAAGCTGTCATGATACAGATGAAAGAAAGTGACACATTCTTGAAAGATGAAGTTGATAGATATCATGATGTTCGACCAATCATCAAACCTACTGCAGTTGTGGAAGAAGAAAGTAAAATTTCTTCAGTTACTGATGCTCAGATGACAAAAGGGACGCCCATCAAAGATGAAAAAGTTTCACCAAAGAAAACCAAGGTAGAGAAAGACGACAAAGATACGGGTGGTCTCTTCGGTATATTCAAAAAGAAGGATTCAGTAGAAAGAGAAATCAAACACGAGAAAGATAAAAAAACACCAGTACTCAGTGATTCTATCATTACACAGATGAAAGAAAGTGACACATTCTTGAAAGATGAAGTTGATAGATATCATGATGTTCGACCAATCATCAAACCTACTGCAGTTGTGGAAGAAGAAAGTAAAATTTCTTCAGTTACTGATGCTCAGAAGACAAAAGGGACGCCCATCAAAGATGAAAAAGTTTCACCAAAGAAAACCAAGGTAGAGAAAGATGACAAAGATACGGGTGGTCTCTTCGGTATATTCAAAAAGAAGGATTCAGTAGAAAGAGAAATCAAACACGAGAAAGATAAAAAAACACCAGTACTCAGTGATTCTATCATTACACAGATGAAAGAAAGTGACACATTCTTGAAAGATGAAGTTGATAGATATCATGATGTTCGACCAATCATCAAACCTATTGCAGTTGTGGAAGAAGAAAGTAAAATTTCTTCAGTTACTGATGCTCAGAAGACAAAAGGGACGCCCATCAAAGATGAAAAAGTTTCACCAAAGAAAACCAAGGTAGAGAAAGATGACAAAGATACGGGTGGTCTCTTCGGTATATTCAAAAAGAAGGATTCAGTAGAAAGAGAAATCAAACACGAGAAAGATAAAAAAACACCAGTACTCAGTGATTCTATCATTACACAGATGAAAGAAAGTGACACATTCTTGAAAGATGAAGTTGATAGATATCATGATGTTCGACCAATCATCAAACCTACTGCAGTTGTGGAAGAAGAAAGTAAAATTTCTTCAGTTACTGATGCTCAGAAGACAAAAGTTACGCCCATCAAAGATGAAAAAGTTTCACCAAAGAAAACCAAGGTAGAGAAAGATGACAAAGATACGGGTGGTCTCTTCGGTATATTCAAAAAGAAGGATTCAGTAGAAAGAGAAATCAAACACGAGAAAGATAAAAAAACACCAGTACTCAGTGATTCTATCATTACACAGATGAAAGAAAGTGACACATTCTTGAAAGATGAAGTTGATAGATATCATGATGTTCGACCAATCATCAAACCTACTGCAGTTGTGGAAGAAGAAAGTAAAATTTCTTCAGTTACTGATGCTCAGAAGACAAAAGGGACGCCCATCAAAGATGAAAAAGTTTCACCAAAGAAAACCAAGGTAGAGAAAGATGACAAAGATACGGGTGGTCTCTTCGGTATATTCAAAAAGAAGGATTCAGTAGAAAGAGAAATCAAACACGAGAAAGATAAAAAAACACCAGTACTCAGTGATTCTATCATTACACAGATGAAAGAAAGTGACACATTCTTGAAAGATGAAGTTGATAGATATCATGATGTTCGACCAATCATCAAACCTACTGCAGTTGTGGAAGAAGAAAGTAAAATTTCTTCAGTTACTGATGCTCAGAAGACAAAAGGGACGCCCATCAAAGATGAAAAAGTTTCACCAAAGAAAACCAAGGTAGAGAAAGATGACAAAGATACGGGTGGTCTCTTCGGTATATTCAAAAAGAAGGATTCAGTAGAAAGAGAAATCAAACACGAGAAAGATAAAAAAACACCAGTACTCAGTGAAGCTGTCATGATACAGATGAAAGAAAGTGACACATTCTTGAAAGATGAAGTTGATAGATATCATGATGTTCGACCAATCATCAAACCTACTGCAGTTGTGGAAGAAGAAAGTAAAATTTCTTCAGTTACTGATGCTCAGAAGACAAAAGGGACGCCCATCAAAGATGAAAAAGTTTCACCAAAGAAAACCAAGGTAGAGAAAGATGACAAAGATACGGGTGGTCTCTTCGGTATATTCAAAAAGAAGGATTCAGTAGAAAGAGAAATCAAACACGAGAAAGATCAAAAAACACCAGTACTCAGTGAAGCTATCATTATACAGATGAAAGAAAGTGACACATTCTTGAAAGATGAAGTTGATAGATATCATGATGTTCGACCAATCATTAAACCTACTGCAGTTGTGGAAGAAGGAAGTGATATGTCTTCAGTTACTGATGCTCAAAAGCCAAAAGTTACGTCCACTAAAGATGAAAGAGTTTCACCAAAGAAACCCAATATGATGAAAGATGATCCTGGGACCGTATCCAATGTCTCCATGGATTCTAGTTCGAGATCAATGAAAGAAAGTGAAGTGCTTACTCCGAGAGAAACCATACCGTCTCAATTTCCGAAGAAATTCATCAAAGAAGAATCAAAAGAAGTGAAGAAGCATAAAGATACCAAACATAAAGGTGGTGGCTTGTTCAGTATATTCAAGAGGAAGAAGCACGAGAAAATCGATAGTACAGATACAGAACCAACAGACCAATCTGCAGTCTTGAAAGCGAATTTGGTTCAACCGCTTTCGCAAGAGACTATTCAGAATATTAAAGACAGTTCAGATTTCTTAGAATTTGAGGTTAATAAATACCACGATGTACGCCCTATTCCCGATAAGTTTTTAGATGATGAGGAAATATTCGAACCAATTGAAATGTCTCCAATAAACTTACCCCAGACAGTCTTGAAATCGATGATAGAGACCAACAAGTTCATCCACAAAGAAACAGACGGTCTTCCAGAACATCTTCTCGAAGATATCGCAGCATCAAAAACATCCACCGAAGAAGAGGAAACTCCCAAACGAACATTCACCAGTACCACAACCAAAGAAGCAATTCCTCAGGGTCAAAGGACCACCAAAGTTACAACAGAAGTAATAACAGGTACTATCAAGTTGGGACCTGAAGAACTGGCAGATATTTCCAAGTTGGAGGAACAAATCAACTCAAGGCTCGATCAAATTCGTTTTGAAACGAGCACTGAAGAGTCCACTAGTCATGAAGATCACCCACAATCACCAGGACATGTTGTTCATGAGAAAATACAAAGAGAAATTGTCACTGAGAGAAAAATTTTACAGACAGATAAAGAAATCCTCACCACAGAGTCGACAATAGTTGACCCAAAGAGCTTTGATAGACTTGATTCTACTAAGATAGAGATCGAGGAGAATGTTGGAGTTTCAACTAAGGATACGAAAGATAATGAAAGATCTGGAGAGAACACTGTAGAAACATTACTTGAACCCATAGCCACATCTAATAAGTTTTTGATTGATGAAGTACAAAACTATCATGATGTACGTCCTATGGGAGAAACAACTGTTGTTGCTAGCCCACAACTCATGGAACAGAAGCCAGTAAAGGAACCCAAAACGAAGGAAAAGAAGAGCGGGTTATTTGGTTTATTCAAGAAAAAAGGATCTGAAGATAGGGAGATAAAACCTGATGAGGAAATCACTGGTACATCAGAGAAAACAGAATCGATGAAACGTGAAGTTCCAGAAAAGAAAGATGGTACTTTTGGCAGAAAATCCGAAACTAGTGAGAAAAGGGGGATGTTCAAAATTTTCAGTAAGAAAGGAGGGTCTGAAGAAAGAGTAATGTCTCCCATGGTGAAGGTTCATGTAGATACAGTGAAACTCATCGAGGATGCTGGATCTTTCTTGAGCGAAGAGGTGAAAAGATTCGAAGATGTGAGACCAATAGTGAATAAGGTGTCAGTAACAATGCAAGAAACTGAACCTGGAAGAGATATCGAAACTACGAATGGTCACATGAGTCCCGTGGAAAAAATGATAGTTTCCACCCAAACAAAAGAAGAGAATATCAGGGGTGCTGAAACCGATAAAGTATTGACTACTCCAACGAAATTAACTGGTATGGAGGCACATCAAGATATCAGAGAACACATAACAATCACTGAAGAACATTTTGTGAAAGAAGGAGGTTACCTTGATGAAACTTATATCGTTGAGGAAAAACGAATAACACATGATCACAACCCAACAGCTCAACATGATACAAATATTTTTTTAAATACGGAACCAGAAAAGTACGAACATCACAAGCAAACATCTGAAGAAAAGAAAAGGCAATCCTCCAAGGGCAATGATATTCAGCCTCAGTTATCAACACAATCATTGGTTGATATGCTCTCAAGTAGTGATTTCCTTCGTGAAGAAGTTGCTAACTATCATGATGTTAAAACTGTTGTCAAATACGAAAAGCTAGAGGTGAAACCAAAAGAAAAGAGTGTGAAACTCTTTGGGATATTCTCCAAGAAAAAATCCCAGGATAAAGAAAGTGAACTCGAGCAGAAGAAAGATAAAAAGAAAGAAAAAGTGTCAACAAAAGAGGTGATTTCAAAGGAAACAAGTGAAAAACCTGAGAGCAAAGATTTCTCTAAAGGAGAAACCGACCGCTATCAGGAGGATAAAAAACTGAGAGAACAACAAAAAATAGAAAGTGGTAGTTTCTTTGGTATGTTTTCAAAGAAAACTAAACCACAAGAAAAAGGGCAAGGCATCAACAAGGAATCGCTCACAACCTTATCAGAGTCAGTTTTGCAAGACATGAGAAATAGTAGCGATTTCCTCCAAACTGAAATAGAAGTTTTTCACGACGTTCACCCAGTACCATCTAAAATACCAACAGTTTCAGTAGTATCACCACAAAAAATACAAGGATCAGATTCCATCCCAGAGCTTCTGGAAGATCCAATTTATGATATACCCAGGAGGTCAATGATAACCACTGTCACCTCAGAGACGATACCAATGGGAGAAAGAACCACCAGAGTAACAACAGAGGTGCTGACGGGTACGATAAAGTTGGCACCTGAGAATCTCTCAGACCTCACAAAGCTAGAAGAAGAAATCAACGCAAAACTGGTCGAGCTTCGATCTGAGGCTGATTTGGAACATGATACCGCCTCCCAAGAATATGCTGGGTCAATCAAGAAAGATCTTTCAGATAAATACACTGAGGTTCATGAAGAGATAACGAATACATACGAGCAAAAAATTCTACCTGAATCAGATCGAATTATAGGTACTGCGAAACTAGATCTGTCAGAAAGGCCAGAAGTGTTACCACCAGACACGGAAGAGAAATTCAAGGTTACAGGTAGTCCTTTTCAAATTTTTGGGAGAAAATTAGTTTCTGAGATACCTGACGCTGAGTTACGAGGTAAAATATCTGCCTACCGACCTACAACGGAATCTGAGGATATCAAACCTGATATGAGTGCACTGAAAGACGTGCAAGAAACACACAGTTTTCTCTTGTGTGAGCTGGAAAACTATCAAGATGGTAAACCTGAGATTGTCACTGATTTGGATGAAGATTCTGGAAAGCATAGCTCATCTGGTTTATTCGGAATTTTCGGTAAAAAAGACAAATCTGAGAGCCCTAAGATAACAAAGAAGAAAATTAGGAAAGGAAAGGGTGATAAATCTATAGAAGATCCAGATAAAACAGGTTTCTTAGAGAAAATTGGCAAGAAATTCGTGGGTATTTCGACAAATGCAAAAGAAGGAATGGATGAAATCACGACCAATGTTGAACAGGATATTGGGCGCTTGAAAACTGGAACTGAAAAATCTTTTACCGAAATTGAGACTATCACGAAAGACAAACTAAACAAAACTACAACAACTGTAGGAGAGAAGACTGGAGAGTTACAACAATCAGTTGATGAGAAATATAAATCGATGAAAGCTAAAACCGATGAATCGATTGAAAGAATTAAATCAAAGGCTACTAAAAGTGAAATTGATCTTTCAGACGCTATCGAAGAGCAAAGTAAAAAAATAAGAGAATCAGCTATGAAACATATCGATGAAGCAAAGGAAAAAATTGACAGTCATACGAAAATGGCCGAGAATATTGCAAGAGGCTTCATAGTTACAACTGAAGAGAAATACAAGAACGTCGAAGGTTTTGTCAAGAAAGAAGATAAAGCAGTTGGGGACATTGAAGAGAAAGCATCAGGGGCTATACTAGAGGGCAAAGAAACTGCTGAAAAGGCAGTCCGAACATCTACTGGATTCTTCAGTAAGATTGGAGAAAAAATCAGCACCAAGAGCGACAGTATTGAGAAAACTGATCCAAAAATTAAAAAAGATAAAAGAGGTAAAAAATCTGGTGGAATATTATCAAAAATGGGAGATAAAATGAAAAAGGAAGAACATATTTCTCAAAGTTCAGTTGTACATTCAAAGGCAAGTGCGTCAGAAAAAGTTGAAAAAATTGGCAGACACTCAGATGAAAAGCCTGATAGTGTCGCAACTATTCCAGGTATAGCAAAAACTGAATCGACCAATTTCGTCAATGACCTCTTACAAAAATTTGATGACAAACTAGAAAATATCAAAGATGACGGCAGAGACATTGCAAAAGTTGGTGAAGTCCTATCCGATAACAGTATGAAGGAGTTCGAGCAAAGAACAGAGAAAATTAAAAAAGGTGTGTCAGAAATGTCTGAGAAGAAATATCGTGAAGCTGCTAGTGCGACAGATGCTTCTATAGAGAAAAAAGAATCATTCGAACAAATGATCGATGAAAAATTTAGTGAAACAAGGAAATTAACTGAAGAGCTTTCTAAACAAACGAAACAAACTTCCAAGAAATCATTCGATGGTGCTCAGTCATTTCTTATTGAAGAGAAGAAACGTATAGATAGCGACATAGAGCAGCTCGAGAAGGACATAGAAGAAAAATCAGAGGAAGCACGAAGAGTATTGGATAATGAAATTATATATGCACAAAAGGCTATCAGAATTGATAAGGATGATGTGAGTATCACAATGAAGGAAACAAAGCAAATGTTAGAAGACAATGCACAGAAAGAATATGAAAAAATTAAACAAAAAACTAACACAACTATAGAAAACGAGACAACCAAGGCTAAGGGTATTCTGAAAAAGGCAAAAGATGGAGTGGTGGTTGAGATTGCATCAACCGTTCAAAATGTAGAAGATTCTGCTAAGAGAACAGTTGGAGAAGTCGAAGGAATAAAGGAGTCTATGAAAATTACTACGAAAGATATCGACAATTCAATCGAAAGTATCGATGAGACTTCCAAGGACAGCAGAAAAGTGGTGGAACAAGCTGTGAAGAAATCGTCAAAAACAATTGGAGAGGCAAAATCTACAAAAAGAATTCAAGAATCTACTGCTGCAGTCAGTGAAAAATCTAAAGGATTTTTCAGTAAAATAGGTGGCAAAATTAGTGGCAAGCATAGAGATACTATTCAATATGACACAGAGAAATCTGTGGAGCTGGGTAAAAAGTCGATGAAAGAAAAAGATGATAAGATACAAGGTATAAAAGCAAGTATTCAAGAGACTGTGGACGATGGTAACTTTTTCGTACTGAAGAGAACTCAAGACGCAACTGACGATTTAAAAGACGCTGAAAAACATATCAGCGGGTCAGTTAATGAGGAAGTAAGAGATGTCACAGAAAAGACGTCAAAAAAAGGTAAAAGCTTTCTGGGTAAACTAGGCAGGAAAATCAGTGGCAAAGAGGATGAATTGAGATCAAAATCAGAAGGACTCGAAGCAAAAGCAACTGATTCTTCTGAGGAATCAAAGGGAATGATGGATTCTGCGAGATCATTGATAGAAAAAGAGAAACAAGCAGCAGACAATATAACGAAGGGTGTAGAGAAAGGCTCTGAAAAAGTACTTCAACTTACTGAAGGTGCTAACGAAATACTGAAGCAATCAAAAGTGAAACTAAAAGGAGATGTTGATCACGTAGAGCAAGAATTGCAGGCTGGGAAAAAATATATTGATGAAGTTACAGGAGAATCTATTGCACATACGTCTCAACATCTGAAAGAAGAAACTGATAAAGAGATGCATGATTCTCTGACCCGGGGTGAAGACTATTTATTAAAACTAGAAAATCAAACTGTTGTAGCAAGTGGTAGGTTACAAGATGGTGCTGATAGGCTAGCACAAAGAACGATGACAACTCATGATAGATTACGACAAGCAGGTGATTTCATCGAATCCGAAATATCGAATTTGCGAGCTGAAGCGGTTAGAGTCGAACCGGGTCATACACTGAAAGAAAAAATAACAAAATTCGAAGATTCTTTGGGACATCAAGAAATGTCCGCCAACGTTATTGGATCCCATTACCATGGATTTGAAGAGTCGGGAATGACCCGGGCAGTGTCAGACTACGGAAGCCAGATCAAAGAAGAAGCCGAGGAGAGACGTATATCAGAAAGTAACATAGATCTCTCAGATTTACCAACAAACATAAAAGAATATGCCAAAAGATCGACGTCGTACGTCACTTCTCCAACTATGGTGAGGCGTACCGTCTCAACAAAGTTTTCCAAAGGGGAAGGGCCAAGGGTGGTCGAGATAACGTATGATTCTTCCCTTGGGAGTAGCAGCGATGACTCTTACATTGTCACAGAGCCTGATGATGAAGTCAGACGTTCGAAGAAGAGGGCGTTGTTTCAAATGGAGTCCGAAGATGATGATAGTGTCAATGTTACTGAAGAAGATGACAGGAGAGACAGTGCGAAGTCCAACGTTTTGGAATCGTTGACAGAGCACAGACTAGAAAATTTACTGAGCGACTTGGGCGACTCTATAAAGCCTAAGGATATAAGCAAGACAGATACAGATAAGCTCAAGGAACATAGGAAAGAATGCCAAGTAGAAGTGGAGTTGATAGAGAAAAAGTTGCGTGACTTAGATAAAGCTTTAGATTCATTAGAGCAAGTAGATTTAGATATTCAGAGCGAGTCCGATGCTGGAATCGGAAAAAAACTCAAACGGGTAGAACGAAAATTCGAGCGAATGGCTTCGGAAGCCATGGAAAAAGATTCGACTGAAGGTAAAAAGGTGCAATTGACCAGCCCCGAAATCGAAGAAAAACGCGAAACAGAGTACCGAACTTTGGTGTCTCAGCTCAGCACCGAAGAGTTGTCCGACTTCCAGAAGGAATACGGCCATATGTGGGACGAACACACGTTTTCGAAAAGCAGCGATTGGGATTCGAAAACGCCCGATAGTCAAGCAGATGCTCAAGAACTTCCACAAGGTAGATGTTAGATGTCGCTTTGATAAAGAACCATTTCTCTCACAAAATCATCCACGCCTTGTAGATTCAATTGACACTATTTAACTCGTTAACCATAATTGATGCCAATCAGCATGAAGTTTAACCAATAAAAATCTTTCAACCCTTTCTCAACAAACATATCGGGCCTCAGATACAACTCTCATATCTCCTTCATTGTAAATAATAATCCAGTGATAATTTTGAGTGTCCATCTATTATCTGTTTCCATTTTTGTCCTTCCTACTGCTTCGTAAATACCTAGATCGCGTGCATAGCATCATCCTACGGGACCAGTTCTCAGAAAAATTCACTAGCATTACTTCCCGTAGGTGATGTAGTGTATATGGGCCCTGTCAATTTAAACAAAGATACCATGGTGAACAAAGCAGGCATAGAAGTTGATGTGATACCCATCATGAGAAGCCCCTGTCCTTCCCCTAAACCTAAACAGAAACGCGCCAAGTCAGAAATGGGCTTTTACAAAGACGCGGGCTCGAAAGACTGCGACCGCGGCAGTCTACCAGACCTGAAAGCGTCACCGCTGAAGACTTCTTTGCTCAGCACCGTGCTGAAATTGAACCCGGACAGATTTTTGAGCACCGAGTCATTGTTGAGCGGGGAAAATAGAACGGCTAAATCACTGGATTCGCCCACGAAAGGAAGCATCATGAACGCGGTATCACAGTGGTTGGAAAAATCTAGTCCGTTTGGATCCACGGATGACATGGATAAGACCATAGACACGAGCATGTCTGTATTCGATGAGGATGAGCTGTTATCCGATGAGAAATCTAGATCGGACCATCTGGTACCAGATATTTCGATATCGGAAGGAGAAGATGTGAGGCTAGCGGAGTCGTCCTTAGGTAACCTAGTAGACATTTTTGTTAGGTTAGATTCGAGCAGGACGGACCCGATATGTTTGATTTTTTGTTGCATGATCAATAACACGAACTTTACATCCAACTACCACCACCAATCGTGCACAGGCAGACTTTGGCTTTTCGATTTTTTTATCAACATCCAATCATTTCCCTTCGTTATTTATTTGTTACCGTAGATATCATTATATGGTGTAACTCTCGATGTGACGGTAAGTCTGGAGATAGGTTGTGACCCAAATGTCTGTATGTGAGGTATGCTTAGAGGAACCCTTCCATAACAGTTGTACTGCTAGTGTCCCGCTAACATTTAACCGCATTTTTAGAATCCAGCTGCGACCAACTAACCCCAGCCGAGACTAACCAACTACCACAACCCAAACCCCGAATCGCTAAAACACCAGAAACGCCCACACAAACCGTTCGAGAAGACGAAGAGAAGCCAGTCTCTCCAGTGCGAGATGACTTGCTGGACGACGAAATTCCGGAAACCTACTCCGACAAAAAGAAATTCTGGGAAACGGTATCCCAGCAATCAGCTCACAAACGCATGAGTCTCCAGGAGATAACCTCAGATAGGGAGACCGTCGCCAGCAAACGCATATCTGTCCATGAATTCTCAGTTCCGCCCGTGCCAAAGCCAAGAACCCTCCAAGTATCACAGAGCTTAGTGATAGAAAGCGAGGAGATCTCGCAAATGACGTCGAGCGGCGTCGTAGAAATTGACGATCACAAACCAGTGTCAGTCAAGAACAGAACAATATCCTTCGAGTCATCGACAAGCGAAAGTAGTGGCTTGGTGCAAACAGACTTGACCAGGATAACCGAAAGCGACACGTCTCAACACGACGATAAGGCCGTGACAGAATACCAGGCCTCTTTCGGACCACCCGCCACCAAAGTCAGCCCCAAAGAGCGGTTGAGGGTCGAATTCCAGAAGACCGAGAGTATCGACAACACCGGGTACATATCAGACAGCGAAGACGTGGAGCATTACATATCCGACTCGGAGATTGAAGACAGGGTGCCCCAGATCAGGGACAGGATGATGAGCGTGTTCATCCCCTCGGTATCGTCAGCGCGGAAGTCCCTCTACGAGAGGTCAGCCTCCTTGCCCACCGAAGACCTGTATGAGGTGTCTGCCAGAAGCGTCAAGGCTCGCAAAGACTACTACGAAGAGCAGATCAGGAAAGAGATGATAGAGGAACAGCTAACCAGCGAGATAGAAGAGGATACTTCCCCAGAGAGGAAAAATTTGATGACCAGCTCTGGCTCACAAGATGAACACACTGACGCCGATGCTAGGAGCATTGGGGAAGACGTCGATGAGATAAGTGACGAGCCGCTGAAATCAGATGAGATCTTCAAACCGACCAAAGGGCGGGAGCAGGAAGACCCGACTGGGTCGGTCTTGGAGCAGGAGGAGAAGAAAGCTTCGGTCAAAGATCTCGCCAAGGGCTACGAAAAACAGTTGGGCAATGTTGTGGCTGGCCACCACATTGGTCGGCTGTCCTCAGAAACCAAAGGTTTCGTCCTCGACAAGCAAAAAATAGATGAAAACAAGTTCAAGGAACACAGCTCTCAAGACATCAGCGATTCTATTGAATTCACCGACAAAACGCACAAACTAGACTCAACGCACACGGTTGATAATCAGTCTTCAATTTCATCATTCACTCAACTCGAAACGCACAAAGAAATTGAGATTGACGATCAACACAAACAATTGGAGTCCCAGCGAAGCGTTTCTTCAGATAAAAGCGCAGAAACGCGTGATGATAGTCATTCTACTAAACCGAATTCGATGGAGGTTTTGGTGGACAAGAGCGAGATAGAAGATACTGAGAAGCTGGCAGACCTGGACCAGGATATCGAGAGAAAATCCATCGAGTCTCTTGAAGCAGAACAGTCGATGAACATTGAAGACGAGATCATTCCAGATATAACAGTAACTCTTTCTGGGATTCAGAAGAGGATGAGTGAGGAAAGTGATGAATATGCAGGAGACTCAGTGAAAAACGTCCAAAAAGAGGCCGCTACTGAGGATTCTGTTAAGGTGCCTCAGGAAAGTATTCAGGATATCGTTTGGGAAGTCTCAGTAGAATCACCATCTGGGGTGGAATTCGATGAGACTGTTGAAGATATCGTTCCTAAAATAGAAAGTGAAATCATCAAACAATATACAATGCAAGATAAAAGTGGAGAAACGTTCATGACACAAGAACGAAACATCTCAGATCATTCAGGTTCCACTAGGAGAGAAGAAGAATCTTCGATAGAATTTTCAGAGGAAATACAAAAAGCTAGTAATGTTGCAGAAGTACTTTTGAAAAAAGTTCAACAACCAATCTCAGCAGACACTTCAGAATCTGGAATCGAACTATCAATAGGTTCAAAACAAGATTCAGTGGAACATGTCATTGAAAAAAGTGTGGATATTACAGAGACATTCATAGAACAAGAAGCAAATATTGTAGAACATTCAGGTTCTGAACTCTTTTCTTCTAAGAGAGAAGAAGAATCACCGATAAAACCGATCGACCAAGAAAAACAAGAAGATACTCTAGTCACAGAAGTATCAATCGAAGAAGAACCCCAATCAATTCAGAATATCCAAGAAGATAAAAATGTAAAATCTATGACTGAACTTGATTTGGAGAAATCAAAAGAAACAATACATTATCCTCAGAATAGTAGGGATATAATCGAAACATTTATAGATCAGGAAAGATATATGATCGAACATACTGATTCCAGAATTAGGGAAGATGATAGATCCTCTATAGCATCATTACAAACGAAAAAACAATACGATGCTGATGTAACAAACGCATCAATAGAGAAAGAATCTCAAGCCATTCAGGATTTTCCAGAAGATAGTCTCGAACCCAGAAGTCAGTCAGTGGAACATTCTCCTCAAAAGAGTAGTGATATCTCAGAAGAATTCATAGCACAGGAAAAATCTCAAAAACCAGTAGAATCATCCGAAAAGAGAAAACAAGACGATTCTTTAGCGACCATAACTGATACATCAAAAATAGCAACTTCTGAAGAGAGCCAAATGAAAGAAATGGATTCGGAAAAACATTTCCTTCGAGAAACTAAAAATATCACGGAATCATTCTCAGCACAAGAAAAATCTATTATAGAACATAAAGATCATTCATTTGCTTCTGAAGAATCTGCTTCTGAAGAATCTTTGGAAGTATCGGTTGTCAGAAGCGATCAAGAAGATTCCGTAGAGAAGCCACACACACAGAAGCAAGAGTTCATGCAAGCAATGAAACAACAAGACGAACTATCGGAGCTCCTCGGAGCTAAACTGAAACAACAATCCTTGGATACACCCCCCCAAGGACATTTGAGCTCTGAGGTGTCAGAAGAACATCATAGTGGCCTGTTGACAGTCGAAAAGGATGACGATCTCAGCAGCAGCGTCAAAGATGAATCCGATCTAGGGTCTGAGATACACCAAGACCACTCCGTTTCGGATGAATCAGAGAGGATAAAGTCAGAGAGCAACAATGACATCGAGAGAATCATCCTAGACAGCTTGCATCAACAAAAAGTGCACCCAGAAGAAGCTAAAAGGATAGCTAGGGCGTTGTTGGAAGAAATTGAAGCTGAAGTTCAAAAACGCGAGGTACAACAAGTAGATAACATCGAAAGATCTGAACAGCCAATAGAAAGAGTGCAAGTGTCTGATTTCTTACAGAAACTGGCCGAATCCAAAGGCCTCGATGACAGGGAAGTGGAGCTAGTTCAATCGGTGCTAGCTAGAAGGCAACGAGGCTTGGCTAGGCTTACTAGATGTGACACTACATCCAGTATGGAAATAACCGATGAAGACTTGAGATACAGTGGTGGCGAGCTGGATTATTCCCATGTCCTAGAACAGCAAATGGACCAACTGGAAGCTGAAAAAATAAACGATATCCATCTAGACTACAACAGCTTCGAAGAACAAGCGAAACGGTTCCAGGACAAATCAGGGTTCGTAGATAAAATAGATGAAGAACACAGTGAAGAAACCCAGTCTTCACAAGACTATGAGAGCTACGATAATGCTCATACCAAGTCGATCAAGAGAGACGTTCTCATGAGATCCAGCGATGCTGTCAAGGGAGAGAGAGTCATGTCAGAGGTGAAAAACGTTATTTTCGAAGACAGTAAATCCATCACAGATACAACGATGAAGGAAGACGACAAGCTCAAAACATATATTGGAGCGAGTCTTGAAGAAACGATATATGAAAAGACTGATGAGCAGGATAAGATGGAATCGAAAGTTGGTACTGTAAGAGCGCTTACTGATCACTCGTCAGATATAACAACAGAGAAAACTGCTCTGGTAGATGAAAATGTCGTTATGGAACAAGTCAAAACACAAAAGATCGGTGAGGATTCTTCGATAATATCTGCTATATTCAAAGCAGAAACGAAATCAACTGAGCTAACTGATGATATGTTCAAAGAAACTAGCTCGAAAACCGAAAAAGAATACGATGAGGTTAGCGAAGAGAAACAAGATATATCCAAGGCAGAAAGTACAAAAATCCAAACTCAAGAAGACGGTACCGAAGTCGAGACAAGACTTGCCTTGGATAAAACTCATAAAATGACCTCTACTATGGTAACGCACAAAGATCACATTCACCAAGAAACAACATCAGTTGCTAGCACAGTAATCCTTAGCAGCGAAGACCTTGAAGAGTTTGTTTCGCAGTCATCACCAGAGTCTCTACTAAGCATTTCCCATGAAGTTGTGAAGAGAACTTCTAGCAGCGAGTCTAAATCCAGCACCGAAACCAAATCTCCCGAGGATACCTCCTCCAGCAGAAAAGAAGATAGAGTGGCACCCAGATTGCCCGAAGTTGTCTTCAGAAAAGCCAGATCGGACGCAGATACAAGTAGCAGCAGCTCAAATTTGAAACCGGATCGCAAATCTGGAGTAGATTTCGAAGCATATTCGAGTTCTGGAGAAAGCCACTACCACAGTTTCGAGATGGACAGCGGTAAAAGTAGACCTTGCTCTTCAGATATCGAAGGTCTAGTAGCAGCTGGGTCTTCCGAATACGAAAGCGCTGTGACTTCACAAGAATACTCGGCCAGGTCTCACATCACATCCACAGAGTACCAAACCGCAGTGAGCAGCATGAGCTCCAAAGGGAGTATGAAGAGTTTGGATAGCGAGAGCTCCGGGAATCTGGCTAGCGTAGAGACATCCGAACACTCTGAGACTCTTGTTCCATCCTCGAGCGATCTGGAAGATATTATGGACTCAGTGGAGCAGCAGCTACTCGATGATGTCGAGCAAAGTGTGGGGTGGACTAGCCATGCCCCTGCGATACGTCAAAGTACAGAGGTCAGCGACTCTGAGCTCTTATCCTATCCAGGCATAGATGGATCCATAGATATTTCCGAGGAAGAATCTGTCGATATCAAGGCCGTAGACGTGCAGCCGAAGATGAAGAGGTCACAGGAAATGACTTTCCAACCCGAGCCCAGGGCTTTAGTACCGGATTCGCCCCAAAGTGAAGATAAACTTGCCACCAGCTTGGATGAGGGTAGCGTTCTGAGCATGAGTGTGTCCAGTACTTCAAGTGCCGGAGCTCAGGTAACTGTTATAGAGCAGTCCAGAGCCGATTCGGAACGGATCGAAGGAAGTATGACCGTTTCCGGGGCATCCGAACATCTCAGCTTCGACGACATGACACGAGGAAGCAGAGAAAGTCTCATTTCGACTCCGGTAGCTCAGACTGTCGATATATCCACGTCCATCGGCCATATTCATCCGGATGTGCCAGTGGAATCTGTTACATTACAAACCACCGTAGTCAAAGAAAATGGAATTCAGAGTGTCAGTACACAAGTGACCTCTGAAACCCAATCACCAATTGAAGAAGTACCACCGCTAAAGACTGATGAACCCAAGAAGAAAGGTCACAGACGAACAGATAGCTCATTCACAAGCTCAATGATAAGCCCCTCTACCCGCGCCGAGGTCGAAAGAAAAATACATTCTGACCTTGCTGAAAGCGACAAGTACACTTCGAAGCTGAGCTTCAAGGAAACCAGTTACGATGAGAAGAAAGACGTAGATGAATGTGAGAAGTCAGAGAGTTGCGACACGGAAGCTGACCAGGGGTTACAGAGAGATTATCGCGAAGGTCGTTACCAAGACACCGAATCTGATAACGAACAGGACAACTTAGACGCCTCAAGACCGCAGTCACAGTTCAGCAAATCTGATTCGGAACGGCCTACATCGATTGCTTTCTCGGATGATAGACCGGACTCAGAACTAGCAGATCTGATGATCAAGTCATCGGACGTGACAGAGAATACAGATCCGTTAGAGCGACCCACCACCCCAGAACCTTGTGAGGAGCATAGAGATGAAGCAACCGATGAAGCTCGATCTTCTGTCGAGGGTTATTCCTCGATGATGCCAATTTCGAGCGAGGTGAATATCATAGAGACCACCCGGCGTTCAATAACTAGCTTCTCAGACATCTACCCTGCGAAGGACGTTTTGGAAAAACGCGATTCGCATGGCAAGTCGAGCAGCACTTCCAGCGAGAAGTCTAGCTTCGAAGAAGCCGAAGCCGACGCTGCTTTCAATATGGTGCCTCACATATCCCCAGCTCACAAGATCAAACAGATCTGTCCGATACTCGAAGACGAAGATGCGGAGAAACATGAACTGGAGACCAGAGAGCGAGCTCAGAAAGAGTTCGAAGAGAGGAGAGCCCAGATGCTGAAAGACGTTAGCCCTGGGTTCGTCCCAGACATAAAAATAACTCAGCATATGGCTCCATTAGTCGACGATAGCTTCACCTACCCCGACCTGGAATTGGAAGCCAAAGAAAGAGAGCCAGCTTGTGCTGTTGAAACTCCTCAAACACCTGGTTCTAGCAAAAGCTCGGAGGAAACCGATCAGGGTCGAGAGTACATTTTAGATGGATCTGTGTCCACCATTTCAGAGGAACCAGAAGCTGAGAGGGTGATGACAGAATCCAAAAGTGAGATCGCTACGGTTATAGAGACCACTTTTAAGGAAATTCCTGATCGAGAGACAGATTCGCCAAGCAGCGATTCCTTCGAGATGCTGGAAAAACCAGACCTTATCGATGACTTTGTGGTTATAGAGGAAATCGGTAAAGAAGCTGAAGAAACAGATGCAGAGGGCAAGAGTGTCCATATAGGACACATGACAAAGAAAAAGGAAATCCATGACCAAGAAGTTGAACACTATCTCGCACATTCTGCTCCGACACCTCTAACTAAGATCAAATATTACCCAGATGGTACTTCGTCCAGTGAGGAGCTAGGTTTCGACTTCGAAGAAAGTCCTCCACAGGCTGACCAAAAGAACGCTGGTGTTTCCACCAAAGCGGGTATTCAGGTTTACGGTTACGAATATGACAGGGAGCTTGAAGCTAATAGAACATGGATTGAGCAGCAGTTACAAGGTAACCAAGCCGGCTATGTCTATGATATGGATTTCGAGAGAGGTCAACTCGAAGATATTAAGGAGGAGGATGTTACTGATTTTGCAGCCTCCAGCTACGGTTCCCAGAGGGACTCTGGGGGTAGCTTGAAAGAATCCTACTCTAGCACCCCAGAATACGACGTCCTAGCTGGCAGAAGATATTTCACCAGATCAGGGGAGCACGACGACGTCTCCATGTCTAGTTTGCAAGAATTCGAGAACCTGGAAAAGGCAATGTCGCTCGAGATGCGACGGTTCCACACAGGCTCACAAGACTCCTCGAGCAATGGTAGTTTGAAAACGAAATATGTCTCCTGCAAGAATGGACAGGGCGAAGACGTCTCCGGTAGTTCGCTGAAAGAGTTTGAAGGCCTAGAGAAAGCTTGTATTGCAGCGCACACTATCGAGATCAAAGTCAAAGAAGAAGAAGCTTTATTAGCGAACATCGAGGAAGGACAAGAAAGTTTGGCGTCAGAGTCGGAAAGTTGTGGAACGGTATCAGGTACCGAGCGGAAGGTAGTCACAGATACAGATGATGAGGAAGACTACGAGAAGAGGATGTTTGAAATTGATGAAATCATCAAACAAGCTCAAAGTAACGTCGAGAGGTTCATAGACCTGAAGGAAGCAGAGAAGACTGAGTCATTGGGTAGAGGCGATTCTGTGGAGGAAGTTTCCAGAGTTCCTGATCTCGACTTGGACGCTCCGCTCGTCAAGAGCACAGTGAAAGTACAATGGAAAGAAAGCGATGACGTCATGGTTACCTCCACGGACTCTCTGGACTTGCCACAGGAAAAACCCAGCCGCCACGATAGCACAGATAGCTTGGATCAAAAGACAGGAGGAGACATCATGACGGCTAGTACGGACTCGATAGAATTCCAAGCGCAGAAATCTGTGAAAGATGACAACATCATGACTGACAGCATCGAGTTGAGAGGCGATGAGAAAAGCTACATGATATCCAGCGACTCACTGGATTTGGTGTGCGCAGAAAGCTCTGGTAACAATTTGATGCGAAGCGATTCCATAGACGAAGACGGGTCGAGGATAGGCGTTCAGGACCATAGCAGTTCGAGTACTGGCAAAGACTTTAGTTCTTCGGGCAAAGAGGAGGATGCCGAGCAAGACCACCTGTTGAGCGATATCGTGGATGTGACTAGTTCTACGGCAACTCATGCAACATACCAATACGATACAGATTCTGTGTTTTCGGGAAGCTTCACCAGCGGTGGCTCCAACACCATGGTGTCCTCGACGAACTCCATAGATCAAGCTAAGCAAACTGGATCCGGAGTCGACGTAGCCGCAGCTGTGCGAAAAGTGTGGTTCGATGAAGAGATAAGTGGAAGAAGGACCACCGACTATACGGACGATTCCAAGCCTTACGTGACAGAAATTATCGAGCCCTGTGGCGACGAAGGGTATTCTCATACTATACACCGAAGAGTTGAACTACCTCCGGAAGTTCGGAAAGTAACTTTCACCGGCGCCGATGCTGAAGACAGGTTGCAGCAGTTCATCCGAGACTTTGATGAAGGAGAGGAATCTCAAGAGACTGAGGAAATCGATGAATCTGGCAACGTGCACATCAAGAAGGTCGTTCAGAGGAGGTTCATCGTCAGGAGCGATGGATCCCATCAACCGATGTCAGGCCCGGAGATCGAGGAGTACTTTAGGCAGCTGAACCAACCGGAAATTGTGCAAGGGCAAGGCGTCATCGCGAAGACTGTAACTGAGGGTCGTGCTTTCGTCACCAAGACAGTCACAGATGGAGAAGGAAGCATAACCACTACCACGCAGCAGTTTGACATTCCTTCTAATCAATTAACAAGAATAACGCAAGGTTTGTTTGTACTAATAACCTCTCAATAAACCCCTGAAACCTTTCTGTAGCGCGTTTTTAGTTGGAGTTACTTTGAGTTGTCATGATTATTATCCTGAGTTAAAAGTGTCGGTGAGTTATTTTGAGTTTGCATGATGTTCACTTTCGCATGCTTTGGTGCTGGAATTTCATCCAATTACAAGGAGGTTGCGGTTTATAAAATTCTAATAGGTTGTGTGATTTATAGGTGATGAAGAAGGTGCCTCCTCCAGAGCTCCAAGGGATTCCTCTACCACAACTGTCAGACGTAAGTTGTTTTCTATTCCCACTTATAATTTTTGACGCAATCGTACATAAGCTTCAAAGTTAACAGAATGTGTAATTTTCATATTATATTTAACATATCAGAGGACTGTCATTCGGACTGGCCGATTGCTCTCCCAGTTCAGAACTATATTACTACCGCGAAATGTTTCAATCATCATATTCTCCGCAATTGGTTGGTTCGAATGGTAAATTCCTGGAAGATCTGGTATCTTGATGGTTTTGTTTGGTGTATAGCCCGTAGGAGACAACTTCGATACGAGATCAGTGTAGAAGATCAAACAGAGGTGGACCCTAGAGAACACGATTGGCGCTTTAATTTACCGAAACATGGTAGATAGGTTATGTTTTCTAAATGTTACGCTGTCTCAGGATCACTAGAGCGCGCCCATATACTTTTATGGCAATTTCAAATGACAATCAATCAAAAAATATTTTTTGGTTTGAATTAGACACAATGTTCTTCGAACGACGACATTGTATATGTGTTCCTCTAGTGATTAGGAGACCAATACTTTATACGTGTTCACCACATTTTCCTTCATTTTGTATCTGTTGTGTCGTGTCCGAACTCCATTGATATACTGGGTGGCTCAGATGGAATTAATACATCTAGAACATCCAGCACAGGCCTGCATTATTTGTCAACGTGCTTTCGTCACCATATAAAATCTCCAAAATTCTCATGGAATTGTGAAGAGAAACCATATACTTCAGACTTCCAACATGTGCCATTCGTAATCATCACTAACTACTTATAATTATTGATGCAAAGATGGTTGTAGAAGATCTGGTGTTTGGATCACAAACGATCAATTGCCTTTTTCAATGTGTTTAATGCATGTTCCAAATTCACACTAATAGTTTTTCGTTAACTCTACGTATGTTTTGATTCTCAATTTTTCCTAATCAGGCTTTACAACAATTATCATTTTCAATTTATCACAGTATTCTTATAGTTCAATCTAATTTTTCGCCTTTTGAAATTACCCTCATTTCAAAAAGTATATATATACAGAGTATGTACCAAACTCATTTTGTGAATAATTTCATCATTGTATATATCCATATCATACACCGGAAACCACCTCATGAATAGTAGTGCCAACAGGGTGATAGTAGGTAAAGGAGACAATTGACTCCAGGAAAATTATTTATTACTTAAAAAATTTCCAGTTTTCCGATAATCACCCTGTAGTCATTACATGAGTCTGGATTGCTTGAATTTCCACCAAACACCAATATAAATTGTCAGTATTTTTTCCCAATTATCATATTTCCTCAATATTTCACGTTCTCCGTTTGTTTTATATTTCAGATTTGGGTATCAATTTTGCAGTGCACTTTTTATTGTTCAGCATGTGAATGACTTTTATTATTCGGTTTTTCTAATCTGATCTCTTTTATTTTCTAGCTGAAGGAGAGGAAGGAACTGACAGAGATGAACCTAGATATGAAAGGTGAGGAGTATTTACATCACAGTCAATATCATCTGTTGCAAAATTTTATCGACTGATTATCGAAAGTAATTTGCTTTTTTTTTTCAGAAGTGTTACCGATCAGCATCAACTGTCGGAAGAGATGAAAGCTCTACTGAAGGAGCTTGAAAAGGAAAGCAAGCAATAAGAAGAGAATCAAAATTGGCTTGAATGCTGATGAACATATCTTTACTTCGCGAATATTCCAAACATGAAACTTTTTACTATACTGAAATATATACTTACTACTCAATTCATGATGACGTTCTTGCTTCAAGCTCGCTTTTTCAGCCTCAATAAATACGAAACTGTTGTTGTTATTATTATTATGCATCTAAAAGTGTATCGAAGTTTGGTCCAGATGATTAAAGCATGTCCTGTCGAAGATTTTGCAATTTCGCAAAAAATCATCTTGAAAAAATATTATTCTCAATGTGACATTCTGAAAAGCAATTCTTATTTTTTCGTCTGTATTGATTACAGTGTTTACCGGAACTTGCCATAATTTCCTTAAAGCAAAAGGATATTATTTTTGCTTGCTAGGATTATACAAAGCGACTGCTATTTAGGGAAATCCTGGCAACCCATCACCAAATTATGAGATGAAAATGATGTACTTAGATGATTGTTGGTGTCAGTAACACTAACTTACAATACTCTAGAGATATTTATGCTAAATTATTTGTTTCGTTATAGCTGTTATTTTTTATATATGTATATTGCTTTATTGTGAGTTAAGGTTACGGATGTGTATAAATTTGACGAGATGAAATTACTGAATGTTATGTAGCTTCATGGTTGAATTTCTTGTGCTATTAATTTCTCAATTTTCCCCAGATACCTTGACAGGTTAGTGGTTTTTCCTGTTGACGATAATGGAAAAATTGAAGAAATTCAATAGCTATCACTAAAATATATTTGTGTATTTCGAATTTATGTGAAATACCTAGATATTTAACCTGTGTATCGAAGTATTATCAATTAAAGCTTTCAATATATCCTAATGTGTTTTATTGGAACTCATGTTCAAGCTGTATTCACATCATGACTACACTAGTAGAAAACTAAACTAAAAAATGTGCATATTCATACATCCTAATGTTGAATTTAGTTAGAATCATATTGGCATTTGAAGGATATTCTACCTTTCTAGTAATGTTTCCTAAAATTCTGTATAATATTGACGGTATAATCGAATCATTCGTTGCTGATTAGATTGTTTCTTTATTTATTATTAATTACTTTATCAAACGAGTTTCAACGAGCTTGAGATGGGAATAAAATTAGATGTATCTTGAGTGTCAATGAAAATGATCACAGTTGGTTTCAAACACATAGGACATCGTCATTTTTAAACCACCAGAAAAAACAATTCTGACCAATATCGATAATTCGAAACTCATCGCGTGTTGAACACCCTGTGTACTATCGCAAAATCCTTATTCCACGTGATTCTATTTCCTTGACAACGAAGCTCTGTCGACGATGTAAGATCTCTCGTTTTCCTGTGAAGAATTCCTGCAAAATTTTTGTATCATGTTTCGTAATATTTTGTCCAAGCTTCCCGTACTGAACAACCTATCCGTGAGTACAATTTTTTTTCCATATTGCACTGTTCCCGAATAATAGCCAATATTTTTCTGAAGCGACACATAAAATTGTCATTTTGACAGTTCAGATACAGAGCATCGTTTGGTTCGGTTAAAAATATTTTTGATTTGAACATTTTCAAGGACGTACCCACTTCACCCTGTAATGTTCGTATGTTGAGATCGCTGTCTCCAACAGCTCATGAATGTCGAAGAGATACGAGAGCAAGAAGGCAGTGCCCAAAGCTCATCCAGAAGAGGTCTTACTCTTTTCCTTTCGCAAGGCAGAAAATCCCCCAGACCAATGGGGGGTTAGGGCAGTTCAAGCACGGCGACAAAAATAATTCAAAAGACCCAAATAGTAAGGATATTTCCATTTCATTGATGGTTTATTCACTATCCTTTATCCTTTTCAAGGTAATGTATCGATCAATCGTCGTGATCCACATCATAAAGTCAATGCATCATTTCCTGAATCTGCCGCTGACATAAAAAAATTCTACGACAACTACGAAGTATCAGAACAATATGAGCTGGAAGCCTCCAAGCCTCGAAGAAGTCAAAGTGAGCTGGATTTCAACGTTTTCAAGCACATGGAGAAGTTAGAGAGCAAATACGATCCCATAGACTATCTTCAACCCAACAACTTGAAGCCATTTGGCTCGATGGATAACGTCTACTACCCCACCATGATAAAAACTAAAGACTCCAATGTGTTGCAATTACCAAAGTCCGATGCAGAGAGAGAACCTGAGCTCTCCAGTTCGGTGAAGAAGAACAAAACAAAGGATAACCTACAGCACAGGGAATACTCAACTATCACCAGATCCTTTCATAGTACACCACAAGGACCTGTAGAGTTGATAGATAATCTTCCACTGTTCGACGAATCAGGCCATTACAGAACGAACAAATCCAAACTTAACCAATCCACCAAGAAAGCAATACCAGTGAGAAATTTTCTGACCAAACCTAAGCCTAACCAAGAGATCGAAGAAGCCCTGGGTGTAGCGAAAGAGTGTCGAAAAAAATTGATCGAATCAAAATATTCTTGTGAGAACAGGTTACCTTGGTACAACAACCAGATAGCCATATCTTCCCCAGATACCCTTACTGCTGGAGGAGAACCACCAGAAACATTACTTGACCAAACCACACCGAAGAAACCTGCAATCAAACTCGCAACTCCTTGGCTTTCGTACTCTGACACATTGAGGAACTCGGATGCGGAATGTGCTGAAAACTCTCACTCCTCGAAGCCAAACTTGGGTGATGAAGAGATCGCGTCGCATTCAGATAAATCTGGGTACAATCCTATAGCCCTTCAAAAACGAGCACTCAGTACAGAAACACCCCAGCCTCCAGAGGTGAAATCTAAGAAAAACCGTGAGAGTATATTCCATAGACAAAATACAGCTGGCGCCTTCCAAAGAAGAATGTTGGCCACAGAGCCAGAGTCAAAGAGGAATGTCGCCAAGACTGCTACGAGCAATCTGCATGTGTCTGTCGTTTCGAAGATTCTGCCTACCAAGAAGGCGTTACCTTCAGAAAAAACCTACATAAAAGCCAAGAGCTACGCTAAAGCTACTAGACCGCTAGAGCCAAAGAGTTGCGAGAAACCACCAGAGACGAAGAAATGCTTCCTGCCTTCGAAAGTCAGACTGAAACCTCCAGTTTGCACCCCGAAGCCACCTCCTTGTCCAGTTCCGGAACCTTGCGTACGATCGGACGATTGCTTGAAGATTAAACCCAAGAGACTGCCTGTTTTGAAGGCTTCCGACTGCCCTTGTGTCGAAGAAGTAGGTCCAGAGATTAATCCCAAGATGAAACGACTTTGTTTCGAGTTCCCAGATCCTCCTAGAGTGTGTCCAGATGTTGCTACCTGTGCTCCTAGGGCTGACGATAATCTGGTTGCCAGGCCAAAGAATCTGGCATCGTTGAAACCTAACGATTGCTTGTGCGTAGATCCACCACCAATGACAAATGTGAAACTCAAGAGGTTACAGAAGATTTGCGTTCCAGATGAGAAATGCTATCCCAAACCCGAATGTCCACAGCCACCACCTTGTATTAGAGCAGACGACAACCTGATGGTTTGCGATAAACCATTGCCCCAGTTGAAAGCAGGTCAATGTCCTTGCGTTGAACCAGAGTCGCCGAAAGAAAATCCCAAAATGAAGAGGCTCGAATTTTGTTTTCGAGATCCTCCGAAGCCGAATATATGTGAACCCATCGATCCATGTGCCCCTAGAGCTGATGCTCGTTTGCCAGAGAAACATAAGAGATTGCCGAAATTCGAACCTAGTAACTGCGAATGCATCGAATCACCTCCTATGACTGATATACCGCTCAAAAGACTACAAAAGATCTGCATACCAGAAGCGAAATGCTACCCGAAAAAGGAATGTCCACCTCCCGAGCCATGCATCAGAGCAGACGATTGTTGGAAGCCAAACATCAAACCTTTGCCTGTAATAAAGGACGGACCTTGTATTTGCATCGAGCCTCACGTGCCAGACAAGATGCCTAAGATGAAGAGGTTGGACGTGGAATGTGGAGACGACCCAAAACCTCTGAGCTGCGAACCAGTGTCCTGCCAACCCAGAGCTGATGAGAGCCTCAAACCGAGAATCAAAAAGCTACCACATATAGAGATGGGTAACTGCAGGTGCATAGATGCTCCTCCAATGGTAGATATTCCATTGAAGAGACTGCAAAAGGTCTGCGAACCAGAAGAGAGATGTTACCCCAAGAAACCATGCCCTCAGCCTGAACCTTGCCTGAGAGCGGACGATAGTCTTTGCGTCAAAGCCAAACCGCTGCCTTCTCTGGAGGCTAGCGATTGCCCTTGCGTAGAGATACCACCGTTGAGACAAGCGCCAGCGCTCAAGAGGCTGGAATTGAAGGTATGCGAACCGCCGAAGAAGTGTCCCAAGCCCAAGATCTGCGAGGAAGTACCGAGAGCAGATGACACCAGAAGGGAAAAAACTAGGCAGCTGCCTAAACTGAAAGCCGGAGATTGTCCTTGCGTAGATCACCCCTTGGTCGAAGCCCCTCCTTTGGAGAGGTTGGTGTGCAAAGATGTGCCAGAGGAATGTTTAGAAGAGGATCCCTGTGTGGAGATTCCCAGGGCAGATATGGGATGTTGGGAGTACTACCACCCCGAAGAACCAAAATGCGACAGCAAAAAGGGAACCAAGAAAGGGGTAAGCTACAACAGCAAGAGGAAATACAATACGGACTCTAGGATGAGCTTGTTCAAGGAAAACAATGATTCTGCCAGGAATAAGGGCAAGAAGCCTCTTTCAGTTGAATCAAGTAGGTTGAATGAAGTAGCTGGAAGGGGAGTTGTGAGGAAGGGTTTCATGTTGAGCAACAGATCGACACCTACGCTGCAACTCCTCAAGCAACTCGGGGACCTGGAAAAAAAGACTCCGAGTCGGATAGCGTTCGATGTGACGCTCAAAAGAAAGCTAGATGTCAGAAGGATGTCGATGAAATCTTCTGATCAGCAAGACCCACCAAAGACGAAAATGAAGAAAGGTCTAGACATGAAGGTGCAGAGAAAGAAGAAGCCAGGATGCCACAAGGTGGGCTCTATTTGCACTCTGCCGAAACTGCAGTGTACTTCCACGAAATGTGAGATGACTTGTGATAAAGAAAGGATACCGGTTTGCTGCGACAAAAAACCGTCCCCATATCCAGCTTTCTCAGAACTGGCTGAGGAAGAGGTGGAGCCGTTTTCTGTTTCTGATATCAAACCGTTTACATGCGGACGCAAGGAGTACGGTTTTCATCCGAGGTCTAAGAGACCGAATGGTCCGCAGCTTAAGGACAAAGATAATAAGAACTACAGCACTTTGGTTGCCAAAGGAGAATCGAAAGGTGAATGTAATGGTATCTTGCTTCATTAATATCTATTAGTTTTTTTCTCGTTTCACAGATAACGAAAACATGAGTGGGAGAGAATATTCACGAGCATATTCGTCTCCTGGGGGAATAAGGTTAGATGACGATGGTACATTTTCTAAATCGCGTGTCGTTAGAATGATAAACCATATTCTGTTGTAGGAAACTCAAATCTAGCAACAATGGGTCTAGGAGGAACTAACATAGGTTGGTTGGTTAATTGCCTTTCATCCTACAATTCCGCTAACTTGATGATGTTTTTTCAGCATACCTACCCTTAGAACCCAAATTCTCCCAACTTCTGAAACAGAGAGCGAACTATGGAGTCGTAGGAATCGACACCAGTATTCCGAAATTATCAAGTGGTGAAATCTTTCCAGCATTCTCTCGGTTGCGAACTACTTCTAGCCTCTCCAAAAATATATCTGTTCCCTGTAAAAACAGTAAGCCTTGTTCAACCAAGTGAAGGAATAATGATAAAGTTTTTTCAGGCTACTCCATCATAAGAAGGAAGTCGTCTTCTAGCAAAAAACACAAGAAATGTAAGTCCAAGAAGAAGAAATGCCCAAAATTCAAAATGGAAAACTGTCCAGAACCAACGATTCGCCCCACATGTATTTATAAACGCCCCGTCTATGACTGCGCCAAAGAGAAATCTCAAGCGCCCTACCCAGCGTTCACCGACTGCCTTGACGAAGAGCTCGCAGAAAACCTATCCGAATGCCCCATGGAGCGCGAAAAAGTCCGTCAGATGCAGCCCAGTTTCATGCATCCCCTAGAAAGACCGAAAGTCTTCAAGCCAGTGGATCCCGTAGTGGGAAAAATTGACCCGCTGAAGGAACACGAATGCGTCAAGGCGAAACTGGCGATCGAGAACCAAGGTCTCACCCAAAGTTGTCACGATTTCGGCAAGTCACAGAAAGTCATGCGAGCGAAACACTACCTGAAAGACGTACACAGAGACTGTGTCGAGATTGAGCGACTGAGGAAGCTAGGCAAGTGGCCACCAAAGAATTCGAGGGGACTCTGCCACGTCACCAACAACTTGTTTTGTATCCAGAGGCGTGGCATGTGCAAGACTGCAAGAAATCCAAACGTACTCGAAGTCGAAAACGCCATGGAGAGACATGAACTGCAGCGTAAAGAGTCTACCAGCAACCTCAAGCTCAACACTTGCCCCAAAAACATTTACATCAGGAAATACCACGTACTCTGTACCAAGCCCGAGAAGAAACTAACAGACAACTTCGACATCAGACCGAACGACGTCTCCCAGTACCAGCTCACCGAAGACGACTCTTGCAAGTTCATGAAGCTGAGGAACGTCCAATGGAGGATCAACAACTTCCAAAAGTGGCATCGGCTACAGAGGATGAACAGCTCCCCAGAGTTTTCTAAAAAGCTCTGCTCGGGCACAAGAAAGCTCACCTACCTGAGTCGAAAGACCTTCAGCACTTCAGCTACGAAGCTGGTTTCTCTACCAGAGCCCTTGGAAGCGTCCGTGCAGCGAGGAATGTCCACCACATATATTCTAGCGGGAGCCAGCGCCAATGAGCATGGTGTTTTCAGTATGAAAGGTAAACGTCCAAAGATATCAAAATCATGCCCCAAGTTCTCGCTGCCCAAAAAACAAAGCGATGCCTGCCAGTGGAAATATCCTGGTCGTTCGTGTAAGAAACTACCCTCTCCCTACCCGGCGTTTTCTGAATGCAAGCACCCAAAGATGTGCGATAGCTTCGAAAAGAACAAGCAGTTACAACCTCAGTACCCTATCCTACCAGAACTGAGCTCGGGCTCACTTCCTGAGCCACTTCCACAGCCGAAATTAGATCTCAGCATTGACGAAGAGTACGCGAGACAAAAGTTTGGCGTGGAGAAAGTAGGGTTAACTTTGGATTGCAACACCTTCGGTATCAGAAGGAAAACATCATCAAGCACGGTAGCCATCAAGGAAAAATATGAAATGATCTCCAAACTGGAGGGCGGTGAGGAATTCTCCAACTGTAGCGCGTACCCAGAATGGTGCAGGACTGATAAAATATATGACTGTCCACCTAGAAGGACTCTAGCAGAAGACTGCAGTAAACCAAAGTCAGAAAGTAGCGAAAAAGGGATCTCTGAATGTGATCCCAAAGGAAAGTCACTCGTTCCAGGTACAGAGCGCGAGGAAACTGCCAAACCAAAAGAAGATAATGCGTGCATATGCAAAATGAAGGCCCCATGTGAAAATAAAGAGCCGACCCTATGGCAGAAAATAGTCCAATATTTCAAAGCCAGACCAAATTGTCCAGCTCCCGACGAGTGGAAGAAAAAAGCTGCTAGGTTGAAAGCAGAGAAATTCGCCAAAGTCGCTGGCTTGGTGGTGTGCGACCCAAAAGATCTACCGCCGAAGAAGGGGCTTTGCGGCCAAGAAGAACTTCCCAAGGTCATCACCACAAAGTGTCCCAAGCTGCCATTCAAATGCGATTCCGATCAAAGCAAGAGGTCGTTCAGTACCACCTGCGTAATTCAAGAACAGAGTGATGGGTCCAGAGTATTGAGTGGTAGGTGTCTTCAACCCATCTCACGAGCTACCAGAGCGGCTTCGTTATGCCACAGGCGGTACAGCACTAGTACGACTGTGGGTGATGACGACAAAGATAGTCTTGGTGGTGATGATATTTTGTCACACGAAGAAGAAACTTTGACACGTTTTGGTAAAGTGACTGGTGATGATAGCACGCCTGTAGGCGATGAAGATAGGGACAGTCTTGATGATGAAGACACTATAACGGACAAAAAATATACAATTGCTAGTAGAGAAACAAAAGACTTGAGCATTATGAGCAACGAAGTTTCCAATGCAGCAAAATCTGTGATAGACAAGGATTTGGTCTCGAATTCTGAATTTGAACAGCGTGAAATAAGTAAAGCTCATGAGGATCTCTGTGAGGTTCACAAAATGCCGGTCACTACTGGAAAAAGTCACAGTTTTCTAGACATTCTTCGCGATGGCGTAGATGATGAATCTTCATTATGTGATGAAAACAGTGTCAGAAACTTGAGTACCGAAAAAAGAAATGAAAAAGGAAGGCGCTACTATTCCACGCGCGCCAATTGGCATAATCTGGAGGACATTAACAAATCTTTGGAGGAGGAGGAGAAAAAAAGATTGGCCAAGAAGATCTTGAAGCCTTTTGTAGAAAATGTTGCTGATTTCGAAGAGGATCTTGATGATAACCTACAGGAAGATAAAAACTTGGGCCAAAGAAGGTTGAGCTTTTTTGATGTAATCTTCCAAGAGCCAGTAAATGACACAACTGGTTATAATCAGGCGAGGGCTTTTGCGGCTTTTTGGGATTTTTTCCACAAAATGGAGGTGCATTCTGACGTGAATTACGAAGAGATAGGTGAGCGTGGTCATAATTCAGTTCGAATATGAACATAAATTTGATTCATATCGGCTACGATAGAGTGGTCGATTATTTATAGTTATATGTATCCATCAGTAATTATCTTTGTGGTGTAATTGGATGGCTGATCAATGATATCTCTTTCAGAAACGCAGAAAACCAACAGCATGGTGCAAGAATTGGATAGACTGATGGATAGCAGGAATCAAAAGAAGGAGGAGTGACGTAAGACTTCAAATATCCTGTCTAAATTATTGTAACTTTCTGAAATGTCTGTAATATATCACCCCATGACCTATGCTGTTGTTTATTTGGAGCAAACAAATTAAGAGCTACTTTATCAGAAGGAAAGATAACAAATACAATCTCTTTTGTCTACTGACAGAGATTATTCAGATTCATGACAATGAAATTATCAACAAACATTGCCATAAGTGATTATAAAATCATTCTGTGTGAAATGACTGAGGCATTAACAATCATATTTGGGTATTTTTAGATATACCCCACCTTGGTGTAGACCTTTTCAGTTTGAAAATGGAGTCGAAGGGTGAGTTTGAAAGATTTAATTGTTCGCTGTTTCTGCCAGATCAAGTGTACAGTGCTATTCATAAAATAAATCCTTCTTGGAATTACTCAGTTATTTCTTAGGACCAAAGGAATTTTGTTCTGGAAGAACCATCCTCTGGTACATGGTTTTCACGGGCACAGCCGTCAACTACATGATAAGGCTCAATCTGAACATAGCTTTGGTGTCTATGGTAGAACCGATACAAAAAAATAAAAACAATTGGTCTCACGTTAGTGAATGTTTCACAGAGACTTTCTTCCCAAAGGACGACATTTTGAAGCTGCCAGTGAATTCATCAAATTTGTTTGTTGGAAATTCGACAGAACTTTTGGTGAGGCTACGATTTTGAAAAAAAAATGAGGCGCTCTCAAATACACTTGAACGATTGATTGCAATTCTGTGGTATTGTGTGGATTTTGGGATTTTGGCAGTTTCCAGTTATGATTTACCATCCATTGAAATGATAAAACAATGGCTAATTATAAGATTATCGAATTTAATCAGACAAAAACAATACTTTTCGTTATCTTGACATCCTACCGATCCTTTTTTGCGTATAGGAATAAAACAAAGTTCGATCAAGAAAAGTCAGATTATCAATCGGAAGGTTAGGTCAGAATCAGGAAAGAAGGTTTCTCATTGTGATAATTGATAATAAAATATTAGATGAATCGATGAATGGTAAAGTTATATTTTTGACATGGTCGTAGGAAAAATAGTGCAGAAAACTCGTTGGTAGGTGCAATTTTGTATTTTGGTTATATAATGAAATCATTATGAAACGCAAATGCGTATCGAAATATACTATGTTTCGATACGCATTTTTTATCATTCGGAGGTTGGTACAATCGAACTGTCAAATGAAAGTCAGAAGATTTAGGCCCAGTTTACTTCTAAGCAATTTTGGATTTGGTGATACTAGCAGTGAAAAACTAAATGTTTTTATTGGCAAATTTCAATTAAGAGTGTGATTTGATTGATTCTTCACCGCTGGTATCGCAAAAATCAAAATCGCTCAACAGTAAACTGAGCTTAACGCTTGTGCGTCAGATTTTGAATATTTCAATTATTGCATTATTGTTACCAACCGAAGATGTTATTTATCGATATTAAATCCATTTTCATCAATAAAAGACATCAAATTAATGTAAGATGGAAAAAATTGTGCCTATATGACTTATTCTCTTGGAGCAGTGTTTAATTGCAAGGGTTGACTTCAGCATTGAATAATTGGCCCATAATGTTGAAGATTTCATCTTTAAACAAAGGTCTAGGAAGTATGCCATTACAACATTTTCTGAGAAAGAACTCGTATTTTTACTCATGCGATAATCCATAAAACGTCTGTATGCATTTTCGTACTTTTCTCTTGATTTCTTTGGCAATAATTCTAATGAAGCAGTATTCACTGCCTCAACCAGCTCTGGAGGAGTCCCAGGAATGGAAATTTCATCATCACTTATCATTTTACTTTCGAGAACACCAGCAATTAAATTTATAAGCGTCAAGTTTGACAATTCAACCTCAATACGTTTCCATAGTAGCCCAAGTAATTTTATTAGGAATTTCAAAGCACCATTTATTTGGGAATAAAATTATCGCGTTTTTTTTTTAATCAATCAATATCTGTCGAATTTTAAACGATTTGCGGAAAAATAGTATGTTTACCTCGTAGGACAAGCCACATTCCTGGACTCTGTGTTGCTAAGTCTCGGCTTGCGCCTCGACTTAGCAATCTTCACAGTCGCCCAGGAATGTTAAGCTTTTCCTACCCGGTAAACAATGTACTATTTCTTGTACTCGTTACGTATCGACTACTGTGAAATATGTCACTTTCCACACGTGTTATGTAATATGCTATTTCAGATTCTCATCAAAAAATCAGACTGATTGCTCCAAAGTGAGCAAAAAATCAATCTCATAATGAAATAATCGATAACATAATGAGATATTCTTCAGGTGTGGGATTGATATTTTCAGAATGGGACCAATCCGAATGGCCCGAAAGCTGAGTGGGAAGTTTCCCAACAGTTCAGTTGGAACGAACGGGAGCAAGGCTACATATTGGGCAGCTTCTTCTGGTTGCACTGGACGACTCAGATACCGGGCGGCATTTTGGCCTCCAAGTACGGCACCAAGTTGGTTTTCGGTTTATCCAACCTGATGGGGATACTGGCTTGCTTGGGAATACCATGGTTCGCCAAAATGGGGGCGGGATATTTGATCTTCATACGGGCCCTCCAAGGGTTGCTGAGCGTGAGTACTGAGCCCAAGCAACTCAAGGCTGAGTGTTCTTATCGGGGTTGATCATTGACACTCCAAACTGAAGTATTATACAGTGCTTTACCCCAAAGTACTGCATCGAAACGATTGTTAATTTTTCTTATCTTCTTCCTACGCGGGAGGAAAAAATTGTTCTGTTCCAAGAACATTCTGATATCTATCAAATCGAAAATACAGTTAGACTTCATTAGAATCAGAATATATTGTGATGACATTGAAGATGTGGGTTCTAAACATAGATCTTATTGCTTACGCTCATTGCTTACGCTAGATCTGGTATCCAGGCTACTTGTTTTGTAGGTCTGGAGGGGTTGAAAGTACTAAGCCATTGATTGGTTGTTTCCATTTTTGTCCATACATGTGTTGTACCACGTGATCATGTAGTACCTACTTTCTTGCAGACCCCTCTAGACCAAAAAGTTACTACAGGATGCCGGATCTAGCGTAAGCATAGCAATAAGTTCTATGGTTCTAAATATACAGATTGTTGGAGTGGACATTTGAATATCGAAGCCCGTAGGGGAGAGCTGGATTTTTGTTCTTCACCTTGCTATTTTTCAACAGGGATTCGCATGGCCTTCCATGCACAATTTAACAGCAAAATGGATTCCACCAAACGAAAGAAGTCGATTTGTCACAGCCTACTTAGGTAAGTAATCGGGGTGTTTTGAAAACTGAGAATTAAGCGGATCTGTTTGTTTCACCCTATACATTAACATTATGAAATTGTTGAAAAAGGAACAATTCCACAAACGTGGAATTAAGTAGTGGGATTAAAATTGTTATCAACTTGATGAAGACAGCATAGTCTCATTATCAATATTATGACAATTAAAAATAGCACTCAGCATCTAAAATAATATCTTGTAAGGTCGAGCGATTCATGAGAATAGTTTTTGTATCCATAGAGAGAGTGGATGGGGAAAAAGCCAATTATTGCATTACAAAGGAATTTATTCTAAAATTCCAACATTTTCTAACCAATCGGATACTTTCAAAAATCCAATATTCGAAAATTTTTGGACACTAAATTACATACAATATCAGTATCATCAGCTAAACTCAAGCCCTGATGACTTCTTCTATCGATATTCTCTGATCCTGTTCAGTTTCAAAACATAATTGTTATTGCATAATCAATTACAGGTACGAATCAATATCCATTCTCTCAAAGGTACCAATACAATCAGAATCTATGTTTGAAATGGAATAATATTACAAAGACGCATTTTCTACCTCTGAATCACAAAGGAAATTATCATACGAACGAATGAAAATCATGGGCGTGTGAAATAATGTCACAATGGCTTCATTAAAACTAGAAATAATACAAATCAGACGCGAATCAGCGAAGTGTTATTTCAATTATTAACTACGTCGCTCCCCCAAAAGATTTCCATGGAAAACTGCATCGTGGAAAACGATGATTTCCAGGTGGAACGCACGAATGCGAGCAGCTTGATTTAATTATTGGACCATTCAAGCATGAAATCAAATCGAATGTTCCCAAAGTTCCGCACCACTGTGCTAAGGATGTCCCATGCATGTCCAATAGAATAATCAGGTGAACATGAACTAGTTCTTCAAGGGTATCCAGATTGTTCAGATCAGTTCAATACAGATGATGCCAATGTCTTATTCGAGAAAACAATCTTAATCACATGACTCCTGCTATTCCCTAAGATCGAAATCTCGCACAAAGAATATCTCGTGATCAACCATCCTCACATCTCTGAGAATTGATGGCTGACAAGGAACTTCGATGTTTTATACAGTCGAGGGGAAAGAGTTTCGCTCAGGGCAGAAAGGTTGATATTTGGGACTGGATAACGTCAGAAAATCAAAGGATTCACCACGAAATTATCGATACCGTTATAAAAATGATTTATTCTTCGAGCATGCGCAATTTAGTACTTGCGTACGCAAATTTACACTTTTCCGCACGTCGTTATCTGATATAAAGCTCGTAGATTCCTAACACGTTCCTTTTCCGTACGCAAAAACTCCAGGTTCCAGGTCACAAGGGAGTAAAAGGCAACGAGGAATCAGACTGCCTTGTCAAAGAAGGGCAAAACCAGTATTTTCTGGCCCAGAACCCTTCTGTGGAATCTCCAAGGCCCACTTGAAGGAAGAGGTTCGACATTGGGAAAATATGAAATAAAAGATCACTGGAATAGAATGCTAGGACAAAGACAAGCGAAAAGACTAGTGAGCCTTTCCCAAGGAGAGTTGAACAGCTTCTCGAGTTGGACCAAAAAAACTCGAAACTGGTAACGGGACTTCTCACTGGACTCTGCCCTCTGAGGTATCACTTCAAAAAGATGGGTAAAACAGAGAGTGATAGTTGTCTCTACTGCGAGAACTTCGCTGAAACTGCAAAACATTTGCTTTGCGAAAGCCCAGCACTCTTCTGCAAGAGGCTCAAGTTCCTGGAAGGGGCCTTTTCAGAGCCCTCCGATGTCAGGAACTTAGCTCCCAAGAAAGTGATAAACTTTGCAGGAAGTCTCGGAATCCTGGTCCTCTTATAAACTACGCAACACTAATTACGTCGCACCCCGAAATTTTGCCCCTGTTTAAATTTGAAAAACTTTTTTCTTCTTCGAACAATTCGAATTCTGTTTGAACTGTTCGCTAGCTCAGTCCTTCAGCTATAATCTCGTACTTCTTCGATACATGAGGTTATTTCCATAAAATTGCTACAGGATGTTTTTTGGAACTGTGCAAAATTTCGAAATTTTCAAAAGGATCTCAAATGAAGAAAAACAGTTTTTTTTTTCAACTTTAACAGCAGAGGCATTAAGATTATCTCATTACCTTTGGCCATTTCCAAAATTGTCTTCTTATCACTTCTCATTACAGAGTGATCTCAAAAAATCAATTTTTTGGTTTTGCAGTCATACCTTTTTTCCTCTTCAACCGATTTTCAAAATCTCAGGCTCATTTTGAAGCTGAAACCTCATATGAGAAGATTTAAAGATCAGAATTAACTCAAGATGAACATTCAGAATCGAGGGTTTCTTCAAAGGTGACCCAAATCTGAAACACTCTGTAAATCCCGACTGGGAGGAGAATTGAATGAAAAACAACTTGTTTTAGGAAGGATCTTCCATTCTGGACACATCCAGATCTTTTTTTCTTTCAGTAGTCAAAAATTGTGCGTGAGAAAACCGAAATGAAACCCCATGTTCTAGAAAAAAAATCAGCCCAAAAAAAATGCATGGTCCGTAACCAACGTAACAAAAATCATAATTAGTGACTGACAAGACAGGTTGAAAATTACGTTCTCGTGAAAATAAAGACCAGGACAGAAAAAACTATTCGTAGGTCTTTCTTTTCTGAAGATATAAGACTTCATTGAAAAAATTCAAAATAAAAAAAAAATTCTGAATACAACAAAATTTTAGGGTAACCTTCTCACCCCCTATACAAAGTCTTCCATCATGTTTTTGATTTTTTTTAAAGAATTAAATTCTTTAGACCCCAAAAAAAAATGTTATACGTACGCCTATGAAACAATTTTTTTTATCTCTTTGATCAACTTTTTCCGCTGAACACAGCTATGGGTACCGCTTGTCTCGATTTTAAAAAATAACTTTTTTTCGCCCTGTACATCAAACTATGATACTTGGAGAACTCGAGTTTGGGCGATTCTTAGTAGTTTTGTACGAAATTCACGAAAATTATATGTAAAAAAATCACAAAAATCTCTTTCCCCTTCATTCGTACCCAAAGTACCCCAAGGGGGCAAGGGGGCGAAAGAATTCTATTTTTTTTCAATATCCGATCCCGATGTGGGGGTCAGGAGAAATATGTTTACCGATATATCTAACCGTTTGACCAGCAAACATTTTACCCACAAAAAATTTTTTGGGGGGAGGGGGTAAAAAATTTTTCATCAGTATTTTTGGTGGTGATATTTTCGTTTCGATCAAACAACGTTTTGGATATTTTTCTTTTTTAATCGGGATTTCGAGGGGGATTTAGATTTGGTTCACCTTTGCAGAAACCCTTGATCTTTAATATTTATCTTTAGTCAATTCTAATCTTCATGTATGTTCATCTAACGTTTCAGCTTCAAAATGATCCTGAGATTTTGAAAATCGGTTGAAGAGGAAAAAAGTTATGACTGCAAAACCAAAAAATTGATTTTTCGAGATCACTCTGTAAAGAAAAGTGATAAGAAGACAATTTTGGAAATGGTCAAAGGTAATGAGATAATCTTCATGCCTCTGCTGTTAAAGTTAAAAAAACAGTTTTTCTTCATTTGGGATCCTTTTGAAAATTTCGAAATTTTGCACAGTTCCAAAAAACATCCTGTAGCAATTTCATGGAAACAACCTCATGTATCGAAGAAGTACGAGATTATAGCTGAAGGACTGAGCTAGCGAACAGTGCAAACAGAATTCAAATTGTTCAAAAAAGAAAAAAGTTATTCAAATTTAAACAGGGGCAAAATTTCGGGGTGCGACGTAATTAGTGTTGCGTATTTAGATTAAGGGTTAGGCACAAAAGATCTGATAGATCCTCACTTTGCGCACTTGTTGGGAAAATAACTATTCCGACATTGAGATAGAGAAGGGAGTAATTCTTCCTCATTTCATCATACAGCATATGATTTCTAGGTAGTTCCGTAGGAGCAGGCATAACCTACTTTCTTTGCGGGCTCATCATCGATAGGTGGGGGTGGGAAGTGGTGTT
This sequence comes from Chrysomela aeneicollis, assembly GCA_029955515.1. Taxonomy (NCBI): domain Eukaryota; kingdom Metazoa; phylum Arthropoda; class Insecta; order Coleoptera; family Chrysomelidae; genus Chrysomela; species Chrysomela aeneicollis. The sequence goes on along the minus strand of JARUHQ010000018.1, from coordinate 13,832,064 downwards.
TTACGTTTGTGGCGGCCTAGGCCTAGCCTGGTTCGTGTCTTGGTGGTGCTTGGTCTACGACACCCCATCAGACCACCCCAGACTGTCGAAAGGGGAGAGGGAATACATCTTGCAGAGTTTGGGGCAGAGCGTTGCCAAAAAACAGGTTGGTGATACTCGCTGCCATGATGATGGTGATCCCCTAGGGATTTTTTAGGCTCCGGTACCTTGGAAGTGCATTCTCACAGATGTCTCCGTGTGGATGAACGTGCTGTCCCAAGTTGGGGCGTGCTGGGGATTGTTCACCCTCATCACCAACGGCCCTACCTTCTTCAAGTTCATACACGGCTGGAACATAAGGGCGGTGAGTATGACCTTTGGGAAATTCAACTACTCACTCTCTTCATGTTATTCGTAAATATTCTTCACATCCCGAGGAGAAAGAATGGTATCGTGAAAGTCCGACTGATATATACGGGGAAAAATGAATACCAAAACAAAAAATGTGGATACGTGCCAAGCTCCCCATTGTTATCTTTATCATTAGTGGAGAAAAAGGAGAGATTTCTGTGCAAGAATAATGTGTAAGAAACTATAGAGAAACACTCTAGGAACAAGAGAAAACAGCAGTATCATTTCTAGATTGGGGTAGACAGCATACTGGATAAAGAAAATCCCTAATTTCATTGGAAACGGAACTAGGAGATGGAAATAATGGCATTTTTATGAGTAATATCGTGAAATCAAGGAAGTGTATGATGAAACAACTAGCCATAAACTAAGATTTTGTTCCTAAGGTGAAATATGTTTCCATATAATGTCACAGTTCAGTTTTCCCATTTTGTACACAGGTGAATAACAATATTACTTTTGAGCTCATCACATGAAGACTGCCATTTTGTCACTGAAATAACACGATAGTTTCTGATGTATAGGCCCAGAAATAATTCAGGTACAAAAACAGCTAGGCGTACCAACTCAGGAAATAATGTTTGACGTAAATTTTATCCTGAACATATAATTCAGTTTCTTTCACTGAAAAGACTCCAAGAAAGGCTAATTCAACTAGCAGACCCAACATGCTTGATAACATTATAGATCTTACATAAATACAGAGTGTTATAAAAGGTAGTCAGCGCTTGGGAGAGTTGGCATGTTGAATGCTGAATTTCAGGTGATTACTACTTTCGCCGCACCCTGTATATAACTCTTCCAGTTTGTGTAGATGTTATTATGCACCCCCTCAAATCCATTGAGGCGGCCAACATAATATCGTGCTGATCTAGAAATTTTCTTGGCTATTACCGCTGAAGACTGGATTGAGTACGTTTTATTTGAGAAATTGCCGTCATAAAAAGGGTGATAGACACTATCAAACGACACAGAAAAATTGGTTTTATGTGCGATGAATTTTTAAGTTTCGATATCCCTCTCTGTTATTTTCCTCAATCCTGAGGCATTTGAGTAACACGATATGGTATTATTAGAATGTAATATCGAACGGATTTTATTCAGTGAACGAATAATTAGTCGTCAGCCATATTGGTGCAGCCATTTTGTTTTTTATTTATCTCTTCTAACAAAAAGCCTTCTGATTCAGATTTATGATGAATCTGTCGTTTAAAATTATTTTTTCCAGACGGGAGTACTGTCAGGTATGCCGCATATGTTTAGAATGCTGTGGGCCTACGTAGTCTCTCTGCTCGGTGATAACCTACTAAGAACGAACAAAATGAAGAGGACCACCGTCAGGAAACTAGCCAATCTTTGCTGTAAGCTCCACACATCATCCGATGAAAATTTCACCGAAATATAAGCACCGAGTGCTCTGGACTTTGTCACTTGAAATTCGGGTGAAAATCGGATCAATCGATTGCACTCTATGCGTGTTGGAGTATTTTCCATTACACGCCAAAATGCCTACGATAATGAATCTCATCAATCCATGTCATATTTGATTTCCATAACATTCGTGGCATTATATATTCCAAAATTCACTGAACCATCACCGTCAGATCTATGAAACTTTTTTAAAATGTTTGGACACTGGTTTCACCATTTCAAGGATCATTATACTTACTTTTTTCCTGACTATTGTTCATATATTATTGAAATATTGAAAAAAAAATTAATTTCTTTGGACGGTTGTGATAAAAATGTTGATGATACTTCATAATTGCCTACTTTTCAACACAGGTTGTGGTGTCCAAGGTATATTCGTATTGGGCCTATCCTTCTCAGGCTGTGACAAGATCACCGCCGTTATTCTGTTCACATTGGCCATCATTGCGAACGGAGCTGTATCCACTGGAGCTCTTGCCAGCATCGTGGATATGAGTCCAAACTATGCGAGTAAGTTGCCATTCCTTCTTTTGAAAAATTCCACCGGGAGATCTGTAGGAATTTGAATGCTCGTCACAGACTGATGAAAATCTGTGGCGCCTCTTGAATCGAGGTTTCTGTGGATTAGAGTCCATTTAAGTGGATTCGCATCCTCGCTCTGGTGCTAGATTAATTTGTCATGGAAATTATGCTGTTTGTGTGAGCAGATGCTCCTGCATTTGCGTATATTTGTATATGAATATGCATGATCCTAGTGGAATTTCTACGAAAAGGTGTTGATAGTCTATGAAATCAAAGAGACATATACATATTTCATCGTGAGATCCTTTGAAGATGCTAGGTTTTCGCGTCCTACGCAAGAAAAAGAAATAACTTCTTCTGAAAATCAGAGCTCAGCAAAACCCAAATGATTTCAAAATAAGAACAGACAAAATAGTATATTATGTATAGTTTTATAAGACGCTATTTTTTCTATTTTGCATTAATTTGACGTATTTCATTGAAAGAAATTGATTTGATATCGATAAATAACAGAAACATCTTCGATTGGTGACAATGATGACATTGAAATATATGTAAAATCTGAAGCACAAGCGGAAAGCCCAGTTTACTGTTGAGCGATTTTTATTTTTTCGATACCAGCGGTGATAAATGCAATGTTGCTTTAAATGTTTGATAAATAAACTATGTTTGAAATTAATGTCTGGTAGACTACGAGCAGAAAACAACTACTTTCCTGGTAAATACTACGCAGAACATTGAATTATATCTGCTAGTATTCCATGCAACGATTCACACTGTGAATGCAGATAACAATTGTTTCTTTCCTCCCAAGACGTGAAAAATTAACAACCTACAGACCGGTTTCGGGCTTATTGGCCCTCATCAGTGTAGGGTAGTTATACGAGTAGAGACCGTAAGATCTCCACTCGAAGCGTTGCCTGTCCCAATGCATTTTAGTCGCGTCTATTTGACCGCACTGAGCCGCGTTCCAAGAGACAGTTGGAAGTGGCGACAACATGCGGCAGAAGAAAGAAACACTCCAGAAACAAATCTCCCAAGTAACAGAACTCGGAAGTGGCTGAGAGCTCGACTAAGCTAACAAATAGTCTATCAGACATTCATTTCAAACTATGTTTGATATTTTAATTGGATAGACTATATTCTATTTCAAAAATTGTTTTTATATAATTTATTTGACAGTTCGATTGTACCAACCTCCAAAAAATAAAAAATGCGTATCGAAACAGAGGCTACTTCATAATGACTTTTTTATATAACCAAAATAGAAAAATATCTTCGTGCTGCTCATCTGCATCGCGTGAATTTGATCTGCAGAAAATACGTAGGTAATCGACCCCAAACCGATTGTTTACGGAGATAAACCCTCTGCCAGTTTTGCTTTGTATATTAATGGAGTTTCTAAAAAGGTGGCACATAATATTGCGAACCCAACCGTTTATTCTCGTAACTGTTTCCCTGGCCTAATTTACAGCCCAATAAACGTAGTGGAAATTCTGTTTGGTGGATTTAATAGTCGCTTGTTTATAAGCTGTCAACATCTCAGTACTATGGAAAATAGAGCTTTCATAATGAACTGTAACTTGTTTAATGAACTATAGAGTTGTCGATAAAGAAATACGATTTTGAAATCATGGAGTACTATAATTAACAAATTAATTAATTCATATCGTATGCAATTTACAAACATTTTAAAATAGTACTCTAGATTAATCCTTTCTTTCAGGTGTTATACTGGGATTGGTCAATACTGCAGTTGCTATTGTAGGGTTCTGTACTCCTGCTGTAGTTGGATATCTCACTTTTCAGAATGTGAGTATTTGAAATTTATGTTTCGAAAATATCCTTCTCCTTACTGCTATCCGTAACGTCTACAAAAATTAATACAGATGGAAAGAAGTTCAAATGAATATATAACATTCCGCAACATATATAATCAATCACCTAACCCACTTTGAGTTCCCAAGAATCCTATTTTCAAACGTTGAAATCAAAATCATACTGAACAGTCGTACTCATCATAGATAATTGCTTTGAGAATGTCTTTGGAACCTTTTCCTAAATAAAAAAGAAGACAGGTACTCAGATAGCAATACATTCATCACAAATCTGAGACACACTCTATATTCCTCATGCCTCTTCCTATGCATTACATCCCTAATACTTATTTCTAACAGAAACAAAATAGAGTGCAACTCATATCGTTCCACGCCCTTTTCAGAGGGCAGAAAAACCTGAAACCGGGACAGTACAGACATAATAATATCTCTGGGGGTTCCTTCTTCGACGGTCGTGCCGCATGTGTGAATTTTATTAGTTTGCTGGAAACTCCAAAGCTATTTGCCGAGCTGAAGTTAGTCAAACAAAAGAGGGTGGGAAAGTAGGAAATCTGATTTATATTGGAGATTCATCCACGAAGGGATTTTATCACGAAAACTTTGGTGGTCAAACGTTGAACAAAGAAAATAATCACACAAAACAGCCATCAACGGCTTCCAAAAGCAATATTTTTGTCGTTCATATCGACATTTGCGTCACATTTTGTCGAAGAGAATGAATTTTTTCACAGCAGTATTACTGATTAACGCCTTCCAAAAAAAATAGCACAATATTGACTGTCCAGTTAGCGCTTTTTGTTTCTATGATACCGATGCAATCAAGAAATCCCCTATAATGATTCTGATAATGATCAACTCAAACAAAACACTTTCAATTCATCATCACCACCTAACGAAATTATAGGTTTTTCTTTGGTGTAGTCGAGACATAAAAAAATTGATCGATGAGAGATCGTTCCTTAAGGGGACGTTCCAAGCAGGAAATACTTAAGGGGATACCACATTCACTAAGACCGCGTGAAATGTGTGTGATTTTTTTCATTTCAGCAAACAATAGAACAATGGCAGAAAGTGTACTGGATAGCGGCAGTTTTTCTTTTCACCAGTGCCATTACGTTTACGTTATTTGCCAAGTCCGAACTTAAACCTTGGAATTCCCTCGAAACGGAAAATGTTGAACCAGAAGCGCAGGGGATGATGAAGAAGAAGATGAAGGAAACTAATGATAAATTCATAGAAAATATAATGTATAGCAAGGAAGAAGTGTATTAATAGAGGAGATAAAACAAAGCGTCTTAATTGAGTTGTTGATTATTTTTATAATTGCCTGGATGCTGGGAATGCTGATCCCCAATCAAACAATCCCGATGGAAAAGTTTGAGTAAACGAACTTTTGCATTCCATTTTTTGATATTCAGTTAAGCAATTATGCGAGAGTTTGCATATTCAATCAAAAGTTTTGTCAAAGGAATCATTTCCTTTAGTTGAAAGAAAAAAAATTCAATATTCACTTTATGGTAAACTTTCCAATGAGTTTTCCAGCACAAATGAGTTTGTTATAATCTGGAACCCTATGAATCAGTCTCCCGAATACTACCCTGCAAGGGCCCTACGTATCTTGAATCTGAAGGTCAATTCGAGTGGTAAGAAAACCGGAAAGCAGTTCCTGCTGTTACTGTTCCTCCTGCAATTAGCAAAGGGATAGAAGTAGGTATAAGGATTCCGCCCACTAACCAATGCAATTACTATCGTTACCCGATATCATGCTATCCAGCAATCAAGTCAGCCATAACCGTAGGACAAATCTACGAAGAGTGTATTTGAAGGGTATGTACAATTGGATATGATAAAAATGGTGCAGAACGATTATTTCTCAGTGCCAGTTCTTATTATAATATAGTCAGGTCATCATGCATGGCTTGAGAATTCTCCGATAGGAAGGAATACTTTTGGTAAATGAAACAGATTGTTAGCAAAAAATTTTGGTTGGATACTGAATATAGGAGAATCATCTATCATTCCAGTTTCTTAACCATAATTACCCACATTGCCTAGGAAAAAAATACAAGCACAAGAGCTAGTATAAATAGGTGGTCGAAGTAATTATTCGTCACTAGACCCATATCTATAGTTGAACAAGATGGTGGATTTCAGGGGAGATCGTGAAGGCTGCAGCCTCTCAAGCACCTCGACCTGTCAGATCTTTTGAGCCTTACCCTTAATCTATTCGAGGCCCGGGATTCTGAGACTTCGTGCAAAGTTCATCAGTTCCATGGAAGCTGAGTTCCTGTTATTGGAGGGCTTTGAAAATGCCTTTTTCAGGAACTTGACCCTCTTACAGAAGAGCTGTAGGTATTCGTTAAGCAAATGCTATGCAGTTTCAGCGAAGTTCTCGCAGTAGCTGCAACTATCACTCTCTGTTTTGCCCATCTTTTTCAGGTGATACCTCAGAGGGCAGTGGTCAGTGAGGAGTTCTGTTACCAGTGAAGCTTTCCTTGTAAATAGGCTGACTAAACTTTTAGCTTGTCTTTCTCCTGGCACTTTATTGCAGTAAGATATAATTTCATTTGTTTCACAATGTCCAACCTCTTCTTTCAAGTGGACTTTGGACAGTTCTCAGATGGGTTCCGGGCCGGAAAATTGTGTATTGCCCCTTCTTTGGCAAGACAGACTGTTCCCCCGTTGTAAAGTTGAACAAAGAACATCAGTTCATCATGATTGGAAAAATAAGAGCTGCAGCTATGATATCCTCATCGATTCCTAAACGATTCTAGTTTAAACCATCGCACTAGTGTCACCAATAATTGTCTGTTTGAAAACCTCATCATTTTCTGAGTGGAAGATCTGATGGGTGGATCTTCGAGACGTGTCGCAGTGAATGACAGCCGACTCAATATCAGTTCTCAGACACAGCGTCTATTTGATGCGCGCGTGCCGACGCCTGTAGAGACGCTGGTGATAACAGTGCATCGCGACGACCCCAACCATTCGGACGATTCTCGCGCTGTTCCTGCTACAACGGTATCTTCCTGCTGCCGACGCAACAGGTTTCCTGCAGAGCAATAGGTAGGTTGTTCGGGCACTTCACATAATTATTCGTTCCCCCACGAATTACTGTCTGCTGACAGCAGGAAATTTTTATCGTAAAATGGTTATTCAACATAACAAAATGTACATTTAAGAACGTATTTCTTGATCACATTGAGGTAACTCTCAGGTCCATTTTGAGAAAAACTTCATAAACTTACTTCCTAAGAATCTTTAGATTTAGAACAAAATTATTTGATATGCCCCTAGATATTTTTGTGAATCGTAGTACGCTTCTACAATGCATCGAAAGGAAATTTATGCTGTGACGACACAATTTTTTATTCTTGCCAGTGCCAATTTACATAACTTGGTTTTCCTCTTAAGTGGTCTAGCCTGGCAAGATGCATCCAACTCTTTTTGAGCTTATTCCCAGTGAAAAAGTTCTTGATGAGTTTTGAGAAGGAAGATAGATCGAAGTCAAGCCAAAATGATGGATAACGGGATAACTGAAATCAATTGATAGAGCAAATAGTAATGTATCATGCTACTGGCAGCTGCTATCCAAATGTGATTCTTTGTAAAAACATCAGCAGATAGTAAATTGAACAGTGTCTTTCAAGGAATGATGGTTGATTTTGTATCTGTTCATTACACGAATGGGAAACCCATAAATGCTCGTCGAATATACATGAATTGATTTGATTCGTCCTAGTTTTCCCTGCTGAATAGCCGACAACCAATTCCATTTTCCGCAGAACAATCGACTTCCATTTGTTTTTCGATATCTCAATGCCGCATCTCGATCATGTCCGAGACAATCGAGAAATGTCATCTTCAAAGTTTGCCTGAAGGCAGTGTGACCCAGCTATACAACTTTTCTTGGCAAAAAGAGAGCTCCCACTTTTTCTGCATGAAAAATTGCGGGAAGTTTCACAACATGGGGAATGTGGAAATCGGCACTTGGCCACAAAGTTTTCGTTGTACAGGGTGGCAAATTTTAATGTTTTCATCAGCCTATAAATTCGAGCTGGGCTGAATCCTCTGCTATATATTCCCCCAGAACATTATCCTATGATTATCACGAGCATTGGTAACAATTTTCTGATTGTGGTTGATTGAAAATGGTGTCCAGGAAATCCGGGTCACAGCTGCCAGATCTATAATCCAGAGCCACATAATACCGGACATATAATTAATCTATGATTCAATCATGACACTCATGTTGTGCAATCCCACATGGCGAAATATGTAGAACTGGAATCACCAAGATATTCATTCGAAATGAGTGCATCAAGAATATTATTTTCTCTCAACATCACATATATAACCACGTGATTTGGATCTTACAAATTTCGAAATCATCATTCCTCGGTTTTCCACTGCTTCCTTTTCATTCAATAGTTATCTTCAATTTCATCCCATTAAGATTAATGATTTTTCTACGAGACAAATAATCTTATTTTGCTCTTATCAGTGAAAAATTACCAGCATTATTTTGTGGTCAAATAAATCTACTGAAAGTTGTTGTTGTTCGTAGATAAAAAAGCTGGCATCAGACAGAGATCAATGAGCCGTATCCAATTCTACCTCTGCTTCGTCCTCTGACAAAATAAAAGTAGTTAGAAATGTCAGTGGGGATCAGAAAACAATTACTTGGGGAAAATGATGCTACATTAGTTATCTCAGATTTATCTATCGCTAACCTTACATCTGTATACATCTGATGATAATCAGAAGCTTCATCGAAGCACACACAGCAGTTTTTAGTTAGAATTTCCATATCATACTCGAGGTAATATTTTTCTGAAATTAGTGAGTCTAAACGTAGTTTATCAAAAATATGTCCCTTCTTTTTTTAGACGTGATTGTTTTCATTAATCTCGATGAAGCTTCCTGTTTCTAATTGAAGGGGCTGAATAAAGCAATAAGTCAGTTAGTGAGTGTTATTTAGCGACACGTAATTTAGAGGAAGTCAATATTTTCTTAAAACCAATGATTTCTAATTTTGCTCTTGCCAGTTATCAAGGTGAATGTTATTGGGATAAATAATCCTTGGGTCAACTTTTTTCATGAATTGAATTCAAATTGATTTTTTTGGGAATATTTCCAGTCAATATTGACTTGTCAGTGATCCAACTATTTAGTTCAAATGTAGAAATCTGAAGTTTCCAGTTTCTATATTTTCAGCAACTATAATGCATAGAGATGTTGATTGAATTATTACTCATGAACGTTCTCTACAGTAAAATGAATAACTTCTATAAATTTTGTGCCTCATTGAAAAAGTATGTTTTTACATCAGTGTTGAATGTTTGGGATAGAAATAGTATATAATTGGTTGTGGAGTGATGCCATAGTCAATATAAAACTAATACTCAAGATTGATCATTGTCTCATAACTTTTCCAGGGTGTAAACAGGGTGGAAAATAGTGATTGATAGTAATAATGATCAATTATATACACCCAGATGAAATATTTTCATATTATTTTGACCCATTGAAATATCTAATTACAAACATTTTTCGTACGAAAGTTTGCTATAGGATATAGATTTCAAATTATGATTCTGTGTCATAATTACAAAGTTGTAAAATATTTGAGTCAGGACTACTAAAAATCCATATTTATGTTCATGGATGAATAAGGAGCCAGTGATTAATTTCGTTGACTTCTATATCAGATATTCCTCAGCTTTTTCAATATTTATCGTTTCAATATTTATACACCGCATGGAATCTAATCATATATTCCGCCTAACAAAAGATGCGAGCTGTAAAATGTCAATTTAACTAAAATTTATTGCGGTCCAGGTTTTGAAAACCACAAACTTAATTTATCTGTTTAGATCCCACGGGAATCAGATGCATTGACAGGCAAAGAGATACGGCTGAAAATAGAATGATATCCAGAGTTTTTCGCCACCTGTTTCACTGGAGATTTTTCCCTCCCAACCTATGAGGAATATACAGCAAGCAGATAAACATAATATAATGGATCTCAAAGAAACACTATTGTATATTTTATAACATTAACATGAACCAGCTTGCTCGATATATTCATATCTAGAGAGAAGAAGATATTAAGCAGTTGTTCTTGAAATATATCTGGGGGTATCGAGTCTCTTTCGTTCTCTCCCCAACTTTTGTCTGATGCTGTTTCGGCACAAATTTATGCTCATCTGTGACTGTTATTCATCGTGATCTCTGTTTACAGGCCCAAAAAAGCCATTGAGATGATAGAAAATGTCAATCGTATAGCGAGAATGAAATGTATTCCCTGGTATCCTGATTTGTGAAAACAAACTTCGCTAGATCAATACAAAGAGTAGCCCACCCAATATCATTACAGAAAACGCATCTGGACTGACGGTTTCGTATCCAGATAGTATAGTGGCCAGCAAGTTTGCCAGATTTGACACCCCTTGAATTTTTTGACGTCAATCCATGGAGAAGAATTATCTACTAGTTATAAAGTATAGATGACTTAATTTTCCGTGGTATTGTACAAAGTGATTATGTTTCTTTCGTACTTGTGGTAAGGTATACGCAAATTTTCAACTGCTATCCGATAAATCCTGCAACAGGAATAATTGTCAACGATTAATTACGTACGATACGTAGAATGTGGAATATTCCATATTCATGAGCAAGATAATATTTTCCTACGCCAAAAGCTGCGCTTTGTTTTCCTCGGAAAATCCCAATTTACATGGAAAACAAAAGTTGAAACGTTTCTGCTTTGTCGATATTTTCACAGCACACTCGATACAAATAGGCATTGTGAAGACTGAACTTGACGGGTTAATCTCGAAGAGACTGCTAATGGTGGAACGATTGTTGATATTTCAGAAGAGCATCGCCCATGAAAATATCTATAAAATAGAGATAAATCGCCAACCTTTCTACGGTGTTCCAGAGAAGTGAGCGAGTTTGTAAGCGAGGCATCACCGACGAGACGAATTGCCCTTTTTTGGACAGAATCCAATAGTTTCAAGATATGTTTAGGTGCCGCACTCCAAATATGGAAACAGTATTCCAGGACAGGTCGGATCTGTGCCTTATAGATCATAAGCAGCTGACTGGGAGTGAAAAAGTTCTTGGCTCGAAACAGAAATTTAAGTTTGAAGGCTATCGTATACATTTTTCTCTTAGATTCCATATTGACCCTTGGCAAAAATGACTACTAAGTACTTTGTCTCTAGTGCAAAGTTACTGTTGTTGTTTGCTAGGTTTATATACAGTTAGTTGCTGCTTTTGGAACCACTTGTTTATATTTAGAGCAGTTTGTATGTGCTTCGAAATTGTGATGATCGAGTATTCAAGTGTTTCGATTAGCCCTCTTAAGTGTTGGCATACATTCAACATTATTATCTCCAAAGTTCACTATGATGGATTTCGAGTGAATGGAATAAGAGCGGAAATAGTGTCAACTGTTTGCTTGTGTTCAAGAGTTCTGGTAGGTACCATCCTTTATAGCGTTTGTGTGATTTCGATTCTATTCTATCTCAAATTTAATTGAATATACAGCTGTTGTTGGGAAATACTATGTAATAAATGGAGAAATAGGGCTTCGATTTGATTCGAACAATTTATTTCATTTTTATTACTTTTTTTATAGCAGAAAATTTCGCATTATTCAAGTGATAAAATCTTTCAATAGCTGCATGCACTCATAAAAATACTCTTAACAGCGATGTCACTCCATTCCAGAAATGCTTCCTGATTCTTATTGAATCTTCACCATCAACATTCATATTCTGATGATGACGTATCAAATGTCAATTTTAAATTTCGAAGGACTTGTTTCGATTGGGTATCTCCTGATTCAACAGAGGATTCTTCTGAATGATTGGCCTATAAGCTGGTCAAATTATTTCGAAACAACAGACAGAAAAGATGATTTTTCCAAAAGAGGCTACGATTATAACCATCTTGTCTTGAAAGTGTACTAAATAATCAAGTTGAAGCTCGAGAAAGAACGAACTTATAGCCTCCGTGGTCTCCAGATCTGAATCCCTTCAAAAAAATTTTCCACAAATTTCACCCCCTTTTGGATGCACGCCTAAGTAAAGCTAATTTATATCCCGAGGTGCATCTGTTTTCATACGTTGTGAACTTAGGATTTCCTCCTAAACCTAGACAATTTGTAGAGTGTCACTCTTCTTCCCTCTGAGTTTGTTGCTTAGCGTTTGACGGGGTTTTATTGCAAATGGTTTGTGTACAAATGTGGAGGCAACGATGTAAAATCCGGAATAAGCCCGACAGGAGATAGTTTGGCTTGAATTTATTGGGGATGTTAAACTAGGAAACAATGCCCATTATCATAAACGATTCGGAAGAATCCGTAGGCTGCGCTTTTATTTCCTGACGAATCGGTAATATGTTCAGAAAGGTGTAAAATAGTATATTATGATACAAGTTTTATAAGACGCTATTTTGTCGCACGCGTTGTTTGGAGTACGACGAGCAAAGCGAGTAGTGCTCCAAGTGAACAAGTGCGACAACGTGTCTTATAAAGTGTGTCATATGCAATTTTTTCTATTTTGAACTATTTTGAATTAAAGAAGAAAAAAATGGATTTAATATCGATAAATAACATTTTGGTAATTTTGCACTTATCATGCGATCTATAAACATATTCGATTGGTAACAATGATGACATTGAAATAATTAAAATCTGACGCACAAGCGTAAAGCCCAGTTTACAGTTGAGCGATTTTGATTTTTGCAATACCAGCGGTGAAAAATTCAATGTTATTATTGTTTTTATTGGTCAATTTAAATCGAATTACACTCTGAATTAAAATTTACCAATTAAAACATTGAGTTTTTCACTGCTAATATCACCAAATCCAAATCGCTCAGAAGTAAGCTGGGCCTAACTCTTCTGACTTTTATTTGACAGTTCGATTGTACCAACCACCGAATAATAAAAAATGCATATCGGAGCAGAGGCTATTTCTTCACGCATTTGCGTTTCATAATGATTTCATTATAGAACCGAAATAGAAAAATGCTTTTGTGTCATCATGAGAGAACTTTCACCAGACAATTTTTATAAGACGTTTTGTTTTATCAATATTCGCGTTTTGAAACCATTTTTTCATTCATTCCATGTCTCTTTCAGCCTTTATTTTCAAATTCATAATTTCAGATTCAGATGCTTATTTCAATATTCTAGAACACTTCTTTTTGCCTATTCGATATGTAGATGTTGAATTAATAAAGAATATCATAATTCTATGGGTAATTGAGGAACAAATGTTGTGGAATAATGAAATTGAACCTAGTGAAAACTCATTCACTGTGAGCGTTCAAACTTTTCATAATTGTATTTTCACTGTAATTTATGTTGTGTGGCAGAGATTCCATTGTAGACGCCGTTTCCCGCATCTTTCCATTTCCCAGACGGTATTTTTCTGTCAGTTCCTGGTGAAAAAAGGGGACATTTGATCAAAGCTCAAAAATTGTGCATTTTCCGACGCTCCATTCTATTTTTGATGAAAAATCATCTCAAGAATAGTGCCAACACTGAGATCGTCAAAATCCTGACTGAAACAAAAATATAAATTTATGGGCATAGTTACTTCTAGGGTGTCCCAGTTATCCACTTGAGGCTCTATCTGAGTTATTCAAGCTTGTTCTCAGTGAAAGTGTCATATTTGTAATAAAATTCTTCTGTTGAAAAATATGGAGAGAGGAAGGGAGCGAAATTGTGAGTGATGAAACAGAGTGAAAAGTTTCCTTAAATGAAGATGAAATTTCTCATATATTTATCCTAGCAATGAGAGGAATTTGAGAGTACCTCTCTTTTTTTTATCGACTGGCATTGTGATAAATTCGCCATCTATTTCAGTGCTCCATCAATTCTACAACCAGACAGTAATAGACGGAAGCTCTTTAGTCTTTTTTCACGTCGAAATTGCTTCAATACATTTCCAGAGAGAGTAGCTTCTCTCCGTTATTTATGAGCTAATGAAATCTGGAAATTTCTACTATGTTACTATTCAGAAAAGCGAATATTAATCAGTTCCTTAGTGAAATTTTTAGATGTTGCACCGTATCTCTTTATACCTAAACATATCCTGAAACTATTGGATTCTGTCCAAAAAAGGGCAATTCGTCTCGTCGGTGATGCCTCGCTTACAAACTCGCTCACTTCTCTGGAACACCGTAGAAAAGTTGGCGATTTATCTCTATTTTATAGATATTTTCATGGGCGATGCTCTTCTGAAATATCAACAATCGTTCCTACATTAGCAGTCTCTTCGAGATTAACCCGTCAAGTTCAGTCTTCACACTCCTTCGTGGTCTCTTTAGATACCTACAGAACGTCCCTTTCCAAAGACTCGTTCATCCAACGAACATCAAGACTTTGGAACTCATTGCCTAGAGAGGTGATCCCCGAGGCATACGATCTCCAGAAATTTAAGAAGAACACCAACTCATACCTTCTTTCCCTTGGTTCTCACGATGTTCTCTGAACATTACAGGATATCCCTTTTCGTCAGAACCAGAACATAAAAACATACTCCCAATTCAGATTCTAATCACGAATAATACATTTTTTACGACTCCTGAAAATTTCACGTAGCTACTTTTTCCTGGAATACGAGAACTTTCCGGAATAGATCAGAGAAAACTTTCTCAAAGAAGAAGCGTTAGGTGCCAAAAATGCGATCGGACTCGAGTGACAATGCGAATTTTCCGGCCTATATTTCCACTGCCACTAATACCAGAGCTTCCCGAATAAATTGCTCCATGAAAGGTGCCAAGTTCAGAGCTTCACTTCAAAGCTCGGTCAAATTAAATCTCAAGAAAGAACGGACAGAGAAATTTCTCAGAGAACGCTGCGTCAGATACCGCATTTTTAATAGGATATGCAATCCGGATTAGTGAAGAGATATGCTAATCCGCAACTACACTATTCTACAGAGCATTCAGGAAGAAATCGGTTGTTTCATGAGGTTTGGAAAATTGTCGAGTCATACTGATGTTGCTACAACGAGTAAATTCAACGATACATCTTGTTTCTATATTAAAAAAAATACACCAAATGGTTGACGAACTTCAAAATTGATCCTTCGAGCCGGATGGAAATAATGAACTTGACGCCATTCGAGTGAAACAAGTTCCACAAAGAGATTATTTCAGCTGGATAAAGTAGTAAATACATTCGCCCTCAGAATGTTTAGAGAAAAATATTGCTCGTAATAGGTATGTGAATGCTCCAGGAATATTTGCTAACGATTCAACCTCGCGATTCACTATAATCACACGTTTAATTTTATCTGCAAGCGTCGAAATTAAGGAGATGTTCGAGAAGTCCTTCAGTTTACTGGGTTGAATAAGGGTATAAGGGCTGAGTGGGAAGCACGTGCACAGTAAAAAGAGAGAAACATAATTTCGTGACTCGTTTCTGACTGAAGGATATTTGATGAATCAGTTATAGGATATGGTAGATTTGACTTGATCGAAAATGTCACGGAAGGCGTTTGTTCAAAAAATCGAGTGAGGCTGGATATTGATTGGAGACACTGAATACGTTCGTGAATACCAAGGAACTCAATATAAATATATTATTGCACAGAATATGTTAGGGGTGAATTTCAGTTCCTCGATTAAATGTCATATCTTGATGTTCAGCAGAAGAAATGAGGCTTGATTTTATCATTCAAGATACCTTAAATCGCAAAATGTCATGTTCTGTAAATCTATAAGAACTCCCACATCATTCTGAAACCCCTCTACATTCTCAAGGAATTGATAAATCAAAGCAAAATGAAAAGCCATTATTTAGACGAAATATCGAAAAAAAAATCTCAGCATAAAACAAATGTAACAACGGGGTTACCCTTGGATCTTTTTCGAATTCTTCAAATCGCCTCAACTTCCGAACAGATGGACCAATGATGGATCAATGTTCAACTCCGCACATACCGATCTGCTTGTTTTTCCATGTAATCCATTTCTTCAATCGAAAAAATCGAAATCCAACATAAAAGTGAAAGACAGACATTTATCGTATGTTAGAAAGAAACATGTGCAATCTGCATTCACTGTGTGAATCATTGCATGGACTAAGAGTAGATGTTTCTGGAGTGTTTCTTTATTTCGCCGCATGGTGTCGCCACTTCCAACTGTCTCTTGGAACGCGGCTCAGTGCGGTCAAATAGACACGACGAAAATGCATTCGGACAGGCAACGCTTCGAGTTGATATCTCAGGGTCTCTACTCGTTGACTACCCTGTACTGATGAGGATTGAGGGCCAATAAGCCCGAAATTGGTCTGTAGGTTGTTAGCCGTGTCTAGATGTGAACTTTGTCACGTAAGAAATATTAGGTAGTAATCTGCATTCACTGTGTGAATCGTTGCATATATAATTCAATGTTCTGCGTGGTATTCACCATGAAAAAAGGGTTTAGTCGAAAATGCATCAGTTTCAGTAAATCTTATTTATTATTATTCTAAATCAGATCAATTTGACATCCGTACAGATCATAGAGATTATAAGTGAGATGTACTGGACAAAATCAAAGTTCTTCTTGGCGCACCAAACTACGGCCTCCAGGAGATGTTATTCAAGCCATGGAAGGTCTTCTTCAGACTGCCACCGTCCGCCCATTCGGCATTCAAGTAATGATCGTCGTCATCATTATCCAGCTTCTTCAGCTCCTCCTGTCTCCTGTAGGCGTGCATCATCATCTCCTTCCGCTGTTCCTCGCTCATGATTGGCTCCCTCCCTGGGGCACCTTCCCCCCTCCTCGAAATCTTCATGATCACCTTGCAGCTCTCTATTTTGCCCACATGGTCACCCACAGTCCGGCCCGCCTCCCTACAAACCGCAGTAGACAGTCCAAGCCGGTTCGGGGGCCACCTTCAAGGTCACCTCGGTCATCTCACCTGTACATTTCCTTCCCGCAGAACCAAATCTGGGCGGTGGTGGGGTCGATGACGTCCAAGGAGGCTTGGGTACCCGAGAGGTCCTCGACGTTTTCGAACTCCATGCGGATGGTGTCGTGTGGGGGCAGCTTCATGGGGTAAACTATGGTGACAGCCCCCTTGAGGATGTTGATGGCTTCTTGGACGATTTTCATGGTCAGACATTCACCTAGAGCCAAACAGAGCGCTGAAAAAGAGTCTTCTGGATGGACGCTGACTTGTACCTTGAAGAACGAGCTTTTTGGAGACCATCTCCTTGGCTTCTCGGATGGCTTTCTTCAGGACCTCTTGCATGTTTGTCTGGGAGCGCTTGCCGTTTCTTCTGCCGACAGGATCTTTCTCGAAGACGAACCCCCCGCTGGGGATGCATTTCTCCCCCCATGGGTCCGTCAGCTTCATCTCCTCGACTTGTTCCTCTGTGAGACCTGGACGAGAGGTGATCAGGACCCTTCTGAAATTGAGGTTTACCACTCACCTAGGATTTCAGGGGGCAGTAGAGTGCCATGTTCGGCCAGCTCTTCTATTTCCGCAGAGATCCTGTTGATTTTCAGTCGGCCGTTGTAAACTGCGACAACGGAAGTCACCAGGTTTTCCACGGGCGTCTTCAGAGTAGTTTCAAATAGAAACTGGCTCTCGTCTTTATGTTTTATGTGAACTATAACCATTTTTCTTGCGCAGAGTCTATGCTGAAATTGAAAATCTGACGTCTTTGTTGGGGTTTGATGGTTCGATAAATCAACGTCTCCATGGTAACCATGCTCTGTCAATCATGTTGTACTAGTTAATGGTAAAACCAAGGTGGATATAGGATGGTGAAACAGCTCTTCAATTGTTTCTTCGAAAAACTTGTAGACCGTTTGAGAAGGTAGTAATATTTCAGCTACTTGAATGAAGATGGCGGTAAGATCGATTATCGAAGAAGATTTCTGTTGCTTACGTATTTCTGTGGTTCACATCTGACAGACGTGACTTGAAACGACATTAAATCAATAAATTTTCGATGAATCTTGAATGAATATTGATATTTTGACTCTTCTCAATCATTTTTCATCTAGAATGGATTTAAATGATGAAAAGGTGACAGATGCAGAGTTTCTGTTTTACCGACACAAGGTATGTCGCCATCTCTGATAACTTCAGGAAATATTACTACGGTATGAAATCAAGTAGGCAAAGGTCTACAGTTTATTCTAGTGCTTTTTAATAGGAAGCTGTTTCACCATCCTATATCCACCTTGGGTAAAACAGTGAGCACAGCATGTATATAGGATGAAATTGATGCTCAGAGATATAAGGTTTGGCTGACGATTTGAAACTTGGTGCTCGAATGAGAATGTACCTCAATTCAAAAACAGGACACATTATAAAAGTTAATATGTATTTCATATCTGTGCTGAAAGCAAATCTCCTGTGAGAAATATGGTTTGAAT
The DNA here is from genome assembly GCA_029955515.1 of Chrysomela aeneicollis. Lineage (NCBI taxonomy): Eukaryota > Metazoa > Arthropoda > Insecta > Coleoptera > Chrysomelidae > Chrysomela > Chrysomela aeneicollis. Next base: position 13,813,480 of record JARUHQ010000018.1, on the reverse strand, counting down.
TGAAAATATGTGTGATGGGAACAGAAAATAATATCAAATGAATGAGAACAAACTAGTTATCACAAAGAAAAGAGTAGAATCGGGAAAGATTTCACTTGGGCAACCCTGTATACTGACTTTCGACGGAAATTACTAATAGTGGTTTCATCACAAGGAGTCTTAATTGAAGTGTTTTCAGCAATTCAGTTTCTCCATTACCAAGCAATTAAGCTGGATGAGTTGACTTTTATTAATCATATAGAGGTTTCTAGATTACCAAATTCGGACTCTCTTTCTTCTGAGATATTTTGAATCGATATTTAAGTTTTTTCTCGTGCCTAACTTTCCTATTGTCTTTCGAATGGAAAACTAGTTATCAATAAATGGGTTTAATAATAACTATATACACTTGCCTTTGTTCAGAGTATTTATGAATTCGAAATAAGTAAATACACAGTGCCTCATCCTGCAGTAGCTATAGCTATGGCAGCTAGACCTAGTGCTATTGAAAATGTGATGGCCGCATTATCCAAGGAAAACAACAAATGAAAACGGTTTTCTAGTGAATTGATTTTACCCGTGTTTTTTCTAATCTGCTACCAAGATGATGTGAAACCGAGTTTCATTCGAAGTGGAATGATAAAAATACGTCTGCTATACGAGAAAATGTAGAAACACTCATGAACATGAGTTTCTCGATTTGAAAGTGCGGAGAGATACGCGAGAAATAATCAGACTCATAATAAATTTTGTTATTCGGTTATTCACTTTGTAGATTAGGTACGAGTGATAAATTATATTTTTCAATACTTATCTCCTATCAAAACAATGGCTATAAATAATGTTTGTTTTAAAATAAACCACCTCACCTTGCCAATGAAACTTTTATATTGATTTCAATTTCAAAATCGCAAATAAAAAACTTTCAATGCAAAACCTTACGTGAATCATTAAATATATTCAGCGTTGGATACGAGTAGAAACAATATAAATAAATATTGATCAGTAGAATGCCACACATTTGCTAAGTGGTGGACAGAAACTAATGGAACAATCCAAAATGGCCTTCACGTTCACCCGATCTGACGCCTCTCGAGATGTTTTCAGGAAACGTAGAAACATCATATTTTCCGCCAAGAATAATATGAATTGTATGCATCAAAATAAGGACAAGGCACACCACTGTGTATATATGAAAAGTGATGATGGTTATCAAATATTCATTTATTCATCTGGACAAATATTGTTTGCCATCGTTTAATTAAGTAGAGGCAGGTACTTGGGTGGCTAATGAAAAATAATTTGTTTGTATCATGGCAATATATGATTTTCAATTGTGTCTTTGATAAAAGATAAAAGTAATTGAGTACGCACAGACTGGTTTAGATCGTTTTTTTTTTTTGAATAAATACGCCATTTCCAGCGTTGACGCGTGTATTTTCGAGGATCTTGTAAATCCAGCGCTATCTCTAGATTTCCACAATAAAACCCCTCATGTCCGATTTAAATTTATCTACAATTTTCAAAATTATAGTTAGGAGTGTTGACAAAACGTATTATCACCAAGAACCTGAGCCGGTTGGATTATTTCTCTAAATTTAGTTGTATTTGTTTTATCGCCAGTGGATAAACAGTAATGCAGTGTGTCGGTAAACTTTCGAAGTGTGACTTTTGACAGTTCAGTGTACACGGATTACTCATACTGAATTCCACTGAGGTAAAACAGATCGTCTTGGCTTCCAAGCATTGTGCTCAGACATCTGAGATTAATGTAGCAATGCGAAAATAAACCCATCAATAATTATAACATATATATTACAAAAACCGATATTTTGTCGGCTAAAAATTTTGGCAAAATAATATAAGCATCGTTGCATAGTCGTTAAAATCCAGAGCGCTTTAGTGTAGTTTTAATCTTGTCCTGAAGATGCTAGCATATATAGTTAGCAAAACATATGTCGAAGTGACAAAATATTTTTCATCATAATTTTCCCAGTAAATTCAGATCTACTTTAGCCTCCCTTGGCTAGCCAATCAATTCGCGAAGGTTGATAAATATGTCACATAATTAGGTCAGACTATAACCATTTCGAGCAATTACATATCCTGAGGTCTGACCCAATCCAATTATTGCTCCTGAGAGCCCGGTGTGGAGAATTAAGTAAAATAACCGAAGATGTCAGAAAGCTTTACGTCATAGGGGGAATTGGTATAAGAAAAAGTTGATATTACAAGCAATATATATTTTTCAAAAAAGGACATAATTGATATTCAATCATTAACTGATTCAAAATTGATGAAACACTTGAACAATAATCAATCGTCAAAAGTGAAATAAAATTGAAACTCCATTTGTTATGCAAAGAGGAGAAGAAATATTGTATTTCTGTTTGTACAGTTGAAAATACATCAATGGATGCCGTATCATCGTATTATTGATTACGGCATTGTTTACTATACAACGAGCATTAACATTGACACTCCTTGTCGTCAATTTGCCTAATGAAAATGAAGACAAGAAGCAAAAAACCTCTACATGCATTTTCTGATAATGAAACTTTGTTGCCAACAAAAAAATTCATCAACTCAGACTATGAAAACCCATGTACGTTGCAGCCAGTTTTCAATTGCTCCTGTCTCAAAAACTAATGAATTTTGCGCCCTTCACCATTCGTAGGTGATTGTTTCTTTTTTACAGTCTAACCATCATGCCCAATCGTCATGTCCAAGAAGTTATTGAAAAGCAGGACAAGCAAGTCTCGATAGCAAAGCAAATATGCCTGGAACAATATGGATCAGTCATCAGAAACAGTCATTTGGAACCAATGTATAATAAATCCACACAAAGTAAGTTTACCTTATGTTTGAAGTCAACTATGATCACTTATAATATCAATTAGTAAATACTCTTAACTGTTCAAACAATGAAATCCAATTATTTTATATTCAGGACTTTATATCAATAGCAATGAACGGAGCCTGAAGAATAAAATATTTTTTTCTCCATGGGATTGGGCTTTTTTCTGAATCCAACGATATATCACAAGTTGAAATTCGAGTTGAAGTTTATGTATGAAAAAGGGTGTAGGTATACTCTATGTCGCCCTTGTCAACTTTGCAGCTCTTTCATAATTATCATTAGAGAAAATGCAATAACAAAGTTCATTCTACACAGGAAATTGGATCATGCAAGAACCAGGCTAGCGCTTCAACTTTCCTATCTATAAGTTTGTGGCACACAAAGTCAGTTCTCGATAATTTGCTGCTTCTATTGAGTTTATTTTCCACGTCCCCAGGTGAATGTTTTTTCAGTGTTGGGATTGTTCGCTATCTATCATTAATTAAGTCCTTCTCAATTCATTTCCGCAACCTTCCTCCTGTTCTTCCAGGTTTCATGTGCCCCCCTTTCTTCGACGGGATAATGTGTTGGCCCCCAACAAACACGGGGGAATTATCTTCCCTCCCCTGTCCTCCATACATAACAGGATTCAAACCAGTGAGTGTCCCACAAACCTCTGACAGCGGATCGCGCGACTGCGTAAGTGATTCTTCCAGGAATTCAATGCCACAAGGGCCTGCACCAACAACGGCACTTGGTACGTCAACGAGACCACAGGGGAGCCCTGGGCGGATTACTTGGGCTGCTACGAAGGCCCTCTGACCACCATCTTCACCAACGGCTCGGGGAAGAACAACAGCACGAGGGAATACGAGTCTCTGGTGCCGGTCATCAAAGTCTTGTCGCAGACTGGCTACGTCGCATCTCTCGTATCACTGGTCGCTGCATTCCTGATCATGCTGCTCATTAGGTGAGTGAAAGAACTGTTGGATGTTCAGTTTTGAAGCAACTTCCATGAATGGAAGTGTTTTCAAAACGTCCACTGTTCTGTTTATTCCATTCTGGACTCATTCGCCTTGTAGTTATTATAGCACTATACCCAATAGGACGGTCAGTCTTTCTTGACTGCCCAGTTTTTGCATATATCAGAAGTCCAAGAAGAGTTTGAATGTGCTTTCTAGGGAGAATATTGTTCACAGGAAGCTACACTGCGCGAGGAATATCCTTCATATGAATCTGTTCGCGTCTTTCATAATGAGGGCGTTTTTTTACATATTGAAAGACATACTCTTCTTTGCTGGAGTGGGGTTGAGGAGTGATCTCAGGGAAAAGGATGGCTTCCTGTATTTCGGAACAGACATTGAGGTATGAAACTATACTCGAAGCGATGGTCATCAAATCGATTGTCTTTATTGTTTCAGAAAAATAACTATGAGTGCAAGTTTCTGACGACTCTGGTTCAGTACTTCACAACAGCAAATTATTCTTGGATTTTGATGGAAGGTCTGTACTTGAATAATCTCATATTCAGAGCATTGTTCACCGACTCCAATAGAAATTTAATCCACTATATTTGTTTAGGATGGGGTGAGTTTCAGTACAGTTCCTTGAGGCATGTCACGAATTGAATTCAACCTAGAGCTAAAAGTTTTGTTTAAGGTTTACCTCTAATTGTCATCATACCATGGGTGGTCGCAAGATTATTACTTGACGATAACATGTGTTGGACGATGAATGACAACCTCATACCATTCCTCATTATTGGTATACCCACAGTTGTATCAGTATTGGTGAGGACATAATGATGAAACGGTTAGCTGGCGCAGCTATACAATGGTCCATATTTTGATTCCAGATCAACTTCGCCCTATTCATAGTTATATCCATATTGCTATTCACCAAATTGCGATCACCGATTTGTGAGGACAAGAGGAGATACCAGAAATGGGCTAAGTCCACCTTGGTTCTTGTTCCCCTATTCGGAGTCCACTACGCAGTTTTGTTGATTTTTTATTTCGTCGGCCAAACCTCCATTTGGCTCATATTTGATACCCTCTTTGGCAGTTTTCAGGTAAGAAAACGTTGAATTGAAAGTCGCCAAGAGAAAACTAGGTAAGTAACTCGCTATAGTTTGCTTTTCCAGGGGTTCTTCGTCGCTGTTTTATATTGTTTTTTGAATGGCGAGGTTAAGACAGAATTAAAACCTCACATCGAAAGCCTCTTGACCTATTTGGCCACCCACAAAATGTTCAGGTTGTGTTTCCCATTCAGAAAAAAATTCCTCAGGTTAGTTGAAAAAAGCAATATTTCATATGATTTGTGATATGGAATGCAATCAACCTATATACAAAGCATAATATAACGTCCATACATTGGTTCAGGAAACTCAATGAGACTGGGTGGCGTTTGACTATCTCACGACAGCGTGTATATGTCTATGATTGGACATCCGTGGATGTCCATCTATAAGTCTAATGGATGTACCTCACTTCAAGTTCATTTTTCTTCGAATTCCGTCCTATATCCTTATGAACTTAAGATGGACGTCTAACGGATACCAAAAGTTCTGTGTGGGTAATTGTATGTCCTACAAAGTCTAACCAAAATGGATTCAATAACTTTTACTGTTTGTAGATCAGCAATAGGAAGGAAGTCAGTATGCACAACTATGTCTTGTAGTTCGGTCTATGCTAATGGTGCACATCGAGGCAGCAAAGGAAAAGAAAGAACCAAGTCCACGAATTCAGACAAGAATCATTGCTGTGAAGGGGTCAAGCCAGGAAAAAACGGCATGAATGTTAGTGGGAAAGGAAAGCGATCCCAGAGTGATCTCACCAGACCAATCACGGTAATTTTGATGTAACACGAGAGATTTCGAGCATCAAAGTGTCAATTTTTCAGGCTGAGACCTCACTATGTATAGAACAGTCGGAGAATAATCACGTCACATCAGCAGCTGCTGATGAGGAAAATTGCATGTTAACAAGACATTTTTGAGGTGATTATAACCTCATGCATGAGTCAGTTCTTCAGTATTATACACTCCATGTATAGATTTAAATATGCCCCCATGACATGTATATAAGACACGATTTTAGAAAATAAGAAATGATTACTTTTTCCATTAAGGAAAAACAGATTTTCCCTCCACAAGGATATGATGTCGAGTTTATTTGTAATGGAATTTCTCTAAAAAGTCTTCCATCTTTTGAAATCTAGGCATTTATTGAAAACATCATTAACTCCAACGTGTTTAGCATCATGATTTTGCATCACCAAATATAAATATAAATCCTATTATTTTTTAAAGAAGTATATTCAAGTATTAGATGTGAATATATGGATAATGATGTTGAAATAAAAATATATTGATGTGATATTAAATAAGTTGGTATAAATATGTTACTTATATAATATGAATCTGAAATTAGGCTATTATTATAAATTCGCCCCAGATGTGTGAATTTCATAGTGTATGAATGTATCATTCTGATTCAAATGTAACTTGTAAATATATTTTAAATTTTAATAAAACATATTCCTATACCTATGAGTTTATATATGCTGTAAGTTTGAAGTAATTTTTATATCGATCAATCAATATGATATTATTACTGATGAATAAGTGTGTCATGAATAAGATTGCGAGACGAAACTGCTATTGGTACTATATAATCTTATTGAGTAGAATTTTTGTATACGGATGTTTAAAACATAATCGAAACATCATCTATGTCGGCAAATCGTGAACCTCCTAACTGCTGTATAGTAGATAGACTAGTTGAAATGTTCAAAATATTGTTATAACTTCTGAACAACTTTCAAATGTCTATTATAACGACCTAACTGGTTATTAGACAGATCCAACTCCTGATATCGGACCCAACAAACCATTAGACAGATCCTAAATTCATTACTGTCAAATATCAAAACTGAAATCTTGTCAATTCTGTCAACTGTCATCAATATTAGTATTTTTGTATTATCATAATTTTGTAACGACCGTTACAGTTCAAGTTCTTAAAATGTTTAACTTCGAGGCGGATTTAAAAAGTTTCATTAACGACTCTCTCGTGAATCTGTGTGAGGACTACCGCAGGAGGACATACAAGAAATGGATTTTCAGCAAAAAAGATGCCTGCAATGCTGATAAAGTAGCTCTTCCCCAACTGTTAACAAAACTTCAACTAATGAGTCTCTTTCCAGATGGCTGAAGCTGGTTTCATCTATACAGGAAACAAACAGGAACCAGACTCGGTCAAGTGCTTTTTCTGTGGCAAATCTTTGGATGGTTGGGAACCTAAAGATGATCCTTGGAAGGAACACTTGTCACATGCACCTACATGCAGCTTCGCCAAGTTACAGAAACCTCAGGGCCAAGTTGAGCTTGATGCTTTTTTAGAATTAAAAGAAGAGTTAATCGAAAAAACAATTGATCTTTATATGAAGGGTCTGAATGAAGAATTGGAATCATCTTCAAAGAAAATTTATGAGGAATGTTGTAAAGCAATTGAAGAATCATAAGTGCTATGACTAGTATGTGGTGTTTCTCCTTGACCAGTTCAAACCAAATATATATTTTCGAATGAATGGAATAAGTTAGAGTTGTATATATGCAAAGAAGAGTAACAAAAGAAATGGTCCTCTTGTTTTTGCTGCTGAGCTTTTTCCTGTGCCAGGGCAGTATATAGTGGATTTGTCCCCAAATGCACCTCTGTTTTCACTATCTGAATCTGCTCTGCCACTCCCTGAGTTGCATAGGTCTGTTCTACATGATCTGTAGTAGGTTCTATGGGTAGTATCTTCAATAACTTGGTTGATGTAAGTTGGTTTATCTACACAGCCTCTGGTCATGGAAGCTAATTTGTTTCGAGGGTCCTGAAGTCAAGGAACAGGAATATTATTTTCATTTGTAGATTGGATTTAAGCTATTTTGAAAATCAGTGAGCTGATATACCATGAACACATACCTTATATTCCTGTAAGATAATGATGCAATACTTTTTATTACAATCTGTAATGTCATTTTCAGCAGATCCTAGATTATCAACACAATGGGTATCTGAATCATCCTCAGTGGCAGAACATGTATAACACTTGAGAGCTAAAAAACAGATTTTTTTCTTTGTTCTTGCAATCCAAAACTCTTGAGCATATCACTGATAATTTATTATCAAATTTTCAAAAACATGGTGACCTACCTGTACTTTTGTGCATAATTAGCATTAATAAAATAAAAATAACTGTTTTCATGTTTGTTGTTCATATAATTTACAATCCTTCATTCAAGAAATATCATTCAGACTGAAATCCAACTTTGATGAAACAATCTTATCATTTTTATCTATTTATAAGATAAGTCCAATGTGAATTGATTGATGAATGAACTAATGATTGCTAGTAGGCACAAATTACTTGAGATTTTTATATTTTCATAATTTTTTTCTGGAAAATTCATCATGTAATTTAAAATTGTTTTTTGTTCTCATCTAATTGAATCTAATTAAAATTTTTGAAATCATTCAGATATAATTGATGATGAATTTATATTTTGTTGATTTTTATGCTTGCTAAATTTGGAAACCAATCAACACCACTTTGTTTCTCACTTATTTTGTGCCAAAAATGTATTTGATCTATAGTATTTATATTTTAATATGTAGTTATGACTGATACATGAATTGCTAATTTTAATAAAATTGTTTTTAGTACATAAATGTTTTTTGACAATTTCATATGATTCATCAACTCAAACTGAAGAAATATTGTGGCTACAAAGACAAATTGTGAATATAGTTAACTATTTATTCATCAAGAGTATTATGATAATTTTTACATTATCTGAGAAATCCCACATCTTGATCAGATTTAATGTGTCCCAAAGTATCCCACAGTGCTTCATCTAGTCTCTGAGCTACACTGTGCCCTAATTTCAAGCTCTCTAGTAATGTTGATGGATGCAGGGAACCAGAACCAGTCTGCAAGACAGTGCTGAATTTGTCCCCAGACACTGCAACAACAATTAATCCCAAAGAACATTGTTCTTCAGCCACACTTGGGTCCACAACACATTTTTCTCCAATTTTACACACAGTTACCTGAAAATTACATTTGTACCAAAAATGCTAAGCTCAAATTGAAATGCAAGCCTTACCATAACTGGGGCATTCCTAACATCTAGTTTTTCACAATCATAAACTTCCTCTGATACATTCAACTCTATGTTATTGCCATCTATATTCACTCTTCGCACTTTGGGTACCCTTGTATTCCAAAGGGCTGCTTTAACTGCAAGGGAAACTGCATCAAAAAGGTTTCCCCCACACTCAAGCAGGAGTATATCCACATAGAGCTTCCAACATTTCTTTCCTTTGAGGATACACAGTTTGGTCAAATCAAAGGCATGTCTTGATCTGTATGCAGAACTGAGAGTGTTGGCTATTTCTACAGCTAGGTCTTCGCCTCCTCTTCCTTCAAAATCGGGAGTAGCATTAGCAGAACTGTGGGGTTTAAACAGTGGATATCGCCCAGCTATTCAGACCTATAGACCTTTCAACAGTTTCAACTTACCAGTCGACGAAAAATTCTAGCTTGCCTTCATTGGGTCTCTCAGGAAAAGGAACGTCTATTTCGATTTTTACAGCTACTAGGACATCCGTGTTTGCTAATCTAAGGCGAGCAGATCCAAAAGCATGTAAAATAATATCAGTTTCTAATTCCATAGGTCTGTAGTCTTCACGTTCTCGTCCGTCCAACCGGAAGTTCTCCTCGACTCCGTGGAGTACAAAAGTTTTTTCTGCATCGCACAGAGACATTGCATAAATTCAAAAAAAATAAATTCAAACTCGAAAACAAACTTAACCTCTACAAACTTTTACCACCTTTTACGTTTCTTCTTCTTCTTGGTTTTGGATTTCAGACTTCACTACTTCAGAGCAGTTGATAAAAACGGAGTTGTTCGGAGCAGCACTAGTACAATTGATGAACCAACTTTTAAATTCCCGCGCTTTTATTTGTCAACACTTTGCGTCAAAAATTGAGGTTGTGTTACCGTTACCGATTTTCGTGAATTTTCCTTGGATTTTCTTGATGGCCTATGAATTGGTTTTGTTCGTGTTTTTCCATTGTGTTTCGTTATTTATTGTGAATAGTTTCAATAACAAAGTGAAATAATATGGATTTACCATATTTGGCTGAATATGCCAAATCTGGTAGAGCATCATGCAAAGGATGTAAGAGCCCTATTGGGCAAGGAGAACTGCGTATAGCTGTGATGGTCCAGGTAAACATATATCTTGCTTATTCCCCTTATACTACCCTCTCTAGATGATTCGTACCGTTATAACTACATAATAAATCCATGTATGATTTTTATTGCGTCTTTGTTTGTTAAAGTCTCCATGGCATGATGGAAAAAACGCAAATTGGCACCATTTCGAGTGTTTCTTCAAGAAACAGAGGCCGAAAACTACCGATGACATCGATCATTTTGAGGCTCTGAGACTGGAAGATCAAGATAGAATCAAAGCACGCGTAGGAGTTGCTGCTGTAGCCATTATTCCTGACAAAAAAGGCAAAAAAAGAGCCGCTGACCCCATCTCCAAACTCAAGAGTGAGGCCTTGAAGGACTTTGAAATTGAATATGCCAAATCAGGAAGAGCCATGTGTAGAGGCTGTGAAATCAAAATATTGAAAGATGAAGTTAGAATCTCCAAAAAAGACTTTGATACTGATATTGGCCGGAAATATGGGGGCCAAGCAATGTGGCACCATGTCAAGTGCTTTGCTCAAGTAAGAAGTGACTTGGGATATTTTGAATGTGGAGATAAACTACCTGGATTCCAAAATCTGAAATCTGAAGACAAGAAAAATGTCATAGCAAACATACCGTGAGGATTTTTCAAAGTGCTCTTTCAATTTTATACTATTTTTGTGATTTCAGGGCCATCAAGCAAGAAGATATACCCCCAGAGGTTAAAAAAATCAAGACAGAAGATGAAGTTGATGGGGATACAAAGGAAAAGGAGTATAGAAAACAAACTAAAATTATGTTTGAGTACAGGGATAAGCTTGATAGAGAGCTAGAGAATGGTGATATGAAAGAGTTGATATTATATAACAAACAAGACTTACCAAATCCAGCTAGTAAACAAAATGTGAGTTCAGCAGAAACATATGCTGAAATTAATACACTGAAAAGTTGCAAAAGAACATACCAAATTCATGTACTTTTCAAATTTCAAATTCTCAGAATCTCAATATTTTTTATTGATGTAGATACATGGAATATGTTTTTGGAATATTTTTAATATTGTCTAGTAACTTAGGTATTCACAACATTTCAAACTACTTTTTACCTTCCCCATAATTGAAGACATTGAATACACTGTGTCCAAGATAAGAATGAACAGCATGGGGATATCGGAAATGGTGGGTGATACAGGGTCGATTAAATTAGAGAAAAGTAGCGCATTTATGTGCCTAATAATATGCCATTTAGAAAGTTTCGATATTCCGAGTAGTTTCGGAGATATCCGGGAAAAACCGAAATTTGAGAATTTCGTTTTTATTTTCTCCTAGCTTTATTTTCGAAGGAAATGTAAAACAAATAGCACTTCGTCATGGCCACTTTTCGAGGACTACACGATAACATAAGCAGAGTTTTCGTGCGACGTTTCGTCTTTTAGAAAACATCATCAACTTTGTATTTTTATATGGGCCGAAACTAAAGTATACCCTGTATACGACTCCATTTTTCATTGTGAATACAGCAACGTATCACACAATATGGTTTCGGAACCTTTTCTCGCGCAAAATGTAATTTAGTGATTACTTAATCTGTTTTTCTTCAATTTTAGATAGGAGGCGCTGGAAAAAATGTCATATTTTGATACATGTAGTGAATTGAATAGTCCTATTTATAAAAGTATAAATTTAAACTAACCACTTGCCGGAATTATTGCGTTGTTGAATACAAAGATGAGTCGCAATATCAAAAGTTTAGTTTATAAATGTAATTGTAATGTAATAAATAACAAGGAGCTAATATGTATTACAGGAAATGAACAGAAACTTATAACAAGTGTTCAAATAACCCGCCATTATTTTCTAAGCACGAGTACGCTCGTCTCACAGACGAATTTAAAACTTGATTTAACATATCCGGAAAAATATTGTTAAAGGATTCAGTAACCAATCTTAGCAAATCTTCTTCATTCTGAAAATCATGATTAGAGTACACTTGATTCTTGATATATCCCCAAAGGAAAAAGTCTAGTGGGGTTGAGTCGGGGGATCTTGCAGGCCAGGCTGTATCACTATGAGTACCAATCCACTGTCCTGGGAATCGACGGTTCAAATAATCACGAACAATTCTAGCGTTATGTGCTGGAGCACCATCTTGTTGAAACCAGCAGCTGTGAGTAACCGCTAAAGGCAAATTATCTAGAGCGTCTTCCAAATCATTCACTAACAAATTCATGTAGGTACCGCTCTCTTGTTAAATTGTTTCGGTAGATAAAAGGCCCAATTATATTCGTACCGAGAATCCCAACCCACATATTGAAACCGAAACGATGTTGATGTCTGGGCACTTTGTGTACACGCGGATTTTGTTGTGACCAATAATGAACATTCCGCCTATTAAAAATGCCATTGTTGGTGATCATGCTTTCATCAGACCAAATTATTTTGAAAGGAAAATTTTCATCGTCTTGGCATTTTCTAGTGTACCATTCACAAAAGGTTCTTCGTCTTGCATCGTCACCTGGTCTGAGTCCATGACAAATCCTAAATTTATATGGATGATATTTATTTTTTCTTAAAATGAAGTGAGCGGTGGATCTGGCTACTCCGGTATTATCTTCAATGGTGCGAGTGGATATCTCAGGATTTTCAACAACGGCCTGTAACAGATCACGCTGACTTTCTTCATTAGATTGCTTTTGTCGGGAAACCACAGGTTTTTTAAATGATCCGTATTCTTTTAAATTGAAAACTAGCCGTCTAAATATTGATTCACCAGGTTGTCGCCTCTCTGGATACTTATTAAAGTACGCACGTTCAGCATCAATACAATTTCTATGGCACAAAATGTAACATGACTACATATCAAATTTTTCAGTATTCGAAAAGCTGCCGTTTTCCATTTTTGACACAAATTAGGTAGGTAAAGAGATGTAAAAGTAGGAACAGTAATATGTCAAATATTCTACCAAACTACACTATTATTATGACAACAGAATATTATGTTGTCATTTTTTCCAGCGCCTACTATCTAAAATTGAAGAAAAACAGATTAAGTAATCACTAAATTACATTTTGCGCGAGAAAAGGTTCCGAAACCATAGTATGTGATACGTTGCTGTATTCACAATGAAAAATGGAGTCGTATACAGGGTATACTTTAGTTTCGGCCCATATAAAAATACAAAGTTGATGATGTTTTCTAAAAGACGAAACGTCGCAGAAAAATTTTGCTTATGTTATCGTGTAGTCCTCGAAAAGTGGCCATGACGAAGTGCTATTTGTTTTACATTTCCTTCGAAAATAAAGCTAGGAGAAAATAAAAACGAAATTCTCAAATTTCGGTTTTTCCCGGATATCTCCGAAACTACTCGGAATATTGAAACTTTCTAAATGGCATATTATTAGGCACATAAATGCGCTACTTTTCTCTAATTTAATCGACCCTGTATCACTTACCGTTTCCGATATCCCCATGCTGTTCATTCTTATCTTGGACACAGTGTATAACTATATTGCTCCAATAAAATAATCAAATAGAAACAGTTTTCAATCTAACTTTTCAGGGGCTCCTCTGAATAATTATGTTGCAGTCTTCTGAACATTGGAACCCCATAGAAACGATTTTTTTCCATGCTTGATAGGATTTTCGTAAAATGATAAGACAATTATTGTTTTTTAATGATGAATAAACTTTATTATTAAAATACTGTTCAGCTGTTGGATCAGCTGGCAGATCTGATGACTTTTGGCCAAATCGCCCGCTGCAAAACTTGCAATGGGGGCCAATTGGTGTACTCCAAGGGTGGCTACACCTGCACTGGCGACCTTACAGAGTGGACCAAGTGCACAGAATTCGTCAAAATTCCGAAGAGAAAGCCCTTCAAAGTGCCCAAAGACTTGAAAAAGAAGTACCTCTTCTTGAAGGAGTACACTTTTGTGGCCAGAACCAGGGTGATCAAGGAAGTTGCACCCACCAACAGGGTGAAAAAAGAAGAGGGAGATGCAGAGTGAGTATATTCATCATATATATCACAAAATTCGTCTGCCATCTTGAATCTCCGATTCTGAAACTTCTCCCACATTCCTCTTTTGAATCGAATCGGACCATTTTCACAAAATTCGTGTGCCATATCGTAGTCGCCATCTTGAATTTATAAATTTTGACAAGAAAATTATAATCTCCTACCCCGAAAACCCCCGCATATCAATTTTGGAGCGATTCGCACCGCAATGAAAAAACTTGTTCGTCATATTGGAGCCGCCATCTTGAATTTGAGAATTCTGACTGAGAATTCATAATCTCTGACCCTGAAAACCCCCATGTTTCAAATTTGAATCGATTCGGACCATAATCACGAAACTCGTCCGCCATATTGAATGGGTGAATTTTGATAAAAAATTCATAATCTCCGATCCTCGAAATTCCCGCATACCAAATTTGAGACGAATCGCACCATAATTACAAAACTCGTCCGCCATCTTGTTGCCGTCATATTGAGTTTATGCATTTTGATATGAAATAATAATATCCGACTCCTTACAATTTCATCCGCCATCTTGGAGCTTCCATATTGAATTTATGAATTTTGACAAAACATCAATTGTCTGCCATCTTGGCACCGCCATCTCAAGACCGACAGATTGAATTTATAAATTTTGATGAAATATCCATATTCTTATAATAATAATCATAATCACACAACTCGTCCGCCATCTTGGCACCGCCATCTTGGAGCCGCCATATTGAATTTATGAATTTTGACATGAGATTCATATTCTTCGACCACGAAAACTCACACCAACAAATTTGAAAACAAATCGAATAATGATTACACAACTCGTCCGCCATCTTGGCACCGCCATCTTGTAGCCATCATATTGAATTTATGAATTTTGACATGAGATTCATGAACTCCAATCACAAAAACCCCCACAAATCAATTAAAACACGAATCGAATCATAATCACACAACTAGTCCGCCATTTTGACACCGCCATCTTGAAGTCGCCATTATGAATTTTTTAATTTCGACATAAAATTAACATTTTTCGACCCCGAAAACTTCCACATACCAATTTCAAAAGGAATCGAATCAGAATCACACAACTCGTCCGACATCTTGATATCGCCACCTTGGAACCGCCACCTTGGAACCGCCATATTGGCACCGCCATCTTGAAGCCATCATATTGATTTTATCAATTTTGACATGAGATTCATGAACTCCAATCACAAAAACCCCCACAAATCAATTCGAACACGAATCGAATCATAATCACACAACTAGTCCGCTATTTTGGCACCGCCATCGTGGAGTCGCCATGTTGAATTTTTGAATTTCGACATAAAATTTACATTTTTCGACCACGAAAACTTCCACAAATCAATTAGAACACGAATCGAATCATAATCACACAACTAGTCCGCCATTTTGGCACCGCCATCTTGGAGTCGCCATGTTGAATTTTTGAATTACGACATAAAATTAACATTTTTCGACCCCGAGAACTCCCACATACCAATTTCAAAACGAATCGAATCATAATCACACAACTCGTCCGCCATCTTGGAGCGGCCATATTGAATTTCGCGAATTTTCCCTCCAAGACCTCGCGTGAAAAGAGCCCTGCCCCCCCTCTACGACATGGAGTTCGTGGTGTTGGGCAAGCCGGCCAGGGGCAAGGAGGAGATCAAGAAGGCGGTGGTGTCGATGGGCGGCAAAGTGATCACCAGGATAAGCGGCACGGTGATGGCCGTCATCTCGACCGTCGAGGAGGTGGAGAAGATGGGCAGCAGGATGCAGGAGGCGGAGAGCGAGCAGGTGCACGTGGTGGGCGAGGAGTTTTTGGACGAGGCGGCGAAGAGTGCCGGAAATATACCCGATTTGGTGATAAAGAAGAGTATCTGCAATTGGGGGTCGGATGTGAGTAGGATGGGGGGACCTTTGGGAAAAACATCGGTACAAAATATTCCTAATTATTTTGACGATGTTTCTGATATTTTGTTGTCGACACTTCCATTGTCACAGCTTCTCAAAGCTTTTTGGAACATTCCCAAAAGTTCGAAGGTACTAAGGAAAACTCCAAATTCCCTAGAAATATTCTGAATCTGTTGTAATTCAAAATTGTTCTTCACCTGGATTAGTTGCTGCAAATTATAATGAAATTTTATGTGGATTCCGAAGTTTTTCGAATGTTCAAAAGAAACACTGGGAAAACTTGAACAGTGGGAAAACTTTAGGAAACACGGGGGAAAAACTCCAAAACAAAATATTTCTCAAGAGTTTCGACCTTGTTTTGACAATTTTTCTAATATTCTGCTGCCAACTTTCCTATGTTTTCAAAAGCTCTTTGGGATATTCCTGCAATAATGATTATTATTATGTACCAAATACTCAGGAATATTCCAAAAAGTTCTAAAATACTAAGGAAAACTCCAAATTCCCTAGAAATATTCTGAATCTGTTGTAATCCAAAATTGTTCTTCACCTGGATTAGTTGCTGCAAATTATAATGAAATTTTATGTGGATTCCGAAGTTTTTCGAATGTTCAAGAGAAACACTGGGAAAACTTGAAGAAACAGTGGGAAAACTTTAGGAAACACGGGGGAAAAACTCCAAAACAAAATATTTCTCAAGAGTTTCGACCTTGTTTTGACAATTTTTCTAATATTCTGCTGCCAACTTTCCTATGTTTTCAAAAGCTCTTTGGGATATTCCTGCAATAATGATTATTATTATGTACCAAATACTCAGGAATATTCCAAAAAGTTCTAAAATACTAAGGAAAACTCCAAATTCCCTAGAAATATTCTGAATCTGTTGTAATCCAAAATTGTTCTTCACCTGGATTAGTTGCTGCAAATTATAATGAAATTTTATGTGGATTCCGAAGTTTTTCGAATGTTCAAGAGAAACACTGGGAAAACTTGAAGAAACAGTGGGAAAACTTTAGGAAACACGGGGGAAAAACTCCAAAACAAAATATTTCTCAAGAGTTTCGACCTTGTTTTGACAATTTTTCTAATATTCTGCTGCCAACTTTCCTATGTTTCCAAAAGCTCTTTGGGATATTCCTGCAATAATGATTATTATTATGTATCAAATACTCAGGAATATTCCAAAAAGTTCTAAAATACTAAGGAAAACTCCAAATTCTTGAAAAAAAATTTCTATATGTTGTAATGCAAAATTTTTTTTCACCTGCAAAGTTGCTGCCAATTCTAATGAACATTTATGTCGATTCCGAATGTTCAGAACTTTAGGAAGAGCTGGGAAAACTCCAGGTAACTTCGGGAAAAACTTGAAATCGAAATATTTCTTAGAATTTTGATGATGTTTTAAATATCTTGTTGTCGACCTTCTCATTGTTACAGCTTTGAAAGCATTTTAGAGTATTTCAACAACTATCTAATTTTCAGGAATACTCCCGAAAGTTCGAGAATGATAACAAAGTGCTAAAGAAACCTCCAAAATTCCTAAAATTTTCAAATCTGTTTGTTGTAATTTCAATTTTTTCTTCACCTGGTTAGTTACTGCATATTCTAATAATATTCAATGTGGATTTCGGAATGTTTTGAACTTTAGAAAACTCTGGGCAAATCTTCAGAAAACTTTGGGAAAAACTTCAAAACAAAAGATTTCTCGAAATTTTATGGTTCTTTCTCTGTTTCTGATTCTGTTTGTTGTACCTTCAAATTTTTCTTGTGTGGATTCTCAAGATTTTCGAATATTCAGGATTCTAGGAAACCCTGGGGAAAACTTAAAGAAATGCTGGGGGGAAACTTCAGGAAACTTTGGGAAGAACTTCTCAACAAAAAATGTCTCGAGAGTTTTGACCATATTTCTAATAAATTGTGGTCATTTTTCTAGACTCTCAAATCTTCAGGAATGATCCCAAAAGTTTGAGAATGATATAAAATGCTAAAGAAAGCTCCAAACGTACAAAAAGTTGCTGTAATTTCCCGAGATATTCTCTGAAAATCCTGTGGAATTTTCATTCATAAGTTGGAAAATTCCCCAATGAAAAGGTTCGGTAACAGTCCCACACTCATTGAAACTCCAAAAATGTTTCTCAAGCTTGAAAAATGCCACAAAAACACCACGGGAAAACCGCAAAACCCCGATCATAAACAAGAAAACCCTCCCTCAGCCCAACACCAGACTACCACCCGAACCGTCCACCAGCCACAAGTCGAAGTCGCGCAGCATCTACACCAAATCGGTGCCGAGCAAGGTGACCTTGAAGCTGAAGGGCGGCATGGCCGTCGACCCCGACTCCGGTCTGGAGCACGTGGCGCACGTCTACCAGAGCGGCGATGACAAGTACTCGGTCGTTTTGGGCCTCACCGACATCCAGACCAAGAAGAACAGCTACTACAAGCTGCAGCTGCTCGAGGCGGACGGCGGACGCAAGTACTGGCTGTTCAGGTCGTGGGGACGCATCGGCACCACCATCGGAGGTGAGGCGGGTGATAATAGTAGTGGAGAAATATCGGTTCATCGATAATATTTATTATATCGATGATTTTTATAAGGATTGATAATAATACAGTTGAAAATGCATCGATAATATTGCTAATTTAGATACTATCGATGATTTCGATAATAATAGAGTGAAAAATTCATCGATATTATTGATAATTTGGATAATATCGATGATTTCGATAATAATAGAGTGAAAAATTCATCGATATTATTGATAATTTAGTTAATATCGATGATTTCGAAGATTATGCATTTGAAAATCCATCGATATTATTGATAATTCAGGTAACATCGATGATTTCGATAATACTAGAGTGAAAAATTCATCGATATTATTGATAATTCAGGTGATATCGATGATTTCGATAATACTAGAGTGAAAAATTCATCGATATTATTGATAATTTAGATAATATCGATGATTTCGAAGATTATGTATTTGAAAATCCATCGATATTATTCATAATTTAGATAATATCAATGATTTCGATAACAATAGAGTGGAAAATTCATCGATATTATTGATAATTTAGGTAATATCGACGATTTCGAT
Organism: Chrysomela aeneicollis; assembly: GCA_029955515.1. Taxonomy (NCBI): domain Eukaryota; kingdom Metazoa; phylum Arthropoda; class Insecta; order Coleoptera; family Chrysomelidae; genus Chrysomela; species Chrysomela aeneicollis. Next base: position 13,794,374 of record JARUHQ010000018.1, on the reverse strand, counting down.
AATAATAGAGGGAAAAATGTATCGATATTATTCATAATTTAGATAATATCGATGATTTCGAAGATTATGTATTTGAAAATCCATCGATATTATTGATAATTTAGATAATATCGATGATTTCGATAACAATAGAGTGAAAAATTCATCGATATTATTGATAATTTGGATAATATCGATGATTTCGATAATAATAGAGTGAAAAATGCATCAATATTATTGATAATTCAGATAATATCGATGATTTCGAAGATTATGTATTCGAAAATCCATCGATATTATTGTTAATTTAGATAATATCGATGATTTCGATAATAGAGTAAAAAATTCATCGATATTATTGATAATTAAGGTAATATCGACGATTTCGATAATAGTAGAGTGAAAAATTCATCGATATTATTGATAATTTAGATAATATCGATGATTTAGAAGATTATGTATTTGAAAATCTATCGATATTATTGATAATTTAGATAATATCGATGATTTCGATAATAATAGAGTGGAAAATCCATCGATATTATAGATAATTTAGATGATATCGATGATTTCGATAATAATGCAGTTGGAAATTGATCGATATTATTGATAATTTAGATAATATCGATGATTTCCAAGATAATGCATTTGAAAATTCATCGATATTATTGATAATACAGATAATATCGATGATTTCGGTAATAATAGAGTGGAAAATTTCGCGATATTATTGATAATTCAGATAATATCTATGATTTCGAAGATTATGCATTTGAAAATCCATCGATATCATTGATAATTTAGATAATATCGATGATTTCCAAGATAATGCATTTGAAAATTCATCGATATTGTTGATAATACAGATAATATCGATGATTTCGGTAATGATAGAGTGGAAAATTCATCGATATCATTCATAATTTAGATAATATCTATGATTTCGAAGATTATGCATTTGAAAATCCATCGATATTATTGATAATACAGATAATATCGATGATTTCGGTAATAATAGAGTGGAAATTTCATCGATATTATTCATAATTTAAATAATATCTATGATTTCGAAGATTATGCAATTGAAAATCCATCGATATTATTGATAATTCAGATAATATCGATGATTTCGATAATAATACAGTTGGAAATTGATCGATATTATTGATAATTTGGATAATATCGATGATTTCGATAATAATGCAGTTGGAAATTGATCGATAATATTGATAATTTAGATGATATTATTGATAATTTAGATAATATCGATGATTTCGATAATAATGCAGTTGGAAATTGACCGATAATATTGATAATTTAGATGATATCGATATTATTGATAATTTAGATAGTATCGATGATTTTGATAATGATACAGTTGAAAATATATCGATATTATTGATAATTCAGATAATATCGTTGATTTCTGAATTATTTCGATAAATTTTCTCATCACCGACATTTCTAAATCGACATTACCAAATCACTATTTCAATGATCTAAGGCAACAAAACGGACCCGATGGCTTCGCTGCAGCTGGCCCAGCATCAATTCATGGACCACTACGAGGAGAAGACAGGCAACGCGTGGCAGAGGCGGCACAAGTTCGTCAAAGTGCCTGGCAGGATGTACCCCATCGACGTCGACTACGGCGAAGAGGAGTCCCAGAAGTTGGACATTGTGCAGTCCGAGTCGAAACTGGCGCAGCCCGTGCAAGATTTGATTCGCATGATTTTCGACGTCAACTCCATGAAGAAGCTCATGTTGGAGTTTGAGTTGGACACTGAGAAGATGCCTTTGGGTTAGGGGAATTTGTTTTATGGTGTGGGTACAGGAAGTTGCAGAGTTTAAGGAAAAGTGTTTCTTGCCGTTACAGTTTTCCACGCATTTCTAGCGTTGTTTTGAGTGTTATCAAAAACAGTGAAAGCTTCCTCAAAACAACTTTCTGAGCTCTTTAAAATGGTGTTAACGAATTTCCAGTCCGACATTTTCTTTTTCGAAGATTTTGAAGAAAAGTGTTTCTCACCGTAACAGTTTTCCACGCTTTTCTAGCGTTATTTTGAGAGTTATCAAAAGAAGTGAAAACTTCCTAAAAGCAACATTCTGAGCTCTTTAAAGTGGCGTTAACAAATTACCAGACTAACATTTTCCTTTTCCGAGGATTTTGAAGAAAATTGTTTTTCACCATAAAAGTTTTCCACGCATTTCTAGCGTTGTTTTGAGTGTTATCAGAAACATTGTAAGCTTCCTCTTAGCAACTTTCTGAGCTCTTTAAAATGGCGTTAACAAATTTCTAGTCCGACATATTCTTTTTCCGAGGATTTTGAAGAGAAGTGTCACCGTTTTCCATACATTTCTAGCGTTATTTTGAGAGTTTTCAGAAACAAAACCGAGGCTCCAACTGCAACTTTTTGAGCTCTTTAAAATTACATCAACAAATTTCCAGTTTGACGTTTTCTTTTTGGAGATATTCAAAGAAAAGTTTTTATCACCGTAAGAGTTTTCCACACATTTCTAGCGTTATTTCGAGAGTTATCAGAAACAAAAACTACGCTCTTACTGCAACTTTTTGAGCTCTTTAAAATGGCGTTAACAAATTTCTAGTCCGACATATTCTTTTTCCGAGGATTTTGAAGAGAAGTGTCTCACCGTTTTCCATACATTTCTAGCGTTATTTTGAGAGTTTTCAGAAACAAAACCGAGGCTCCAACTGCAACTTTTTGAGCTCTTTAAAATTACATCAACAAATTTCCAGTTTGACGTTTTCTTTTTGGAGATATTCAAAGAAAAGTTTTTATCACCGTAAGAGTTTTCCACACATTTCTAGCGTTATTTCGAGAGTTATCAGAAACAAAAACTACGCTCTTACTGCAACTTTTTGAGCTCTTTAAAATGGCGTTAACAAATTTCTAGTCCGACATATTCTTTTTCCGAGGATTTTGAAGAGAAGTGTCTCACCGTTTTCCATACATTTCTAGCGTTATTTTGAGAGTTTTCAGAAACAAAACCGAGGCTCCAACTGCAACTTTTTGAGCTCTTTAAAATTACATCAACAAATTTCCAGTTTGACGTTTTCTTTTTGGAGATATTCAAAGAAAAGTTTTTATCACCGTAAGAGTTTTCCACACATTTCTAGCGTTATTTCGAGAGTTATCAGAAACAAAAACTACGCTCTTACTGCAACTTTTTGAGCTCTTTAAAATGGCATCAACAAATTTCCAGTCGGACGTTTTCTTTTTCCGAGGATTTTGAAGAGAAGTGTCTCACCGTTTTCCATACATTCCTAGCGTTATTTTGAGAGTTTTCAGAAACAAAACCGAGGCTCCAACTGCAACTTTTTGAGCTCTTTAAAATTACATCAACAAATTTCCAGTTTGACGTTTTCTTTTTGGAGATATTCAAAGAAAAGTTTTTATCACCGTAAGAGTTTTCCACACATTTCTAGCGTTATTTCGAGAGTTATCAGAAACAAAAACTACGCTCTTACTGCAACTTTTTGAGCTCTTTAAAATGGCATCAACAAATTTCCAGTCGGACGTTTTCTTTTTCGAGATATTCGAAGAAAAGTGTTTCTCACCATAACAGTTTTCCACACATTTCGTGCGTCATTTTGAAAGTTATCAGGGAATAGTGATACTCTCCTGATACCACTTTTTGAGCTCTTTAAGATGGCATTGACAAATTTCCAGTGATACGCTTTCATTTTCGAGATTTTTCATGAAAAGGGTTTCTCGCCGTTTCAGTTTTCCACCCATATCTAACGTTATATTGAGAATTATCAGATGAAAGTTCAAACTCTCTTGTTGCTACTTTTTGAGCTTTTTGAAATAGCATTAACAAATATCCAGTTGGACATTTACATTTTCTAAATTACTGAAGAAAATTGATTCTCGCTGTTTCAGTATTCCATTAAAAGTGTTGCGATTTTAGTTTAGACGAGAATAAGGTGAAAACCAAAATCGTGTGAAACGCTTTCTTGCAAATATCTCGAGAACTAACACCAATCAACTTTTACAAAATCAATATAAAAGGTTTTGAAATCACGCAATTTTTTCCTACCCAATTGACTTTCTGATACCCCAAAATATTTTTTGAAGCAACAAGCGGTTCAAAATGTCTATATTTTCCAGGTAAGTTGAGTAAATCCCAAATTCAAAAAGCCTTTGGGGTGCTGAGCGAATTGCAAACATTGGTAAACAATAACGGCGAACATGCCAGGTTTATTGACGCTACAAATAGATTCTACACTTTCATTCCACACTCGTTTGGTATTGATGATCCTCCTATTTTGAAGGACCCGGAAATAATCAAAGTAAGTGAGAAAAAAAAATTTCTATTTTTTTTTTTATTCAGCGAATATTTTCAAAGACATGCTAATATTCAAGTGGGTGATTCTTTGATACATTCAAGGAAAAAACTTCCCATAAACGTATGTCCTAAAAGTCTTAACTTTTGAGATACTGGGTGATAAAATTTTGAAGAAAAATCAGTTTTTTAATTATAACTGAGATAATATTCTAGACATCTTTATAAAATTTGGTACATGTCTTCTATGCATCAAGGTGCATTTTGTGATGCACGAAATCTTTCATTTTCTCTACCAGTGGCGTCCGTACGGGTTTTGCATTGAATATTTTTGGAGAAAAAAATACTACGCCACTGCTTACTTCCAAAATAAATATACTTTCAAATTCTTTCAAGATCCTCATTCATTATTGAGCAAATTTGATCTCATGGATTTTCTTTGTCCGACGCATTGTTTTCGCTTAAAAAATAAAAATCATTTTACTTCAGGATCTATTCCTCAAAAATCTGATGCTACGTGGAAATGTTTGTGCATCGACTGAAAGCAAATCAAGAGATCAGATTTGTTCCAAAATGAATGAGAATCCAAAAAATATGTACCAAATTTCATAAAGATGTCTAGAATATTATCTCAGGTATTATAAAAAAAACTGATTTCTTTCAAAATTTTATCACTCTGTATCTCAAAAGTTAAGACTTTTGCGACATACGTTCATAGGAAGTTTTTTTTCTTGAAATATTAGCATGTCTTTAGGGAACACCCTGTATACACAGTTTCTTGATGGCTGAGTTTTTTTTAGCAAAAACTGGAGATGTTGGACAGTTTGATGGAATTGGAAATCGCCTACAATCTGATGAAATCCTCTGGATCGGAACACACGGTAGACAGCTACTACCAACAGCTCAACACTGAAATATCCGTGTTGGATAAAACTGGCGAGGAATATGCAATCATACAGGAATATGTGAAAAACACTCATGCAGAGACTCACAGCAACTATGAGTTGATCATCGACGAAGTTTATACTGTCAAACGTCAAGGTAACATATTCATAAAATCAGAAAATATATGAGAAAGGGCGACAATTTCAACAGTGGACTCTGTGAAAAGTGTCAAAAAATCCACTTCAATGTTGTTGAAGTCTTTGAAAAACCTGGAAAAGTCGATAACTTCAAGGGCTCCGAGAACTAGGAAGTTTTTAATCTGTGTTAGTTTTTGCTTTAATTACTAATATTTTTAAGAATAACTCGAAAAACCATACTTTTAAAATCCAGACAGAACAAAGTAAGAAAAAAAATTTCGAGAATAAAAAGAACTGCAAATCCTGAAATGCAAGTTTTCAACGAGAGAAAAATTTCAAGGATAAAAAAATTTACTGCAAAAGTTTCTTAAAACCTAGAAGAGAGATTTTTAAAAGAGGGTTTCAGAAGCTACGGAATTCTACACTGTGTTTGATTTTTTCTAAGACAACCTAATATTCTTGAAAATACTCTAAAATACTCAAAATCTTCAAGTATCTATCAAAAATTTCAAAATGAGGCTCCAAGAGCTTAAGAATTCTATCTGCTAGATAGACAAACCGAATAAGATCAGACTTGGAAAAGTCAAGAATTTCTAGATGATTTTCAAGTCCTAGCTTCCCGGAAAAGTCAGGAAAAAAGTAACTTGGCGAAGTTCTCCACCTGCAAGTAACGTTTTTTTTTTTCAAGAATGCGATATTCTTATATTACCAAGTTACTGAAAATTCCTCATGATTTGAATCGGCTGATTTCTTCAATTTCAATCGTGTATGAAAACAAATTATAAATTGCAGCAAAAAAAAGTCGCCGAAGCAGATAACACGATAGTTCATGCAATTAACTTACATTTCTTAATATTCTTTGTCTAAATCATCAATTTCACTGACTATTCACTATTATATTGAAATTCAATCCAATAATTCATACATCCAACAGAAAAGAAGGAAAAATGATTCTCATAGATTGAAAAAGAATTACCCTGACCAGGGATCGAACCTGGGCTGGCGGCTTGAGAAGATGCGCTTTGAACCCGTTGGCTATTGAGGCTACTTGAAAACTTATGTCTATCCCACAGTTATGATACGTCATGAACCAAAAAGACACAGTCAAACTAATTTTTGCTTTATATTCAACGGACTGGGGTATTTCGAGAAATACGACAAGTTTAGGATACTTATTTTGATATATTAAGCAATCTATCATATGATAATTCATACATTTCCTCGATTTCTCTGGTAGGAGGTTTAAATTCACAATGTTTGCACTTTCTGCAACTGTTTCTATTATTTTCCATCATGCAACAGAATGGTGAGTTAGTTTTCAACAATGATGGATGCGAGCGCAAATATGCTGTCACTTGATGACATTATTTCCGCGCACGAGCGGCAATGCTGTCACTCAATGACATTCCTTGGAAAACGACAACATAAGGTCTGTTCGCTGTTTATGCATGAAATTTATATTGTACACTACATTTTCTTACACCAACTGGTCGTTGTAGATGAGTGTAGTGAAGTGGAGTGTAATTAGTTCAACATCTGTTCGGAGCTTTTATTCTGCTTTATGCTCATCCTAGGATTTTGATTTGGAGGTTATGCTTATAATTATTTTGTATTTATTTATGGCTTGTGGATCTCTTTTGAATGCATCGAAAATGCACAGTGATGATTTAATAATAGAGAATATCATTGCGAATTCGGACGATGAATTGCTGACAAGTTCATCTGACGAGGATCAATCAATGGCATTGATGTCAATTCTTTTGATGCTTTCGTAAATGGGGACAAAAGATTCCCAGGTAACAAATATAACCATCACTTTGTCGAAGAAGTTGTTTTTTTTTTCAAAATATATCATTATATACATCTACCTCATATTATCCAATATCCATTTGCACTACACTTATCACACCTCCTCTAAATCGATTGTAACACCTGGTTTTTTCGTGCTACAACATTTTAACAACGAAAATAGTGTAAGTGTACACGAGAAATCACCGAACGGTATCAGTGTTACACAATCTACTATTCTGTACAATAGTGTAGTTAATGGAGACACAGCAAACGGACCTTTTGTGTTGAGATCTGAAAGCGTACTTTGTTAACCGTTTGTAGATAAAGTTGACATTCCTCTGAAAAAAAAAAAAAAAAAAAAAAAAAAAAAAAAAAAAAAAAAAAAAAAAAAAAAAAAAAAAAAAAAAGGCTCATTCCTTAGGCGAGGAGCGGCGCTTCAAGCCGTTCCGCAAGCTGCCCAACCGCCGGCTGTTGTGGCACGGCTCGCGCGTCACCAACTACGCGGGCATCCTGTCGCAGGGGCTGCGCATCGCGCCCCCCGAAGCCCCCGTCACCGGCTACATGTTCGGCAAGGGCGTCTACTTTGCCGACATGGTCTCCAAGTCGGCCAACTACTGCTGCACCAGCGCGGGCAGTCCCAAGGGGCTGTTGATGCTCTGCGACGTCGCGTTAGGAAACGTGAGTATCATTTAAAAAAAACAAAAAAAAAAAAAAAAAAAAAAAAAAAAAAAAAAAAAAACAAACCGCTAACCACTAAGAAACATTTTTTATCCAAGGCCCCAAGAAGTGTTTTCGGATATTTCACTTTAATTTTTTTACTTTAAAAAAAAACCTGAAAACTGCTTCATAAACCATACACTAGGAAACCTATCTTGGTTTGAGATATTTCCTAATTCATTTATTTTGAAATGAAAAATACAATGTGTTTGTTTGTAAAGGAATCAATTTTCATTTCTATCATGAGTATGTTGAGAAATTTCAGCCTGGGAATCTTGGAGGATGCGGTATAAGAGTCAGAAAATCGGTTCAATGGACTAAACCAAGACGCTGTCAAATCAAATTCAAGATGGATACCTTGAGGCATACAAACCGAGTTTGAGTGCATTAGAACTCTAGCTATTTGAACCTTGTGATTTTAATTTGAAATGAGTTTTAACTCCAGAACTAATTTAAACATTCATTTGTGTGTTTAGACTATATTGTGATTTGTGAATTTTCTCATAAAATTGAAGATAAAACTACAAAAACATGCCACATACTTGTTGTGTTGTTAAGTGTGGGAGTCGAGGAAATCGTGATGATGTGAAGTTTTTCAATATACCCAGTGTACTACATTTTGCACACAAAACAGAATTGAATGAACTCTCAAAAATCCCAAGAGAAAGATGGTTGAGAGCAATCAAAAGAAAAGATATCACAGAAGTTAAACTAAAGTATGTTAAAGTATGTGCTAAACATTTTTTGAACGGTAAAAAATTACATAACTTTTCATGAAGGTATTTGTTGCAAAATGTGGTTTCAAATTTTAGGAAAACCAGCTGCTTTAACTGATCCATCAGAGTGAAAGGATCGATGCCTTGAATGACTCTGATAACAGATAATCACTTTTATTATCACAAGCCATTGTATTCACTTTTGAAACCTTCAAAGGAAATTCAAAGTATAAACACAAAAAAACATGTAATCAAATAGACTAAACACTCCGTATATGTGTTCTGGATTGGCTTATGATTGGCTTGTTAGATAAAAGTTGTCATTTTTTATATATTTGAAAGAAAGTGACTCCCACGATTTCTTTTTCCATAATTTTTTACGTTATTTCAAAGCCTATCGAAAAACAGCGTATCATCGACAAAAAATGATGAAAACTGTTGAAGTAACGTCAAAAATACGTTAAAACGATGTTAAAAGAATCGGAAAGCTGCCTCAAACTGTATGAATGAAAAATTTGTCTCCGGTTTTCGACAACTTCGTTGTCACTAAAATGAAAGTCTGTTTCTCTGCAACTGTAGAAATCAGTAACAACAATGATAAAATAATAACTTTTTGTTGATTGAAAAATTGCCATAAAATGTACGAAATGTGAAATATATTGAATTTGCGCGTCTTTCATCCAATAAAACCATCTTCCTAGCATCAACCGTCATGCTGTGCATCATTATCTGCGCTACACTGTATGAATTTTAATACATTTAGTGATGAATTAGCAAAACTTACTATATTAGTTTTTCATATCTATCCAAGGGAGCAAATCGAAAATCTCAGAAACGGTGGATGATAAAAGGTCGGTTGAATCAGGTGAAAATTGAGCATTTTTGAGTCCTTCCGCTCTTTTCGCAGAATTTGATAATCTGTATTCGTTTTATAAATATTCGAGGAAAAAGTGTTAAACACTATTTTAGTTTTCATAATTTTTCTTGTTATTTTGAATCTTATCAGAAAAAATAATCAGTGTGTAAAAACAAAAACAGGTAATCAACTTCTAGAGAACTACATAAAGGGTTTCAAAATTGCACAATTTTCAGCTGATTTAACCAATTTCCTTACTTCTTCTATTTCCAAGTTACTCCACAATATATTAATTGACAAGTTCAGCCAGCTTTCAGAGAGAAAAATATGTTTGCTGTCATCAAGATTGCAACTTAATAACAAAAATGCTATGATTGCGACGTAAAAAAAGAGAAGAACTCTAATAACACATTTATAATGTGTTTGGAATTATTAGCTAACAATACTTACAAAATATTCTAAATAATCGGAATAACGAAAACAAACTACAAGAAAAACAAACCAATTATATACAGGTTATATAAGTCTTCTTTTTTACGTAGCAATCATAACATTCTCATTATTTAAAGTTGCAATCTTGACGTCAAAGACTACTAGGGCAGACATATTTTTTCTTTCTCAAAGCTGGCTGAACTTGTCAATTTTTTATACATTCAATGACGAAACTATGGTTTTTCCAGATCTATGAAAGACAGCAGGCCGAGTACATCGAGAAGTTGCCCAAAGGTATGCACAGTTGCAAGGGTATGGGTAAGACCCAACCAGATCCAAAAGTGGTCAAGAAAATCGAGGACATTGAGGTGCCCCTGGGAAAAGGCGTGAAAAATCCCGCTGCCGGAAAATCTTCTCTGCTCTACAACGAGTATCCTTTATCTACCCCATTTTCCGTTGATTTTTTCATTTATTTATTGACTTGTCTTCATAAACTGACTTGCCCAATTAATTTCAGATACCAACGCCAGGAACTTCACTGGAGATTTGCTGTCAAACTTCATTTTTAGTTTATGTTAATGTTGAAAATTGTGGTTTTCCTTAACAGTTTGTTCCAGATATATCGTTTACGATATCGCCCAAGTTAACGTCAAGTATCTGCTGAAAATGCATTTCAAATACAAGTTTTGAGTGGCTTCAAGGTACATCACTACCAGTTGAAGAAACATCACTTATACCTGTTTATGTTACCCGAGTTGTTTTTGTTACTTTAGCTAGATATGACGTACTTCAGTTTTATGTTCAAACCATTTGTTTTTCGTGAATAAAAATCATGCTTTTGCAATGTTCTCTTTGATTTACATGGAGTAGCTTACACATTATTACAAATTGAAAACGCCATGATATTGAACGAGGGATCGAAATCAAAAAAAAATATCTCGTCTTGTCTAATTGACAAGTTCAGCCAGCTTCGAGAGAAAAACAATATTCCGCCCTAGTGTTGTCTTTGTCATCAAGATTGCAACTTGAAATAACGAAAATGTTATAATTTCGACGCAAAACAAGGGAGGAAATCTAAAAACACAGTTATAATGTGTTTGGAATCATCAGCTAACAATGTTAACAAAACATTCTAAATAATCGGAATAACGAAAACAAACCAATTATATACAGGTTATATAAGTCTTCTTCTCTTTTACGTCCCAGTCATAACATTTTTTATCTTCTTAGTTGCAATCTTGATGACAAAGACAATAACACTAGGGCAGACATATTTTTTCTCTCTCAAAGCTGGCTGAACTTGTCAATCCAAAATCAAACACAGTTAGAACTTCAAAGTGTCAAACTTTCTTAACAATTTGTTTTTTTCCCGAATAAAAACTAATTTAAACGGTATTACTTCGTTCATTAGTTTGCGTCTTCTTTTCAAATTATGTATTTTTGTAAAAAAAAAACGATTTTTTAAAGATACTGTATCATGTAAATAAAGCATTACCATACCTGTTTATAAGCACTTTTCTTCTCTGAACCACTCAAGAATCACTCCTTGAATTTTGGCCACGTACTTCTAACACCTTGTATAATGTTTGAGTAAGATTTATTATTATCATCACTCCCTTATGAGGCGTTGGAAAAAGCACCACTACCTACTGTTGCCTAGCAACAGTGGCTGGAAAACTGTATCCATGACGATGCAAAATTTGTTGACACTGAAAAGTGTCCATATAGAGTGACATGTTTGGCCAATAGCTCTCATTCAAATCAATTTTTTTTTAGAATGTATGAAGCCGAGCTAGAGGGAGACGTGAAGGAACTGAAAATAAAGTCAATCATAGGATTCGACGGTAAGAAAGCTTGTGGAAAACTCAAAATAAGAGCTCCGTTTTGATGACATCCCCCCCGAATAATAGGCAGCACGAATAACGGCCTAATAGTCCACCCAAATGGCAAATACATTCTGTATCCTCTGGGCAACAAAGTGGCAGTGCAGGAGTGGAGCACCAAGAAGCAGAGGTTCTTGGTGGGTCACACCAACATCATCTCCTCCATAGCCGTTTCGAAGTCTGGGAAGTATGTAGCTAGCGGCCAAATTAATCACATCGGATTCAAGGTGAAGAAACGGTTCGAATATTTGGTTTTTTTTGTAGTTGTAAAAATACACTTTTTCTACACGGCTTTCTCAGAAATTGATTGTTTTCACTGTTTTTAAAATCATTGAAGCAAAATCATAGTCAGAATAGTACGAATAAAATTCATTCATCATCTTAAAATATATATTTAGTACTCACTATGATTCATTATATGATTCGATACTATACTGTATATTAACTCAACTGAACACGAGACACAACACCAAACTCTTCACCAAACGCCGCTCGATCTCAATTCCCTGAGAATAATGCTACTCCCTACTCCATATTCAATACATGACTGACTGCTCGTCTGTAAACCACATTCTCCTTAGAAAAAAAACTCAACTAGACACGAGACACAAAACCAAACTATTATCACCAAACGCTGCTCTCAATACCCTGAGACGAATGATATTCCCTACTCCATATTCAATACATGACTGACTGCTCGTCTGTAAACCACTTTCTCCTTACAAAAAAAAAACTCAACCAGACACGAGACACAAAACCAAACTCTTCACCAAACGCCGCTCGATCTCAATTCCCTGAGAATAATGCTACTCCCTACTCCATATTCAATACATGACTGACTGCTCGTCTGTAAACCACATTCTCCTTAGAAAAAAAACTCAACTAGACACGAGACACAAAACCAAACTATTATCACCAAACGCTGCTCTCAATACCCTGAGAAGAATGATATTCCCTACTCTATATTCAATACATGACTGACTGCTCGTCTGTAAACCACATTCTCCTTAGAAAAAAAAACTCAACTAGACACGAGACACAAAACCAAACTATTATCACCAAACGCTGCTCTCAATACCCTGAGACGAATGATATTCCCTACTCCATATTCAATACATGACTGACTGCTCGTCTGTAAACCACATTCTCCTTAGAAAAAAAAACTCAACTAGACACGAGACACAAAACCAAACTATTATCACCAAACGCTGCTCTCAATACCCTGAGACGAATGATATTCCCTACTCCATATTCAATACATGACTGACTGCTCGTCTGTAAACCACTTTCTCCTTACAAAAAAAAAACTCAACCAGACACGAGACACAAAACCAAACTATTCACCAAACGCCGCTATCAATTCCCTGAGAAGAATGATATTTCCTACTCTTTATTCAATACATGACTGACTGCCCGTCTGTAAACCACTTTCTCCTTAGAAAAAAAAACTCAACTAGACACGAAACTCAACACCAAACTCTTCATCAAACGCCGCTATCAATTCCCTGAGAAGAATTATATTCCCTATTGATATTGAATATAGTCAATACATGACTTACTGCTCGGCTGTAAACCACTTTTTCCTTAGAAAAAAAACCTTATCTCTTACTGCACCAAACGATAAGCTTATCACCTGTGGAATCAATCAACGAATTAACATGACTATGCGGTGTGATTCTTGCAAAAAATGCGTAATTTCAACATATTTGACATGGATTTCGTAGAAATTGATTATCTTTTTTTGCGACATTTCAAGAATTAGAAAAGCTGCAAATGGTCAACATCTTTCACATGGTTTACACAGAAATCAGTTATCTGTTTTGATTCTAGTGATATTTGAAGAAAAGAACTCTAAACGATTTCAGTTTTGATCTATTGATAGCTTTCTTCAACAACCGTTGAAATAAGTTGAAAAGTAAGTAGGAACTAGAATCATTAAAAACACTCTCCATCAAATATCCCTAAAACTGCTTTCTGCAAAAACCATGCGAGAAGTCTTGCAATTGCGCAACCAATTAACCACACCCACACAGGCGAGAGTGATCCTGTGGGACTTTGACAAGCAAGAAATCCTCTCTCAACACGAGCACCACAAGGTGCGCGTCGAGGCCGTGACCTTCTCCAAGGACGACAAGTACGTCATCACCTTGGGCGGCAGGGACTGCGGCTCCGTTCTCGTGTGGGACATTGAGGCGCAGCAGGTGCTATGTGGAAGTCAGGTGAGGATGCCCCCCAACCCCCGTAAGACTATAAAGGGTGAAAACAGACGGAGCGGTTCTCGCAGAGTCGGCGAAGAAGCGGCTCAAAACACACGCTGCGTTACTGCACTAGTGAGCGAGAGTTCTTAGCTGTTGTGTGTGCTGTCATCAAATTGTGCGCGTTGCGTAGATAATAGCGATGACTTTTTCTGAATCCTCTGCTGATAGTGATGATTTATTTTTTCCAACGACCGTTGGCGCACTGTTTAATAGAAATCGGAGAGAAAATAAACGCTCGGCAGGGTACGCGTGACGGCTGAATCGGCTGCCAAATCGGCGAAGAAGCGGCTCAAAACACACGCTGCATGATCGCAACTATCGAACGAGAGTTCTTAGCAGTTGTATATGCTGTTGTCAGATTGTGTATGTTGCGTAGAGTACCGCATGGCTTCTTCTGAATCCTCTGATGATAGTGCTGATTTATTTTTTCCAACTACCATTGGCGTGCTGTTTAATAGAAATCGGAATTATTCCATATTAACTGGCAAAACTCAAATCTTTTTAAACCGTCTCGCGAACGCTCACGTCTGTTTCGTCCCATATAAAAACACGTAATGATGTGCCGCCTACAGTCCATTCGCGGTGCATGATGCTCGGCAGGGTACGCGCGACGGCCGATTCGGCTGCCTAATCGGCAACGCTCTGTTTCATACCCTAACGCGGCGGCTGACGACTTGGTGCGCTCCTCCAGGTGGCCCGGGGCATGCAGGGCGACGTGACCGTCATCCAGGCGATGACCAGGCGGGGGGCGTGCTTCATGACAGCTGGGGAGTACCACCTGTCCGTGTGGAGGATCAGCAAGGAGGCCAGGAACGTCAAGAGCGTGGATGTGGCCATGTCGAAGTTGAAGAGGACCGTGTTGTGTCTCGATATAAACGAGAGGGATGAGGTAGGGCGGTGATTTTTTGTGCTGTTGGAAGTGCCACGTGTTATTTTTATTTTATGATTCCGACTTGTTAGTCGGAGTTACTAACTTTTATCTCGGAATTTCGACTTGTATCTCGGAATTCCGACTTGTATCTCGGAATCCCAACTTATGACTCGGGGTTTCTGAATTGTATCTCGCAATTCGGACTTGTGACTCGCAGTTTCCGACTTGTATCTCGAAATTACGACTTGTATATCGAAATTTCGGCTTGTATCTCGGAAATCCGACTTGTTACTCGGAATTCCGACTTGTATCTCGGACTTCCGACTTGTATCTCGGAATCCCAACTTGTGACTCGGGGTTTCTGAATTGTATCTCGCAATTCGGACTTGTGACTCGCAGTTTCCGACTTGTATCTCGAAATTACGACTTGTATATCAAAATTTCGGCTTGTATCTCGGAAATCCGACTTGTTACTCGGAATTCCGACTTGTATCTCGGACTTCCGACTTGTATCTCGGAATTTCAACTTGTGACTCGGGGTTTCTGACTTGTTTCTCGGAATTCGGTCTCGTGAATTGAAGTTTCCGACTTGTATCTCGAAATTACGACTTGTTTATCGAAATTTCGGCTTGTATCACAGAAATCCGACTTGTAACTCGGAATTCCTATATGTGACTTGGAGTTTCCTACCTGTATCTCGGAATTCCGACTTGTATCTCGGAATTCCGACTTGTATCTCCGAATTCCGTTTTGTATCTAGGACTTCCGACTTGTATCTCGGAATTTCAACTTGTGACTCGGAGTTTCTGACTTTTTCTCGGAATTAGGTCACGTGACTTGAAGTTTCCGACTTGTTTCTCGAAACCACGACTTATATCTCGAAATTCCGACTTGTATCTCGGAATTCCGACTTGTTACTCGGAATTACGATATGTGACTTGGAGTATCCTACCTGTATCTCGGAATTCCGACTTGTATCTCGGAATTCCGACTTGTATCTCGGACTTCCGACTTGTATCTCGGAATTTCAACTTGTGACTCGGAGTTTCTGACTTTTTCTCGGAATTAGGTCACGTGACTTGAAGTTTCCGACTTGTTTCTCGAAACCACGACTTATATCTCGGAATTCCGACTTGTATCTCGGAATTCCGACTTGTTACTCGGAATTACGATATGTGACTTGGAGTATCCTACCTGTATCTCGGAATTCCGACTTGTATCTCGGAATTCCGACTTGTATCTCGGACTTCCGACTTGTATCTCGGAATTTCAACTTGTGACTCGGAGTTTCTGACTTTTTCTCGGAATTAGGTCACGTGACTTGAAGTTTCCGACTTGTTTCTCGAAACCACGACTTATATCTCGGAATTCCGACTTGTATCTCGGACTTCCGACTTGTATCTCGGAATTTCAACTTGTGACTGGGAGTTTCTGACTTATTTCTCGGAATTCGGTCTCGTGACTTGAAGTTTCCGACCTCTATCTCGAAATTATGACTTGTTTATCAAATTTCGGCTTGTATCACAGAAATCCGACTTGTTACTCGGAATTCCGATATGTGACTTGGAGTATCCTACCTGTATCTCGGAATTCCGACTTGTATCTCGGAATTCCGACTTGTATCTCGGAATTCCGACTTGTATCTCGGAATTTCAACTTGTGACTCGGAGTTTCTGACTTGTTTCTCGTAAATCACACTCGTGATTCGAATTTTCCAACTTGTATCTCGAATTTGATACCTGTAATTCGGAATTCCGACTAGTAATTCGGCACTGAAAAATAAAAATAATAAGTGAATCTGATACGCCTCTTCTCTATTATATCATCCTTTCTAGTTTTGTTACTGCGGTACCACTACCGGAGACATCCTCAAAGTGCGGTTTTATTTTCACCACGACGTGGACATTTTGGAACCGGTGAAGCAACCCACCCTGGTGGGTTGCTGGGCTAGATTGACTAGGAAAAAAATGCCCAGAGGAAGCGTGGATTTGTACCAACAAGGTCAGTTGAGTTTTTTTGTCAAAATTTCCTTATTCCCACATAAAAAACATAATGGCGGCTTCAAGATGGCGGACGCTTGTTGTGATTATTCGGAGATTATGAATGTCCTGTAAAAATTTATGATTTCAAGATGGCGGATCCAAGATGGCGCACGATTTTTGGTGAATTTGGTCCGATACACTTCAAAATTGTTGTGTGGGGGTTTTCGGGGTCAGAGATTGAGAAGAGCTTGTCAAAATTCAGAAAAAAATTCTAGAGAAATAGCAGTTTCATGCAATGCTTTTTTTTTTGAAGAACCCATAGATATAGAGTTTTCTCTTGTCTTTTCAGGGGTGCGCGCGATCAGACTACTTTTCAACGGCCTCCTGATAATCGGCGCTGGCGACGGCACCGTCGAACTGGTGCAGGAATCGACGCCCAAGATGACGGGCGACAACGCCGACGTCAAGATGCCGTCGGTGCCGGCGCTGCGCGTGCTCAAGACGACCGGCGTCAACAGCGCCGTGACGTCACTGCAGCCGATCGGCGATGACGTCGTGCTCGCTGCCACCGTTAGATCGGAGATCTACGCCATCCGATTGGACGACTTCAATGCCGAGCTGCTGGTCACGTGCCACACGTCGCCCATTTACGATGTCGCCTTTCCCAGGTAAGGAGGGGAGGGTGTTCGGGCATGTGGCGCAGTCGGTAGGAGCGAATTGTTGCTTTGTTTTTATTTATTCAAAAATGACAAAGCAAATTATAAGATTGTAAAAGTTCGGCTAGTGAAAACGTTTCATGTTATAGTCGTGGAGAAAGTATAGTCTTCTACTCGCGTCTAAGAACATTCCATTCCTTTTCCTAACGTCGTCTGCCGTCCTCACAGCGGCTTCTCGGAGGTGTTCGCGACGGCTGGCAAAAACGACGTCCGCGTCTGGTCGGCGTCGACGTCGCAAGAGCTGTTGCGCATCCGCGTCGACAACTTCACGTGCTCGAGCGTCGCTTTTTCGAACGACGGCAAGGCCGTCCTGACGGGCTGGAACGACGGCGTCATCCGGTCGTTTACGCCGCTCACCGGCCGACTCGTTTACGCCATCGGCGACGCCCACAACAAGGGCGTCTCGGCGCTGGCGACGACGTCGCATGGCAGGGTGCTGGTCAGCGGGGGATGCGAGGGGCAGGTGAGGGTTTTTTTTTTCTTGGGGGGTAGGATGCCTGTTTTTGTCTTTGCCTAATTATGTTCTGACATGGACTGAACGAAGCTTTCGCAGATTCATACATTGTTCTTAAAATGCGACTATCTATTTTTTTATGTATTTTAATTTATTGACGTACAAAAATTCAACACAGATTTCCAATCGTATAAGTTGCGTACCTAATGAAATATAACAGTCATTTCCCTTCTGATTCTCATTTGAGGATCCAAAGTAGTATGTAGACCTGGTTGGTTCAACCAGAAAAATGTATAATTGAAATGTACGCTTAAACTGCTCTGAATTGTCCATTCACAATATTGTCTTAACAAACCCTAGACAGAATGATTTAATCTCTATTCACTATAGTGGCATGAAGTTCATTAGACAGAATAGTATGAATAGAATTCATTTATGTATATTTCAATGTGTATTTACTACTCACTGTGATTTATATACGATCCGATACTATACCCTGTATATTTACCTCAATTCCCTGAGAAGAATAATACATCCTCTCTATATTCCATACATGAATGAATGCTCGTCTGTTAACCACTTTCTCCTTAGAAAAAAAACTCAACTTGACACTAGACTCAACACCAAACTCTTCACCAAACGCCGCTATCAATTCCCTGAGAAGAATGATATTCCCTATTGGTATTGAATATAGTCAATACATGACTGACTGCTCGTTTGTTAACCACTTTCTCCTTAAAAAAAAACAAAACTAGACACGAGACACAAAACCAAACTCTTCACCAAACGCCGCTCTCAATTCCCTGAGAAGAATGATATTCCCTATTGGTATTGAATATAGTCAATACATGACTGACTGCTCGTTTGTTAACCACTTTCTCCTTAAAAAAAAACAAAACTAGACACGAGACACAAAACCAAACTCTTCACCAAACGCCGCTCTCAATTCCCTGAGAAGAATGATATTCCCTATTGATATGGAATATAGTCAATACATGACTGACTGCTCATCTGTAAACCACTTTCTCCTTAGAAAAAAACTCAACTAGACACGAGACTCAACACCAAACTCTTCACCAAACGCCGCTATCAATTCCCTGAGAAGAATGATATTCCCTATTGATATGGAATATAGTCAATACATGACTGACTGCTCGTTTGTTAACCACATTATCCTTAGAAAAAAAACTACTAGACACGAGAACACAACTCCAAACTCTTCACCAACCGCCGTCTTGATTCTCTGAGAAGAATGATATTCCCTATTGATCTTGAATATAGTCAATACATGACTGACTGCTCATCTGTAAACCACTTTCTCCTTAGAAAAAAACTCAACTAGACACGAGACTCAACACCAAACTCTTCACCAAACGCCGCTATCAATTCCCTGAGAAGAATGATATTCCCTATTGGTATTGAATATAGTCAATACATGACTGACTGCTCGTTTGTTAACCACTTTCTCCTTAAAAAAAAACAAAACTAGACACGAGACACAAAACCAAACTCTTCACCAAACGCCGCTCTCAATTCCCTGAGAAGAATGATATTCCCTATTGATATTGAATATAGTCAATACATGACTGACTGCTCGTTTGTTAACCACTTTCTCCTTAAAAAAAAACAAAACTAGACACGAGACACAAAACCAAACTCTTCACCAAACGCCGCTCTCAATTCCCTGAGAAGAATGATATTCCCTATTGATATGGAATATAGTCAATACATGACTGACTGCTCATCTGTAAACCACTTTCTCCTTAGAAAAAAACTCAACTAGACACGAGACTCAACACCAAACTCTTCACCAAACGCCGCTATCAATTCCCTGAGAAGAATGATATTCCCTATTGATATGGAATATAGTCAATACATGACTGACTGCTCGTTTGTTAACCACATTATCCTTAGAAAAAAAACTACTAGACACGAGAACACAACTCCAAACTCTTCACCAACCGCCGTCTTGATTCTCTGAGAAGAATGATATTCCCTATTGATCTTGAATATAGTCAATACATGACTGACTGCTCGTCTGTAAACCACTTTCACCTTAGAAAAAAAACTCAACTGGACACCAGACGTGTTGGATCCGATAGAGAAAGATGCGTATAAACAAACTAGCTAGTTGAAAAGGTAATGTATAGTTTTGGAGTATTGATTTTTACTTTGATGGGTTGTTTAAAATAATAGTATTTTCATTTGTTTTTATATGTGATATGCATGATCAAAAATCAGACGCTCGCACCTTTCATTTGAGATAAACTTCACTTTCACTTTACCTTTAATTTGTTTATTGTTGAAATGTGGGTTATATTCCAGGCATAAGTCTCACAATAAATGGTGTACTTATATGGACAGACATCCTAAATAATTGCATAACCAAAATTGTATAAACGAAAAATTGTACAAAAAGCAAATAAAACACATGAGATGACCGCACCACCTAACATTTCTCGCTCAACATCGATATCATCCCACTGCCGTATTTCGTGTTGCGTGATTCCTGGCGACCCAATTCTTCTTCTTCTCATCTTTCCGCAGGTGCGTCTGTGGGAACTATCGCCGCACAGGCAGCGACTAATCTGCACGTTGCGTGAGCACAAAGGGCCGGTGTCTGCCATCCAGGTGAACGTCTTCGACACGGAGGCTGCCAGTGCTAGCACCGATGGCACGTGCATCATCTGGGACCTGGAGAGGCAGTGCCGCAGGCAGATTCTCTTCGCCAAGACGCTGTTCATGTGCGTGCGGTACTTTCCCACGGGGGTGCAGATTCTCACTGGTGGGTCTTTTACTCTTATAATGATGATGATTATTTCTTGAATGAGATGAGAAATGGTGCTCCTACCGACTGCGCCAGCTATTATATAAGAACAAAATTCGGGAATATGAAAGATCAGCATAAGCGTTTTTGTTGATTTTCAGGTGGGTCCGACAGAAAACTGGCGTACTGGGAAGTGCTCGACGGCAGTTTGGTGCGAGAACTGGATGGTTCTTCAGGAACCATCAACGCTTTGGACGTGTCACCCAGCGGTGAACACTTTGTCAGCGGTGGAAATGATCAGATCGTCAAATTCTGGAAGTACCAAGAAGGTATTGCAATATTTTTTTCGAATTTTTTCGGGTCAACATTTTGATTGGTAGGTAGATTTTCATTCAATATTTTCGACAACTGAAAAAATCCCCGAAATCTTTGCCAAGTTCCTGGAAGTTTCGTAGAATTGATGAGAGCTTTTCAAAATTACTTTGATTTTTGATAGAAAATTTGCAAGTTTTTTCGAGTTGACATTGTTACTTGACTGGACTGATCTAAATTGCTGGAAAATGATTTTTTTCGTTTGATTTGGATTCAATATTTTCAAAAACTGAGCAAAATTCTTCGAAAGCTTCGCCAAATTCCTGGAAGTTTTGCATAATTCATAAGTGCTTCTCAGATTAATGTTTGAAGAAAGTTTTTTCGGATGAAATTTTTTGCTGGAAAATTATTTCTTCCAGATCGTTTTTCATTCAATAATAACTGAGAGTTGAAACTGAGAAATATTCCTAGAAGCTTTTTTGTATTTCGATATTTTCGATAACATGCCAAAAATCCCTGAAGCTTCTCCAAATTCCTGAAAGTATTGCAAAATTCATGAGAGTTCCTGAATCTTTGTGAAATGCTTTCAAGTTTCTTGGGAACCACGAGATGGACATTTATTTTTATATGCAGGCTAATCAAAATTGCCGCGAAATTCTTTCAAAATATTCCTTTTTGAACATTTCTAAAACTGAACAAAATTTCCGGAAACTCCGCCAAATTCATTTAAATGTTACAAAATTCGTGAAAGATGCATCAATATTACCTGAATCTTTGCGAAATTCTTACAAGACTTTTGGAAATGTCGAGATTTTATGTGTAGACGAATCGAAATATTCGTAAAATAAATTCTGCTGTTTGATTTTCATTCGATAATTTCGAAAAGTGAGAAAAATTCCCGGAAGTACCATAGTATTTTTCGAAAAGAAATAAAAATTGGTGTAAAACAAATGAAAATTGGTGAAAAACAAATAAAAAATGACTTTTGTCCAGGCGTCACAACCCACATCGGCGTCGGCCACGCCGCCGTCGTGACCGCCGCTCGCTTCAGCCCCGACGGCCGTCTCGTCGTCACCTGCGACGCCTCGGGCGGCGTCTTCCTCTGGGAGGTGCCCCAGGAGGCGCCGGAGCCGACGGAGATGGCACCCACCGCGGTCCCCCAGGTGAAATCCACCACGTCCTCGAGAGGGCGCGAGGAGGACGTGCGGGATCTGCCGAGCGTGCGCAGCGAGAAGGCGACTTCCCGGAGCGGGTCCGGGGGATGTAGATGCGCGGAAGTGTGTGGGTCTGGGTCCGGGTCTAGGTCCGGGGGGTCCGGGTGCGGGTCGGTTTGCAGCGGGGGGTCTGGGGCGGGTAGTGGTGATGGGGATGGGGCGAGGGGGTCCCAGGTGGGTTCTGCTAGAAGCGGGTGCAGCGGCAGATCGAACAGGCGGAGCTGATGGAGCGATTTTTTTCTTTTGTTTTATGTGTTTATTTTTATTCGTGTGTATATTTCTTGAATAAATATATTTTTGACGAGATTTTTTTCTATTAATCTGTTTCAACTTCCTCATTATCTACCTTTGTGTACTTTCCTCAAACACTTTAGTGCCATAAAGAAGACTTTACAGAGTAGTACGAATAGAATTAATTCATGTATATCATTATTTTATCAGTTCACTCGTTCGATAATTCAACTTAAGAACACAATTTGATCAAAAAGCAATAAATTTACCGATGACAACGTCTCAACACTGTTTTTATCTTCGTACCGAAGTGACTCGCCTCTTCTTACGTGAGGATTTTGATTAGTTGATTGATCACCTTTTTACGGGTTTCCACTACGATACGGGGTGTACTTGGAATAGTATCGCTGAAAATATATATTCAGTAGTCACTGTGATTCATATACTATCCGATACTATACTCTGTATAACCTTTACTCAATTGGACACGAGGCACAACACCAAACTCTTCGCCAAACGCCGCTATCAATTCCCTGAGAATAATGCTACTCCCTACTCTATATTCAATACATGACTGACCGCTCATCTGTAAACCACTTTCTCCTTAGAAAAATAAAACTCAACTAGACACGAGACACAAAACCAAACTCTTCATCAAACGCCGCTATCAATTCCCTGAGAAGAATGATATTTCCTACTCCATATTCAATACATGACTGACTGCTCATCTGTAAACCACTTTCTCCTTAGAAAAATAAAACTCAACTAGACACGAGACACAAAACCAAACTCTTCACCAAACGCCGCTCTCAATACCCTGAGAAGAATGATATTCCCTACTCCATATTCAATACATGACTGACTGCTCGTCTGGTAACCACTTTCTCCTTAGAAAAAAAAACTAAACTAGACACTAGACACAACACCAAACTCTTCACCAAACGCCGCTATCAATTCCCTGAGAAGAATGATATTCCCTATTGATATTGAATATAGTCAATACATGACTGACTGCTCGGCTGTAAACCACTTTCTCCTTAGAAAAAAAAACTCAACTAGACACGAAACTCAACACCAAACTCTTCATCAAACGCCGCTATCAATTCCCGCTTATTCCCTATTGATATTGAATATAGTCAATACATGACTGACTGCTCGGCTGTAAACCACTTTCTCCTTAGAAAAAAAACTCAACGAGACACAACACCAAACGCCGCTATCAATTCCCTGAGAAGAATGATATTCCCTATTGATATTGAATATAGTCAATACATGACTGACTGCTCGGCTGTAAACCACTTTCTCCTTAGAAAAAAAAACTCAACTAGACACGAAACTCAACACCAAACTCTTCATCAAACGCCGCTATCAATTCCCGCTTATTCCCTATTGATATTGAATATAGTCAATACATGACTGACTGCTCGGCTGTAAACCACTTTCTCCTTAGAAAAAAAACTCAACTAGACACGAGACACAACACCAAACTCTTCACCAAACGCCGCTATCAATTCCCTGAGAAGAATGATATTCCCTATTGATATTGAATATAGTCAATACATGACTGACTGCTCGGCTGTAAACCACTTTCTCCTTATAAAAAAAAACAAAACTAGACACGAAACTCAACACCAAACTCTTCATCAAACGCCGCTATCAATTCCCGCTTATTCCCTATTGATATTGAATATAGTCAATACATGACTGACTGCTCGGCTGTAAACCACTTTCTCCTTAGAAAAAAAAACTCAACTAGACACGAAACTCAACACCAAACTCTTCATCAAACGCCGCTATCAATTCCCGCTTATTCCCTATTGATATTGAATATAGTCAATACATGACTGACTGCTCGGCTGTAAACCACTTTCTCCTTAGAAAAAAAACTCAACTAGACACGAGACACAACACCAAACTCTTCACCAAACGCCGCTATCAATTCCCTGAGAAGAATGATATTCCCTATTGATATTGAATATAGTCAATACATGACTGACTGCTCGGCTGTAAACCACTTTCTCCTTAGAAAAAAAAACTCAACTAGACACGAAACTCAACACCAAACTCTTCATCAAACGCCGCTATCAATTCCCGCTTATTCCCTATTGATATTGAATATAGTCAATACATGACTGACTGCTCGGCTGTAAACCACTTTCTCCTTAGAAAAAAAACTCAACTAGACACGAGACACAACACCAAACGCCGCTATCAATTCCCTGAGAAGAATGATATTCCCTATTGATATTGAATATAGTCAATACATGACTGACTGCTCGGCTGTAAACCACTTTCTCCTTAGAAAAAAAAACTCAACTAGACACGAAACTCAACACCAAACTCTTCATCAAACGCCGCTATCAATTCCCGCTTATTCCCTATTGATATTGAATATAGTCAATACATGACTGACTGCTCGGCTGTAAACCACTTTCTCCTTAGAAAAAAAAACTCAACTAGACACGAGACACAACACCAAACTCTTCACCAAACGCCGCTATCAATTCCCTGATAAGAATGATATTCCCTATTGATATTGAATATAGTCAATACATGACTGACTGCTCGGCTGTAAACCACTTTCTCCTTATAAAAAAAAACTATAAATCCCTATATTTGATCTAATTATTTCTATATGTAATCTGTATTATCCTATATTCAATTTGTTTTATATATTATCATTCTTGCACACATTACTTCAATAAATATCAGTATTTCAACAAAATATTTTCAAGGAGAAGAATCTTTTAGACCTGTAATCATTTCTTCAGCAATATAATTGATCGATTCTTCAGTCCCTGAATGCCATTGATTAAACTGTCCTTTCCATCATTACCCGTCAAGAGGGTTTAGATCTGGAGACCTGAATGACCGATTAGAATATCACATAATCATGAGTAAATTTCTCTATATTAGGTCAATAGGGAACGAAATAAAAATGTCTTATAATTGTCAGTGTATTATTTAACAAATAAAAAAAGTATATTTTCGTGGATTGACTAATTTTTTACTGCAAATAGGCGCCCTGTGCCCTAGCAAACACCTTCCCCCCATCCCCAGGAAAAAAACCCAGCAAGGGCGCCCAATCCCCAAAGCGCAACGTGAGCACCTCGGCCCTGTGACCATGCGGCCGATAGCAGAAGCTGTGGGGTGCCTCAAGGCCCAGCCCCTGGGCCACTCCGAACAGGTCCTTGGCGTGAAGGACCACGTGACGGGTCTCGGTGAGATCGTGGTGCCTGGTCGAGACGCACACGTCACCCTGTAGGATGAGGTACATGGTGGAGTCGACGATGCCGCTGCGGACTATGTAGTCGTTGTGGAAGAAGGTTCGGGGGTTGAGTTTGCAGCAGATCTGACGGAGGAGGGTCTCGTCTAGGTCCTGGAAGTGGTAGTTTTTGGGGTTGCTTGGGGGATTTTGGGGTTTGGTTTTTGACAGCTCCGCAAAAACTCTTGGAAGTTTGCGCAATTATCATAAAGCTATCTGGGAATGTTATGATGAACACTCTCAGATGTAGGCTAATCAATAGTTCAGGATAATTTATCTTCCCAGTTGATTTTTGATTCATACCGACAGTTGGGAGATAAATTTCCGGAAGCCTCACTAGATTCCTAAAAGTTTTCTAAAATTCATCAAAAACATTTTCGCATTTATTTTGGGAATTCTTGAATGAATGTTCTCTCATTAGGTTGACTAAAATTGCCGAAAATGTCTTTTCCAGTTGATTTTTCAATAACTCCGAAGGTTGAGAGACATTTCTGGAAGCTTCACCAATTTCCTGAAAGTTTTGCATAATTCTCATCTGGACCTTGCAAAATATTTGAAGTTTTTTGGAACCTTTTGGATGAATGTTTCTATAGTTTGATTCTTCAATAACTACGAAAGTTGAAAGACAATTCCGGAGTTTTGCGAAATCATCTAGACCCTCTTGAGAATCCCAATTGCCGAAATAAATGTATTTTTCCTGTTGTTGATTGAATATGAGATACATTTTCGTTAGCTTCATCAAATCGTTGGAAGTTTTGCAGAATTCATGAGTGCTTTTTGAAATCATCTGGAACTTCGCAAAATTCTTGCAAGATTTCTGAAAATTTCAAATGAATTCATGCTATCGATTTTCCTTGAATTATTTCAAAAACAATTAGTGAAATTTCCAAAAGTTTTGCACAAATCAAGAGAACTTTTCGACATCACCTGTATCTTAAGGAACTCTTGCATCTTTTTCAAATTGAATAAGAAATTGAATTTAAGAAAAATTAATGTCAATTTCCCGACGAATTTACAGAAACTTCAGAGAATTGATGAACTTTTTGAAAATTTTGGGACCAATAATTTCAGAGTTCGGTTAATCAAAAATCATCGAAGGTTTATTTCCATTCAATAATTTAAGAAATTGAAGAAAATTTCCGAAAACTTTCTCAAATTCCTGGATGTTAGAGCTTATATAGATACATTACCTTGAATAAAAATGTATTCCTCAAAAAGTCTCCATATAGGAAGACCGAAATGTCCTGTCTCAATGGATAAGGAAGCTCTTCGAATATTTTTGGTGCTATCAAATATCCATCATAGTCCCACTGGTTTTTCAGAAATCCCCATGTTTGTCCAATCAGGCAATCTGAAAAAAAAAATCATTCAACCTAGCAAACTGAATTTCTACTTTTACTAAACTCACTCGAAACATTTCTCTTTTCTAGATATCGTACCAACAGTTTTGAATCCCGCTCAAATTCACTCAGCTTTTTTCTCGACTGGTAAATATACCTCAAAACTGAACCTGAAAACTTTGGATAATCAACAGTTACAACTCTTCTGAGCGATTATCCACCTATCATTATCGATATCATTATTTTCCCAATCAAAATTGTGACCAGCGTAAAAAACAATTCCAATTTATTCTCTGGGAAAATATCCCCTATTCCAGTTGTTGTCAGCAGGTTCAAAACATAGTAATAAGACAGGATCATGCGGTAGTAAGTATGTCTTTCCAAAATGTCGTTTCTGGAAAGATCGTGGTCATCAAAAACTTTTTGTAGCGTGAGTATATGCTTCATTTTACCCAAATTTTGATATCCAAGAATGTTGAAGACAGCTATCAAATGGGCAAATCAACATAAACCAAATGCAAGACAGGATGTGAGTCAGGCAAATATAGTAGAGAACAGTTTTCGCTAGAGGTAGCCAGTTTTTGACTCCTAATTTCTTGCCATACTAAAATGACCAGACGTAAGACAGTGGATGATGATTGTTGTTGTGATTCATACAGTGCTGAAATATTCCGATACATAAATGAATCTCAAGAGATGTATCAGTCTGAGGCAAGAATAAGCGAAGAACCATTCTTCCCTCGGGAATACAAAACATGTCAAATACAACGGCAGATTCGGTGCTATATCCCAGAACACCTGTAGCGAGCTGTTCAGGTATATCTTGTATATCTTGCTGTTGGATTTCACCAAGTTCCCGTAGAAGTTGATGTGGCTGCGATGCAACTTGAAAAAAATTCTCAGGTAGTAAACCGGTTCCAGAACCAAGTAAACGTAGCCCACCCAAGTGGTATCTTGAGTGACAAAAACGTATGGTATCGCAAAGACGTTCATGATGCTGGAAAGTATCGTGATGAAGTCCAGGACCTGAACAAAGATTCTAGCTTCAAAGTCGAACAACATTTGGGTTCGTTTGTTTCTACTTTGAAAACGTCATGGTTTGGTTTCAATGCGAATCTAAACCAACGTTGAGGGATGCAAAACTGCACTGGTTTGTACTTATCAAGCAGGATACTCGATTTCCTCTTCACATCCTCAACTTCTGACTCCATCTGATCCACTACATCAACCTCTTGAGACTGGCCTGAAAGTAAACCAAATAAAATAATGTTCTATCGAACTCACAGACCCACTAGAAGAGTCATCAGCTGTTGCTAAAGAAGACATGCAGAACGGTTTCTCCTTCCAAAAGTTGTCCATGTCCCCCAACACCACAGGGTAGTTTTTGACGATGCTGAACAGCTCAGCTGTGTTTATCACCCATAGCTCCACGTTCCTTCTAGCCACAGCAGTCACGGTGCTCATGCTGTGACTGCTCCTCTGAATGTTGCCGAATACTCCGGAAACTTCCAGGATCTCCGTCGGACCCTGGCCGTCTGGGATGACTTCCACTTGGCCGGAAGCCACGATGAAGATGTCGGAGATCAGATCTTTCGGCCTCACTATGGTTTGTCCTGGAATTGCAAGTGCTGACCGGTTTACATAAATGAGGTGGTCGACGCTTCAGACCTTTGCGGAAATGTTTCATTTTGATTTTGTCGACGAAAATTCTCAAGAGATTGGCGTCTAGGTCATAGAACAGGGGTACTTCCTCCAGGATGTGTTGGTAGTAGTTGAGGAAGATGTCATTGAGGAGTGGTACTTCAGCTTGTGATTCATTGAACGAACAGGACTTGTCGCCCTGAGCCTTAGTTCGCTCCCAAGTCAACTCGAAATGTCTGAAAGCCTGAGAGAAATGTTACTTCCTCAATATTGTGGCCGAATAGGTGCGGTACCTTTTTCTTCAGCTCAGAGCACAGTTTTTTGCTCTCGAAGAAATCCATCAGATGTGTAACACTTTGACGAAATTCGAAGGTTTCGTCTACTCTTTCCAGCATAATGGATGCGACGATGCTGGTGAAAATTGAGAAGATAATGAATCCTGTGATGATTAACAGGGTGGTACCAATCAGGATAGCTGATGTTGCTGGTTCCAAGTGTCCAAGGCTGGTAGATGTAATGATATTAACTACCTCGTATACTCCAATCAATAACATATCTAGGGGATCTGAAAAAAAAAGTCATAAAAGAAACGTATATCTTCGACTGAAAACTATTCAACCACCTGTGAGTTGTCTGAAAAGTGTGTTATTTCTGCAGAAAGTACCTTTACAGCTCAAGTACCCTTTGAAAATGGCACCATTACCATCCTCCCACACTGTCTCTTTTCTTCCAGTCAAACCGTCAAACTGATACCAACAGATCTGACTCATGCCGAGATTGGTGAAAACATTCACAACCATAACCAGAGCCAAGGTTATCTGGAGCAATCTTAAACTACCGATGCGCTTGAACATATCGCTCTCGAAATAACCGAGAAACTTGTACACTTTGTACACCTGTAGAAGTTTCACCAGCTTCCAGGCACTATGGTGGTGGTGAGGGGCTATCAGGTCGATTTTTTTCCCCCCCAGATTCGAATAGGGCATCAATTTTTCCCAGGGCATCGCAGAAATCAAGTCCAAGAGAAACCCGTGCGTTAGGTAGTACCTATAGGGAAGAAGACAGGTCTTTGTGGTACTCCAAAATCAGTGACACTATTATTCGATAATCCCTCACCATGACGTATAAGCTGGATGAGTTTTGAAGGCTCCCTTTCCATCGTAGTAGGCTATATGCAGTAACAAATACATGTCGAGATAGATGGACGCATGACAGATGACTAGCCACCAATAGAGCTCGTCCGCGAAAGGTGGCGACAAGATCATGAGGGGTTCTAGGATGCAGGACAGGACGATCAGGAAACATCTGACTGTACACCAGAGGGTGAGGAAGAACCCTTCGGGGTGAAACGAAACCGGCATCAGCAGAACTCCGAGGAGCCACAGAGAGCCCATTTTGCGCCTATAGACTTGGCAGTAGTTTGGCCAATTTTTTGTTTGGTTGATGAAACAGATCCTTGAAAACAAAATAATGATGATAATGATCCTGGATTCTCATTCAAAGCTATATCTTAGCGTCTGATTGCTCTCAGAACAGCCAAGTGCATACTCGTTCAAAATTGATACAATTAATCGGCACGCCTATGGTATTAGTCGTTGCTAGGCAACATCGCTTGGTTGCTATGAAACGCCGAGCGTTGCTATGCGATCAGCTTATGCTCAGTGCAGTAGACCCAGAAATACCCAAGCCAAGAATACTTTACTGATCGTGATCTCTGTGAGCTCTAGCTTCGAAGAGCGCATCTATCTCCCCTTCTGTTTGCATTCTCTTGACAGCTCTAGCCATTTCTTCCCCGCATATCGTCGCTTCCAACGCATCGTTCTCCTTGGGAAACAGTCCCAGTATTTTGTACAGCACCCCGTAGTCGATACGGACGAAAACACAGTCGGTAGAGGTGATTATCGTGTGCTTCTTCGGTATTCCGTACAGCATTTCCAGCATGCCGAACTGGAATCCGGGACCGACGTTTCTCTCGAAGCCCTCCTCAGAGTTATAAACGTCACAGAAGCCTTTTTGGAGGATGAACATCTCTCGAGTTGCATTGCCAAGGTAATAAAGGGTTTCATTGTTGGGGAGCTCCAATAGCCTCACTTCTTTTTCTATCAGCTACGGAAAAATAGGTGCTCTCTTTGCATCAGGCATTTTTGTACTCAACACACTTACTGTGAGAAAGTAATTATCCACCATTTGAAATAATGACGATTCAGCCAGAACATTCTTCAACTTACAGCTGTTTACCAATGATCTCAGGTAAGGGGAAGCAGTATCCTTGATGAAGAGTCTTGTTACTCCTGATGACAGACATGGCTGAATCTTCAAAAGTCTTTGTATTCTTCGACGGGCCGATAGAGATATGCGGCAAAAAGTAGAAAAACTGAAAGGCACACCAAACCAACACATGAGTAGGCCTTGGCAGATGTGCCCCACATTGGGCGCCACTTTTATGAGAAGCTTTACCTCCTGAAGAGAGGCCTCAGCGTCGAACCGTCCACGTGCAAAATCTCATTCGCAATCAACTGAGAGGTGAAGTAGCTGTTGAAAATCAGTCCGCCCAACATGATGATCAGGACTATGGCGACGTCGCTTTGAGTGCGTGGCAAGTAGTCAACGAATCCAGAGAAGAAGAAGGTCGTGGTGGCAAAAAAAATCGAATCGACTGCTGGATGCTTGGGACGATTTTTCTCGTCCCATTCAAACGATCCCAGCTGCAATTAAATATATTATGCGATATGTTCTGTGAGTCTAGTGTGTATTGGATTCGTTGTTTCGCCCATGTATGTACTCACGTAATACCAACTGTGGCTATTGCATAGGTCATGGAAACATGCGTTCAAGTATAGAATGCAAGAACAGTAGTACAGGATCAGGAGTGCATACAGGGTGATTGGTATGACGCGTCCAATCTGAAAATAATTTTGTTTTCGGACCGTTTCAGGAATGAAACCATTAAGGATCGCCCTGTATGTATCTAATACTTGCATTAGAGGTCCTTCGTTTGCTGTTATTGAATAATTTTACGATGTCAATTATTTTGTTCAATCTGAGCAGTCGATTGAATTTTAATAAATCGTAATATCTGTTTCTGTTTACTGGGTTTACAAAAATGTATCCCCACACCTCTGAAAAAAAATTGAGATTAGGTTAGGTCAGAGTTGGTTCCACTTCAACATCACCTATTGGAAATAAGGAGAATATATCTAAATCGAATCTCCATTCATCCAATCTGCGATTTATTATTTCAGGAATATTGGTCAATAATATTTCTTCCTATAAGAAAACGAAAGCTGTATATTATCAACAACAAATTATGTATAATTCACCTCAATTCTTATTGGAGTTATGCACTGAAGAATAACGTCAATGAAACTCAAAACGTCTACTATAAAACCAAATTCTGGCATAGGCTCCTTAAGACGTAGGAAAACAACTGAATAGGGATATGCAAGACAATAAATTACCTGGATGAAACCGTTGATATATTTCCAAGTTTTTAGCTACAAAACATTGTAAAATTAGCATTTATTTGTCCTCTTCGATAGCAATAATTGAACCTACCAAATATGAATTCGCATTTAATATCCATGGAAAACAATCATCAACGCTAACAATTGATTCATATAATACGTTCCTCCCTCGAGATACCTTGTACAGTTTGCTGTAATCTTCACTAACATCGACTTTCACCTCACCACCAAATTCAGTTGTTTTACTTAATTTCATTTTCAGTCTCCTCAGGTTTGTCACCTCGAAAGGTTTGATAATGGGTTTTCTCTTTGCAGAAACGTTTTCAAGACGTGCATCAATTGTTCGCTTCATTTCTCTGAGAACATCGGGAAAAAGTCGCATGATTCTAATAAAATCGTTTTTCTCCAACACGCTCAGATCTGTCAGCTTGGTGGCTGCCACTGTAGCCTTTGAGGGAAAGTTGAAAAATAGTGATACTTCACCTGGAACGAAATCCAGAGGAAAAATAATGAAACTGAGTGGAACACTGAACACACCCAGAATGGTTCCCTTCCTGAAGGAAATAACTGGGCTTTCACCATCCTCGTTGTTCAAAACCTCCAAGACCCCACTTTCCACACAAACCATGCTTGTTTTGACAACGTACTGGTGGAAGATGACATCGCCTGGTAGGAGCCTGATGTGCTTCATGGAGGAAGCCAGTTTTCTCAACACCAGCTCTGGCAGCTTCTTCAGCAGCATGGATCTGTTCAACAGACCACAACTCATGTCGTAGTTGAGGGTGCTTCTAAGAGGAGAGGGTAACACTTCCAGTAGCAATGGAGGGTTAACAGGCCAAAAGGCATGGTAGTACTGGAGAGTTTTGGTCTGGGCTACCGCATCAGTGTCCTCAACGTATCTGGCAATGTCTTCTTGCTGCAAGAGTTTGGACGATAGTTGCTGGGATAGCAGATCAAAGTGCTACCTTTTGAGCAATGTGAACTTCATTGGTTTGCTCGTTGATGAAGATCAAAGCTATATTGGCAAGCAGCCAAGCGAGCAAAATTTTTCCGATCACAAAGAGCTCAATGAAGAGAATCACTTCAGATGAACTCCTGGGAACGATTTCTCCGTATCCTGCACCAAACAGAATCTGAACTGACCCGTACACATGCATGAAATACCATTTTCCAGGGTTGAAACCAACCATGGGTCCAATTGCACTCTTGGAGAACTGAAAACAAAATTCCGAGGTTCCTGGAAAACACCATACCTTGGGAAAAATACCTTCCCTTGCTGATTTCCCATGTCGACTTCGATCAGGTACCAGGCAAAGATCGTACTGTGTACCACCAGGAACAGTACCGAGCAGTACTGTAGGCAATACCAAGCCAAGCGTTTCCTCTGCAGCTTTTCCAACTCGTTTTCCAACACGAAGACACTTCGTAGCCTCAGCAAAGTGGCCAACCGGAAGTAAGGGATCAGGTAGCTCAGACGATTATCGAAGATGCGAGCAAAGAGTATGACTTGGGGAAGTAAAGAGATTGCATCTAGTACGAGGTAGATCAAGGGGGTTGAAATGATTGTTGGAAGTTTCGCTTTGAGGGGTTTGTAGAACTTGTGGAGGGATAGGAGCGCGAAGTGTATTAGGTAGATCAAGTCGAAAGCAATGTAGAAGGGCTGGAAAGTGGAAAGGCTATTTTGGGTGAGGGATAAGTTGAGGGTTACGAGTATATAATTGAGGATAACAGTGCCGAGGATAGTGAGCTGAAATCATGTGGCTGTTAGCGAGATCTCTCTCTATAATGTGACAGGCTTACTTTCCAGGTGAGGTATTTTGGAAAATCGGGGATCCTAAGTGAAAGCTCGTCCCATTTGGTTCGTTTTTTGGTTTTGAAAGTCACAGAAACCAAGTCACTGCTTCTGATTTCGCGGTAGATGCTTTGTGTGGTCGTTGAACTCATTTTCAACCTTGCATTTTCGATTGTGACATGTGTCAACATTGTCAATAGAAATAGACAGTATGTTGATTGGAAAGTTGAGTTCGAGAAATTTGAAAAAAATTAACTGTTCAAATGTATCTTTACTTTCTATTCTATTTATTTTCTATGCTTTGCCCAAAGTTCAGGCAAATGGTAGTGCCACGTTACAAAAACTGCAGTAGTGGGTTGTCTTCATTTCCTGTTTTTTCTGAGTCATCATCGATGAATCATCAATTTATTCAGTAAAGATGATTCATAAGAATCTATGATATCAGAGAATAGGTTCTCAATGGTTAGGAATTTTTGATAACATCGGAAACTATACATACGTGTATATGAAAAAAGTTGCTTATTGATTTCTATCTCACCGATATGAGGAACCGATCCATCATTCAATCAAATCTTATCTGATTCCGTTGTCAAACTCGATTGCTGTATGTTTCCCAACCCAATTTCTTGTTTACATTGTGTTTTATTGTGCTTATGAACCAATAAATTAATGTGTTCTGGCTATCAAATATATAATTATAGATAGTCCAAAGTGCTTGCACTTTTTACATGAATTGTTATCAAAATATTGACAAGTTTTTCTATTCCCCCCGTACATAACAACAAGCAAACTTCAACGATTCCGCTCGAGTAATTTGGAATTAATATCGAATGTAAAGATAACGTTAGCAATAGCAGTAAAATTAATTAGATGGTTTATCATATGGCATAACTTTTATTTATAAACATTACACCATCATCAAGATTTTAATCAATCAAGTGATCTGATATGTTTGAGACAAGAGAAATATAATTTGACAAAAATATTAGGCTCATTAGACACATATTAATGCGGTACCATTTCGATTGACATACAGGGTGTTACATAGTTTGTATATATAGGTACCTGATTTACCGAAAAAATGTGTAGTTCCATTATCTATAATGCAGAATATTATTTTGTGTTTTCAATGTCCAAAACGATAATTTATGATTTATTTATTCAAACTTCATACAGCTTTCGTACTAACATTATTATAAAGATTTTCTATTCGTGGAGTCTAAAAAAATCTGTTTCTCTAGCTGTAATTTCCAAATCGTCTTGATTTGATGCACATATGTGTGAATAACTATGAACAAAATCCAGTACGACGAAATGAGAAAAATCATTCATGGAATAAACGTATCTAACTGTTCATAAGATAAAACTGAATAAGTACATTCTAGGCATACGAGCACCAAGCACTTTATCTCCACGTATAAAATAATTGATAGAGTGTAGGTGCAGGAACACTTCTCTCTGCTAGCAGTGCTAGCAACGCGTCAGTTACTGCTGAAGTTCCGTGGAAGGTAGACCAAACCCAACAGCAACATCTCTGCTAAAATGCCGAACTGTCCCAAGTGTGAAAAACCAGTTTATTTTGGTAAGTATAAACAGTTTATTGTATCTCATCCTGCGAATGTATCATCACTGTCGAGGCACATAAAAGGTCAGGAACTTCTGAGAGTTATAATTTGTTATTTATTTTCGTATAAATCGCACGAAAGTCGAACGGCGTTAGGTGCGGTGATAAAGCTGGCCATCTCTCTGTTTTCGCACCCCAGTACATCTGCGCAGTAGGGTTTTCTCCAAATAGGGGTAAGTGAATTTTTCTCCCCCTGTAAAGATTCTGGCGTAGGTATATATTCCAAATCAGGCTTGGAAGCGTGACTTATCGAACTATATAGAAAATGTGATTATTGTGCAGGTAATTGTTGCATGCGAACGAATTCAATGAATCAACAAAACTTTTGAATTGACTGCAATTTCCAGTACGACAACATGAAAACATTGCTCAGAATTGGGAATATTTATACAGTAACGTCATTCCAAATATTATTCATTTACTTAAATGGGTATAACCAGTCATGAATTACAGTTTCATTGCGTCATATGAATTTAATATTCGTATGAAATCTTTGCCATATTTAGTCAAAAGATTTGGCTCTTTTGTTTCTTTAGTTGTCGTCTTGATTTCATCATGGACATTTTTGTCTCTCAGCATTCTTTTTATGCCTCTCGTACTTTGTTATGTAACAAAATGCTTGACCTGGACTGCTATGGAGTGAGGTAATTCTAGAAGGTCCATATAAGGACTAGAGTTGAAATTATAAAATGGAGATCAAGGGTGAAATAAAATATACCTACAGGGCGTATCTCGAAACTATGATGTCCAAATTTCAAGTGCATACAACCAATTTCTCTATGAGTTAATGTGTACTTTCAATATATATGATTTTCTATCCTTGAAAATGCATTTTTTCAAAGTCAAGTCAACCTTATCTGTTTGTATGAAGGATGTGGAGAATACGATAAAGTCCTCTTATCAAGAGCCATATGTCAATAATGATCGGATATTATTCAACGAATTAGTAGGTTAGGTTATCTATTCTTGGAATCAAACATCCTGTATTAGTTTTCAACGGATATACCTTTAATTTTTCAACATTGTTATGCAATAGTGGTAACCATACTAGCATTTGGAATTCTAAGTTCTTTCTATCGTCTCAAAAATTATTGTATGGGTACGTGATTGACATGTATAAATCTGACACTTATACTGATAACATTGTTCACATTGAATTTTACTCTGCTGTGATCTTTTAACCGTGTTTATGTTAAACCACAACATGATGGACTTCCTAGTTTCACTTGTCATTCACCCATTTGCAAATTAGGCGCAGTAATTATTGTTTTTTAGTGCGTAATGAGCCTTTGTACTTCCATTCTTATATCCCGCATTGTTTTGAGCCATTAGCAAACGCTGAAAGCTTTTCCAGTAGGCCATTCGGTATTTTCCTTTACAGGCATTTTCTCTCATCTGTTTTCTGTTATTCTAACTAATACGCGGGATGTATATCAACTAAAGAACAATATTTTTTATTGCAAACCCCATTTTCAATAAGAGAATAAAAATAAATGTTTTTTATTTTGGTTCTATAATGAAGTCATCTCTTTCGATACGCATTTTTTAATATTTGGAGGTTGGTACAATCAAATTATCGAATGAAAGTCATGGTTCATGCTCATACGAATATTGGAAAATGTATGTGAATAAAATGGCGTTTAAGCTTTTTGCGGATTTTTTAAAATTATATCATGATACATGTACCACAGAATGTATAAATCAATAGTGTTGTAGAGTAGGAATATCAATAAATTTCCGATTCGCATGAATTTTGCGAAATTCGTATAAGCATGAACCAGGCTTTATAGGCCCAGCTTACTTCTGAGCGATTTTGGACTTGGTGATTCTAGCAGTGAAAAACTCAATGTTGTTATTGGTAGATTTCAATTCAGAGTGTGATTTGATTTAAATTGACCAATAAAAACAACAACATTACATTTTTCACCGCTGGTATCGAAAAAATCAAAATCGCTCAACAGTAATAAAATGGGCTTTACGCTTGTGCGTCAGATTTCAGATATTTTCAATGTCATCATTGTTACCAATCGAAGATGTTTCTGTTATTTATCGATATTGAATGAATTTCTTTCAATAAAAGACTTCAAATCAATGCAAAAAAAGACAAAATTGTATATGACACGTTGTCGCTTCACTCGTCGTATTCCAAACAACGCGTGCGACAAAATTGCGTCTTATAAAACTTGTATCATGAAATTCTATTTGTACATTTGTATATATAAGATCATTTATAATTTTCTTAGGAAGCTCTATCACCTCTAGAACTTCGTCCCACATATTATTCAACATTGTTCTGTGTTATTCTACAACAAATTTTTTTCACCTCTATATTTTTTTTTTTAGCCGAGAGGAAAACTTCCTTGGGCAAAGACTGGCACTCGGCCTGCCTGCGGTGCGAAAAATGCAACAAAACCCTGACTCCAGGGTCCCATGCAGAGCACGAGGGCAAACCCTACTGCAACAACCCTTGCTACTCGGCCCTTTTCGGTCCTGGGGGTTTCGGAAGAGGAGGGGCAGAGAGCTACGTCTTCAAGAAGTAGATCTGCATTCCACGTACTTACCCCATTCCACATCTTGTTAGTTTTTAAGCAATAAAGAAGATAAAAATCGATTCATTCGGTCGTTTTATTTTCTAGTGTTTTTTTTTTCAGAAGAAATTAAAGTTTTGGATAGTTTGGAGTCTTTTTTTTTCATGAAATAGTTCGATAAAGAACAAAAAACAATGCAATAAATCTTGTGACGAAGGTATTGAATCAACTTTTATGATTTTGTATCGAATCATCCATCATATCTGCTGTGAAAAAAAGTGTTATCGAATTATTGGATATATAGATAAAATGAAAAATATTACTCAGTCGAAAAAATACGTATCTGCATCAGTTGGCGATATAAAAAGAAACAAACCAATATTTCACAATTATCTAATCGCAGTGAATAACGAAATATACAGAGTGGACCAGATAAGAACAAACATCATGAGTATCTTGGTAACGGTAGTAGATATGGCAACTTTTTGAGCTTTAAAAAATGAAGTGAACGCATCTCGAGTTCAAATTTTCGTTTTCCAGAAATCGTCAAAATTTATTTTTCCTATGGTAGAAATAAAACTCTAAACCTTGTATCACGAGGCATAATTCATAATGACCATTAAATGTGTTGTTATATTTGGGTTCTATAATGAGGTCATTATGAAACGAATTCTTTGTTTTTCGGAGATTGGTACAATCGAACTGTCAAATGAAAGTCAGAAGAGTTAGGCCCAAAGCTTACTTCTGAGCGATTCTGAATTTGGTGATACTAGCAGTGGAAAACTCAATGTTTTTATTGGTAAATTTAAATTCAGAGTGTGATTTGATTCGAATTGACAACTATAAACAATAACAACTTTGCATTTTCACCGCTGGTATCGCAAAAATCGAAATCGTTCAACAGTAAACTGGGCTTTACTCTTGTAGTGCGTCAGATTTTAAATATTTCAATATCAACATTGTCACCAATCGAAGATGTTTCTGTTATTCATAGATATCAAATCAATTTCTTTCAATAAAAGACTTCAAATTAATGCAAAATAAAAAAAATCCCATATTACACAAGTTTTATAAGACACATTGTCGCACTTGTTCCCTTGGAGCATTCTTTGCTTCGCTCTTCGTACTCCAAACAACGTGTGCGACAAAATATCTGTCACCTAGGTATACACACAGTTGAAGTTTGTATCTCGTAGTAAATTCAGTAAGGTACCTATATAGCATTATACAACCACCAATACAAGGTGGAAGGTATAGTTGGTTGCCTAACATAGTGGGAGATATGAACACTCAGAACTTGTGTTTTATTTTATTACTGACGAGTTTTGCTATGCTCTCTACAGAGTGATTTGAAGCTTCATAATTCTTGGAACCAAGCCATGATGGCATCCAAATACAAAAAATCTCTGAATCGAAATGTTATTCGTCGACTACGTTAAAACAAACATTAGAAGCATTATTTGAAAATGCATTTCACACAATGCTACCCATTGTGTGGGATGGTAAAGACAAATAATGGTCACCTACAGACGTCTAGTCCTATTCCTTTCGAAGAGATGCTGAGGGTCCATTATTTGTTTTGTTTTTAAATTACTAAGGAAAACAAAGGAACGACGTGTTAATTATACCCTTGTGTATCTTCACTTTTTGCCTGGCTACCTCACTTATAGACAGTTACGAAGGCCTATATGTAGATTGAACGCTCGTCCTAGAGCTTTTTTTTTAACACAATACAAAAATATCACTAAACTCAACTGCACTTCCCTATTATCTCGAAATCGATTATAACCTTAGGACAGAATTTCAGTAATTCAATGAATTTGTTTCAGTAGCGCCATTTGTTGTTTTACCCTTCATGAAAATTAATATTCAACATTTCGCCACTTCTGTTATAAAAAACTTTGGTGAAGAAATGGCTGCAAGAGAAATTGAAGGGATTTCGTATCGAAATGATTTAACTTTGAAATCGTTAATTTCGAATACAAAATGTAACTTTGTTTAGTTCAACCTATTTGTGTGAATCATCCTCCAATATGAAGTTCATCAGGAATACCGCAATACTCACAAATATACTGTTTCAAACTATACTGCAAATATAAATAAAATTGCCAATGCGTCCAATATTTTGGTGAATAAGAATTTTGTTTTTCGTTTTCAACATTTACGATTATTATTGATGTTTCAAGAAATCCGTAATGTAATTCTTTTATAAATTTAGCAATTTCCCAATTGTCGAACACCCTGTATGTTATATATTTTGATATGTATAGGAATTTCCCGAACTTTATGCAATTGTCTGACCCTTATATTTCTACATGACAATACACAAAAAAAACAGATTTATTGACACCTCACCCATGGTTAACATACCTATATAATAGCGCCTATTTGAATAAAGATAGGAGGGTGTTATTTCTTAAGATTCTGTTACAACCCCTGCAGTTAGTGTAGAATTTACAATGTAACAGGTTGGTGAAAACCAAGGTGAAAACAGGTTCGACTACTTTTGCTGTAAAAATATCGACAGATCACTTCAAGTCGTTCGATGCTCATTTGTTTCAGTTTTTTCTCTGTCAGCGACCCAATTTTAGGTTGAAGTTATGGTCTTCCTTTTTTTTGACTTCAGCACATATTGTATGTAACTATCATAATCTGACATAATTTTACTTTTTATACAAATTTCTACTCGAAAAGGTCCAATAACAGTTTTTAGAAACAATAATAAGGCATATTCCAAGGAAAATTTTTGGAGGTACTCACGTATTTTGGCCTCCCAGAACAAAAATCAGAAACGCTTGTTTCGTAAATATACACCCACCATTTGACATCTTAAAATTATTCTACTAAAAACACAAAATTCGTCCTTCTTTTAATTGAAACACCACACACGCTCACATTTACTTATCTTCAACACTTTTCAGAGAGAAATAATTCAATACTTTACAAAAAATTTACCGTTCTTCGGAAACACAAGACTTTGATCTGTCAACTTGACAACTGTTTAGCTCCCGTCATGCTGGGTTCTCGATGAGTTTGGTAAATTTTTTTTAATTTTTCCAAATATACTACACCTTTTCCAGTTTTATTTCAGAAAGCGTCAAGTAAATTTCAGAATAGTCACTTGTATTTCAGAAAGTATCAATTGTATTTCAGAATAGTGAGTTGAATTTCAGAAAGCGTCAAATATATTTCAGAATAGCGACTTCGATTTCAGAAAGCATCAATTGTATTTCAGAATTGTGAGTTTAATTTCAGAAAGCGTCCATTGTATTTCAGAAAAGTCAACTGAATTTCAGAATTCGTCATTTGAATTTCAGAATCATTTGTATACAAATGACGAATTCTGAAATTCAATTGACAATTCTGAAATACATTTGACGCTTTCTGATATTGAACTGACTATTCTGAAATACATTTGACGCTTTCTGAAATTAAACTCGCTATTCTGAAATACATTTGACGCTTTCTGAAATTCAACTCACTATTCTGAAATACAATTGATACTTTCTGAAATACAAGTGACTATTCTGAAATTCAATTGACGCTTTCTGAAATAAACTTGATGGTTTCTGAAATACAACTGGAAAAGGTGTAGTTTATTCTGGTGAAATATGTTGAAAACAAGTGAATGTAAGTGTGTGTGGTGTTTAAGTTCAAAGAAGGATTAATTCTTGTGTGCTTTCTTCAGTGATGGGTATGAATTATGCGTGGAGCAAATATACAACTCAATAACGTAAGTTATTAAAATTTCGATATCCCAATACATTCACTTGCCTCGCATTTGAATTTCTCATGATGTTATTTTCTGTTTCCTGATCAATGAATCAATGATATCAAACAATTCTGTGCTTGAAACAGGAGATTCGCTGTGCTAAAAGGAGCGCGTAATTCGAAATGTAAATAAAAACGTTAGGTTATGCCCAGTATGACACTTCAAGTTCAAAATAGTTCACGGTTATTATGAGAAGATGTCTCTACCTTACAGAAGAAGATGCGTAATTGTTTCCAGTGAACAGTTCTAGCCCACTAGCAAACTAGGTTTCCATTTAGATCGACAATGGTTTCGATATTGAGGAATAATATTTTTTAATCGATTTTAATACTGAAATTGTTTTGAACAGCGTTGCTTTTATTAAAATGGAAAACATTTTGAACATTTCATATGGATTGAATGAACTAATTGTTGGTTCAATGTCGTTAGTAAAATTTGAACAGTATCCTAGCCCAAAAAAAATTCGAAAATTTCGATGAAGATTCATTCACCATTGTACGATCTTCGTTGGCCTTTGATTCTTCAGTGTAAGACGGAGGTTTCTTCAGTTCAGTCAGGCCATCCTCTGAGAGTCCGAAGTCGTGAATCTAGATGATTTAACGAGATATCCAACGGGTGAAATTCCAAAAACTCCTCTTCCCTCTCTCTTCCTCACCGGTACCATAGTACACGCTGTCTGCCTCATTATCTCACCTTCAGGCCTACCTAAGGTGGGCGCAGGGTTGCCAAGTCGCTAGTAAGTGCGTTTCCAGCGAAAAGCGGAAGTATAGAAACACCACACGGCCAGCTACTTCGCCGGACCTGAACCCTCTGGACGTATGTTCATGGGATATTTGAGAAATTGATGTACAATCAATGAAAAGTTGCAATGAGAAATTTACTTGATTGAAAATTGTGCATTGGAAGGTCTCAAACTTGGAAATAAAGTTTATCCTTTTCTCTTATTTTGAATATAAATTTTTAATTCCTCATTTCGATGAAAACATTATTTAGATTGTTTCATTTTATGTCTATTATTTTCCGATCAGTTGAAAAGTGTACCGCAGTTCCTAAACAAGAAAAGTCGATCTACATAAGAGTAGGAAATATAATTGAAATTTACCTCTTTTAGTAATAGTATATCGATTTGATATCGATAAATAACAGAAAAATCTTCGATTGGTAACGATGATGACATTGAAATAATTAAAATCTGACGCACAAGCGTAAATCCCAGTTTACAGTTGAGCGATTTTGATTATTGCAATACCAGTGGTGAACATTTCAATGTTGTTATTGTTTTTAGTTGTCAATTTAAATCAAATTACACTCTGAATTGAAATTTACCAATTAAAACATTGAGTTTTTCACTGCTAATATCACCAAATCCAAATCGCTCAGAAGTAAACTGGGCCTAACTCTTCTGACTTTCGACAGTTCGATTGTACCAATCTCCGAATAATAAAAAATGCGTATAGAAATAGAGGCTATTTCGACACGCTTTTCCGTTTCATAATGACTTCATTATAGAACCAGAATAGGAAAATATTATTTTTGCTTTAACAACGATCTGATGTTTCTTGAGAAATGCGACAAGTTTAATTAGGATACTTACTTTACTACAATATCTTTAACTCTCAAGCATTTCTCTAGTAGAATATTCAAATTTACAATGTTTACTTGTTATGCTACATGACATACTGTCACTATTTTCAATCATGCGAAAGAATATGGTTTCTTTTTCAACAATATACCTACTTATGGTAAAGAGGCGAGTGTTATTTCGATATTTCCACTTAAGAGCGTATATGCTGTCACTTGAGATTTGAAATCATCAAAGGCCACTTTGATAACCGCTTGTAGAAAAAAATATTTTGTATGATTTCTCGTGAATTCCTGGAAATCCGGCAACGTCGCTCTCGACCGCCAAACTGGCTTTGGCCCGTGAAGTGGGTCCATCCCAGCCTCACTCGCATCATCCTGCGATTCTACCTCTCTAGACAAATATTTACATACCAGACTAACAACCAGCCTTCATGTCGTGATCATGCTCGTATTAACACCACCACAAATTAGTTGAAAAACGGTTGAAAAATCGTAGGGACCCGCACGAAACGTTCACACCTCCACAATTACCATTGTGGGCAATGGGAACGTATGTTGAAAGAAGTTTTTTCGGGGTCCCAAGTGACTGCAATTGAAACAAACGGCCTGCAGGGCCACCTGATTTAGACCCTACAGACTATTTGCGAGATTTTTTTTCAGCTCAGTGCTCCCAGTGTCCTTAGGACATCATTATTTCTTACCAAAACACTAATACTGCATCATCTTGTTCACTTTTGTTTTTAGATAATGGTTATAAGTGGCCTAATTTTGTTCTTTCGGCATAGAATAAAAATGTTGGATATTTTTGGATTTCTTGATTGTAGAAATGGATTCTACGAGAAAAAAAGCAAAATGAAAAATCCGAAGTTGAAAATCGGTCCATCCGTTCGGGAATTAGGGCGATTTGAAAAATGTTCCATTTTTTATTTCTATGATGAAATTTATTTTTTTCTACGACCATCTA
Organism: Chrysomela aeneicollis; assembly: GCA_029955515.1. NCBI lineage: Eukaryota > Metazoa > Arthropoda > Insecta > Coleoptera > Chrysomelidae > Chrysomela > Chrysomela aeneicollis. Next base: position 13,749,894 of record JARUHQ010000018.1, on the reverse strand, counting down.
TGAAAACGTCAATAATCACACTGTTTTGTTATTCAGAAAGTAGCTCATATCACCATGGTATATTGTTTATTTGAAAGAAAAAAAGCACTAGTGTTGATATGAAAAATATAACAACGGTCGCCTGAATAATTGATATAGAAATAATTAGGTATATTGTGAAGGTACTCACTGTCAATATATAAGCGTTCTCAAATCAAATTCATATTATTTATTGAAATTTCTGTCTCGTTTTGAATAATACCGAGAACTCTTTATCTATTAATTTCAATGTGTCTGATACATAACCTCTGAATTCACTTTAAAACTGGAACCTACTCTTTGCTGGAACTATTTCGATGTTGATGACAGAGGGTTAGATCATTCAAAAGAGTACGGCTACAGTTTTATGCGCGGCTTGCTGCTTGCATCAGTTTTATATCACAGTATCACCAAAGAGAAGATTCTTTGGTATCACAGATGTTTGCAAAGAGTAAAGGACGCACTAACACGAGTAACTCGTACGCGCTTGCGAACTACATACTTCTATTGATCTGTATTCCTGATTGCGTGATTACTGGCGCTAGCAGGCGAATGGTGTCAAGTTTGTTTATGTACGCTGGTGTCAATATCAATAAAATTTGTCCAAACTAAACTAACTCAATCAATCAGTGATTCACATAATGAGGAATTGTCGGAGAAGTATTCAAATATCATCTTGAATATGGAAATAAACAGTACTTGATATTGAATCAAAACCACCTGAAATTCTAGAGACCGCTCAAGTTACATTTTTGACAAGACCTCCCGCGAAATGAAAGTATTCGGAGTCGTAGGAAAAATAGTGTACAAAACTCGTTGGAAAGTGCATTTCCTTCACTCGATACGTTTCCGCACTCACCGCTACGCGGCTCGTGCTAAACGACTACTCGTGTGAAATATGTCACTTTCCACACTTGTTGTGTAATATACTATTTCCAGTTCCGTTTTCTTCGAGAAACAAGAAGCGAAGTGATATAACCGAAGTTAAAAGTTATATGGCGAATTGAAAAATTCGAAAAAGTTCCAATGCCCCTTTGCTCCATTTTTTCTTCTATGATGACATTATTTCTTCTGATTTCGTTTTTTTTATTGGGAAATGGATTCAACGAGAAAAAAGAAGCGAGAACTCGGTCCATTCTAAGTAAGTTATGGCGATCTGAAAAAATCGAAAAAGTTCCATGGGTACCCCTTTTTCTCGCAGCTATGATGGCGATTTGAAAAATTCATTTTTTTTTCTCTGTGAAGCAATATGATAGCCCTGAAACCTGAATTCAGAGAATGTCATGTCGAATAAATAAACAATGTATGCCTGCGGATTCATAGAAGGCAATTCAAAAATTTGATGATACAGAATTCTCTTACAAATAAAAACTGTTCTTGGATTCGATGAATCAAGTCTGGATTGAAAGCATTATGAAAGCATTATAATCGTATAACAAAGAGGTCTAAATTCAGAAAATCTACAGAAATTATTCACGTGGGTATTATAAAAGACGTTCCTCTGTTCAAGCAAGTATCCTTCAAAAAAAAGGTGAAGTACAACCTACGTGAATTCGAATATCAAACATAATACTTTCCCAAATAAAAGGTTTACAGCATACTCTCAGTAAACTTTGCCCAAAGAGTCATCTTCAGGCTGATTGCATGAATCGAACAACCACAATTTTTGGCGAACCCGCCGGTTCGAATTAATAATTCTATCTCTCATTACCACCGACCTGCCGAAGATACGAAACAAGCCATTCGATTCTAGTTAGCCTAACAAACCTCGACGTGTACGGCAATTATTATTGTTGCCAGATGGAGGTCAAGGCCAGCGTTCAAAAAGCTAGCCGCATTCACTCCGATCTCCTCCTCCGCTCCTCTGGCTTGTCCCAGGAGCGTCCCCAAAGGGGGGGCAATACGGAGAGCATCTCAACTTTCCTATCTTGGGTTGCGTGATAACTGGCTAACTTTTGCGAGAGCGACAAGACAGATTCATAGATTAAAAAAGAATTGTCTTGCCCAGGGATGGCGGCATGAGAAGTCGCGCTTATTTGAACCCGTTGGCTATTGAGGCTACTTGAAAACTTATGTATATCCCACAGTTATAGTACGTTATGAAGTAGTCATACTTATTATAGAAATACGAAAAAATTAGGATACTAACATCATAATTCGAATCTGCTAGAAATGGAAAATAGATATGACACGGCAACCAAAGCAGATAAAGAATTAGCCTAATAACCCCAAAGACCAAAGCAATTTTGGAAGAATGTCAGAACAAGAACGAAATAAAGCATACTGTCGCTTCCTGAAATCTTGAATCTTCTAGAAAAGGAAAGTATATACGTGTGACACGGCAACCAAAGCAGATAAAGAATTAGCCTAATAACCCTAAAGACCAAAGCAATTTTGGGAGAATGTCAGTATAAGAACGACATAAAGCATACTGTCGCTTTCTGAAATCTTGAATCTTCTAGAAAAGGAAAATATATACGTGTGACACGGCAACCAAAGCAGATAAAGAATTAGCCTGATAACCCTAAAGACCAAAGCAATTTTGGAAGAATGTCAGAACAAGAACGACATAAAGCATACTGTCGCTTCCTGAAATCTTGAATCTTCTAGAAGAGGAAAGTATATACGTGTGACACGGCAACCAAAGCAGATAAAGAATTAGCCTGATAACCCTAAAGACCAAAGCAATTTTGGAAGAATGTTAGAATAAGAACGACATAAAGCATACTGTCGCTTCCTGAAATCTTGAATCTTCTAGAAAAGGAAAATATATACGTGTGACACGGCAACCAAAGCAGATAAAGAATTAGCCTAATAACCCTAAAGACCAAAGCAATTTTGGGAGAATGTCAGAATAAGAACGACATAAAGCATACTGTCGCTTTCTGAAATCTTGAATCTTCTAGAAAAGGAAAATATATACGTGTGACACGGCAACCAAAGCAGATAAAGAATTAGCCTGGTAACCCTAAAGACCAAAGCAATTTTGGAAGAATGTCAGAACAAGAACGACATAAAGCATACTGTCGCTTCCTGAAATCTTGAATCTTCTAGAAGAGGAAAGTATATACGTGTGACACGGCAACCAAAGCAGATAAAGAATTAGCCTGGTAACCCTAAAGACCAAAGCAATTTTGGAAGAATGTCAGAACAAGAACGACATAAAGCATACTGTCGCTTCCTGAAATCTTGAATCTTCTAGAAGAGGAAAGTATATACGTGTGACACGGCAACCAAAGCAGATAAAGAATTAGCCTGATAACCCTAAAGACCAAAGCAATTTTGGAAGAATGTCAGAACAAGAACGACATAAAGCATACTGTCGCTTCCTGAAATCTTGAATCTTCTAGAAGAGGAAAGTATATACGTGTGACACGGCAACCAAAGCAGATAAAGAATTAGCCTGATAACCCTAAAGACCAAAGCAATTTTGGAAGAATGTTAGAATAAGAACGACATAAACCATACTGTCGCTTCCTGAAATCTTGAATCTTCTAGAAAAGGAAAATATATACGTGTGACACGGCAACCAAAGCAGATAAAGAATTAGCCTGATAACCCTAAAGACCAAAGCAATTTTGGAAGAATGTTAGAATAAGAACGACATAAAGCATACTGTCGCTTCCTGAAATCTTGAATCTTCTAGAAAAGGAAAATATATACGTGTGACACGGCAACCAAAGCAGATAAAGAATTAGCCTAATAACCCTAAAGATCAAAGCAATTTTGGAAGAATGTCAGAATAAGAACGACATAAACCATACTGTCGCTTCCTGAAATCTTGAATCTTCTAGAAATGGAAAATATATACGTATATGACACGACAACCAAAGCAGATGAAGAATTAGCCTGATAACCCTAAAGACCAAAGCAATTTTGGAAGAATGTTAGAATAAGAACGACATAAACCATACTGTCGCTTCCTGAAATCTTGAATCTTCTAGAAAAGGAAAATATATACGTGTGACACGGCAACCAAAGCAGAAAAAGAATTAGCCTAATAACCCTAAATATCAAAGCAATTTTGGAAGAATGTTAGAATAAGAACGACATAAAGCATACTGTCGCTTCCTGAAATCTTGAATCTTCTAGAAAAGGAAAATATATACGTGTGACACGGCAACCAAAGCAGATAAAGAATTAGCCTAATAACCCTAAAGATCAAAGCAATTTTGGAAGAATGTCAGAATAAGAACGACATAAACCATACTGTCGCTTCCTGAAATCTTGAATCTTCTAGGAATGGAAAATATATACGTATATGACACGACAACCAAAGCAGATAAAGAATTAGCCTGATAACCCTAAAGACCAAAGCAATTTTGGAAGAATGTTAGAATAAGAACGACATAAAGCATACTGTCGCTTCCTGAAATCTTGAATCTTCTAGAAAAGGAAAATATATACGTGTGACACGGCAACCAAAGCAGATAAAGAATTAGCCTGGTAACCCTAAAGACCAAAGCAATTTTGGAAGAATGTCAGAACAAGAACGACATAAACCATACTGTCGCTTCCTGAAATCTTGAATCTTCTAGAAGAGGAAAGTATATACGTGTGACACGGCAACCAAAGCAGATAAAGAATTAGCCTAATAACCCTAAAGACCAAAGCAATTCTGAAGGAATGTCAGAATAAGAACGAAATAAAGCATACTGTCGCTTCAGTCTGATGAAATCTCAAATCTATTATAGAAATGGAAAATTGATACGTATGATACGGCAACCAAAACAAATGAAGATTCGAGATATAATAATAATAATAATAATAATAATAATAATACAAAATCCAGAAAGCCCTGAGGAAAAAACTGTTTGTTTGAAGTGGTGGACTATAGATTATAGGTGTTAGTACTTTCGAATTATGATTTTTCTTCATTATTCATTTTTATTACGTACTTAGATAAATTCTATCGTACGTCTATGGCTCCCGGCTCAAGACTTCTCGAGTCTCTTCGGCTGCCGATGGCATCGTGGCACTGCTAGTTTAGCGCCCCGAATATTCTTTTGGAGATCATCCTCCTCCTTCTCTTCTTCTTGGCTCGTTGAGAATTGGACGGGCACAAGAAATCGTGGAAGGTGGAGCACCGTCCCGTACATCATCACAAACAACAGTCCATAAATTAGTAAAATAAATGTCTGGAGGTAAAATTAATCACGATCATAATGATGTGGACAGGACCGATCTAGCACCTAACCTAGAAACATCAACTGGGTTCCAAAGTGGAACAAGAATTAGGTACATGATACTTGACAATTAGTAAAAAATCATCTAATATAAGGAAAGCAATAATTTGAAAACGTTCAATTCAATATTTGATGTGGAGAGATTTCAACAAAGTGAACTGACCATAAACATAACCTTAAAATAATACAAACTCTCTCTTGTAACATATATTTTCGGCGTGATACATTCTTAATCATAGGATAAGTCAGAATTATTAATACAGGCAGCATAAAGCATAAAGAAATGTAAAAACTGTAATTTTTGAAATAAATCTAAGGGATCTTCAAGGAATACAAGCAATATTATCAATTATATTTAATTTTCTTCAAGGAAGAAATAGGATTTGTCATTACAATCACATTGGGGAATATTTCTCCATTCGGTTTATTACAGTACAAACTTATTGATTATGAGTTTCATTCATGAATTTTTCGAACACGTTGCTGAAACTATCTAAATTGATTTTTCAAATATGGGCTTTTGAATTTTAAATTGCTTTGTTTCTAGTTCACAAATTGGCAACAGCGCCTAGTAGGCTAGAAGAACAACAACTCACATTTGGCCACACTTTCATGATGTACACTTGATGTCAATATATAATTCAGGAATCAAACTGCTGATATAAAAAAAGTAATCAGTCAAAACATGATTTTCAGTCCAACAAAAACACCAATCCATCCACAAGTCAAATATAAACATAATCTCCAAAACTGAGTAGCATATCTCTTGAGGAGCATGGAACAGAAATAGGCAGAATGGCACCTAACCCACAGAACTTATTGGTAGCATAAGTTTTGTGTTCTAACATTCAGTCGATGTTGCCAAATGGTGAAATAGGAACAATGTGTTTTAAGTTTGAAATGCGACGTTTCGAAGATATTCAAAAATAATTACTCCATTATAGTCCGAAGGAGAATTCCCCTTCCAGGTGGATCGTTTAATTTCGCCCTTCTTCACTTATTATATATATATATATATATTTGATTTTTTCAGATTGTGAGAAATAAATAATTGATTTTAAAGTCTCTGTGTATTGTCTCGAACGATTCCATTCTCGATGGGCAGCGAGCAATCCTTCATTCGAAAACCCGAAAAATTCGGATTTTACCCTCTGGCCGAGTTCGACCCTGGACGGCGGTTCGTCCTCTGCGGCTCCGCTTTCGGCAGCGATCGTGCGCAATCGCCGCGCTGCCATTACTGCGAGCCGCCTCGGCGGATCAAAGCGGCCGGTGATTGGTCGGCGCGCCGACAGAGAGTCGCGGAACGCGCCTGCCTGGCCTCCACGCCGCTGTCGGCAGTCCGCGCTGAGAAGTGTGAGTAGGCCGTGCCGCGCCAGTGTCGATCGACCGACCGCCGTCCCGTTTGTCGCACGACTTTTCAGGAACGATCATTTTTATTTCGGTGGTGCCATGTCGTAGTGCGCTGTGGCTGTGATATGCCGCTGTACCGCGTGTTTTAGTGAACCATGCCACACGTCTCGTCCACTGGCGGAGATGATCTCGGCAGCACCGATGAGGTTAAGGTGTTCAAGGACGAGGGCGACGGGGAGGACGAGAAGAGGTCCTCTGAGAAGAACCTCACCGAGGAGAAGAGCAGTCTCATCGACCTTACCGAATCTGAGGTAATGCTCTGGTTCCTTTGCGCCGTCGGTCGGGATCATATTTACTTCCTAGCATCTATAATGCATTTCGCAACGCGCATTGTTCAAGGAAAAATAAGTGCAAATACATATGTGCAAATTGTAGGTGGAAGATGTATAATTGTATTATGGAAAAAGCATCGAGGCAGGGATATTGTTGCTATTGAAATGAGTTAGATATATTCGAGAATAACATCAACAATTATTTCATTTACGGCAGTCGTTGCGTTAGTCATGATGATGAAAAATAAAAATGGAGAATAGAATGATGAGATATGTCAAACTCGATAAACAAACTGTGTTGATGAATGAGATGTAAGTTGTAAACAATGATATAATAAATAATACATTATATCATGCATTGGCTGTGAATCGAGCTGTAAATATAGAAAATCAAAAAAGCTCGGGTAAAAGTTATTCAAGAGAGTCATAAGTTTTAATCAATTATGTGGAGTTGAAGTTTGTTGTTGTTTATAGTGTGCTGATTTATAATCCAAGATCATGAATGAGCTTTTCGTTAATTCCTCGTTTGAAAGTTGTTGAATACCCGAGAGCTTATACCTAAGAAACGACTATAGTTGTAGATTGTAGGTAGGTAAGAACCGTACCTAAAACTTGGGAAATTGTGTTCACCTTTCTTTTGGCTCCCTTACCTATCTGTCTTCTCAGAAATAGGTAGATTATATCTACAGTTACACAATTAGCCTTTTTTATTTAGGTAGGTACAATTTCACCGTCAATTGACGTATTATTCTTAGAACTATATAGGAACTTGATCTGAATGGACTCGTAAACTACTAATTTAATCTCATGAACAAGTGCCAAGCAGGCTGCTTTCTGTGAACTTCTGATCGGTAATGGTTTCTAGATTGATTGATTGATTGAACGTTCAATAAGCCGTAGCGCAATTATTACCACACCGTTAGATATTTTAAATTAATTATCCATAATTGCTGTGACACGTCTAGATTGTGTGGCGAAGAGATCAAGCAGGCGTGGATCTGCGGAGCACCTTTTCGACAGGCGTTCTTCAGATGTTTCCTGTCAAAGGATAAAGACAGCCATTATGCATTATGCGGGGTCACGCGAACTTCTTTGCTCTTTTGGTTTTCTTTCGGAAACTCAGTGAAAAAGTGGTGAAAAGTGGAAAACAATGTGTGCGAATCGGGCTACAAGGTTTTCGGCATGGTTATGGACGTAAATAGTATCATTTATTTGCTGACGGACTCTAATCATCTGAGTATAATTACGTTTTTCGTAACTTCATAGGACGTTAACATATTAATTACATTTCTGAGAAGTCCCCGATGTGGTAAGCCGTAAAAGTTGAGTTAATGGAACAGCGTTTCGACATATTTTTTAATCACCTACCTACGGCAATGTTTGTTGGTCTGGGACGAGGTTCCCGATTAATTTTTCTTCGAATACGGACCCTCGTACGGACCTCGATCAGAACTTTCTGATTTGAGGAAAATACTAGACCTTTCCCATATGTGTTTTTAATAATCAAACCCAGTTATCAGTAACGCTAGTGTTAGTGCTGAATTTAGCAGAATGAACACCTAATCATAATGAAAAGGACATAACTTTGATATTCAGGTGTTGTATTCGTCGGAGTTTGCTCTGAAATCCATTTGATTTAAATTACACCCAAGTTTTTTTTAACTGTGTACCTCGGATTATACTGCGTGCAAAGATGGGAGCTAGATCCCTCGCTAGATCCATATAAATATTTGTTTGGATTGTGAGATTGTGATCAAGGATTGCTTCCTGATTCATTTCTTGTATTTTGTTTCAATTTTTTCCAGGAAAAATCTGGAAGTGGAATCTACATCAATGCCTCCCACAAAAATGTGCAGCGTTCTGACCACAGTCCCGTGTTTGGTGAGTGCAAAATTTAAAAAAATATATAGTTGCCAGGGCCAAGATTCCTTATACCACATAGAATGATAGGGAAAGAGGAAACTGGTCTGTGGGAGTTTTTCATACCAACAACTTCGCACTGCTTTGAAATTCCATCGAATTATCTCGAATAAGCTCACGCTTTCGCTAGACGTCGAAAATTATAGCTAATTCAAGTGGTAGTACCGATTGCACTCGTCATATTCTCACCAGCTTGTTTGTCGTAAACACAGTCGACGAGCGCAGAACACGCACTCAAATTTTCCCATCGGGTTGTGTGATTTTCGATTGGAGTGGTTCGGATTCCCCCGCGAGCTGTAGGTGTCGCTCTTCATCCCGCGCGGGTTTTGGAATGTTCCCTGTCTGTTTCTTTACGCAAAATGTTTGACTGTTAGTTTCTTTTGTGTATTTACAAAATATATTTGGTTGAATCAATGAAATATTTGTTGCATTAACATTGAGAGAGGAACTCTTTATGTGATCAACTGATATGTCAGAATCACGTTTGAGGGTTGATGCATTAAGGAAATCACAGTAATAAAATGTGTCTTGATCAAGCATTACTCGAACTTTCAGCCAATAATTTGCATTTGACAAAATACTTGGCAAAATAATAATCATTTGGACAATAATGCTGGGTTTAAAGATTCAACTAAACTAACAACTAAGAATTAACAATTAATAATTAGGAATCAACAATTGGGAAGGTGCTTATACAATGCAATCAATAAATAAGAATCAGATGTTGAATGTTACATGATTGAAAGCTCAATGTCATTTCAAAGTGTTGAATTGAATGATATTATTAAACAAATGAGCAAAAATACCAAAAACAACTAAAAACTCCTGAACCTGAAAACCATAAACACTATTAGAAACAATGACAAATGATGGCATTCCAACGATTCCAATCATTTTGCGCGTTCAGTCCACAAAATTTCTTATTTCTTAGTTGTTAAGTTGAAAGTTGACTTCGTAATTCTTAATTATTAATTTAATTGACAGATGTAAATGTATAAACCCTCGTAGACGTTATCGTGTATTCAACATTCTTAATTCTTAGTTGTTAATTTAATTTTTAGTTTAGTTGAATCTATAAACCCAGCATAATATAATTATCTTGAGACAACTTTAGGATAATTTTTGGTTTATCACTCAGAAAGTTCCAGTCAATGAATCATTTTATTGGTTCAACCCAAGTTTTTCCAACGAAACTTCTTGTCAAATTTCAGTGGATTCAATCCGATAATTTTATAAATTCAACAATGTCATGTTGTTACTTCAAGCATAAAATTATCATGCCAATAGGGTAATGGTTGAAATAAAAATAAAATTTTGTTGTACTGACAAAATTATCCTTTTAGATACGGTTTTCTTAATCGAGGCAGTGTTGATACATTTCTCAATTATCTTTCATGTGATGATCTTGCCCTTCATTAATGATTTCGCCGGTTCAAATGAACAATTGATTTGATATTTTTAGTACGAAAAATCAACCATCTCCATTTCTTATGTGCATCAATATGTTCATTACATATTTACATTTTTTATTTTGGAAGCACCCCCATCCGTTCTGCCTGCTGTAAATTGCTTTGCTTATTTACAAATAAGGACCAGATGTTGGGTTTTGATTCAGTACCGACAGAGAATTTCAGCTACCTACCAATCTGAAAATAAAAACTATTTTATAAACAAACATGATTCATGCCTAAATAATTGTTTCCCCCCGTAGAAGTACGTCAATGTGTCATCTTTGAGATGGTTATTTTCGTAACTGCTTCAGCTGGGTAGTCGAGTTATTTCTCAGTCATGATTTGCGAGCTACAGGGTCATCAAAATAACCTTGTTCAACACTTCAATTTTATTATGCGTATCAACATATTTTTCTAGGGATCTGCGAATGTTTAATAATTGCTACTATAACCTGGATCACCCTGTACATGTTGAGATAAGTCTAGTCATCCTCACTGTCAATATTATATCTATTCAAAATAGTATATTATGATACAAGTTTTTTAAGACGCCAGTTTGACAAATACTCGGTCGAATATTTAGACAAAGTGTCTTATAAAACGTGTGTCATATGCAATTTTTTCTATTTTGAATTGATTTGAAGAAAAAAATGGATTTAATATCGATAAATAACAGAAACATCTTCGATTGGTAACAATGATAACATTGAAATCTCGATTGAAATAATTAAAATCTGACGCACAAGCGTAAAGCCCAGTTTACAGTTGAGCGATTTTGATTATTGCAATACCAGCGGTGAAAAATTCAATGTTTTTATTGTTTTTATTGGTTAATTTAAATCAAATTACACTCTGAATTGAAATTTACCAATTAAAACATTGAGTTTTTCACCAAATCCAAATCGCTCAGAAGTAAACTGGGCCTAACTCTTCTGACTTTCATTTGACAGTTTGATTGTACCAACCTCCGAATAAGAAAAAATGCGTATCGAAACAGAGGCGAGAACAGAGGCTACTTTGATACTCATTCACTTTTCATAATGACTTCATTATAGAATCAAAGTAGAAAAATTGAATTTTGGTGATATTTCAACACATAATTTCAAACGAGTAATTGTTTTTCTAGATTGAACAGGAGGTTTGAAATTTTTTTTAAAAAATTACAGTGCTGTCCTGTCTTTCGGAATTCCGAGTTACAAGTCCAATTTCCGAGTTATTAGTCGAAATTCCAAGAATTATAGAAGTAAAAAAAGCACTTTAATGCCTTGGTTGTTTTCAACTTCGAATGTATCTCCGTTTCCAGGCAAGATTGAACCCGTTTCCCACGCATCCTCATTCAACATGGGATACCTCGTATCACCCTACACCTACGCCAATGGAGCAGGTGGACCCATTCCAGTGTCAATGGTGAGTCCCATTAGAATACATACAATTTGCATATTTTCGATTCGTTCGTACTGCCATTAATACTGCCCAATATGGATCGCCTTTGGTTTTAACATGGGGCAGACACGGTCTGACATCGGTGATCGCGTTCAAGAGCATATTTAACGGAGAATTTCACAGCTAACATTTTCGACCAATCAAAAGCCTATATTTTGTATCGTTGCCATAGCAACTAGAACGATTCCCGGAAAATTTTCTCTCTTATAAGTACGTTTTTTTGACGTTTATTGGTTGAATTACATCAACATTCACCTTACTTCAAATACTAATAGCGTTTTTCATTGGTAAAACTGGCGTGCACTCAGTGTAATTATATTTTTAACAACTTTACCTCAGTGATTCATAGTTTTCTGTCATAATTATTCAATGTATCCAGACGATAATATTTCAAAATAGCTGATACAGATTTGACTATGTAAACCGTCAAGTGTCAATGATAATCAAATTCGTGTCCTACGATTATCGAAATTGCACATTTTTATTAACAGAACTCACGGTAAATATACTAGAAATAAGACTTGAACAGTCATTCACGTCGAAGTTGTAATTTATTTTACTGTTTATACATAGCCGTACGGTCAACATTTCGGTGTGGAATTTTTTTCTCCAACACGAATATTTTGTAGAAAATTCGTGTTGTCGAGAATTCATACTAAAGAAGCTAGCAAAGCCACACACGAATTTTGACTCGGGATAGATCACATAATTTTAGGCTCATTTTATTACCCTAGAAAAATCTGTGGCTGTGCTAGCTTCGGCCGAACTCAGCAGAGCCATTTTTGAAAAACAATAATTTTGGTGTTTTGAAATAGTCAAATTGTAGAGCTCATTTTATGCTAATTTATGTTATTCCAATTTTTTGCTCCCTCCCTTAATAGAAAAACTTGTGACTTTGCTAGCTTCGGGCGAACTCAGCAGAGCCATTTTTGAAAATCCACTATTTTTTGCGATTCAATATAACGATTTTTAAGACTAATTTTAGGCTAATTAATTACCCTAATTTATTTTTTTTTGCTCCACGCATTACAGAAAAAACAAGATTTTTCGATTTTCGCCAAGTCGATGATGCAATCATTTCAAATTATAATTTTTTGACGATTCAACTAGTCAAACCGATAATACCCATCGCTGGATCAATAAAATGTTCATGTTGGAATGTTTTATCGACGTTTTTTTAAAAAAAAACCTGTGGCGAACTCAGCAGAGCAATTTTTTCAAAAACATTATTTTTCTGTCATTTGATCTAGCGATATTTCTAGACTAATTTTAGGCTAATTAATTACCCTAATTTCATTTTTTTGCTCCACTCATTACATAAAAAACAAGATTTTTCGATTTTCGCCAAGTAGATGATGCAATCATTTCAAATTATAATTTTTTGACGATTTAACTTGTCAAACCGCTGATACCCATCGCTGGATCAATAAAATGTTCATGTTGGAATGTTTTATTCGACGTTTTTTTAAAAACAACCTGTAGCGAACTCAGCAGAGCAATTTTTTCAAAAACATTATTTTTCTGTCATTTGATCTAGCGATATTTCTAGACTAATTTTAGGCTAATTAATTACCCTAATTTCATTTTTTTGCTCCACTCATTACATAAAAAACAAGATTTTTCGATTTTCGCCAAGTAGATGATGCAATCATTTCAAATTATAATTTTTTGACGATTTAACTTGTCAAACCGCTGATACCCATCGCTGGATCAATAAAATGTTCATGTTGGAATGTTTTATTCGACGTTTTTTTAAAAAAAACCTGTAGCGAACTCAGCAGAGCAATTTTTTCAAAAACATTATTTTTCTGTCATTTGATCTAGCGATATTTCAAGAATAATTTTAGGCTAATTAATTACCCTAATTTAATTTTTTTGCTCCACTCATTACATAAAAAACAAGATTTTTCGATTTTCGCCAAGTAGATGATGCAATCATTTCAAATTATAATTTTTTGACGATTTAACTTGTCAAACCGCTGATACCCATCGCTGGATCAATAAAATGTTCATGTTGGGATGTTTTATTCGACGTTTTTTTAAAAAAAACCTGTAGCGAACTCAGCAGAGCAATTTTTTCAAAAACATTATTTTTCTGTCATTTGATCTAGCGATATTTCAAGAATAATTTTAGGCTAATTAATTACCCTAATTTAATTTTTTTGCTCCACTCATTACATAAAAAACAAGATTTTTCGATTTTTGCCAAGTAGATGATGCAATCATTTCAAATTATAAATTTTTGACGATTCAACTAGTCAAACCGCTGATACCCATCGCTGGATCAATAAAATGTTCATGTTGGAATGTTTTATTCGACGTTTTTTTAAAAACAACCTGTAGCGAACTCAGCAGAGCAATTTTTTCAAAAACATTATTTTTCTGTCATTTGATCTAGCGATATTTCAAGACTAATTTTAGGCTAATTAATTACCCTAATTTAATTTTTTTGCTCCACTCATTACATAAAAAACAAGATTTTTCGATTTTTGCCAAGTAGATGATGCAATCATTTCAAATTATAATTTTTTGACGATTTAACTTATCAAACCGCTGATACCCATCGCTGGATCAATAAAATGTTCATGTTGGAATGTTTTATTCGACGTTTTTTTAAAAACAACCTGTAGCGAACTCAGCAGAGCAATTTTTTCAAAAACATTATTTTTCTGTCATTTGATCTAGCGATATTTCTAGACTAATTTAAGGCTAATTTATTACCCTAATTTCATTTATTCAATAAAAACAACATTTTTCACTATTCGCCAATTCGATGATGTAATCATTTGTAATCCTTTTGAATAATCCAGGTAAGCTTGTTGAATTAGTTCATAGTAGTCATTTTCCGAAATTGGTTGCTTTTGAATTATCGAATATAAAGGGATATTTTAGGAAGGATCTATATGTTGAAAAGTGCGTATGGTGTCATCTCGGGAGTTATTGATATTTTCGTGAGGTAGAAAAAAAATCGTCAAAATATTATAATTTGAAATGATTGCATCATCGAATTGACGAAAATCGAAAAATATGTTTTTTTTTTCACTAATGCGTGGAGAAAAAATAATAAAATTAGGGTAATTAATTAGCCTTCAATTAGTCTTGAAATATCCCTATATCAAGAGACAGAAAAATGTTGTTTTTGAAAAAATGGCTCTGCTGAGTTCGCCCGAAGCTAGCAAAGCAATAAAATAGCCTAAAATGAGCCTACAATTATGTGATCTATCCCGAGTCAAAATTCGTGTGTGGCTTTGCTAGCTTCTTTAGTATGAAAATTTCCAGTAATGATTAAAGCTCTAGTGGTATATTATAAGTGGAAATATGCTTTCAGGGCGGTTATATACTGATGGGAAAACATGAGATCGGTGTTATTATTCTTTCAGTCGTAATCTTGAATCGAAAGAAAATAAATAACGAACATTCCAGTCATCATGGTCGTTGGTATAAACAAAGACATTAATCTACACGTAGGGCAGATAATAGGGGACATTTTCACTCGAGTGATTATTGATGAGGCAACATTTTTCGACTTGAAATTTGACAAACAAATTGTAGATAGGCAATATTATTTTCGGAAACCATAAATGCAGCGACATGATTTTTTGTATAATTTATTTCTACAGCTCACATTTTATAGTCAGGCAATTATTTGAATTTAACGAGGAATTTATTGATTCACCTTGCGAGTACCTAACTAAGGTAAATATTTGTATGGTTAATTAAATTCGTCTGCTATTTCTCCCATCTAAAAACCTATAGCAAGATCAGTGTTAGAACCCAAAATGATAAAATGATGAGTATTATTGATAACAATTATTATTATTGTTAGGTACATTAGAGACAAATTAGGGAAATGTTCTGTATCATGTTATAAAATTGATAATATTATAGGTAACCGAACCGTTTGAAAGTCTTCATTAGACAATGGTTTGAAAAAATTTTGAAAAAAAACATGGCTGAACATTTTGTTAAGCATCTAGAAATAAGCGAGACACTATCATATTATGAATATTTTTCAAAAGTTGACAGATACGAAGTGATTCTGTTAGTTTCATACAAACCTAACGGAACCATCTTTCTTTTCAAAATTTCAACTAAGTATTATCGACAAATTTTTCGAAGTGATGATCAATTATCGATAAGGTGAAGTGGGGTAAATGGGATATAGTTTTTCAATAGTTCACGGAGAAAAAACTCAAACTGTTACTTTCAATGGAACAATATTTTTTTTAAAAATCGTCAACGATTGAAATATAGATCCTGATTGATCCCAGGACTGACGACTTCTCAGGCCTTCTTTTAAAATTTGTGTGAATTTTTTTTTTTAAACTACCCCAGCATATCACATTTACCCCAATGTTTGGGTCAAATGTGTTAATGATATATGTCTGCCTATGAACGATAGAAGTAATAAGGAATGGGGCAAATGTATGAAAACTATGTTTTATTGATTTTTATGGTTTTTACAAAAATGAAATATCTCAATCGAGAAGGAAGTTAAGACCTTTCCTCAGTCCAACCTACGAAAAGTAAAAAAAACTTTATCTCTGGTCATTACATATGTTTTTAGGAATTTGAGAACAAACATGGATATCAATTCAAAATTCGATATTCGTATGAAAGGCATCACTATTATACTAAATTATAGCCTTCAAATGACACTGCAAACACAAAAGAACCGCGCCTATTGACAGTTGGCTCTGGCAAAACCCTAACAATATCACTTTGCTGTATATTATCCACATCCCCCACTTGTGGCCATGAAAATGTATTTTTCGATAATCTAGTGAATTTCACTGTCCAACCGTCGTCACATGCCTCGGTCACCATTCCAACAAAATGCTTGATAGTTTTCTTGGTGGAGTATTCAACTAACACCCACTTTGCGATAATTTGTGGTAATATTATATTCCAAAAGCATTTTGTTGCGAAGTGATTCTGTAAACTTCAAATAAATCCAGCAGAACCAATTATTTACGTATTTTTTCACGAAAAACAATGCGCTTCAAATAAACAGGGTGGCTGAAATTCCAGCCTCATCATTTGCCTAACAAAATGCTGTTCTGAAACTTGTAAAATTCGGAATATTTCCGAAAAAAATCAAAATTTCATTACACCTTTTTTTATTTTTTTCGGGCGTCATTTGAAGAAATTCATCGATATGAATAACCTCGTGAATAACACTTCAAAATGGCCTACAAGATAGCGTTTTCAAATTTGAAATCCGACGTTTCGTCTTCTAGAAACCATCTTCAACCGAGTCTTCAACTTATCTTTTTTGAAAACGGTACCGGATTTTTTATTAAATTTTTTGTTACCTTTGGATAGCCCGAAAACCATGAGATATCACAAAATTTTATTTTCGAATGTTTCGATGACAAAAATTGACAGTTTCTCTATTTTTTTTTTTCAAATTTGTAATGCAATTACTGAGAATTGAAAAAGCAGCCTTGATTTGTTCAATGATGGAATGTTATTCAGATCGATTGATTTAAAAAAAAAAACGTACAGTCGGAGCAATAAATGATGAAATATGACACAATTAGAGATTCAAAATTTATTGGGACGCTCGTGTGTACATCGTGATCGTTTCGGAAGGAGCAAAATGAACAAGAAGAAGAAACGATTTGGGCACTCGGGCAACTCGATGTGAAAGAGAGATGGATAGATAAAGAGCGAGAGGGAAAGAGAGAGCAAGTGAGGGCTAGTTGGCCGCATTCTTCGGGTCATCGAACAAGAAATTATAATCATCAGGTGCTTCGCCCTCTTAACAAGTCGCTGGGCAGGTAATTTTCATGCGATAGCCAAGATGTGTACGAGGGTTGGACGATATTTTCTCCGTGGGATGATGCAAAAAATGTTGTTTGGGACACCCTGTATTTGGGTATTTGATTTTGGTCGCTTTAGCACGGTGCTGAAGATGTCGAGATCATCGCGATCACCCTGTACGTTGGATGAACAATACGGTTATTGAGATGGCGCCGCGTTTATCTCATAATCGAATTATTTGTCTGATGTGCTGGCAGAGCATTCATTATGAATAATGTCGTGTTTTGTCCGAGAATTTAAATTTTCTTTCCGTCTCAATGTAAACAGGCGATTCAGAATGAATCCATAAATTGATAACAACGGCATCGAGAGGTTAACGTTAACTACCAGTGTTTATTGTTGATGTAACTTCGTTTTGGCGCCCAACGTGGAGGCTGTTAGTAAATCTACATTCAGTTGTAGATACTAGAATGACGCAAAAATAAAACTCCATATTTCAGAATGATAGAAAAAATATTGGTAATCTTCCGGTCACAATCAGGAAAACTTAAGATGAGGAGTTTAGTGAATTAATTACATATGATCAAAAGGCCGCCTTTTTTGTATCTTAACCAGTTTAGAGAGAGTTTTTCATTGATGTTCTGTTTTATTCGTAATTATTGAGTCGAAGTTAGTGACAATCGAGGGGTTAACCACAGGGAAATTTCCCGTACACCTTGTGGGAAATTAAGGAATTTTTGGGGAAGTTCGCGGAAATGGGGGAATTTCGGGGCATTTTGGGGAATTTTAGAGGAAATAGAGGAATTTTAGTTCATTTCGGGGAATTTCAGAGGAAATATAGGAATTTCGGGGCATTTCGAGAGACTGAGGGAAATGATAGGCATCAATAATAAAAAAGTTTCCCATATTTAGCCAACTCAAGAAGACTAACTGTATATTTTTCTCTATTCATTAACTTGTACTATGACGATTACAGAGACGATTCCGTGGCTGATTATTCAATCTCACTGGAAATTCCTTAAAAGTTGTCTATTATTTTTATCATTTCCTTGAAATGCCCCGAAATTCCTTTATTTCCTTAATTTCCCAGAAATTCCTCTATTTCCTCGGAAATTCCCCGAAATTCCTCTATTTTCTCGGCAATTCCCACGTTTAGACCATTGATGAATAAGTACTTATATAGTTTCTACACAAAATCTCGAAATTGCAACAACTTTTTACATTATTGAATCTTCTTTAATATTTAGGATACGTTCATGGAGATGCGGTTTCGATGTTCTATATTATACTTATATGGTATATTGAAGAAAAACTGAATAATCGAACTATAAAAATTCGATTTTTGAATAATTTCCTGAATTCTGACCTTTTGTTAGGTCTCTGGAAACGCAATGTTGTCAATTAATTCAATACAGTACGCCTATGGACTTTGGTTTCGAATGAAAAATAAAGGGAATGGAATGAATATGAAAGGAATTTCGGGGAATTTCGAGGAATTTTAGGGAAATGAATGGGAATTAGAGGCATTTCGGGAAAATAAATGGGAAACAGAGGCATTTCAGAGAAATGCGGGGAATTAGAGGCATTTCGGGGAAATGCGAGGAATTAGAATGAAATGAGGGAAATGAATGGGAATTGGAGGCGTTTCGAGGAATTTCGGGGAAATGTTAGGAATTGGAGGAATTTTTAGTAAATAAATAAGAAATAAGGGAATGAAACAGAAAAAGGAATTTTTCGTACACTATTTCTGACTGACTATTTCTGTTTAACCCCTCGGTGAAAATAAATTATGTTATCTCACAATAAATAATTCATAATTTATTTTGGAGCTAAAATCATCCGGTCACCTGTTGGCTGTTGCATAACGAGGTCTGAGAAGTCAGGGGGATAATTTATGATCCCTAAGCTCAGGAGCGAGCTTAGACCTCATCATTGTGAAAAACATCGTCAGAATTTTCACTTTGTGATTTTTTACCAGCCAAGCAGTTCTCAATTATTGAGGCATGAAAAGGCGTTAATATGTACCTATCGCAGGCTACGAATACATTTAGTATCTATTTTGTTCTTTTTTCGAAACACAATAAGCACATAAATTTCACACAGCGGCATTAATATTTATACACTTCGTCCGATCTCCCAATGAATAATTCTCCTCGAGTCATCTTCTTCTTGTCACAACCCTTTTTTATCGGCTTAATTTACGACCCAACCCCTCGGTGAAAATTATTTATACCTACGTGTCGATTTGTTTCACCTAACTGGCTATGCATAAATAATCGGCTCTCTGAATATTCAGATTTAATTTCACGATGCTAATGTTATTAGCCTGACTTTTACTGCCGCGGCATAGACGCGAGATCGTCGAAATACGTGATGAAAAATTCAGTAGGAATGGTTTTTTGGCACCCAACGTGCGAGATTTTAGATCGTATTGGCTCCCAACGTGGGGTTTAGATTTTTGGCGCCCAACGTGGGGTTTCGCTTGACGTGTCCCTGTCACAATTACAACTTGGAAGAGGGAAGGAATATTATTGAAAGAATGGTCTCCGCCTTGGTCACTGCAGTTGTACAACTTTTTTAGTTGGAAGCGACTATATTGAATTGCCGATCTCTCTCAAATCAATCTCTTCCGTCTGTTCGCGTCTCGTTGAATGAAGTTGAGCGAGTGCTGACAATCTCAGATCGGATCGATCGTCGGTCGGTCTCACACGCGATATTTCACTTTGAAAGAGCTCGGGGGCCAGAACTCCCCGCGTTGGGCGCCAAAAAATTGAGAACCCCACGTTGGTCGCCAAAAATTGATAACCTCACGTTGGGCGCCAAAAATTGATGACCTCACGTTGGGCGCCAAAAATTGAGAACCCCACGTTGGGCGCCAAAAAAAATTCGTTCTGTCCGTTCTGCCCGCATAATGAATCAGCGGAGGGTGCAGTGGACTATGCAATGCCATCGGCCGGAGCGCTAATGAAATGTGTGTTTTATAGTGGCCCTAATGATCAAATGATTGTAATTTTCGCGGGCGCAGTTCGAGCCGGATCCGAGAACAGGTAAAGAGGAAACGCTTCTCTCTCGCCAACAGCCTTGGCGGCCTTCTTCGGGGTAGCCAGTGGCGGTTCAACGGGGATTGTAGGGGTTATTTCAGTACTTTTCACGTTTGAATATCGTTGATTACTTTTTCCTTGAAGCAATTATGAATTTAGTTCACAACATGACACAATATGACAATAAAGAGCAGAGCTCAAACTTCCAGAATTACAAAGTTAATTTGTGATTTTTGGAAAGGATACCTACCATCTTTTTTTTGACAGAGGCAAATGATATTATATGGAATATCGCGCATATTCTATTTTCTCAAAATTTCTTGTTCCTTAAACAGTAAGAAATTTTTTGTTTCCTATCCTAAATTTTCCTTACTCTCATAGAATCTTTAAAATTCCTTAGATATATTTTATTGAATATATTTTGTCATCATTTATTAAACTTCTTTCCAGATTTGTAATCTTCAATAGTCTGAAACAAATTCCATTTTAGTAGGTGTCCCTCAGTTCCTTATATTTCTTATAAATTTTTAAATTCTTAGAAATAGAAATATTTAACTTTTCAGACATAAAAATGTTTAGGACAAGGACTATTTTAAAATTAATTCTATTTTACTAACATTTCTTCGAATTTTATTTTTAATATCTTGATGATTTAGAAGTTTATTTCTTAAAATTTCTATTTTCTTCGAATTCCTTGATGTTTTCCTTGCATTTTTTCGTTTGTTCGATACTTTTTGCAATTTCTCATTATTCTCCTGAACTTCTTATATAGTATTTCAGAAATTATTTTGTATTCGTTGCACCTTTGTGTTTGTACGATTTTCTTTAAATTCTATCTTAATATCCCTAAACTGTCTCAGTATTTCTTAAAATTTCTTCTCATTTATTGAAAACTCCTCAAGATTTATTGAAATTTCCTGATTTTTTTTGTAAAAATTTTCCGTTTTTATTTTTCCGATGTTATGAAATTTCCCAATTCCCCTGATAAGAATTTCATATTAATTTTTTGGTATTTCTTATAAATTATTAGACCCCCTTTTTTTTTCTAAAAATTCTTCACACTTTTTTATTTCTTAGAATTCCTTGATATTTTTCTTCATTTTGTTCGTACTTTCTTGGAATTCTCATCATTCTCCTGAACTTATTTTCCCCTATTTTTCATCTATCTAAAAAATCCTGGTGCGCCGCTGCACCCCGCACCGAAATTAATTTACACAACCAGTTCTGTGCGTCGAATGCGGCGACGTCGATGCTTCTTTGTTTTAGGTTGAACCGTATTTTGTTCTTCTCTGTGCGTTTCCAATGGCCTGTTGTTTATTTCCTCGACTACTTCGATTACCCGAAGCCCATGTCGTCCGACCGAACGGGCGACCCTGTTGCCAAATCATCTCCTTGACTTCCTTGTATTCTCACCAACTTGTCGTTGGAGAGTTGGAAAATCACATCCAAATCTGAAAGGAATCAGTTGCGGTCTGCTTGAGAAGCGAGCGTTTAAATTTCTTCACTAGCAAAGGTATTTTCGCCACAAACAATAAATATCTGCTCGGAGAAAAAATCGGGGATTTACTGAAAATGCAGTGGATGCGGCAACACCGGTGTCTTACTTTTACGAGCATCACTGCACCAGCCGGCCGCGTAGAGTACAGTCGACACCGTCCCACATATATTTAGCGGTGATTGAAGGGTATGCAAGCGATATTTGGGCGGATGGAGCAGAAATGTCGCGTTGTCTTTGTCTGTTGAGCGGCCGGAGGATGGCAGCTCTCTCTGTCACCAGTTAGCGCGGTTGCCATGTGCGATGTGACGCGAGACAGGAGCGTTCGCATCTGATCATCCCGTGGAATAAATAGGTTTCCCGAATGGAAACCTCAAACTGGTCGGGACTTCTTCAAAGTACAGAGGATTTCTTCAAAGTACAAAGGATTTCTCCAAAGTACAGTGGATCTCCTCAAAGTACAGAGGATTTCCTCTACGTACAGAGGATTTCTGAGACTTCCTTAAAATACTCGAGAATTCCTCAGATTACTAGGAGTCTTCTCAAATTAGTTGAGAGATTTTCATCAAATTCTTGACATTCTCAAAACTTAGAGAATCTCTACAAAGTACAGATAATTTATTTAAAGTACAGAGGATATCTTCAAAGTACAGACGATCTCCTCAAAGTACATAAGATTTCCCCAAAGTATAGAGAATTTCTTAAAAGTACAGAGGATATCCTCAAAGTACAGAGGATTTCTTCAAAGTACAGAGGATTTCTTCAAAGTACAGAGGATTTCTTCAAAGTAAAGAGGATTTCTTCAAAGTACAGAGGATCTCCTAAAAGTACAGAAGATATCCCCAAAGAACAGATAATTTCTTCAAAGTACAGAGGATTTCCTCAAAGTACAGAGGATTTCTTTAAACTACCTGGGATTACCTTAAAATATTCGAATTTTTCTCAAATTACTAGGAGCTTCCTCAAATCAGTTGAGAGACTTTCATAAAATTTGGGACATTCTCAAAACACAGGATTTCTTCAAAGTACAGATAATTTAATCAAAGTACAGATGATTTCCTCAAAGTAGAGAGAATTTCTTCAAAGTACAGAGGATCCTCAAAGTACAGAGGATTTCCTCAAATTACTAGGAACCTTTTCAAAATAGTTGAGAGATTTTCATGAAATTTGTTACATTCTCAAAACACACATGATTTCTTAAAAGTACAGATAATTTATTCAAAAAGTACAGAGGATTTCTTCGAATTACCTGGGATTTCCTTAAAATTCCCGGTACTTTCTTATATTACTAGGAGCTTTCTCAAATTAGTTGAGAGATTTTTATGGAATTCAGGACATTCTCAAAATACATATAGGATTTCATGATTTCTTCAAAGTACAGAGGTTTACCTCAAGGTACAGATGTTTCTTCAAATTTACCTATGATTTTCTTCAAGTTCTCGAGGTTTCCTTAAATAATTTCCTCTAAAAATAACTTCCCCTAATTGGTTGAGAGATTTTCAAGGAGTTATGGATTTTCTCAAATTACCTGAGATTTCCTCTAGAATTTCCCCAAAATACTTGAAACTTTAGGAAATTCCTCTAAGTACATAGAACTCCCTAATTATACACGAACTAAATTACACTCGGTGTTCAAATCGGTTGAGGAATGTTGAAGTGAAAAGTTCGATGAATTTTTCTAAGAATTCTCGAACAACTTTTGACAACACCAACGTTTACACACCCTCTCTCTGCCGCCTTCTGGAAATCCAATTGATTAATTAAAAGATTTCAACGAATCCGCCGGTAATTGGATCCGATACACGTAAAAAAAGCATTAATCAGACACACAGAACGGGGACTGTTCGCCATACGGCTATGCAGATGTGGCTGGCTGGCTGGTTGGCTGGCTGGCTGGTCGCCGCTTATAGGCGACCATCCAGACCGTCAATTAATTCCGTAATAGTTGATAGTCGGCGCAAATCGGCTATTGAACCGCATAGCCA
Organism: Chrysomela aeneicollis; assembly: GCA_029955515.1. Taxonomy (NCBI): domain Eukaryota; kingdom Metazoa; phylum Arthropoda; class Insecta; order Coleoptera; family Chrysomelidae; genus Chrysomela; species Chrysomela aeneicollis. The sequence goes on along the minus strand of JARUHQ010000018.1, from coordinate 13,725,907 downwards.
ACAACCTTCGATCTCTGCGACCCGTGGCTAACATCACAGAGTGCTTTGCTGGTCGACCGTCGACTGTTTCATCCTGGGCCGAAATAAGGCACCTTATCCATCGATGTTTGTCTTGACAGAGACTTCCTCAGATCATGTGGAGTTGCCTCAAACTAGTAGGGCATGCGTCCAATCACTCAAAACCTCCTCAAAGTACATATAACTACTTGGGATCTCTTCCAAGTAAAGAGGTTTATTCAAATCGCATTTCTTAATGGGGAGATTTTCAAATAGGAAATAAAAGATTACATGGGACTTGCTCAAAGTACAGAGGACTTATGTTCCTCGAAACTACTTGAAGTCGTCTTTGAATTGATTTCTTGAAATCATCTAACATTTCTTCAAACTATTGACTTCCTCAGAAGACTCGTTACTTTCGTAAAAGTCGAAGGGTTTTTTCAAATCTTTCTCAAATCTCAACCTTCTCAGACTACTTGGGACTTGCTCAAAGTACAGATGACTTTTATCACTCGAAACTAATCTCAACTTTCTCAGATTACTTGGCACTTGCTCAAAGTACAGATGACTTATATCACTCGAAACTACTTGGAATCTTCTTTGGATTGATTTCTTGAAATCAACTGAAATTTCTTCAAACTATTGACTTCCTCAGAAGACTCGTTACTTTCGTAAAAGTCGAAGGGTTTTTTCAAATCTTTCTCAAATCTCAACCTTCTCAGACTACTTGGGACTTGTTCAAAGTACAGATGACTTATATCACTCGAAACTAATCTCAACTTTCTCAGATTACTTGAGACTTGCTCAAAGTACAGATGACTTATATCACTCGAAACTACTTGAAATCTTCTTTGAATTCATTTCTTGAAACTATCTGGAGTTTCTTCAAACTATTGACTACCTCAGAAGACTCTTTACTTTCGTAGAGGAAAAAATATTTCTTCAAATCGCCTTTCTTATTGGGAACATTTTCAAGTAACAGCTTTCTCAAACGATGAAGGATTTCCACATCTTACTTGGGACTTGCTCAAAGTACAGATACCACTCGAAACTACTTGGAATCTTGTTTGAAATAATCACTTGATCCCTCTTCAAACTCTCTGGACAACCTCTTGAATGTAGAAGGGACTTTCCGAAAGTACAAGAAGGATAGTTTGAAATCTCTGAAATGGGCGCTGACCCATTTTGATGTTTGCCAGAGTGGAGAATTAGGAACTCATTTTAATTAGAAAACCGATGGTATAAGGTACAATGGAGTCCCTTCCATGGAGAAATCCATAGCGACGAGATGCAAAGACTCGAGTACAGGGGGTTGGGGTTGGTTATAGAGGGGTGCCTCCAAATCGAAACACTCCGTGTATATGGTGCAGCCATTAGAGATTTTAAGTGCATACGTATGACTATGCGTTCGCGAGTAATTGCGGAAAGGCTTTTTGTCGAAGGAAAATGAATATACGCCTTTCATTGTGGTGGAGGTTTTCCCCCAAAGTGCACTAAGATCGCTTCAAGGGTGGAATGCTTTTAGGTGGCGTATTTGCAAACTATCGAGAGCCTTTGGAACGGCGCTTTTACGCTAAAGAGTTTTCATGTCTTCGACGGTTCAATCAAGGGTTTTTCACTGTGGCACAGCTTTTTTATACATTATCGTGAATTATCAACCAAAGCCTGAGTTATGGTCCTATATTTCAAGTTTCCCAATGACATACTGGTTCCTGTTCAGTTATTTTCGTACCTCAACTCCAGGAAACATATAAATTAACATCTTGTATACAACGACGCTGTCGAATAAAACAGAAATAATTAAGTGAAAATGTTACACGGCTATTCGATACACTAAGAAGAAAAAGCCGCTGGTGGAGTGTTTGATTTGAAATAGGTCGCATTCTAATCAAGACATCAGCTTTAATTATGTAAATTGAATTTATGACGATTAATTTCCGCCGCCTTTATCTCCAGTTTCACCAAATTTGGTTGTATTTTTCGATACGAGGCACTCTCCATTAGTTTTATCAATATCGGTGAGCTTAATTGACTTCTTTTGACAACCAATCTATTTCCATTCGTAAACACCGTAAACTTGTTCCTAATCATACCGCTTGACGCAACCGAATTATTTATTATCCACTATATCTCGATTATTGACACCACATTGGGCGCCATAATTCATAGTTTTCGAAATTTCCTATTTCTATTTTCGTAAGATTCAAGATTGATAAATAACTCGTACGATATATCGGAATATTTGATTCAATATAGATTCTTGAATCCTCATTTCATTGATTAAATTAAAAGCTCTCACAAAGTACTCTATATATATATGAACACTGAGTCACCCCAAAAGGCTCTATCCGTTTCTCGTAACGCTAACCTGAATCACGGATTGCAAAACAAAAGGCGTTCCAGCAAAGACAATGGACAGCCATCATTAATGTTCTTCCCGCGCACAGCCTGCTAGTTGATCCGAACTGCGATAAATACGCATGGGGGAGCTAGATATATTTGTACCCGTATAATCGCAAAACTTGAACAACAATCACAACTGGAATTTGTCGACGAGCTAACACTGAATGTGACGTGATGAATCCATGACGTTGCAACCGGTCAATCTTCAGTCCGACTTGACGTCACGCTGACGTTGCAACCGGTCAATCTTCAGTCCGACTTGACGACACGATGACTTTGCAACCGGTCAATCTTCAGTCCGACTTGACGACACGATGACGTTGCAACCGGTCAATCTTCAGTCCGACTTGACGACACGCTAACGTTGCAACCGGTCAATCTTCAGTCCGACTTGACGACACGATGACGTTGCAACCGGTCAATCTTCAGTCCGACTTGACGACACGATGACGTTGCAACCGGTCAATCTTCAGTCCGACTTGACGACACGCTGACGTTACAACCGGTCAATCTTCAGTCCGACCGGAACACTAGCGGATAAGTTAACGAGGGGGCGAATACCGATCGTGGCATTTGTTGGACCTTTTGACGGTTCCCAACATGCCGTCGCTGTGAAATTAAACAGCAATTAGGCGTAAAGACGCCGCCTTTCGAGACGTCGCGGCCCCGCAAATAGACCGGCTGTGTGTGGATACTACGGCTCTCAAAATAGCCAGTTCGAGGCGTGTGCTTGTAGTAACATCCGCTCGGTGCATCGCAACTCATTGTTGAATGAACGAATTGGTTTCAGGCATTCCAAACATCAAAGTACAAAGTTATGCGGCGATGATGCTTGTTGCTGTTGGGTTGGGGGTACCACGAGGTACCGTTATGGGACCCCTGCGTTCCGAATGTATGTTCCTCGATTCTCATCTGAACATTGTATATAATCGAAATAAATGTGCTGTATTTCTGCGAATAAATAAAACAAGAAAGCTCGACCATGTATGCAGATTTGACACCCCAAATGGCTACTGGTCTTGCGAAATTTCTTGTCGCGCCAGCTGTTGAAAAGCCGTTTTCTCGCTATTTCGTATCCGATAAATTAAGGCGCTTTTTTGTTATGCGACAGTGGCCAAAAAAAAAACCTCCTTTGGCTCGTCTTTAAAATGTAAATTTTATGGTTATAAATAATCGATATGTAAATACGCGGCCTTTATATAACGATGGTCATTTCGTATTTGTTGGTAGCAGGTGGGAACAACCATAGAATTTGGTATACATTGATTGGATTCGATTCGAACCAGCGATGCTTCATGGGCCGACAGAAAAAAAAATCTTATCGGTACCTGACATCATTAGGTGATGTGGTTTGCCTTCTTGGAGAAAATGCGAGCTTTGGTATTGTCTAGCAGCATCAGCATCCTGTTGCGTAACAATCAAGATGACTTCCGCGAAAATCTCGAGCCCAAAGATTTCACCCAGGTTGTTGATAAACTGCCTTCCCCATTAGTCTACCTGCCTCGACCGACGTTTACCTGTGAAATAAGGCATCAAGTGTGGCTTGGCACACAATCATTCCGTCCGAACCTATTATCAGCGTAATTTCCCTCGCATAATAACCTGACGAAACAAAACACAATCGTGGGGGCAACTCGAAACCGGATGTCGAAAATGCGGCTGGCCCGAAATTCACTTACGAAATCATACCCGCATTCAGGGCCCGCTTAGAGGAATTTGAATGAAGACAGGCCGGGCCAAAATACTCATCGAGTTTTCCACCACCAGTGTTTTTGTGCACTGTCGTCTGAACGAGGAGCATTGATTGAATTCGATTATCCCCACGTTGGGCGCCGAATACATCTCGCAACGTAATAACGAATTCCTCTGTGATGATATATCATTTTTATCTCTAGAATTCAGTCTTGACACGATCCCTGCGTACCCAGAACTGAAATGAGAAGAAAAAAAAAATAAAAAACGTAGAATGCCATACGGCATTGATACTGACTACAATCACGAGTTGACGGTGTCGACCAGATGTTGTTAATCCTGAGCTACGCGTCGATAATGTTCAAGGTTTCGTTGGCCGAACGCACGCGATTACGGCAGTAAATATAGTATCTGTGATGATGATAGATGCTGTGTGTGTGTATGTATCAAGAAGGAGTTCTCCATCTCTCTCGCCCTGTTCGTACAGCTCGGATTTAGACTGGTTTCGACCAATTTGGTTCAATGACATCCGTCCACAGACCGCAATATGAAATGATGTTAGAGAGAGCAACTCCCACCACGGTATTGTACAGAGGAGATAACGCATGACATTCTTTGTTCCGTTCGGATACGACGTCTTACATAAGGATGTGCGGAAAATTGATGCGAGAATTTGAGAAGACACATTTGGCGCCCAACGAAGGAGTTTGCTTTTGTGACCACTAACGATTTCGATTTTCGAGCAGACTTAGGCGATATTTCGGAAAATTGATCCGAGTGCAAGAAGTTTGACATTTGGCGCCCAACGAGGGTCTTAGATTTTGTGAACATTTTACGATTTCGGTTTTTTCGGTCACAGAACTATATTTTATGATGAGAAAGAATGCGAATGATAGTAAAATCGTGCAATATTTTGAAAGATCGTTCCAAGTGCAAAAATATACATTTGGCGCCCAACTAGGGACTTTGCTTCTGTGGCCATCCTACGATTACGGTCATTTCGATCACAGAACTATATTCTATGGTCAAAAAGAATGTGAATGGAAGCGAAATGAGCATATTTTCGACGATATTTCGGAGTGCAAGAAGTTTACTTTTGGCGCCCAACGAGGGTCTTTGATTTTGTTACCATTTTACGATTTCGATTTTTTCGATCACAGAACTATATTTTATGATGAAAAAGAATGCGAATGATAGTTAAATTGGGCAATATTTCGAAAGATCGTTCCAAATGCAAAAATATACATTTGGCGCCCAACTAGGGACTTTGCTTCTGTGGCCATCCTACGATTACGGTCATTTCGATCACAGAACTATATTCTATGGTCAAAAAGAATGTGAATGAAAGCGAAATGAGCATATTTTCGACGATATTTCGGATAATTAATCAGAGTGCAAGAAGTTTACATTTGGCGCCCAACGAGGGTCTTCGATTTTGTGACCATTTTACGATTTCGGTTTATTGGATCACATAACTATAATTTATGATGAAAAAGAATGCGAATGATAGTTAAATTGGGCAATATTTCGAAAGATCGTTCCAAATGCAAAAATATACATTTGGCGCCCAACTAGGGACTTTGCTTCTGTGGCCATCCTACGATTACGGTCATTTCGATCACAGAACTATATTCTATGGTCAAAAAGAATGTGAATGAAAGCGAAATGAGCATATTTTCGACGATATTTCGGATAATTAATCAGAGTGCAAGAAGTTTACATTTGGCGCCCAACGAGGGTCTTCGATTTTGTGACCATTTTACGATTTCGGTTTATTGGATCACATAACTATAATTTATGATGAAAAAGAATGCGAATGATAGTTAAATTGGGCAATATTTCGAAAGATCGTTCCAAATGCAAAAATATACATTTGGCGCCCAACTAGGGACTTTGCTTCTGTGGCCATCCTACGATTACGGTCATTTCGATCACAGAACTATATTCTATGGTCAAAAAGAATGTGAATGAAAGCGAAATGAGCATATTTTCGACGATATTTCGGATAATTAATCAGAGTGCAAGAAGTTTACATTTGGCGCCCAACGAGGGTCTTCGATTTTGTGACCATTTTACGATTTCGGTTTATTGGATCACATAACTATAATTTATGATGAAAAAGAATGCGAATGATAGTTAAATTGGGCAATATTTCGAAAGATCGTTCCAAATGCAAAAATATACATTTGGCGCCCAACTAGGGACTTTGCTTCTGTGGCCATCCTACGATTACGGTCATTTCGATCACAGAACTATATTCTATGGTCAAAAAGAATGTGAATGAAAGCGAAATGAGCATATTTTCGACGATATTTCGGATAATTCATTAGAGTGCAGGAAGTTTACTTTTGGCGCCCAACGAGGGTCTTCGATTTTGTGACCATTTTACGATTTCAGTTTTTTAGATCACATAACTATATTTTATGATGAAAAAGAATGCGAATGATAGTTAAATTGGGCAATATTTCGAAAGATCGTTCCAAATGCAAAAATATACATTTGGCGCCCAACTAGGGACTTTGCTTCTGTGGCCATCCAACGATTACGATCATTTCTATCACAGAACTATTTTCTAGGGTCAAAAAGAATGTGGATGAGAGCGAAATGAGCACAATTCGACGATATTTCGGATAATTCATTAGAGTGCAGGAAGTTTACTTTTGGCGCCCAACGAGGGTCTTCGATTTTGTGACCATTTTACGATTTCAGTTTTTTAGATCACATAACTATATTTTATGATGAAAAAGAATGCGAATGATAGTTAAATTGGGCAATATTTCGAAAGATCGTTTCAAGTGCAAAAATATACATTTGGCGCCCAACTAGGGACTTTGCTTCTGTGGCCATCCAACGATTACGATCATTTCTATCACAGAACTATTTTCTAGGGTCAAAAAGAATGTGGATGAGAGCGAAATGAGCACAATTCGACGATATTTCGGATAATTCATTAGAGTGCAGAAAGTTTACTTTTGGCGCCCAACGAGGGTCTTCGATTTTGTGACCATTTTACGATTTCAGTTTTTTAGATCACATAACTATATTTTATGATGAAAAAGAATGCGAATGATAGTTAAATTGGGCAATATTTCGAAAGATCGTTTCAAGTGCAAAAATATACATTTGGCGCCCAACTAGGGACTTTGCTTCTGTGGCCATCCAACGATTTCGGTCATTTCGATCCCAGAACTATATTCTATGGTCAAAATGAATGTGAATGAGAGTGAAATGAGCACAATTCGACGATATTTCGAATAATTAATTAGATTGCCAGAAGTTTACTTTTGGCGCCCAACGAGGGTCTTCGATTTTGTGAACATTTTACGATTTCAGTTTTTTATATCACAAAACTATATTTTATGATGAAAAAGAATGCGAATGATAGCAAAATCGTGCAATATTTTGAAAGATCGTTCCAAGTGCAAAAATATACATTTGGCGCCCAACTAGGGACTTTGCTTCTGTGGCCATCCAACGATTACGATCATTTCTATCACAGAACTATTTTCTAGGGTCAAAAAGAATGTGGATGAGAGCGAAATGAGCACAATTCGACGATATTTCGGATAATTCATTAGAGTGCAGAAAGTTTACTTTTGGCGCCCAACGAGGGTCTTCGATTTTGTGACTATTTCACGATTTCGGTTTTTTCGATCACAAAACTATATTTTATGATGAAAAATTTTGGCAATGAGACCAAATCGATCAAAATCAGGCAATATTTCGAAAGATAATTCTAAGTGCAAAAATATACATTTGGCGCCCAACGAGGGACTTTGCTATCGGAAAAGCTATTTTTGCTCGGGTCTCTGAACTTGTAGCGGTTCCTTCGCATGTAAATATCAATCTCAGTGCTTTGAAAAAGTGTAATTGTTCCCCATTCGTAAAGACACTTTCCGTAAATGCGGGAAAGCAATCTAGCGTGCAAAGAGAGAAATATGAATGCCAGCCCATTTCACCGACTGATTGTGTGTTGCATATTGTATGATTGTCAGTCGCGATGCATGAGGACAAAATATAAACAGAGGATTCACAACGACGGTTGTGTTAGATTAGAAAATATAGAATAGGAAATTTAGTCCTATAAATGAATGTTTCTATTTCGTATGTGAAAGATTCTAAATTTGCTTGTGTGAGACTTTAGGCATTGTAAACCTCTTTCAGATTAGGTGAGACTTTTTGGATTGAGGAAACATTTGACTTACGTGAAAATTTATTGCTTCGACATGTAAAAATCGCCTTGATGTTTCGCTGGTTTTTCGTGTTTCCAAAGGACCCCGCACCATCCTTATGGAAAATGGCTTTCGGTTAAATATCCTGCATTTTTAGTATGTTTCATATTTTGACTTCCCCGCCAAAAGTGTCCATGGGCACAAAAAAATCGACCGACTAGTTTTAGAGATACAGGGTGATAAAGTTGAAAAATGAAGGTTTCTGCTCAGAATATTTAACATTTTCGATAATTGACAAAACGCCTTTCTATTCTGGGAATACCATGCTTCAATGATGGTAGAATGTCACATTGATCTTCTAACGATTACAGTTCTCCGTTTTGTGCTCTACAACAGGGTGAATTAACAAAAATCCAATCCGATTGATTTTAAACCAACCAGTGTGAGTTCTCTGATGATAATTGGAGATTCAATTCAGCCTAGATGAACTTCCTCAACCTCGATCGAAGTTGATTGTCAATATTTTTTTTATACAGGGTGATTCGAAAACAGGGGTACGTCAACCACTCGTTTTTTTGTTCGAATAAGGGAGAGTATGTCATATATATATTAAACATTGTTCAATGTAGAAAATGTCGCATAATCATTTCTTGTATACAGAGTGAGTAAAAAGATACAGTCCAAGTTACTCAGAAAAATGCGTGTTTTTTCAATGAATACCCTGTATTTCGAGAAGTAATCAGTTAATTTCCATTAATCACAATTGGACCACACCCACGTTCGAAACTTTCCACACTTAACGATGGAATATTTGAAGGATCTGACTATTGGGGTGTACCAAATAGATTTATCCCAGGACATACTCCAGAGGCAAGAAGAAGATACATTGGAATTGGACGTTTTGGAACAAGAAAGCCTCATAAGATTCCGTACATTTTCTAGGTTCCGAAATGCAACAAAATATATGTTATGGATTGCCTATAATACAGAACTGGATGACGATGATCCTCCTATTATGGGTTATTATTGTACCTGCAAATCCGGTTCAAGAACATTAGGAACTTGTGCTCATGTTGCAAGTGTTTTGTGGTTCTTAGGATATGCCAGATACCAGCATGATATTCATTTTCCCTCGACTTTTCTTTTTGATCTAATTTCTGATGCTGCTCGTAGAAGAGCTCCAGATGATGATTCAAATCATGGAACAATGAATCAACAATATTATGACGTTTGGAAAAAATTTATAATTTTTTTAAAAATCTCATCTAAAATATGACACCTCTAAAGAAAATATATTTCCGTTTCAAGTGGAAATTCATAAAAGCTTGTCCATCAAACGTGTTTTTATTTATACCTATTTATATATTTTATGTGAAATACATTTCAAAACTAGTTTATTATTGAATGAATATCGAAAGAACGTAGATATTTACTATCGCGGGCTTTCTTGCAGAATTTTGTAGATCATAATACCTACTCCCATCATCAATTTGTATGCCAAGGTTTTTCGTCGGCTTGTTGGGAAAATATCAAATATTTTATTATAGAAACCTCACATTTCACAGAAACTATAGAAAATATTTCCTCATCTGAATTGAACGACGTTGTTAAAAATAGGGAATTCGAGAGGGGTTGTTGGTTCTGATACATTTTAATTTTCTCTAGTTCCTTTGGGAACAGAGCTTTTAAATTCACCATGTATAATATGAAAGGTATAGTTTTCATGGAATGGGTTCTGCCCCACTCAACCCCGAATATTTTTCAACAAGAAGATATGCTAAAAAAGGTCCGATAGAGTGTGGGTATACCAATAAAATAAAAACATTCAAAAATAAGTAGCCGACAAACGAGTCCAGAGACCCATGCTGATATTGGTGACAATATCTTGGATTACTCAATTCTTACATAATACCAAAAATTAATGGAAATTAACCGATTACTTCTCGAAATACAGGGTATTCATTGAAAAGACACGCATTTTTCTGAGTAACTTGGACTGTATCTTTTTACTCACTCTGTATACAAGAAATGATTATGCGACATTTTCTATATTGAACAATGTTTAATATATTCATGACATACTCTTCCTTATTCGAACAAAAAAACGATTGGTTGACGTACCCCTGTTTTCGAATCACCCTGTATAAAAAAAATAATGACAATCAACTTCGATCGAGGTTGAGGGAGTTCATCTAGGCTGAATTGAATCTCCAATTATCATCAGAGAACTCACACTGGTTGGTTTAAAATCAATCGGATTCTATTTTTGTTAATTCACCCTGTTGTAGAGCACAAAACGGAGAACTATAATCGTTAGAAGATCAATGTGACATTCTACCATCATTGAGGCATGGTATTCCCAGAATAGAAAGGCGTTCTGTCAATTATCGAAAATGTTAAATATTCTGAGCAGAAACCTTCATTTTTCAACTTTATCACCCTGTATCTCTAAAACTAGTCGGTCGATTTTTTTGTGCCCATGGACACTTTTGGCGGGGAAGTCAAAATATGAAACATTCTAAAAATGCAGGATATTTAACCGAAAGCCATTTTCCATAAGGATGGTGCGGGGTCATTTCCAACCGACTTCCTCTAGCTGGGCAGTAATCAAATTAAATCGATTACTGTCACTTTGATCACAGCTCTGCGGACTAAGCGAATTCTAGAAAGGATCAAATTTCAGCGTACATCGAAAAAATCCATGTATATTCCGGACACTATGTCAACGCTTTTTGTGAGTTATTCGTCTGTGAAATTCGATAAACAACCGAGGCAGACATCAAAAAATGTTAGTATTAAGCAAAATTGATTGGCGCTCGGCGAGAGAGAGAAAAAAAACGAAAGATTATTCCAAGCGGATGTATTTATGTTTAGCGGCTGGCCATAGTAAACATTCTACGTAAATATATAAATGTCACGCTTCGGAGGTTTATGCTTTCGTTTTATATTCCCAGTCGTTGCTGGGTTCAAAAGTTGAAGCGTCTTATAGCCAAAGAAAATTAATTGTTTTTTTTATTGGACTGAGAATTGAAATCTACCACAGCACATGGATGGAAGCTGGAGAAGCTCTTGAAGCAATTTTTTTTTCGATGTTCTGATTATGAAATCACAAATGAAATGTTTCGGCAGACTTGTGCTCTATATAAGTAGAATGTGTGTTGAAATCCAGCTTAGAAAAATATTTGTCCGTTTGATATTTCACCACTGATTTATTTCTGAAGATCAAAAGATGCTGTGCCATGTTACCGAATGTGACTCTGCATCAAAAGGAGAGGATAATGTTACGATAGAACAGCTGGAATATGATTTTTTCATTTCATTTTCAATATCAACGAGAATCGTTCTTACACGTGTGTATCTCACCATCCAATAGGAAGTTGTGACTATATTTTTCAGTCTCTTCATTCGGAAGTTATGACGATTTGAAAAATTTCGAAAAAGTTAACAATTTCGATATACTATTTGGTTTCAATCGTAAGTACCCCATGAAAATATTTAATTCTCAGTGAGCTGAATAATTTCGCTTTTTTTACAGAAATTAAGCCTTTAGTCAAATAATTATCCAACAGATATTGTCGAGGATATTGTAAACACTCAATTACCAATGTTGGACTCGAAAAACTCATTGTTAGTTTTGTAATCATCAGTCAACTAATGAAACGATAATTGAATTCCCCCTTTTAGACAAAAAGACCAGGGTTCGTTTATGCGTAATTCGTAAATATTTACGCCTGGACCACACGCACCATATCACGTGACTTCGCTGAGATTGAGAATACAGCCCCATCCCCTGTTTGACGAGGGCTGACATTGGTTATTTTCCAACTTTTGTTTGTTTTTTCGTTAGCTTAGCTCACATGTGTTGAGTCTCACCAGAAACATAGAAGAAATGCGTTGAATGCAGATCAGAATATCGTACACCATATTTCTTTCACTTTCTCACTGGTAACGTCATTTTCCACCTTCCAAACAATGGTTCTAATCTGCTCAGGGGAAACTATTTATCCTCCATAACAAATAATAAATAGGTAAAACTTCGTTTATCGCACTCCTATGAGTTCGGAAAAAATTTTTGGTGGAACTTACGTATTTTGACCTCCTGATCACGAATCTGAAGTCAAAACGCGGCGGTCTCAAGTATTTTCGGAGATACGGCCCCATTTTGTCTCAAAAATGCACCATTTGACAAATTTCTGCTATTAGGAATACACAAAATTCACCCTTCTTCGAACCAAAACACTATACACGAATATATTTACTCGTTTCCAACACTTCTCAGCAGAAAAAAACGATTGTTTTTCAAAAAATTCACCCTTCTTTGAAATGTAAACAAAACAACCTTTTTACACTGATTTTCTGGTAATTTGTATTTATGATGTTGGCAACGTGATTGTTTGGCTCATGGTAAGACGTTGCCAACATCTCAAATAAAAATAACCAGAAAATCAGTGAAAAAAGATGTTTTGTTTACGTTTTGAAGAAGGACGAATTTTTGTGAAAATAACAGTTTTTTATGCAAAAAAGTGTTGGAAACAAGTGAATGTGAGCATGTGTGATGTTTTGGCTCAGAGAAGGGTGAATTTTGTGTATTCCTAATAGCAGAAATTTGACATGTCAAATGGTGCATTCTTGAGACAAAATGGGGCCGTATCTCCGAAAATACTCGAGACCGTCGCGTTTTGACTTCAGATTCGTGATCAGGAGGTCAAAATACGTAAGTTCCACCAAAAATTTTTCCGAACTCATAGGAGTGCGATAAACGAAGTTTTACCAATAAATAAAAAATGTTTTACTAGATACTACTCGAAAGTTGAGAATCAACTTCCGATGAGTCGATACGTGAGTATGACGAGAAAGGGCGGGGCCTATAGCTTGTAGTGGAATCCGAACCACTTCAAGGGGGAACAGAGAAACTAGATTAGCACCTTGAACCCAACATTGAATTAGAAATGATTATTTTTTAATTGTTTAAGGAGTTCCAGATTAAATTTGTTCAAACAATACAGAAACTTCTTATTTTCTGGTATTCTATCTGAATCAGGGTGATTGCCTACATATTCTTGGACACCCTTTATAGATTTCGAAGATTAGCCAATTGACAGTTATACGAGGATGAGTTAGGAATTCTAAAAACAAAGAACAACCTTAAAAATATATCCAGCATGTGAAATCGGTTCTATTTTCGTCCTGCAATAATTGGATTCTTTTCGAAATTTGGCTACCGTCAGTTTGTTATTGTTGATTTTGCCCTCTCTGCCAGTGGAATCGCTTTTTCAACGTCTGCGGTTTCGATTTTTTTCTGTTGAGTATTCTCGATTGGATGGCGTCGAAAGAATTATCCGCTATATTCCGAGCCGAGCATGCTTCATTGCGTTTCCAGAATGAAATTATTATATCGATGGATTTGGACGATGCTCAACTGGTGATTGGCTATGTTTGCGAAAAGTCAGATTATCATCACTTTTCTTCCACTTTGTGCGGAACGATATAAATTACTAGACAAAATCAACGTAGTGGTATGTAGTTTGTCCCGAATTTTACAGGCGCATTCGAGTTTAAAATCTTCCTACTCCTCATCTTGCTCTTCATTCTTCTCCTCATCTTACTATTCATCCTCCTCCTTCTAATCTTCCTCCTATCCGTTCTCTTACTGCTATTTCTTCTCCTGATTTTCCTCCCATTCCTGATCTCATTCCTCTTATTGTTTTTCATTCTGATCTTTCTTATTCCTTTTTATTGTTCCTTGTTCCTTTTTTTTCCTCTTTTTATATATTTTTCCTCTTTTTCCACTCCTTTTTTTCCACTTTCTCCTCTTTTTCCTCTTCTTCCTATTTCTTCCTCTTTTTCCTCTTTTCAATCATTTTAATATTTTCCCTCTTTTCAATATTTCTCCTCGTTTTCCTCGTTTTCCTCGTTTTCCTCGTTTTCCTCTTTTTCCTCTTTTTCCTCTTTTTCCTCTTTTTCCTCGTTTTCCTCTTTTTCATCTTTATTCTCGTTTACCTATTTTTCATCATTCTGTAGAAAAAAGACTGAGTGCTAACGCCAAAAACAAAAATATATATCTATTTTTACTCTTTTTCCTCTTTTTTGTATTTTTTCTCTTTTCTATTTTTCCTCTTTTTCCTATTTTACCTCTTTTTTTTCCTTCATCTATTTCACCTCTTCTTCCTCTTCTTCCTCTTCTTCCTCTTCTTCCTCTTCTTCCTCTTCTTCCTCTTCTTCCTCTTCTTCCTCTTCTTCCTCTTCTTCCTCTTCTTCCTCTTCTTCCTCTTCTTCCTCTTCTTCCTCTTCTTCCTCTTCTTCCTCTTCTTCCTCTTCTTCCTCTTCTTCCTCTTCTTCCTCTTCTTCCTCTTCTTCCTCTTCTTCCTCTTCTTCCTCTTCTTCCTCTTCTTCCTCTTCTTCCTCTTCTTCCTCTTCTTCCTCTTCTTCATCTTCTTCATCTTCTTCCTCGTTTTCCTCGTTTTCCTCGTTTTCCTCTTCTTCCTCTTCTTCCTCTTCTTCCTCTTCTTCCTCTTCTTCCTCTTCTTCCTCTTCTTCCTCTTCTTCCTCTTCTTCCTCTTCTTCATCTTCTTCATCTTCTTCCTCTTCTTCCTCTTCTTCCTCTTCTTCCTCTTCTTCCTCTTCTTCCTCTTCTTCCTCTTCTTCCTCTTCTTCATCTTCTTCCTCTTCTTCCTCTTCTTCCTCTTCTTCCTCTTCTTCCTCTTCTTCCTCTTCTTCCTCTTCTTCCTCTTCTTCCTCTTCTTCCTCTTCTTCCTCTTCTTCCTCTTCTTCCTCTTCTTCCTCTTCTTCCTCTTCTTCCTCTTCTTCCTCTTCTTCCTCTTCTTCCTCTTCTTCCTCTTCTTCCTCTTCTTCCTCTTCTTCCTCTTCTTCCTCTTCTTCCTCTTCTTCCTCTTCTTCCTCTTCTTCCTCTTCTTCCTCTTCTTCCTCTTCTTCCTCTCCTTCTTTCTCTTCTGTTTCCCCTTTTACTATAGAGAGTTTGTTCGTAACCATAGAAATAAATATGTGTTCGATGCATTCAATCGGCCTTATTGATTGGATTGTTGATGTTGACAAAGTAATTGCGGTTCGCGTGTAATTCCAATGACACGCTTGTTTACATTTCGTGTGTTTGTTTGTTTACGCAATGCAAGTACGGTAAAGCACGAATTATCGGAGATAAGTGTCCTTGGCATATGCGATATTTTTTCCAACGCACGATAAAAATGCTCGAGCAATTATCGCGAGATTGGTTAATTAAAAAACTCAAAGAGGAATAAATCGCCATTGGCCTCGTCGCGATTTTCGGAAATTGTTTACCGTCAAATGTTAATGTCGCCCGGGCCATAAAATCCAACAGGCCAACCACACACGTACGTGTAAAAACAGCCATAATCGTGAACGGCTAACGACGCCGTTCGGCGATAAATAATCCGGCCCGTTGATACTGGTCCGGTTTCGCGGGGAAGGGGAGGGGTGGGGTAAGAGGGGAACCGGTCCGAGCACGACGCGGATTTTTTCTTCGGACGTCCCAAAACTACGAAAGCGTACCACCGAGATTTTTTTCATATATTTTCCGACTTTAAACTCGGATTTCCGACTTTGAACACGGAATTTCTGACTTTGAACTCGGAATTTCCGACTTCGAACTCGGAATTAATTTTTTTCGATTTCAAACTCGGAATTTTTTTTCGACTTCATTCTCGGAATTTCCGACTTTGAACTCGGAATAAATTTTTTTCGACTTCAAACTCGGAAATTCCGACTTTAAACTCGGCAATTCCGACTTTTAACTCGGAATTTTTTCATTCCGACTTCAAAATCTGAAATTTCGACTTTGAACTCGGATATTCCGACTTCAAACTCGGAATTTTTTTCCGACTTCATTCTCGGAATTTCCGACTTTGAACTCGGAGTTTTCGACTTTGAACTCGGAATTAATTTTTTTCGACTTCAAACTCGGAAATTCCGACTTTAAACTCGGAAATTCCGACTTTAAACACGGAATTATTTTTTTCCGACTTCAAACTCGGAATTTCCGACTTTGAACTCGGAATTATTTTTTCCGACTTCAAACTCGGAAATTCCGACTTTAAACTCGGAAATTCCGACTTTACACTCGGAATTTACGACTTTAAACTCAGAATTTCCGACTTTGAACTCGGAATTTCCGACTTCAAACTCGGAATTTCCGACATTGAATTCGGAATTTCCGACTTTGAACTCGGAATTAATTTTTTTCGACTTCAAACTCGGAAATTCCGACTTTAAACTCGGAAATTCCGACTTTACACTCGGAATTTTTTCATTCCGACTTCAAAATCTGAAATTTCGACTTTGAACTCGGAAATTCCGACTTTAAACTCGGCAATTCCGACTTTTAACTCGGAATTTTTTCATTCCGACTTCAAAATCTGAAATTTCGACTTTGAACTCGGATATTCCGACTTCAAACTCGGAATTTTTTTCCGACTTCATTCTCGGAATTTCCGACTTTGAACTCGGAGTTTTCGACTTTGAACTCGGAATTAATTTTTTTCGACTTCAAACTCGGAAATTCCGACTTTAAACTCGGAAATTCCGACTTTACACTCGGAATTTACGACTTTAAACTCAGAATTTCAGACTTTGAACTCGGAATTAATTTTTTTCGATTTCAAACTCGGAAATTCCGACTTTAAACTCGGAAATTCCGACTTTACACTCGGAATTTACGACTTTAAACTCAGAATTTCAGACTTTGAACTCGGAATTAATTTTTTTCCGACTTCAATCTCGGAAATTCCGACTTTAAACTCGGAAATTCCTACTTTACACTCGGAATTTACGACTTTAAACTCAGAATTTCAGACTTTGAACTCGGAATTAATTTTTTTCGACTTCAAACTCGGAAATTCCGACTTTGAACTCGGAATTTCCTACTTTGAACTCGTAATTATTTTTTTCAGATTTCAATCTCGGAATATCCGACTTTGAACTCGGAATTATTTTTTTCCGACTTCAATCTCGGAATTTCCGACTTTGAACTCGGAATTTCCGACTTTGAACTCGGAATTAATTTTTTTCGACTTCAAACTCGGAAATTCCGACTTTAAACTCGGAAATTCCGACTTTGAACTCGGAAATTCCGACTTTAAACTCGGAAATTCCGACTTTACACTCGGAATTTACGACTTTAAACTCAGAATTTCAGACTTTGAACTCGGAATTAATTTTTTTCCGACTTCAATCTCGGAAATTCCGACTTTAAACTCGGAAATTCCGACTTTACACTCGGAATTTACGACTTTAAACTCAGAATTTCAGACTTTGAACTCGGAATTAATTTTTTTCGACTTCAAACTCGGAAATTCCGACTTTGAACTCGGAATTTCCTACTTTGAACTCGTAATTATTTTTTTCAGATTTCAATCTCGGAATATCCGACTTTGAACTCGGAATTATTTTTTTTTCGACTTCAAACTCGAAAATTCCGACTTTAAACTCGGAATATCCGACTTTGAACTCGGAATTATTTTTTTCCGACTTCAATCTCGGAAATTCCGACTTTAAACTCGGAAATTCCGACTTTACACTCGGAATTTACGACTTTAAACTCAGAATTTCAGACTTTGAACTCGGAATTATTTTTTTTCCGACTTCAATCTCGGACTTTGAACTCGGAATGATGGAGTAACTATCAACGCCGGTTAGGTTAGGTTAGGTAAGATTAAATGAGGAATTCCGAAAACGAATGATTTTTTAGATTCCACCAGAGAGGCGTAAAAATACGAAAGTGAATAAAAACATTCCTCCAAATTTAATTGAAACATTTCTAGAAATGAAAGTCATGAAAAAAACTTTCGAATCTTCATTTTCAACAATCTGTTTATTTTCAACTCTTGTTGAATTCAAAATTCAAAATATGTTCGTCCTACTTTTTCAGAGGGATTCTTTTGACGGTACGAGGGTGTTCTTTCCTTTTTTTTAGGGAATCGATGTTTCAGCTTGCTGCCATAGTTTCGGGACACCCTGTATATTATTATAGACAGTGATGAAAATCTCGACAGTTGAAAATGAAACCATAATATATGTAATACTCACGAAGAGCAAGTTTTAACCACCTTCAAATAACTATCATAACACCAGAATATATACCTACTATGATGATACACTAAACAAATTCTCTCGATAACTGTTATTTGGGGACATTTTTTTTATGTACGCCTCTGCTTATGACCTAACGGTCGCCCAATCATTCTTTTTATCGTAATTTCATTTGTTTTCTCAAATAAATTATCGGGAAACACGACACATTAAGTCCATTACAGATTTCGATGAGTTTTTACACGATAAATATCCGAGATAACTGTTGTGAGCATAAATAACGTAAAAAAATCTGATAAAAAAGATATCTACAATATAGTTGCGCTCAGAAATCTGAATTTATTATAGGGAGATTAGTGAGAGTGGAAAATTGAGTCAAGGTTTTGTATTGGATAGATAAAAGATTCCATCCATACAATATGGTTGTTAATATCTTCTTTGAACTATAGTTTCTCTGTTTTTATTTGCAATGAAACTCTTTCTCTTGAAATATTATCTATTTCTGACGTTTTTTCAAAACTTCAACATTAACAACTCTGTCTCATGACAACACTTCAGACATATACATAGTGAACATATCATAAAAGAGATACATATAAAACTTTCTCTACAGTGGTAATTATTTCTAATATCTCGAAATTCGATTTTGGAAGCAGATATCAAAACATATTTTATTATAGATTCAGCTTCAGTATGGGCCTTCCAATATTTCTAAGTTGTCATAACCGGGAACTAGTGGAATTGGCTCTCTTTGAGCCGAAACAGTGGCGTAACGACACTTTTTTCATAGGTTATCATTTATATCCAATACGGAAAACATTGACAAGAATGACTCCATAATTGTCTGACTCCTTCATAGCTTTTGATATTGTCAATTTCGAGATCTCAGTATTGAGAACCCGTCATTAGTATCATCTTAGACTGAAGTCAGCAGTGCTATTTCCTATAGGGATATATTTTCGGATCTTTGCTGTTTTCGCTTTATATAGATGATCTTTCATCGTGCATAATAGTCGAGATAATAGTATATTATGATACAAGTTTTATAAGACGCTATTTTGTCGCACGCGTTGTTTGGAGTACGACGAGCGAAGCGAGGAGTGCTCCAAGTGAACAAGTGCTACAACGTGTCTTATAAAACGTGTGTCATGTAATTTTTCTATTTTGAATTAATTTGAAGAAAAAAATGGATTTATTATCGATAAATAACAGAAACATCTTCGATTGGTAACAATGATGACATTGAAATAATTAAAATCTGACGCACAAGCGTAAAGCCCAGTTTACAGTTGAGAGATTTTGATTTTTGCAATACCAGTGTGAAAAATTCAATGTTGTTATTGTTCTTATTGGTCAATTTGAATCGAATTACACTGTGAATTACATTTTACCAATTGAAACATTGAGTTTTTCACTGATAATATCACCAAATCCAAATCAATCAGAAGTAAGCTGGGCCTAACTCTTCTGACTTTTATTTGACAGTTCGATTGTACCAATCTCCGAATAATAAAAAATGCGTATCGAAATAGAGGCTATTTCGACACGCATTTGGGTTTCATAATGACTTCATTATAGAACCAAAATAGAAAAAATAGCTTATACTATTCGCACACGATGATTTGTGTATCCTTAGCACTGATTTGAAAGAAACTTCATCAGAACGTGCTGACGTCTAACTGATCGAAAATTCACAAGTGTTAATTTGTCGAGGACTGGAAATATCACGTTATTACTCACTAAATCTCAATCCTTACAATTTTAATTGACCTTCCCTACTGCTCTTTTGAAAATTATGTGTGAATTTTTTTATTGCACATTATTTCAATCGTCATGGCTACTTTATTGATATTTTTCCACAGCCATTAATCCAACGAAGTTATCTTGTCAAAACTTAAGGAAAATTGTAACTTTTTCATTATTTGTTGAATAATCACAAATCTAATTGATTTTGTATGTAATAGGTATTAAGATTTTAGATTTTTTCGAAGTATTCACAAACTGCTTCTTCACCTTTTCTATAATATCTGATATAAATATCACGTTTGTCATTTTTTTCACAATTGTTTTAAGGAACCATTTTTCACTATATTCAAAACGAACTTTGACAAATGATGCAAACTTCGAATCGATTTGAATGCCAAACTATTGGTAACTGTCATCACGGCTTATCTCTGAAATTGGTGAAGTTGGGCCGTTACTGATAATCCCAACTTCTATGGCTTGGTCAATTACCCAAGTAAACTAAATTTCATTCGTTTACTCCTCGGTTTACTCTGAATGATAACTGAGAAAGTATTTTTTCAATATCTCAGGGACAACAAACTTTTTTCCAGTTCCCAAAACGGCACATTGAACTGGTTCAAATTACGCAACTTTTTTCACAAATTATTGGTCTTTCTATCGCTTACCATTTAGGACATAGCAATAATGTCATTGTTGGCACCCTATACGAGTATATAAACACCAACCAGAGGGTGGTGCAACTACCCCTAGGTGCGCCCCTGGCTCCTTCGGAGCAGGTAGAAGATTCCTTCCTTCCCGAAGGTCACTCCCACAATGGGCAGGTCAGAAAACACAGCTCACAGTGAAATTTATGTCGGTCGTTAATATTCATGTAACTGGGCCCGTAAATAGACGTTCTTCTCTAGAAATGCCATAAAAATTCTGTTTACTCTTTTATTGTTGTTCGAAGCTAGCAGGACCATCGGATGTTGAAGGCCCCCACGCAAAAAAAAAGTCAGCCGACGGTAGTTTCTTCATGCAGGAGCGCAGATGGCGAAAAATAATCCCTCTGAGATATAATTTTGAGAGAGAAATAAAATCATTTAGTAATCTCTTGTTGATGGATGGACCTAGAATGGATCCTTGAGGTAGACCCGTGTCCACGTCATTTTTGTCTGTCACCATCTATGCGTTGTCGACGGTAGGTATGCAACCATGAATACAGAATATGATGCGTATTGACAGTTGCCGAGAAATAGAAGCGATATCTCGAATGTACAAAGTAGAAACTTCTGTGATTTCAACAAGTGTGCTTTTTTTCTTTCAAATAACAATGCCATGGTGATGAGCTACTTTCCAAATAACAAAACCTTCGGTCATAAAACAGACTAGATGTTATTCATCTCAATCCTTGCCACAGTAGTTGTTTGAAGCCAATATCTAAATCAGTTACTAGGGTTGCCTCATTCTAAAACAAGGATAGCAACAACATATTCCCCTATAGCACCAGTGTCTTGCTATTTTGGATGGGGGGTCTGAATTTGAATAAATTGACCTACTAACAAAATTATCGTATCCATTTTTCCTAAGACTGAATTAAAACAATGTAATATCAAGGTTTTCTGAAAATATACATCTTTGATTTATAACCCAAATGATAAAAGATTTAATTCACTGTCACAACCATATTGTTTATTGTCTGGCAATATGAAGTTTCAAAGTGTCAAACTTAAATATAACATCAAACATGTTGTTGTTGATGCTTTTCAATATAGGCTTGTCTACTACTCTGAGCATTTTCTTACCACTTGGGCCAACCATTTCATCACTTGTAGTGAAATGATGCTTGCAAACTCATATTTTTACATATATCCACTAACTTTTCATCGTGGAAAAACCCGAGAATGTTTTCAAATTACCAATAATCGTTTTCCATATGAGGATGGGTGAATAATGTTTATACAACGAATGATACGACACTGAGTAACTCACCAGTGGAATGTTGTGTTCTGGACACCACTTTTAAATCGTCTCTTACACATTTAACAGCGTTTCACCATCCTTAAAATTTGATTTGAACAGAATAAACAAAGTTTGCATAAGTAGAATCCTATTCGAATGTTCACACAAAACTGGAAATAAGCCGTTTAATGAACCATCAAACAAAAGTTAATTTGAAAACGAGACGTTTCGCGCTGTCACTGTCAGCGTTCGGTCGATTATCGGTTGAACGAAATTAGCGGCGTTGGCGCATTCACCAAAAAATGTAACAATCTCCAGAAATACGTGCTGACTATAAACCACTTATATTTGAATGAGGCACTGTGTTATATGACGAAGATTGAATAAATAGCTTTTGATACACTCATCTGACTCATATAAGTACTAACAATATATATATATATATATTGGGGAACCTTGAAAAAATGTGGTCTTGGGATGATTATCACTTTCAAATGTTACGATGTGTCAACCTCTGTTGGGGAAAAAACATATGAATATGAATTTCATGTTGGCTTCAGGCAATTTCTAGTGAATTTGTTGTTCAGAGAACAAAACAGTGTTCTTCATGACGTTTTCATACGTGGTAGTAGGAAAAGGTATTTTGATGTTATGTTATTATGTTGATGTTATGCTATTGTACATTATATTTTAAAAGGGAAAGGGAAGAAATCATTTGCTTCTAAATAGACTTTTTAATTTTTTTACATGATATAAACAATTCCTACCTTGAGATCAGAAAGAAACTAAACAATTTCAACTGAAAAATTCTTGATGTTCGACTTCTAATACGGAATTTGATATAAGTAAACCAAACTGCCTTGGGGAGCCTGAATTTGGATAAAGATGGTGCATCATCGCGTTTTCAAAATATTAACCTAACAATTGAGCTTGTCAACATTCAACTAATAATAGAAAATTAGGCACATTTCGGCTACCTCGTACAATTATTTACAAATTATAAATCGTGATTCGGGCCGCTCGAAAATTGGGATAGGCTCGAATGTCTGTGAGATTACACGGTGATGATTCGGCAATTTCGGGGATATAATTATGGTGTTTTTTGTATTGTTATGGACATTCGACTACCTACGGGTTCTCAACGAGGCCCTATTTTATTCAACCGAATTTTCAAGCCTAATTGAAATCTAGTGTGAAACGGTTATGGACGTAATAATCTGAAAAATTTGTTTTGGGTGATTTTCCGAAATTGATTGGGTCCTAAAATGAATTTTTCCTCCTACCCCTATAGAAAGTACTCACTTTCCTCCCTCAAATCAGGGAGGAAACTCATACTTTTCCTCCCTAGGGAGGAAAGTATTTTTACTCCCCCTCATTTCAAGTAAGTTGCAAACGATGAAACTTGTGAATTCATTATATTCATATTGTTTCAATAATTTCTAGAACATCCTGTATATCCTGTTTTTTGGTGAAAATCAAACATTTATGTTACTTCAACATAGTTCTTCAATACAAATTTCAACTTCAGGAATCTTAGATATACGTTTTTTGAGTTCAGAATTCCGAAGGTCCCGGGTTCAGCTCCTGGCAATTGCAACTTTTTTTTTTCAAGAACGTTATTTTACTTTTTTCTTGTTAGTGATAGCTTATACATTTCGGATTGCTATTGAGTGATTGATCATTTTTTTTCTAAGAGCTGATGCGCTTGTAGAAAAGGTTTATTTAGTGGGTAGGAGGAAAAATCATATGTATTACATGGGAGTAAAGTGCCTTTTCCCCCCTTGGATGTTTACTGCCCTCCGCTTCGCGTCGTGCAGTAAAATACATCCTGCGGGAGGAAAAGTGGCACTTTCCTCCCTAGTAATACAAATAGCTATTAACTTCTTTCGAAACTTCAATTACTTCCCTGATGGTTCATTTGGAAAATTCGAAAATTCTTCGAAAAACTTTGTATAATTTCTAGTATTACACTTTGTTTAATCATTTGCTTCAATACTTTGAGATTGAATTTGATCATAATCTTAAAACTCGCTACCTTGAAGCCGCCATTTCAATTTCATAAATTTTGACAAAAAGTTCTCAAACTAAGACCCCAAAAACCTCTTCATACTTATTTTCAATATAACCAGACCATCATCAAAGATTATATTCACTATATAAAAATCGTCCGCCATTTTGAAGATGCCAATAAGAAATTCATAATTTATATTATGGTATTCTGTATTTCTCTCTAAAATGATTTCATAATACATTTTCAGTGAAACTAATTACACCTGTCAAATGTCTAGTCATTCGGAAAATTAGAAGTGGGTGAAATTAAATTTACAACATTTTATTACACAGTTACAACTGAAGCTAAATAAAAGCTTGTAAAAAAGATTGGGAATATAATTAATATTTAATAAGTCAATTGTCCCGATATCTTTTTTCTATTTTTCAAAGATTCCTTGAAGGGTATACATTCGAAATGATAAAACGTGAATAAGAAGGTCCACCTCTTCAATTCTGCTTTGTCAAAACACAAATAAAAATCCGTTCAAAGACCGGATGTTTCGTTTTACCAATAAAACTCATTTCACGGCATGAATGGTTCGGAATTGACATATTTTGTAGGCGCTTTTCACAAGAAATGAAGAAATCAGATTACGGTGTATTGACACATAAGGGTGTAAGAAAGCCCTGGGGTAACAAACACCACCCCCGAAAAGAAGGAAAAAACGCAGGTGAATGACGAGCAGGTCTGGGTTTTCTGTGAGACGAGGGCCCCGTTCTTTCTATTGTGCTGATCTATGGCTTAGTAATGACATTTCTTGGGCCCTTTATGATTTCTCACGGTTTCACGCATAGTCGGACGCATTGAGATGGTTAGGAGGATTCTGCGAAGCAGTCAATAAGACTTTTCAGAAGCTATCCTACAGGTTTCCCAGGTCCATTAGAGATAAGAATATAAAAAAACTCCTCAGATGTTGGATTCCTCGATGTTATCTCTATAGACTCTGAGGGTTAACTTTAACCTAAGCCTAGACCTGACTCCAATAATTTTCCCAGTACTTTGGGCAAACACATCAATGAAAGCGATTTGCCTTTCTCATCGAGATTCTCGTCTGTGGGGTGTAAATTACCATCGTACGTGGGCAGTATAGGGTGGAATGGTTGCGTAGGGGTAGCGACAGTCCGTTGTTTGAACCGGAAGTGTCCTGTCACGTGATCACGTGAACGTGCTCTGAAGCTCTGATCGTACTGCGAGTTCTGACAGGAATTTTTAGAGGGCCAGGCCAAGGGTGGGGGCTTTTTTCTATGCCAATTTTAGGGTTTCGGAAGGGTTTCGGAAAGTAAGGTGGACGTACGGATATATAGCTGTCAAGATAGCTAGGCTCAGTTGTAATTGATATGCAAAATGAAAATCCTATGTAAACACAGATTTTTTTAGCCTCTGTTCTATACCCATTTTTTATTATTCGGAGATTGGTACAATCGAACTGTCAAATGAAAGTCAGAAGAGTTAGGCCCAGTTTACTTTTGGGCGATTTGGATCTGGTGATATATTAGCAGTGAAAAACTCATTGTTCCAATTGGTAAATTTCAATTCAGAGTGTAATTTGATTTAAATTGACCAATAAAAACGATAAAAACATTGAATTTTTCACCGCTGTGTATTGTAATAATGAAAATCGCTCAACTGTAAGCTGGGCTTTACGCTTGTGCGTCAGATTTTAATTATTTCAATGTCGTCATTGTTACTAATCGAAGATGATGTTTCTGTTATGTATCGATATTTTTCGATAAAAGACTTCGAATTGTGCAAAATATAAAAAAAAAGTATGTGACACACGTTTTATAAGGCACTTGTTCACTTGGAGCACTCCTCGCTTCGTTCGTCGTACTCCAAACAACGCGTGCGACAAAAAAGCGTCTTATTAAACTATGTTCTTCCATTATATCGAAAGATTCATTAAAATTACGATTTTGGACTGCATTTTTTTTTCAGCATTTTCTGCTGCTCTTGGTTACCTATGTGAGTGAAGAGAAAAACATGCTTTCATTGCTAGGAAATCTAGTCGATGATGATATAGACAAAACGTGTGAGAGTTGATTAGATGTGTTACAAAAAGACTTGAACACTAATTACCAGCATGTTATATCATAGAAAATAACAAGTTGATGACTTTATTTCATTCGATTTTAATGATCAACTTCGAGGCGTATATGTGATTAGTTTTTGCTGCTGCTCAGCTTCACTGAATATGTCAGATGTTGAAAACAAAAAGGGGAATTTCAACAACCGGAATTCCAACAATTAAATATATGTGTCCACTAATCCATTTGGCTCCCAAGACCATTTGGATCGTCGCAATTATTTTGATGAATATTATTGGTGGTTTCACGTGTTTTTATTGGTCAATTTGGGAGATAACGAAATCGAATTACCTGCGCCCTCAAGGTGCTCTTGAAAAATTTACATTTTAGTGGCTATTAAAGTAATTTATTAGCCGAAATAATGTGAGAAGCAGCTGATGGGGGTTCAGCCGTGCCCTAAACGAGCCATCTAAGCCCGTCCGAACGGTGAGAGGGGCCTAGGTAGGACCCTTGAGGAGCACCCGGACAGGCGTGATGATGATAATTTGCAGCATTTCGCTTCGCTCGTTCGGCATATCGTTCGCCAGTTGTTTAATATGTGGCAACAGTAGCCATTTCCATGGAATTTAATTGATTTCGAGCTGCCATCAGATACGCGAATACGGCCGACATGTTATAATTATGCAAATGTTTTTTTACCGTTGCGCCAGTTTGTCGCCTTCTTGATTGAAGACAAATCATCGGGATAGAGTTTGTAGAAACGTAATTTGACCAACAATATTATATCACAATATTTATTGAACAAATCTACAGCTGATGATTCTTTTGATTGCCTCGTCCCTTTGAACTTCGCAGTTGCCGGTTCTCAAGAATTTTGGATGAACTGTTGAAGTGCGATGTTGTCATTCTCAAGAAAATCTTGGTATCCCGGAATATTTCAAAATTATAATCAACGTTTTGGCAATGTTGAGTACAGGGTCATTCCTACAGGGTTCATCATTGCAGATAGGAAAAAAAATCAAATTCAAAATTTGTAGTGCTCGTTCGGAAACTCCAGAAAATTAAACCAGATGAAACAAATGAATATCCCTGGTGTAAAGACTGGGTACCAACTTCGTTATTTTCAATGGAACACCCTATATATTTTTCGAAAAAAATTAAGATCTTTTTCTCCTGATTTCAAATATACAGGGTTATTCAAATTCAACACTAATCATTGGGATCTAGAGAATCGTAACAGATACAAAGAACTTTAAATTGGGGCAAAGTAGCGGAATTTTATGCTCTTTATTATGGTAAAAAAAATGCGCAATAGCTCTTTTTCGAATTTTTCATCCATTTTATTTTTGTGTTTCATTTGAGAAAACTGAACATTAGCAGATATCAATGCGATCACCTTTTATAGATGAAAATAATGTAAATTGAGGTATCTTTAGTAATCAAAATTATGCGTTGATTTTGTTTATTTTTTATTTATTTTTGTTTCAGGTGAGTCGGAATATGTAGTTGGCAGATAAAAATACAGGATGTGGACAAATTCGCTAGAAGCTCCGAACGTCAAATAAAAATTAATTATTCCTGAACTCCTAGCTTATTTGTTCCCACCTGTACAGCAAGCAACAAGACGTTGGCGGGTGAGTACATAATTTCGAGATCGCCCTGTATACAAACCGTTGCGGTCCATCGACTGTGCCTGGAAAAACGTAATCCACCAGTTAATGGCCGATTAGTGTCCACAATGGTAGTCGTTCAATAACCCATATAATGATTTGGCGCCCCATGAGATTCAAGGGTGTAATGTGCTAAGCACACAATATGGCATGTGGTGTATTCTTCCCTCTAGCACCGCATATGGAATTAGATATTAATATGCGGATTAGCGAGCGAATTGAGCGATAGGGGTGCTTTGCAACGGGTTGTAAAACCATCCGAGCCACCGCAAAGGGCTGTCAACAAGACAAGTGAAACTGCGAAGAATTTGGTTTGGTACAATGCTCAGATCGAGTCATTGCCAATTGTCTTGGCAGAAATAATCATTCACAGATTGGTATATACTTTTTATAAAAAGCTGATGATGAGGGATTGATCCCTTGAAACGTGTCCTAACTTTTGCCAGATGTAAGTCAGTAGACTTTTTTTTATGTTCTGGTTTTCACGAAAAGGGATATCCTGTAATGTTCAGAGAACATCGTGAGAACCAAGGGAAATAAGGTGGGAGTTGGTGTTCTTCTTAAATTTCTGGAGATCGTATGCCTCGGGGAACACCTCCTTAGGCAATGAGTTCCAAAGTCTCGATGTTCGTTGGATGAACTAGTCTTTGGAAAGGGACGTTCTGCAGGTCTCTAAAGTGACCACGAAGGGGTGTGAAGACTGAACTTGACGGGTTAATCTCGAAGAGACTGATAATGTAGGAACGATTGTCGATATTTCAAAAGAGCATCGCCCATGAAAATATCTATAAAATAGAGATAAATCGCCAACTTTTCTACAGTGTTCCAAAGAAGTGAGCGAGTTTGTAAGCGAGGCATCACCGACGAGACGAATTGCCTTTTTTTGGACAAAATCCAATAGCTTCATGATTATGTTTAGGTGCCTCACTGCAAATTTGGAAACAGTATTCCAGGACAGGTCGGATCTGTGCCTTATAGATCATAAGCAGCTGACGGGGATTGAAATAGCTCTTGGTTCGACACAGAAAACCAAGTTTTTAGGATGCACTTTTGGCAATGGACCTCACGTGATTTTCCCAAGAACGGTTATTGCTGATAGTAACGCCAAGCATCGAAATGGATGACTCCAATGGTATGGTTACTCCTGACCGAATTATGTCGTGCACAGTGAGATCGGCTTTTCTAGAAAAAAGACATGCTTGTATTTTGTTTGCATTGATTTCTACCAGGTTATTAGATCCCCACTCGATAATTGTTGCTTAGTCCATATTTATTTCGTTAACATTTCATCCGCGTTTATTTCTGGTTTGACGGGCCGATATGAATGAAGTATCGAGTTTTCTTGTCTAGAAACTGTGTTTATACAAAAAATATCCATCTAGATCCTAGGATATTCATAACTTGGTGATTCCAATCAAAATGATCACTATTTGATCGTTCTAACGTCTTGTGGCTGTGATTTCTGCATTCTCATCGTTACGCAACCCACCGATGTGTCAATTCAACACCGATTATCCATCTGCAAAGCGTCCTACAAAAGAAATTCGCTCTAGGGCGGAAAAGAATGATCCGCAGGAGTGGCATTACGTATGCACGATCCAGTTCTCAGCAGTCGAGATGACAGTGTTTAGGACGCGTCTTTCTTTCATCGATCAGCAAGTCAAATGCGATAGCTCGCCTATAGTTGGTGAATATTTAATATCTAGGCCCGACCAAGACCTAACCCAACGTCGTTACCCTCACGCGACATCCTAAGCACACACAGCGTGTTTGGAAATATCGGCGGAAATGTTGGTCCTTCGAGTCGGACACCAGCCGATTTTGTGGACACGTTCCCACCAGCCGAATCAGCGCTATATAATTCGTTTGCATGGTAGAATCGTGATTTCGATCGGCCACAGCCATAACCGTGGTACGGTTGGTTCGAGATGACCGTGAGAAAATCATCGCGCTGTTCTCGTCCAGTCGTGATTTATAGGACCGAGAGAGTACCTATTTAACGGTGTCTCTCCGAAGAGCTACAGAAGCTACTGGAAAATGGAAAGGATTATTTATCGCGATCTCAAAAGTCAACTCGTTGGGCGCCAAAAACTTGTATTCGTTTTTGGCGCCCAACGAGGACCATAGAAGAAGAAGCAAAATAGATACGATCATTCACCGGGATCATACAGATCAACCATGAAGACGTCTTAACACGTTTCCTAATACAAGAGGAAGATCAAAGTTGTCAATAAAATCTTGAAGCAGCATTCCAATCGGAAAATGTTCAAGTCATCAGGTAAATAACTGTATTTATTTTCCATTTTATAAACAGTCAAAAAACTTTGGTGGCCGAAACGTGTTTAGTAAGACAAGTTCGTTTCAATTTTCCAGTAAAAAAACAGCTGATTTGTTTTTGGCGCCCAACGAGGAGACCGAAAGTTGTCTAGACGTATTCGTGAGGTTGATTTGTGAGTTCTCGGTAAAAAATCGTTTCCATTTTCCAGTGAATGAATTGTGGACAACGCAATCTGGCCAGCGGTTTATTACGAGGTATTAGGCATGTCAGATGTTTTCTAATCTGTGATCATCATTCATCACCTTCGTGTAGGTAGGAATTTCTCATAGCGAACATCGATGAAAATACGTGTATTCCTCGCATGTATTTAGCTTAATAATATATCATTTGCCACGCTCATCTCACCCGTGTACTATATTTCCGCTCTCTATTTTAAATGCTCACGTAATAAGTTCACAACAAATTATTGTTCGTAATGTAGAACGAGCGATATTGATTATTGTTTTCATTGTTTCCTGCAAAACTAGGCATGAATTTCACGAAACAGTTGCCCAACCAAGAGGTCATGAAGCAATCGATAGTGATCTTCTATGGAATAAATTTCGGAAAATAGTGATATGGACATTTTGGCGCCCAACTCGACGAGAAAAATTTTGGCGCCCAACGTGATGACGCCGTATTTAGCTTAATAATATCACTCTCATCCAACTCGTATATTATATTTCCGCTCTCTATTTTAAATGCTCACCTAACAATTTCAATAAAATTATCGTTCGTTATGTAGAACCAGCGATATTGATTATTGTTTTCATTGTTTCCTGCAAAACTAGGCATGAATTTCACGAAACAGTTGCCCAACCAAGAGGTCATGAAGCAATCGATAGTGATCTTCTATGAAATAAATTTCGGATATGGACATTTTGGCGCCCAACTCGACGAGAAAAATTTTGGCGCCCAACGCGGTGCGCCGTATTTAGCTTAATAATATATCATTTGTCACTCTCATCTGACTCTTACACTATATTTCCGCCCTCTTTTTCAAATGCTCATGTAATAAGTTCACAACAAATTATCGTTCTTTATGTAGAACCAGCGATATTGTATATTTTTTTCATTGTTTCCTGCAAAACTATGCATGAATTTCACGAAACAGTTTCCCAACTGAGGGGTCAAAAGTGATCTTCTATGGGATAAATTTCGGATATGGACATTTTGGCGCCCAACTGAACGAGAAAAAATTTTGGCGCCCAACGAGGTGACGCCGTATTTAGCTTAATAATATATCATTTGTCACTCTCATCTGACTCTTATAATATATCCGATCTCTAATTCAAATGCTCAAATAATAATTTCACAAAAAATTATCATTCGTTATGTAGAACCAGCGATATTGATTATTTTTTTCATTGTTTCCTGCAAAACTATGCATGAATTTCACGAAACAGTTTCCCAACTGAGGGGTCAAAAGTGATCTTCTATGGGATAAATTTCGGATATGGACATTTTGGCGCCCAACTGAACGAGAAAAAATTTTGGCGCCCAACGAGGTGACGCCGTATTTAGCTTAATAATATATCATTTGTCACTCTCATCTGACTCTTATAATATATCCGATCTCTGATTTAAATGCTCAAATAATAATTTCACAAAAAATTATCATTCGTTATGTAGAACCATCAGCGATATTGATTATTTTTTTCATTGTTTCCTGCAAAACTATGCATGAATTTCACGAAAGTTTCCCAACTGAGGGGTCAAAAGTGATCTTCTATGGGATAAATTTCGGATATGGACATTTTGGCGCCCAACTGAACGAGGAAAAATTTTGGCGCCCAACGAGGTGACGCCGTATTTAGCTTAATAATATATCATTTGTCACTCTCATCTGACTCTTATAATATATTTCCGAACTCTAATTTAAATGCTCAAATAATAATTTCACAAAAAATTATCATTCGTTATGTAGAACCAGCGATATTGATTATTTTTTTCATTGTTTCCTGCGAAACTATGCATGAATTTCACGAAACAGTTTCCCAACTGAGGGGTCAAAAGTGATCTTCTATGGGATAAATTTCGGATATGGACATTTTGGCGCCCAACTGAACGAGGAAAAATTTTGGCGCCCAACGAGGTGACACCGTATTCAGCAATAATGTATCATTTGTCACTCTCATCTGACTCTTACACTATATTTCCGCCCTCTTTTTCAAATGCTCATGTAATAAGTTCACAACAAATTATCGTTATTTATGTAGAACCAGCGATATTGATTATTTTTTTCATTGTTTCCTGCAAAACTATGCATGAATTTCACGAAACAGTTTCCCAACTGAGGGGTCAAAAGTGATCTTCTATGGGATAAATTTCGGATATGGACATTTTGGCGCCCAACTGAACGAGGAAAAATTTTGGCGCCCAACGTGGTGACACCGTATTTAGCTTAATAATATATCATTTGTCACTCTCATCTGACTCTTACACTATATTTCCGCCCTCTTTTTCAAATGCTCATGTAATAAGTTCACAACAAATTATCGTTATTTATGTGGAACCAGCGATATTGATTATTTTTTTCATTGTTTCCTGCAAAACTATGCATGAATTTCACGAAACAGTTTCCCAACTGAGGGGTCAAAAGTGATCTTCTATGGGATAAATTTCGGATATGGACATTTTGGCGCCCAACTGAACGAGGAAAAATTTTGGCGCCCAACGTGGTGACACCGTATTTAGCTTAATAATATATCATTTGTCACTCTCATCTGACTCTTATAATATATTTCCGATCTCTAATTTAAATGCTCAAATAATAATTTCACAAAAAATTATCATTCGTTATGTAGAACCAGCGATATTGATTATTTTTTTCATTGTTTCCTGCAAAACTATGCATGAATTTCACGAAAGTTTCCCAACTGAGGGGTCAAAAGTGATCTTCTATGGGATAAATTTCGGATATGGACATTTTGGCGCCCAACTGAACGAGGAAAAATTTTGGCGCCCAACGAGGTGACGCCGTATTTAGCTTAATAATATATCATTTGTCACTCTCATCTGACTCTTATAATATATTTCCGAACTCTAATTTAAATGCTCAAATAATAATTTCACAAAAAATTATCATTCGTTATGTAGAACCAGCGATATTGATTATTTTTTTCATTGTTTCCTGCGAAACTATGCATGAATTTCACGAAACAGTTTCCCAACTGAGGGGTCAAAAGTGATCTTCTATGGGATAAATTTCGGATATGGACATTTTGGCGCCCAACTGAACGAGGAAAAATTTTGGCGCCCAACGTGGTGACACCGTATTTAGCTTAATAATATATCATTTGTCACTCTCATCTGACTCTTATAATATATTTCCGATCTCTAATTTAAATGCTCAAATAATAATTTCACAAAAAATTATCATTCGTTATGTAGAACCAGCGATATTGATTATTTTTTTCATTGTTTCCTGCAAAACTATGCATGAATTTCACGAAAGTTTCCCAACTGAGGGGTCAAAAGTGATCTTCTATGGGATAAATTTCGGATATGGACATTTTGGCGCCCAACTGAACGAAGAAAAATTTTGGCGCCCAACGTGGTGACACCGTATTTAGCTTAATAATATATCATTTGTCACTCTCATCTGACTCTTATAATATATTTCCGATCTCTAATTTAAATGCTCAAATAATAATTTCACAAAAAATTATCATTCGTTATGTAGAACCAGCGATATTGATTATTTTTTTCATTGTTTCCTGCAAAACTATGCATGAATTTCACGAAAGTTTCCCAACTGAGGGGTCAAAAGTGATCTTCTATGGGATAAATTTCGGATATGGACATTTTGGCGCCCAACTGAACGAGGAAAAATTTTGGCGCCCAACGAGGTGACGCCGTATTTAGCTTAATAATATATCATTTGTCACTCTCATCTGACTCTTATAATATATTTCCGAACTCTAATTTAAATGCTCAAATAATAATTTCACAAAAAATTATCATTCGTTATGTAGAACCAGCGATATTGATTATTTTTTTCATTGTTTCCTGCGAAACTATGCATGAATTTCACGAAACAGTTTCCCAACTGAGGGGTCAAAAGTGATCTTCTATGGGATAAATTTCGGATATGGACATTTTGGCGCCCAACTGAACGAGGAAAAATTTTGGCGCCCAACGTGGTGACACCGTATTTAGCTTAATAATATATCATTTGTCACTCTCATCTGACTCTTATAATATATTTCCGATCTCTAATTTAAATGCTCAAATAATAATTTCACAAAAAATTATCATTCGTTATGTAGAACCAGCGATATTGATTATTTTTTTCATTGTTTCCTGCAAAACTATGCATGAATTTCACGAAACAGTTTCCCAACTGAGGGGTCAAAAGTGATCTTCTATGGGATAAATTTCGGATATGGACATTTTGGCGCCCAACTGAACGAGGAAAAATTTTGGCGCCCAACGTGGTGACACCGTATTTAGCTTAATAATATATCATTTGTCACTCTCATCTGACTCTTATAATATATTTCCGATCTCTAATTTAAATGCTCAAATAATAATTTCACAAAAAATTATCATTCGTTATGTAGAACCAGCGATATTGATTATTTTTTTCATTGTTTCCTGCAAAACTATGCATGAATTTCACGAAACAGTTTCCCAACTGAGGGGTCAAAAGTGATCTTCTATGGGATAAATTTCGGATATGGACATTTTGGCGCCCAACTGAAAGAGGAAAAATTTTGGCGCCCAACGCGGTGCGCCGTATTTAGCTTAATAATATATCATTTGTCACTCTCATCTGACTCTTACACTATATTTCCGCCCTCTTTTTCAAATGCTCATGTAATAAGTTCACAACAAATTATCGTTCTTTATGTAGAACCAGCGATATTGTATATTTTTTTCATTGTTTCCTGCAAAACTATGCATGAATTTCACGAAACAGTTTCCCAACTGAGGGGTCTAAAGTGATCTTCTATGAGATAAATTTCGGATATGGACATTTTGGCGCCCAACTGAACGAGGAAAAATTTTGGCGCCCAACGAGGTGACGCCGTATTTAGCTTAATAATATATCATTTGTCACTCTCATCTGACTCTTATAATATATTTCCGATCTCTAATTTAAATGCTCAAATAATAATTTCACAAAAAATTATCATTCGTTATGTAGAACCAGCGATATTGATTATTTTTTTCATTGTTTCCTGCAAAACTATGCATGAATTTCACGAAACAGTTTCCCAACTGAGGGGTCAAAAGTGATCTTCTATGGGATAAATTTCGGATATGGACATTTTGGCGCCCAACTGAACGAGGAAAAATTTTGGCGCCCAACGTGGTGACACCGTATTTAGCTTAATAATATATCATTTGTCACTCTCATCTGACTCTTATAATATATTTCCGATCTCTAATTTAAATGCTCAAATAATAATTTCACAAAAAATTATCATTCGTTATGTAGAACCAGCGATATTGATTATTTTTTTCATTGTTTCCTGCAAAACTATGCATGAATTTCACAAAACAGTTTCCCAACTTAGGGGTCGAAAGTGATCTTCTATGGAAAAAATTTCGGATATGGACATTTTGGCGCCCAACTGAACGAGGAAAAATTTTGGCGCCCAACGAGGTGACGCCGTATTTAGCTTAATAATATATCATTTGTCACTCTCATCTGACTCTTATAATATATTTCCGAACTCTAATTTAAATGCTCAAATAATAATTTCACAAAAAATTATCATTCGTTATGTAGAACCAGCGATATTGATTATTTTTTTCATTGTTTCCTGCGAAACTATGCATGAATTTCACGAAACAGTTTCCCAACTGAGGGGTCAAAAGTGATCTTCTATGGGATAAATTTCGGATATGGACATTTTGGCGCCCAACTGAACGAGGAAAAATTTTGG
Organism: Chrysomela aeneicollis; assembly: GCA_029955515.1. Lineage (NCBI taxonomy): Eukaryota > Metazoa > Arthropoda > Insecta > Coleoptera > Chrysomelidae > Chrysomela > Chrysomela aeneicollis. The sequence goes on along the minus strand of JARUHQ010000018.1, from coordinate 13,689,933 downwards.
CGCCCAACGAGGTGACACCGTATTCAGCAATAATGTATCATTTGTCACTCTCATCTGACTCTTACACTATATTTCCGCCCTCTTTTTCAAATGCTCATGTAATAAGTTCACAACAAATTATCGTTATTTATGTAGAACCAGCGATATTGATTATTTTTTTCATTGTTTCCTGCAAAACTATGCATGAATTTCACAAAACAGTTTCCCAACTTAGGGGTCGAAAGTGATCTTCTATGGAAAAAATTTCGGATATGGACATTTTGGCGCCCAACTGAACGAGGAAAAATTTTGGCGCCCAACGAGGTGACGCCGTATTTAGCTTAATAATATATCATTTGTCACTCTCATCTGACTCTTATAATATATTTCCGAACTCTAATTTAAATGCTCAAATAATAATTTCACAAAAAATTATCATTCGTTATGTAGAACCAGCGATATTGATTATTTTTTTCATTGTTTCCTGCGAAACTATGCATGAATTTCACGAAACAGTTTCCCAACTGAGGGGTCAAAAGTGATCTTCTATGGGATAAATTTCGGATATGGACATTTTGGCGCCCAACTGAACGAGGAAAAATTTTGGCGCCCAACGAGGTGACACCGTATTCAGCAATAATGTATCATTTGTCACTCTCATCTGACTCTTACACTATATTTCCGCCCTCTTTTTCAAATGCTCATGTAATAAGTTCACAACAAATTATCGTTATTTATGTAGAACCAGCGATATTGATTATTTTTTTCATTGTTTCCTGCAAAACTATGCATGAATTTCACGAAACAGTTTCCCAACTGAGGGGTCTAAAGTGATCTTCTATGGGATAAATTTCGGATATGGACATTTTGGCGCCCAACTGAACGAGGAAAACTTTTGGCGCCCAACGAGGTGACGCCGTTTCTGACTTCCACCGATCAACGAACTCCTCCAGCTGTCCATATAAGCGTCTCCCGATGACGTGCGGCATTTTTTCCCATGCCCCACCGATTTGTCTCCGAGTAGTCGAAGCTGTCCGTGCGGATATGTTGGTAGTCGGGAGGCAGCATCGTTACACGGCCGAGGCATCTCCTTTAATGTCACAAAAAGTGTGCACAACGTCGACGGCAGGTTATTAATTAGGAGAGTAGAAGGTCGCACTCTAATGTTTACGATTGCGGACGAAGCAATGAGGTTTTTTCTGGATGTCGCGAAGCTCGAGATAGAAAAACAGCGTCGCGTGTGGCTGATCGTATCCCAAATAAACGAGGGAGTGAAGTCGATTACAATACACCATCATCTTTCATATTTTCTTCTAGGATAGTACAAGATTCGAACTATAGACATTTTTGTATTAAGAGCGCAAAGTGATAGATTGCTGCACGAAAAAGACAGTTATCTTCATATTTTCTTCTAGGATAGTACAAGATTCGAACTATAGACATTTTTGTATTAAGAGCGCAAAGTGATAGATTGCTGCACGAAAAAGACAGTTATCTTCATATTTTCTTCTAGGATAGTACAAGATTCGAACTATAGACATTTTTGTATTAAGAGCGCAAAGTGATAGATTGCTGCACGAAAAAGACAGTTATCTTCATATTTTCTTCTAGGATAGTACAAGATTCGAACTATAGACATTTTTGTATTAAGAGCGCAAAGTGATAGATTGCTGCACGAAAAAGACAGTTATCTTCATATTTTCTTCTAGGATAGTACCAGATTCGAACTATAGACATTTTCGCATAGATCTTACTGCTTACGCTAGATCCGGCATCCTGTAGTAATTTTTAGGTCAAGAGGGGTCTGCAAGAAATTAGGTACTATGATAACGTGGTACAACACATATGTATGGAAAAAATGAAAACGACCAATCAATGGCTTAGTACTTTCAACCCCCCCCCCCGGACCTACAAAACAAGTAACCTGGATACCGGATCTAGCGTAAGCAGTAAGATCTATGCATTTTTGTATTAAGAGCGCAAAGTGATAGATTGCTGCACGAAAAAGACAGTTATCTTCATATTTCCTTCTAGGATAGTACAAGATTCGAACTATAGACATTTTTGTATTAAGAGCGCAAAGTGATAGATTGCTGCACGAAAAAGACAGTTATCTTCATATTTTCTTCTAGGATAGTACAAGATTCGAACTATAGACATTTTTGTATTAAGAGCGCAAAGTGATAGATTGCTGCACGAAAAAGACAGTTATCTTCATATATTCTTCTAGGATAGTACAAGATTCGAACTATAGACATTTTTGTAATAAGAGCACAAAGTGATAGATTGCTGCACGAAAAAGACAGTTATCTTCATATTTTCTTCTAGGATAGTACAAGATTCGAACTATAGACATTTTTGTATTAAGAGCGCAAAGTGATAGATTGCTGCACGAAAAAGACAGTTATCTTCATATTTTCTTCTATAGGATAGTACAAGATTCGAACTATAGACATTTTTGTATTAAGAGCGCAAAGTGATAGATTGCTGCACGAAAAAGACAGTTATCTTCATATTTTCTTCTAGGATAGTACAAGATTCGAACTATAGACATTTTTGTATTAAGAGCGCAAAGTGATAGATTGCTGCACGAAAAAGACAGTTATCTTCATATTTTCTTCTAGGATAGTACAAGATTCGAACTATAGACATTTTTGTATTAAGAGCGCAAAGTGATAGATTGCTGCACGAAAAAGACAGTTATCTTCATATTTTCTTCTAGGATAGTACAAGATTCGAACTATAGACATTTTTGTATTAAGAGCGCAAAGTGATAGATTGCTGCACGAAAAAGACAGTTATCTTCATATTTTCTTCTAGGATAGTACAAGATTCGAACTATAGACATTTTTGTATTAAGAGCGCAAAGTGATAGATTGCTGCACGAAAAAGACAGTTATCTTCATATTTTCTTCTAGGATAGTACAAGATTCGAACTATAGACATTTTTGTATTAAGAGCGCAAAGTGATAGATTGCTGCACGAAAAAGACAGTTATCTTCATATTTTCTTCTAGGATAGTACAAGATTCGAACTATAGACATTTTTGTATTAAGAGCGCAAAGTGATAGATTGCTGCACGAAAAAGACAGTTATCTTCATATTTTCTTCTAGGATAGTACAAGATTCGAACTATAGACATTTTTGTATTAAGAGCGCAAAGTGATAGATTGCTGCACGAAAAAGACAGTTATCTTCATATTTTCTTCTAGGATAGTACCATATTCGAACTATAGACATTTTTGTAATAAGAGCTCAAAGTGATAGATTGCTGCACGAAAAAGACAGTTATCTTCATATTTCCTTCTAGGATAGTACAAGATTCGAACTATAGACATTTTTGTATTAAGAGCGCAAAGTGATAGATTGCTGCACGAAAAAGACAGTTATCTTCATATTTTCTTCTAGGATAGTACCAGATTCGAACTATAGACATTTTCGCATAGATCTTACTGCTTACGCTAGATCCGGCATCCTGTAGTAATTTTTAGGTCAAGAGGGGTCTGCAAGAAATTAGGTACTATGGTCACGTGGGACAACACATTTGTATGGTAAACAACTGAAACGACCAATTAATGGCTTAGTACTTTCAACCCCCCCCCGGACCTACAAAACAAGTAACCTGGATACCGGATCTAGCGTAAGCAGTAAGATCTATGCATTTTTGTATTAAGAGCGCAAAGTGATAGATTGCTGCACGAAAAAGACAGTTATCTTCATATTTCCTTCTAGGATAGTACAAGATTCGAACTATAGACATTTTTGTATTAAGAGCGCAAAGTGATAGATTGCTGCACGAAAAAGACAGTTATCTTCATATTTTCTTCTAGGATAGTACAAGATTCGAACTATAGGCATTTTTGTGTTAAGAGCACAAAGTGATTGCTGCACGAAAAAGACAGTTATCTTCCATGGTCTTTTGAGAGTGGTAAGACACTTCGGCGTTCAAAATACACAAGAGATTTTTTCCACAAACGCAGTTCCTAGACAAAAAACTCGATACTTCATTCAATTAACTCACATTTCACATTTCCTATTCTTCATCTAAATAATTCACTATTCTATTGAAATTCAAACCACATGCATACATCTAACAGAAAAGAAGGGTAAATGACTCATAGACTCAAAAAAGAATTGCACTGCCGAAGGATCGAACCCGGGCTGGAGGCCTGAGAAGTCGCGCTTATTTGAACCCGTTGGCTATTGAGGCTACTTGAAAACTTATATCTATCCCAATTATGATACGTTATGAACCAAAAATATATGGTCAAACTGATAGTTAAGGATACTTACTTTGATATCTTTCAACGTTTGCTCTTTCACATGAGAGTCGCCTCTGATAATTCAAGTCGATATTTTCATATGTCATGCAAGAGAATATGAATTCGTTTTCAACAATATACAGTCTCTTCAAAATTCACCCGTCAAGTTCAGTATTCACACCCCTTCGTGGTCACTTTGGAGACCTGCAGAACGTCCCTTTCCAAAGACTCGTTCATCCAACGAACATCGAGACTTTGGAACTCATTGCCTAGGGAGGTGTTACGATCTCCATATATTTAAGAAGAACACCAACTCCTGCCTTCTTTCCCTTGGTTCTCACGATGTTCTCTGAACATTACAGGATATTCCATTTCGTGATAACTAGAAATTTGAGAGCGTCAAATTCTACTTTGTTGACCGGTTGTAGAAAATAGTCATGTTTCAGTAACTGGGGGTTGATTTTCAGCCACTTTTTTTTTTAAGTCTCGCTCAATTTGAACGATTTCAGTTCTGATCTTGGACTGCATCAGGGTTCAATTTCGGATTGTAACGTCGTTAAAAGGTAATCATCAATTTTTATCACGTATCCTATGGCGCCGATATACTATGACAGTACTACGAGATAAGAAGACTAGTCTCTGAGCATATCGAGCCTTGATTCATGTAATTTCATTGTCTTCCCATGGTGCGTTAACACCTAAGAATGTGGCAACATGAAATTATGGTCGAAAATCAACTCGGCATCTCGGATGGTTAGGATATGAAGATAGTGTTGAAATTCTGTGTCGAGGTGTACTCAAGATAAGGATGTACAGAATGGGAACATTCAACAGTCTATAAAATAAATGTTCATCATCCGGAATTCCAAATCAAAAATATCATCATAACGTTGAATAACATCATTATGAGTTGCCATAATGAAAGAGTATCATTAGTTACTTGTTTCTTCGTTTCTCCTGTATTTTTGTCTGTCTCGAATAACGTAAATCGAAATGGGACTGTAATTTTTTTTTGTGAAATGGAAGTCTTATACTCAGAGAGAAGAGATTCCGTTGTTCAATTCCAAATAGCATTCCAAGATTAATCTCACAAGGTCTGGCCCAGCTGATTCCCTCAAAAATTATAACTGCCTCACGGACGAGAGGCCTACTTGTTAAAATGGACTTCTTGTGGCCTGTCAGATTAAGAAAATCTCCAGTCCGATGATTGGGGATGGCCCCTCAGTCTGATAGGTTATTATGTGGAGGAATGCTCTCTCGACTCGTCTCGTATATACGTTGAATATGAATGAAAAAAAAAATAATGGATTTATTCACCCAAGATTGATGAGCAGCTTATACCTGTGAGAAGAGGAGGGTCCGTTTTTTTTTCACCGTGAATTGAAACAATGTCTGTTGCACGGTTTTTGTCGCCCAACGTGTTATGGTAACTGGTTCAAAGAGAAATACAGTGCCCACCAAAAGAACCTCAGCAACTTTCCATCCAATGGAGGTGACATTTTGGCGCCCGAGCAGGAACCTCATCGATTGTGTCATAGTTTTTCGTTCATATAAATCCGGCGCCCCACACAGGACATCTCAGTCACTTTTCACGCAGAGGATACGAATGCAGAATAACATCCTGCCGCCATCCTCTGGGGACTCTCCCGCATCGTCTATTCCCTTTGATCCTGCTCGCAGGATCACAGTACCTGCGGATTAGCGGTGACACAATCCTACGAGTCCGCGGAGAACGAATAATATCTATAGTGCTATCGATTTTTCGCTGAACTAGCAGATCGCACTGCGTGTTTTTCTTCGATCTTTCACAGCTTCCCACCTGCGTGTGTGGAGCAAACCCTATACGCCGCTTAACGAAGCTTTTCGCAATGCGACATTAAAAAACCGCTTATGCTGAGTGCCAGGAGTGCCTCATGCATTTTTGAATGCTTTCAGTTAGTGCGAAACGGCTGACTCTCGGTCTGATCTTTCCCAAGTTTAACTGGCAATCGGCGTCAGCGAGTCTCGATTTCTCAATTATTCATTGCCGAAAAATCTCTCGAGGCACCACATGTGATGAGGCTCTTCAAATTTGGCGTATAAAAACACCTGAAGGCTGATGGGACTAGTCTTCAAGTGATAGATGATGGTGTTCGCAAATTCTTGGTATACTGAGTTCCAGAAGTCGCCTGGATCTATCCCTCAAGCTTTGGGAAACCGTTATTGAGTAGGTGGGGTTGATACTTTTGATGATGATTCATAATTAAACGCTAACACTTATTTACTACTAAGTATACTACAAGATTTTCAGTACGACTCGTGTTTTGCTATACAATACAATAGCTTCAATAAAATATTGAAACACGTATCGTGGTTGGTAAACCCTAAGTAGTGAAAATCTTGTTAGAACATTAGTGTTCAATTCATTATTGGACAACATTCCAGACTACCTTCGAAGCAAGACATGTGCACGCATAAAAATATTTCTTCAGCTTGAATTGCTTCAACAGAGGAGTTTTCTAAAGTGGAACCTGTTTTTTTCAGAATAATCACTTGATTTTACAATGTATGTATATTCAAGAAGATCATTTTTTAGGTATATAGAAAATTAGTCTCTTGGAAGGACCCACTATACGAGTTCAGAATGAAATAGTATATTATGATGGAAGTTTTATAAGATGCTATTTTGTCGCACGCGTTGTTTGGAGTACGACGAGCGAAGCTAAGAGTGCTCCAAGTGAACAAGTGCGACAATGTGTCTTATAAAACGTGTGTCATATGCAATTTTTTCTATTTTGAATTGATTTGAAGAAAAAAATGGATTTAATATCGATAAATAACAGAAACATCTTCAATTAGTAACAATGATGACATTAAAATAATTAAAATCTGACGCACAAGCGCAGAGCCCAGTTTACAGTTGAGCGATTTTGATTTTTGCAATACCAGCGGTGAAAAATTCAATGTTGATGTTGTTTTTATTGGTCAATTCAAATCAAATTACACTCTGCATTGAAGTTTACCAATTGAAACATTGAGTTTTTCACTGATGCTATTATCACCAAATTCAAAATCGCTCAGAAGTAAGCTCTGGGCCTAACTCTTCTGACTTTCATTTGACAGTTCGATTGTACCAACCTCCGGATAATAAAAAATGCGTATCGAAACAGAGGCTATTTCGATACGCATTTGCGTTTCCCAAAATAGAAACACACTCTTGTTTCAAATAATGAACATGTTTGGAGCTGTTACTTGGTTCTACAATTTTATAACCAGTTTGTAGTTGCATCACCAGATGGAGGCCCTTACTGCTTGTATCTGAGTGTAGCTCAAGAGAAGTAAAATACTGACAGAAAAAAATATTCATTGGCAGAGGGCGAAGTATCTCTAATAGGATTAGAGTTGTAGATTTTCTTGTAGTAACCGAAGAAACAAGCTATATTTGTATATAATACTCGATGAGAATAACCCAAGGCAATAAAAAAAAATCAACACAAAGAAAAATGTTTGTTGGTTGCATTTAGGTACTAAAAACAACAATACTCTAGGAGAATGAGATTGATGAAAGATATTTTCGAATCTGCAAGGAATAAATTCTATTGAAGTGAAAATTTTTACGTGTGTGGTGTTTCCATAAATTTTATCCCAAAGACGAGTTTTCATATGCGTTGTGAGAGTCTAGGGGCGAATTTACGAGATTCGTGTCCATGTCCAATTTGAGTCGCAGACCTTTTTTTTTTTTTTTCGAGGATATGACGGTCACGTACAGGTCGTTATGGGACATGACATGGGCTCTGAGTCGAAAATGTCGACCAATTTATAAAAATTACGGCGTACACGATTTCTGGTGAATGTTTTTCGGTCGATTCGAAATTAATGACGGAAAATGGCCCTCGGATCCAAACAGCCATAAAGAATTGATGATGTGACTGTGACTGGCATCGAATCTCAACACGTTTTCCTTAAATGAAACTATTCGTTTATACACTGTTTCAATAAATGCACTCTATTATTTCACGAAATAATCACGAAAATCAAGAAACAAATAATTGGTATTCCTTATTTCAAATCATTTGAATTGATATTTCAGACATATTTGACAATGCATGTCACATTTTCAAATTAAGATACGAAATATGATACGAAGAATTGCAATATAAAATGAAATAATTTTTTCTATTTTGGTTCTATAATGAAGTCATTATGAAACCCAAATGCGTGTCGAAATAGCCTCTATTTCGATACGCATTTTTTATTATTCGGAGATTGGTACAATCGAACTGTCAAATGAAAGTCAGAAGAGTTAGGCCCAGTTTACTTATGAGCGATTTGGATTTGGTGATATTAGCAGTGAAAAACTCAATCTTTTAATTGGTGAATTTCAATTCAGAGTGTAATTTGATTTAAATTGACCAATAAAAACAATAACAACATTTAATTTTTCACCGCTGGTATTGCAATAATCAAAATCGCTCAACTGTAAACTGGGCTTTACGCTTGTGCGTCAGATTTTAATTATTTCAATGTCATCATTGTAACCAATCGAAAATGTTTCTGTTATTTATCGATATTAAATCAATTTTTTTCTTCAAATCAATTCAAAATAGAAAAAATTGCATATGGGTTTTGAGCCATGAAACGAACGTGAAAAAAGTCGACTGAATTGGACACACTGTATATCTGATGGTTCGGCTAAATTCGAAGGAGTACACATAATTATTGATTCACCCTTTTTATTAAAATAATTTCTCAATAACGTTTAGATACTTCTCATATTTTGTCTAAAAAGTATACAGCGATTTTATTTTTTATTTATAAAACTTCGGATAAAACATTTCCGTATATTTTTTCAAAAGCTGACCAATTGGGAAGTTGTTATCAGCAATCGATTATACAGAAAGATCACCTCACTGATTGAAATTACTTATTGTTTATTACGTTTTGTCCATTTTCAATGTCCTTGCGGGATATCTCGCTCATTTTCAAAGATAGAGATTTTCCGAGGGATGGACAAATTTTCAAATTCGCTCATACCAATCTGCTTATTTTTTTCTATAGAATCCGTTTCTCCAATCGAAAGAATCGAAATAAAAAAAAACTTTTCTTCATCATAGAAAAAATATAGCAAATCGCTTTCGAACGGATGGACCAATTTTCAACTTCACTCATACCAATCTGCTTATTTTTTTTCTATAGAATCCGTTTCTCCAATCGAAAGAATCGAAATCAAAAAAAAACTTTTCTTCATCATAGAAAAAATGTAGCAAATCGCTTTCGAACGGATGGACCAATTTTCAACTTCGCTCATACGAATCTGCTTATTTTTTTCTATAGAATCCGTTTCTCCAATCGAAAGAATCGAAATCAAAAAAAAACTTTTCTTCATCATAGAAAAAATGTAGCAAATCGCTTTCGAACGGATGGACCAATTTTCAACTTCGCTCATACCAATCTGCTTATTTTTTTCTATAGAATCCGTTTCTCTAATCGAAAGAATCGAAATCAAAAAAAAAACTTTTCTTCATCATAGAAAAAATGTAGCAAATCGCTTTCGAACGGATGGACCAATTTTCAACTTCGCTCATACCAATCTGCTTATTTTTTTCCATAGAATCCGCATAGCCCGCTTATTGAGAAAAAAGTTATGTACATGCCTTTTTCGAAGGTCAAGATCAGTTAAGGCTCTTTGGTTGAGGTATTCAAGTCTAATTCGGACCAAGGATGCAAAGAAACATCAGTACTAAGTGTGCCAAATATGCACTAGAAAAAAAGGAAAAAGCATATCGATTTTAAAAAATCAACTTTGAAGGCACATCTTTCGAAAAAAAAATGTCAGGAAGTTTGGAAAAAAATTATGTGCCTTTTTTGAAGGTCAAGAGTAGTTAGGGCTCTTTGGTTGAAGGATTTAAGTCTAATTTGGACCAAGGATGCAACTAAACATTAGTACTAAGTGTGCCAAATATTCCTTAAAAAACAAAGAAAAACATTTCGATTTAAAAAAATCAACTTTGGCGATATATTTCAAAATAGAATCACCCCCCTAATTTTTCGCTCACCCCGTATTTTCCAGAGTCTCACGCTCTAAGTTATACCCATATGGTCCGCTCTCCATCAGTAACACCTAAAAGTCATGTAAATAAATCCATCGGCCGACACTCGATCGACTTTCTATATCGCGACCGGTCATTTGACACTCCATATTCGGCGAAAACTCAACAATAAATTTCTTCGAGAAAAGCGATCGCCAGAATGGATAAGGATAAGGCCCTGTTCACGCCTTATCAATAATGCAACAGCGGCGCAATTAACGCTAGATTAAGACCGGACGCGTTCTCGACTTGTGAACATGGAAGTTTTAATTATTCAATGACGAGCCGGTTTTTTATCAACGGGTTGAGTTGAGGATGCATCGGGTGATATCGAGACTGATTATTAAAATAATGATGAGTCCCCTAATGATACGTTCATCTTCTCTTTCGCAGGGGCGTCGGTTAGGGTAAGGGGGCTGTTGGCCCTTTCCAGCCCTCTGGTGGGGTAGTTGCATTCAAGGATTGAACACACTGTACAGAAGAGACAAGGAGATATTCCGTTTAAGAAAATCTAAGTAATATTTGTAGTACAGGGTGGCCAGATGAGAATGCAAAGTGCAGTATCTCGGAAACTATTCGTCTAAGATTCTTGCGGTGAAAAATTTTATGACTAAAGTTGCCAAAAGAAAATCCTGGAAATTATTTTCATGTTTTCTAGATGGCCGCCAGGGGGCGTAACCGCCATCTAAAACTTTTGAAATGAATTTTTGACGAAATACGCCTAGTAAACGTTCCAATGAAATACACACCTTTCAGTAATTAGTCGAGTAATTTTTGTTCGACACTTTTTGACGTATCTATTAAAATAAAGTGGTGGGGGGTGGTTCAATGTTTTTTCAAATAAACAGCTGTAACTCCTGAACGGATTTCAACAAACTTGGTATCGTTGGAAAGAGCATTCATTGGTCTATCAAATTCATCTCATTTGTAATGTGTCTGATTTCAAGTGATGCAACTAGAGCGCGTTTTTTGACATTATAACAAAAAATTGCAAAATTGTCTGAAAAATCGAATGCCTTTTTTTTTCCATGAAAATGTAGTGGAATGATACCTTAATAGGCTAGTGAAAACCGTATCTCGATGTATACATTTTTCACCGCAAGTCTCTTAGACGAATAGTTTCCGATCGAGATACTGCACTTTGCATTCTTTTCTGGCCACCCTGTACACTATTTCATTATTTGAAAAATATGAATGTTCAGCTGCATGAAGATAAAATGTGATATTACTCAGCAGCTGAATAACTATTATTTTTTCGGTTGAAAATGATTTGAAAAATCGCCTCATATATTCAATCACAATGTGAAAAATACTCCTAGCATCCTTTTTCACATACTTATAATCGCCATAAAACGCAAAAAGCTACTAAATTTTGAGATCCTTAACGTCCCAAAGAGCGTAAATATTGCAATCAAGTAGTGGTGTGGCTGTAGAATATAACAAAGAGAATCAATGAATATTAATAATCACGAGAATGCAAAAAAAATACTGAATTTAGGTAGCACTAGCGATTCAAATTCAAAAATGCACTCTTTGTGTTTATACATGATTTATTCATGATAGCTCACGTTAGGAACATCTTTGAAATGTCTTATTATTTTTTTCTGGTCAACCTAAGGATTGCCTATAAAATTTTAATAGCTCCATCGACAGTCATTTTTCTTTTTGGAAATCTTGTTAGGCTAAAGTATTTGATACTTGAAGTAAAGTACACTTGAATTCCTTTTGATCAAATCACTGCATTGGTCCAGACTATGAATTATTTTCATCAGAGGTATTTGACTCTGAACTTCAAATCCTTTTTTTTTTTCACGAGGGCACCCACTCCATATTTCGAATCGGACGCTGCTGACCTCGCAATTTTTAATTTTCACTAATTGCTCGGCAAACCCTTTTTCGGCTAATGACATACTTGGTCGATTACTCTTTCTCGTTTTCCTCAACCCTTCACCACCAGAACGCCATAATTACGTCTTTAAGTAAGCTATACTTTTCCTAACCCCCCATCAGTTATCTTTTCATCCCTGTCGCGATGATTGGTCTAATTATCCGTAAACTGTCATCATCTGTGGGGGAAATTTTGTTATGATTTACCGAAACTTACATTGGTATATTGATATCCGCATATGAACGATAAAGGGTTGGGAAATTTTGATGTTTGTATATCGATTAACTCGTTCTTTAAGTTTTTTTCTGGTGTAAGATATCCTTCAAATTTGGCACACTTGGTACTGAGGTTCCTTTGCATCCTTCTTGAATGCCCTTGACCTTATATTAAGACGCATAACTTGTTCTAAATTCTGAAGATGTACAATTGAAGCACATCTGTGTTAATATTTTCAATTGATTTTATGGGAAGGGATGAGTTAGATCTTGTCGGCAGGGTGTGAATAAATTGCCACTGCGAGGAAAGACACGCGACTACTATACCGGATAATCCATCAGAATTATTTCGTGTGTCCAGAGAACATATCGTGAAATATTTAATTCTATCGAATCTATTCGTTTCAGTTCAAGAATATGACAAATTCATATACCTACTATTATGAATATAAATTCAATCGAAAGAGTCCATAATGATGTCTCGTAAATATTCGTCAACTATGCATATGGATTGCTCGCTATATAAAATCAGAAATGTATTTTATCAATGCATATCTCTGCCAATGAAAAAATTGTTGCTACGCTCATATAAAAGTTGGTGATGAAATTGTCGAATCAAGTAAACAGCTTCAAGCATATTCTTCATTTGAAACAATGATGTTTTCATTATGAAATCGTAAAGTGGGCCCTTCATAACAAAATGATCTTCTTGAATATGCTTATATTGTGAAATTGAGTGATTATTCTGGAGAAACCAAAGAACAAGTTGAACCAAATGGAGAAATCATTTTCATTGGTGCATGCTCCGAGGCATCCTCTTTTTGATATAGAGAAGGTGGCCATATGGAATACCATTTTGTTTATTGGATACACCTCCCAATAAAAAACCTGATACTAGACTAGGTTTGGTAAGTTTCGACTTGACCTAATTAGAGCTAAAGGCGTTTGATTCCATGTAATCCTGATACTTTTTGAAATGTTAATTTTCCCATGAAGTTGTGTTTTTTTATGTTCTGGTTCTCATGAAAAGGGATATCCTATAATGTTCAGAGAACATCGTGAGAACCAAGGGAAAGAAGGTAGGAGTTGGTGTTCTTCTTAAATTTCTGGAGATCGTATGCCTCGGGGAACACCTCCCTAGGCAATGACTTCCAAAGTCTCGAAGTTCGTTGGATGAACGAGTCTTTGGAATGGGACGTTCTGCAGGTCTCTATAAAGTGACCACGAAGGGGTGTGAAGACTGAACTTGACGGGTTAATCTCGAAGAGACTGCTAATTAAGGAACGATTGAGAGAAAAATAGTCTATCCAATTAAAAATATCAAACATAGTTTGAAATGAATGTCTGGTAGACTACGAGCAGAAAACAACTACTTTCCTGGTAAATACCACGCAGAACATTGAATTATATCTGTTCGTAGTCCATGCAACGATTCACACTGTGAATGCAGATCGCAAATGTTTCTTTCTTCCTAAGACGTGACAAATTCACATCGAGACAGGCACGCCTAACAACCTACAGACCGGTTTCGGGCTTATTGGCCCTCATCAGTGCAGGGTAGTTATCCGAGTAGAGACCGTAAGATCTCAACTCGAAGCGTTGCCTGTCCCAATGCATTTTTGTCGCGTCTATTTGACCGCACCGAGCCGCGTTCCAACAGACAATTGAAAGTGGCGACATCATGCGGCAGAAGAAAGAAACACTCCAGAACCGAATCTCCCAAGTTTTACAGAACTTGGAAGTGGCTGAGATCTCGACTAAGCTCAATAATATGCATTGGGACAGGCAACGCTTCGAGTTGAGATCTTACGGTCTCTACTCGGATAACTACCCTGCACTGATGAGGGCCAATAAGCCCGAAACCGGTCTGTAGGTTGTTAGGCGTGCCTGTCTCGATGTGAATTTGTCACGTCTTAGGAAGAAAGAAACATTTGCGATCTGCATTCACAGTGTGAATCGTTGCATGGACTACGAACAGATATAATTCAATGTTCTGCGTGGTATTTACCAGGAAAGTAATTGTTTTCTGCTCGTAGTCTACCAGACATTCATTTCAAACTATGTTTGATATTTTTAATTGGATAGACTATTTTTCTCTCAAATATTTTTTCCAATTTATGGCTAATCTATTTTTTCAAGGAACGATTGTTGATATTTCATAAGAACATCGCCCATGAAAATATCTATAAAATAGAGAAAAATCGCCAACTTTTCTACGGTGTTCCAGATAAGTGAGCGAGTTTGTAAGCGAGGCATCACCGACGAGACGAATTGCCCTTTTTTGGACAGAATCCACAGAATCCAATAGTTTCAGGATATGTTTAGGTGCCACACTCCAAATATGGAAACAGTATTCCAGGACAGGTCGGATATGTGCTTATAGATCATAAGCAGCTGACTGGGAGTGAAATAGCTCTTGGCTCGAAACAGAAATCCAAGTTTTTGGGATGCACTTTTGGCAATGGACCTCACGTGATTTTCCCAAGAAAGGTTATTGCTGATAGTAACGCCAAGCATCGAAATGGATGGTATGGTTACTCCTGACTGAATTGTGTTGGGCACAGTGAGATCGGCTTTTCTAGAGAAAATACATGCTTGTATTTGATTTGCATTGAATTCTACCAGGTTATTAGATCCCCACTGGAGAATTGTTGCTAGTATACTAGTGTATTAGTCTTGTTATTTTGCCCATCGTTTTAGAGGCCGTCAAAAAATGTTCCCAAACTTCTGTCCCCCCTCCCTCTGCCCCCCAATTGAGGTTAGGTGGTCGCGTGCCAGTAGCGCTTCCCAACAACGTGTTATTATTTATTGAGGCTAGAGCTCAACGTATCCGACACAGTGCCAGGTATTCTTCTCTGTCCGAATTGATCCCACGTCGGCTCTTTTGACAGCGTTAATCAGATAATTATCGGTTTGTCTTGTGTTTACATGCTTTCGGGCCAAACACTTAATTGACATCTTATCGTTCGAGTAGGCGCTTTGATCCCGCCGACCAGAAATTACGTATTTAGCGCTCGGGCGGTGAGCGAAATTAACATTTCCATTCGGTCTAAGAGAATCTCCCAGCACTCTTCAAGCACCAGTGCTGCGTCATCAGAATGGTGGAAATTCTAGCCTGTCTGCGTATGAAGGGTACTATCATGCAAAACGATGTGGACGGGACGGGAGATCACTTTTAACAGATGTGTACCAGGAACATGTGAACAGCCATTACCATTGGAAAACTTGAAGTTTGGCCATATCGTGTTTGGTGTGCATTAAGTTCGTCTTAGACCAAACGGTCATGAATTTTGGATGCGACAGACATTAGTGAAAACCTGGAGGACTATCAAAAAAAGATTAATGATCATCAGGTCCTGGGGCTAGGAGAGGGTGAATATTTGTTTGATAGATTACCCTCGCAAGGTGGATCGTCATTTCGATTTTCCCACAGGGAATTATTAAAACAGTAATTTTGGTCCGGAAAAATGTGTGTTTGTCTCTTCTTTAGCAAGAAAGTCTGCTTCCTCCTTGTTTTCAGTCCCAAGTGTAAAACTTTTAGTGCTTTCAAAGTCTGAAACTTAGCCACTGTTGCATCTATTCTCATCAATTGAGGTCCGTTCTCTGTGCATACCTGACTGGCCTGATATCTGTCGGCTTATAGATATGGATCTTAGGTACATTTTTTCCAAATTCTTCAAACTGAGTTCATGCTTTTTGGTTTACTGTCTGAATCAGTCTCAAGGCACTGATTGCTGCCTATTTCGCTACACCATAGATGCAATTGTGGAAGGTTCAGCAATACATAACAATCTGGATCAGTTCTCACTGTATATTTATAGAGGTTATTGCGGAGCTCGACGATTCAATTCTTGAATGACAAACAAGCACTGAGCAAATCAATTAAAGCTGTTGAAACGTTGAGTTACATAGAGCCGATGTACATTTAACGCGTTTCCGCTGGATGATTTCTAAATTTCAATACTGATTTTCCAATAGTTTCGGTCCGAAACGAAACTTGGCAAACACCGTCGATTTCACTTTCCATTCGCCGGAGACTGGCCTTGCATTATCGGTGATGCCTCGCATACCTCCTAATCACTTTAACGACGGCATACGCTCTTAAAACAAATGAACGCGACGTCCGGCAGTTTAAAGAACGCGACAACCTCGTATAACGAGCAAGGTCATCCATCAACTGTTTTCACGTGGGCGGGCCAATCGCTTGGCCGAGAAAAGTGTGCGAGAAACAATTGGAAGACCTGTTGCTCTAGCTAGCGTGTCGCGTCCATATTTTTGCGAACGCTAGGCGAAATTCACAATTGTTTTATAGCGATTCAACATAATCCCCTTCTAGATAATGTTATGTGTGAACCGCAGCGAGATGTAAATTTTATTTGATCCCGCGGCAACGTTTAAAAGCTAAACTATTGCACAATGCTGCCATTAAGACCGCTATGGCGCGTATTCAGCTCATTCACCGATCTTGAGGAATTTTATAAGAAGCCGTGTGTCTCACATCGAGGCAAAAAAGCACAAACCACTTTGGCGAAATGCTCAATAACTTTATACAGAGACACAGGAAGACTCTGACGCTTTTTCTTGCCGAGGCATATAAGACAATGAAAGCGTCCTGACATGGTGCATGATGCAGCGAAATCTTCTGTAAACATCCCGAAATACCGAGAGACATTCCTCGCGGATATATTGGTGCGTCAACTCAGCTGTATCATAAAGATAATTAGCTCATAATTCCGTCAACTCCAAATTGCTGGCGACTGCTTCTTCGCCCACTCTCCGGCGAGGTGAATAAATGCACAATGCACGAGTCATAACTCAAAATAAATGTCGTCAAACGGCCACTAACATGTGGTTATTATTTATGCGATCAGTTACATTTGGCGCCCAACGTGAGGTATATGCTGTCCGACTCGAAGAACCATTTGTGAAAATCCGGGATGGTCGCTAATGGGGACGTTAACGGAATGTGTATCGGAGGACCAAAATGTCGGTTCTAGTTGATACACTTGAAGCAAGGTACCCGTTTATTTATAGAAAGCGAAGGAGATGTACCACGTAGAGATGCGATCTCGGGATACGCTCGGCTACTGCGGAGGAGATAAATGCCTCTGATTTGTCAGAGATGGGACAAAATACCGTTGACAAATAGAAGACGAGATCACAGAAGAGTTGTTAGCAGCAGACGTCGCGTGAGCACAGAAAGGTGATTTCAGTATCTTCGGTTTTTGAAAGATACTTTCAAAACAACCGATAAAGTTATGTCAGTTATATATAAAAATAGTATATTACACAACAAGTGTGGAAAGTGACATATTTCACACGAGTAGTCGTTTAGCACGAGCCGCGTAGCGGTGAGTGCGGAAACGTAACGAGTGAAGGAAATGCACTTTCCAACGAGTTTTGTACACTATTTTTCCTACGACTCCGAATACTTTCATTTCGCGGGAGGTCTTGTCAAAAATGTAACTTGAGCGGTCTCTAGAATTTCAGGTGGTTTTGATTCAATATCAAGTACTGTTTATTTCCATATTCAAGATGATATTTGAATACTTCTCCGACAATTCCTCATTATGTGAATTACTGATTGATTGAGTTAGTTTAGTTTGGACAAATTTTATTGATATTGACACCAGCGTATATAAACAACCTTGACGCCATTCGCCTGCTAGCGCCAGTAATCACGCAACCAGGAATACAGAACCATAGAAGTACGTAGTGCGCAAGCGCGTACGAGTTACTCGAGTTAGTGCGTCCTTGACTCCTTGCAAACATCTGTGATACCAAAGAATCTTCTCTTTGGTGATACTGTGATATCAAACTGATGCAAGCAGCAAGCCGCGCATAAAACTGTAGCCGTACTCTTTTGAATGGTCTAACCCTCTGTCATCAACATCGAAATATTTCCAGCAAAGAGTATAGGTTCCAGTTTTGAAGTGAATTCAGAGGTTATGTATCAGACACATTCAAATTAATAGATAAAGAATTCTTGGTATAATTCAAAACGAGACAGAAATTTCAATAAATAATACGAATTTGATTTGAGAACGCTTATATTGACAGTAAGTACCTTCACAATATACCTAATTATTTCTATCAATTCAGGCGACCGTTGTGATATTTTTCATATCAACACTAGTGCTTTCTTTCTTCCAAATAAACAATACCATGGTGATATGAGCTACTTTCCGAATAACAAAACAGTGTGATTATTGACGTATTCATACGTATGGTCGTAGGAAAAATATATATTTTGTACGAACAAGACTTGATGGATTTACTGAAACAGAAAATCTTTTTTCCCTGATAATACATTGGTTGTTCCGCCTATGCTAGTGAAGCAAGCTGGACTTCAGACCCCTAATTTTCTTTGATTTCCTCGCATTTTTTCAATAAGATAATTCCTGATTTGTCAGTTGCTGTTATATATTATATTTTATGAGTTTCCTGCCTTATAATTTGTCAGCTCATTATTTTATAGTGGACGTTCTTTGATTCTTTATTCAGTGCTTCTCATGTTGTAGTTACTGTCCCTTTGATTTACCTTGTCTATTACTCGAAAACATGTAATTTTCTAAGTAGGGGAGAATGCAAATCAAAAGATGGATACCGACATCATTTTATTTCAAGCAATGTTGGATCATGCTAGGCTACAAAGAAAAATTGTCATTTGGAGATGATTAATAATAAATATCGATTTCGAAGTCCAAACCATTGAGTATGACATTCTCAGATTTCATAAAGGAGGCGTATCGTAGACAGGGTGTTTCACAACTTATGCGACTATTTCAACCATATTCGCAGTGTTACGTGCATAAGAAATTGATTTGTGAAAAAATGCAACAGAAATTGAGGTCAAATATAATGATAGGATTTGTTTTTCGTTGTGCGTATCTTTTGAAAGAAACGTTCGGGCTCATTTAGCAACACCCTGTATCAAATTACTAGGTGTCTCACCATGTATACCATATTCGGGGAATGAAAATCAGCTATGCATGCATGCATGTGTGAATAAGTTGAACACATATGTGGGTGAAAATAAAAGAGCTTGTACGATAAGCGTTATCGGCTTTTGGGTCCTTATCATATCAGCTGCGACTATAAACACGATTTATAATGTACACACAGTGATGCTAGAAGTGCTGCAACATTTCTCGTTTATGCATTGTAATTAATTCAGTGGAATCAGCCAACAAACAATAGCAAGAGCACTCCTCTTGCTATTGTTTGTTGGCGACCAAAATTCAAGAAGGCCTAATGAAATGAAACCAATACATATTTCAGTGAAAATTTCACAATCAACATTTTTGACCAATCAAAAGCCTATATTTTTATCGTTGCCATAGCAACTAGAACGATTTCTCGAAAGGACCCCGCACCATCCTTATGGAAAATGGCTTTCGGTTAAATATCCTGCATTTTTAGTATGTTTCATATTTTGACTTCCCCGCCAAAAGTGTCCATGGGCACAAAAAAATCGACCGACTAGTTTTAGAGATACAGGGTGATAAAGTTGAAAAATGAAGGTTTCTGCTCAGAATATTTAACATTTTTGATAATTGACAAAACGCCTTTCTATTCTGGGAATACCATGCCTCAATGATGGTAGAATGTCACATTGATCTTCTAACGATTATAGTTCTCCGTTTTGTGCTCTACAACAGGGTGAATTAACAAAAATCCAATCCGATTGATTTTAAACCAACCAGTGTGAGTTCTCTGATGATAATTGAAGATTGAATTCAGCCTAGATGAACTCTCTCAACCTCGATCGAAGTTGATTGTCATTATTTTTTGTTGATTGTCATTATTTTTTGTTATACAGGGTGATTCGAAAACAGGGGTATGTCAACCAATCGTTTTTTTGTTCGAATAAGGAAGAGTATGTCATGAATATATTACAGATACAGTCCAAGTTACTTAAAAAATGCGTGTTTTTTAATGAATACCCTGTATTTCGAGTAGTAATCGGTTAATTTCCATTAACTTTTGGTATTATGTAAGATTTGAGTAATCCAAGATATTGTCACCAATATCAGCATGGGTCTCTGGACTCGTTTGTCGGCTACTTACTTTTGAATGTTCTTATTTTATTGGTATACCCACACTCTATCGAACCTATTTTAGCAATTCTTCTTGTTGAAAAATATTCGGGGTTGAGTAGGGCAGAACCCATTCCATGAAAACTATACGTTACATATTATACATGGTGAATTTGGAAAGCTCTGTATCTTTTTACTCACTCTGTATACAAGAAATGATTATGCGACATTTTCTATATTGAACAATGTTTAATATATTCATGACATACTCTTCCTTATTCGAACAAAAAAACGATTGGTTGACGTACCCCTGTTTTCGAATCATCCTGTATAACAAAAAATAATGACAATCAACTTCGATCGAGGTTGAGAGAGTTCATCTAGGCTGAATTCAATCATCAATTATCATCAGAGAACTCACACTGGTGGTTTAAAATCAATCGGATTGGATTTTTGTCAATTCCAAAACGGAGAACTATAATCGTTAGAAGATCAATGTGACATTCTACCATCATTGAGGTATGGTATTCCCAGAATAGAAAGGCGTTTTGTCAATTATCGAAAATGTTAAATATTCTGAGCAGAAACCTTCATTTTTCAACTTTATCACCCTGTATCTCTAGAACTAGTCGGTCGATTTCTTTGTGCCCATGGACACTTTTGGCGGGGAAGTCAAAATATGAAAAATACTAAAAATGCAGGATATTTAACCGAAAGCCATTTTCCATAAGGATGGTGCGGGGTCCTTTGTCTCTCTTTCTTTAGGGAAGGAGCATGGTATTACACTGGAACTTTTTTGACGTTTATAGGTTGAATAATATTCACATTCACCTAACTTCAATTACTAACAACGTTTTCCATTGGTGAAACTGATGCGCACTCAGTGTTAATATATTTCTGATCACTGTAAATATAATAGAAATAAGACTTAAACAGTCAATCTCGTCAAAATTGTATTTTATTTTACTGTTTATACACAGCCGTACGGTCAACTAACCACTTGTATGCTTGCCTGGTGTCTAGACCAATGAGAAACGAGGTCCCTATCTCTTTAAAGCACAGACTTCAATAATATTTCGGTGTGAAATTGTCTTACCGAATACCACTGTTAGCTTCAATAAATGAAAACTGTTAATTTTTTCTCTGTTGTCGAAAAATTGTCCAGTGATAATTGAAGCTCTAGTGGTATTATAAGTGAAAACCGAATTGGATCAGATGCTTGTTAACAATTTGAAACAGAAAGTTGAAATAAGCCTGATCTAAAAGTATGAAAATCTCAATTTTTGAAGCTCGCTAATTTTGGACCCAATCCGCATAAAATAACCAACCCCCAGTGGAGTGGGTACTTCAAATTGACACGAACCACCCCTAGTCTAGTTGACGTTATCTCGATCTGGGGTATGCTTCTTGGGCCAGGTACCAGACAGATTAGGAGAGATAGACGGAAAAACAAATTAGTGGAAAGGGCGCCTCTAGACCTATTAGTCCCTTTTAGAAAGTCGACTTATCTTTTTGGAAGACGATAAGGCAGCCACATTACGTGTAACGGTGCGGAGAGAAATGTTATCTGCAAATGGGGGTGACTGTAAACATACCAATGTTTGTGTGTTTAGGGTTGTTTTTTGTTTTTGGGATGATCGATCACTTGAGAACATTATTGAGTCATCATCAGGTCGCTAGGAATAACGATATAGAATATTTAGAACAACAAAATCATGGTTGTGGCTATTTTCACCTGATAGTTCTACTAGATGCGATTTTGTTAGTTGTATCAAATATTGTGGAAGTCTAACAACATAATTTGTCAGCCTTACAATGTCATATTGTTACCTTAACCATAAAAACGGTCGTGCCAGCAAAATTATCAGAGTTGAATTCAATTTGATCCAATGATTTCACAGATCACCAAGTGAGATGAACTCTACT
The DNA here is from genome assembly GCA_029955515.1 of Chrysomela aeneicollis. Taxonomy (NCBI): domain Eukaryota; kingdom Metazoa; phylum Arthropoda; class Insecta; order Coleoptera; family Chrysomelidae; genus Chrysomela; species Chrysomela aeneicollis. The sequence goes on along the minus strand of JARUHQ010000018.1, from coordinate 13,667,556 downwards.
CATAGTTTTATCAGTGTACAACACCAAAGGAAAGATAAAGAAAAATCGTACTAACTGGGACTATAGGAAATAACAAACACTATTGTTTACTTTGTAATTATCGTAAATTATGGGGACATTATCAAACTATGACTAAAAAGCGACGAGAAAGTAGGATAATGTCGCTTTGTTGTTAGAGGCAATGTTATCTTGAAGATGCACCAGATTCAACAAGAAATATACAACTAGCCAATTACTTCATCATTATTGAAAACGGGGGTTACTGTTTATGAAAATTTACGATACCGTCTAACGTCATATTTGCACCTTTGTGACACAAGTTTGAAAATGAAAATCAACTTAACGGTTTTTTGTTGTCCATCAGTTGTATTACCAATTCTACTGTTGTGGGTTATGGTCAACATATTCAAACCATGCTAATCCTTTTCTCAACAATATCAATTCATCAGTCCTCACAGCAGAATTGGTACACATTCACAAAGCTGACTTAATTTTTCAGCGATCCTGAATCCCCCTAACTAATGATTCTTTTGTGACATTCCTCAAATTTCCCAACGAAGGCCGTTGTAACCCATCTGAGGGCTGGCATGTAACTTTTTTTTTGTTCGATTCGTTCCCTCGCTGACGTTGATTGATGTGGCGAGTGGGATTAGTTGCTGGCTTTCGTTAGACCAACAGGTATAATAACAAATCAACGAGACGTAGTAACAATATCACAATTAATCAAAAATATGTACTGCTAGCAGTGTAGTTTATCGGACAAGTTCGTAGACATGATTTGGCAATTTTTCTGATGAGGGCATCGGTCGATCGATGTATAATTTTTTTTATGCAGTGTGATTGTTGAACTGAGATCCGAGGTATAGATGCTTTGGTTGGTTGGTTGGTTGGTTGGTTGGTTGGTTGGTTGGTTGGTTGGTTGGTTGGTTGGTTGGTTGGTTGGTTGGTTGGTTGGTTGGTTGGTTGGTTGGTTGGTTGGGGCTAATTATTGTACCTTCTGATGTTTGCAGTTTGCCCAACATTTTTGTTTACAAATTTATTTTTACATTATTTTGATTCTCTGATGATCTGAGATTTGGAATTCCAAATATAGCCACTTGTCTCCTTCATAATCTAATTCAAGGTGATTGAACTATGTTATGATAGAATCATGCCATGGTGCCATGAAATGCTTGAATGTTAAAGATTTCAAAGTATATGAATATCCTAAACTTGTCGCATTTGTACATACATCAGTATGTTGAATATCAAAAACATATCCTGAAACTATTGAATTATGTCCAAAAAGGGCAATTCGTCTCGTCGGTGATGCCTCGCTAACAAACTCGCTTACTTCTCTGGAACACCGTAGAAAAGTTGGCGATTTATCTCTATTTTATAGATTTTCATGGGCGATGCTCTTCTGAAATACCAACAATCGTTCCTACATTAGCAGTCTCTTCGAGATTAACCCGTCAAATTCAGTCTTCACACCCCTTCGTGGTCACTTTAGAGACCTGCAGAACGTCCCTTTCCAAAGACTCGATCATCCAACGAACATCGAGACTTTGGAACTCATTGCCTAGGGAGGTGTTCCCCGAGGCATACGATTTCCAGAAATTTAGGAAGAACACCAACTCCTAGCTTCTTTCCCTTGGTTCTCACGATGTTCTCTGAACATTACAGGATATCCCTTTTCGTGAGAACCAGAACATAAAAAAAATATGAAGCAAAAATCACTTCGCGCTCTAAACACACAAATTGCTATTTCCTGAATTAAATTTGATCGGTCAGAAAAATTTAAGAAGAACTATAGAACTAGAAGAACAAATAAAAATCCCAAGTATTCAGAAATGTTCGTTGATTTTTTGTTATTCTGAGTCTATTTCATCTACTTCCAAAATTCTACGAATTGAACACCCATCAATTTCTCGACTGTCTCGTCATCAATCAATCAAATCGCTACTCTGCAGCGTCCTGCGAATAATACTGCTGAGGTGTGTTCCTGCGGTACCTGGCACCCATTGTTGTTTTTATCGTACGACCACATTTATCCACCATCTACTTGATTGCCTCTTTTCAATTTTCCATTGAAACGTTATTTTCAATGAGTCTTGACGGAAAACGAAGACAGTTCGTCGGTTTTGAATAATACGGACTCGACCAGCTAATGGATTATTCGCGAATGTACAGGGTGGTTCACGTCACAAAGTCTGGGCATCAGAAATTTTCCAACTGGCAAGTGGATTGGAAACTTGAAATTAGTCTATAGCTGTCATGCTTTGTTAATTTGACGCAATAATTTTTATTTTGACAAACACTGATCTTGGGACATCAACATTTCTTGAATGTATCATTTAGATGCGTTATATCAATCAAATATTCTGCTCATTCAACATTTGGCTACATACCAGATTACACTTGGTTAAAAGTTTTCAACTTTCTGGAATTATATGTTCAAGTAATACTAAATTTGTAATTGAACTATTTCTAGTTCTTAGGAAGTCAGATCTAGATACAGTTTTTTTGGATTTGGGGAACATTTTTATCGAACTGAATAATAATAGTATATTATGATACAAGTTTTATAAGACGCTATTCTGTCGCACGCCTTGTTTGGAGTACGACGAGCGAAGCTAAGAGTGCTCCAAGTGAACAAGTGCGACAATGTGTCTTATAAAACGTGTGTCATATGCAATTTTTTCTATTTTGAATTGATTTGAAGAAAAAAATGGATTTAATATCGATAAATAACAGAAACATCTTCGATTGGTAACAATGATGACATTGAAATAATTCAAATCTGACGCACAAGCGTAAAGCCCAGTTTACAGTTGATCGATTTCGATTATTGTAATACCAGCGGTGAAAAATTCAATGTTGTTATTGTTTTTATTGGTCAATTTAAATCAAATTAAACTCTGAATTGAAATTTACCAATTGAAACATTGAGTTTTTCACTGCTAATATCACCAAATCCAAATCGCTCAGAAGCAAACTGGGCCTAACTCTTCTGACTTTCATTTGACAGTTCGATTGTACCAACCACCTAATAATAAAAAATGCGTATCGAAATAGAGGCTATTTCGACACGCATTTGCGTTGCACAATGACTTCATTATACAACCAAAATAGAAAAAATAAGTTTTGATGAAACTTTTTCTTTATTTTGTCTTCGAGTATCATTTTCATCGTCTGAGTTTCAAAATTTCATTCGAATCACGTAATACCTACAATAACTGAATGAATAATTGAATGAAACAAAACATTCTGGCTAGAATTGCGACCAATAAATATACAACAAATTTATGTCCTCTAAATTATCCTAAGCAGTATATAATTATTAGGTATGCATCCTGTCGAATTTCCTATTGACTATTAAAATTCTAAACAAACCTATTTTTTCTAGTCAGTAACAGTCTGACTAATTTCCTATAGAAAATTAAAATGCAAACAAGTGTGTTCGCCACCATAAAAGTGCCAGACAAAGAAACTAGTCGGGCTTCAACTCCGAAAAACCAAATCTTTTTGAATGGACATCGGTTTTTTTCAATATTGCAAGTGTTTTTTCATTCACAACTCGTGAAAGTCTGTTTATTGAATCAACATCGTGAATATTAATTTCCGAGGAAAAACCAATTTTGATCCATGAAGTGTCTGAGGCAGAGGGAAGATATTTTTTTTGAACTAATACAATTTTTATACTGCCCACAAAGGTATAGTTAGATGATATTATTATTTCTTCAACTACATGCTGTCTATGAACTGGTAATGTTTTTTGACAATAATCGAAGCCTATAGAATATATAGAGATACCACAAGATTATAATTGAGTAGGCATATATATTTGAGACAGTATAATGATCTTTTCAATTCAGTTCAATAATATTTTTGTTTCATTTATTCAATGGGATACCTATTACATTCAGTCAACTGAACTAAAAAGGTAGAGATCTACAAAATAATTTGTTGGATTCAGACAGTTTTTTATTTCATTGAATGGATCTTCTGGCATTTTCAATAGAATTGAATTATTGATTGGAATGAATCAATATCTCTCTAAAACATATTTGTAGTATTTGTTGAGTTCAATAAATTAATATTTACCTGAGTATTCTATTTCAAGTTTTTTATTCGTTTGAAAACGATAGAATGACTTCACTCCTTCCAAGTTCTTATATCTTGTCGGACATAATATATGACATTGATATCTTTTTAACTGATTTCATATCGTCAATCTCTTGATTCAAGTAAATATAAAATTTGCGTAGATAATTTAATTCATTTGATACGAGATGAAGGGAGTATTGAGTATGAATATCTGAAGATCAAAATTAAATGGTTGGATCAAGCAAAATACATTCCAAATAATATATTCCAATCTTTTAATTCAAGTAAATATAAAATTTGCGTATATAATGTCAATCATTTGATACGAGATGAAGGGTATTTAGTTTGAATATCTAACAATCAAACATGAATAGTTGGAACAAGCAAAATACATTCCAAATAATATATTCCAATCTCTTGATTCAAGTAAATATAATATTTGTATAGATAATATCATTCATTTGATATGAGATGAAGGGTATTTAGTTTGAATATCTAACAATCAAACATGAATAGTTGGAACAAGCAAAATACATTCCAAATAATATATTCCAATCTCTTGATTCAAGTAAATATAATATTTGTATAGATAATATCATTCATTTGATATGAGATGAAGGGTATTTAGTTTGAATATCTAACAATCAAACATGAATAGTTGGAACAAGCAAAATTCATTTCAGGTAATATATCCCAATCTCTTGATTTAAGTAAATATAATATTTGTATAGATAATGTCATTCATTTGATATGAGATGAAGGGTATTTAGTTTGAATATCTAACAATCAAACATGAATAGTTGGAACAAGCAAAATACATTCCAAATAATATAATCCAATCTCTTGATTCAAGTAAATATAATATTTGTATAGATAATGTCATTCATTTGATACGAGATGAAGGGTATTTAGTTTGAATATCTAACAATCAAACATGAATAGTTGGAACAAGCAAAATACATTCCAAATAATATAATCCAATCTCTTGATTCAAGTAAATATAATATTTGTATAGATAATGTCATTCATTTGATATGAGATGAAGGGTATTTAGTTTGAATATCTAACAATCAAACATGAATAGTTGGAACAAGCAAAATACATTCTAAATAATATATTCCAATATCTTGATTCAAGTAAATATAAAATTTGCATAGATAATGTCATTCATTTGATACAAGATGAAGGGTATTTAGTTTGAATATCTGACAATCAAACATGAATAGTTGGAACAAGCAAAATACATTCCAAATAATATAATCCAATCTCTTGATTCAAGTAAATATAATATTTGTATAGATAATGTAATTCATTTGATATGAGATGAAGGGTATTTAGTTTGAATATCTAACAATCAAACATGAATAGTTGGAACAAGCAAAATACATTCTAAATAATATATTCCAATATCTTGATTCAAGTAAATATAAAATTTGCATAGATAATGTCATTCATTTGATACAAGATGAAGGGTATTTAGTTTGAATATCTGACAATCAAACATGAATAGTTGGAACAAGCAAAATACATTCCAAATAATATAATCCAATCTCTTGATTCAAGTAAATATAATATTTGTATAGATAATGTCATTCATTTGATATGAGATGAAGGGTATTTAGTTTGAATATCTAACAATCAAACATGAATAGTTGGAACAAGCAAAATACATTCCAAATAATATAATCCAATCTCTTGATTCAAGTAAATATAATATTTGTATAGATAATGTCATTCATTTGATACGAGATGAAGGGTATTTAGTTTGAATATCTAACAATCAAACATGAATAGTTGGAACAAGCAAAATACATTCCAAATAATATAATCCAATCTCTTGATTCAAGTAAATATAATATTTGTATAGATAATGTCATTCATTTGATATGAGATGAAGGGTATTTAGTTTGAATATCTAACAATCAAACATGAATAGTTGGAACAAGCAAAATACATTCTAAATAATATATTCCAATATCTTGATTCAAGTAAATATAAAATTTGCATAGATAATGTCATTCATTTGATACAAGATGAAGGGTATTTAGTTTGAATATCTGACAATCAAACATGAATAGTTGGAACAAGCAAAATACATTCCAAATAATATAATCCAATCTCTTGATTCAAGTAAATATAATATTTGTATAGATAATGTCATTCATTTGATATGAGATGAAGGGTATTTAGTTTGAATATCTAACAATCAAACATGAATAGTTGGAACAAGCAAAATACATTCTAAATAATATATTCCAATATCTTGATTCAAGTAAATATAAAATTTGCATAGATAATGTCATTCATTTGATACAAGATGAAGGGTATTTAGTTTGAATATCTGACAATCAAACATGAATAGTTGGAACAAGCAAAATACATTCCAAATAATATATTCCAATCTCTTGATTCAAGTAAATATAATATTTGTATAGATAATGTCATTCATTTGATATGAGATGAAGGGTATTTAGTTTGAATATCTAACAATCAAACATGAATAGTTGGAACAAGCAAAATACATTCTAAATAATATATTCCAATATCTTGATTCAAGTAAATATAAAATTTGCATAGATAATGTCATTCATTTGATACGAGATGAAGGGTATTTAGTTTGAATATCTAACAATCAAACATGAATAGTTGGAACAAGCAAAATACATTCCAAATAATATAATCCAATCTCTTGATTCAAGTAAATATAATATTTGTATAGATAATGTCATTCATTTGATATGAGATGAAGGGTATTTAGTTTGAATATCTAACAATCAAACATGAATAGTTGGAACAAGCAAAATACATTCTAAATAATATATTCCAATATCTTGATTCAAGTAAATATAAAATTTGCATAGATAATGTCATTCATTTGATACAAGATGAAGGGTATTTAGTTTGAATATCTGACAATCAAACATGAATAGTTGGAACAAGCAAAATACATTCCAAATAATATATTTCAATCTCTTGATTCAAGTAAATATAATATTTGTATAGATAATGTCATTCATTTGATATGAGATGAAGGGTATTTAGTTTGAATATCTAACAATCAAACATGAATAGTTGGAACAAGCAAAATACATTCTAAATAATATATTCCAATATCTTGATTCAAGTAAATATAAAATTTGCATAGATAATGTAATTTATTTAAGGATTTTGATTTCCATACTAGCAAGTGAAGATACATGAAAACCAACTTTTAAAAATGAATGCACGGTGGAGGTGGTCGAGTTTTTGGAAAAAACCAACCCCAGTGGCGCACCTAGAAAAAAAAGCACCACCACCCACCCCGACCACCCGAATAATCCCCTGGCGTATATCTAAAACAAATATCGGCACTGCTGGTGCCGTTGGTCTAAAACGGACAAGCCCTGATTTACGAGCGAACTTTTCTCGAGAAACCCACCACGCCAACAATGACGGGACCCCTAGGGGGTGGAGGGGGGGGGATAAGGGGGCAGGCAGATTAGAAATCTGCAACGACGGGCGAGAGGTTCGACGTCTTGGGAGCCACATGCGGAGAGCAGAGAGGCTGTTTTTGTGGACCTTCCGAGAACGAGGGCTGTGGTGGGAGTGGTTGGGTTGGTGTGCGTCAATCTGGAATGGGTTTTGGGAGAGGGGGCACCTCAGATCATGGGATGGGTGATCTTTTAGCTATGCCACAGGTGTCGTTTTTTTTTGTTTGTTTTCCGGCTGTTTTTTCACTTTCCTTTTTGATCGTATGTCATTTCCAACTTTTATTGATATTTAAATGCAATGTTTGCCTGTGGCACAAATTTTGAAAATTATTTTACAAATGACAGTAGATAACAACAGCTCATTTTTGTATATACAGGGCTATTCATATTCGAGTCTATGCATGGGGATTTCGATAACGGTAAGAGATAGAGGGTTGGTTAAATGGGGGCAAAGTAACGTATTTCAGAGGTTAATTATATGGATGAAAAAAATCTGACCTAGCTTCTTCAGTTCTGTAGTTAAACAGGAAAAATCGAAAATTTCGAAATTCTTCTCATGCCTATATCTTTTTATTTTACGGAGATTTTTTTAAAATTTTGCCACTTTGCCATAGCAACTTTTTGTAGCCTTTCCAAATATCTGAATAAAAATTATATACAGGGTATCGTATAACTTGGGCCACCTCAACTTTTAATTTTCAAATACGGACCTGTATTTTTTATTGCATTTTTTTGAATGGCAAGAGTCATGTTTTATATTGAAGTAGTATTTAAATCTGAATTACAGAGTGTTTTGGAAATATTGAACTATTACCAGAAAAAATTCATTTTTTTTTTCAAATTCCAGCTGTAATTAAAAAAAATATATCATAGAATAAGGTATAGAATGCATAGGATTTGGAAGAAAATCAACATTAGTCGACGAAGATTGTCTTCTTCAAGAATTCATCCACATTTCAGTTCACGCAACCTATGATTGTATTTTTCAAAATGTTTCCTTTAACTTTTCAATTTATGAACATATTTTGATGAAATTCCTAGTACTAAACTTAAATTTCCTGAATCCAGTGTAGTCAGAATTTTCACAAACGCTCTAAATTTGAATTGATGGTAAATAAACGATATATTTTTGAAATGTTCTTCCGTTATAACTTTTTCGTTTGTGAACGTATTTCAACGTTATTTTGACATTTCGAAAACATCGTGAATTCAGTAGTGTATGGACAATTTTTTGGCATTGAAAAATAATGATATTTGGCCCTGAAAATGAATTTTCATCCATAAATTATATGTTTTATAAGTATGTTTCCATTTTGAATGGTTTGTTGTTGAATTTTTTCATTACATAGGTATTTTAAACAATAATTAGAATTTGAATTGAGCAATTTTGTCGATTCGACAAAGCTGCTATCAATAATTATATTCGTCCGAGTATTTGTCACTATCTTCAACTCAATATGTATCCTTATATTTTTTATCATAATATATCGTGATTGAGGTTGTCAATATAGATAGTATATCAAATGATTTTATAACTGTGACATTGTAATGATTGAATAAATTGCTCATTTGAAACTATCAACTTTTTATCTTTACATTCAACGAACAGAAATTATTCGTCCATCGAAATCAATTTATTGGCTATATAATTTTAGAATAACCGTAAACATTGTACTGATTACAATATTTGTAATCATTGGGAAATTAAAATTAAGAATTTTGTTGATATAGTTGAACTATTCTCATTATTTATAACTGAGCAAAAAACATTTGTCTGAAATCGATGTGTTGATATAAATATTTAATTGCATAGGTGAAATCTGTTGGTTCTTTAACCATAACGATACAATATTGCTCGCAAATCTTGAGCGAATAAAGGTGGATTCACAGTTGCCTTATAGCAACACCAGTCAGTGATAAGTGTTCTCTCTCTTCAATACATGTCAAAAAGAAAGATGGTTATCAGTTAAAGGAGGTGAAATTTCGAACTTTGGCATCGATTATCTCGAAAACTAGAGATATGTTCACGATAATATTATGAAATTCGTGTTTTTCAGATCAAAATACGTAAGTTCCAAAAAAAATTTCCATCAAAATATAGATCGCATGATAAGTTGAATTATCTTATTCGATATCATTGATTCATTGATCAGAAAGTCAGGAAAAAGAAAAAAGGGTAAAACTTTGTTTATCGCACTCCTATGAGTTCGGAAAAAAATTGTGGTGGAACTTACGTATTTTGACCTCCTGATCACGTATCTGAAGTCAAAACGCGGCGGTCTCAAGTATTTTCGGAGATACGGCCCCATTTTGTCTCAAAAATGTACCATTTGACATGTCAAATTTCTGCTATTAGGAATACACGAAATTCACCCTTCTTTGAGCCAAAACATCACACATGCTCACATTCACTTGTTTCCAACACTTTTTTGCATAAAAAACTGTGATTGTCACAAAAATTCTCCCTTTTTCAAAACGTAAACAAAACATATTTTTTCACTGATTTTCTGGTTATTTTTCTTTGAGATGTTGGCAACGTCTTACCATGAGCTAAACAATCACGTTGCCAACATCCAACATCATAAATACAAATTACCAGAAAATCAGTGTAAAAAGGTTGTTTTGTTTACATTTCAAAGAAGGGTGAATTTTTTGAAAAATAATAGTTTTTTCTGCTGAGAAGTGTTGGAAACAAGTAAATATATGCGTGTATAGTGTTTTGGTTCAAAGAAGGGTGAATTTAGTGTATTCCTAATAGCAGAAATTTGACATGTCAAATGGTGCATTTTTTAGCCAAAATGAGGCCGTATCTCCGAAAATACTTGAGACCGCCGCGTTTTGACTTCAGATTCGTGATCAGGAGGTCAAAATACGTAAGTTCCACCAAAAAATTTTTCCGAACTCATAGGAGTGCGATAAACGAAGTTTTACCGAAAAAACACACAAAACTCAGTCCTTCTTTAAATTAACACACCCCACACACTTGTATTCAACAATTTTCAGGAGAATAGAGTAGTATATTTGAAAAAATTCAAGAAATCTAACCAAACCCATTGAGAACCTAGCATGACGGAAAGTAGCTGAACTTTGTGACAGTGTCAAGTTGACAGATCAAAGTCTCGTGTTTTCGAAGAACGATACATGTTTTGAAAAATATTAAATTTCTTCGCTAGAAAGTGTTGAAAATAAGTAAATGTAAGCCGTGTGTGGTGTTTTAGTTGAAAGAAGGATGCATTTTGTGTTTTTAATAGAAGAAATTCAAAATGTCAAATGGTGTATTATCGAAACTAACATTTTGACTTAGGACTCTTGTTCTGGAGGCCAAAATACGTGAGTACCTCCAAAAATTTTTTTTGGAATGTCTTATTATTGTTCCTAAAAACTGGTATTGGACCTATTTGAGTAATAGTACATTGTTTACCGGGTAGGAAAAGCTTAACATTCCTGGGCGACTGTGAAGATTGCTAAGTCGAGGCGCAAGCCGAGACTTAGCAACACAGAGTCCAGGAATGTGGCTTTTCCTACGCAAATCGTTTAAAATTCGACAGATATTGATTGATTTAAAAAAAACGCGATAATTTTATTCCCAAATAAATGGTGATTTGAAATTCCTAATAAAATTACTTGGGCTACTATGGAACGTATTGAGGTTGAATTGTCAAACTTGACGCTTATAAATTTAATTGCTGGTGTTCTCGAAAGTTAAATGATGAGTGATGATGAAATTTCCATTCCTGGGACTCCTCCAGAGCTGGTTGAGGCAGTGAATACTGCTTCATTAGAATTATTGCCAAAGAAATCAAGAGTAAAGTACGAAAATGCATACAGACGTTTTATGGATTATCGCATGAGTAAAAATACGAGTTCTTTCTCAGAAAATGTTGTAATGGCATACTTCCTAGACCTTTGTTTAAAGATGAAATCTTCAAAATTATGGGCCAATTATTCAATGCTGAAGTCAACCCTTGCAATTAAACACAATGTAGATATATATCTACATACTCAAAACTTCGTTCTTTATTGAAACGGCAAGCTCAAGGTGATAGGGCAAAGAAATCTAAGATTTTAACGAAGGAAGAAATTGAAAAATTTATCCAGGAAACTCCAGATAAAGAAAATTTAATGATTAAGGTAATTTACAAGGTTTTAATTTCTATTTAGATTGTACCTTTATTTATTTTTTAGGTGGCTGTAATATTTGGTATTTCTGGGGCCTGTAGAATGGATGAGTTAGTCCGAATGACTGTACACGATATAGAAGACCTAGAATCTGAGCTTTTAATCAGCATACCTGATTCGAAAACCAAAAAACCAAGATCATTTGTGATTAATCAGATCTACTTGAATGTTTATCGAAAGTATGTTTCGTTAAGACCAGAAAATATGAACAGTGACCGATTTTTCTTTAAATATCAAAGCGGAAAGGGTTGTAGACAAGTGGTAGGAATTCATCAATTTAGAAAAATGACCAAAATAGTTGCTACTTATTTGAACTTGGTAAATCCGACAGAATACACTGGTCACTGCTTTCGTCGGTCTTCTGCAACAATATTGGTTGACTCTGGTGCCGACATAACTAGTTTAAAGAGGCATGGCGGATGGAAGTCATCAAACGTTGCTGAAGGATATATCGAAGAATCGCTTAACAATAAGGTTGAGGTGGCAAATAAAATGTTCACAGTACAAAATATTCAACAAAATAACCCTACCACCCCGCATGTTGTCCAAAATGTTTCTCATAGTTCTAACAGTGTTCCTCCAATGTTCAATAATTGTACTAACTGTCAAATTACTGTAAATATAACAAATTGATCTTAAAAATGTATTCAGAAATGACTTGATGTTTTCAAAATATAAATTAATTCCTTATAAGCAATGTGTTTTCAATCATTTATGTAGAACACTAACAACTGTACGGAAATATCATTTCCTTACAGTAAGGAAATGACATTTCCTCACAGTAAGGAAGTCCTGACTTTTTCTTCAAGAAATTTTGACAGGAATGTCAAAATTTCCTAGCGATTTGCGGAAAAAATATGTATAAAAGTCAAAATATGTCAGATTATGATATTTATATGATAGGTGCTGAAGTTGGAAAAAATAAAGAAGAACATAACTTCAACCTAAAATTGGATCTCTGACGGAGAAAAAACTGAAACAAATGAGCATACCACTTGGAGGGAATATGATCCAACTGGTTGTGTCTATACTAATGAGACACATATCAATGTTGTCGGAAAGCCATAATATGCCATTTTCATATCTTACGAAAGAAAAATGCCATTAAGGGGAAACCAGAATTGTTGAAATGTCCAGCCAACCATCGACATTCCATCACGATCATATCGTTACTGAGTTTAATCCCTCGATAAAAATCGACATGACAAATTAAAATGACCGATATGCCATTATTTACAACTACGCTCGCTATACAAAAACCCGCAACTAATTGACTGCTCTGACGAGACATTATCCCTTGGTTTCTTTGAATGTCATTCATAGAATTCATCGCAGACCAATAAGGCAACGGCCGTGCGGAAAACCGAATTTTCCGCACGGCGTGCGTAAGTACGCACTCCTCGGATGTGACCGAGGATGTGACGTCACGTTTGCGCTAATTAAGACGTCTCTAATTGGACACACTTCAGATTTGATTAGGGCGGCGACGGAGGGGTGACTTTTTTTTTTTTCTTCGAGCGCGGTTGTTCGGTTGGATACAAAAGAATGTTGGAGAGCGAGGTGGATGAACCTGTGGGAGTTGAGATTGAGGGCTATTGTGCGAATTCGCAGTGTTTTATATATCGGGATGGAAGTGGTTCGGATTCCATCACGAGCTGTAGGGCTCGCAGGAGATTCGATTTTTGGGGCGTTTATGTAAAAAAAAATTGTTTTTCACTTCTGATATTTGAGGATCTGCAATGTTTGTGAAATTTTGTGAAAGTGCATAAAAATTATCGATAATTGCAGGAAAGCGTGTTATCTACAGTTTTCATCTCATTTTAATGCACCAGTGTAAATCATCAGAATATTCCACGAATGAAGAAATACTGATTTTTTTTCCTCAAAAATGAAATTGTGCTTGACACCCTCTCATGCAATTTTATTTTCAACACACGAATTAAAAATTACAGGATTTACAATACAGTTGGGTATTTTCGATCAGCTGAATTCATTCTAGTCTGAAGGAAAAATACACCAATTTATATTTTATGAAGCATCAGCAAACTATTAAGCCAAGGTCCTTGATTATTTTATTGCAGATATATATTCTTTCGCAAGTCATATTATATTTTATATTTCATAAAACATATCATAAAATGATAATAATTCACGATATAAAAGTATCCCAAAATCCATCACATTAGTATATATTTTCGTTAGTTTTTCCGGATTACTAGGAAAAACTAGAAACATGGCATCATCGTATTTCCACACGCTATAAATCGCAATATGTTTATAAGTGAACGCGGTTTTCCAGTAGCTGCGTCAGAATAATAGTGGAGCCAAAACTAGTATTTTTTTTCTATGGTCAAATTTGATCGCACAAAAAAATAAAAAAATACTGTTTTAATTTTGCATAAACTTTATTGAAAAATAAAACCTTAATATCGGGAACTTCTGTCAATTTGGCAGTGTAGGTAATTATCGCGCTGTAATTTTTCTATATTTGCATTCGCGTCTTTCATTTTGTGAATCAGGGAAATATTCCAATAATAATGATGATGATGATTGTCAACATCGTATTCAACAAATCACAAGCATGAATTTGATTCATTCCTTGATGAGAACTGGTCAAAATATTTTTTGAGGAAATATCATTATCCTTTTCTTTTATTTTCAATTTTCCAACTCAATTAAAAAAAGTGGAGTGCCCTCATCTCCGAATGTGTAAATGTTTCAAATTTCAGACAGATCGGCTATATGCCCATATCTGTTCCAGTCATTGTGCCTAAATGAAGGTCATAATTGGTCCCTTGGCGTCCAAAAACAGCATTCTTGTGACTCCATAATAGGAAAAACAGTATTTCAAGTTGGGTGGTCACACCTGTTTCACATTCTTTTTGTGTATCCTTGAAAACCCTTAAAAAACAATCACTCAATGATAACACGGGATGATCCCCATATGAATATTTTATTAGAGAAGTTGCATTCCATAATTAATGAATAAAAATCACCATTTCACATAGTAATTCCCATGCCTAGAATGAGATAGGGAATAAACAATGACATATTTCTAAAGTATTTATATTTGAGTGTCCTGAGTAACAGATTTGAAAGCTTACCTTGAATACACAAGATAATCTCGCTCGTAATTTTTCCATCATATTCGAAAACGCGACGCTCTTCTTTTTTTTTATTTTCTAAATATTATTCTGATGAATTATGTTTTCCTTTTATTGAATATTTTGACTCTGAAGGCAACTTCCTTCGTCAGATTTAACGAGTTAACCCCTATGCAATGCATCATCAATTAGTCGAGGCATTTTCTACCACGTCATCCAATCCTCATTTGTAAATAGCTCTTATGTGGTGGTTAGACGTTGAGTCCAGTCAGGTTATGAGAGAACCCACACCATTGTGGAAATGGGGCCCATTCAGACGAGATTTATTTACAAAATACATTTATGAATTCTATAGGGGTGGACTGACAATAGCGTCTACCTGCCCGGTTTCGTCAAATAAACAACCCTCCCTATCGTATATTACGTTATTATATGGAATATATGGGATGTCAGTCAAATTTCAGGTGCCTGGAAGTGTAAGCTACCTCCAAAAAATAGCTATATAGATGGTGGTTTCCAGAAGTTGAGGATAAATTCAATAAATCATTGAACATTTTATTGAAGCTACTTTACAACTCTGCAACACTGAAGGGTAATTATTCACTTATCATGCGATGAATATTTTGATGAACATTTTTGTTGGTGCTTTTGTATTTTGCCTGAAAAACACGAATTTCATGATATTATCGTGAACATATCTGAAGTTTTCGTGATAATCGATGCCAAAGTTTGAAATTTCTCCTTCTTTGTATGGCAAGTTTTGGGCAAGTAATGTATCTTCTTAGTTCCCAGGACATATTACATGCATTTACCATGGTTGATTATGATTTTTGTCTAAGAAAAACATCATAAATATGTAATTTTTCGTAATGTTCCTATTATTTCACCTCCATCCATGCTAAAATGCACTTTTTTGATTGGTTGAAATGATTGTGTTGATAAGCAATAACACCATGTTTTCGATTTTGTATTTCGGCTCCTGATAAATGAATGCCACTACACCAAATTTTCGTCTGAACCATGATAAACACACACTATTAATATGTATCCACTTCATTTTCCACAAATTCTAGACAATTTCAGAATTAATAGTATTAAAATTAATCTAACCACACAAATTGTGACAAAAATCATAATGAATTTAGCTCAGTAGTTCGTAGTGCTTAGGTAATCTTGCCTACATCATACCTACATCCAAATCGATCAGAAGTAAGCTGGGCCTAACTCTTCTGAATTTTATTTGACAGTTCGATTGTACCAACCACCGAATAATAAAAAATGCATATCGGAGCAGAGGCTATTTCTTCACGCATTTGCGTTTCATAATGATTTCATTATAGAACTAAAACATATTTTTGAAAATTCCTGATGAAGTTTTTTTTAGTAATCTATTATAACATAATGATTATCTCACTGATTAATTGATTAATTGTTTTTGTTAACGTCGAGGTTATTGTATGGTTAATAAAACTGTGCAAACTTATCGATTACAAAGAAATTCCCAACATGTCATGAATATGCAAGTCTCAAATAGGAAATAAAAGAAAAACCAGAGCATTTGATACCCACGCATTTCATCGTGAAAGACGAAACTAAGTTTTCGCAAAAGAAGCTTTCCATCCCCCTTTTGAGCCGAACGGGACTCGTTGTGGCTTCTTAGGGGAAGAATAATCCGATATCCAAGATTTCCTACTTCGGGGACAAGCAAATCTCGACAAAACACCCAGTCCCTTAATCTCTCCGACTCGTATCGATGTCAAAACTCGTTTTCCCTAAGCGGAAAAACAGTATATGGGGCAAACATGCATGCTGTTTCACACACGATTCAATGAACATATCAGGATATGTGAGGTTATCCGTTAGTGCAATTTATTATTGCAGGAGAATGTGTGAATGGGCGTCTATAATTATTGTTCAAATATTGTTTCTTTATGCAAAACTGATTGGCCTCGGGATATTCTCTTAATTTGAATTGAACAACAAGCCTACATTAACTTATCAAAGCGTGAAATGAATACTAACAATCAAGATGGAATTGAATTTCGAGCAACAATCTCATGTACATACCCAACACCCTGTATAGAGATGCGTGATTCGCGGTCCTTCGCTCGACATAATTCGTTTAATTTCATAGCCAACTCGATGATTATATCCCCGTAATTTTTGTGTCGTTGTGTTTGCACAGGCAAGTTATTTATAAGGATTTTATGGGTGACGTGAGAGATTAGGTAGATTTCGCTGCTCCAATCGTCTACAATTATGCTAATGAGACATTTTTCTTATCGAGTTGATGCCGATTTTTCGATTGTACATATTCGTCAATCGCTTATAATAACATGGTGCAGGAGGGGAGTTATGGAAAAGTGGACCAAACTGCTCCGAAAATTGCTCAATCTGTCCTCGCAGTATCATTTATGGGCACTTGATTCGTCAAATAATGTTTGGGAATACCGCTCGCCCAATAAATTCAATTGATGAAGTTTATAATTATTGTACTTCGCCCTCTGCCTGTGGATTTCTATGGATTTCCATCATGGATTTCCGTGGATTTATTTCATAAAAATGGATTTCCGGTGTACACATTTTGGTCAGCTGTTTACCTCTCGCCCTCTGCCATTGAATTATTTTTTCAATTATTATTTGACTTTACTCGTGCAACGCTAGGATACAAGCAGTAAGTGTCTCTATCTAGTGGTAACATTACAAACTGGTCATGAAATTGTGGAACCAAGGAAACAGCTTCGATCATATTCTTTTTTTGAAATATGGTGTTTTCACTCATAATACCACCAGAGCTTCAATTATTACTGGAAATTTTTTCGACAACACGAATATTTATACGTACCTATAGTTTTTAATTGAAGCTAGAGTGGTATTCGATAAGAAAATTTCACACCAAAATATTATGCGTGTGATGAAGAGACTTCGTTTCTCATTGGTCTAGACGCCAGGCAAGCATACAAGCGGTTAGTTGACCGTACGGCTGTGTATGAACAGTAAAATAAAATACAACTTTATCGAGATTGACTGTTTGAGTTCAGGTTTAAGTCTTATTTTTATTATATTTACTGTGAGTTCCGTATTGGTTATTTTGAAATATTATGGTAAATTGTGAATCAATAATTTAGTTTTTAATTATTCACCGATACCTCTGGATACATTGAATAATCCTGACAGAAAACTCTGAACCACTGAGGTAAAGTTGGTAAAAATATAATTACACTGAGTGCGCACCAGTTTCCCCAATGGAAAACGCTATTAATATTTGAGGTTAGGTAAATGTTAATGTCATTCAACCTATAAACGTCAAAAAAATTTCTAGAAATCGTCCTAGTTGCTATAGTAACGATACAAAACATAGGCTTTTGATTGGTCGAAAATGTTAGGTATGAAATTTTCATTCTGAAATCTCCAAGGGAATAAATCTCTAACAAAATGACCTTCTTGGATATACATAATCGTACAAACAAGTAAATATCCTGAAAAAACATATTCTATTTATATTAGAAAACTGCTATATTTTTACACACACATAGAAAGAATTACTTAATTTGATTTGATATGCTTTGATTCAAGAGTATGGCTTGTTTATATATACTGGAATAAATGTCTGCTCAATTCAAGACTATTATGTTTCCAAATAAATACACTCATACCAATGTTATAGATTTCTTGAATCGTGAATGAATGGAGTTCTTCGTGAGAATAATACAATATTTCAGATTGAGAACACAATATATTCAAATCAAGACAATCATAATCTCCCAATGACCCGCACTTTTCTTGAACAAAAAGAATCAGAATTTCAGTTTTAGCTGTAGATTGTTTTGTATCAAGAATTTTATCAAATTAGAGGAATTATATCGATTTCTTGAAATGAGAATCATCCTCAACTTCCGTTCTCTTATTGGGGCTCTCATAAATCACATCATCACTTGCAGACCTTCTTCTTGACAACCTTTCCCCCTATTCGTAGATATTATTTCTGAACTTGTCCACCAGTTTACCTCGCAATAAAGTTGTATTCCTCTGGTTTCAAACTACTGAAAAATATAAAATATATCATTCACAACTCCATGTAGGTACAATGTGAGAGATAATCTGACTCAGCACAATGTATGGTTATTATATTTCTTCAAATCTGATGGGTTCACATTCTTACTACTGAATCATTTTCCTTGGATCGAAATTTGGTAAAAAAATGTAAAAATATGTTAGGTATAATACCTAATAATATAAATACCTAAGATGTCTACAAGTTCAAGAAGCTCTTTTCCACTGTTCAATCAGTGTTTAGACAAATTTAAACGTTCATCCGCACATAGGTACCTAATCCCAATTTTCACTCACTATGCCGATCCTGGTTATTCAAGTTTTTCACGAATTATCAGTTTTCGAGATGATATAGCTACGTTAATTGATTGGATACACAATAATACCTACCCAAGAATGAACGTCGATAAGATATAGGCATGTAACTTACCCCTAAAAGTGGTAATTATATTCTCAGATATCTCCTAAGGCCTTAGTTTTTCTTTCATGGCAAGCCAATATTTCTATGCCAATAAAATAGGTTGAACTGGTTGAACAATGATGGATGCACGACAAGAGCACCGAAACAACACACTCACACCATTTGGTCAATCCAAATAAACTTTCTCAGAGATTTACTTATTCAGAGATTAAATGTTGAATGTTATTTTGAAAGAAGACATTCCGTGATATATTTTTCAAGAACTTCATTATTTTTTCTGGATACTTTGAATTTCTTGAATTGAGAACATTTTGTTATACCAAATGAATATTCCAGTGAAATAATTTTCTACAATTGACATATTCAATAAATTCATTTCAAATAAATTATTTCAGAAGAAGAATGCGCTTTTTCAAAACAAGAATTGGACGTTGAACAAATATATCGTTTTCATTTGAGAAATTGTTTTTATGTGTGCATTGAGACGATTATTTCAGAAAAAGTAGACGAATACTCTGTTGAAGCAATTCGAGTTGAAGGAATATAATATATTCTCAAAAGGCTCACCCCGTATTTCTGAGTGATTTTGAAATCTACAGGGCGTTTCATGATGATAAGCAACTCAATATTTTCATTTACTTCTGTACTACTGTACTGTAATAGTACTCATTACACAATGCCATAATTTCGTATTTTAAAAAAAGCGCGTCTTGAAAAAAGCCGCACTGCCAAACGTCAGCCCATAACCGAACCATCAGGGTATTTGGGGCACACCGATAAGAAGCACTATAAACACCATAAACCATCTCGATTGATTTTCGTGGAGAAAGGGTTTTTCCTTGTTATCTTACTCGCTACCGTGTCATATCTCCGACCGTGGATAATATCCTCATTCAGACCAGATAGCCGATATGATGGAGTAAAAAACGGATCCCCAACTTGGTACGTGACTCGAGAGAAAATCGATGGGATAATGTGGATTGTCTTCGAAATCGTCGATGCATGGAATCGTTTCGTTACGCTTTTTTGCCAACTCCGAGCGATGTATAATGGCCCTGTTCGATTTCTGGTGAAATTGTCTTGACGAAAGGAAGAAGACAGTCCCTCGTTCTTGGGGTTGAATCCCAGTAAACACACACTTGAATGACGGTGGCGATCATAGATCTTATCTACGCTAGATCCGGCATTATGTGGTATTTATTTGGTGCCAGAGGGGTCTGCAAGAAAGTAGGTACTATGATCACGTGGTACAACACATTTGTATGGTCGAAAATTAAAACGACCAATCAATGACTTAGTACTTTCAACCCCCCCCCCCCGGACTAACAAAACAAATAAGCTGGATACCGGATCTAGCGTAAGCATCTTAAATCTATGGTTGAAATGGTTGAAACAACGTTACTGGTTGGTAATCTCAACGTTGAAATCCAGTTCAGAACAGCCAATTATTGAACACGTCATTAAAACGTTTCATCTTCTTGATATTATAACTTTATGTCAATGTACAACATATTTTCAACATTGGCCGGAAATGCTGATGATTAACATCAATAATACATTATTGGTTGTAAAGCTCAACGTTGAAATCCAGTTCAGAACAGCCAATTATTGAACAAGTCATTAAAACGTTTCATCTTCTTGATATTATAACTTCATGTCAATGTACAACATATTTTCAACGTTGGCCGGGAACGTTGATGATTAACATCAATAACACGTTATTGTTTGTAAATCTCAACGTTGAAATCCAGTTCAGAACAAACAATTATTGAACACGTCATTAAAACGTTTCATCTTCTTGATATCATAACTTCATGTCAATGTACAACATATTTTTAACGTTGGCCGGAAACGTTGATGATTAAGCTCAATAACACGTTATTGGTTGTAAATCTCAACGTTGAAATCCAGTTCAGAACAAACAATTATTGAACACGTCATTAAAACGTTTCATCTTCTTGATATCATAACTTCATGTCAATGTACAACATATTTTCAACGTTGGCCGGAAACGTTGATGATTAAGCTCAATAACACGTTTTTAACGAAAATTGAATAACTACTGTCTATTCACCCAAAATAACAACAGGTTTCTCTTACCCAGGAGGTCAACTCCACGTACTTTACATTGAATTATTTGTTGCGAGTGCTGTGCAGAGTCAGTCGCAGAAGAACGGTCATGTTAAACTCGTTTAGCATGGGTGGGCCGACCCATCTCTCGGATGTCACTTCCATTATCGAGTATAGGTAAGAAAACGGCATTGTGGTTGCTGATTTGATGCGGATAATCGATCAATACGACTCATTTAGTCGTTTGAAACGTTCATTTTGATCTATGAAGTTGGGGCGACAGTAAGAAATTAATTGAGAAATTTTTCGACTCATGAGGGTTTACCTACTTTACTGCTTTCTTTCTCGATGATTCTTCAGGAGCCTCCAGAAGTCAATTTCGAACCTCCATCGACCTAGCAGTAACAGTTTTGATTGTTAGAATTTTTCTTTGGACATAATTCAAGGCTTATTTATCACCCTATTGCTGAATGTTTTGCTCTTCTCTCCAAAAAAGAAATCGTTGGCTAACAAAATCAAATATAAGAGGTTAAGTTTATGAAAAATCTGAAAACACCACAATAGGGAATATTCCTCAATTCGGCTTATTACAACAAATGCAAGTATGAACTAATTGATTATGAGTTTCATTCATGAATTTTTCGAATTCGTTACGAAAATTATCTGAATTCATTTTCCAAGTATGAGGTTTTGAAATTCGAATTGCTTTCTTTCTAGTACACAAATTGGCAACAGCACCTAGAAGGCTAGAAGAACTACAACTCACATTTGGCCACACTTTTATTATGTACACTTGATGTCAATATATATTTCAGGAATCAAACTGCTCCTAAAACAAAATAATCACTCAAAACTTATATTTCAGTCCAACAAAAACAGCGATCCATCCACAAGTCAAATATAAACATAACCTCCAAAACTGAGTAGCATACCTTTTAAGGATCATGGAACAGAAATGAGCAGAACGGCACCTAACCCACAGAACTTATTGGTAGTATAAGTTCTGTGTTCTAACCTGATCAAAATTTGGCGCTATCTTTATCTACCTAATCAAGGTAATGGATTTTTTGTCCTTCATTATTTATGAAATATGCAGTCGATGTTGTCGAATGATGAAATAGAAACAAGGTGCTTTGAAAAATAAATCTCCATATCAAGTCTTTTTTTTAAGCATTTGAATTTTTTTTTTTTCGGAAAAGGGTTGAAATGCGACGTTTTGAAGATATTTAATAAGAATCACTTCATCATCGTCCGAAGGAGAATTTCGCATTTAAGGTTCATTCAAGACTTGAGGCATATTGCCGATTTTCTTGCTCTTCGTACAAAAAAAATGCGCTTAACCGTTATGATACCAAAATCACAAAAGTCAAAGTTTATGAAAAACTTGAGAATACCAAAGTTGGCCAGAGGCTAGATTATGGTGTTTTCAGAATGATTTTCCACAAAGTCCTCGTTTATGTTCAGTTTTGCTGGCTTAACGGTTGAGCTAGCAAAACCTACGAATTAAAAAAAAAAGGAAATCAAAATATTCTGTTATGGTGCCTGAAATTATGGCATAAGAAACATTCCAAAAATTCCGAAGTATTTCTGCTAGCTCAATGAGGGTCAACCTTATTGACACTCCACACAAACAGAAAAACGAGACGTCTGCGAAAGTTTGGGCGTCGCGACGCCTAATGAGGCGTGCTGATTGTTCCGCTATACCCCATCAATCGGGGCGTCTCCCCCGATTCTTGCGGCCGGTCAATCGGCGTCGCGGTGTCCGGTCGAGCACGACGTCGATTTCTTTCGCTATTTCTGGCCCTTTCCTGCCTTTCTCCGCGCGACGCCCGAGATGTTTGCCCAAGATTCATCCCTTCGAGAGGGATGAAAGGGCGAAAAAACGAGTCGCATCGTTGCTTTCAATGATTGTTGTTTTGACAAGATAACGTCACGTTGTTGGGGTCACTGTGACGTTAGCGCGTTGATTATGTTGTTTACACAACCACTCTAGTTTGTTGTTCCTTAAAAACTATTTTGGTATTTTAACATCTTCATTTGTTATACCAAGAGCATTGATTTGTTCTAGCAAAAACATCAGTTGTTAAAGCAACAACTTGCTTTGTTATTGCACAGATATAAATTTGTTATAACAAATACATCGATTTGTTACAGCAACAACTTCGTTTCGTCAATCCAAAAATAGGTTTGTTATCAGTTACATTGTTTATATCGAAAGTATCAGTTATTATTCCGAAAACATCAGTTGTCATACCAAAGTCAGAAAGTTGTTGATTCAAAAACAACAATTTGTTTTAGCAACAATTACATTACATTTTTCCAAATAAATATAGACCTGTTGAAGCAACAATTTCGTTACCTTCTTTCAAAGAAATAAAGATGTGTTATAGAAGAAAACATGAGTTATTTCAAAAACATCGTTTGTTATGAAAGAAATCGATTTGTCTCATCAACAACTTCGTGTTGTTATTCCTACAACATCGATTTGTTATACCAAGAAGTTCAGTTATTATATTCTCGAAACATTTTTTCAACAAAAAAAATCTGTTGTTTTATCAACATTATCAATTTGATACATCAACAATATCAATTTGTTATAGCATAAATATAATTTTTATATAGCAGAAACATCGTTAGCGAAAGTACCTATCAGTTATGATTCTAAAAACAACAAAAACGTCAATTTATTACAGCGAAAACATGAGGTATAGTACCAAAAGCAACAACTTTTCTTTGTTATTCCAAGAATATATTTTTTATAGGAGAAACATCGGTTGTTATACCAAAAGCGGTGAAAAGGTCTTGCAAAAACATCATTTATATTTAAAATATCGATATTTTTGGCAACAACTTCGCTTTGTTATTCCTTAAACATCGATATTTTATATCAACAGGAATGGTTTTTATACTCGAAACATCGATTTATTTTGCAAAAAAATCGGTCGTTATATCAAGAACATCAGCTTGTTATAGCAAAAATATCAGTAATTAAATCAAAAATATCAATTTGTTATTGCATCATCTCATAATTATTACAAAAAGGTAGATTGGTTACATCAACAACATATTACTTTTATTTTTTCAAAAACATCATCTCTTACTTTTATTACGGTTTATCATTTTTGAAATTCGAACTGAGTTGTCGGTTTCATTAAAATCCAATAAAGCTGAGTAAAAATGAAGTTTCTTGTATGGATATAAGTTATTTTGCGACATTTAAAGTTTTAGTTCTCTAAATTTTTTCTTTTTCTAACTAGAATTTTTTTTTTATAAATTTCATGCCATATTCAAGTCTCGTTTTATTGTATTTATAAATTTTTATCGGTTATATTCTCCGTCTTTTGTTTAATTATTTCTATCTTCACGACGGGCGCCAAAATGGTCATTAAAATCCAGAGAAATATCAAGACAAATTACTGAAACTTGTTCTTTGGGATGTTCGAAGATATGTCTCTCGACTGGTTTGCATTAGGTATGCAATTAGAACATATCTCGTGCTCATTTTCAACGATGAATTTTCCTTATGATGATGATGATTTCAGGGAGCTCGTTTAATAATTTTTGTTATCTAACCCAATTAAATTAGCTTCAATGAAATGTTCTCTTCGCTATTGCTTCATTACGAGAAAAAAGTCGATTTCATAATCTCTGACAACTCCGTTCATAGTTTGATGCGCGCTAAATTCTTATTAATTACCGTATTATGAATTATCTCTCTGTTAGCTTTCTGCAAGTCTTGTAATGAAAAATGTTTTTTTTTTGTTTCAGGTAAGTAACAGCATGATGTGCCATTTTCTCCTCTCATTACGAATACGTAAGTATGCAATTTATTTTCTTGCTCATCAAGAATTCCCTTTCTGACCATTGGAAAATGAAAATTTCTTATTAAATATTGAAAAATAGGAACAAAGGAATCCGTATCGGCTTGAACTCTGGTAATGGAAAGGCATTCGTACATTTCTGCCCATAAAAATGTCATGAGTCTTTGATGAAAAACCATGAGGGTTTCAATCGAGATTTTGAAGTTAGAATCCAGTCTGACATTTCTCTATTGGTCGGCAATAGAATATTGGAATAAAAAAAAGAAATGAAAATTGAGTTTCTCAATTGATTTATAAATTTTTCCGATTTCACGCAGAAGCTACGTTTTTTTTTACCTCCATTAAGCTAGCAGCACCACCTTGGGTTCATTGAATTTCCATTCATCCATAATTTAAGGCAAATTTAAGGCTATTTCGTTACTCAAATGTTGAATTTTTTGCTCTTCGTTTTATATGGAAAATCGTAAATTTTGCTAGCTTAACGTTAAGCTGGAAAAACCATTTTTTCTACACGAAGTTTTCAAAGGACCCAATTACACTATAAATTAAGGCTCATTTAAGGCTCTTATCATAGCCTATTGTCGATTTTCTTGCTATTCGTTTTCTAAAATAAATTCGTAGGTTTTGCTAGCTTATAACCGTCAAGCTAGCGAAACCAAACAGAAACGATAAAGTTTATGAAAATCTGAATACACCATAATTTTGCTCTTTGCTGTTAGGAAATAAAACGGACTGTGTTTTAAGGTATGCAGATGACTCATGTGAGGTTGGCGCTGACTTTTTTCAAAATCAATACATTTTTTGTAGTTCTCTGTAGATTCGATGTGGCTATAAAGTTCCAGAATGAAATTTTGAATAGTTTCAGCAAATTATAGATTTAGATGTAAAAATTAAAATTTTGCGTTAATTTCACGCGCACCCCATTTTTTTGAGTTCTACAAAATATCCCAACTGCAATATCGTGAGAAAATAACAATTTTCAATTCATTGACTATACATATACATTTTTCGAACCTCAAAATGTAATTCAAGAACTCTAGAACTATATCGTATCTTAACAGATTTTCAAAAAAATTATTGATTTTGAAAAAAGTCAGCGCAAACTTCACACGAGTCATCTGCACACCTGAAACACAGAGCCTGTTTTATTTCCAAACAACAAAAAGCAAAAAATTCGACAATAGGAGCTTTAAATGGGCCTTAAATTATGGATGAATAAAAATTCAAAAAATCGATCCAAGGTGGTTCTTCTAGCTTATTGAAGGTGTTATTTTGTGACATTCAGCTTATATAACATCATTCTTGTTAACGTAGGTACAGCTCTGATAATAAATATCACGATATAGAAAGAGAATTACTAGGAATCGGTTGTTGTTCAAATTTTCTCGAAATGATCGATATATTATCCCGCCCTATAGCTGTCAATCCCTTCACTACTAGTTTCGCCAACGCCAACTATAGAATCGTGAGCTATGTTCAGGAGCTGGCTAAGAACACGATTCCTAACCTCCACGAAGGTGTTACAAAATGGAAAACAATAGAAAGCGATAAATTTGATTTCTGTTTACGTAGGTGTCATTGTTGGTAGTCGAAACGTGTGATAAATACAAGTATGACAGCTGCAGCCATGACCGTAGGGATTTTTGTCCTAGCACACACATGTTAATAGATTCCGGATCGAATCTACCCGTTTTATCAATTCAATAGTTTGACTTGTTTATAATGGAACAAATATAAATTCAATCGAAGAAGTCCTAAATGTTACCTGAAAGTTCTTCAACTAAACTTTTGGATTGCTTGCAATATCAAATCAAAAATTTCACTCATCAATACAATGATGAAGTCATTCTGATAATATGGTTGTATTGAGCGATTGCAACCAAGAAACATCTTCCTTCATCTTGATTATTCCTTATTCCCTTGGGTTATTTTCAATATTTCAGTATTTATTGATTCAAGAGACTCATCAGGTATCATATACGAATATACCTTGTTCTTTCGGAGACTACAAGAAAATCTACAACTTTAATCCTATTAGAGGTATTTCGCCCTCTGCCAAAAAATCATTTTTTCAATTAGTATTTGACTGCTCTAGAGCTACGTTCCAATACAAGCAGTAAGTGTCACCATCTGGTGATACAAAAAAAACTAGTAATGAAATTGTTGAACCAAGTAAACAGCTTCAAGCATATTCTTCATTCGAAACAATGGTGGTTTCATTATGGAATCGTATAATCCTTCCAAAAGAATGAATTTTTCAACCTAACAATATGATTTCCTTGAATATACATATATTGTGAAATAAAGTAAATATCTTGTAGAACACATATTCTATATTAGAAAACTCCAATACTTTGATAGAAGTTGAAGAAATATATTTTCTTCATCTTCGTAGATTCTTTTTACACATCAGATCGAAGTATTGAACACGCAGTCCATCACAGTTGCATAAACTTGACAAAATTCATAGTAAGTGAAAATATTTTTATTTCTCAGATAAAACAAAAAATCAATGCGTTAGAGAAAAAAGAATAAATTCATCAGGCATGAAATGAAGTTGATGTATGGGCCAAGTTTTTATTCATAGACAGCATGTTCGATATTTCAAACTTATTTTGTAGGAACGATAAGGAAAGATTGATTATCTTGACATACAAGAATAGAAAAATTATGTAGCAATTTGGATGGCCCATTCAAAAATACAAATCCCCAAAGGCAACTGGGATATTTCGCGAAAATATCAAAAATCGAACACACTGTAGGTACTTCAAGAACGCCAATGGAATCGCTGGATCCAGTAGGCGTGGCAACGGAGGCACGCAAGAATAATTAGTGCTTTGTTGTCGCCAAAGCTATATGATTAATAGCTCAAAATCGAGTCAAATACAACAAACATTTCGACACATTTACGAGGCTATTACAATATTCCGGTAGGTGCTTCGAATACCGAACGGGATGCCTCAAGGTTCCCGTGCGGGGCCGGTGCTTAATACTGATTAACGGTTGGGATGATATGTGGCTACAAGAAAAAACTTTTGCCTTTTCAACGATTTGATGAAACAGTGGATTTGACTGATTGAAGCGGCTTTGTATTATTGTACATTGATTCATTTGATGAAAGTACTAATGCATTTACAGCATTTTGTTCATTTGCTTCAACTTTTCAATGTTCATTACATGATTCACACGATTATGAAATCAATTGATATAATATTGAGATACCTTTTGTAACAATTCTGTGTCTGTAGGTAATTATAACAAAGTTACCAACGATAATACACTCAATTTGGATATATTTTGAAAGATTCATACTTGTACACATTCAGTGTAAACTCTGATGCAATTATTCCATTGCAAAACTGAGTATATGAGTAAATCATACCATTTATTTCGCTTCTTTGGTGCTATTTCTATGAAAAATCTAAAAATACTGACGGTATCCCGTTTGTTTTTTTAGTGGAAAGACGACATATCCGTTTATTCACATTCCATTAGTGCCTGGCCCTATTATAACAAAATTATAGGTTAACGGCCTACATGTGAGTGCCTATTCATAGATGTCAGTTTTTCTGGATTATAACATCTGCTAATCAAAAACCAAACGATGTTGGAATTATTTATGAAAACCCTGTATAAGTACGGATATTTCCACATAAAAGACTCGCATACGTATAACGGCGAATAATAAAATAATATACTACATCGATCAATGCTTCTTCTCGGAATACCTCTAACTAAATCTCCTTCGGTGGGTTTTCTTTTGTCCAACCCTCTTTATCTACTTGAATTTCCCTAGCAACTTTAGACCTCGGACAGAATACAACTCTCGCAAATCTTTTCACTTGCATATTCACCAACATTATATAGGTTTTCCTCTCGTGCAGTACAAAGATAAAAAAATATACACAAGTAATTCCTGGCGGGATTCTCCGAAGGATTTTCTCATCCAGGACTCGTGGAGCAGCTCTAGGAGAGGGGGTGGGTCAGCCTCACCCCCGTTCGGTGGTGGTATTTCATTATCCTGAGATGTGACCCCGACTGGGGTCGAGTTATTGCGTACATAATGGGGATTCTTGGGACCGGCGTCTTTTTGATATCCGGAAGAAAGGGACGCGTTTCCGGGGCCCAAGAGATTTCCTGGACGGTTTTAATGGCGTCGGAACGGGAATTTGAGGTTACAGAGGGAAATGAACGACCTTGATTTTTTTGAATTGTAGACAAGATTCTGATCAATAAGTGTTATTCAAGAAACAAGAGGCTTTGTAATGAAAAAAATTGTGGGTACACATTCCTAATAAAAAATGTATAAGTATTCATCATCATTATTTCTCTCTGAAGAAGAAGATAAATATTTTTTCAATGATTTCGGTTTATTCTATAAAAAAAGTAGCAAAATGACATCCCAAATGAGAAAAATCATTCAATCCGTTCGGAAGTTATGACGATTTGAAAAACTCGAAAAACTGTTTTTTTTTAAGTCAGTTTTTTCGATTGGAGAAAAAGATTCCACGACAAAAAGAAGCAAAATGAAAGAGAGCGGGATATACTTTATTGTTAAAAGATAAAAAATCTTATTGACAAAGTAAGAGCCTAAAAAAATCTTGAATTAAGGTAAAGTAAAAATGGGACAATAAATCGAGCCGACATTATACTAGAATGTTTTATATCTACAACAATAATATATATATATATTGAAATGATTCCAAATGATAGAAGCAAAATGATGGATATTTTTTTTATGTTCTTGTTCTCACGAAAAAGGATATCTTGTAATGTTCAGAGAACATCGTGCATGATAACCAAGGGAAAGAAGGTAGGAGTTGGTGTTCTTCTTAAATTTCTGGAAATGTATGCCTCGAGGAACACCTCCCTAGGCAATGAGTTCCAAAGTCTCGAAGTTCGTTGGATGAACGAGTCTTTGGAAAGGGACGTTCTGCAGGTCTCTAAAGTGACCACGAAGGGGTGTGGAGACCGAACTTGACGGGTTAATCTCCAAGAGACTGCTAATGGAGGAACGATTGTTGATATTTCAGAAGAACATTGCCCATGAAAATATCTATAAAATAGAGATAAATCGCCAACTTTTCTACGGTGTTCCAGAGAACTGAACGAGTTTGTGAGCGAGGCATCACCGACGAGACGAATTGCCCTTTTCTGGACAGAATCCAATAGTTTCAGGATATGTTTAGGTGCCGCCCTCCAAATGTGGGAACATTATTCCAGGACAGGTCGGATCTGTGTCTTATAGATCATAAGCAGCTGACTGGGAGTGAAACTTGGCTCGAAACAGTAAACCAAGTTTTTGGGATGCACTTTTGGCAATGGACCTCACGTGATTTTCCCATGAAATGTTATTGCTGATAGTAACGCCAAGCATCGAAATGGATGACTTCAATGGTATGGTTACTCCTGACTGAATTATGTTGGGCACTATGAGATCGGCTTTTCTAGAGAAACGACATGCTTGTGTTTTGTTTGCATTGAATTCTACCAGGTTATTAGATCCCAAATTCTATAAAGTACCAAGTGCGTTTTTTATCGACTACAAAGATTCGTGTAATGTTATGGATGATGTGATGGTTGAAAGCAAAGCCTCAGAGACCGGTTCGAAAATGACTGTGTAGGTAAAATTAGTGATCTCCTAAAACACCTCCAGCAGTCCCTTGTCAACATATGCTCTTTTCCCGGCCAGAAATGCTCCTCGAACCATGAAGAGAATCCCCGATGAAAAAATCCCGGACTCAATCCAAAATCACCCCGGCGTGAGCGGCCCGTAATTTCGAGTATCTGCAAATCTACCACCCCCTACCCCCTCACCCCTCCGCCGTCGACGAGTTTTTAATCAGACCGGGGAACGGTCGCGCACCCCTCTCACAATCTCCCGTCACCCCTCTCGCGCGAATTGATTTCTCCCCCCCCCCCGGCCGTGCGCGGAGGGTTGGAGGGTGGTGGCTAATAGCTGGGGTTGGATCGGTCACATGTAGCCTACTCACGAATTATTATATCATAACCGGTGTACAGTGGACGGACGCGTTTGTCGGTTGCCTTTCGGTCTACGCAACGCTCCCTACACGTTTGGGCCGCTGTGAAATATGAGTTGTTGGGGTTGGTCGAAGTCAGATGCACAAGTGGCGGCTATAAATATATTTAATGCTTCGGTTATTGTATTGCTTTATTGTTTGATGTACTTGAGCTTGTAGAAAGCGCAGGTTGTATTGCGGTTTTTTTTTTCGGGGTACCCTCTGGGGGTTGTTCGATGATGGCTTTAATGATCCTTGTTATAACTTGTTGAGGATTGGGAATGTAAATGGTGAGGAGGTTACATACGAAATGATGGATTTGATGATGGCGTGGGAAGATTTGTTTCCAGAGACTAGGAGAAGAACTAGCTGAAACCAGAGAAATGAAAACAAATGATAGAGGAGGTGATTAAAACATGGCTAGAAAGAAACTCAACAGGAGAAGACAAATTTGTCTCAGGGATTAAAAATTTTGCAGATATATAAATCTAGGTCTAGGGATAACATAATAGAATAAGAAGAAACATCTGCAACAACACCAATACACAAAAAATGAACTAAAAAGATTGTAGTTGCATCGTAAGTGAAGACGATCACGAACATGATAGAACATATCATTAACAATAAGCTAATGATGGCAGAACAACAAAACTGCAGTCACACAAAGTGGGTTTAGACCAGGAAGAAATCACGATAGAATTCGGTAATTTCAAGTTCTTTGAAACGTTCAGCCCCAGATTGGAGAACGTTAATTCATCATCCGGTACAAAATGATGATTAACCTGTCGACTGTAGCGAAATGGATCCTACAATTAACCCTTCAGCAGGTTATTTCGGATTTCGAAGTCAATACATCGCGGTGAACGTATGATTCACACCAAACCTTGGAATCGCGTGGTTTTTCGAAGAATTTGTACCTACCACAGGCTGGCCATCATAGAAAATCCGCTATAACTGTTGGAATGATCACAAATAACATTTTCGAGATCATAGAATCTTTCCAATCTATCCTGATCCACCATTCAAGTGGAGCCACAATTTTGACTGTCGAATTAGCTATCGCAGATATCACGGTAGCTGAACGAGACAAAAGGAGTAGACAAATTAGCGACGTCTATGCGAATGACAGATCGTATTCCATCCGCTCTTCTTTTATTTGTCGCCCTGGCAACGAAACGCAGATGTTGCTTTACTAATTAAAAAGCGCTCCGCATTCAGTTCTACGCGCAAAATGATAACCGACGCCGTCGTTCTCACTAATTTCCGACGAATAAAACCGAAAAAAAAAAAAAAAAGAATCGCCGAGCGAACTAGAACAAAGCCGGCTCTAATTAGGGCGCATTTTCGAGAGGGTTGTATTCTAAAAGAACAAGTCTCCGGCCTCGAGTGTCGAATTTACCCCGTTCGCCCTTTAATGACTAAACTGAATTCATTACGCCGAGTCCTGATGACGACTCGGGCTTCAACCGCTCTCTCGTACTTCTAGCGACGCCTCTCGACCAAGCAACGGGATCAATTAACCCTATGACAACTCACCTAAGCGAGGTGTCCCGCAAGGATCGATACTGGAGCCGCTCACACCGGAAGATTTCGTGATGTGAAGGTTTAGAATGCGTATCGACTGGTTTCGGCAGAACCAGAAGGAACTGGGATTGCTTGGAAACCATACAAGAGCTGGGCAGTCAAAACAGAATGTCTAAGGACAAGGGCACTATAGCCCGATTGGTCCAGGAAATTTATGTGGTACAGTGCGAGGATGTTAAAGCAATCTCGAGAATGGTGTTACAAGACGGGTCGAAGAGTTCATCAAAGAACCTTTGCCAGGATAGGAGATCATCCAGGATAATGGTTTGGCTCTCGACAGAGTACTGTGGACTCAACCAACAAATGAACAACTTTGGACTAGCCCTGCAGATACAACCATATATAGGTTTTATCAACAGGATAAGGTAACCTCAACGCGAAGGTCTGTTAAGGTTTAGGTTTTCGTTGCAGGGGAGATGACCATTGAAGGACCTAAGGGCTAGACTATAGAGTCTAGTTAGGGAGGGATCTGGAAGCAATGGACTTGCAAAGCCACATGCGAATCTAATCTAAATCTAACTCTCAACGAAGAGAGTTGGAGAAAGCAGACTGCCTTGCCAAGAAAGGCCAAACACACAATCTTCTGGCCCCGGAAACATTCTGTGGACTCTCTAAAGTCTACTTGACCTGTAAAGGGCCTTCTTAACGCCTTGTGACGTCAGAAACTCAGCTCCCAGGAAACTGATAAACAGCCTAGAACAGGTTAAGGGTTATGCGAAAAAGATGTGATAGGTCGAGGTGCTTGCAAATATGGAAACAGTATTCCAGGACAGGTCGGATCTGAGTCTTATAGATCATAAGCAGCTGACTGGGAGTGAAATAGCTCTTGGCTCGAAACGGAAATCCAAGCTTTTGGGATGCATTAAACTAACTACTTTGACCATTAAGTTTGATCAGCTCTTCTTCTTGGACTTCTACCTTGGCCACGTGGAAAATTATTGTTGAGCAACTGGAATTGTGGAAGGTTTTCTTATATTCATCATCATCCACCCTGAAAGATCTACAACCCTTAATGAAGGCAGCAAACACTTGCGAGAGCATCATCCACCATGCATGTGGCACAGACGAGCTGTTGTCTTCCAAGTGAAATTAATATGATCGATGTTCGTATCCAGTCGTACATCCTTCTTTCCGAATTAATTAACGTGAACGTTCTGAAGTACAAAGGCGCCCTTTGATACCAGTCAAACGAAGAAACGACCCAGCCAGCCATCAGCCTGTGTGGTGTGGCTAGACTCGAGCGAACAGTGCCTCAATTATTCGCAATAAGAGTAACCGCGTCATTAGCGTCGAAGAAAAACTTATCCGCGCGAAAAACGATGTCTATAATGATTGTGACGTATCTAATTTCCTCGCCTTCCTGAATGCTGCTGCAGGCTCTCGCACTATGTGTTAACGATACGTAGCGAAATGTGTAAATAAAAGTATCGGCGCTTCAAAGCGGACAGATAGAGGAGGAGGTGGTGTAATTGGTCTAGTTTGGAGGCATATGCAAATCAAAGGAGACGCGCGTGACTAAACATATCTCCTTACCCGCCATTGTCGACGACGCGATTTCGGTTTCCTAAGGATATTAATTATACGGTTTCCCTTTTTTGTCACGCCCGGTACAGTCTCCCCCGAATGCGCGCCTTTTTATCAGCCTTTCCCCCCCGTTCTACACGGACGGTGGAGGTGGTTAGAGATTCATTTTCATTTGCTCATCCTTACTCGCATAGGTCCATTGCCAAAAGTGCATCCCGAAAACTTGGTTTTCTGTTTCGAGCCAAGAGCTATTTCACTCCCAGTCAGCTGCTTATGATCTATAAGGCACAGATTTGACCTGTCCTGGAATGCTGTTCCCATATTTAGAGTGCGGCACCTAAACATATCCTGAAACTATTGGATTCTGTCCAAAAAAGGGCAATTCGTCTCGTCGGTGATGCCTCGCTTACAAACTCGCTCACTTCTCTGGAACACCGTAGAAAAGTTGGCGATTTATATCTATTTTATAGATATTTTCATGGGCGATGCTCTTCTGAAATATCAACAATCGTTCCTACATTAGCAGTCTCTTCGAGATTAACCCGTCAAGTTCAGTCTTCACACCCCTTCGTGGTCACTTTAGAGATCTGCAGAACGTCCCTTTCCAAAGACTCGTTCATCCAACGAACATCGAGACTTTGGAACTCATTGCCTAGGGAGGTGTTCCCCGAGGCATACGATCTCCAGAAATTTAAGAAGAACACCAACTTCTACCTTCTTTCCCTTGGTTCTCACGATGTTCTCTGAACATTACAGGGTATGCCCTTTCGTGAGAACCAGAAAATAATATACAAAAAGTTGTAGAAGTCGCTATCGATGGTAAAATTACAAAAGATTTAGGAAACCTTCTGGACAAGACACCAGGCTTACAATAACTCCTGTTTGTATCGTTATGATCACTACTTGGTTTTCATAAGACTGAGGCATCAGTGACATTTCATTTTTTTATCTTAATGAAGGTGATATACAAAATTGATAGTGTTGTATAAACACAGTGGATTTGTGAGTGAAATGATTGCCTGGTTTTTAGAGGACGGGAAGCACTTATCATTCGTTTGTTTTTCTATATGAATGAAAGCGATAAAACAAGAGAACACATACGTATCTTGATGAAAGAAAATTTTAGTTAGTTCATCTCGAAAGTGATTTTCTAGTGGTAATATTGTAAAAAGAAACATACAACATGGGCGGATATTACTTTTGCTACATACAGGACACATTTTAATTATGAGGGTTTCGAAGAATTACTTTGTATAGGATCGTTTCTGCATATCGGAATATCTACTTGAAAATCGATTTTTTGGTCATGTGATAACAGAATAATGACAGGAAGAAAAATAAGTACGAAGAGAATAGAAATAAGGAGTCGTAGTGCTTCGGATGACACTTAAAAAGCTAAGATCCCCGTCTTCCTTACTCACACAAGTCTCGATGAGACTTCGAGGGTTGCTTTGCAAAAAAGAGGGATTAGAAGAAATAGAAAGAAAATAGAAGAAGGAACAACGAGCAAAAGAAAATGAGAATAACGAGTGGTTAAAGAAAAATAAGATAAAACAAATATATGGGATGAATTTCAATTGTTGAGATTTGGAAATATATATTTTTCTAATGTTTTAGTTTGTTGAATGAAGTTCAATTGAATTCAGTTATCTATCCATAGAATTGTCGTTCTTTTGAAATGGCTCGATTGCAAAAAAATTCTTCGCTGACCATCGAAATTGTGTTGTTTGTCGGTTATCTTAATGCACCCCCAATATCTGCCGTAATCAGAGGGTGTCTCAAAAACTGAGAACATTTGTTAGCCCATCAGCACTACTTAGCAGCAGAGCATCCGGAATTTTTCCAAATTCATCGCGAGGGTTGCACCCCCCCGCCCCCCCTCCTCCTCCATCATCCCCCCCTCCCCGCGCTTTTGGGCACAGTCGATTCGCCTAATCTACCAAGCCGGAGATTTCGACGTGAAATTCACGCTCCGTCGACGCCGATTCATAGCCAGAATTTATCCCATCAATCGCTGGCCGCTGAGCCGGCAAAGAACACCACCCCAACCCCCTTTTCAACCCCAACCCCCACGCTGCTCGTTACCGCCGCCGGATGCGGCGCGACGCCATCTTGTTCCTCTGCCGCCGCCAACATGATTTTGCAGGTCGCCGCCGTGGAAATTCCGGGGTTTTTTAATGGGGCATGTTAGCTAGGTTAGGTTAATTTTTTTGACATGGGAGGTTCCATTTTGGGATCAAACTGCACTTTCTAGAAGTGAGGCATCGAATATTGGGTGCCTACATCATTAGAGCGTGTTTTATATTTGATTTCACACCAGAATTTGCTTCTGAATACTCTCAGGATGACAGTTTATTCAACGATGTGAAAACAGTCTTCCATGGTTGATTGTGTTACATCAGTTTTCAGTTGTCGATACTTTCAAACCAATATATTGTTACGGACTGTGCTGTGTTCCGAGAATACTGGAAGTCATTATCTCGGCGGCTCGCGTCTAGGTTGTGATTTATGGCCTCGCGATAACATCTGTCGCTGACGTACCTAATTAGAGGACAGTAATGGATGATTTATAACCGCCGCAGCTCTTCGTGAATTAACTCATCAGAATTTTACTAGAATGGATTTTTTGTACCTATATAAAGGTCCTCAGTGTCGCGGACAGTCAGTATTAGTTCGGAAAGAGTGGGTTTAGAAAGAAAGCTAGTATTGTGAACATAGTGATATGCATAGCGAATATCGAAGTGATTTCTAACTAAGTGTTTATTGAATTGTATTCTAATGTTTAAAGGAACAATATTTCATTGATTATGATCTCATGTACGTTTACAATTGAATTTCCCGCCTGATTTTGCCTCTATCTAAGCCAAGGCAAACTCACATCGAATTTGTCCACAAATTTAATATCCAACAATTAATTTCAAAATATACAATAGTCCCAATCGACGGTCCCTATTCAAGGCCTGCTATGGTATTACGAGCGAAAGCCACTTTTTTACTTATTGGGTGGCATGAAAAAATTCTTCATGAGTCCATATATGCATAATAAGAAGTACTAGAAGCAGGTACATAGGTGCTCCTAAGATATGATTATTAATCGATTTGATTTCATCTAGTCATCCCTCTTGATCTAAAAAGTCTCTAATGAGATGTTCCTCGCGAAATTATACAAGGTGTGAAGGTTGTCTGTGGCGTTTTTTATATTGTCGCGTTACTAGCCGCAATATTCATAAATCATGGTCGGAGAAACTGATCGAGAAAAAAAAACATTTGCCCAGTGAAAAGTCAACGCTCCACCGTTGTGTCGTTCTTTCGCAAAGTTTATGATGACCAGTTTTTGTCGCGAGAAGCGAAATACGCTGCCGTATTATCGGCATTCAATAATAACTTCGGAGAGAATGCCAATCGAGACGTACGATCCGAACTCGGCGGTATTTTTCGACAAAAAAGCTTCAGCTGGTGATCGATGAAGTTTTTAACGAAATGATGAAAATAATGGTCCGGAACAGTGAACTCAAAAATTATTCACACTGAATTCTGCTCTGATCAATACATTCGTCAAGAATGATGAAAGAAGAAGAAGAGGGAGGGTCAAAAATTGGAAAAAGAAAAACAAAACTAAGAGAAGAAGAAGTAAAAGATCTTGTGCGAGTGAACTAAGCTGATAATAATAAATTCTGAAAACTCTCCAAGTTGGGTATCCAAAAATCCGGGAATCGAAGTACCCATCCTTTCCCTATTTGCGGAAGAATGACCCTCGAAAGGGTCGAGTGGAGGCGAGTGATTGGCGAGAGTAAACGCTTCCTTCCCCCTCTCCCCCTTTCCCCTCTGCTCCCCTTTGCCACGCACACATCTCGTGTCCGGCCCATTATCTCGATTGCTCGTCTTCTCGCTGAACGCTCTCTAATCCATTTACGTCCTTCCGCAAATCTTCTTATTTCCCGACTCGCCCCCAAAGAAGGAAAACGAGAGATTCCATTCGCTCGAGCTGGCGTCCCGCTCTCGGATCATTTTTTGGTCAGGATATGGTCCGGTATCGGCTGAAAAAGTCGTCAGTTCAAACTCTGAAGTGATGGAGGAAGCAATCATGTCGGGAGCATTCGATATCTCGTGAGACTCGAAGTAGTGTACGACTGAAAAGGTTTCACTAGCATTCGTTTGAGCATCAACTTTGTTCGACGACCACCACTGGTCAGTGCAAAGCAGAGACAGTTAACACTCGAGCTATCTCACAATGCACAGTATGATGATGTCAGCCAGGACTGTTTCTATAGAGCCTTCAATATCCGTGGTTGGTATTGTCTAGTTGGTGTTCCTGAACCTCAAACTCATTGACATATCAAGAACATAGCAGGAAAGTAGGTGGCATCTTACTTTACTGTAGTTATGTATATAAATTCATTCGATGTTCATCAGAAACCGAGTATATTGTTCTAGCACTAGGGATTCCGAGCAGGCAGACCAGACCGTCCACCCTTTCATTGTCAAGCTCGAGAGACCTGCATAACTTTTCATTATCGAACTTTATTTTTATCGAACGGAGAAGTTTTGGAACTCATATCCCAATTTTTCTTCCTAGCAAAATAGAAAGATCTACGAAATATCGAATGATGGCAAAAGAGGCTGAGCTGATCATAGATTGTTGTATTGAGATCGGCCATCCACTGTTCTGGAATAATATTCTGGTTGGTTCGTTAAAAACTTCATCATCGATCACTAGCAGAAGCTTTATTGTGGAAAATTGCTTGTACCCTTTTCCCGAAGAAAATGAATTCGAGTGCGGGGACGCCAATTATCCACTGGTGTATATATGTAATCGTTCGTAGATGCCTTTCAATTCGCGAAATTAGATTGGGTCCTGAAAAAGGATCACCACATTAAAGCGCATAATCGAGTTCCGAAGATGAAGCCTTTCAATTGCACCCCCTCCGGGCAGCTTTCAATTCGTTCCTTGTAATTTCCAGATGGCTTGCGCCGATAAACTCCCGGCATTAATATCGCATGTCCCGAATACAATCCCCGCGTCCCGCTTATAACGAGATGACATTTGCAAGTCGAGCACACGCCGTACGGTAAGTCATTGTCTCGTCGGATGCACCACTGCGACATGTTTATCTTATCTGACGGTGATCCGGGTGCATCACCCCTTAGAGTTCCCACAATATCGCGACAATGGACGTACTCGGCGTTTAAAAAGCGTAATTACTGTTAATCCACTGCTACAAAGGGAACCGACATATGGGGACCTGCGCGCCCTAGTTTTGCACCCCTTTCCTCTCCCCCCGCCCCGCATCTGTACTGCGTTTCTATTTGTTTGGATTACCAGCGCCGATGACATGATACACATGTAACGTTTATGCTGCCGTATAAATTACCCGAGCTCAGCGCGTGTTTGCTCTACGCCGAGGAAACCTAGCGGCGAGCCTTTCATGTCACGGAGATCACAGATCTGGATGGGGGAAAAATTGGCGCCCAACGTGGGGTTTGGATTTTTTGGCGCCCAACTTGGGGGTCTCGGTTTTTGGCGCCCAACTGGGGGTCTCGGTTTTTGGCGCCCAACTAGGGGTCTCGGTTTTTGGCGCCCAACTGGGGGTCTCGGTTTTTGGCGCCCAACTAGGGGTCTCGGTTTTTGGCTTCCGATGTGTGGAAATTCCCGATTGAAATCGACGTTGCTGGTTCTTTCCTACGATTCATACAAAGCAGTAAAATCAATGTGGAACAATTTGGCGCCCCGCGTGCGGCTAATACTCGCGAAAAGAATTGGCGCCCAACGTGAGTCGGCTGGTCTCTCGGGGACTCCTCGCCTCGCGAGATGCTACTCCGGCGTCCCTAAACGTCGAGACGCTCCGTCGGCGGCGTCTCTCAAAGGCTTTATAAATAACATAATGTAATCCACTAGCGACGCATCTGCGAAAATTTTATTAGTTGACGAAGACGACCTTAGTGTCGAGACTCTCGAACAAAGAGAAAAAAAGAAAGGACGGGTATTTGAAGAAATATTTATGCCTCCTATTTTTCGCCAAGTCGATTTTTTCAAAAGGATCCTGACGGGTTTACAATCGGTCGTTTCACGGTTCTTGGATACTTTTGATGCGTTAACGTACTCTGGGAATACAAACAGCATCTATATCGATGGATTCTCGATTCCAACTGAGTCACTCTACTCGAACTATGATGAGCGAGCTCGAGCTATGGAATAATATTTTTGGCGCCCAACGTGAGCACTTGTGGCAATATTTCACGATGGCGCGTCTGGCAAGTCAATATTCCGTGCCAAACGAATAATTTACTCCTTTCCGTACATCCGAATCGACTTTCCACGATTAATCGGTTCACAACAAACGAAACGAGGCAGAAAGAGTGTGCGAGAGGGAGATAGAGAGAGAGAGAGAGAGAGAGAGAGAGAGAGAGATGGAGATGGAGGCCGCGACACGTATCTTGGAACAGTACCAGCATCCAGAGCATAGGCGTAGCTGAGAGGGTGGAGATTGGGTACTGCTCATCCTACTATTATTATGTGGAAATATACTGTTCGATTATTAGATGCATTATTCTGCAGCACTGAATTGTGAAGCTGAATGGCTTGATGAAAACCATTTTTCAATAAAATAATCTCAACTATTATGACCTGACCATATACTTACGTTATTCTCCTTCTTTGATCAGCTATATATCCATTTTCTCAGTTATGTTATATATCATACTCGAAGTGAAAAAAACCACAAAGTTATTTTTTTCTTCAATGAAAGGAGTTAGTGTGGATATCTAGTCTTCAAAAATATCCAAAGATAGCAAGTGAACATAAACAGTGTCACACATAAAGTCGCGACATAAGGAAGTTTTTTTTATTAATAGATATACAGAAAAGTTGACTTCGCAGTTAATTTGTGCTTGAAAAATGAGTAAAATACAGTTTCTTTGCTTTTTTCCATTTGCTACTCTAAACCTGTCCAATTGAACATTTTTTTCGAAAAGCCTCAAAAAATCAGTTTTTTTTTTTTTGGAAATTTCGAAAAATGCCAAA
The DNA here is from genome assembly GCA_029955515.1 of Chrysomela aeneicollis. Lineage (NCBI taxonomy): Eukaryota > Metazoa > Arthropoda > Insecta > Coleoptera > Chrysomelidae > Chrysomela > Chrysomela aeneicollis. The sequence continues at coordinate 13,626,200 of JARUHQ010000018.1, read as the reverse complement.
GAAAAAAGTTGCTCAGTTTCCAATTTTATACATTTGTTCCAAATTTGGACTCTCCACTGTCACTTTGTTTTTTTCCATTTTTTAATTTTCCGAATCTTTCGCTCTATCGATTCGAACGAAACAGATTCAAATTCCATGATTTTGATGAATATGAGACTTCAATATCATATCTTGCCCAGAAAATACCCACATTGGCCTGTTACCAAAAAATAAAAAAATGCATCTCCAGAAATTCGTCAATGTTCATCTAGTTTTTTCATTTCATTGTTAAACTGATGTGGATTTTCAATGTATGGACGTTAATATGTCAGTAATCGAATTAACGAATTTCTCTTCATTCTTATTACACTCGTATTTCTTTTTTTAATAGATTTTTATCCAGTTTCACTATTTTTCTGACCAATAATACAGTTGCAAACAAACCCGAAGATACTTTTCTGTAAACTAAACAATGACCTACAGTTTCATAACTATTCAAACTACTTTCGTTCTAGCGATTTGTACTAGACATAATATGAAATTTCGTGATTTTAAACAATACAAGACTAATGCAACATCTCGGGATGAAAATAGTAGGTACTGTACCGTACTGATCAAATCGAAATAAAATTTTCACTTAGTAGTAGTCGAAGTGACAGTAGAGAGTACAAATTTGGAACAAATGTATGAAATTGGAAACTGAGCAACTTTTTTCTCTGGCATCTTTCAAAATTTCCATAAAAAAAACTGAATTTTTGAGGAATTTCGAAAAAAATTTCAAATTTGACAGGTTTAGAGTAGCACATGAAAAAAGGAAAGATGCTGTATTTTACTCATTTTTCAAGCACAAACTAACTGCGAAGTCAAATTTTCTTTAAGTATATCTATTAATAAAAAAAACTTCCATATGTCGCGAACTTTATGTGGTGACATTGTATGAAGAGATTTTGTCATCCACGATTCTCAAAAAGAACTTTATTCTCGGACATTGATTTGGTTCTTCGAGCCGGATAACAGTGGTTATCTAACCCTTGCATCATTCATTCACATCCAGTGCTGCCAACCACCCCGATATATCATGAGATCTCCTGATTTCTCAAATATTCTCCCGATTTACAATCAGAATCTACCGATAATCATAGATCTTCAACAATAGTTACCGATTTACAGTAAGAATCTCATGATTTTTCACGAGTAAATGTTGTCCGGATTGAAATGTGGATCGTTCCGAGTTCTGTGGTGTTTTCAACACAAAACACAACTCTCTCGTAGATTCATAGAGCATAATATCAGATCTCCGCCACATAACTTCTGTTCTGTGGTCTCCGCATAGAACCTTGTCCGCATAGTTCGTGCTACTGACACAGTGACACTTGACACCAGTTGAAGAAAAATATGATTTTATAGTTAGATTAGTTAGGTAAATTTTGTGTTCCTGTTATGTGAGATTATTCGTTATTTTTTATTTTTAATAACTTTATTTTTCATTATATCTATGTGATATACCTATTAATTTTTTACTGACGACTCGCACTTTTTTGTATTGATTTATGAAAAAATACGTCTGAGTATACCAGAGTTACACTCATACTATAATATGGAATATATATTTCATGAGTTTTTCATGTTCGAAAAATTACACTTTTCAAGCAGTTCATTCTACAACCTCAGACCCCTGTGATCAGACTGCGAACCCAAATTTGTTTCCATAAAGTTCAGTGGTGGTAATCTCCCGATTTCAAGGTTGAATCTCCTGACATTTTCATAGGTTGTCTCATGATTTCTCAAAAACTCAGTTGGCAGCACTGTTCACATCTACAGCTGGTCGGTTAGTTGACCCACTGGGAAAATTCCAGCAGCTACGCCAATGATCTGGAGAGCACAATAAAAGTCGAGCTTCGCTTTACGTATGTGTGGGTTTTGATAATTATAGGTCCAAACGGAAGCGAGCTGCAAACGAAAGGAGAGATGCGCGACTGCCTCAGGCGGGCCTTCCCAGAACTAACAAGGTTTCTTTGTCTCGTTCATATAATAAATTACGCGATGCGGATTATTTCTTTTATTTACGCAGACCACCTCATTTTCCCGCCGACGAATGAATTATTTATCGATACGGTCTTATCTTGTTAGAGGGAAATCTAGAATTGTCGAATGAAAGCATCCATTACATTAGCATCAACTCTGGACTCGGCTTCGTTAAGTGGACATGGACGTTCATTTCTTGGCCCTAGAGTGTCATCGCCTCATATTTGTTCTTGAAAGTAGACGGAGCATTTTTTATTTCGAAATCGCCTACTGACCACTTTTTTTCAATCGACTGGGCCGTTAAGTGTTTTGAAAGTGTTTTTAACCTCCAACTCAGTTGTAAAAGAATCCTCGGTAAGTCTGGTACTTGCATGAATTAGGAAAACTTGATGGCAATCCATAGTAATTGGAAACTCTCTAAGAACTGTGCCCAACATAATTTAGTCAGGAGTAATCATACCATTGAAGTCATCCATTTCGATGCTTGGCGTTACTATCAGCAATAACCTTTCTTGGGAAAATCACGTGAGGTCCATTGCCAAAAGTGCATCCCAAAAACTTGGTTTTCTATTTCGAGCCAAAAGCTATTTCACTCTCAGTCAGCTGCTTATGATCTATAAGGCACAGATCCGACCTGTCCTGGAATACTGTTCCCACATTTGGAGTGCGGCATCTAAACATATCCTGAAACTATTGGCTTCTGTCCAAAAAAGGGCAATTCGTCTCGTCGGTGATGCCTCGCTTACAAACTCGCTCACTTCTCTGGAACACCGTAGAAAAGTTGTCGATTTATCTCTATTTTATAAATATTTTCATGGGTGATGCTCTTCTGAAATATCAACAATCGTTCCTACATTAGCAGTCTCTTCGAGATTAACCCGTCAAGTTCAGTCTACAGACCCCTTCGTAGTAACTTTCGAGACTTGCAGAACGTCCCTTTCCAATGACTTGTTCATCCAACGACCATCGAGACTTTGGAACTAATTGCCTAGGGAGGTGTTACGATCTCCATAAATTTAAGAAGAACACCAACTCCTACCTTCTTTCCCTTGGTTCTCACGATGTTCTCGGAACATTACAGGATATCTCTTTTCGTGAGAACGAGAACATAAAAATATATATATTTTGCTAACACAGTAGTTTGTTTAGGTATAGTATAGACTGTATTTCTTCATGAATATCGTGGAAAAAAAAACGATCAAAACGACATCCTTCAAGACTCAAGATTCTACGCTGTATGAAATGGTGATGTCATTTCTGGTGAATAATTTATATCCGTCACTTGCACCCATAATAAACAATTATTACTATATTTTCTCGACAAGTCACAGCAAACCGTCAGTTGTCTTAGATGTCACGTCGTAGCAAGTTTGAAAATGGATTCGGCCCTACCTGCCGTGTTTGAAATAAGTCAATTATCGTTCTGCCAGGTGTATGGCGATAAAAACGGGTCCGATTGATTGATAAACCGTAATTGCCGAGCATGCGTGTGGGTCAGAGAGTTACAGTCGAACCAGTTCACTGTGACGAACTGGAAAAAATGCGAGCTGCGACCGGTCGATCAGACAGCACAGTCCGTCTGTGGGATGTTGGTGAATCGCATATGAAAGTGCACTGCATCGACAGAAATTTGTGCTCGAAGTTTTGCTTTTCGTCTTGAGGATCTCGGTTTTTGGCGTCCAACTTGGGGTTGCATTTTTTGGCGCCCAATTTGGGGTTTGGTTTTTTGGCGCCCAATTTGGGGTTTGGTTTTATGGCGCCCAATTTGGGGTTGAATTTTTTGGCGCCCAATTTTGGTTTGGTTTTTTGGCGCCCAACTTGGAGTTGCATTTTTTGGCGCCCAACTTGGGGTTGCATTTTTTGGCGCCCAACTTGGGGTTGCATTTTTTGGCGCCCAACTTGGGGTTGCATTTTTTGGCGCCCAATTTGGGGTTTGGTTTTTTGGCGCCCAACTTGGGGTTTGGTTTCTGGCGCCCAACTTGGGGTTGCATTTTTTGGCGCCCAATTTGGGGTTTGGTTTTATGGCGCCCAACTTGGGGTTGAATTTTTTGGCGCCCAATTTTGGTTTGGTTTTTTGGCGCCCAACTTGGGGTTAGGTTTCTGTCGCCCAACTTGGGGCGTTTCAGTCATCCGATTTGAGAAAATCTCTGAATTAATTCGGTCATACTAATTCACTCATTTGATTCTCAGGAATATGTTGAACTTTGTCTATTTTTTTTGCTGATTATTTGTGATCCTAATTTGTGAAAATTGAAACATTTATTTCCAATTTTTGGCATCTTGAGTGTAGACTTCATACCTTAAACCTTGAAGAAAATAGGAAACACGTGTTTTCTTTGTTAGTTTACGACCTGATAATATGCTATCCACGCTTTTGTTCAATAAACCACTTCCTGTTTAAATATCTGATTAGGCTTATTGTTGTCGAGACACTTTCTCATTAATAAAATCAAATTTGTTCGATTAACGAAAATATCAAGATTGTCAGTGTTAGTTTGAAACAAGGTGGATATAGGATGGTGAAACAGCACTCCAATTGTTTCTGCGAAAAACTTGTAGACCGTTTGAGAAGGTAGTAATATTTCAGCTACTTGAATGAAGATGGCGGTAAGATCGATTATCGAAGAAGATTTCTGTTGCTTACGACATTAAACAATATATTTTCTATAAATCTGGAATGGATATTGATATTTTGACTCTTCTCAGTCATTTTTCATCTAGAACAGATGCATCTGATAAAAAGATGACAGAAGCACAAGGTATGTCGCCATCTCTGTTTATTTCAGGAAATATTACTACGGTATGAAATCAAGTAGGCAAAGGTCTACAGTTTATTCTAGTGCTTTTTAATAGGAAGCTGTTTCACCATCCTATATCCACCTTGGTTTGAAAAAAGAGAAATATATTCGAATGGATATTAGAAGTTTTCCCATTTGAAGATTATTGTTCATCCTGATGAATGCTCTTGGAAGCTGTCGACTGTAACTGATTCAATAAATTGGAGTCACTCGAGTTTGATATTAACATCGTCATGTTGAAATGTATGAAGTTGCCGGATTTATAGGAGATCAATCTTACGAAGCTACAAATTATTTGAATAGTCTATGAGAGCCTCAAATCATGGTTTATTCTGATCCTTTATTGTTAGCGAAAAGCATCTGAAAAAAATGTTTGAATTTTTTGGCGCCCAACTTGGGGTTGATATTTTCGGCGCCCAACGTGGGGTTCAGGTTTTTTTGCGCCCAACGTGGGGATCTCATCTTGGACCTCCACGCTAGGTTTTTCCAGCTCCTTTATTACATTTCCCAAGACGAAACTCGCGTTCCTGAGTGGACTTCGAGGAGTCCCTTCCGTTCCGCTTCTCCGTGCATTTTTCTTCTCGGAATTTCTTTTCAGCATTGTCCGTCCGCTCTCGAGCGACGCCAGCCAACCAAAATATTCCATTGCGAACCCCTCATGCGATATTAGCCTCGCAAAATGAGCTGCCCTCTCGAATTTCGAGTCAGCCCGTCGAATTCCGACTATCTTTCGCATCGAGAAGATGATTGGGGCACGGTCGGTCGACCCGAAAATGCTGGAATAACGTTTGCTCGCCTGCACTCGTTTCCGAGGAAAAAACTCCTCCGACAGAATAAACTTTGGCGTGGGGTTGGAGAGGTTCTGCCCAACGAAGGAGGAACGCGAAGAAGGATCGTCTGCATCGATATGGTGAAGTGAGCGAAAATTTGTAATTCTCTTCACTTGATTGAGTCTCATGAGTAAACGGGAAAATAACTCTATCTACGTTTTAATAATGCTGCATTATTTCTTCCTTACTTTCCTACGAGATGTCCTATTTCTTGATATTCAATTATGAGTTTTTGAAAAAAATCATCGGCAGAGTTGCTCGGTTTTGTTACTCATTTTATTGTTTCGGTTTTTGGCGCCCAACTTGGGGATTCGGTTTTTGGCGCCCAACTTGAGGTTTCGGTTTTGGTAAAACTTCGTTTATCGCACTCCTATGAGTTCGGAAAAAATTGTTGGTGGAACTTACGTATTTTGACCTCCTGATCACGAATCTGAAGTCAAAACGCGGCGGTCTCAAGTATTTTCGGAGATACGGCCCCATTTTGTCTCAAAAATGCACCATTTGACATGTCAAATTTCTGCTATTAGGAATACACAAAATTCACCCTTCTTCGAACCAAAACACTATACACGCATGTATTTACTTGTTTCCAACACTTCTCAGCAGAAAAAACGGTTATTTTTCAAAAAATTCACCCTTCTTTGAAATGTAAACAAAACAACCTTTTTACACTGATTTTCTGGTAATTTGCATTTATGATGTTGGCAACGTGATTGTTCGGCTCATGGTAAGACGTTTCCAACATCTCAAATAAAAATAACCAGAAAATCAGTGAAAAAAGATGTTCTGTTTACGTTTTGAAGAAGGGCGAATTTATGTGAAAATAACAGTTTTTTATGCAAAAAAGTGTTGGAAACAAGTGAATGTGAGCATGTGTGATGTTTTGGCTCAAACAAGGATTAATTTTGTGTGTTTTTATTAGCAGAAATTTGAGATGTCAAATGGTACATTTTTGAGACAAAATGGGGCCGTATCCCCGAAAATACTTAAGACCGCCGCGTTTTGACTTCAGATTCGTGATCAGGAGGTCAAAATACGTAAGTTCCACCAACAATTTTTTCCGAACTCATAGGAGTGCGATAAACGAAGTTTTACCTTCGTTTTTGGCGCCCAACTTGAGATTTCGTTTATTGGCGCCCAATTTGAGGTTTCGGTTTTTGGCGCCCAACTTGAGGTTTCAGTTTCTGGCACCCAACTTGAGGTTTCGGTTTTTGGCGCCCAACTTGAGGTTTCGGTTTTTGGCGCCCAACTTGAGGTTTCGGTTTTTGGCGCCCAACTTGAGGAAATTTTGCAACGGACACAAAGAATGAAAGACAGAATGATTGAGATACGACTAGAGCAAGTTAAACGAAGCTTGCAAAAACAAGACACCACCGAAAAATAACTGCTATCACAAACATTTACGAATTTAATTGACAAAATGCTTTGCGATTTCATTTATTGTAACCGAACCTCGAACGTTCCTTCCTCGCGTTTCCCCTTTCAACGCTCCTTTACCTTTTCGCTTGTCTTTTCCGAGTTCGGGGGTTAGTTTACAGGGTGGCGAACTTTATTTGGCGGGACCCAGCCGTGTCGAGAAGGCGACGTCTATTTGTTTTCATGAAGTTCGAACGTATTCGTGCGTATATGCAGCAGATCCGCGTGTGTAGGTGGCGTTTTGGCGCCCAACGTGGGGTTCCTTTGATCTCGACGCTACCGTTTTCTCTTGTCGGGAAACCTTTTGATTCGCCGCCATCCAAAACACATACGCGTCTCGCCCAGTGTGTGTATGTATACAGAGCGAAGTGAAGAAACACAAATAATCGGAGATTTACAACGTTCATTAATATCTGTTTGCACGGCGCTAGATGAGTAAAGATTAGAGAGCGATAGGAGTTCAACGGAAAACAATTTTTGATGGATTCCGAGCTGTGTGCGTCTCGATATACAGTGCGATCACTAATTTTCCGACCCCATGGTCTATTGAGAACTCTCGTTTTTCACCTTTCCATCGCATCATCTCGATGAGTGCTTATCTGTCGTTGTTTCGAAATGGTGGCAGAAGTGGGATGGTCCGTCAGCGCAATTAAAATCATCCTGGATCGGATAAACATTCGCGTTGATCAAAACAGGGCCAAATGTGTGTATAAAATATACAAAGTGAAGTGAATAAAAGAATAATGAAACAAATAGAAACAATTTTTTGTGTTACAGCGGATACGTGTACGCCGTTGCATCGAGATGGTGGCAGAAGTGGGATAGTCGGTGCGATTAAAATCATCCCTGATTGGGTGAACATTCACGTGAATTAAAACAGCGCTCAATTTTTGTTTACAATATACAGAGTGAAGTGAAGAAACAAATGATGAAACTAATAGAAACAATGTTTGGGGATACAGCGGATACATACGCCTCTGCTTCGAGATGGTGGCAGAAGTGGGATAGTCCGTCGGTGCAATTGAAATCATCCCGGATCGGGCAAACATTCACGTGAATTAAAACAGCGCTCAATTTGTGTTTACAATATACAGAGTGAAGTGAAGAAACAAATGATAAAACTAATAGAAACAATTTTTGGGGATACAGCGGATACATACGCCTCTGCATCGAGATGGTGGCAGAAGTGGGATAGTCCGTCGTCGCAATTAAAATCGTCCTGGATCGGGCAAACATTCGCGCGGATTAAAACGGGGGACTTCGAATCGAAGAAGATTGATGATTCATGCGGGGGCCGCGTTTGTCGCGGGGGCGGCGAGATCAAAGGATGCCGCCTCCCCGAATACGCGAGGGGCGGGCGCCATTACGAACGTCTCGATGTTCGTTTAGACGTTCCGGCTGAGTTTTGTAATCGCCAGCGGGTTACATATTTGTTTCTTCTCTCTCTGTTATCATAATAGGGACCTTGTTAATATTGATGCGGAAGGAAAGGATCGAGAGGTGGTGTTGTCTGAGTCATTTGTTATTCAATTGAAATGTAATTTTTATAGAGATTTATCAATTGTTGAAAAAGTTGCGCTGGATTGCGTATTCGAATATAGTCGCAAGTGATCATTCATACATATGAAAAATTGTTCAAGAAAATTTCTTATCTGCTTCAAATTCGCTATATTTGGCTGTACTTTGATTTTCAATACGCGACGTTTCGTTCTTTATGGACATTAAATTTTTTTTCATCAAAGTTTACAATTCCGATTGAGAGATTGTGGCACTCGTTTCTATCTACTCTTCTGCTGAAATTTTCGATTCAATCACAAATGCTTTTCAAATTAAACGGCTGCCATTCCCTGGACGTTTCTTTTTTCCCTCTTCTGTGTTGATCAGATGTCAGCAGCACAAGTCTGCAGGAGAAAACTGTTCCTCAACTAATTAACCCCTACCTACCCCGATTCGCCAAGTTGGAACAAAGCAAAGTTCGACATCAATTTTTGATTATCGAGGAAATAGTATATTACACAACAAGTGTGGAAAGTGACATATTTCACACGAGTAGTCGTTTAGCACGAGCCGTGTAGCGTTGAGTGCGGAAACGTAACGAGTGAAGGAAATGCACTTTCCAACGAGTTTTGTACACTATTTTTCCTACGACTCCGAATACTTTCATTTCGCGGGAGGTCTTGTCAAAAATGTAACTTGAGCGGTCTCTAGAATTTCAGGTGGTTTTGATTCAATATCAAGTACTGTTTATTTCCATATTCAAGATGATATTTGAATACTTCTCCGACAATTCCTCATTATGTGAATTACTGATTGATTGAGTTGGACAAATTTTATTGATATTGACACCAGCGTACATAAACAACCTTGACACCATTCACCTGCTAGCGCCAGTAATCACGCAACCAGGAATACAGAACCATAGAAGTATGTAGTTCGCAAGCGCGTACGAGTTACTCGAGTTGGTGCGTCCTTGACTCTTTGCAAACATCTGTGATACCAAAGAAAATTCTCTTTGGTGATACTGTGATATCGAACTGATGCAAGCAGCAAGCCGCGCAAAAAATTATAGCCGTACTCTTTTGAATGATCTAACCCTCTGTCATCAACATCGAAATAGTTCCAGCAAAGATTATAGGTTCCAGTTTTGAAGTGAATTTAGAGGTTATGTAGAAATTAATAGATAAAGAATTTTCGGTATAATTCAAAACGAGACAGAAATTTCAATTATATGAATTTGATTTGAGAACGCTTATATTGACAGTGAGTACCTTCACAATATACCTAATTATTTCTATATCAATTATTCAGGCGACCGTTGTGATATATTTCATATCAACACTAGTGCTTTTTTTCTTTCAAATAAACAATACCATGGTGATATGAGCTACTTTCTGAACAACAAAACATTGTGATTATTGACGTTTTTATAGATGGTTGTAGGAAAAAGTTTTTTTGTTACGTGAAAATCTCACGGACCGAATAGCACCTTTTGGAATTGCAAATTCAACGAAATGGTGTGATAGTATGTGCTCTCACTCAGCACTGTCGCCGCACTGAATATTTATAACTGTAACACCGGTGCAAATTAATATTTATGACGTTCGATATGCAACAGATAAAAAAAAATAAACTCGTTGGCAGCTGAAATATGTTTATACTTTCAATGCGGCAGAGTAGCGATAAAAGTGATGAATATGAGAAGGTGGGATCACCACCCCAAAAAACATGATCGCTTCAAAAACATAACCATATCGCATTGCTACGTTGCCAGATATTATCGATAATTATACAGGGTCACTCACGGTCTATGGTACCTTAGACGTTTACGGAGAACGGGACGTAGGATTATTCTGAAAATTTGGTTTATTGGGTAATCAGTTTTGTTCTATCGATCTAAAATACTTTCAGCGTTGCGGCGTTGCCGCTTCTATCAAAAAGTAGCAACAACTTTGTTATTTCAAATGGAACACCCTGTATTTTATTTCATTTTTAGATTCTTCCTTAAGAGCTGATTTCGTCGATCTATCATACTTGGGGAATAGCGCGAAATACTTACTTTTTGATAGAAGCGGCAACGCCGCAACGCTGAAAGTATTTTAGATCGATAGAACAAAACTGATTACCCAATAAACCAAATTTTCAGAATAATCCTACGTCCCGTTCTCCGTAAACGTCTAAGGTACCATCGACCGTGAGTGACCTTGTAGATATATTGATAAATTCGCCCATCCCTAATTCTAACCAAAGCTAACCTAAATAATTTTTTTTTTCTTTGGACTGTTATATTTTATATTGATTTCAACTGTATTATTGTACTCAATGAATATTTTGTGTAACTAAAAAAAACTGTGCATCACTTAAGTGGAAATCATTCTGTTCATTGCTCAGTACAAATAAATTTCTATTCTATAAGTGCTCGGATCATCCTGAGATCCTCAAACCCGAGCGGCTAATCGCCGGATGATTTTTTATCCGGAAAATCTCGTTACGACCCGCGAAACTTGGGAGGGGGGGGGCAAAAGACGAAAAATGCGGGCGCTGTTGCCGCTTCGACGCCTCAGGCCTCGTGGACTTCAAAGCGATTCTGCGACTGACAGTTCCCGTAAGGCGCCCTCAGGCTTCCTATATATACAGGAGAAAGAGGGAGATGGAGGGCCGAGCCATGTTTTGGTTGTTATTATTTGGTAGACGGCAGGGCAGATCATTTGCAGGAAAATGGTCTCGATTGAGGCGAGTCGGAAACATAATTTGCCATTTTGTTTTAAATTAGCTCGAGAAGTTGTCGTTTTTCATAGTGACACGATAAAATGATTATTATCATGTTCCTAAGCAACACTTCTAGAGACTAGAAGCTAAAGTTGAATTTTAACTCCTATATGATTAAAAAATCAGGTCGTATTCACTATACAGGGTGTTTCATAAAAAATGCGCAGGACTTCAGGATATGATATTTCTTTCAAGAATATGAAAAAAAGTTCCTATTGACTTACCCTCTAAAATGCACCATTTTCGACATACAGGGTGTTGAATTAAATAAAAAAAAATCGTTTTTTTCGAATATTTCTGGAACCGTTTATCGCACAGAACACAGATTTTGTAGGCATTTTCTACTCATAATAAGCTATGTTTTGGGCTGATTTGTTATTCTTTTAAATTCATAATTGGTGAAGATTTTGAAGGGGTAGTGGGTGTTATTTCCTCCAACTTTTACGCCACTGGAAAAAGTACAATTTTAAGCCACCTATTTAAACCGCCAATGTTTTCTACACAAAAAAGGTACTTTTGTTCATAAGCACTAAAGTTGACCGTTTTCAAGAAAAATCAAATTTCATGTTGAAAAACATGGTCAAATTTTTTAAATAATTTTTTTCATAATTATACAAAATTTATTTAAACGTTAGAACAAATAACAAAACCAAACATTAACTTCATATTTGCAAAATAAAAAAAAACAAATCATACTTAGTTAAATTAAGTGTTGGAAATGTCCGCCGTTTTGAATTTAAAAAAATAACAAATCAGCCCAAAACATAGCTTATTATAAGTAGAAAATGCTTACAAAATCTGTTTTCTGTGCGATAAACGTTTCCAGAAATATTCGCAAAAACGATTTTTTTTTGATTCAACACCCTGTATGTCGAAAATGGTGCATTTTAAAGGATAAGTCAATGGGAACTTTTTTCATATTCTTGAAAGAGCTATCATATCCTGAAGTCCTGTGCATTTATTATGAAACACCCTGTATATTCAATAAGAAAGAGAATAAAATTTAGTAAACATGATCATTCAACAGTTATAATCAACAGGTATATGTATAGGTTATAAGCTTAATATAGAGGTTCGTCCTTCTTCTCCTTCTTATCGATGTCTTTTGCCAGAAAATTGGCCATGATTTAATATCTAATTGATGAAATGTAAGTGAAGCAACCACCATTGTGGCTTAAGCCAATCTGACCCTGTCCATTTTCTGACAGGAAGAGGCCAGTAAGACAAAAAAGAAGAAGAACTAACCTAACCTCTATTTGTTATAAAACAATCCAAAAGTAATGAGCTGGCCAATTCCACATCAGGAATTATAGATCAGAGTGTTCTTGTTCATTTGATTTTGATTAAAGATAATGTAATTCATTGGAGTGGAAGTACTAGAAGTTCATTATTTTATTCAAGCTCAATTAAATGGATATCAGTTTCTTACTCACCTCAAAGAAGGCTCCAGAAAAAGTAAGAAAGAATCTGATGGTCAACTGCCTCAGGAGAAAAGGTCATATGGAGAAACAGAACAGAATATCTAGTATTTGTAGCTGTTGACAAATCAAGTTTATTCTGTTTTTAATTGTACTTTCAATATCAACATCACAAATTGATTAAATATCATATGTATACGCATGAATTTGTGTCGAGAGTTTATCGTTGAACATAATGAATGGCTATGTTGTTAATTCTTAATGGACAGAGTTCTTTCTGAAATAGTAAAAAAATCATTACTAGGTACCTCATTTTCAAATCCTAGGAGTAAAAAATCAACTTTGTCTCCTAGACACTAAAAGTGTTGCCTAGCAACATCCTTACATAGTAATCATTTTATTGTCAGTATGAGAAACGTCAACTTCTATAAAGCTATTTTCGGAACAAGTTTCTAGTTGTTGAGCGGGTTGATTATTTGTTATTGCGACCAAAAAAATTGTTCACGTTGAAAATTGACATTGAATTTTGATTCACCCTGTATAATACTAAAATTTGGTCGAATGTTTATCCTGATATTTGTCTTTGTCTATGAAAATGCCTATAATAATCCCTGTATTAGAACCACAGAGATTGTCCTGTATACTCGGCGATATGTTTACAGCAAATCAATCGGCTTTTTTTTTTGTTGTTGTAACGCTTTATTTGGCATGATGTAATGGACACATCTCGGGACGATCAACCACTCAATAATAATTAAGAGATGAGAAAATCTGTCGTCCGAGGAAAATAAAATCCGATTGGCCATTCGGGCACCAGCAGAATCGCTATTATCCTACTGGGGGTCTTCTTCTTCTCATCGACTCTAAAATCCCAATTAAATAGACGCGTTATTGAGAGGTAATTGTTGGAATGTCATCGTCCAGCTTTCTCTGTGATGGGATTTAATGATTCCGAGAAAGGAGCTGCTTTATAGTGTGGAATTTGATGATACCAACTGCTTTATTGCTTTATGGTAGCGCATATGGAGTTTTGTTGTTATCGAAAATGGTTTATGGTTATTCTCCATTGTTGGATGGAACATTTTATGGGGTACAGGTGAAATATCCATTGGCGAAAACATTGGGGATCATTAATTGGTCCATTAAGTTGATGATTGTGGTGGTTTTATGACAGACTGTGATTGTATGTGAATGGCCGTTTCGCCTGAAAAAAAAATTACAATTCGTTTTTCTCGAATAGGAAGTGTGACTACTAAAAAACCCACTAGAATAGTAACACCCCGAATTGCCTGAAGCCAACATGAAATTCATATTCATATGGTTGTCCCCCACAGAGGTTGCCTCATCGTAACATTTGAAAGTGACTACATTTTTTCAGGGTTCCCAAATACACGAGGGTAGTTCACTCTGTCCAATAGGTGTACACTCAGTGTCCAATCCGTCCAATCTTGGTCCATTCCGTCCAATCTCGGTCCATTCCGTCCAATCTCGGTCCATTCCGTCCAATCTCGGTCCATTCCGTCCAATCTCGGTCCATTCCGTCCAATCCTAGTCCATTTTGTCCAATCTTGGGTCAATATGTCCAATCTTGGAAAAATTTTCTCGATATCTTTCAATATTTCTATTGAATTGTTGACAAATGAATAGTATCAATTTCACTTTTGCATCGCGTCTTTCCATAAAAACACAAATCTTCACAAACGAATCTTCTTCATTATGTATGGAGTCGCCGCCCGCTTGTATTTGCCAGCATTTTTGGTACTCTTCAAAAAAAGCTAGTTCATAATTTTTTATAGGTACGTATGTTACAAATTTGCGTCCCTAACGAAACATCTTTATATATAATGATGAGCCGATTGCTATAATTTCTTACATATTTATTACAGATCATTCACAAAATGTCGGTCGCCTATAGGGCCTAGAGGATGAATACTCCTGAACATCGAATAATCCCTATAACGTGGACAGTCACAGAATCATTCACAAAACATTCAACACATCTAATTAAAACAATCGACGTTATGTTATTTACATTTTGATGGATCCAAAGAGGTTGGATATACTCAAACATCTCGAAACTTCAATTACATACTTGTATCGTGAAGAAGACTCGGTGCCGGAATTCTCCACAAATATATTTTTGTAGTGGTCTTGCTGTTTTTGAATTGAAATGTTCGAGAAAACATTCCCAATATTTCTATGACATTTTTTAGAATACCATATGATTTTCTGAATTGATATATTGAATGAAGTATTTTATTTTTTGAGTTTTGAATTTATTACACCAGCTTCGAGACCAGCTTCTACTACAAATTACAAAAATTTGAAACATAAATATGTTAAGAAATGTGACAAACTCTCATTTATCGAGTTTCGAATGTATTACAGTGCCCCCACAAGCTTCTATTTTGATTATGGGTTATTTTGATCACAAAAATTAGAAATCTGCAAAGTGGTTTGTGTTATTTTGATCACCAAAATTGGAAATTTGCAATGGGACATAGCAATAAATATTTTGAAGAGATTATTTTTATTCCTAAAAAATATGACGAATTGTTTTTATCAAGTTTTGAATTTGACTGCCCCACAATTTGAAAATTCCATTTGAAATAATGACAATTAATTTGAAGTTATTACCTGACTGCTAGGTGGATTAACTATGAGAATAAACTTTTGTAGTTTCATCTGTGTGAAGTGAGATGATCCCTGCTCGGATCCTTGCGATGAACTTTATTTATGTTATGATTTTGATTTTTCGTGTTCTCTCCAGAATAAACTTCACAGGTATATTCTCTTACTAACTTAATTTCATGTTTTCAGGTTATTGACATTTGGGTCTTTCATTTCGATAATCTAGTTCTCTTTTCAACCATTTTGAATATTTTTCATTATTTATATAGTTTTCAGCTCGGTTTTCAGTAAAACTCTTCTTTTCTAAGAATTCAAATCTTCATACCTATTCAGACATTAGAAGTACAAAACTCTACTTCAAGACTCCATACGATTATTTTAAATGTTTTGTCTGGAATATTCGGATTCAAATATATTTTCGAATGTTTTCAAACCTTATCACGATGACCATATGCACTGAATTCTAGGAATTCGAAACTATCATGTTGTTTGCTATTTACAACACATAGAATTGTAGCAATAAATCGAGTCGAGTGCGAATCTTACGAAAAATCCCCGTGATGGAGAATAATTCATGAATTAGTGATTAGTCTCATTCGATATCTCATCAAAACAAGTCGATTCTGGTCCATTTCCGTCGATTCTTGTCCAATCGTTGTCCATTATGTCCAATCCTTGTCAATTCTGTCCAATAATTGTCCATTCTGTCCAATCCGTCCAATCCTGTCCAATCTTGGCCAATCCAGTCCAATCCCGGCCAATCCCGTCCAATCCAGTCCAATTATGTGAAATATCGTCCAATCTTGTCCAATCTTGTCCAATCTTGTCCAATCTGGTCCATTCCGTCCAATCCTGTCCAATCTCATCAAATGCAATCTTAGTGTACGTTTTTTGGTCGAGTGAACTACCCCTCGCAAATACATATATCCTTCAGTTGGTACTTATGAGTGTATCGAAAGCTATGTATTCAATGTTCGTCATGTAATACAGAGCTTCATTTACATATAAGTGGTTTATAGATATAGCACGTCTTTCTGGAGATTGTGGTATTTTTGGTGAATGCGCCAACACCGCTAATTTCGTTCAACCGATAATCGACCGATCGCTGACAGTGATAGCGCGAAACGTCTTCTTTTCAAATCAAATTTTGTTTTTGATGGTTCATTAAACGGCATATTTCCAGTTTTGTGTGAAAATTTGAACAGGATTTCACTCGAAAACCTTGTTTATTCTGTTCAAATCGAATTTAAAGGATGGTGAAACGCTGTTGAATGTGTAAAAGACGTTTTTAAGGTGGTGACCAGAACACAACATTCCACTGGTGAGTTACTCAGTGTCGTATCATTCTCGGGTTTCCCCGAGATGAAAAGTTTGTGGATATAAGAGAATATTTCAAGAGACGTTAGAGTTTGCTCGCATCATTTCACTACAAGTGATACAATGGTTGGCCCAAGTGCTAAGTAAATGCTCAGAGTAGTAGATAAGCCTATATTCAGTGGAATTGAGAAGTAATAACAACACATGATGTTTGATGTTATATTTCTCAAATTCGACACTCATATACCAAAACTGTTTTCATTTTCTTTTCACTAGAGTGAATTTATGCGCTTAAATGAATTATCTGCATGTTTATGATAATAAACCTCAACCAAAAATTCACATCGAAATAAATATTAGTTCTGATGATAACCTGATGGGAATTATTGAACTCTTGATTATTTATTCTTGAGTTTGATATGTCACCTTGTTGTTTTGATTGATGGATCATTTGTTGACTTTGCCAGCATATATAATTTGCTCATGATAAAATTGTTATATAGGCATTTTATCATTATTGAGACTTATCTTATCTAGAGGATTATAGAGATACTGGGTTTTGACAAGTTTCGATTATTACGTATCCTTGGATATATCGTGACAAGTAATTTTTTCTAGTGCAGCAACTAGAAGTGCTATATATTATTAAGTTGTTTTGTTTTACATTGAATTAATTCACTTTAGCGATGTTCAATTTCGCTATTTTTTGAAAAATCAAAGTGGTTTGGATATTAAGATAGTTGTAGTTAAAGCATAGTATTATACTCGCGCATGATGACCATTACCCACTCATGCGCTCGTTGAATAATATACTATGTTCATAGCATATTATACCAAAACAAAAATGTAGAGAAATCTTTGAAAGAGGATTAAAAACAGCGTTGACGTAGTCCAACGTTTCATCTTCGAGAAACCATCATCAACGTTGATTTTTTCAAGGGTTGAAACAATAATACACCTTCTATATGGCGAGAAATTATTCATTACGATCTTTGAGACATATCCCAGGGTTTAAGGAATATTCAATCCAGGAGAAAAGCATCAGGGAAACTTTTACAATATCAAAGATTATGGAAATCAATTGCCGTTCAACCCACTTTTGTAGCTCACCCTGTAGGGCCAGAAAATAGTCTTGTGAAGAAGGTTGCTTTTTCGATCTCTATAGAATAGCATGCTTATCAAAAATATAAGAATCATCTGATTTTCTTTTCGAAAATGTTTTTCATGTCATCCCTGTTCCCTCCCCCCAATTCCAAAGGCAAATTTCGCCGTCGAAATCCGCCAGAAATCACCCTCTCAGGGTACAAACCAATCGGCCTTATAAGAGAGCGGAATTAAGCCGACGAAAGTATCTAATAACGGGATTCCCACTTTGAAGTTATTTTAATAGAACGGATAATCACGTCACAGTCGAACGGAGCCGTCTGACCATCAGGGGTGGTGGGGGGTTGATGGGAGAGTGGGGGGGAGAGCATTCTCCCGGTTCTGATGAAATTCCTATCGGCATCCCCCTCCCACCCTTCGAATAGTTGCGAATCTCTGGAATTCAAATACCCTCTCGATATATTGGGCGCCGTGTGGATTGTTCGGAAATGGGTCGGTTAGGTGTCGGCCATTGTTTGATACATTTGTACCGACTATTGAATTCGGTTAGAGAGCGTGGTGGTGAAGAAAAATCGAGTTGGAATCAACTCATCACAATTGGTTCGACGGAATATTCAGAATTTATCGATGTTGAGGTTCAGGACCAACAAAAAATCATTTAGTACTATTTCACAAACATTTAGAACTTTTCTACGAGCGTTTTGAAGATTCTCACGAACATCTCAATCAGTTTCAAAGCCAGGAACAAACTGCAAAAGCATTTTAAAAAATAAGTACAATTTCGAACACTTCACAATTATTTAAAACCATTTTATATGAACATTTATAACCATTTACGAGCATTTTTATCATTCACCAACCATTTAGAACATTTCTACGAGCTTTTCGAAGTTATTTACAGGCATTTCAAAAAAATTTGTGCAATTTCGAACACCTCACAGTTATTTCCAATCATTTTATGAACACTTCTAACCATTTACGAGCATTTTTATCATTTACCGAGCATTTCTAACCTAACCTAACCTAACCTAACCTACCTTCACAGGTATTTCCAAACATTTTTACTTAGGTACAATTTCGAACATCTCACAATTATTTCAAAACATTGTATGAACACTTTCAACCATTTACGAGCATTTTTATAATTCACCGAGCATTTCAAACCATTTGAGGAGCATCCAAACCATTTTATTAACCCCTCGAACCATTTCGAGCGATTCAAACCATGTTGAATTATTTCAAGAAAACTTCTTATCATTCATGAGCAATTCCAACCATTTATCGAGCATTTCTAAACATTTTATGAGCATTTCAATCCATTTTTTCACGAGCATTCAAACCACTCAAACCAATGCGTGCATTCAAGAATTGTGCAATTTCAGAGAATTCTTTAGGAACAGCACTGCGAATACTGAGTGATCAACTATTGGTGATTCTTGATAACCAAGGTTCTCTATATATGTTTCGTTATTCATTTCGCCCAAAAATTGATAAATGCCGCCTTCACCATAATTTGGACCACTTTTCAATGGAAAGTCCTACTTTCCTAATCTCGAAACAGTATGAGTCAAGTTGTAGAGAATCTATTTATCTTTCGCTGGCGTAGTCAGCGCGGTATTTTCCGAGACTTTTTCGACAATCGTCGAGATTCGGGCGAAACATGCAATCAATCGCAGGTGGCGTGTGAATCACGTGGGCGGGGCGGCCTAATGTGCTAATTATTTCAACCACACCTCGCCATCTCACGCGATATTCCTATTATTACTACGTAAGGCCTTATTTGCTTTCGATCCGACCCCAAACAAACAAGTTTTCTTCGTTTTGTGCTGATATATTGGGAAATTTCTCGATGCTGAGATGCTCACGAGTTTTTTTGTTATTTTTCTGTGCGATCAAAATTCGAAAACCAGTTTTGGCTCCTCCCCCATACAATGTTGCCATGTCGCTAGTTTTTCCTAGATATCCGGAAAAACTAGCAACCCTTGTTTCAGTGATATGGTCGTACGCCACTGCACACCACTGTTTTCCTACCACATCAACGGATATTTACAACAAAGTGACTCGACCAAGCCAGGTCCATTGTATGCTGATTAGGTATACCGAGAGCCACTGATTTTATTTCCATTGTCAAAATATTAAATCGCATACGTCGACAGGTATGTTAGGATTTTGCATCTTTCCGTTTTTGCTTTATTTGCCTTCATTTTTTCCATAGACTCGGATCTTTCATGATTTTTCGAGCCGGACATTTGTCACGGTTGCTGCTGGTATGTTTGGAAATTTCGCATTCGCGACTTCGATGAAAAAAGTTGACTTGAAAAATGAGTAGCTCCATAACGATGACAGTTTTACGGTGGGTTCGGAAGCAGACTCTGGGAAACAACACGGGAAATACGCGCATTTGCATCCTAAGGTGCAGGTGCTGTGCCCATTGCGAACGGAATCCGTTTCTATTGGTCACCACTGCACAAGTTTGGATTCTTACACTGAGAAGCCTTCAAAAAACGAACTCGTAGATTCATCGAGAGCAGTGCACTTTATCTGATACGACAAATCAGAAATAAAAAATCGTCAATAGAGCTGGCATAGCGGGATAAC
Source organism: Chrysomela aeneicollis (assembly GCA_029955515.1). Classification (NCBI taxonomy): domain Eukaryota; kingdom Metazoa; phylum Arthropoda; class Insecta; order Coleoptera; family Chrysomelidae; genus Chrysomela; species Chrysomela aeneicollis. Next base: position 13,605,818 of record JARUHQ010000018.1, on the reverse strand, counting down.
TGATTGGGGTGATCTGCAGATTGCGCAGGAGATAGGGCAAATAGCATCATGAATGAAAACGCATAATAGGCTGGATAAAAGCCCTTATTGACAGGACATAATGCCTTAACCTTATGTCAACAGGGGATGTATAAAACACGCATCATTGTGCGACGCACAATGAACTGCCCTCTAATATCGTCGCAGCGCCGATATATCGACGTGCTTTTAGCGAAATGAGGGGGACACTCCGTATATATAGAGCGATGCGGACATAAAGATAATTAATATGGTATCTATTATGGATGGGGCATGTCGCTGCGCAAATCTGATCCCTGGTCAACATTGGACAGACGTCACGCGGATTGGCCACCAGATTCAAAGAACACATCTGTTGGGAAATTGTCGTGGAATCTAGTAAGAAGAGATGTAATCATTCAATCTGTGTGGATTCGTATGCTTATTAGTTACGAAGCTTCTCTATAAACATGGATAGACGTGAGTGGCATGAATATTGTTTACATTCAGTCGGGTATCCCACAGGCACGTGATTGAAATACAACTACGCTTCATTAAATATTCGAATGGGAAAAGAATGGCGTCTTCATTAAACAATACCTTCGGCTACGCTATTATTCGTACTCGCAGATTTGTTAGTACAGTAATAACGCTAATGACAGTATAAACAACGAATTTCACCAATTAAGATGCATTATTAAATAGCCATAAAACACATTGTGTCAATAGAATATTTTAGTGAGGAAAGTGTGGTCTTATAACGACAACACGTGAAGTGATGTGCTAAGTGAGACGTTTTAACTATTATTATTGTCATTAAAAGACAAAACAATAGTGACGCATACGCCAACTATTGACATAGGTTTGATTATTTACCTTTCACACCAAAATCAAGTTGGCTACAGGCGTAAATTTCATCATTTGCGAATAAATCAGCTCAAGTCCGAAAAATAACCTTCAAGGAATTTCACGCTATAGCGAGTTTCACGCCACAAACAATGGGTTTCACTATCCAAAAAGTTTCAGGTTAAGTTAGGTTAGTTTCAGGTTGACAATACTTTCAAGTTAGAAGAGACATCGAGAAAGTATCATGCTTCGAAATATTTCCAGTTTTTAGGAATTTCACGCACCAGTTTCTTTCACGCTCAGAGATTTCCAAGCTTCGACAATTTTCATACTCAATTTACTGCCATGTATACGCAATCATATGTTCTTGTTTCACGCATTGTCATACGAATAATTTTCACTCTGCTTCAAGGTGTTTCACGTAGAGAATTACTACACTAACCTTGAGACAGCACAGATAAAAAGGAGTTTCACGCTGTCAAGAACGTGAAATTTTGTGCTTTTTCAATAATACTCGTATGGGATCAGAACAGTTTTCACGCTGCGTGAAATAATTTCACCATCAGGTGAGCTTCACGCTTGAGGAACTGCCGAATTAAGAGAGTTTCACGCTATCAAGGACGTGAAATTATGTGCTTGTTCCACAACACTCGTGAGATTTACGCAATATTGAACTGTGAAATAATGGGCCCAGAACAGTTTTCACGCAACTTGTAATAATCTCACTATCTGGTGAGCTTCACGCTTGAGGGACTGTCGAATTAAAGGAGTTTCACGCTATCAAGGACGTGAAATTATGTGCTGGTTTCACAACACTCGTGGAGTTTCACGCAATATTGAACTGTGAAATAATGAGCCCAGAACAGTTTTCACGCTGCGTGAAATGATTTCACTATCGAATGAGCTTCACGCTTCAGGGACTGCCAAATTAAAGGAGTTTCACGCTATCAAGAACGTGAAATTATGTGCTGGTTTCACAACACTCGTGGAGTTTCACGCAATATTGAACTGTGAAATAATGGACTTGGAACAGTTTTTACGCTGCGTGAAATGATTTCACTATCGAATGAGCTTCACGCTTCAGGGACTGCCAAATTAAAGGTGTTTCGCGGTGTATAGAAAGTGAAGATAAAAAAAAATGCCGCAGTTTCACATCATCAATAATGATGTCTCTGCTCGGCTTAAATTATCAAAAATCTCCTTTCGCTCCCCAATCTAGGGCTTGCTAATCACTCCCCGACATAAGTAATGCTTAAACAAACGACCATCGCGTAAAAAGAGAAAGCCCATTTATACTCACACACACGTGTATATATACATATATACAAGGCAAAACACGCCAACTTGCATTCGATTCAATCCATTTCCATATCCTGTCGTGCGGTCGCCTTGGCAACCGGAGAGGGTTCGTAGGCGGGGGTGGGAGGCGAGGCGGGGGTGGAGAGGGGGTGGTTGGCGCGCCTCTGAGATTATGATGCTGCGAGGCCTAATCACGGCGGCGATTAAAAATTCACAAAATTTCGGGCGCCATTGCTCTTTAATCAGTCAACTGTGTATATACACACAATGTCCGTCTGGCGTTTTAATTTCCACAACATGCATAACTCATCCGTCAACAATGGCTTCTTGGTGTTTTTTCCCGTCCGGAATCCTATACCCGGAAGGAAGGAAACGGGAGAGATTACAGCGGGATTACCGGATCATTGCTTCGGAAGGTAGACAAAGAGTATTTTATTTGTGCAAGAATTCGCGTTCTCCGCATAGCAAGTAGCCGGAAGTTGCATCAAATATTCATCATTTCCGATCAAAATATTGAAACACTAGCGCTTTCTGAATGTCTTTTTTTGTGAGGAACTCCATCACAACTTATTGATCTCACATTACCATGCATCGTACATGCTTCTACAAGTCTGACGCCTGGTATATTACGCTCTACAGAGTTTCACGCACTAGATCGAAAGAATTTTCACGCCAGACTGACCATAACCTTCGAGACATTACAAGCCCTATCAAGTTCCACGTCAGACTATCAGCCAAAGAAAGATAGTTTCACGCAACGCACGTTTTGGAAAGTTTCAAACTCATCACTGCTGAGTGTATGGAAGACTTCATGTTCTGGTCAGTCTCACGCAATGAGACACCTACATGGGAAAGTCTCACGCTGTAGTTTCACGCACAGATATTTTCACGTTCCTTTAAGTATTCGTTGGGAAGTTGAGACGATTTGAGAATTCTAAAGATGAAAAATGAATTTTACGATTATGGAGTTTCACTCTTTAAAAAGTTTCACGCCCAACCCACTGCTGTGTGTATGAGAGACTTCATGTTCTGGTCAGTCTCACGCAATGAGACACCTACATGAGAAAGTCTCACGCTGTAGTTTCACGCACAGATATTTTCACGTTCCTTTAAGTATCCGTTGGGAAGTTGAGACGATTTGAGAATTCTAAAGATGAAAAATGAATTTTACGATTATGGAGTTTCACTCTTTAAAAAGTTTCACGCCCAACCCACTGCTGAGTGTATGGAAGACTTCATGTTCTGGTCAGTCTCACGCAATGAGACACCTACATGGGAAAGTCTCACGCTGTAGTTTCACGCACAGATATTTTCACGTTCCTTCAAGTATCTGTTGGGAAGTTGAGGCGATTTGAGAATTCAAAAGATGAAAAATGAATTTTACGATTATGGAGTTTCACTCTTCAAAAAGTTTCACGCCCAACCCACTGCTGTGTGTATGAGAGACTTCATGTTCTGGTCAGTCTCACGCAATGAGACACCTACATGGGAAAGTCTCACGCTGTAGTTTCACGCACAGATATTTTCACGTTCCTTCAAGTATCTGTTGGGAAGTTGAGGCGATTTGAGAATTCAAAAGATAAAAAAATGAATTTTACGATTATGGAGTTTCACTCTTCAAAAAGTTTCACGCCCAATCCACTGCCGTAAAGGATTTCCCGTCAGTCAACCTAGAACGGAAGGTAGTTTCACTCACAACTGAGTTTCACGCATGATCGAATTTCACGCTGCAGAGCTTGAGTTCCTGCCGGAATCAAGGAGTTTCACGCTTCCATCAGTTTTCATATTTCAACAGTAACGCGCAGATTTCGGCTGAGCTAAATAATCGAGATAACATATCGGCATGAAACCATACCAAAACTACCCCTTTAGATCAACGACGTAAATACTGTTATTGACCAACCAAAGCCATCTGGGTAAGCACAATTTACCTTCATCGACCGAGAGCTGTAATGGCCTGAAAGCATCAATTTGCTATTTTTAAGGGCACTAAGAGGGCGTCTATGCCAGCTATCAACGTACATTGTAGCCATCTGATTATCGCCATCATACACGACAATATTGATGTTTATCTGCTATGGCTCCAATATATGTAATTTGTTTCATTTCGTACAACAGGTCTTGATATTCTGTCAGACCATTGTCGTTCTAAATGTAAACCTAGATGGCTGAAACTATAATAAGCCTATCCAGAACACGTGATCAAAAATGGATGCCTTGGGGCATACACGCAGTGTATAGTCTATTTGATTAAATGTGTTTTTGTGTTTATATTTCGAATTTCCTTTTTGAAGGTTTCAAAAGTGAATAAAATGGCTTGTGATAATAAAAGTGATTATCTGTTATCGTTAGAGACTGTAGATAAAGACATTGCATTACGGTATAAGAAAAAAATCAAAGTCATTCAAGGCATCGATCCTTTCACTCTGATGGATCAGTTAAAGCAGCTGGTTTTCCTAAAATTTGAAACCACATTTCGCAACAAATACCTTCATGAAAAGTTATGTGACTTTTTACCTTTCAAAAAATGTTTAGCACATACTTTAGCATACTTTTGTTCAACTTCTGTGAGATCTTCCCTTTTGATTGCTTTCAACCATCTTTCTCTTCGGATTTTTGAGAGTTCATTCAATTCTGTGTTGTGCGCACAATGTAGTACACTGGGGGTATATTGAAAAACTTCACATCATCACGATTTCCTCGACTCCCACACTTAACAACACAACAAGTATGTGGCATGTTTTTGTTGTATCTATATCTTCAATTTTATGAGAACATTCACAAATCACAATATAATCTAAACACAGAATATTCAAAAATGAACGTTTAAATTCGTTCTGGAGTTAAAACTTATTTCAAATTAAAATCACAAGGTTCAAATAGCTAGAGTTCTAATGCACTCAAACGTTTTGTATGCCCCAAGGTATCCATCTTGAATTTGATTTGACAGCGTTTTGGTTTAGTCTATTTATTAGTCTGTTCACTTATGTCCCAAAGACGTCGCCAAGATGACCCAATTTTAGGTTGAAGTTATGTTGTTCTTTTTTTTTTTAATTTAGCACATGATGATTATTATGTAGGTATCTATCCAAATCTGAAATATTGTTATTTTTGAATATTTTTACCCAAATACGTCCAATACCAGTTTTTAGAAACAAGAATACCGCATATTCCAACAAGAAGAAACACATTTTGGAGGTTCTCACGTATTTTGGCTGACATCTCAAATTTATGCTTGTATTCAAAACTTTTTAGCGGAAAAACCAATATTTTTCAAACAATGCATCGTTCTTCGAAATATTGAATAAACACGAGACTTTTATCTGACTAATGTTTTGACTGGCGAATTTTTTTAAAGATCCTAGATTTTTTTCCTAAAAATGAATGAAGAAAACAAGTGAAAATATGTGGGTGGTGTTTTAGTCAGAAGAAGGACTATTTTTGTGTGTTTTCGATAACAAGAATTTGAGATGTCAAATCGTGTCAAATTCTTGAACCTATACTTTGTGCCCATGTCTAAGACAGTACTTGAGAGTGGCACGTTTTGACTTCAGATTTGTCTACTGTATATACCCAAGGTGATTTTTGGGATACTCTGTCCTGCTTAGTGATAAAATTTATAATAACTGAGCTGAGCTATTCGAGTTGCTTATTTGCAGCCATGCTTCTCGATGATAATTTTGTTGCTTCTCCTCTGGAAAAGATGAAACAAGAGTCGGGATCGGAAGAACTCGGAATTGCTAATGAATCGCTCCAGTGGTGTTGATAATGGAACATTTCGCCACCTCGCCGATGAAACCTTGTTCATGAATTTTCATGAAATTCATCGATTTCAGCGAGTGGTTGGGCTATAATAAGAAGTGGAGTGTAAGAAGGAAGTATCGCCTCCAAAATATACAGGGTGTTTTATTTAATAACTGGAAATATTTCAAATGTAGAATCCCAGCCTCAAAATATTAATACTGAAACCAAATCATTCAGATTTATAAATCATTTTTCTCAATGACTTCAAACCTTTCGACGTACCTATCCGTCCAATACTTTCTATGTGAATAACGTATTTTTTTGTAACGATAAAGTCGCATTAGTTTTCGAAATACGTATTTGAAGTTATTCATAAAGCAGTTATTTCGAGTTTGATGTGTATTAACTTTGTCGGTATTTTTTGTTTATTTTCCTTCAGAAGTTGTGATAAACTATATCTCAATAGTTATCCTGTTAACCTTATGCTATATATTTTATTGTAGCCAAAAGATAGGGTTACAAAGTTTGAGGATCAGCCTACTTAAAACTATTTGCCTTCAGAACTGATAGAAGTTTTATATTTCACTCAATAATATACGTTATAGCCAATCAAATCATTATTATAGTGAACAAAATCTATGCCTAAATTTTTCCAGCGGAAATTTCACACCCATTTCGACCAATCAGAAGCCTATAATTCACATTTAACTTCAGATACTACTAGCAATTTCCATTGGAAAAACCCATAGATATTTCATTGCTTACGCTAGATCCGGCATCCTGTAGTATTTTTTTGGTATACAGGGGTCTGCAAGAAATTTGGTACTATGAGCACGTGGTACAACACATACGAATGTATGGACAAAATAAAAACGACCAATTAATGGCTTAGTACGATAAACCTTCCCAGACCTACAAAACAAATAACCTGGATACCGGATATAGCGTAAGCAATGAAAGATTTATGGAGAAACCAATAGAAATTGCTATAAGTAACACTACTTGGAGTTCCTTCCAAGAAAATATATTTCTACCAACTTTAGTGGAATAAAGTTAGTCAAAAATAATGGTTTGAACTACCACCAGCTACCTTATTATTATTTTGCGTATAACTAAAGTCGGTATAATTTGTATTTCATTTGGCTCAATCTAAACTGGAGTCTTTGCATGAAATTTTTTTACCGAATAACAATCTAGTTTCAATTGAAAACAGAAAATATTTTCTCCGTTACCATAAATTCGCAAAAATAATGCGAAATGAATCCCAAATGTTTTAGTGATTTCAATATGAAAAAATAATTAGCGAATAGCACACAGTTTTTGATAATCAATCGATTTTTTTCAATTTGTGATATTACCAACCATATACAGAGTATTATCACGAGTACTATCATCCCAACTTTCGCATGTAATACAACAAGTGTATTGATGATTATCAAAACAAAAATTCCTTCGATTTTGAAAAACAAATCATGTTGCTTGGAAACTACACAAGTTGTATTTGTTCAGATTATTTCATAGATAAAATCAAAGCCATTATGATGATTTCCTATTTATTGTCAATATAAATATTAAACGTACAGTTTATGGAATTAGTTATTTTGATTATGCATTGTAGTTCGACACAAGAAGATTCGTTATGCAACCAACAATACATTTATGCCATTGTATGATGTAGGCAAGATTACCTATGCACTAGGTACTACTGAGCTAAATTCATTATTATTGTTGTCACAATTTGTGTGGTTAGGTTACATTAGATTAATTCTATTGATGCTGAAATTGTCCAGAATTTGTGGAAAATGAAGTGGATACATATTAATAGTGTGTGTTTATCATGGTTCAAACGAAAATATGGTGTAGTGGCATTCATTTATTTACCAGGGAATTTGCCTACGAATCAGAAAGCGAAATACAGAAACGAAAACATGGTGTTATTGCTTATCAACACAATAATTTCAACCAATCAAAAACGTGTATTTTAACATGAATGAAATAATATTTTCGGACCTGCAAAAGAATCCCACTTAACCCCCCGTATAACTAAAATTACCCATCATCCCGCAGTTCATCTGGACGGATCCTCTCATCAGCTGCGAGAGCGAGAATTTGCATTTTAAACAGGCGCCGGCTTCTTTTCGCTCTCGCTAAATGCAAATGGCCGCCGTAATGAAGCTGCCCGAGTGGGTCGGAGGGGGGGGATGGGGGGTGAGAGGAGAGGAAGGGGGAGAATGGGGAGGGTGTTCCGTATCGGAAAGATCGGCGATCTGAGAAAATGAGTTTAAGAGGGAAATTCCGGGGGATGAATATGGCGTAGGGGTGGCAAGAGGGAAATCGCTGATGTTGGGGGTAGACTGATGATGGCGCGGGGTGACGAAAATCATCGCCATGTTTTATTCGATAATGGAGCGGGATGGGATGTATAGGGTGTTTTAAGGAGAAAAAAAAACTCGGAAAAGCAGGGAATCCTCTTGCCTGTTTTAATGTCTGTCTTGTTGTACATATCACTGTCTATCCTTTCTTCATTGCTCTCCCCTTGTTTGTCTTGTTGTATGTTTTGCTATTTGTCTTGTTGCTGTCTGTCTTAATATATGACTATATATCATCTATTTTGCTGTATGTCTGTATCCTGTATGTATTTCTATCTATCTTGTTGCTTGTCTTGTTGTATGTTGATATGTCTTGTTTGCCTGGCTGTCTGTTTTGTTGCCTTTCTTGTTGCCTGTCTTGTTGCCTGCCTTGTTATATGTCTTGCTGTTTGTCTTGTTGGGCATGCTCTCTGTTTTGCTGCATTTCTTGTTGCATGTCTTGTTGTTGCCCTTGTTTGCCTTGCTGTCTGTTTTGCTGCCTTTCTTGTTGCCTGTCTTGTTATCTGTCTTGCTGTTTGGCATCATCTCTGTTTTGCTGCATTTCTTGTTGTTGCCCTTGTTTGCCTTGATGTCTGTTTTGCTGCCTTTCTTGTTGCCTGTTTTGCTGTTTGTCTTGTTTGGCATCATCTCTGTTTTGCTGCATTTCTTGTTGCATGTCTTGTTGTCGCCCTTGTTTGCCTTGCTGTCTGTTTTGCTGCCTTTCTTGTTGCCTGTCTTGTTGTCTGTCTTGCTGTATGTATTATTGCCCGCCTTGATGTATGTCTTGCTGTCTATCTCGCAATATATCTTGTCTATATTGCTATCTATCTTGTTTGTCTTGTCGTATGTCTATCTATTCGTCTTGTTGTATGTTGCTGTATGTTCTCCTGTTTGTCTGGTCATTTGCCTTGATGTATATTTTGCTGCCTGTTTCATTGCCTCTCGTGTTGTTTGTCCTAATGTATGTCTTGCTAATTGTCTGCTGATGCTAATCTATTTTGTCTCTTGTTTATGTTTCTGTATTCTCACATTCTTGTAGTTTTGTCCTTTTGTTTTTCAATCTACTCATTTGTCTTTTTTATTGTTCTGCTATCTATCGCTTTGTATCGTAAGCTCATTTTTTATTGTTTTTATTGTATTTATTTCCCAAAACGCATGCGAATAATTTTCAACGACAATCAGCCGAGAACGGTAAAAGGGGAGGGGGAAAGGCGATTTTCTAGCTGGGATTAGCGAAGCAACGCAAAGGGGTACAAAACGACGCGATACACCTCATCACGTTTACGTTTTTCTTCTATAAAAGCGACAAAGGAGCGCGTGTGTTTGACGTTAGAAAACTGATTACCTTTCCTTTACACCCGAACGCCTAGCTTCTAATTATCCTGCTGATTATGTAGGTGGAGCTAGTCGCGATACAAAATTGCAAAACACCGAAATAACATCAGAAACTCGCAGGGTTGCACTAGAACGGCCAGCTAGATCGCCAGACCTGACCCCCTCAGATTTTCCATGAGGACACTTTCTGATAAAAGAACTTTTCACCACTTCTGATGCTTGCGCCGTCGCCACCATTATCGCGCACGTTTCCCCCCCTCTCCCCGCGGTCGATGATGCGATTCCGACGTCGGACGTCGTCGACGTCTCTGGACCCGCCCATGTGTAGACGAGGTTATCACGTCGGAGCGTTTGATCCACCGACCTTCCTCCCGCCCCCTAGCTCCCCCTGGGGTGAATTCGATGAGTTTTCGCTTATTTTGTTCCCCCCTCGTTGACTGAATTTACTTTTCGTTCGGGGTTTTTTGCATTATTCAAATATTCCAGAATGCGAAATGTTCAAAACTTTGCAATACTTTCAGTATAATAATTATGAGAGATGACGCTTGGGATTGCTTTTTTGTGACTAAGATATATCATTGTTGGTACTTTGAACCTCATCCGCTGAAAATATCATATTCCTTGGTCTTCCCGAGGGTTTCCCAAAGCACCTGTGAAAATGCCTAGGATCACTGATCAGAGAAGAAGACGAAGAATCAAACGAAGCGTTCAGTATTCGGTCCGCCGAGAGAGTTCGATGACGCCACTAATTTAATTTATTCACGAAATCAGCAAGGCGGTAACAATAACCATATTTCTGTCGGCGATGCCCGTCCAATCTGTTGAGTGCCGTAATTATTTGTTTCTACATAGTCTGAACATTATTAAATAATGATGATCAGGAGAGCGGAAAATTGTAATTTCAGGTATCAATTTACGCACGCAAGTCCAACGACTATCACGACGCAACTAAGAACACCACTAATTACGACAATTAATTACCGGCAGATTAAAACTACTTATCCTTAATTACTGGCATTATGTGCGCCTTTTTTTCCTCCTAGGCTCGGTCCATTTCGGAAGGTTCACGAGTGCACTTTTCTTGTTGCCTAAATTACCCCCTGCTTTCCATGGACGTGCGTTGAATTTTTTTCCAAGGGGGGTCATCAATATCACGTTATCGTACGTTTGCCCTTTCTCCATCTTCTGCGGCCGTCAATGCCTCTACTCCTACAATTAATTACGCTTTATTACCGTACACGAGCTCTCACTGATTTTAATTGCATATACCGAGCCTCACGGCTCGAAGATTCCTAAGAAGGGAATATTAATATTTTATAGCATTGGACACTTGTGGCAATACCATTTTGTTAAACAGTCAGTAACTTTGTTGCATGGATGTATATGTCAAATGTTCATGTCTCGTTCGTTCAGTAATTATTCGTCATTCAAGGCAAGATCGGTTAGTCTTCAGTCCGACTAAATCTATCATTAGAAATATTGGAAGAACACGCTATCTGCAATGTTTTGACTGAACTCACTCATGAAGAGCTTCCATCAAGTCAACCACCAACTCGAACAACAATAAGCAGAAACAACTATCTTGTGACTCAGACTCATGTGAAGTTGGCGCCGACTTTTTTCGAAAACAATTATTTTTTTGGAGTTCTGTGTAGATTCCATATAGTTCTAGAGTTCCTGACTAAAATTTTTAATAGTTCCGGCAAATTATGCATTTAGATGAAAAAATTAAAATTTAGCCGCCAACTTCACGCAGCGCCGTTTTTTTCCGAAAAATTAGTTCTGATTATTTTTTGTGGTGTATTTGAGAGAGATCTGGAGTTCTTGATTGATTTCAAGAATAGTTCTGGTGAATTGGAACAGTTATTGAAAAAAATTGTTTCAGCAAAAATTTCGAAAAAAAAAATCACTTTTGAACAGAGTTCTGAGTAGCGCTCGACGAGTTCTACAAAATAGTTCAACTGCATTTTCGTGAAAAAGTTATACTTTTCGATTTATCGACTAAATAAGGTTTTCCAACTTCGTTTTCGATAAAATACCGAAAACACAAGGGAAAAATTTTAACAGTTCTGAGAGGAGTTCTGAGTAGCGCTCGACGAGTTCTACAAAATATCTCAAATGCATTTTTGTGAAAAACTGATACTTTTCGATTTATCGATGATAATAAGGTGCAATTTCCGAAACTCGCTATCGTTCAAATAAAAAACAATAAATAATTTGGAACAGTTCTGGGAAGAGTTCTGAGTAGCGCTCGACGAGTTCTACAAAATATCCCAGATGCATTTTTGTGAAAAACTGATACTTTTCGATTTATCGATGATAATAAGGTGCAATTTCCGAAACTCGCTATCGTTCAAATAAAAAACAATAAATAATTTGGAACAGTTCTGAGAGGAGTTCTGAGTAGCGCTCGACGAGTTCTACAAAATATCCCAGATGCATTTTTGTGAAAAACTGATACTTTTCGATTTATCGATGATAATAAGGTGCAATTTCCGAAACTCGCTATCGTTCAAATAAAAAACAATAAATAATTTGGAACAGTTCTGGGAAGAGTTCTGAGTAGCGCTCGACGAGTTCTACAAAATATCCCAGATGCATTTTTGTGAAAAACTGATACTTTTCGATTTATCGATGATAATAAGGTGCAATTTCCGAAACTCGCTATCGTTCAAATAAAAAACAATAAATAATTTGGAACAGTTCTGAGAGGAGTTCTGAGTAGCGCTCGACGAGTTCTACAAAATAGTTCAACTGCATTTTCGTGAAAAAGTTATACTTTTCGATTTATCGACTAAATAAGGTTTTCCAACTTCGTTTTCGATAAAATACCGAAAACACAAGGGAAAAATTTTAACAGTTCTGAGAGGAGTTCTGAGTAGCGCTCGACGAGTTCTACAAAATATCTCAAATGCATTTTTGTGAAAAACTGATACTTTTCGATTTATCGATGATAATAAGGTGCAATTTCCGAAACTCGCTATCGTTCAAATAAAAAACAATAAATAATTTGGAACAGTTCTGAGAGGAGTTCTGAGTAGCGCTCGACGAGTTCTACAAAATAGTTCAACTGCATTTTCGTGAAAAAGTTATACTTTTCGATTTATCGACTAAATAAGGTTTTCCAACTTCGTTTTCGATAAAATACCGAAAACACAAGGGAAAAATTTTAACAGTTCTGAGAGGAGTTCTGAGTAGCGCTCGACGAGTTCTACAAAATATCTCAAATGCATTTTTGTGAAAAACTGATACTTTTCGATTTATCGATGATAATAAGGTGCAATTTCCGAAACTCGCTATCGTTCAAATAAAAAACAATAAATAATTTGGAACAGTTCTGGGAAGAGTTCTGAGTAGCGCTCGACGAGTTCTACAAAATATCCCAGATGCATTTTTGTGAAAAACTGATACTTTTCGATTTATCGATGATAATAAGGTGCAATTTCCGAAACTCGCTATCGTTCAAATAAAAAACAATAAATAATTTGGAACAGTTCTGAGAGGAGTTCTGAGTAGCGCTCGACGAGTTCTACAAAATATCCCAGATGCATTTTTGTGAAAAACTGATACTTTTCGATTTATCGATGATAATAAGGTGCAATTTCCGAAACTCGCTATCGTTCAAATAAAAAACAATAAATAATTTGGAACAGTTCTGGGAAGAGTTCTGAGTAGCGCTCGACGAGTTCTACAAAATATCCCAGATGCATTTTTGTGAAAAACTGATACTTTTCGATTTATCGATGATAATAAGGTGCAATTTCCGAAACTCGCTATCGTTCAAATAAAAAACAATAAATAATTTGGAACAGTTCTGAGAGGAGTTCTGAGTAGCGCTCGACGAGTTCTACAAAATATCCCAGATGCATTTTTGTGAAAAACTGATACTTTTCGATTTATCGATGATAATAAGGTGCAATTTCCGAAACTCGCTATCGTTCAAATAAAAAACAATAAATAATTTGGAACAGTTCTGAGAGGAGTTCTGAGTAGCGCTCGACGAGTTCTACAAAATATCCCAGATGCATTTTTGTGAAAAACTGATACTTTTCGATTTATCGATGATAATAAGGTGCAATTTCCGAAACTCGCTATCGTTCAAATAAAAAACAATAAATAATTTGGAACAGTTCTGAGAGGAGTTCTGAGTAGCGCTCGACGAGTTCTACAAAATATCCCAGATGCATTTTTGTGAAAAACTGATACTTTTCGATTTATCGATGATAATAAGGTGCAATTTCCGAAACTCGCTATCGTTCAAATAAAAAACAATAAATAATTTGGAACAGTTCTGGGAAGAGTTCTGAGTAGCGCTCGACGAGTTCTACAAAATATCCCAGATGCATTTTTGTGAAAAACTGATACTTTTCGATTTATCGATGATAATAAGGTGCAATTTCCGAAACTCGCTATCGATCAAATAAAAAACAATAAATAATTTGGAACAGTTCTGAGAGGAGTTCTGAGTAGCGCTCGACGAGTTCTACAAAATATCTCAGATGCATTTTTGTGAAAAACTGATACTTTTCGATTTATCGATGATAATAAGGTGCAATTTCCGAAACTCGCTATCGTTCAAATAAAAAACAATAAATAATTTGGAACAGTTCTGAGAGGAGTTCTGAGTAGCGCTCGACGAGTTCTACAAAATATCTCAGATGCATTTTTGTGAAAAACTGATACTTTTCGATTTATCGATGATAATAAGGTGCAATTTCCGAAACTCGCTATCGTTCAAATAAAAAACAATAAATAATTTGGAACAGTTCTGGGAAGAGTTCTGAGTAGCGCTCGACGAGTTCTACAAAATATCCCAGATGCATTTTTGTGAAAAACTGATACTTTTCGATTTATCGATGATAATAAGGTGCAATTTCCGAAACTCGCTATCGTTCAAATAAAAAACAATAAATAATTTGGAACAGTTCTGGGAAGAGTTCTGAGTAGCGCTCGACGAGTTCTACAAAATATCCCAGATGCATTTTTGTGAAAAACTGATACTTTTCGATTTATCGATGATAATAAGGTGCAATTTCCGAAACTCGCTATCGTTCAAATAAAAAACAATAAATAATTTGGAACAGTTCTGAGAGGAGTTCTGAGTAGCGCTCGACGAGTTCTACAAAATATCCCAGATGCATTTTTGTGAAAAACTGATACTTTTCGATTTATCGATGATAATAAGGTGCAATTTCCGAAACTCGCTATCGTTCAAATAAAAAACAATAAATAATTTGGAACAGTTCTGAGAGGAGTTCTGAGTAGCGCTCGACGAGTTCTACAAAATATCCCAGATGCATTTTTGTGAAAAACTGATACTTTTCGATTTATCGATGATAATAAGGTGCAATTTCCGAAACTCGCTATCGTTCAAATAAAAAACAATAAATAATTTGGAACAGTTCTGAGAGGAGTTCTGAGTAGCGCTCGACGAGTTCTACAAAATATCCCAGATGCATTTTTGTGAAAAACTGATACTTTTCGATTTATCGATGATAATAAGGTGCAATTTCCGAAACTCGCTATCGTTCAAATAAAAAACAATAAATAATTTGGAACAGTTCTGAGAGGAGTTCTGAGTAGCGCTCGACGAGTTCTACAAAATATCCCAGATGCATTTTTGTGAAAAACTGATACTTTTCGATTTATCGATGATAATAAGGTGCAATTTCCGAAACTCGCTATCGTTCAAATAAAAAACAATAAATAATTTGGAACAGTTCTGGGAAGAGTTCTGAGTAGCGCTCGACGAGTTCTACAAAATATCCCAGATGCATTTTTGTGAAAAACTGATACTTTTCGATTTATCGATGATAATAAGGTGCAATTTCCGAAACTCGCTATCGATCAAATAAAAAACAATAAATAATTTGGAACAGTTCTGAGAGGAGTTCTGAGTAGCGCTCGACGAGTTCTACAAAATATCTCAGATGCATTTTTGTGAAAAACTGATACTTTTCGATTTATCGATGATAATAAGGTGCAATTTCCGAAACTCGCTATCGTTCAAATAAAAAACAATGAATAATTTGGAACAGTTCTGAGAGGAGTTCTGAGTAGCGCTCGACGAGTTCTACAAAATATCTCAGATGCATTTTTGTGAAAAACTGATACTTTTCGATTTATCGATGATAATAAGGTGCAATTTCCGAAACTCGCTATCGTTCAAATAAAAAACAATAAATAATTTGGAACAGTTCTGGGAAGAGTTCTGAGTAGCGCTCGACGAGTTCTACAAAATATCCCAGATGCATTTTTGTGAAAAACTGATACTTTTCGATTTATCGATGATAATAAGGTGCAATTTCCGAAACTCGCTATCGTTCAAATAAAAAACAATAAATAATTTGGAACAGTTCTGGGAAGAGTTCTGAGTAGCGCTCGACGAGTTCTACAAAATATCCCAGATGCATTTTTGTGAAAAACTGATACTTTTCGATTTATCGATGATAATAAGGTGCAATTTCCGAAACTCGCTATCGTTCAAATAAAAAACAATAAATAATTTGGAACAGTTCTGGGAAGAGTTCTGAGTAGCGCTCGACGAGTTCTACAAAATATCCCAGATGCATTTTTGTGAAAAACTGATACTTTTCGATTTATCGATGATAATAAGGTGCAATTTCCGAAACTCGCTATCGTTCAAATAAAAAACAATAAATAATTTGGAACAGTTCTGAGAGGAGTTCTGAGTAGCGCTCGACGAGTTCTACAAAATATCCCAGATGCATTTTTGTGAAAAACTGATACTTTTCGATTTATCGATGATAATAAGGTGCAATTTCCGAAACTCGCTATCGTTCAAATAAAAAACAATAAATAATTTGGAACAGTTCTGAGAGGAGTTCTGAGTAGCGCTCGACGAGTTCTACAAAATATCCCAGATGCATTTTTGTGAAAAACTGATACTTTTCGATTTATCGATGATAATAAGGTGCAATTTCCGAAACTCGCTATCGTTCAAATAAAAAACAATAAATAATTTGGAACAGTTCTGAGAGGAGTTCTGAGTAGCGCTCGACGAGTTCTACAAAATATCCCAGATGCATTTTTGTGAAAAACTGATACTTTTCGATTTATCGATGATAATAAGGTGCAATTTCCGAAACTCGCTATCGTTCAAATAAAAAACAATAAATAATTTGGAACAGTTCTGAGAGGAGTTCTGAGTAGCGCTCGACGAGTTCTACAAAATATCCCAGATGCATTTTTGTGAAAAACTGATACTTTTCGATTTATCGATGATAATAAGGTGCAATTTCCGAAACTCGCTATCGTTCAAATAAAAAACAATAAATAATTTGGAACAGTTCTGGGAAGAGTTCTGAGTAGCGCTCGACGAGTTCTACAAAATATCCCAGATGCATTTTTGTGAAAAACTGATACTTTTCGATTTATCGATGATAATAAGGTGCAATTTCCGAAACTCGCTATCGATCAAATAAAAAACAATAAATAATTTGGAACAGTTCTGAGAGGAGTTCTGAGTAGCGCTCGACGAGTTCTACAAAATATCTCAGATGCATTTTTGTGAAAAACTGATACTTTTCGATTTATCGATGATAATAAGGTGCAATTTCCGAAACTCGCTATCGTTCAAATAAAAAACAATAAATAATTTGGAACAGTTCTGAGAGGGGTTCTGAGTAGCGCTCGACGAGTTCTACAAAATATCCCAGATGCATTTTTGTGAAAAACTGATACTTTTCGATTTATCGATGATAATAAGGTGCAATTTCCGAAACTCGCTATCGATCAAATAAAAAACAATAAATAATTTGGAACAGTTCTGAGAGGGGTTCTGAGTAGCGCTCGACGAGTTCTACAAAATATCTCAGATGCATTTTTGTGAAAAACTGATACTTTTCGATTTATCGATGATAATAAGGTGCAATTTCCGAAACTCGCTATCGATCAAATAAAAAACAATAAATAATTTGGAACAGTTCTGAGAGGAGTTCTGAGTAGCGCTCGACGAGTTCTACAAAATATCCCAGATGCATTTTTGTGAAAAACTGATACTTTTCGATTTATCGATGATAATAAGGTGCAATTTCCGAAACTCGCTATCGTTCAAATAAAAAACAATAAATAATTTGGAACAGTTCTGAGAGGAGTTCTGAGTAGCGCTCGACGAGTTCTACAAAATATCTCAGATGCATTTTTGTGAAAAACTGATACTTTTCGATTTATCGATGATAATAAGGTGCAATTTCCGAAACTCGCTATCGATCAAATAAAAAACAATAAATAATTTGGAACAGTTCTGAGAGGAGTTCTGAGTAGCGCTCGACGAGTTCTACAAAATATCTCAGATGCATTTTTGTGAAAAACTGATACTTTTCGATTTATCGATGATAATAAGGTGCAATTTCCGAAACTCGCTATCGTTCAAATAAAAAACAATAAATAATTTGGAACAGTTCTGAGAGGAGTTCTGAGTAGCGCTCGACGAGTTCTACAAAATATCTCAGATGCATTTTTGTGAAAAACTGATACTTTTCGATTTATCGATGATAATAAGGTGCAATTTCCGAAACTCGCTATCGTTCAAATAAAAAACAATAAATAATTTGGAACAGTTCTGAGAGGAGTTCTGAGTAGCGCTCGACGAGTTCTACAAAATATCCCAGATGCATTTTTGTGAAAAACTGATACTTTTCGATTTATCGATGATAATAAGGTGCAATTTCCGAAACTCGCTATCGTTCAAATAAAAAACAATAAATAATTTGGAACAGTTCTGAGAGGAGTTCTGAGTAGCGCTCGACGAGTTCTACAAAATATCTCAGATGCATTTTTGTGAAAAACTGATACTTTTCGATTTATCGATGATAATAAGGTGCAATTTCCGAAACTCGCTATCGTTCAAATAAAAAACAATAAATAATTTGGAACAGTTCTGGGAAGAGTTCTGAGTAGCGCTCGACGAGTTCTACAAAATATCCCAGATGCATTTTTGTGAAAAACTGATACTTTTCGATTTATCGATGATAATAAGGTGCAATTTCCGAAACTCGCTATCGATCAAATAAAAAACAATAAATAATTTGGAACAGTTCTGAGAGGAGTTCTGAGTAGCGCTCGACGAGTTCTACAAAATATCTCAGATGCATTTTTGTGAAAAACTGATACTTTTCGATTTATCGATGATAATAAGGTGCAATTTCCGAAACTCGCTATCGTTCAAATAAAAAACAATAAATAATTTGGAACAGTTCTGGGAAGAGTTCTGAGTAGCGCTCGACGAGTTCTACAAAATATCTCAGATGCATTTTTGTGAAAAACTGATACTTTTCGATTTATCGATGATAATAAGGTGCAATTTCCGAAACTCGCTATCGATCAAATAAAAAACAATAAATAATTTGGAACAGTTCTGAGAGGAGTTCTGAGTAGCGCTCGACGAGTTCTACAAAATATCTCAGATGCATTTTTGTGAAAAACTGATACTTTTCGATTTATCGATGATAATAAGGTGCAATTTCCGAAACTCGCTATCGTTCAAATAAAAAACAATAAATAATTTGGAACAGTTCTGGGAAGAGTTCTGAGTAGCGCTCGACGAGTTCTACAAAATATCCCAGATGCATTTTTGTGAAAAACTGATACTTTTCGATTTATCGATGATAATAAGGTGCAATTTCCGAAACTCGCTATCGTTCAAATAAAAAACAATAAATAATTTGGAACAGTTCTGAGAGGAGTTCTGAGTAGCGCTCGACGAGTTCTACAAAATATCCCAGATGCATTTTTGTGAAAAACTGATACTTTTCGATTTATCGATGATAATAAGGTGCAATTTCCGAAACTCGCTATCGTTCAAATAAAAAACAATAAATAATTTGGAACAGTTCTGGGAAGAGTTCTGAGTAGCGCTCGACGAGTTCTACAAAATATCCCAGATGCATTTTTGTGAAAAACTGATACTTTTCGATTTATCGATGATAATAAGGTGCAATTTCCGAAACTCGCTATCGATCAAATAAAAAACAATAAATAATTTGGAACAGTTCTGAGAGGAGTTCTGAGTAGCGCTCGACGAGTTCTACAAAATATCTCAGATGCATTTTTGTGAAAAACTGATACTTTTCGATTTATCGATGATAATAAGGTGCAATTTCCGAAACTCGCTATCGTTCAAATAAAAAACAATAAATAATTTGGAACAGTTCTGAGAGGAGTTCTGAGTAGCGCTCGACGAGTTCTACAAAATATCTCAGATGCATTTTTGTGAAAAACTGATACTTTTCGATTTATCGATGATAATAAGGTGCAATTTCCGAAACTCGCTATCGTTCAAATAAAAAACAATAAATAATTTGGAACAGTTCTGGGAAGAGTTCTGAGTAGCGCTCGACGAGTTCTACAAAATATCCCAGATGCATTTTTGTGAAAAACTGATACTTTTCGATTTATCGATGATAATAAGGTGCAATTTCCGAAACTCGCTATCGTTCAAATAAAAAACAATAAATAATTTGGAACAGTTCTGGGAAGAGTTCTGAGTAGCGCTCGACGAGTTCTACAAAATATCCCAGATGCATTTTTGTGAAAAACTGATACTTTTCGATTTATCGATGATAATAAGGTGCAATTTCCGAAACTCGCTATCGATCAAATAAAAAACAATAAATAATTTGGAACAGTTCTGAGAGGAGTTCTGAGTAGCGCTCGACGAGTTCTACAAAATATCTCAGATGCATTTTTGTGAAAAACTGATACTTTTCGATTTATCGATGATAATAAGGTGCAATTTCCGAAACTCGCTATCGATCAAATAAAAAACAATAAATAATTTGGAACAGTTCTGAGAGGAGTTCTGAGTAGCGCTCGACGAGTTCTACAAAATATCCCAGATGCATTTTTGTGAAAAACTGATACTTTTCGATTTATCGATGATAATAAGGTGCAATTTCCGAAACTCGCTATCGTTCAAATAAAAAACAATAAATAATTTGGAACAGTTCTGAGAGGAGTTCTGAGTAGCGCTCGACGAGTTCTACAAAATATCTCAGATGCATTTTTGTGAAAAACTGATACTTTTCGATTTATCGATGATAATAAGGTGCAATTTCCGAAACTCGCTATCGTTCAAATAAAAAACAATAAATAATTTGGAACAGTTCTGAGAGGAGTTCTGAGTAGCGCTCGACGAGTTCTACAAAATATCTCAGATGCATTTTTGTGAAAAACTGATACTTTTCGATTTATCGATGATAATAAGGTGCAATTTCCGAAACTCGCTATCGTTCAAATAAAAAACAATAAATAATTTGGAACAGTTCTGGGAAGAGTTCTGAGTAGCGCTCGACGAGTTCTACAAAATATCCCAGATGCATTTTTGTGAAAAACTGATACTTTTCGATTTATCGATGATAATAAGGTGCAATTTCCGAAACTCGCTATCGTTCAAATAAAAAACAATAAATAATTTGGAACAGTTCTGAGAGGAGTTCTGAGTAGCGCTCGACGAGTTCTACAAAATATCTCAGATGCATTTTTGTGAAAAACTGATACTTTTCGATTTATCGATGATAATAAGGTGCAATTTCCGAAACTCGCTATCGATCAAATAAAAAACAATAAATAATTTGGAACAGTTCTGAGAGGAGTTCTGAGTAGCGCTCGACGAGTTCTACAAAATATCTCAGATGCATTTTTGTGAAAAACTGATACTTTTCGATTTATCGATGATAATAAGGTGCAATTTCCGAAACTCGCTATCGATCAAATAAAAAACAATAAATAATTTGGAACAGTTCTGAGAGGAGTTCTGAGTAGCGCTCGACGAGTTCTACAAAATATCTCAGATGCATTTTTGTGAAAAACTGATACTTTTCGATTTATCGATGATAATAAGGTGCAATTTCCGAAACTCGCTATCGATCAAATAAAAAACAATAAATAATTTGGAACAGTTCTGAGAGGAGTTCTGAGTAGCGCTCGACGAGTTCTACAAAATATCTCAGATGCATTTTTGTGAAAAACTGATACTTTTCGATTTATCGATGATAATAAGGTGCAATTTCCGAAACTCGCTATCGATCAAATAAAAAACAATAAATAATTTGGAACAGTTCTGAGAGGAGTTCTGAGTAGCGCTCGACGAGTTCTACAAAATATCTCAGATGCATTTTTGTGAAAAACTGATACTTTTCGATTTATCGATGATAATAAGGTGCAATTTCCGAAACTCGCTATCGATCAAATAAAAAACAATAAATAATTTGGAACAGTTCTGAGAG